>OY740784.1:24277613-25569403 GCA_963514005.1 Raja brachyura | reverse complement strand
GATATGAAGAGATTAGTTCTGTCTGAGTGAATGGATTATTTGAGCCAGAGAGGCATGCGATGTTTCGGGGTTTTGGTACAAAAGCACATTTAGGCTTGCTGCCAGAAAGTACTTTTATTCTCAGAGAGTCATCTAACTCTACATTAGCTTGCCTTTGAATGTGTCAAATGGTTGGCATGTCTTTAAAGGGAGGTAGATTGAGTAATTGGCTTTCCAAAAGTTATAGAATATGGAGAATAAGGAGGTGGGTGGTGGTTCGTAATACTATCTGTATCAGTTACTATAAGCTCCTGGAATACACATTGGTTTTCCGGGGGGGGGGGGGGGGGGAGGGGAGGGGAGAAGGGTGGGAGGCAGAAGATGAATTTCCTGAGTTTATTCCCTTATATTATCTTCTGCTTTTTGTCCTCTTCATGTTTTTATGTTTGGTCTGTTGATGCTGCGCACAAAATTTTAATTTCAAATAAGTCAGGCTTGACCATCCAAGAAGTCATTCCTCATTCCATCTTTTAGTTTATTTTAGAGATACAGCACAGAAACAGGCCCTTTGGCCCTCCGAGTCAGGACCTACCAGCAATCCCCGCACATTAACACTATCCCACACACACTAGGGACAATTTACATTCATACCAAGCCAATTTACCCACATACCCGTCTTTGGATTGTGGGAGGAAACTGAAGATCCCGGAGTAAACCCACGCAGTCATGCGGAGAACGTACAAACTCCATACAGACAGCATCCCGTAGTCTGGATCGATCCTGGGCCTCGGGTGCAGCAAGCGCTGTAAGGCAGCAACTCCACTGTTGTGCCACCGTGCCGCCCTTGTTGTTTGTAAAAGAAAATAGTGAAAGGGACTTATCTCATTCTGAAGCTACAATAACTATCGAGTTTGGAAATACAGCATGGAAAGCGGTCCTTTCACCCACCGATTCCATGGTGACCAACAATAACCACCCATTAATGCCAATGCTCTGTTTTCCCATTTCTCATCCACTCCCTACACACTGGTGGCAATTTACAGGTGCTAATTCACATACAAACCCACCTGTCTTTGGGATGTGGAAGGAAACATCAGAGTACCTGAAGGAAACTGGAGCACCTGGAGGGAACCCATGTAGTCACAAGAAGAACATGGAAACTCCACACAGACACCACCCAAGGTCAGGATCAAACTTGGATCACTGACGCTGTGAAGCTGTAACGCTACCAGCTGTGCCACTGTTCTTACTCAGTTAAAATCAAATGTGCTGCAGTAGGTAGAGACATTGCCTCACAGCTCCAGGGATCTGGCTTCAATCCCAACCTCTGTTGCTTTCTGTGTGGAGCTTGCATGCTTTCCCAGTGACCCTGGGTTCTCCAATTTCCTCCAAAGAAGTGTGGTCAGTAAGTTAATTGGCTATTGTAAATTTCTCCTAATATAAGTGAGTGGTGGGTGTGACTTGTTGGGCATGTGAGGAAGAACAATTACTGGGAGATGTGGGGGAATGCATATGATGGGTGACACAAGGAGCTGGCTTAGACTTGGTCAAAGGTCTCCTCCTGCATCATAAGGAAATGCAGGATCCCATTGTATGACACATTACTGAAATTGGATCAATAAATTTATTATTGCTATTATCAAACAAAATCATCAAACAATTCGCCCCATCAAGTCTAATCCACCATTCAATCATGGCTGATCTATATTACCCTCTCAACCCCATTAAAAAAAAATGTTGCCTTATCCCTGTAATCTTTGATGCCCTTGCCAATCAAAAACTTATTAATCTTCACTTTAAAAATACCCAAATCCCTGGCTTTACCTCTCCCGACCACTAAGCTTTTCCTGCCTTGTGCTCTTTTATTTTTGGCAATTTATTCTTCCCCCAGATGTTATCATTATACTATTGGTGTACATTCCTCAAAGCCAAACTGTGGACTTCCTTAGCTACATTTCTCCACCACCCTATCGCATTACTCCTTTACGATATTGCCTGAGGTTATTTCCCTGTGGCAGCATTGGTTTCCTCTGGGTGCTCCGGTTTCCTCTGGGTGCTCCGGTTTCCACTGGGTGTTCCGGTTTCCTCTAGATGCTCCGGTTTCCTCTGGATGCTCCGGTTTCCTCTGGATGCTCCGGTTTCCTCTGGGTGCTCCGGTTTCTACTGGGTGCTCCGGTTTCCTCTGGGTGCTCCGGTTTCCACTGGGTGCTCCGGTTTCCTCTAGATGCTCCGGTTTCCACTGGGTGCTCCGGTTTCCTCTGGATGCTCCGGTTTCCACTGGGTGCTCCGGTTTCCACTGGGTGTCCCGGTTTTCTCTAGATGCTCCGGTTTCCTCTGGATGCTCCGGTTTCCACTGGGTGCTCCGGTTTCCACTGGGTGTCCCGGTTTTCTCTAGATGCTCCGGTTTCCTCTGGATGCTCCGGTTTCCTCTGGGTGCTCCGGTTTCCTCTGGTGTCCCAGTTTCCTCTGGGTGTCCCGGTTTCCTCTAGATGCTCCGGTTTCCTCTGGGTGCACAGGTTTCCTCCGGGTGCTCCGGTTTCCTCCAACACCCCAAAGACGTGCAACACCTGAGGAGAATTTCGGGAAAATGACCCAAAATGTGCTCATTGCGGTAACATTAGGCAATACCATAAAGGAGTAAAAAGATAAGATGGTGGAGTAATGTAACTAAGGAATTCTGCAGTTTGTATCAGTGTGGTCTGGGCGTCAATAGTTCAATGATTCTGGCGAAGATCAAATAAATAAGCCTATGGCAGAAAAAAAGATCAGTGGTAGGGAAGGGTAAAGCTGGGGAGTTTGGCAACAATTGTCAGAACTTTAAAATCAATACATTGCTTCAGTAAGGAGCCAGTTTAGGTTAGTAGGAGAAGACTTTTGTTGACTTAAACAGGAAGAGTTATTAAGGGGTTAATTGGATTTGGGGTGATGAGTATATAATCGGCAAAAAAATTGCAGAAAGCAGAAGGTCAGTTTCATGGAAAAAATCAGAAAGGTCGCAAGCATACATTGGAGAGAAAGTAGCAAAGGATGTCATTTCAAAGGTTGCAACCTGTTGCAGTCCAACTTGTTGGTCTGTGCGATGGGGAGGTGTAAACAGACTCCAGACTCAGTACATGATTCAAATACATCTTTAATCAGCACTGAAACGTAACAGCATTGAGGATGATTAGTTGTCAGTACATCCTGGCTGCTCCAACTGCCCGTCCTGGAAACAAGTGTTGGTATAAGTGTTACAGTGGGGCGGAGTTAGAAATGCTGGCTTGTGTGTGATTGGTTAACATGCAACATCAATCTACATCCTTCCCCCTAAAGATTAAGTGTGGAAGAGCACCCATACCATTGAGTTAAACATACTCGCCATATCTGTCTGGTGGTCTACTAACACGGCCCGAGCGCGTGCGGACCAAATCCTCCCCTCCCTCACCTGAAAGATGAGACGGAGAACCTGGAGGCGAGAATGGCGCGGTGGAGGATTGTGGTGAAACATGCGGTGGGTGAGGCCCCATGAGGTACACCGCTCCCTCACAGTCTACCAGGTAGGACCGTGGCTCGTCAATCGGGTTGACCACAGTGCCCAGACAGGAATGTCCAGTTGAAGTTCGAAGACGGATGACCTGGCCCGGAAGTAGAGGCTTGAGATGTCTGCTGGAACTGTCGTATGACCGTTTCTGGATGTCATGCTTCTCTTGGAGACGTTTCTGGATGGTGGCAGGCTTCAGCACCCGAGGGACCAGTTGCTGTTGTGTGATGGGAACCGGAGGCCTCGTCAATCTCAACATCAGTCACTGTGCCGCCGATCCCAAGGTTCTGTCCCTGGCAATGTTTCTGAGATTCAGGAGATCGAGGTAAACGTCTGATTTTGAAATCTGTGCTCGCTCCAGCAAGTGACAGTGCGTTCAGCGAGTCCATTACTCTGTGGATACTTGGGACTGCTCGTGACGTGCTGGAAGTTCCATCGGTCTGCGAAAAGAGTTGTTGAATAGTTATCCGTGAAGGAGAGTCTTTGCCTTCTCTCTGTCTCTTCCTCTGCATCAGTGCTGAGGTGGATATAGCATCATCCCTCTGATTACTGCTGATGCCTCTGCACCTGCAAACCACTCACCCAACTTGACTGCAGAACTTCAAGACCAACCCAGGCCAAAAAACCTTCTGGGTCAAGCAGAAGGTGCACAGCCTCTTCAGCAAAGCAACACCACAAACATCTGGTTTGGCTGTTCAATTTTGCAAAGGTCTTTGTGATTAGGCCTTCAAAATCATCTTCTGCCTCCTGAGCAGCAGTTTGTAACTGTCGAAGATGAAAGCAGCGTCAGCAGGGAAACCAAGCCTCACATGAATGCTGTTGGTGAGCTACAGGGACTGGCCCTGGTGCAACCCTTCATTTACTGAAGGACAGGACAAGACAAAGTGTCAGCCATTTGGTAGTTCTGCTGATGAAGGAGGATGCGGGAGCACCTCTGAGCAGGGGCCGCATTTGGACTGCAGAATATTTGCGGAGCCAGGAGTGGAGGATTCTTGTTTCTCTTGCCTCTACACAGAGTTGAGGTATTCCTTTTGGCACTTGATGATTGTGGCAGCAGCAGGCCACAGACTTTACCTCAAAGCCATTGAATGGGATTATACTTTCATGGGGTTAAAAAAATGTCCCTGGGCTGAGGGCAGGTTCACTGGTTGGACGGGTGCCAGCGACGACCGTCACTCCTGGTACTGAGTGAGGCCTGAGCATAGTTGGTGCTGCGTTAGGGGAGCTGTGACAGTCAGTTAAGTGTTGGGAAACTTCAATCCAGATTTGCTTAATTAAGGTTCTGACAATGTTTCCTAAGCATTGCATTTGGAGAGCTTAGACATCACAGAGAATATGAGCCCAAGATCTAACATTATATGTCAAAATCCAGTGCACCAAGTTGTTGACTTTATAGCTTCTACATTTTAAAATAAATAAGCAATCTTAAATATAAGACAAAGACACAAGGAACTACAGATGCTGGAATCATGAGCAAAATGAAAAGCGTTGGGGCAATTCCATTGGTCAGGCAACATCTATGGAGGGAATGGACAGGCAACATTTCAGGTCAGAACCCTCCTTCATACTGGAGAAGTGTTCTGTCCCAAAACCTCCATTACCTGACCTGCTAAATTATTCCAGCAATTTGTGCTTTGCTCAATCCTAAATGTATTTTTTTTTCTTTAAAAAGAATGCAGCTTTGGCAAGGGACGGTTGAACTTAGCCAATAAACAATTTAAGTTCTATTTTGTCAAGAAATCTAACAAAATTACAGTCATTCAGATTAAGACATTTGGCCAGGATAAGCATTCAAATTGTAACAGCCAGTGGCATTTTGGGCATATAACAATATCAGATTCAGTCATTACTGGCCAACTGTTTGTGAGCTCACAATCAAGGATGAGGAAAAAATTCAATATATGTTTTTTTTTCAGGAAAGTGCTCTGCCTCGGGTGCTTCCCTGCTAATCTTTCAAATAAATAACAATTTGGTGATGGATAACTACCAAAGTATTTGATTTCTGTTGAACTGCAAGACGATCTTTGTAATATTTCAGTATTATTTTCTCTCAACCAGAAATGTTAGGTTCTTTCTCCTTATCTGTTAGACATCTTATCCTAAATGTTTACTTAAGAAAATAGATAGTCTAACGTTTTTCTCATTAAACTAAATGTTCAATAATAAATTGCTGGTTATGGCTGCCAGACACAAATTATTGGGAAAGTCCAAATGGTGCAACAAACCACAAGATTGGAGTTGCGAAAGTTTGTTCTTCTCTGGAAGAGCACTTGAATAGCAATGGCATAAGAAGTCAAGTCAAGTCACTTTTATTAGCACATATAGCACATTTAAAAAACAACTCTCGTTGACCAAAGTGCTTTACATTGGTGGAGATACTAATGTTATACAACATTGGTTCATAGATGAAGTACATACATAAATACATACATGCATGTAGCCCTCCCTCAGAGGACGTCAAGAAAGGCCTGAGAGTAAAGCTGAGTTTTAAGTCTCAACTTAAAAGAGTCGATGGAGGGGGCAGTTATGATGGGAAGAGGGATGCTGTTCCACAGTGTAGGGGCTGCAACCCCAAAGGCGCGGTCGCCCCTGAGCTTATGCCTAGACCGCGGGATGTTCAGTAACCCCAAGTCGGCCGATCTGAGGGACCTGGAGGTGGTGTGGTGGGAAAGCAGACTTTTGATGTAGCTGGGGGCAAGCTTTGTAGACATAAAGAAAGAAGATAAACATAGAAGGCTACATACCCAGTGCTGTGAAATGGGATCTGTATCATAAGATCATACGTGATAGGAATAGAATTAGGCCATTCAGCCCATCAAGTCTACACCACCATTCAATCATGGCTGATCTATCTCTCCTTCCTAACCCCATTCTCCTGCCTTCTCCCCATAACCTCTGACACCCTATCTGTATAGATAGGAATTGGTGGTTGGCAGGGACATGTTGGGCTGACGGCCTAGTTCTGTACTGCCTGAATCTATGAGGGTACATTGGGAGCAATGCAGTAAAATGTAAACACGTGGATAAATAACTCAGTCTTGACTACAGTAGATTAGCACAATCAAACCAAAATTTACCCATTGGTTCCAGAATTAAAAATAATAAATAATCCAAACTATTAGTATTTTCCATGAAATATTTAAACCTTATTTAGCATATTTAAACATGTTGCCTGATGTTTTGTGTTTAATTTTACTTTATTTAAGCCATCTTGTCCTCCTAAAATTGCATAGTCCCCCACACCGCATGCCTACGTCTTTGCTGACTATTAATACTGAGAGCAATTTAGTTATTATGTGCTTATATTTTAACTGATTTCTTTGACCTATATTGATTTGTTATGGTTAACTAAAGGTCATCAATGTATATTAAAAAATTAAAAATCGCAGTCACTCTGAAGTATGCCCCGTCTATTTATGCCCAAAGGCTGGGTAGAACTGCTTCAATGTGTGTGCTTTTGCTTGGTTTTCAATGATACAAGAGGCAATGCAAGCCTGTTATCTGATGGAGTTTCAGTCAATTGATGGCAGTCAATAGGCAAGTCTATATAGCAAACAGTAAACCTTTTCACTGTCTCTCGCTCTCTGTGTAATTCAGTGAATTAGGGTGAACAAAGAATGTTCTCATTACCAGGTGCTGAGAGATGCTGAACTGATAAGAACAGCCTTTTATCGTACTATTAGAAAACTGGACACATTTTAAGAGTTAGAAATTCTTTCATCTCGCCTGCATTAATTCAGACATTTTGAACAATTTTGTGATCATAGTGTTTTGATCTTCAGTGGTATACAATAATGAGTAACACGTTTTTCATTTTCTATACAATCTGCTTCCTTTCTCGGCAATGCTTTTTTTTTTGCTTCCAGCAGTCCACATGCCCCTTTGGCACTTTAAAGTAAAAAGGATCCGTCTTCCTTTGGTCGCCTGATAACAGTGTGGCGACTTCAAGAAGTGTGCTCGATTGTAGGAGCACAAGCCACAAACCGCAGAGTGTGCTGCCCCACCTGAATAGATTGGGGGGAGGGGGGGACAAAACTAGTCTCATGGATCAAGCAAGAGAACGAGACCAAAGCTGACACTTTGTAATTGAGCAAAAGTCTCCTTAACTCGGGAGTAAGCAAAGCATATTAGCTTCCCTTCCTGTCGTCTCCTCGTTACTGAATATACACGACATGCGGTGTTTGCTGATTGATTCAGTTACAAAGTTTAGATTCCTGAAGTGAGATAGAAGACATCCCGGTGGACAGGGAACAATGAGTGCTAATTAAAGGGCTTCTGAAAATGTACATCTGAATTCAGGGAGCATTAAATAATAGTGGAAGAAGGTTTTTTTTTCCCCACTCTGCATCATGCATATGCAAGCACGTCCTGAGTAAGGACTGGCTGTGCGTCAGATGTGCAGTACAAAAGATCGAGGCTAACAGAAACAGCTGTATTTCAATGCAAGTTGAACAATCGCAGCAACAGCAGCACCACAGCCATGTTTGGCAGGATCTGAAGTATTTCTTCCAATAACAAAGTTTATTGTGTTTGATATAGTCTGCAGCTGCCGAGAGGTATGAAAGTTACTCTATTCTGTCGCTTGTTTCTGTTATGCTGGGACTGTAACATGAATAAAAGTGGAGAATTCTGGTGGTTGGTGCAGCTAGAGAGAAGATCCTGACAGCTAACCTCGAGGGCCGGAAAATCTTGATGGGACTGTTAACAAATGTCATGAAATGATTCATTTCTTTTCAGAAGCTGTTAGCAGTTTGTTCTTTGTCCAGCTCTGTGAATCATGCTTCTTTTATTTGTGGAGCTAGGAAGTTAGTGACTTCCCAATTCTTTTTTTTTTCTATAATCTGTGTTATTTCTGTGAATATCTAACTACTTGAGACTGCTTTTCATATTACATATGCTAAATCTATTTTCTAAAAAATAGGCAGGAAAAGTATATAAACTATTATTCATGAAATAGTCTTAACATTTGTATTATGAAGCAGATTTTTAGATTTGTAACCAGTATAAACGGAGCCATTAAATTCACAGTCTCTACATTGACGTTAGACTTTATTTAGATGAATACTTCAGTGTTAGCTTGAAGCTGAGCATTTCGAGCTCGTGATAAAGTGCCTGATAGAGTAATACAACTAGTGCCTGGATCCAGCCTGCAAACTGCCTGAAATAGATTTTGTTTGTTCAGTTGCCTAAGTTTGCATGCAAATTTACTGCAGGCCCCCAGATTGATCTTTAAAATTCCTAATTACATTCTCTGGAACAGTTAAGTCAATCTCGAAGCTACCAACAGAGTTCAATAAAATATTTAAGTGCCATAAGTCTAGAATAAGAATGAAAATTGTTTCAAACTGACAACCATACTCACTTTAATCATTTTATGGTGCTTCACTAAATTATGATAAAAGGGAAGATGACTGGGAAAAAGGAAAATAAATGACTATTCAAAAGAATAATGTTAGTTGGAGACACAAGAAATGGCAGATGCTGGAATCTTGAGCAAAACATAAAGTGCTAGAGGAAATCAGTAGGTCAGGCAGCATCTGCAGATAGAATAGACGGTGGATGTTTCAGGTCAGGACTCTTCTTCAGAATAGTGTTCTAGTGATTTATAAATTTGGTCAAAAAATAACTTTTGAGGGGATCATTGCGGAAGTGGGATGAGGAGAGGTTTAGGAAAGAAAGTTTAGATTCCGTCTAGATTCCGTACCCTGGAAGGCACAACCCACTTGCAGTTGGCAAAGAGATGGGCCATTGATGGGGAGACGAAGAAGTGTTGAACTCCTTCTGGCTGCACTTTCAAACAGTTACCTTTTGAGCTTTTGTCGACTGGACTTCAGTGTGTTTGTCCTGTTTTCACACCTTACACTTCCTTATCTATGTATCTCCCTCTCCCCTGACATCAGTCTGAAGAAGGGTCTCAACCCGAAACGTCACCCATCCCTTCTCTCCGGAATGCTGCCTCTCCTGCTGAGTTACTCCAGCATTTTGTGTCTATCTTCAGTGTGTGGAATCTGGTTAGTAATCCACTGAATTGGCATCCATTCTGGACTGCAGGAAGACATTAATCCTATGCGTGAGCCAAGGTTAGGAGGGGCACAAGATAAGCCACAAGCCTCTCAAGTGGGGGAGTTTAACCCATAACCTTTGTACACCAACTTCGCCACATCCAAATTAAGAGGATTTTTCCATCCTTCTACTATTTCCTTCGTTGTCTCTAACAAATGTGTGTCAGGAAATATTTACAAAATTGTTGTAGCACATAGAAATTTTTTTAGCCCATTGTATAAGTTGTTGATGGTAAGGCATTAAAAGACCACAGAAACCTCTTAAGAAAATTGTTTGTATTTATATTTTGTCTATCCAAGGTCAACTGTAGTTTTCTTTAATTTACCAATGACTTTAAAATCTTCAAATTATAAACCTGTATTCCTCGCTCGTAACTGTTGAGTAGTTTGGGAAGAACATGCTGGAATATGTCATACCAGGCACATGATCTCAGCATCCAAACTTTCTTTACGCCTATTTTAATACCATTGGCATGCAATGAGCAGACACTGGGGCTTATTATGAGTATTGGTTAAAGGAAAGCATTCCTGGAAACTCATTGTGATTTTCTCAACTTCTCAATTTACCAGAGAAACGTTTAACAATACAACTTTGGTAGTTCTGTGGGGGGAAAATTATGTTAACCTTTTGTGAGGTAATTCACTATCTACTGTTACTAATCTGTATATTGAGCTTTTAAAATGCACGCACATTACCAGTTACTTCTTGTGTGCAAGGTTGTAATAATTGAGTGATTTTTCAAACTGAAGCAAGGGGAGTCATTCCACGTTGGATTCATTCAGCAGTCACAGATTTAAAGGAAAAAGCTTCAGATTTATTTTGCAGAGATGAGAAAAGATTGAATCATTTTACTCATCCTAAGGCAGTATTAGCACTGCAGCAGGATTCCTGGCAATTTGGAACAAGTGTTTGGAACGAGCTATTCCCAAAGTGCCAATTAATAATGGTGGATCCAGTATGTTGAGATAATAAACAATGATTGAGGAATAGGAGAAAGGGGAGGTTCCCTTAATAGTGCAGACTGTTGGAGCAGGCAGTGAAAGGAAGTATTCATTATCTGCAGCAGAGCACCTTATACTTGCTGTGTCCAGGGTGAAGTAAATGTATTTAACACCTATCCAACCTAACACCTGGTGATTGCTGCCCCTCTTCCAAGCTCAGCTGTGCCACACTATTGTTGCAATCTATAGCAGCAAATGTTATCCTTCAATCTCCAAGTCCAACATTGTTGAAAATGCTAAAAGTTATAAGACCATTGATAACCCTCTCCTAAAAGAATAATAGCACATACTGTCAACTTTGGCAGCGATAGCACTAGGCTGTTATGAAAACAGGCTGTCCAGATTCGCCCAGCTGTTTGTGCAAAGGCATCTGTAAATTCTGTATCTGCATTCTCTTCAGATGCTGTTAGATGAGCAGTAGGATTGGATGCAGAGCTGTCCAGCTGTACAAATGAGCAAAAACATTAAAAACAATCTCTGTGTTACACTTGTTCCAGAATGAGGTAGGGATCTCACTGCTTACACATCACGGCTCCGCCTGTACCAGTTACATGCCCAGGGTAAATTGTATACCCAGCCTCCCCAAAGCCACCAAAATCCAGCAATGTGTGTGGTTTGAAATCTCCACCATTTTCTTAGCTAAATTTCCAGGAATTATAATGAAGAAAATACGCCCTCAAAAGATTTTGTGAGTTCAGATTGCCTCAATCCATTTCTGAGTTGGGACTTGATCCAGAATACACTAATTGACACTCTTCGATGGCAGCCCCTGGGGTTTGACAATGACTTTCACTCCAATTCTGAGGTGGCTGATGAGAAACATTTGGGACTGGAGATGCTATCATGAGAGTTAAAGAAGGGACTGCAGATGCTGGAAAATCGAGGGTACACAAAAGGCTGGAGAAACTCAGCGGGTGCAGCAGCATCTAAGGAGCGAAGGAGATAGGCAACGTTTCGGGTCGAAACCCTTCTTTCTATCTCCTTTGCTCCTTAGATGCTGCTGCACCCGCTGAGTTTCTCCAGCCTTTTGTGTACCCATGCTTTCATGAGATTTGGATGAGTGGGTTAGGAGATGGTGCAATCCTTCATAGTTTAACTCTCACAATGCATAGACTAAAGATGATCAGTGCCAGCCCAAATGCTGCTTCACTGTTTTTCAACATTCATGGGCCAGGAATTCCTAGCAGTAAGTAGGAATCTTGCATTTTTCCACTGAGACTTTGAGAACTTCTTTGAATTATTTTCCTGCCTGATTAACTCTTGCTCTGTAAGAGCTCGGAATAGAGTGTTCTGATTTGGAAATCAGATGTTTGGTATATATCTAATAAGGCCTATCTGTTGGAGCCAAGTGCCTGTAGTTAGTGCATTGGCTCTGTGCACATTTGCCAGGGAGAAGACACTGATGTTGGTTCACTTATCCTGAAAGCGTATTGAAGGATTTGTGGAGGCACTGTTGGAACTTTCTCATGTTGTTGCAGGATTAAGTGGAGGGAGTGTCTCAAAATGCACCATTTCTGATGTAAGAATTTCTAAATCTGAAACTATTACATCCTCAAAAGTTATATTATTGTAGTATTATTTCTAATTATTATTAGAAACTGAAATAGTTTTTGTTCCATTACTCTTCGGGAAAAATAAAAATCACTTCCATATAGGACTTGTACAATTGGAATAAATTGGAATAAACTGTTGTATGTATAAACTGACATCTGCATTTTTATTTTAAAGGCTTTGTGTTAAAATTGACCTGACATTTCTTTGTGATGTAAGGGGAAATAGGTTTGGCTTTGGACTGCTCATATAATGAAGATTACAGATAGAAATAATGCATTTACATTCACCCAGAGGTAATTTGGTTGCTAAGCTTGCAACACCAGCGAGGTGTACAGCACAGAAACAGTCCCTGCGGCCCAACTTTTCTACACCAGCAAAGATGATTTTATATACCTGTATTTCCCGGCAATGAAGTCATACCTGCGTCAAAGACACCCCCCCATTTTGAGTCGCTAAATTTTGAAAAATTAAAAACAGATATTCGCCATGATGGTAGCTATTTCCATTCACCGTGGTGAAATGCTTCCTATAGGCCAGCGGTGTCAAACACGCGGTCCGCAGGCCGCATCCAATCCGCGAAGGAGTCCGATCCGTCCCGCGGGATGATTTCCCCGATGCCAAAGCGGGCAAGAAGTCGCATTTTGCCCGTGACCTAAAATGAGGTAAAAAGAGTTTGACACACCCGCTATGGGCCTATGAACAGCCTAGCATTCGGCCTCCAAGATGCAGGTAATTTTTTGGGCCTTATTTTAGGGTAAAAAATAGCGTCTTTGCCGGGAAATACGGTACCTCTAAGGTCATCCCAAAGCTACAGGGGAAAAAGCCTCAGACTGTGCATTCGCTCCTTGCAACTGCAGCATTCCAATCTCAGTAATGTCCTTGTGAATCTTTTTTGCACCCTTTCCAATTTAATGACATCAGTCCTATCGGTGGATAACAAGAACTGCCAAGTTGAATCTCACCAACATCAAGTACAGTTATAACATGACATCTCAATTTGGAATGTCCTGACTGATGAAGGCAAACACCTTGTGTACGAAGGAACTGCAGATGCTGGTTTACACCAAAGATAGACACAAAATACTGGTGTAACTCTGTGGGTCAGACAGCATCTCTAAAGAAAAAGAATAGTTCCTTGCTGTGTGACCCTCTCAGTTACTCCAGCATTTTGTGTCTATCTTCGGTGCCGAACACCTTCTTCACCACCCTGCTCCTCCATCACCTTTACCACGGGTGATCTTTAACCTCTGTGACACTGTCATTGACCTACACTTGATTCCTTCATTATCTTAAAATCAATCAATCTCTGCCTTGAATATGCTCAGCAACCGAACCTCAAGAGAAGAGGGTTAAAAAGGACCACTACCTTCTTTCTTCATATTGCACTCCTAAACAGATTGTGACCTCTACTTTAGTTTCGAGGTGTAGCATGGAACGTGCCCTACGGCCACTGCATCCATGCCGAGATCAATCATTCACACTAGTTCTATTTTATCCCATGTTCTCATCCACTCCCTACACACTACGGGCAATTTTACAGAGTCCAATTAACCTACAGACCCACATGTCCTTGGAGCTTGGGAGGAGACCTGAGTACCTGAGGGATACCCACATGGTCACTAGGAGAACAGGCAAACTCTACATAGACAGCATCTGAGGTCAGGTTGAAACCAGGTCTAAGATGTTGTGAGGTTGGAGCTCTACCAGTTCTCCTCAACTGTGCCACCCTTCTGAACACACAGAGAAGCATTAACCACACCTCTGTCCTGTCAAACCTCATGGGTACCTAACTTTCAATAAGATCACCGGTTATTCACCTGAACACACAGGTGAGTACAGATCCAGTTTCTGAATCACTCTTCATGGCAGGTGTGAAGATGGTCAGTCATTGCTGCAGTCATTACATCGGAAACCTTTAGTGTGGCTTGAAAACCAGAATTAATATTCCGCTGGGGAGGGACATATGGAAAGTGGGAGGCCAGAGTGTTTGAAGAAATGAACAGCCACAGACATTCATGCTGAAAGGAAGGACAAAACCTCGGCAGCTGAGAGCTTGAAGTTGTAAGTCACGCAAGGGATGGACGCTTGTGGGTGGAGAATGTTTAGGAAGACTGGGGTTAAATGAGGGAAAAAGGAAGTGGTAAATGAAGGGAGGAAGCAGTGGGGAGGAAATGCCCGTGAATTGGCTTTTGTCCTTGTGTTCACTACTTCATCTGAAATGATCCGAGACCTATTTTCAAACCACTTCATGGTCTCGCCAACTCTCCATGCATGCAGACCCTACCCTCAGCTCACTCGGCCTCCCACTCCCTCCCAACTCTTGGCTCATCCACTTCTATTTTCTTGAGCACAAAAGCTTTAATTGCTTTATCACTGGTGTCTTCAGCTGCGTAAAGTTAGGTTTGGAGACTTGAAAAATTCTGGGAAATGTTGAGAAGGTGCGGGCTAATTCTGATGAAAGGTGCTGCCTGATCAGCTTGGTATTGTAGCATTTTCTATTGTGATTTGTGAATTGCAGTATTTTGCTTTTGGATTTCTGATCAAGCTATTGGCTACATGTTAAAAAATGTGGCCATCATAACATTTCTTTTGAAGTCGCTCCTTGGAGGCATCCTGATTTATTCCATCCAATAAGTCAGCAGTTATGGTTCTTTGAGCATCACTGATTTTAATTGCCCCACAAATGAGACCCATGTCTTGTTGAAACCTCTGGCCTGGCAGTCCCTCCCTTAATCTCTTCATCTCTCAACCTCCCCTCTCTCATTGAAGACATACCCGAAAACCAACATCCATAACCAAGATGTTGGTCTTATGTGGCTCTGTAATTTTATTTAAGTAATAAACCCTTTTTAACACTTTATGAGTATAAATAGTTATCCTGCAGATGTGGATTTCTCAGTTGCTACTTCTTTTCCTTGTTTATACTGTGCAGATGTGGAATCATTTGATTCCTTTTGGAGAAAAGGTAGCTGGCTTCATGTTTATAAATATATAATAAATTAACTGCAGCAGTTAGTGCTGCTGGTTTACGGCTCCAGTGATCCAGGTTCAATCATCTGGTCCATCTGGATTTCCTCTGGGTCCTTCTGTGTCCTCCCACATTCCAAATGATAGGCTAATAGGTTATTTGGCCACTATAAATCACTCCTTAATGTAGATAAGGAACAAAAAGAATCAAAAGAGAAATTAAGGGGCTTGTGTGAAACCGTAAATTGAATGGGCACTGAAAAATAAGGAGAATGGATTAATAGGATTAGTCCCTTGAGAGTTAAAATAGACTTGACGTGCCAAATGACCTCTTAGTGTATTGTTCGAACATTCTTGACTAATTCAATATGATAAAGGCGACACTTCAAGTAAAGTTAGATTTCCATTTTGAACAGTTCAAAACCAGGATACCTTGAGGCCAAATATAAGTTCATCCACAGCAGATAAGAGCCCGTTACAGTCCAAAGACCACTAAGTGATATTTAGTGATGTTTGGTGCCAGCTGTTGAGCAGTCTAACCAGGGGTTCATAAAGGGACTGCTTTAGGGCACTCCATCACCAGGTTTGATTTTCTCTCGACTTGTACAGGAGGGAGAACGGCTACAAGTCTAAATGTCAAAGGGCTGCATGTTCTCATGAACTGTACCTGACATAAGTCATTACCTTCAGTGGAGGAGGGGAGAACAGATGAGGATATGTTCTCTGCTAGCGTTTTAGAAGAAAACACTGCAATTTACTGAAAATGCATTTCTGAAACTATTCACATGTTGATATTTGTAAGGATCCTGGGGTTCGTGTATAACAGGGATGTAACCAGTTTAGTTCTTCGAACACTGGGACTGTGTCATAAATTACGGAAAGTGAAAGGCACTCTCTATAAAAAGAACCTAAATTATAGATGATGGATTATATGCAGGACATTTGCAGCTACTCTTGCGATAATTGCTTTGGTTCTTGAAAGAACCGCCTGCTGGAGGCAGGTAGACCAAGTGCTTATTATGGTGTTACCATGGTTTCCTTCTGGCATGAAATGAATCTGTTTCCATGAGTTTCTTCTGTCATAATAAGCTGCCATATTACCATGAGGTGGGATGAAGAGTTAGTGGTCGATTCAGTTGATTGTCAAGTTAGTATCAGTGATATGCAGCATAACATTGAAGACCATAGGATCTCTGCATCATTTCCATCAGTGTGTGAAATATTCTTCGATTTCTTTCTTGTCACACGAAAACTATTTTTAATGCCACGACCCGATATGCAAAACAAAACGGCACAAGGTGCTGGAGTACTCTGAGTCAGGCAGCAACTCTGACGAACATGGATAGGTGACATTTTGGGTTGGGACCCTTCAGACTGATTGTGAGACTGGGGGGGGGAGAAAGTTGGAAAAGAGGGGAGGCAGGACCAAGCCAGGCGCAAAATAGGCAGATACTGGTTAGGGGATTTTTTTAGGTCGGTAAATGAATGGACAAAGTCAAAGATGAAAAAACTGAAGGTATAAGACAAAAGGATTAAAGTACTGTGAATTGTGAAGCTAGAGGAAGGAATGTAGTTGGGAGGGGGAGGGGAAAAATAGGTGTGAGTACAGGTGGGGTCACGGGGGGGGGGGGGGGAGAGGGGATAAAAGAAAGTAGGGGGTGAGTTGGTAGTTACCTAAAACTGGAGAATACTGTGCTCATACCATTGGGTTGTGAGCTATGAGGTTAGTTTAGTTTAGAGATGCAGTGTCGATATAGGCCCTTCAGCCCACCAAGTTTGCACCGATCAATGATCACCTGTACACTAGTTCTATCCTACACACTGGGAAAGATTTTACGGAGGCCAGTTCATCTAAAAACCTGCACATCTTTGGAATGTGGTAGGAAACCAGAGAACCCAGAGAAAACCCACACAAGCACAAGGAGAATGTACAAACACCTTAAAGGCAGCACACATTGTCAGGATTGAACCCAGATCTCTGGCGCTGTAAGGCAGCAACTCTATCGCTGCAGCTTCCTCCAGTTTACGTGCGGCTTCAATCTGGCAATGGAGGAGGCCCAGTACAAAAAGAGGGCTGTGATTGGAAACTAAATATTCCAGGATTTTGTTGCTTCAGGTGTGATAGAATTGGAGGGGCAAAAGGTGGAGGTGTTGCATTGCTAGTCAGGGAAGATATTACAGCAGTGCTTTGGCAGGATAGATTGGAGGGCTCATCTAGGGAGGCTATTTGGGTGGAACTGAGAAGTGGGAAAGGTGTAGCAACACTTGAAGGGCCGAGATGGCCTGTTTCCGTGCTGTAATTGTTATATGGTTATATGGTTATAGTATGTCAATGGGAAGGGGTGTTAAAATGGTTAGCAGCCTGGAAATGCAGCGGGCCTTGGCAGACTGAGCACATTTGGCAAAATGATCACTGCGTCCACGCTTAGTCTCGCAGATGTACAGGAGGCCAAGTCGGGAACATCGGATGCAGTAGATGAGCTTAGAGGAGAAGCACATGAACCTCTATCTCACCAAGACTAACTGGTGGGGTCCCTGGATGGAGGTGAGAAAGGAGGTATAGTGGCAAGTGTTGCATCTCTTGCAGTTGAGGGGAAAGTATCTGGGGAGGGAGTGGTTTGGGTGCGAAAGGATGATGGAATTATGGAGTTGTGTAAGGTGCAGTCTCTGCAAAGTCTGAAAGGGGTGGGTATGAGAAAACGTGAGTCCTCGTGTTGGAGGTGACAGAAATGTCACATCAGAGAAAGATGTGGAGGCTGGTGGGGTGAAAGTTGAGGAGCATGGGAACTCTATTCTTGTTCCGTCTGAAGGGTGGGTGAGTGAAAGCGGAAGTACGAGACAAACAGGAGGCGTGAGTGTTGGAGCCATCTCTAATGGCAGGGCAGAAATCACGTGTACTAAAGGAAGAGGACATCTTGGGAACCCGGGAATGGAAAGCCTCACCTTGGGAGCAGTGTCGGCACGGAAACATTGAGATTAGTGGGTGGCATCTTTGCAAAAGTCAGAGTGGGAGGAGGTATAGTCCAGGTAATCGTGGGAGTCGGTGGGTTTGTCGTAGATGGCCATGGTAAGGATGAGGCAATGGGGGTTTCAAGTTGAAAGTTATTGAAGGGCGTGTGAGTTGTCTCGGATATATGTCAGAAGTGACTGGACATGGGATGGATCGGCTGGAATCAAGGTATTTGGAGATCTGTAGGTCAGGAGCAGGCTGAAACTATGGGTCTGCGGGGACAGTAGTGTTTGTGGATTTTGAGGAGGAGGTAGAAGCAGGCAGTGCAGGGGCTGGGGAACGATAATGGATATATGTTTCTTGAACCATTGCATAAATAACCCCATTCCATAATTTCAGTTGGGAATTACAGTGGGAAAAAATGCATCTCAATCCACGAAATGAGAATCTGACAGAGAATTAATAATTCACTCAACCTACTTGCTCAGTTTTCCTTTGAGTATTCCAAATGGGTACCAGTAACATTATTCAGCATTCTTCTCCCATATTGTGACATATTTTCTCATTCAAAACACAAAGTGCCAGAGGAACTCAATGGGTCTTTATACTGTATGGGTCTGAACATGGTCGAACAGCAGGTTCGGGGAGAAGTAAGAAAGTTTTGCAAAACTCCATTGGAGAGAGGAGGAGGAGGATTCTGAAGAAATGTCTCCTGTCCATTCCCTCCACAGATGCTATCTGACCCTCTAAGTTCTTCAAGCGCTTGGTGTTTTGCTCAAGATTTCAACATCTACAGATTCTTAAGTGTCAAAATGTTCTTGTTGTTAGTTTTCGTTCTCTCCCTTTGATAGTTACAACCACTAACCCCATTAATGTACTATGTGTAGGAAGGAACTGCAGATGCTGATTTAAACTGAAGTTAGACACAAAATGCTGGAGTAACTCAGCAGGACAGGCAGCATCTCTGAAGAGAAGGAATGGGTGACATTTCTTCTGAAGAAGTGTCTCGACCCGATTCGTCACAGAGCGTGGTGAGTCTCTGGAATTATCTGCCACAGAAGGTAGTTGAGGCCAGTTCATTGGGTATATTTAAGAGGGAGTTAGATGTGGCCCTTGTGGCTAAAGGGATCAGGGGGCATGGAGAGAAGGCAGGTACAGGATACTGAGTTGGATGATCAGCCATGATCATATTGAATGGTGGTGCAGGCTCGAAGGGCCGAATGGCCTACCCCTGCACCTATTTTCTATGTTTCTATGTTTCTATGTCACCCATTGAGATCCATTTTGAGTTTTCACACTGTAATTCCCAACTGAAATTATGGAAAGGGGTTATTTTTTAATCTTCAAAAGAAGGGTCTCGGCCCAAAATGTCACCCATTCCATCTCTCCAGAGATGTTGCCTGTCCTGCTGAGTTACTCCAGCTTTTTGTGCCAAACCTCCAGCAATCTACTAATGTGTTCCTTGATTTTTCTGCTTCCATGGAAAAATCAGAATCCAAACCATCTGTATTCTGCTTTATTTGAAATTAATATAAATGGACATTTTTTGTGGAATCCATCATCCTCTGATGACAACAAAAAACACTTGTGGTCTGCATCGTTCCTTCAACAATTGCTTTTAATTATCTCCTCTGCATCATGCTCAGCAGCGAAACTTCCCCGTGACGCTGGCTTTGTCTTCGAGTTAATATCCAGGGGCATAAACACAAGAAATGTAAAAGTAATTATTTTGGGGGTTATTCTTCCTGCTGGAGTAACCAGAATAGATCAATGGACAAAACTTCGCTGAGATCCCCCCAGATGAGCATTGTGTACACTGCAGTGTTCTTTGTGAATGTTTTTGCCACTTCTTAGACTTGTAAAGGGTTCCCATTGAAAATATTTGGGAAAATCATTCAGTAATTTTCGATATATATAAATTCAGATTTACTCAATAGTCCATCTTCATTGCCATTTCAAAACCTCCCTTTATCCATGAAGAGTTGATCTAAAAAAGTTGTGAAAAATAGGCAATGATTCCTTATGCAATGTCTACGTTTCAGGTTTACAATATGTTGTTAGCACAAAATATTATACTTAGGAGTGAATTTATAAACATTTTTAATTTTTGAAGCTATTTTATCATATCAATGGTAACTGCTTATGACACTTGCTAATTCAGTGCCAAGCTGTCTGCAACTAAAGCATTTACAAAACCTCAGCCGTTGTGGAGTGAAGCAAAAAGTTCAGATTTTCACTCAAGCTCTGGCAACAAGGAGGCACCTAAGTAGAAGGCAAAGAGAACCAGGATAGTTGCCAAGTCAAATAACGGTCAATGATGGCTATGACGTGGCTGGCCAAAGCCGTAAAATAAATTAACCATTAGTCATAAACAAGAATTGATTTTCTATATCGCTCCATCTCATTTGCACAGTAGCACATCTAATATTTGTTGTTATTGTTGTGTATAAACGTGGTGATGTCATTGCATGTATGGGTATAATTTTGCCAAGTACACTGATTATCATTGTCTGGTTTCACACATTCCACACTGTTCTACTCAAGTTCTGGACCATCAAATAAGTTATTTTAGGTCCACATTGGCAAGATTAAGCACAACGAGCTATGTCCTCACCAGAAACTCTGTATACCCTGGTCCATCTTCCACCTTAACTCTTATCTTCAGTCGGTTCCAGTAAGATGATAAGGCGTTGAGCATTGAAGAAGGGTCACAACACAAAACCTCACCTATCCATGTTCTCCAGAGATGCTGCCTGACCTGCTGAGCTACTCCAGCTATTTGTGTCCTTGCAGACCTTAAAATACCACATCCTTGCCTCAACCTCTGCTTGCGTTCACCTCGGCTACCACCAAATGCTGTCCCATTAACACTTTATAAACACTTATTGCAGCTCTGCTTGATGGTCTCCAGAATTCAATCTCACAAAGGATAGATTTAATTATTTTACTATCTTACTTTGGATGGTAAAATAAACATCTAAAATTCTGCCTTTTGGAGCGTTTAATCAAAAGGGAGAATTTTGTTTTGCTTTCTCTGCTTTATTGATTTCAACATCCCAGAATGTCATTCATTTCAAAATCATTTGAAAAGAAAATCACGTGGGACTTCATTGAACATAAGGCACAAAAAATCGGACTGTTATGCCCTGTGGGTCCGGACCAACGGTTTGTACATCAAATGGGTTTTCCATGATCCCAACATACTCTTCATCATAACCTCTCGGCATAGACTACTGGTCCTTGCTCTCTCAGGTATGCATCCATGGGTGGTGGAGATGGAGAGAGGGAGAGCATCACTTAAGCATTGAGATCATCAGATCATAAACTCCCACCAAGACAGCAGTGCAGAATTTATAACTCCAGGGCTCTGTTTTTTGTGCTCCTTTTCTTTGTGGGGGTCCTGTAACAATGAGCCTAATGTGTTTGAGAGCAGGCTAGTACTCCGGATTAAACACAAAGAGCTGGACTAGCTTAACGGGACAGGCAGCATCTCTGGCGAGAAGGAATGGGTGCCTTTCGGGTGGAGACCGTTCTTCAGACTCAGTACGCAGGGTTGGTTGATAACTTTTAGTTATCTTTTAGTTTAGAGATACAGCCTGGAAACAGGCCCTTTGGCCGACCTAATCTGCGACACCCAGCGATCCCCACACACTAACACTAACCTGCACACCGGGGATAATTTACAATTTTACCAAGCCAATTAACCTACAAACGTGTGTGGCTTTGGAATGTGGGAAGAAACCGGAGCTTCCCGGAGAAAACCCACGCAGCTCACGGGGAGACCTCCGTACAAACTCCGTACAGATAAGCATCCATAGTCTGGTTGGAACCCGGGTCTTTGGTGCTGTACGGCAGCAACTCGACCACTGCGCCACTGTACCGCTCTAAGACGATTAAATCGGAAAGAAAATCAAAAGATTTGTGATCAAAAAATCAAAAGACAGTGAAAGAAACAGCTCTGGAGCAAACAATGCAGGACGTCAAGAGTTAATTTTTCAAACGTGGTGTCACTAGCTGTTTGGAAAGTTCAGGATGCCTATCCAGTAAGATATACATAAAGGAAGATATGCAGTATATAGCTTCTCTCTAGGTTCCTCCTTCTATAGATTAGGTTTCCCTCTAAATACACTTGGACATAAAACAAATGATCCAACAGGCAGGGGAAAATAGGACAAATCATTTGTGCAATTTTTCCATCTTTTCTTCAATTAGCCCAACTCTCTTTTACTGCCCAAATACAAAATGATGACATTTAGCCATAATAAGAAACGAAAGCCTTGAAATTGGATCAATGTGTGCATGCTGATGTTTCACAAATAAATATTGGAGAACACTGTAAAGGGATAGGAAAGGAGATGGTACTGTGACATCATTGTCAATCTGCTAGCCTCAGTTGTCTATGGTCACAATTATGGAATAGCTGACTGTAGTACTTCCCAGGCCGATCACAGCCATTATGACCAGATTGCCTGATGCAAAATGAACTCTTGATCAGGTCACACCTTACTGTGGTGTAGGGTGATCGGTGGCATAGGAGTCACTTAGAGTAGACTTTAATATTGGAGGTGCCCAGAACAGAGCCTTATGCCCCTGTCCCACTTAGGAAATCTCTGGAGACTTTGCGCCCCATCCAATGTTTCTGTGAATTTCCCAGAGGTTCCTGGAGGTTTTTGTCAGTCTCCCTAATGGTTGAAAGTGGTTTCCGCTTCTTCTATGTTCCAGCGATTATTTCAAAAAATTCAAAACCAGCTGTGACTAAAAATAGGTTGCCGTTTAAAAAATCGGTAATTTTTTAGTCGAAGCCGGTTGCGATGCTAGTTGAAGGTGGTTGCCGGGGGTTGCAGGTAGTGGAAGGTAAGACCTTTTTTTCACCCAGTTTTATTCCACCAGGGTGGTCTTACCAGAGGTCTCTCCAGAGGTTTCCGTTCAGGTTTCCTAAGTGGGACAGGGACATTAACATCCACTGCATTTCCCTTGCTATCGTGGCAACCTTGACCTGCAGTGGTTCTGTGGCAGGTCGAGTGAAAGTTCCTGTATGCAGTGACATGCCTCCCAACATTGAGCTCGGCAATTGTTTGGCAGACAAGAGCTCTTCATGTAGCTCCTGATGGGATCTGGACTGGCCTCTTTTTACATAATATGTCTGTACATCACAGTACGTTTCAATGCAATTTTGCACCGTTGAATGAATTATTGCAAGTGATCTGATTGGGATCAATCATCATATGCACCTTTAGTTCATAATACAAAGCAAAATCCAAGTTCTAGGCCAAATTTCAGGCTTTGAACATTTCATCAGAGGAAGCACTGTGGCCTGATTTTCCTCTGCATTGTGTAATATCTCTGGCAGGGATGCATAGAGCATGATACTGGGAACAGATAGAACCTGCAATAGGATCCTTTGCATGTTTAGTTTAGTGATACAGTGTGGAAACAGGCCCTTCTGCCCACTGAGTCCATGTTGTACACTAGTTCTATGTTTTCCCATTTTCGCACCCTACACACTAGGGGCGATTTTACAAAAGGTGATTAGCCTTCCAACCTGCATGGATTGTGGGGGATGTGGTCGCAAACTGGAACTGCCGGAGGAAACCCACGTGCTCACAGGTAGCGCGTACGAGCTCCATACAGACAGCACCAGTTGTCAGGATCAAACCGGGGTCTCTGGTGCTGAGAGGCAGCAGCTCTACCACTGCGCCACTCTGCCATATTAATGCTTGCCTGAACAATGATCCAAATTGAATCAGTTTTACCTGGTGGATTTTACTGCAACTGCCTTATATTCTGAAGGAGAAAGTATCCATTTTGAAACTTGTTTTTTTCAAACAGTTGAAATGATAAACATTTGATGGGCATTGTGGATGAGAGCTGGTGGAAGAGTTCTGGCTAACACATACAAATTTTGAAAGAAGCCAGACACAAAATGTTGGAGTAACTCAGCGGGACAGGCAGCATCTCTGGAGAGAAGGAATGGGTGACATTTTGGGGCGGGATCCACTTTGAAAGGACAGCTCAGGTTTTCATTGTGTTTTTGCATGTGCTTGTCATTCAATAATAATTTTGTAGAAAATGCTTAGAAAGCATCCGCTTGCAGAATCTAATAAGATCATTTTATTTTTGTAGACAAATGAACAAAGATTGGTTGGAACAACAGTCCAAATCTCAAGCAATTATTTCTTAAAGCTGGAGTCAAGTCATCAGAGATGAATTGATATTTCCATGTTATCAGGAACGTATCTGAAACTCTGATCAGCCAGGTGGGAGGCAGATAATCCTATCTAGACCAGACCATTCCTGCCACATGTTTAGAATGGTACAGGCGACACCCAAGGTTGAATTGCGGGAGAAAACCTAAAGTCAAACAAATTCACGGAGCTCAGAGAATTCAAGGTCAAAGCTTAACCTTTGTTTTGTACTTGTCCTAGCTGGTGAAAAGAGAATGACAATGAGGTTTAGAACCAGTGTACTGTATCATGGCTGAAAAGATTTAAGCTGCGTTTACACATGTTTGTACAAAGTGTTACTCCAATGGTCAGATAAAGCCCGGAGTCTCAACGGTGTTTACATTGCCGCAGGCCTAGCTGCTTAGAATGTAGTTATACAGCCACACAGGATGGAGGGTATTGCACAGATATTGTCTCAACTCGTTGCTGGTCCCCGTTGCCTAGAGACACGTGGCACAGATCAAAGGTTGATTCCACTCTGGGTCTGTTTACATTGTGCTGACGGTCTCTCTCTCGCTCTTTCTTTCTCTGTCTCTGTCTCTCTGTCTCTGTCTCTCTGTCTCTGTCTCTCTGTCTCTGTCTCTGTCTCTCTGTCTCTGTCTCTGCCTCTGTCTCTGTCTCTGTCTCTCTCTCTGTATCTCTCTCTCTGTCTGTCTCTCTCTCTGTCTGTCTCTCTCTCTCTCTGTCTCTCTCTCTCTGTCTCTCTCTCTCTGTCTCTCTCTGTCTCTCTGTGTCTCTCTCTCTTTCTTTCTCTCTTGCATTATCTTTTTCTCTCTTTCTTTCCCTTCACTCTCTTCTCTGTCTCTCCTTTCTCTCGCTCTCTCTTTCTCTCTCACTCTCTTTTTCTCTCTTTCTTTCTCTCTCTCCCTCTCTCTCCCTCTCTCTCCCTCTCTCTCTCTCTCACTTTCTCTCTCTTTCTCTCTCTTCCTCTCTCTTTCTCTCTCTCTCTCTCTCTTCTCTTTCTCTTTCTTCCTCTCTCTCTCATTCTTTCCCTTTTTCTCTCTCACTCTTGTTCTTTCTCTTTTTCTCATATTTTTTTCTCTTTTCCTCACTCTTTCTCTTTTTCTCACTTTCAATTCTTAAATTGAGAGGTTTGTTTTAAAGAGTAATATTGACACAAAACTATGGAAACACTTAACATAGTGAAATACGAGAAATGTTGAAACTTGGAAATTAAACAGAAAATGATTTACTCAGCAGGTCAGGGAGCAAACGTGGAGTGATGCAATAAATGAGCAAAGCTCCATTAGCCCAGGAACTTAGGAGAAGACAAAGATGAGATCAATAATATGGGATAAGGCTTCCTGCTCGCATAATATGTGTTGCTTCTGGGAGAGGGTTAGGTTCATGCTGGTGTGTGAACCATTTGAACACTTAGATAGGCATACCTTGATAGGTACATTTAGATGGCTTTGTAGATCGAGTGAACCGCACCCTTGGTGTTGTTTTGCTTTAATCTTCTCCAAGGTTCTTGGACTACTGGAGTCTGACCTGCTTTTCCTGCTTCTATTTCTGTATATCACTTACCACACCCCTCCCCCAACCTCCCCTGACCCCTGTCTCAGCTAGTCACACATTTCAATGATTCCAAAATTCCTTTCTCTAGTTTCACCTCTTTGTCCCAGCCATTCAGCCACCTCCTGCCTGCTACTGAAAGCATTTCACAAGTCATTCTCCTACCTCCTGATGGATTAGTGCGCATATGCATGTGTGTGTTCTCTCTCCATCTCTGTCCTGCTTCTTTCTAAAGGTCACGTATCTATCATTTCATTTGTTCGTAAAGAGATAAAGAATCCACACCTGAAACGTTACCTGTCGGTACCCAACACACTTAGTGAATTATGTATATGAAGGAACGGCAGATGCTGGTTTAAACCGAAGATAGACGCAAAAAACTGGAATACCACAGTGGGACAGGCAGCATCTCTGGAGATAAGTAAAGAAGCATCCTTCTCTCCGGAGATGCTGCCTGTCCCGCTGAGTTACTCCAGCTTTTTGTGTCACACTTAGTGAATTAGTCTGAAGGAGGGTTTCAACCCAAAACATCACCCAATCCTTCTTTCCAGAGATGCTGCCTGTTCCGCTGAGTTACTCCAGCATTTGGTGTCTTATCTTACGTGTAAACCGGCATCTGCAGTTCCTTCCCACACACTCAGTAACTTACTTGTCACATGTTTTCAGCATTTTCAGTCCTAGTTTCATGGCATGGAGTGTACGCTTTGTACCAGCGAAACCTGACTGACTCATTTTAATTCACATCTTTCATTTCAGATTGGAATCTGAATTGGGCAGCTTTAATATTGCTGGTTCTGGTTTTGTTGGCGTCAGGCATGTTCCGGTGATATGACCACGATGGCATTTCCTCATTCCCTGCGCTTCTGACAGGAAATGTCATCGAGATAGTTAACTGCAGGTTGGAGGCACACCACTGTGGAGAGTGGCCATGTCCAGGAAGAGTTGAATAATGGGCTCGCGATCCAGAATATAATCTGGAGAACAACGGGGGACCTGGCGTGCGGATACTTTGTAATTTTGTAAGTGTCCTTTATGGGCGACTATTCGCATACCTTGGGTATACGAGTAAAGGATTTCACTGTTACTTTTCACATGTGGCACTAAAGTATTCATCCATTCATTTACTTGTTAGGTTCTGATGCAGTGCTGGCTGTTAATTAGCCATCTTGCTGCAGATTAGAAATCAAATCTGGGGCCATTCAATCACGTGGCTTAATAATTCTCTGCTGTATATGAAAAAGCCAGGAGTGAGTGAGTAGATTTTGATCAACTGGCATCCACACCTCATTGAATATTTTGAGCATAAATACTCAACTAACTCTGAGGAAATTCGATTATTTCAGAAGATGTAACCAGACTAAAATAGATGAGTTTTATGTTAGTTAAACAGTAAACATTCCTACTTTGACCATTCTCTAAATAAGTTCAGGAAAGTGAATGTTTTGTATGCAGCATCCAAAAACAGATTAAGAATTCTAAGAAAGTTACAATTTGGATTTGCATCATGACCTTAACACAAAAAGACCAAGAGGAATAGAAGGAAGATATTATTTTGGCACCAAATGAGCTCATCAGAGTAGATACAAAAATCTGGAGTAACTCAGCGGGACAAGCAGCATTCCTGGTCCACCGAGTCCATGCCGACCAGCGATCCCCGCACATTAACATGGTCCTACACACACTAGGGACAATTTACCCAAACACCAAGCCAATTAACCTACATATTTGTACTTCTTTGGAATGTGGGAGGAAATCAAAAATCTCGGAGAAAACCCACGCAGGTCACAGGGAGAATGTACAAGCTCTGTACAGATAGCACCTGAGATCAGGATCGAACTTGGGTCTCCAAGGCCGTAAGGCAGCAACTCTACTGCTGCGCCACCGTGCCGCACCTTGCAGCAGTGATCACAGAAAATCTATTTGAAATTATGTAGTCATTATCGGGATTGTGAATGGGGGATTGAATTGCATGTTCAGGTTACATTGCTCACTATCAAACTGAGACTTTCCATGATGAACATGTATGTGTGCAAAGAATTGAGAAGACGCTTAAAATCTTGGCTTTACAACAACTAATTAATTAATAACAGCTTGTATTTATATGGCACCTTTGAGATAATAAAAAATCCCCAGCTACAGCCCAGGAATGTTATCAACCACAAATTGACACTAAACCATAAAAGGGACTGTGCAAATTATCAAATGTGATTGGAGGTTTAACTTGGGATCAGATATGAATGATGAAGCTCAGCCTTAGACAGTTACCTTCAAGAGTTACCTGCTAAAGGTCAAGTTTGCTGTGGATTAAAGATAATGGTTTCAGTCCAATTTAGTTGCCGCTGTTCTTGCACTCGGTGTTATGTGCTCAACTAGTGGTGTAATGCTAAACATTTTAATGTACACGTCTCTTCACAGTAAATTAAGTATTCAGTATTATTGCATGTTAGAATAATTATATTTCTTGCTTCAAATTACTATTTGTGTGATTAGTCAAGTTCACCAATCAAAAACAAGGAGAGGAAATTACTCTGAGAATGAGAATGAGAATGCCTTTTTATTGTCACTATACACATGTACAATGAGATTAAAAGCTGCTCCTACTCAGTGCAAAACAAAAGGGGGGGGGATAAGGTGCACAGTTTCTGCGGCGCTATATACATATCTATAAAAAGACAATGGATAAATAGAATGAATAAATAGGATTCCTATATCCAGTATGGGTTATTGCACATGTTGGAAATTACAGTTACAGTACAAATTATAGTAGGGTGGATAGATGAAAGTCCGGGGGTTAGGCTGTGAAGTCAGTGCATGTGTGAGTTCAGGGAGATAATGGATTTTGGAAAGAAACTGTTCTTGAGTCTATTTTTCCTTGTGCTGATGCACCTATAGCGCCTCTAGAGCCGTGGTGTCAGGAATGGGCTGATCAGGTTGAGCTATCCCAAAATTTTGCTATTTTCATTCATCTCCTTGCTGTTTCATCAGGAGCAGGAAGTTTGTCCAGCAGTTAAAAACTAGGCAGTGGAATTGTGATTCGATTTGGGATTTCCTAAGAAGGGAGTTTGAATGGTGGAGTAGACTTGACGGGCCGAATGGCCTATTTCTGCTCCTATCACATGTCATGACCATTGCCTGGGACAAAACGGGTCCATGAAGACTCAGTAACTTGTCTCAGTGCGAGATAGGAAGATGCTAACTACATGCCTGTGATGATGCCTAGCCTCCCATTATCATAAGCTAATAAAATGCCTATGAGTCAACCCTCCAAACCCGGAGATGTCACTGCCTGTAGAAAATGCTATAATCAATGGGATTATGTTCAGTACTATTGGAGACATCTTATTTTTGGTCAAATTAGTACATGGAAGGTAAGTTGGTATAATCAATTACTCAGTTTGGTAATTAGTCAATTTATCCTACTGCCACAGTCAGTACCCTACAACTGCCCTACAAATTTTCCTAATTTAAATTTCTATTTGAAAGTATAGAACCCCCGTAAAAGGAGATTATTTATTAAGGCAGGGCACAAACACACAACTCCTCAGTTCATTGATTAAATGGAGTTATGATGTAGGGCTACGGCCCAGAGCAGCAGTAAGTTGAAACACACATGGGCAGCAGGATAAACAGATAATTTCTGTCACGGGAATAGCTTCTGTCAAAAAATCCAGTCACCTGCAAAAGCAGTCAAAAAACCTGGTATATTTTTTGATAAAATCAGAGTTAAGCTGAGTTAAACTAATGTCATGATGCCACCATGTGATTATTCAATGTGCTGTCAGTGGGTAAGGATTCCACAAATATCCTGCACTCAGACAATTAACTCCTTAATTTCATTTTTCAACTGCCTTATCCAATGTATTATTCAGTGTAGCAAATCTACAAAGTTCCAAGATTAGTTCCCAATTTCTGTTGTGTTATTATGGATCAATCAACGCATCAATTGATATGATATCAATCCAAAATCAGCCAGATTTTAATTGTTGACGAAAAACAACATTAAATGGAACAGGTTTACTTGTAATTCAAGGTTTCAGTGGCTGCAATCTCATATTGACAGGTTTCTTCAGGGTCAATGGCTTTCTAAAACCCCTGTCCCACTTTTACGACCTAATTGGCGACCTCTGCCGAGTTTGCCCTTGACTCATACTCGCAGCTTGGTCGCCACGAGGTTGTAGGAGGTCTTCGTAACTCTTCCTCTTGCTCGTGTGTAGTCTCCGCGTTCTCGTGGCCTCAAGTAGGTCGCGGGGCTTTTTCCAGCCTGATAAAAAATGACCACGAGTTTAAAAAAGTCGGCATGGAAAATATTGACAGTTTTTACTCGTAGATAGGTCATAGTAGGTTGTGATGGTAGTCGTGGGTAGTTGTCGGTAGTCGTAGGTCGGTAAGTGGCCCAAGAAAAAAATGCAAACATGACATCATTTTACCATAGCTAGTCGTAGTTGGTCTTAGGTGTGGAAGGCTGAGGTCGAGGGGGGGGTCATCGGAGGTTGTAGACATAGTCGTATGTGGCCATAGACATAGTCGTAGGAGGTCGTAGGAGGTCTTTTACTTTTACTTCGGCGTTTCAACACGACCTTGACATTTTTTTCAACTCGTCTAGGATCTTCTAAACTCGTGGATTAGGTCGTCCAAGTGGGACGACCCTTATTTCCGCTGTGGCTGTTGAAACTCTTTTGAAACGCCCTCTGCTAAACTACTATCTACCTCTTTGAAGACCCTTGGACAATCCTTGATCGGACTTTGCTGGTTTTCACTTGCACTAAACGTTACTCCCCAATATGTATCTGTACACTGTGAATGGCTCGATTGTAATCATGTATTGTCTTTCAGCTGACTGGATAGCACGACAAAAGCTTTTCACTGTATCTCAGTACATGTGACAATCAACTAAACTGAACTTCTACTGATCAGATTAGATACAATAACAGTCATGTCATCACAAGATGCGTAATTAAGGTGCTCCAAAGATGAGATTTAAATATTACAGTCTGACAGGGGCTCTTTGGGGGGGCAAAGTGCTGGTGCAGTGCAGCACAGTGGCACAGGTTAATTGTAAAAGTGCCCTGATGTGAAGGTAATGTGGTAGCATAGAACTAATGTTGATGGGTGATCGAAGGTCAGTGTGGACTCATGGGGCAATTGTCCTTGCAAAGTGCCATGCCATTCTTTGTGTAGGCAGCTGCCTGATTGTGCATTGAAGCTATGATGGTGGTGACACAGATAGCAACTAGATGTGAGATAGACACAAAATGCTGGAGTAACTCAGCGGGACAGGCAGCATCTCCGGAGAGAAGGAATGGGTGACGTTTCGGGTCAGGACCCTTCTTCAAATGTCACCGATTCCTCCTCACCAGAGATGCTGCCTGTCCCGCTGAGTTACTCCAGCATTTTGTGCCTATCTTAAGAGCTGACCTTGGCTTGTACAATGGCTTGTGTCGCATGAATGGGTGCATGTTAGGATTGGGGTTGTCAGTCTCCGATGGTGGCAGTGTTGCACTGCGGCACTGCCCAGAATTCCAGATGGTCTTTTGCACCGTTTACGAGAGGTTCACAAATTGTTGTGGTCTCCTGTCGTTCCTGTCTTCTTGCCCCCATATATTGCATCCAATTCTCCGGAAAAATAGGAAGGAAAGAGATGCGTGTGATTGTTGTATTTACGTAGTGATTTTCAGCGTATGTATGAGGAAGAGAAGAGAAGAGAGAAGGTGTGAGACCGGAAAAGAGAGGCATTAGAGTCTGTTCTTGTGAGTAGTGGTGAAGAAGAAGAGAGCCAATGAGCACTTTTGTTGGCTTTGTTGACCTAGTGAGATCATTGAATCTTTTCCAGCACTGTATGTGATAACTCTAGGTGATATTAAGACCACTTATTTCTTATGCCAGATCCAACAATGCCTTCTTTTTATTCCAAACGTGTGAAATAAGACATTCCTCCATCTCAACAGCACCCTGTGAGATTTCTCTGGAGAAGTGGAGGGGTGCAGATTTCCCCTCCATTTCGCCAACTACTGTGAATGGTTTAATTTAGTTTCTTTTAAGAGTTAAGGTACAAAATATAATCCATCTGTCATACTGGAAATTGGAAATATATGTGCGTGTGAGAGGGATTGCAGTGGGCTTTTCTCAGTACTGGAGGGCAGCCAGCAAGTATCACTGCTTTCTGGAAAGGAGCAAAAATTATTCCATGAATAAAAATACTATTTTAAAAAATCTGCAGTTTTCAACGTCGTTAATGAATGCAGCCATTGTGGTGTATTGAAAATGTTACTTAATTTCATCTCACTACAAACCCTTTTAACTTTACATCTGATGACAAAATACAACATAATACAAATAATATCGTTTACATCTGCCACACGATTTGAATTTCTGCGGAAACTTTCTGTTAAAAAAAATCTGGACTTAGTGCATAGGTTGGGGAGTGAGTGGCTTTCGGTCTGAAGTGCCAATGCAGATCCCTTCAGATATGCATATCTCTGGCTTCCATGGGCAGCACAGTGCCTTACAGTGCCAGAGATTCGGGTTCAATCCTGACTACAGGTGCTATCTATATGGATTATGTGTGTTCTCCCCGTGACCGCCTGGGTTTTCTCCGAGTGCTCCGGTTTCCACCCACACTCTAAAGACGTACAGATTTGTAGGTTAATTGGGTTCTGTAAAATTGGAAATTGTCTTTAGTTTGTAGGATAGTGCTTGTGTACGGGGTGATCGCTGTTGGGTGCAGACTCAGTGAGCCGAAGGGCCTGTTTCTGTGCTGTATCTCTAAAGTCTCACCAAGCATGGCATGCAGTTCGATAATTGTTGTGCATGTACAGTGCACGGACCACTTGGGTAACATTGCAGAAGCAGTTTTTCAGGAATATAAGATGCTTGTTTAAACTTTAGCTAAAGAGTCCCAGCTGGTGGAGGTCCTAGGCTGTGGAATCCAGTGCTAAGAGTCATATTTGCCGCTCAAACTAGTTCTGTCACGAGTTTCCAACCTGCCCCATCCCCATCCACACTCACCCCCTCAAGATGGCCGACCCAAACCCAAATGTTTGTCCCTGGTACAGAAATACCTTCTCCCTCACTAACTGCACTGACGTCAACATCTTCTCTCACTTCTCCTGCCCACCACAAACCTGGTCCTGGGCCTGAGATCCACCCATTTTCTTTCAATCGTGTGGGTGCATGCTGGCCGGTACCTTGGTAAGCGTTTACACATGAAGGTTCTTGCTTTCTGTTGCTTTTTTAATCCCAACTTGCCATTCTCCATTGGGTGCCACAGCTTTGGCTTTCTCATTGATTCGCTATGTGGAATTCTGTTCAATGTTTTGCCAAATTCCACGAGACTAAATCAATTCTCATTAACCTTCCTTAATCCCTCTGCCAGAAAGTCAGTGAAGTTCGTTAAACACAACCGTCCTTTTAATGAATCTATGTTACCCAAGCTTGAATAAATTATTTTTCTTTAAATGATGATGGATGTTGTCTCAGAATTATTTTCCTTCAGTTTGCCCATCCCTGATGTTAGGCTGAAGATAGACACAAAAAGCTGGAGTATCTCAGCAGGTCAGGCAACATCACAGGAGAAAAGGAATAGGTGACATTTCAGGTTGAAAACCCTCTCTCGCTACACACTGATGTTAGGCTGACTGGCTGGTAGACACTCTCATTTAACCCCTTCTCCTTTTGCAAACACCAATACAATGTGATCTGTCACCTAATCTTCTGAAGCTGCAAAATTAAAATGATACAAAGTGCTGGAAGTACTCAATGGATCAGGCTGCGTCTGTAGACAGAATGGACATGCAAGAAATGGATCTGCAGAGGGAATGGATAGATGTTGCCCGACCTGCTGTGTTTCTCCAGCACACGTGGTTCCAGCATCTACAATTACTTATGTCTCCAAAAGAAAATGATGGTTGAGGCTGTTTCTTTGTTTTATCATTCTCAAAACTGTATTTGTCCTGATTGCATCATTCCCCTGTTCTGAGAAGACAAATGCAAAGTATACAGTACATCTGGAATTATACATTACTCTTCTGCCACCATACAAGAACTGTCCCTTTCACAAGCATGATTTAATTTTTTCCTTTGCCTAGTTCTTTTCTTTTATATATATATTTTTAAATCTTATGGTTTTCCGTAATTGACTTGCTAATAGTTTTCATGCGCTCTCTCAGGCTCTCAATTTCCATTTCAATTTCACCCCAGCATTTTCCATATTTCCCTTGATGTTTTCCAATATTGACTCCTCAGTATTTGTCCGAAGATTCCCATTCATTTTCTGCCTTAGCCAGAGATGTGTGTTCCTCAACTTCGCTGGGTTCTGCACTTGTGGGATGGGGGGGGGGGGGGGGGGGGGGGTGCAGGGGAGAAAGGGGACGTTCCTTTTTCCTCGATTAAGAACATATTTGCCCAAACCCATATGTCTCCTCCTTCTAACCTATTCCCCATACTCACACCCACACACTGATTTCCTTTCCAGTAGGTATTATATTACCATGTCTGTCAAATCTTATGGCAGATTTGTAAAATGGCCCAATTTAAACCTTTTAAATATTAAATTTAAAACATTGTTTTTCAAAACCCTTTAAAGTTACAAGTTTCAAAAAGATCACAGTCGAAAACATTCCCATAGCTATATTTTCTACTTGCCCAGATTTATTCCTGAAACAAAGCTCGGTATTATTCCACTTCTTGTTTAGTTTGCCACGGTTCTCGTAAATTAAGTTTCAGAATTATAAACTTTTTATACTCCTTTACTCGGCCACTCTGCCTTTTAGCTTGTGTTTATTGACATTTCCCACCATAATTGTTGTTGTTCCTATGCTGTACTGTTCTATGTTCTATTGACTTATTAATGTTATACTTCTTAGACCAGGGGTGGGGAACCTTTTCATGTTGGAATGTCGCATTAAGTTAGCAGTAATCCAATAAGGCTGCATCCAAGTAACTTCAATTAGATATACTTCAAAATGTACATTATTTTGTAAAGATCTAACTACTATGTATTAAATTCAAGAAAATGAAAAAAAAAGTGTTAATTCTAAAGTTAACTAACCTTTTAATGACTTTGTTGTGACTGCTTTTTGTGGGAAAGCATTTGCATATTTGGTTGCAACATGGAGGTATGCAGTTTCAGATGATCTTCTAGATGGGTATCCGTCATTTGTCACCTTAAGGGCATCTTGATTTGGCTTAGGTAGGAGAATGTAGATTTGCAGCAATAAGTGGTTGAAAAGCAAGAAAGTATTTTTTGTGCAAGTTGCCGAAGACGTGGGTATTCTATTGCATGTTTCCATATTTCAATTGGATCTTTCTTAGCGTCAAATAAGGACTTTAAGATGTCAAGTTCTGAGAGCTCAATCAATTCCATCTGTAGTTCTTTAGGAGCCTTGGAAACATCAACTAGGTGAGGTTGAAATGCTAATGCTAGTGTGATGTCATGATTCTCAAAGTCAGTGAGCCTTTCATTGTATTCTTTAATTAATAAGTCTATAACAGCAGCGTATTTTTCAAATGATTCGCATGAATCCTCCTGCTCATCAATGACCTTCGCTAACTGGGGAAAATGTTCATCCACCATTTCTTTTTGAAGAAGAAGAGTTTTGAAAAAAGATAAGCTTTTTTCGAAATGCTTAGATTTTTTTTTACAACATATCATATATAAACTTAGTTTTACCTTGCAAAGAAACATTCAAGTCATTTTGCTTTGACATGATATCACACAGAAATGCAGTATTTCTATAGAAATCTTCTTTCAATAATTCACATTGCTGATTCTGTTCTTCATGAAATTTAACTATCTGTTCTCGCATAGATAAAAATGTTGCTAACACCTGTCCCTGCGATAGCGAACAATGATACGGCAAATCCAGACTGAATGCCTCACCGTCCAACTCCAAAATAGCCCTCATGACTTACTAATGTTTTAATTGTGGCCGTCAGTCAGGGAGGATTATTTCGTTGAATCTTCTTTTACTCTTTGGTATTTTAAATACGTTCATTTTAAGAATAAAATAAAAATAATAAAAGATGAACAAAAACATATTAATAAAAATAAAAGGATTTGTTCTACAAAATTTGGATTCATTCAAAAGGCCACACTTAATGGCCTAGGAGGCCGCATGCGGCCTTAAGGTCGCTGGTGCCCCACCCCTGTCTTAGAGCCTTGCCCATATATTCCTTGCCTATGTCCCAAGGAGCAGTGGATGCTGGTTGACAAATATGCTACCGATATCTTTGCTTTCCATCTCTTTCTGACTGTCTCCTTCTCACTCCCAGCAATAAAAATGTTAATATCAGTTCCATTATATTCACCAATTCTTAAAGTAACAAATGCCATGATCACCAGCAGTAAAATATTGTAAATACTGGAAATCTGAAATGAAGACAGAAAATGTTGGAAATACTCAGCAAGTCAGGCAACATCTGTGGAGAGAGAAGCTGAGTTAATGCTTTAGGTCAATGACCTTTCATCAGAATGGATGAGTTCTGAAGTGTTAACACTGTTCATTCCTCCATGGCTATTTTCTAGCCTGCCAACCAACTATTGAAGAAATTCCCTCAGCTTATTTAATATCAGTTAAAATAATTGTAACAATCAGGAGTCACATATAAACACATTTCAATTATAAGACGACATGTAAAATATATTAATGATGTACTATGATTATAGTTATGAGATATTAAGCAACACATCTTCTAACTTATCAAGAGCTTTGCAGAGGACATTTGCTAGTATTGTAGTAAAATGGTCAAATGCACCATACCATACTTTGATTAGTACGGGTGTCAAGGGTTATGGGGAGAAGGCAGGAGAATGGGGTTAGGAGGGAGAGATAGATTGAATGATTGAATGACGGAGTAGACCTAATGGGCCAAATGGCCAAATTCTGCTCCTATCACTTATGACCTTCTGACCTTTTATTGGTCACATTTAAAATTAGGAAACATTTAACTTTGGCAAAGTTTTTGCCTTATATGCAAATATTTTCCAGTGTCTTTATCTACAAAGTATTTACAATGTGATTTTAACATAATTAAATGGTTTGGAGGCATTGTCAAAGAAAGTCTAACAGCTAGTTGTAAAGATATTATAAGACAGTTTATTAACTCTCTGACATTTGTTTTAAGGAATGCCTTAAGAGGAAAAAGTAAGATCGAGGGAGACATTCAGGGAGGGAATTCCAGACTTTTAGACTTTGGCAGATGAAAGCACAGCCACCAACAGCTGGTCATCTGATATGTACAAAAAGAAATCCTTCACCGCTATAGAATTTCTTATTAATACAATGCTTTGTGATCTATGGCTTAAAAATTAACCTTTACAGAGGCCCTTAAAAAAAAGAGAAAGTCAGAAATGTAATATTTCTATCGATTTGCAACCAGTGGAGCGATTAACCGCTGACTAATACCACCCAAGCCAAACAGTTAAATCTTGATTAAATTTTCAACTTTGTTTGCTAAGCAATATTCTGAGGTAACTCCAAATTGCAAGGTCAGCAATTTAACATGTTTAGATGGTGAGCATGGATTGTTAAGACACCATCAAAGGTATGCTCTCCAGTCACCAACTGCTATACCCAACCCCTGGAGCCACTTCTCAGACATATTCAACAGCAGGGGAAAAAGCCCTTTTGGCTCACAGTGCCCATGCCAGCCGTTGACAGGGGCCGCGGAACGTTTTTGAAAGTGGGGGGGCTGAGCGATCACTGATCACCGGCCTTGAGGGTACCCGGTGAGGGTGAGGAGCAACCGAGCGGGGGGAGGGTGTGGGAGGGTGGCCTCTCGGGGCCGACTCCTTCTCTCTCTGCCTCTCTCTTGGGGCAGTCTCTCTCTCTCTCTCTCTCTCTCTCTCTGTCTCTGTCTCTGTCTCTGTCTCTCTCAACGGACTCTCCCTCCCTCTCGGGGCCGACTCTCTCTCTCTCTCTCTCTATCTCTGGGCCCCACCCTTCCTTCCGCTCGGCAGCTAATCACAGCGCTTCGTTCACTGCCCCATATCTCAACTGTGAACCGCACTGAGATTGGAGGGGAGGGAGGGGTTTTGGGGGAGCAGTCGGTTTCCGCCATGGCTGGTCGTGGTTTTGCCGCGCTCACTGTGCGCCTGTTCTGCGATTCTGGATGTCGGAGGTCCTCAGAAGAAGAGAAAAATACGCCTGTGGGCCGAATAATTTCGGGTTATGAAACCTGTCTCGCCAAAAACGTGGAGGGGCTGCAGCCCCCCTCCCACCCCGGTTCCGCGGCCCATGGTTGAGAATCTATCTTGACCAATCGTATGCTAATCCCATGTAGTGTTCTCTCGTTTTCATCCCTATTGCTTCCAGCTCATTCCCTGCTCCTCCCAGTTTCCTGTCACCCACCTGCAACTTATTTTTCCCAGAATAGGGTAATCGAGAAGCAGAGGACATAGGTTTAAGGTGAGGGGGGAAGAATGTAATAGGTACCTGAGTGGTCATTTTTTTACACAAAGGGTGGTGGGTGTATGGAACGAGCTATCGGAGAATGTAGTTGAGGCAGATACTATTGCAATGTTGAAGAAGCATTTGGACAGGTACATGGATAGGAAAGATTTAAGAGGGATATGGGCCAAACGCAGGCAGATGGGACTAGTGTAGATGGGGCATGTTGGTCAGCTTGGGCAAGTTGGACCGAATGGCCTGTTTCCAGACTGTATGACTCTGTGACTGTAACTTACAGAAGTCAAATAAAATACCACCCACCAAGTCTTTGGCATGTGGTAGGGATCACATCGCCCCAGGGAAATGCTCTACAGTCATAGGGAGAACATACAAATTAAACTCAGAAAGCATCCGAGACCAGGATTGATCATGGGTTTGTGGAGCTTGAGGCATCAGCTCCCACCAGCCACTGCATCATTGTTGCTTACAGATCAGGTAACTTGCAGATCAACTACTGAATGCTATTCCACAGGTGCAACAATGGAGAAGAGGAATAACCAACAGCAAAATCTTCTTGAAACTCTCAAGTGAAACACTCCTGTTGTGCACATATAGCAGAAAAGACCTCAGACAAATTTTGTATTAAACTCTTTTATGATTCACATGAATATTCTGCACAGATTCTAATAGGATAGCACTTCAGCTCACATTGTTAGACTCAATGTACTTTCCATACCACTGTTGGCCCAATTATAAGAGACACAGATCTACAAGCAAAGGAAAAATGATATCATGCTTCTGTCCCAACATAGAAACATATAAACATAGATGCAGGAGTAGGCCATTCGGCCCTTTGAGCCAGCACCGCCATTCAATATGATCATGGCTGATCATCCAGAATCAGTACCCCGTTCCTGCTTTCCCCCCATATCCCTTGATTCCTTTAGTCCTAAGAGCTAAAGCTAACTCTCTCTTGAAAACATCCAGTGAATTGGCCTCCACTGCCTTCAGTGGCAGAGAATTCCACTAATGAATGAAATTCATATTCCAGGAAATATCGTACAATAGAATCCATTCTCCAAGATGTAACATTTTGTTATATTTGATAAAGTAATTCTATGACAAAAGAGAGAAAGGTAATCATTGACTTGAGTCTGAAATTTACAAGCATTTACAAATGCCCTCTGACTCACCTCAGCAGTTTATAAGAGACTGTGGTGACCTGAAGTTGCCTGTTTAATGGCCTTAAATGCACCAGATTAGTAGCTAAACATGCAGATTCAAGACGACCCATGAGCAATGCCTGAAGTAATCTAGGTGATTTACAATAACTATTTGAAGTTTTCATCCAATATTCTGGGATTAAATAAACATAATTCACATTAATCTCTTCAGAGGAGATGCTGTTCAAGTTTTTAATTAAATATAAGCTCTCTGGTATAATGCCATTGTTTTCCCCCTGCCTTTGTGAATGTTTAAATGTAGACAAAACAGGACGTCGTTTGTGAGTATTGTGTTTCTGTATTCAGTAAGATTTGGCTGTTAAAATGCCAGCTGTTTCACTCCATGTGAGCTAACAACATGACCTTGCATTAAGTGCATTCTGAAACACGCAAAATAGTTTCTTTTGAGTTCATAAAGACATCAACATACAAGTCCCTCAAGGAGCTGGAAGGAAAACTGAAGGGTTCAGTTATTGAAATAGGTTGCCCCTTGGGCTTCATGGTGTTGGTAGAGAAATAATAGAAGCAGTGGAAAAAACGCAGACCTTGAAGCAAGAAGAAAATAAAATATTTCCACAAGCTAGAAACAAACTAATCTCAAGGTTGGGCTTCAGAGAAGTAATTGTCCTTAACTAGGAAGCAATTTAAGGAGCTAAATTGAGAACAGTTCTCAGATGACTGGAATGGAAAATTCTTAGGAAAGTATAGTGTATGGCTTCACCGACCCTCAATAGAGCCAAACAATAGAAAAATAACACAAAACTACACTCTCGAACAAACACCTGAAATACTTTAAAAATAATAGCCACGGTTACAGAAGTAATACTTACTGTAGCGAGTGTAATTTTTAGCTATTGAAATTGTGGAGTAAAGCTGAAGCGTGCCCAGAAATATAGTTGCTGTAGAGCACATTTAGATACGCTGCGCTATGCAATGTGTTACAAACACAGTGAGTGAGATAATGGCCCATTGGGCAACACAACTACACACAGCCATTTTCTCTGCTACATTAGTTTTCTATGGGCTGCTTTTGGGCTTTGACAAAACAGGACAGCAAAGGTCACCGTATTTGGAGCAGTTGCAGAAGGGAAGAAGGACAGCTATTACAATGACGGGGAAATGCGGGCCATCAGCTTTCAATGTGTGCACATGACATGTGTGAAATTGACAAGTAACAATATGATCTAAGTCCAAGAAAGCAGTTAGTTTTTTCCTTTGGTGTCGGCGAAGGCTTGGTATTTGTAGCCATCGTTAGTTGTAATGTGATCAGTGGAGATATAGTTTTAAGCGGCGCAGCACTCCTTCTGATGATAATATTATATTGGATAGCAAGTAGGAGTTTAATGGTTCATGTCAACAACTTAACAGATCATTGAGGCTGTTCAGCACTCCCGGCTCTGCTCCACTCCACCCAGCCCATGACTGCTGTGGCTCAGAGGAGGGGGGTGGAGGAGTGAGTGGGTGAGGGTGGGGGGGAAGGTGGAGTCTTATAGTGTGGAAATAGGCCGTTCAACATGTCACATCAACGTGTCCCACTTGCCTGCGCTTGGCCCATATCCCTCTAAACCTGCCCTATCCATGTACCTGTCCGAATATTTCTTAAAAGTTGTGACAGTACCTGCCTCAACTATCTCCTTCGGCAGCTTGTTCCATACAGCCATCACCTTTTGTGTGAAAAAGATACCCCTCAGGTTCCTATTAAATTATTTCCCCCTCATTCCCAGTGTTGAAGGTGTAGTGGGGAGAGAAGGCACGTGGAAATTCATCGTTCCCACCCTGCAGAAGATGCCTTGAAACTCACAGCCAGCAAATCCATCCCGCTGGTCTGCCAAATGCTCATTTTTATGTAGGGGCTGCACATAAGCCAGGACATCATGACCTAGGGAGAGCCTGTAAGGTTGGTTAACTTTATGGCTCAGCTCATGGAGCAGAAGGAGCAATTCCCTTTAGATCCTCCCCACCATGCTTGTCTGTTTCCAGGTTTACCATTGTCATTTCCCCTTGATTTTCCACCATTCCATCAATCCTTCCAGGATCAGGATCTCTCATATCTGATCACCGTCTGCCCCTTTGTGGCCATTATCTATACCCTTGATCACGTTTGAACACCACTCCTCCTGTTACATTATTGCAGAGTGAATAAGGTTCTCAGCTGTTCAAGGGGCAAATATATAATTTTGTACTTGCTGCACATTTGTTGCAACAATATTTTGCGCAGAAATGAACATTGTCTTACTCAGCGACACCTGTTAATAGTCTGAAAATAAATGGGATGCAAGTGGTATAATTGTGTCTTAATTAAGCAATGGAGCTGCTGCAACAACGGAATGGAGCGAAGTGGCAGCAGTTCAGGGAGCAGAATTCCACACCATATGAACAATGTGAACTGAACACTATGGTAGATTTTTTTAAATCAAAAGTGACCTATGGTCAGAATGTAAAAGATGGTTGTGAGGAACAGGAAGGCTAAAAATGTAGAAGGGACTGCAAATTTAAACAAAAGTATAAAGTAACTAATAAAATATATGTGACGGTATACTGAAAGACACAGAAGGCTGTGTATATTTAAGGCTGAGAGAGATACATTTTTTATTACTATGGGTGTCATGGAGTATTGGAAGAAGGCAGGAGAATAGGGTTAGAAGGGAGAGATAGTCATGATTGAAAGACGGAGTACTCTTGATTGGCCGAATGGCCTTATTCTGCTCCTATCAATTATCAATGTGAAAATGTGATGAAGAAAAGATCAGTTAAATCCTTTCTTCAGATCGAGCAAGCTACTAATTGTACGTTCTACGTCACAAAAGTGGAAGGACAGGTTACTATAGGTGTCAGATGAGCATACAAGATGATCTCAGAAAATCATGAGAAATAAGAGATAATGCTGAGAATTGAAAACAACATGCTAATCAACGAGTGGTATACAGTTATAAGCAAAACTGAACTAAATCCAATGGAAAAGGGGTTCTGACCCAAAACGTTGTCTGTCCCATTCACTGACCTGTTGAGTTCCTCCAGCATTTTGTTTTTTGCTCAAGATTCTGCAATTTCTTGTAAATTTCTTTGTTAATCCAAACGTACCTGGAACTTTTGATAAAATGGTTGGATGGCTTAAAGATTTTGCAAATCACTTCACCGTGTTGACCTCCCAACCTCCATGTAAAATATCAATAAGGTTGAAGAGAAGGCTGGCCTATTAACTCAGTGACGAAGAGGGGAGAAATTAGCCACAGTCACGAATGCTACCAAATGTATTCTGGATGAGAGATGAGTGAGGATATGCTGAGATGCAAACCACATGAATCAAATAATCAGGAGTGACCACTACCCATCCCCAACTCTGGAAGAGGTTGTGACTGCATTGATGATTGGTTTATAAATCGGCTATTAAACTTAATGCCAGAAACAATGGAATGTGAAGTTTCATAAAGAATCTTCATGTTGATAATATGTAACATAACTAGTGGGGGGAGGGGGGGCATACAAGTTCTGCTGTTCACTTTTTGACCTTGGAGAAAGCCCAGACATGTTTCAGTAGAGAGTAGATTAAGGCTTGAGACATGCAAAGGAGGACCAGAATAGCGAGTGTATCAAGTAAATTACGAGACTTGAGACGGCCATCGCCACAGAATCGGAAACGCTAGGTTCAAGCTGCATGTTCCAGATGTGTGATAAAAGAGATAGAATGATATGTTTTAGAATGGTATTCCGACCAGAAAATGTTACAGTCATCACCGGGATGAACTAAGAATCTTTCTGGGTCTGACACTGTCTTTTCATTTCTCATCTGTCAGAAAGACCTGCTTAAAGAAAAGAGGCCCCGTACCACTGTCACAATCCCATGAAGCAAGTTGCAACAAGCTCGAGGAGCTGAGCCTTTCATTGTAGACCAAAAACAACTAGTCATTTGACAGGCGGATGCCTCTATTCAAGGCCTTGGGGCTCAAATAAAAGATAGTAAGCCTCGTGATTGCATTTAGTTTAGTTTAGCTTAGTTTAGAGATACAGCGCGGAAACGGGCCCTTCAGCCCACTTAGTCGACGCCGACCAGCGATCACCATGCACTAGCGCTATCCCACATACTAGGGCCAATTTACAATTTTTACCGAAGCCAAGTTCACCTACAAACTTGTACGTCTTTGGAGTGTGGGAGAAAACCGGAGCACCTGGGGAAAACCCACGTGGTCACGGGGCGAACATACAAACTCCATGCAGATAGCACCCTTAGGTAGGATCAAACCCGGGTCTCTGGCACAATAAGGCAGCAACTGTACTGATGCACCACCGTGCCACTCCAAAATTTGTATATTATGCATTCTCATCACCAGAAACAAGACAAATAAAGACAGAAAGAGGACTATTAGCAGCATTATTATAAAATACATTCCATACTTATCTCAGTAAAAGGACTAGCAGCTGGAACAACTCTACAAGAGAGATTTTGGAGCCCCGGTAAACTTCCATGGATTGGAGTCAGAGGAGATCAAAATCTTGCTTTATTGTCACTCTGGGCTCCAACACTTAATATCTTTCTATCCGAGTGGTAATAAGTTTTAAAATCCTGGTTAAAAGTTTTGAGCGAGCATACAAAAAAAAATATTTTTCTTAATTTTAAGAATGAAAATACTGGTGTAGGCATATGTGTATTTTCTCTACTTTTGGTACTACTATATCATTCACAGATGCTTATTTTTCTGTGCAGAAAACACATTCTATACCTTGACAGCACATAATATTTAGTCTGAAAATAAACACAATGAAAGCCACAGCTTTGGGTGTTAATGTGCATTAAGGTACAGAGCTCTGGGAGAGTATTGGGATGTAACACCACCACTTTTCCCCCAGACCACCACCATCACCCCCTTGTGAGTATTCTTTCCGTCTACCCCTCCCCACCATCAAGCTGAGGTCGCACCCGGCATTTCACCTCTTCCCACCTTGGGTTGTGTTGTTGTGTTCAGCAAGCTTTCCCGCAGGTCCGTTCCATCCATCAGGCTGGCTCTGTGCAGGAAACCTGCAGAATCATTTTAAAGGACGTGTGTCTAGAAACCAGACGTACATGTTACATGATCTAGTTTCAATAAAAGATCAAACAAAATTTGGAAAGACGGGACTATATGTAATTTGTGCAGTGTCTGCAATTTTTGTGTTGGACCCTCTGTACATCTGACTACGATGCGTTTTTGTCCCATCTCTGCTCCATAATTTTCACTCAGCTGTGGCTGCCCGATGTGTGGATAACTTAGACTTTCACAACACTCATGAGGCTTGCTTGATAGTGAGGGTCACTCAGAGCAGATCAGGTGTTGGGTACCAACTCGGGTTAAGACGAATTATGACTGAGATCCACTCAGCTCTGCTCGGGGAATCTACCACCCCCAAAATCCCAAAGCAGCAATCCCCTCCGCACTCCCCATCAGCGCACTTAGCCCACTGTGAACCAATAGCCCTGCACATCTACCTATGGATGTGCCAACATGCCTGACCCAACCTGAGATCACACAACCCCTGAACGTAGCTTCCAACCATCAATCTTATTGTACCAATGCTCATTCTACCCTCACCCCCAAATACCAACATGTCACCTCATCCTCTGACACCCTCCCTCCCTGATTCTGGCAGTTGAGACTCCCGCGAAGTCCATTACCAAATGACAGACCTTGAGATCCTTTCTGACCCCTGCCCCAACCCCAGGTCCCTGGAACCCATGACCCCGTGACTCCAGATTACCTTTCCAAGGGAAGGCAGGCTGACTGTACAAGATCTGGTCAGAGGCCTGCAATGCCTTGGATCTGTGGGCAAATATATTTCTGTGCAAACTTTTCTTGGCTCGGAGCAAACTGAATTCTGAATATACCTTCACAAGCACTGATCAATTTCCTGACCACAACTCCTCCCCCACCACCCACTCCTACTCACATTCCAAACATGCCTCTTGTAAGTATCAGGGCCGGCAGTTTAAAGTTTCTTTTTTAAAAAATCTCCGTTTCCGTAGAATTGAGACGAATTGTAGAATTATGGCACTTCTCTGCTGTTATGCTGTATATCATGGACCAGTATATCCCAAACTCTTTTCATTGTATCAAATAACACACTTTAAACAAATCTCACAGGGATTCCCAACTCTCAAAAACGATTATTTCACTGTAAAAGCCATCTCGCTGTCCTCTCTGAGACTGATGATCAATTCCGTGCTGCGTAGATTTGTCCTGCAATCTTACTATTGCATCAGATAGTAGGAGGGTTGAGATAGTCCAAGCTTGTTTGAAACAGAGTATTGAGGGGAGGAGGTTTAGGTAGCCTCAGATTGTTGGGGAGAAGGGTAATCACAAAGGAAGAAGTGGAGAGATGGTTGGGGGAGAAGTGGTGGTGTACATCTTCCATTTAACAGATAGAAATCCTGAAACGTATGATGTGATGCACTTAGGGATGACTAGGTAGGACATACTTATGGGTTGTAGGGCCCAGAGGCAATTAAAGAAGAGAGGGATCTCAAGCTACAAGTCCAAAGATCCCTGAAGTTAGCAGCACAAGTAGATTGTGGTGAAGAAAGTATATGAGATATTAGCTTTCATTAGCCGAAGCAGAGAATATAAGAACAGGGAGATTACTATACAACTTGATAAAACATTGGTTTGCCCACAGCTGGAGTATGGTGTACAGTTTGGGTTGCTTCATGGTATGAGTCTGTAATTGCACTGGAGAGGGTGCAGAGAAGATTCACTAGGACGTTGCCTCTGGATGGATGGATATGCTGTGTTTGTTTTTCTTGACCAAGGAGTAATTTGATAGAGGTATACAAATATCATGAGGGGCATGGATGGGGTAGATAGTAGGAAATTTCCCACGTGGCAGAGGGTTCTAAAATCAGGCTTAGAAGTGATTGGAATCTAGGAGTCGCTGCATGAGGGGGTGGTGGAGTTATTTACCCTCTCAACATGTAACAAATATTTAGACAAGCACAGATCACCAAGCCATAGAAGGCTACACTTCAAGTGCCGATTAATGGGATCAGTGTAGATCGGCACTTGATAGCTGGGAGCTCCGCAATGGGCTGACGGGAATGTTTCTGGGCTCTATGCTCTATGACTCATAAAAAGTGCTGGGCATACCATTAGGAGGTTGCAGCATCTGTGGAGAAAGAAACAGAATTAATATTGTGGGCTGATAACCTTTCATGGGAAAACTGGTGATGAAATGTTATTAAGCTGAAGCATTTACTCTGTTTCTCATTTCCTGTAAGATATGTACAGCCAAAGAAACTTTGGACCAAATCTTCTACTTCAGTCATACGTTGTTGGAAACTCCATGAATGTAACAAAGTCTTTGACCAACATTTTTCTTCACTGCCATTGGCATTGTGTAAGAAATGCGAAAGTATAAAATGGGCGGAAGAGAACTTGAGTAACTAGAGCAATGGAAAGGAAACATGTCTCCTGATAGTTGAAGTGGAGGGTTAAATAACTAAAAATGTTTAAATATTGAAAAATTGGGGAGATTAATTGATCACTCTGCAATCCACAGTAACACTCCAGAAGAGGCTGTGTACAACTTGCGTCCTCCCTCCGAAGTGATAAAACAGTTGGATGGCGATTAAGTGACAAATAAAGTGAAGACTTGCATTTACATAAACTTATAGTCAAAAGGTCCAAAGGTATTCTGCTGCCATTGAAGTACATCTGAAATGTAACAAAAACAGAACTCAGTAAGGGTCACTGACTCGAGCCATTAACCGGCTTCTCTTTTTATATATGCTGCTTGGCTGGTTAGTTTCTTCCAGCCAATTTCTTTTTCAGCTTCCAAAATCAGGATTTTCATTTGTTTTATGTTTTTGAAATGAAGTTACTTTCTGTCATTTTTGTTACATGACAATTGTGTGTTGCATAATATTAGTCTGCTATTCTTATGCAATCAGAATTGGAGGCTGAGGGGAGACGTGACAGAATTATATAAAATTAAGAGAGGCATAGATAGATTATATGGTCAGAACCTCTCTCCCAAGGTGGAAATGTCAAATACTGAAGGGCATAACTTTAAGGTTAGAGAAGCAAAGTTTAAAGGAGATGTGCTGGGCAAGTTATTTGGTGGTGCCGGGAACGTGCTGCCAGGAATGGTGGTGGAGGCAGACAAATAGTGGCATTTAAAAGGTTTTTAGATTGGCACATGGAAATCCAGGGAATGGAGGAATATGGATCACGTGTAAGCAGAGGAGATTGGTTTAACTTGGCATGATGTTCAGCATAGACATTGTGGGCTGAAGGGCCTGTTACTGTGTTATACTGTTCTAAATTCTAATTTGCGTGGATGTAATTCATTGTAACTCTGTCAGTGACAAATTGGACAAGATGGGAGTGAACAATTCTGCTTTCAGTTTATATATATTTTTTAAATTATTTGGGTTCCTGCACATTTGTCCTGAATGCCATCTACCATGCCAACAGTTATAGCTAACTATTTCTATCTACCACTGTGATAAGCAAAGTGCATTTAGCAGGATAAATGCTAGTTGACGGTCCACTGAGGGATTCAAATTAAAACAGCACTATTAAAAAATGGTCTTCATCTATCAGCTAGGTTTGCAACCACAGCCAAAAGCTGAAAATCAAATAACCACTGCCTGTCTCTAACCACTGGGATCAAGTTCACTTTATTGTAAAGAACTACCTACAGACATTTTCATACTCTCACGTGAATTTCTCCACCTGTCTCTACCTTTGGCTCTTCTTTCCACCAATTTCTATATTGTTTTCCTCAGCCCAGTTCTGGTCTTTTCAGGCACTGTAGGCACATTTTTTCCAGCTGCAATCTATGTGGAGATATAGTGTTAAAATATTGGCTGACTTTGTCATTAGCCAGTGGATGCTGAAACCAATTGCACCAGTCCAGACTTATCTTGAACAAGACTATTAGACCTACAGAAACCTGCAGCCAAGCCAGAAGGGATTCCTGGCTTTAACAGATGAGCCATTTGGTTGTATTTCTGTCTGGAAACATTAAAGCAGTGAACAGTTAATGAATCGGGGTTCTTGGAGAGGAATTGTTTTGACTTCCAGTTCCTCTTTCCTGCACTCTACTTCCTAGTGGCTTTGTTCCCAATCTTTAAGAAATAGTACAGATTTCCCAAATTGACCACTTGGAACCTATTCCTTCTGATTGAACGGGTCAAGAAACTGCTTGATAACCTAATCTGTTTGCATGGTACAGCATCAAGATGCAACGGAGGGCCTTGCATTCTTTAAAAATCAAAAAATAGGACAAACTATCATTAACTTCAAGTGCAGGGTTTTAGCAAAAACAATCTTAAAGTGTTTTTCTCCGGTGAAACAAACTGAATAATAGTCTCCAGGTGTCAGATAGTTATTTAATGTTCCACTTTACCAGATGACTCGCTTTAAAATAAAAGTAAAATCATTTAAATTGTAAGTTATGGATACATTGTCAAGCACGTTGTTATAATGCAGAAAGAGCTGATTTTCTTCTGGTCCCTGAGGTAAATTAATATTTTTGTGGTAACAAATGAATGCCAGAACCAAAGTATGATTACAACCCTGTTGTGATGTTGGTGTGTTAAAAGTGAAGCTTCAAATGAACTGTGGCTTAAAGTGCTACTAATTTAAATAACCAGACCCTTTTAAGTCAAACCTACCAGTAATTTCCTTTTTATATTAAAGAAGGAGCAGGATTCTTTCAAACCACAGCTTACATTCATGGTTAGTGGAATTTCCAATGTCTGCAAGATCTTATTTGGTTACATTGCTTCAGTGTCAGGTGGTACTTGCAGCTGTTACCCAGCTGTTGTTAAGAGAAACATATATACTGTTTGATTCCTGCCTGGTGGTGATAACCACAGTACCTGGTTTTAAATCAGATGGCATCTGGTTAGATGTTGAATTTTTATGCTTTGTTTTTTTGGACAGTAATCACCGATGGTTGAAGTCACAATCTATAGTAACACCTCTTACTGCGTATCCAATTTTGATAAGAACAAACCTTTTTTATTATGGTGTGCATTATCTACAGATTCAGGCAACCCACTTACAGTACAATAAAAATTGTGGTCAAATATATTGTGCAAAATGCAAAAAATATAGATACTGGAAATTTAAAGCAAAAATGAAAACTGGAGATTTACAGTATGTGACGGTATCAGGGGTTTTATAGGCGGTGTCTGCACGAATTGAACTCTGCTCATTTCCTTTTTCTTGTATAGAGAATGAGCGTAATGGGGCTTTTCCAGTTTAGGGGGAATCCCAATGTCGCAAGGAGCCATTGACATCATCTATGGTACTTTCAGAACTCTGTATCAAAAATCTGTGTCCAGGAACCAAAGGAATTTTCATTCAAAGGTTCAATGATACTTTTTTAAATCACATTCACCTAGGTACAGTGACATTTTTTTTGCTTACAGTTCAGTAAAACATTTTTAACATAGGCACATTCATCCTTCAGTACAAGAGTGTAAGAAGAGTGTAAGATTACACTGAGGCAGTACATAAGGGCTATTATTTTACAGCCCTCACGTCCAAAATGACTACTTGTGACAAATGAAGAAATGGAATAGCAATTCCCAATGCCATGTAGTCGGGGTGAAGCTGGAGGCATTGTGCATCCAGTGAAAAATGCCTCAATTCATTAGCTCTGCATAAAACTAACCAGCCGATGCATCAAGAGGTGGATAATGATCAAGCATGAGATGATAATTGGAGGGTGGCATGGAACTATGCAATGCCTTATCCAATACCAATATCCCCTCTTTCAGAAAGTACCTCACCTCTTCCTGAAGAAGCTCAGTAACTTCTTTACTATGCGCCAATTAATGCTGTTTCCGGCTATCAGTTCCAAATTTGTTCCTAGGTATGTCCTGGACTTCAACATGGATGTGCTCCACCTGGGAGATGCTGAGTAACAGATATTGATACTGAATGTCAGGTGGAGTCAGATGCTGTAGCCTTGCCTTTCTAAGATTTAACATCATGAAACTTGAAGCCAGAGTAGGCCGTGTAGCTCTTTGAGTTTGCTCGATCACTCATTAAGATCCTTTAGCTCACATTTCCACCTAATCCATATTTTCCTTGACTCCTTTATCTATTTGATGTAACATTAACTTCAATCATTTTCCACATGTGTATCTCCATCCTATAAACTGATTGATCCTCAGTAATGTAGCAGCAGGACTCATCACTGGCATCAAAGAAGCCTGTCAGCAAAGACTCAACAGTGAGATCTCCACTTTTCTGATCTCCTTTACTGTCAGGTGTTCATAAGTATCCGTACTATTGATATCATTAAGCTGTTCGAGCAGCCAACCATACTGAAGAGTACTTACGGGCATCTATTAGCAATGAAAAGCACAATTTGAATTAGTCATATTAGTCACCACATTATGTGATAAATGAAGATGAGAACTTTATATTTTGAATTATTCGTTTGAAGAAACTACAATCTGCTTACAAAAAATAATTTTTTTACCAGGTAGATTTTTGATTAGTTATGGTTTTGGGCACCGATGCAAACATACTGAGGCCTCTTATAGACTGAAATACCCAATGAAATATACTGAATTGCTTCTAAGTTTACTCATGAATGGAAATCTCACGGTTACTGCAATTTTCCTAGTGTAATGATGATGAACACGAGTATTTTGTCACCACAACCAATAAAAAGCACGGCCCATAGTTTCATACTGTCTTTAACCCCAGCTCTATGCTGAACATTTCTGATTTAGTAGTAGGGTTTGACGTGGGAACAGAGGCTGTTGATGTATTTTCAGTAAGCTGGTTGTTCTCAACCTAGCGTGCATGATCCTTTGGTAGGTGGCGGGGGGGGGGGGGGGGGGGGGGGGAGGAGGGCCGGGGCCTAAAGGTTACATTTTATTGAGGCAATTTAGTTAACAAAGTTCACAAATATGTAAACATATGTGAAAAGGTAATCTCTGCCATTGGGCTGTTGGCGTTCCACTGGAATCACTGGGGCAGCCTCAATGTTATCAGGTTATTGAAGGGGTGGGGGATATATTTTACTGAGTGTGAGCAAGTGGAGTTTTCCTTCAGAGAGGTTGGAGCCTTTCTAGAAGGCTGATTGTGGTCAGTATGTTCTCTTAACGTTCTCTGTTGAGTGCTTAATAAGGACAGAATAGAGCTAAACTGCCATGCCTTTCATAGCCAGATAGCTTTCAGACATTCATTCAACTGTGACAAATTGCATTTATGTACAGGTATAATTTACAACCAACTGTTTCAAAATCACATAAGGAAATTAGCCACACAGCCAAGGAGAGATTAGGCTAGATGGTCTAAAGTTTGGAAAAAGAAATGGATAGCCTTAAACGGGAACATGCATATCCAATTTATCACCAATTGGGTAGCATGCAGGATACTCTTGACCATTGCACAGCATGTTGCCACCTGAATCATTGAATTTAGGAACCCAATGAGAAATGGTTTACAGAATCTAATGATTATAGTATCCAATGCAGGAACAAAGACTGGTATCTCTTCAGAGGTTTAATTATTGGCAGGTTCAGTGAATCAAGGAATAAGGTGTTCCTACCTAAAACAAATTAAATACTTTTTGGGCAACTTCACTTGCTCTTATTTATTCAGTCCAACTTGCCACATTTTGAACTCATTGCACTCTTCCCACTACGGACCAACCCCAATGTTGCTAACAAAACTGCTGCAAAGGGTGGAACTATTGTGGTTTGGCAAACTGACCTGTAGCGTGCAGATGCTGAATGCCAGTTCTCCGCTGCCTCCTCGTGCTTCCCCCTGCATCATGATCTCACCATAAAACCGTGGGTTTTCAAGCAGCTTACTTCCTCTGTAGATCATTCTGCGAAGTGGTTAGTTGCTGGCAATGCCAGAACCTGTTGGTGTGTCACTAACTCCCTGCTTTCACATCCTCGCCAAGATCCACAAGCTGAGAAGTGGATTTATGATTTCAGCCCGTTCTTGTCCCCAGCTGCCATTTTGCTCTGACACCAACCATCACTTTAAAAATGTTTCCTTGCCCAATTTTACAATGGATACCCAATCTATCATACCACATCAAAATAACCCTGGGGCTTTCACATATTTGAACAGAGGCTGAGCCTACTGCCTCCACCACCACTGTCCTTCATCTGGCTGAACTGATTCTCGTAGGGAATAACTTATACAGCAAAAAAACAGGCCCATGTCCCTCTAAATCTTTCCTATCCATGTACCTGTCCATATGTCTTTTAATTGGTGGTATAATAGCTGCCTCGATTACCTCCTCCGGCAGCTTGTTCCATATAGGCACCACCCTCTGTATGATAAAGTTTCCCCTCAGGTGCCTGGTAAATCTTTCCCATCTCATCTTAAACCTATGTCCTTTGGTTCTTGATACCCCTTCCCTGGGTAAAATATTCTATGCATTCACCTTATCTATTCTCCTCATTTTTATACACCTCTCTAAGATCACCCCTCACCTTCCTGCGTTTGAAGGAATATTGTCATAGCTCATCCTCCCGCTAAAACTCAAGCCCTCAAATCCTTGCAACATCCTTGTAAATCTTCTCTGCACTCTTTCCAGCTTAATGGCATCCTTCCAATAGCAGAGTGACTGAAAATAGACACAATACTACAAATGTAGCCTCACCAATGTGCTGCAAAATTGCAACATAACATTCCATCTTCTATACTCAATAGGTAGGAAGGAACTGCAGACGCTGGTTTGACCCGAAAACACAAAAAGCTGGGATAACTCAGGGACAGGCAGCATCTCTGGAGAGAAGGAATGGGTGATGTTTCGGGACAATTGCCGGATTGCCAAAATGTTGACAATATCTATCTGTGACACCAGTTTCAGGCAACAATTAACATGCACTCCTAGATCCCACTACACCAGAACTCTTCCGACCACTGTGATCACAAGCTTCTTCCCTACAGCCATTCGGCTATTAGGAATAGGAATCTGAGGGGTAACTTTTTCACACAAAGGGTGGTGGGTGTATGGAACAAGCTGCCAGAGGAGGTAGTTGAGGCTGGGACTGTCCCAATGTTTAAGAAACAGTTAGACAGGTACATGGATAGGACAAGGTTGGAGGGATATGGACCAAGCGCAGAAAGGTGGGTCTAGTGTAGCTGGGACATGTTGGCTGGTGTGGGCAAGTTGGGCCGAAGGGCCTGTATCCACACTGTACCACTCAATGACTCTATGACCTTAAATAAGCTCTGAACTATATAGATGATTATTGTTATTATTGTACTATTATTGTTTTTTTTGTGTGCATACGTATGTGTTTGTATAATATATATATACATTCTCCTAATTAATCTGTCTCCGTTCCATTTGATTTGACGATATCTCCTGCTGCACGATGATTTCTTCTCCTCCACAGTTGGGAGGGCTCAGTTTCATTCCTGCTCTTCTGCCCTAACCCACTGTCTTCCCACCCAAAGTAAGCTCCTCATCTCCACTCCACTCCACCCCACAGGTCTCAAAGGTAATAGATCATACTCCTTAATCTCCCAAACCGCCTCCATCATGGGACATATCTTCTCCGTTGCTTCTGCAGCATTACGAAAGTAGTGTACCTTCTCCAGTTCATTGGTTCATTCTTCTATCTACATTAACATCTACCCTCCTTCTGCTGTTGCCTTCTCCCGGGGATGCAACATTTGCCCTTCCACCTCTTCATTTTCCAGCAAGCAGGAATGTAAACACACTTTCACATGAAGCAGTGAATTATCTACACCACGTACAATTTAGTGTCCTTCATGCACTGCTTACACAGAAACATAGAAACATAGAAAATAGGTGCAGGAGTACGACATTCTGCACTTCGAGCCAGCACCGCCATTCAATATGATCATGGCTGATCATCCAAAATCAGTACCCCCATTCGGGTTTTTTCTGCATATCCCTTGATTCCCTTAGCCCTAGAAGCTAAACCTAATTTCTCTTGAAAACATCCAGTGAATTGACCTCCACTGCCTTCTGTGGCAGAGAATTCCACAGATTTACAATCTCTCTGAGTGAAAAGGTTTTTCCTCATCTCGGTCCTAAATGGCCTACCCCTTATTCTTAAACTGTGACCCCTGATACATAACTCCCCCAACATCGGAAACATTTTTCCTGCATCTTCTACCCTGTCCAATCCTCTAAGAATTTTATATGTTTCTGTAAGATCCCCTCTCATACTTCTAAATTCCAATGAATACAAGCCCAGTCGACCCACTCTTTCATCGTATGTCAGTCCCGCCATCCCAGGAATTAACCTGGTGAACCTACGCTGCACTCTCTCAATAACAATAATGTCCTTCCTCAAATTAGGAGACCAAAATTGCACACAATACTCCAGGTGTGGTCTCACTAGGGCCCGCTACAACCGCAGTAGGACCTCCTTGCTCCTAAACTCAAATCCTCTTGATATGAAGGCCAACATGTCATTAGCTTTCTTCACTGCCTGCTGTACCTGCATGCTTACTTTCAGTGACTGATGTACAAGCACACCCAGGTCTCATTGCACCTCCTCTTCTCCTAATCTGACACCATTCAGATAATAATCTGCCTTCCTGTTCTTGCCACTAGTGGTCTTGCCACTAGTGGATAATCTCACATGTACCCGCATTACAATGTGGTTTCCTCTATACTGGGGTAACTAAAAGCAGATTAGGCAACCATTTTGCAGTAGTTGGCGCAGCAATAGAGTTGCTGCCTTATAGTGCCAGAGACCCGGGTTTTCGATTCCGACTACGGGTGGTGTCTGTACGATGTTTGTACATCCCTGCGTGGGTTTTCTCCGGGATCTCCGGTTTCCTTCCACATTCCACAGGTTTGTAGGTTAATTGGCTTGGTGTAATTGTAAATTGTCCCTAGTGTGTAAAGGATAGTGTCAGTGTGCGGGGATTGCTGGATGGCGCGAACTCGGTGGGCCGAAGGGCCTGTATCTGTAAACGAAACTAAATCCTCAATCCGCCTTATCCAGAATATGGCGTTTCTCTCTAATCTCCACCCTACTCTCCCTTTGATCTTTGTCTTTGATCTCTTGCACTGCTCCAATATAAATAAGCAACATTTATCTTCTGATTTGGCACAATGCAACACCTAATACTTAACACATAATTAGCAATTTCAGATGATCAGTCATTCCTACCTCGTATCTTACATAGCATTCTATTTTCTCAAAGGACAAAGAACATTTATTGTCACATACACCAATTGGTGCAGTGAAATTTGCATTACCATGCAGCACATAAATAAGATAAACACCACACTAGAATTTAACATAGAACATAAAACATCCCCCCACAGCGGAATCACCGTTTCCCACTGTGAGGGAAAGCAATAAAGTTCAGTCCATTTCCTCATGTTCACCCGTGGTCGGGGCCTATGGGCCATCCGCAGTCGCCGCAACGACCCGATATTTCAGTCCCTCTCGCCAGGATGATGAAACTCTGATGTCGGAACGGAAGAGCACTCTTAGCGGCTTGGAGTTTCCGAATCGGCTGCTTCCCACCAGAGACCGCGGCTTCCGAAGTTCACATGCCAAGCTGGGCGGAGCTCCGACACAGGCGATCCTCGGCGACAAAATCCCAGGCTGCCACTATTTTAGAGTCAGCGCCGCCCACGGCTGGAAGCGCCACGCGCGAGTGGAAGCGCCGCCCACAACTGGAAACGCCACAGACCACAGCTCCACGGTATTAAAATTGGCAGGCCTTCCGGAGCTCCACACGACGATCCCGGTAAGGCATCGCCCGCTCCGCGATGGAATTCAGTGCCGCACCGCCGCTGAAGTTCTGGCCGGTCTCCAGCAGGAAAGGCCGCACCAATCCAGATGGTAGGCCGCGAGGAGGGGGCTCGGAGAAATGGCGCATCCTCGACCAGGTAGTGACTGAGGAAAATGGTTTCCCCCTACCCCCCCCCCCCCCCAAACATAAAAATGAGTAAAAGACCTCCAAAAGCAAACTTTTAGACAGACTAAAAATAACAAAAGGATGAAAGGACAGACAGCTACTGGCGAGGCTGCCACACTCGATGGCACCACCACTCGACTGGTAAATTCCAATTTCATTTTTCTCCTCCTATTTACCCCTACCCCCAAACAAGACTTTTTATTATTCACTAATCCTTATTTCAGACAGAAGTTGGCACAGTGATGCAGAAGTTAGTAACATTGCCGATAGATAGACACAAAATGCTGTAATAACTCAGCGGGCCAGGCAGCAACTGTGGAGACAAGGAATGGGTGATGTTTGGAGTCAAGACCCTTCCTAAGACCTGAAATGTAACCCTTTTGTTCTCTCCAGAGATGCTGCCTATCCTGCTGAGTTACTCCAGCGTTTTGTATCTATCTTAGGCGTAAACCATCATCTGCAGTTCCTTCCTACACATTAGTAACACTGTGTCCTGGCTCCAGTAACTCAATTCTGACCTTCAGTTTTGTCTATGCGGATTTGTACGGATGCTTTGATTTCCTCTCATTTCTAACATTTAAGTTAATTGGCCACTTCCATCCAGGGATCACTACAGTCCTTCCAGGTGAGATAAACATTCACGTGCACCTCCTCTACCTCATCTACTGTATTAGTTGCTCCCAATGTGTAGACCGCATCACTATTTTGCCAAACACTTGACTTAGTCCACCGAGACCTGCTGGATCTTCCCGTTGCTAACCATTTGGACTCCCTTTCCCATTCCCATACTGATCTTTCCATTTTCTGCCTCCTCCATTATAGGAGAGAGACCTCACGCAAACTGGAGTATCAACACCTCATATTTTGCTTTGGTAGCTTACAACACAATGGTATAAACATTGAATTTTCCAATTTTAGGCAACTAACCTTCAAACAGACCCCTGGGTCTCGACCCGAAACGTCGCCTATCTCCTTCGCTCCTTAGATGCTGCTGCACCCGCTGAGTTTCTCCAGCTTTTTGTGTAACCCTCCTTTTCCCCTTTCTTCCCCACCTAGATGGGCATCCATTTCTCCCTTTCCACTTCTCCGCATCCCCTTTCACCTAAGGGCCTGTCCCACTGTGCGAGGTAATTCAAGAATTCTCCCCTGATTCGAGCTTGTGTAATGTATGTAGCGGGTACGTAGGAGCTTGTGGATGTCACGTAGCGGCTCGTACGAGTAACGGTAGGTACTCAGGAAATCCGGTAAACTCGTGACGTTTTTTCAACACTGTGAAAAATGTCCAGGAGTAAAAAAAATACTTGTGATGAAAAATATTGTTACTTTTTACTCATATGAGGCCCTACATCCCCGCTAGGTACATTACACAAGCTCGAATCAGGGGAGAACTCTTGAATTACCTCGCACAGTGGGACAGGCCCTTTATTCCTTCCTCTGGCTTCACATTTCACGCCTCTTCTATCCATACCTCGTTATTCCACACGTTTTGTCTTTTTAGCTCTGACCTTAGTCCAACCATCTGGCAATCAAATACCTCCCTCAACTGTATTAACATATCACATGCCAGGCATTGTCCCATCCCCACCTCTCTTCCAGCTTTCTCTCTACCCCCCCCCCCCCCACCCCCCTCCAAACTACAATCAGCCTGAAGAAGGGTCCCGACCAGAAACATCATTTTACCCAGGTTCTCCAGAGATACTGCCTGACATGCTGAGGTACCACATCAATATGAGTCTTTTATGGTTAACCAGCATCTGCATTCCTTGTATCAATATCTGCAATGTTTGGTCTCCTGGAGAAACTAGATTCTGATATTGGTCTATTGTTTGGGTTATCATATTGCTTCTTTCCATCAGAAGCCAATGTCCTTCTACCATCGCCCACTCCTAATGGGGACAGCAGTTATTGGATAAGGTGCTTATGCAGTCCTTGTTGTAAACTGGCATCATTCCTGATTATGTACAAGGTCAACATGACTCCACCACAGGTGTTAAACAATTTTTTGATGTGAAGAGATTGGGAGCCCATAACTCCTTGATGAAATCTTACAGAGTAGTTTAAATTATCATTTTTGGCCAAAGTCTTAGTGTATGTGATTTTAGGACAGGTTTTTTTTGGCTTTTTTAAAAAAAGAATCAAGACTGCATCAAAGCCACAATAATTTTATTTCAGTTTACAGCAGGATGTTCTCATTTATGTGAAAAACTGAAAGGTACCTCTGGAAAAGTGTTTTCTGAATTCTGCATGGAGTATTTGAAAATAGTTAACTTTTATGTAGGGGTTGACTCCACTAATGTGTGCTTTACACATTCACACCTTTTGCTTTGCAAACTTATGGTTCCTACTGAAGTCTGTGGTGAAGAATGAAACACAGTGTACCTCAAACAAAAAATAAACACTTTGTAGGTGTTAGCATTGGCTCAGCAGCACCATTCTCATCTCATGGTCAGAAGGGTGATAGCATCTAGTCCACTCCAACACTTATGTGCCACATAATCTACTCTGCACTTTGCCTGTATCTGCAACTCTTCATTTACAAACTCCCAATATATAAGAGATCCCAAAAGACTTTAAAGTAACGGGAGGGAGATTTTAAATTGAATATGGAACCCGTAGCAGTGGAAGATAGTACTAAAACAAAAAAAAATCAATGCAAAGATGAGAATATTAAATGCAAAATTACCGAGCAAAATACACATAAAACCAATTCCCATAGAAAGTAGAATCATGAAACAATAAATTTAAAGGTCAATGTGGACTGTTAATAACATTGTCATGTTTATCATGTGCATAATGGGAAGATTGCCTTCACATAATTTTCAGATCAGAACGCAATGCCAATACAAGATTATTGAGGCAGGAGCACTGCACCGAAGCAAAAGGCAGCAAACTTTTGCTGTACCTTAGGAGGAATTGATAATGGTTAGATTCCCCCCCCCCCCCCCCCCCATCACCCCCCCCCCTCCTCCCTCCCCCCTCTCCCGCACACACACATGGTAGGAGTGTTTGTGTGCCACAGAACAAAGCAATACTATATTTCCTGTGGACAATTAACACATTTGTTGATGTACGCACATTGATTATTCCTTATTGATTAATTACAAGCTCATTGATTAAAGAACTTTAGTGCTTGTTCTTAAAACAATAAATAAGATGCTCACGTTTCTGTGCTGGGCAGTTTTGAAAAGAAAGGCTTATCAGAGCGTATGCTGGGCTGCCAGTGGAACAGTCCTGCACAGCCATGTGTTAATAGTCTTATCAGCAGATCAGATAGAATGTACCTCCACCACCAAAGGACTGGAGCTGTAAGGCGAAAGTACTCTCATTGAATGTACTGTGACTTTTTCAGGCATGAATATTTCATTTTTAATTGATGCAAGTTAAAAACTAAGAGCTATTTGGAAAATAATCTGTTTTCCTTTCGCTGATAAAACTGTGATGGCCATAAATGTCAACCTAATCAAAGATTCAGAATGTACATTTTATTTCATGTTGTTTTATGAATGCCATACATGGCTTTCTAAGTGCTTCTATAAACTACTGATCAACCCATTTGCTTGTGGTGTGACAGTGATGGAAAAAGGCCAGAAGATTAAAAGCACAGGCGGGAACCAGGGTGTCAAACAAAAGTTTTTATGATTGCATGAAAGGGAAAACATACAAAATAAATAATTAAGGTAAATTATCAACTGGTCTGTCATTATTATCACCAATGTTTTTGATTTAGTTGCACTTTATTGAGATTGAAAATTAATAAATCTCCTGGGCTTTTTGTTTAATAACCCAATACACAATTTTGCAGAACGTAATAAAATTGAGGAAATACACCTGAAGGGAGCCCAGAATAAAAACTTTAAAATTCAAGCCCCGTGAATGTTTAAGTGGGACTAATGTGCCTCTCTCTATTTAACCCTATTGTGAAGTTTCCTTGGATGTGGGGGGAAGGGTGTCCTTTGGGATTCCAGGGAACTGTGTTAAATAACTAACAGCTAACTGTTGTGGATGGGGGGAGACGTTCTCTCTCCTCCAGCACCTCCCCTTCCCCTCATTTATAGCAGTCTTTTCTTTCACACGCTCTCAGGTTACTGGTGCTTAAAGTCTTAAAAAACTCAAGTTTTTTTCTGTCCTTGTCCCAGCCTCCTGCTTTTAAGAGCCACCCAGCTCCGGTGATTGGATTGGGTAAGCTGTCTTGTGCCGACTGTTTGAGGACGTGTTTCAACAGATGGTTGGGGTTAGAGTGTGTCATCACATCTGAGTGGGGGCTAGAGAAGGAAGGCTGTACAGTAGTAACTGTGTGGTCCCTGTGAGAGTGTACTGCGTGTGGAAAGCAGATTCTTTCAGGAAGATCACTTCAGCAAGGCATAGAAGGACACAACCTCGCAGGTACAGGAAAATGCATTTTGTTTTTAACAGGGAGAGTTTTTTAAATGTTTGGAATGTAACTAATATAAAACGGTTTCTTCTTTCTGTCAATTACCACTGCATGGCTAAAATATGTAAGTCCTTCCTACATGTTTGAGTATTATAGATGATTACGTGTTTTTTTGTCCTTTTAAGTTTTGTAATAAAGAGACCTGTGATTTCTAACAAATCGCCTCAGTCTCAGTGAGGGCAGACTTGGTTAAGCTATGGTGGGAAAGTAAGAGCTCAGGAGGTTAGGAGCCTCGGTCTTCAATCAGCCTTGTTTCCAGTGATACCACTTATGGGAATCACAAAGGCAGCAATATGCGTTCCTGATGGAACTGCAGCAAACGCAGTCTGCTTCATTTTCCGACGCTTGCTGATTTCTAGCCATCTACTACACACAGTCACTGGTAAATTAACAGGCACGTTTTATATGTAACTAATTGAATTATCAGCAACAGGGTAAAACCAATTTATAACCATGCTACTTTATATACTTTATGTTCTTGGTATTCAGTAAAGTATATATTTTTAAAAGATTATAGCATATAAAGTTGATGTGATTTTTCTAACTCTAAGAATCCTATGAATTATAGCACCACACAATATGTTTCTAATTACAATTACACCCGCTACAGCAAAAATGTTTTGGGCACACTTTTCTTATGTTCTAACCCTTGATATGACAGAGGTGACCTTGGACATATTCCGATATTAACAAACATTTTTTAATTAAGGGTTTGAGAGTGTTGCGATAATTATTTGGCTTTGTCACTTCCGTTTTTTTCCCATTGACCAATTGTACAGTACTTAAGTGTAGGGCCAGTGCTAAAATGTGTTCTACAGACTTTTTGCCTGGGGTTTATATGCAATCTGTTATGTTGTGAATAATGCTTGCATGTATCTTTTGGAACGACAAGTGTACTAGGGATACTTTCTGGGGAAGTTGGGCAACAACAAATGTGTGGAAGCTGATTGATGAATAATTCAGAAATATTAGCTGTATGCACCTGTAGATTTAAGGAGCCCTGCACCAAAAAAACTTAGAGAAAGGCATAGGATTACAGAATGAGAAAAAAAATGATGAATCATCAGTATTAATAGACATTGTGGAAATAATGATAAAATGTTATGGAAGAACCAAGGAAATGCATTGTCAGTCAAAAAGCAGACGTTGTCAATCCGCATGCTTTGTGTTAAAGGTGCTTTTGTTCAAGATTTGGGCTCTCGAGCACAGGTTGCTCTCAACCAACAAGTAAAATGTAAATTGCCGCAACTTGTTAGCAGCATGAAAAATCTGTGGAAAAAAACGTGTTTTCCTGACAGCCAGTCTTAGCATGTGCCAACGATCTTTCCATTTGAGCTCCAGTTGGTCGCACAAGACCCACACTTCAGGAATCTGGCATGGGACTCATGCGGGTTGCACGCAAGAAAAAATATTCCTTATGTTTGTTGAGCCTTTAGTTTTGTGCACCATAAACTCTGCACAGCTGCATCAATGTCCCAGCAAGAGGAGCTCTGATGTTATAAGGCTAATTGAATGTATGTGTATCGATATATCACAGATAAAAAAAACTCTGGTGCCAACACCTTATAAAACTATGCAATAAGGTTTTTATTGCCTTATTTATTATCCATCTGCTTTGCCCATGACAGATCTATGGACATAATTTTTGTATCCTGTTGTATAAAGCTCAAATGGCTATCATCAGATATAAAGCGGATTTGGAAGAACAAAATCTACAAATGCCCCAGATTTTATTGATAGTTTACTGCCAATGTTTATGTGTCAATTGCCTTCCTACTGACAATATTGTATGAGATGGCAGGGAGATCATTGCGCTTAACCTCTTAGGTCTACAGTTCCATTGATCCTGTTACGAACCGAATACTAGAAGTTAAGGAACGCAAGGTCCTTTGCAGTTTCCTGATTTATTCTTCAACATAAAGCTGACTCTTTATTTTCAAGTCTAAAAATGAGTCTGAGCTAGTTTTTCAGCCAAGTATCAGGACTCAGCAGGTCTGTGCATTAATCTTGCCATTTTTAGCGGTCGACAGGAACCCCACTAAGGATGATATTAAATGAATTTTCCAGAATGCAGTGAGTGTCTGCTTTTCATTCATAAAGTCGTGTGTTTAGCATTGATCCAATTATTATTTTTTAAATGGGCATAGCAACTTGGAATTTCTAAGCCTTAGTGTCTCCCTCATTAATGACCTGCACTTTTTGTTTCATTTTCCTCGTATCCAAATCACATGTGCTGCATTAAACCCAGCTGCTTAATGTATTTAACAGATTTGGCTATCAGGATTCTGAGGAACTAAACTAACCAGGAATTTGATCTAATCATACAAGTTTTTGAAAGTGTTCAGCGTAGAACTTGGGTGACATTCATGAGTAACATGAGTGGAAAAGTATAGCTGGAGTAATATTGTATTTTACAGTTTAATACCAATAATAAATGGAACCTGTTAATGCGTTGATAACTGTAGTTAAGAAATAATCAAAAGATTAAACTTGTTAGCAACTGAAGGAGTCATTCAATAGTTCATGCATCATATCTGAAAAGATGGCATGTTATGTAAATGTTGGTGTGATGTTAATGTATGTACCTCCATTATCGCTGAGTCCAATTGCAAACACTATCTTTGTTATAATAAGGTGGCTGCATGTTTGCAATTCACTTTATTCAAAGTTATTCAATTTGTATAATCTGTTCATTTGAAGTTTAAGCTCCTGCCATGTAAAAGGCCATGAAATGTCTTGCTTTATTCCAAACTACTAATTAAAGTAAAATTAGATTAGAACTACTAACTGATCTTGACCAATGTAATTTACTTAACTGAAATAGAATTATTTCTTGAGATGACTGGAAATTCCAGGATTTTCCAAGAGCGGTCTTCAATTGACCTGAAAAAGTGATAGAGGTCCGGCTCATAAATCATTGCAGCCAGTATGTTGAAACTTGTTGAAAGCTATTGCTGGTTAAGAAGTTCAGGGTTTTGAACTGGCAACAATGATAGTACAGTGTAGGACGGAACTGCAGATGCTGGGTGAAACTAAAGATAGACACAAAATACTGGAGTAGCTCAGTGAGACAGGCAGCATCTCTGGAGAGAAGGAATGGGTGACGTTTTGCGTCGAGACCCTTCTTCAGACTCGGGCAGCACAGTTTAATACAGTGATTGGTGTACAAGTCAAAATGGTACGTTACCTGGGAGTTGTTAGAGTTTCTATACCTTGTTGCCTTTTGTCCTAGTCACGGATTTTGGAAGTGCTGTTAAAATTCACCCCTGTTCTGGTAGGCCTATAAACTAATTCAACCTTCTTTTTCCGAGAAAGGAACAAGAGCTTATACCAGAATGTGGAACTAATCCTGTGCTACATTTTTGGTGATCCATTACAAACACTGAAACAATAGTGCATACATCCACAAAAAGGAGGCAAGTGACTTTCCGCAGGAAGTGTTGACAACTGATAATATTCCTGGAAATTTATTACGTTATGAGCTCAAAACCAGTGACAACAACATTCTGTTGAATAGTGCCTTTAATGCAAAAGGAAATTTCACAGCAGCTTGGGGGAGAATGAATATCAACATAAAGATGAAATACTAAAAAGGACGTGGAAAGCATTGTTTTGTGAGTGCTGAAAGATAGATTGAGAAATAATGTGCTCTGGGGAGTCAAGATGCTTGGAAAATGCACAGAAAGCCAGGGATAGATGAACAGACGTTTGAGTAGAGGTGGGGAGGATGGGGAAGTGGGAGTGAGGGGTGGGAAATGGGAGTGATTTGATGTTACAGATATGAACAGAGCTGAGTAGATGTGATATCCAGAATAAGAATTGTCCATTTGAAGCATTGAGTGAACACAAACTGGCGAACACAAACATCAACTAGGTTGGAAGCATTGGGTAATCTGGAGTCTCAAGTGGGATAGGTGGGAGGTTGGTGCATTTTGAATGAGCTGAGGACCACTTGAAAGATGAAAGTGGACAGATTAGGAGCAAAATGAAGTAGTTATAACTATAGATGACAAAAGCGAAAATGAAGGTTCCAGGGACAGATAGCCTAAAGTAGGGTGAGGGGGGCTATATTATGAAGGTTGAAGGGGGCAGATTTAGAAATAAAAGGGGTTTGGAAATCATCAGAAAACTATTGTGGCAGCAACTATACATGATTTTGGGCCAAGGCAAACTTGGCACAACTTGTCATGCTGCTGCCTCATAGCTCCAGCAACTTGGGTTGTTAATACTAATTTGGGTTTCCTAATCTCTGGTACTGTTTGTATGAATCTTGCACGTTCTCCCTCTGATCATGTAGTTTTCCCCAGATGCTGCAGTTTTGTCCCACATCCTAAAAATGTGCAAGCTAATAGATTAATTGGCTGCTGTAAATTGCCCTAGAGAGGTAGAATGTTCCCTTGAGTGGAGAATTGATATAAATGTGAAAAGAATAAAGTGGTATTAGTGTAGAATTAGTTAAAATGAATGCTTGATGTTCAGGCTCGTTTCCGTGGATGTATAACACAATAACTCTAAATGATGTATTTGAAGAAACCAATGTTTACCAAGAAATTTAAGCTTCCCCGATACTCCATTTCAACAAATAACTTGACATTGTAGAAGAAGAGGAATCTGGTTAAGGTGCAGAGATTCAACTAATCTGTCAGCACTATTTGGAAGCTGATCTGTGCCTGTGAAAAATACTCTCTATGACTTGGGCAGGTAGGGCAAGGGTAGATCCTGGTAGGACTCCAGCAGTAACATTGCATGGACAGCAAGACAAACACTTGCAGGTGATAGTCTAGTTGTCACCATTTGAGAAGCTATAGGAAAAAATGACAATAATCTCCGAAACAAAGCTTTGGATGACACTAGTTTAATCAACCATGCCAAAGGCTGCAAGCAGGTCAATGAAGAAGAGGGATGGTAATGACCAAGGCCAAATGGACAGATGATGCCTCTTTTGACATTGATTCGAAATCCTTTGCTGCTTCAAGAGACTCAGACATAAAGCCGTGGGAATAGTATTCCACGAATATAGCAGGCGGCCAATTTTCAAGGAATTTGGAGGGAAGGGAGGATAGAGGTAGTGTGGTAATAGATAATTTAAATGCCAGCCTCTCATGGGTGTATGGGGAAGTATGAGTTTTGACAGAAAGTGAGAGCATGATTTATAATATCTCGCTGGATGTGCGACTGGAGGGAATGTTGGGTAAAGGGTACTTACATGGGAATGGGACAAGTTAGCACAATGCCACTCTCATGACAGACTACACAGAGACCCTGCGAAGAGAGTTGAACATGGAGCACAGGGAACCTGGGCAAAGGCTGATGTTGGGAGAAAGGTGAAGCAGCAGAGGCAGCTGATCAGAGGATGGTCATCTAAAGAAAAAAATTAAACCTGAACGGTTCTTATGGTTGTATGCAGGGCAAGGGAACCATTTGTTTAAGAATGATGGAACTGATGATATTGTTTTCCTTAAAGATTGTGCTCAAGCAGGATGCTTGCGTTCACCAACAAAATGATCCTCGGTAGGAAGGGGATGTTTGTGTTAGGATGACAGTGAGATTTAGGATGACAGTGTTAGGATTCAAAAATCAACTGAAGAAAGACACAAAATGCTGGGTTAGGGTTAGGGTCAACGGAACAAGCAGCATCTATGGAGGGAAGGAAAGGGTGATGTTTTGGGTCGAGACCATTCTGATGTTTTAACACTATATTGTTTTCTTGCTTCTGCTTTTTGCTGGATCCTGCATAAAATAACAAAATATGGATCAATATTTCTCATCTATATTTATCAAGGTAAAACATAAGGAAGCTACAGAATTCTGGGCAGAGAACAGTGATGCCCTGAAACATCAATGTTATGATAGATTGGTTGTTGGTGGTCTGGACAAGGGTGGATGAATTCCCAGGACCTGAGCTAGAGTACCATGGGGGGGGGGGGGGGGGGGGGGGGGCGGGGGGGGGGGGGGAGGGTGGGGGGGGGGGGGGGGGGGGTGGGGGGGGTGTTAAGGGAAGCAAGAGAGGTTACTGCTGGAGCCCTGGCAGAGATTTCTGTATCTTCCTTAGCCATTGGTGAGGTACAGTAGAATAGAAGGTGGCCAATGTCATGCCTTTATTCAAGAAGCGGTACAGGTTAAAGCAAGCGAACCACAGGCCAGTGAGTTAAGTTACTCCAGCATTTTGTGTCTACCAGCCTGACATCAGTAGTGGATATGTTACTGGAAGAGATTCTGAGAAGCAGGATTGATCTGCATTTGGAAAGGCAAGGACAGATTAAAGATAGCCAGCATGGCTTAGTGCACGGTAAATCATGTCTCATGAAATTAATTTATTTTATGAAGAGTGACCAACAGGCTTGACAGAGCATGGTGGTAGACACTGTCTACATGGACTTTAGCAAGGCCTTTTATAAGGTCCCACATGGTAGACTGGTTCAGAAGATGAGAATACATGGTTATCCAAGGCGAGCTAGACAGTTGGATACAAAATCGGTAAGAGGCAGAAGGTCATAGAAACATAGAAAAATAGGTGCAGGAGTAGGCACTTTGAGCCAGCACCGCCATTCAATATGATCATGGCTGATCATCTAAAATCAGTACCCCGTTCCTGCTTTTTCCCCATATCCTTTGATTCCATTAGCCTTAAGAGCTAAATCTAACTCTTAAAAACATCCAGTGACTTAGCCTCCACTTCCTTCTGTGGCAGAGAATTCCACCGACCAGCAACTCTTTGGGTGAAATGTATTTTCCTCATCTCAGTCCCAAATGGCCTACCCCATATTCTTAAACTGTGACCCTTGGTTCTGGACTCCACCAACATTGAGAAAAAAATTCCTGCATTCCTGTCCAATCCTTTAAGAATTGTATATGTTTCTATAAGATCCCCTCTCATCCTATTCTAGTGAATACAAGCCCAGTCGACCCATTCTTTCATCATATGTCAGTACCGCCATCCCGGGAATTAAACTGGTGAGCCTAAGCTACACTCCCACAATTGCAATAATGTCCTTCCTCATATTAGGAAACGAAAATTGCACACAATACTCCAGGTGTGGTCTCACCAGGACCCTGTACCACTGCAGTAGGACCTCCTTGCTCCTAAATCAAATCTTCTCGCCAAAGTGGATGACATCACATTTTCCCACATTATACTGCATCTGCCGACTCACCCAACCTATCTAACTCACCCTGCAGCCTCATAGCATCCTCATCGCAGCCCATACTGCCACCTAGCTTCATATCACCCGCAAACTTGGAGATGCCACATTTAATTCCCTTGTCTAAATCGTTAATATATATTATAAATAACTGGGGTCCCAGCACCTAGCCTTGCAGCACGCCACTTGTTGCTGCAAGTATAGGGCTCTTCCACTTGGAGGCCAGCAACCAGTGGTGTTCCACTGTGATTGGTGCTGGATCCCCCTCTGTTTGTCATGTATTTTAACAGTTTAGATAGGAATGTAGATGGCATGATTAGTAGGTTTGTGGTTGACTTCAAGATCGGTGGTGGAGTGGATTGTGAATAAGCTTGCTAAGGTTGCAACAAGATCTAGATCAACTGGGAAAGTGAACAAAGATATGGCAGGTGAAATTGAACTTGGAAAAGAGCAAATTGATGCATTTTTGGAATTAAACAAGGGCAGGATTTGCATTTTAAGTGACAGAACCCCAGGGAGTGTGTTGGAGACCTAGAGGTACAAATATCTAGGTCCCAGAAAGTGGAGACACAAGTAGACAAAGTGGTGAAGTATCACATGGTATGCTTGTCTTCATGGGGTGGAGCATTAAGTACAAGAGTTGGGATGTCATGTTACTGTTGCACGGGACTTTGGTGAGACTGTATCTGGAATATAATGTGCAATTCTGGTCTCCATGCTCCAGGAAGGATGAGAGAGGGAGTGCATAAAATAATCTCAAATATGTTGCTGTGGCAAGATGGCTTAGGTAAAGAGCGACTGAATAGGCTGGGGATTTTCCCCTGAAGCAAAGGACGCTGAGGGGAGACTTTATTGAGGTTCATATCGTGACGAGGGGCATAGGTAGATGGTCAATCTTTCTCTCAGAGTAGATGAGTCTAGAACGGAAGGGTAGCTTTTAAGATGAGAGGAGACCTGAGAGGCAAGTTTTTCTCACAGAAGTTGGTGGTTATATATTACGAGCTGTCAGAGAGGCGGTAGAGGTGTGTACAAGTACAATGCTTCAAAGACATTTGTATCAGTTCATGTATAGGAAAGGTTGAGAGGGATATGGGTCAAATATAGGCAAATGGAACAAGCTGAGGAAGGCACCTTAGTCAGCATGGACAAGTTGGGCCACAGAGTTTCAACTTCCAATCAAACTGCCGCTTTGTATAGCTGTTTTTATATTGATGCTGTTTTTGCCTGAATCTCCCAGATTTATGAATCATACTACTAGGTCTGGCTCCATTGTCCAGGCAACAGACCCATGGACGCAGTTCCTTGTGGATTTACAGGTGAACCATTCACTTTTGTGGGCTCTAATTTGTACATTTTATGTATTCCCAACTTTAAGACTCAGAGAGTCATACAGTTCGCCCATCGGCCCAACTCATCCATGCCAATCAGATTTGTATCTGAATAAGTCTGATTTGCCTGATTTCTTTTCTACCAAGGTCGGAGTTGAATGTTGGTAAAGCAGCTGTGTTTGGGTGTTCTGAAATCCAATTTAAAACAGCAATATGAAGGTAAAATTATATTCAGCCAGTGAGGTGCAGATTTGTAAGAGATGACATTGTGCTTGCGTACAGGCTGCAGACATTTATGGTACGGAGAGAGCTATCTGCTACATCAAAATACACGCGGGAGCTGATCCAACTGCACCTGTAAAAAGGCAAAACAATGGCGACAATTAAAAAAGATACTGGCATCCTTCTGCATAATACAAAAAAGATGCGTCTCAGCGCTCCATTAGATGAATTGAAAATTAAATAAAGGCTTGTTCAGAATTTTTAGATGCTTTTCATGATCTCAAGATCATTGAGTACAGAAGTTGTGTCGCTATGTTACAGTTGTACAAGGTGTTGGTGAGGCTGCATTTTGAGTGCTATGGTCAGGTTTTGTTACCTTGCTGTAGGAAGGATGTCATTCAGCTGGATGGAGTGCAGAGATGTATGAGGATGTTGCCAGGACTCGAGAGCCAGAGTTCTAGGGTAAGGTTGAGCAGGCTAGAATTTTATTCCTTGGAGTGCGGGAGCACCTTATAGAAGTGTACACACTCATGAGAGGAACATTTGGGGTGAGAAGGGCATACGAGCCTGAGAGGCAACTTTTTTTCATTCAGAGGGTGGTAGGTATATGGAAGATGTTTCCAGAGGAGATGACGGAGGCAGTTAATATAACAACAAATAAAAAGCATTTGAGTAGGTACGTGGTGGGAAATGTTTAGAGGGATATGGGGCAAATGAGGCCAAATGGAGCTTGCTTAGATCAGCCATCTTGGTCACATAGACGAGTTGGGTCAAAGGCCTGTTTCTGTGCTGAATTAATCTATGACTCCAAGATATCTCAAAGCCCTTCATGCAATGAAATAATTTTGGAGTGTTTTCATTGTGGAAGTGCAGGAAATTACATTTAAGTTAAAGTATAACTATGATTTAAGTATTGTAGCACAACCTTGTGTTCATATGATATAGGGACATATTATTGTTGTATTTATACATTGCTAAGATCAAGAAAGACTAAATCTAGAAATCTGAAAATGTATTTGATTCAGTTCTTCCAAGAAACAAGTCCACAGAGAAACACTGCCAATTGCTATTTTCAAAACCTAAAGATTTATTTAATGACAAACCCAGTAGCATACCAGATGTTCCTGGGGACGTTGTCATTCAACTCTGAAAGAAAAATACAAATACTTTGAGGTGCTCCTTTATGTTATTGACTGATCTATTGTATCCAATATCAACACCCCCTGCCCCTCACCTGTATCCACCTATCACTTGCCAGAGTGTGTCCCATCCCACCACTCTTTTTCAGCTTTCTCTTCCCTACTACAATCAATCTGATAAAGGGTCCTGACTGAAAATGTCGTTTGTCCATATCCTCCACAGTCTGAGTTCCTCCAGCATTTTGTGCTTTGCTCAAAATTCCTTCATCTGCAGGTCATGTGTCTCAAAAGCCATAATTAATGTCCATGAGCTCGGGTCCAGGTAGTCTTGTTCCCAGTCACTTTGCTTCTTGGGACAGATGGGCCAGCGATGCCACAAGATTGATTAGAAGGGTATAAAGGTCAGTGTAGTTCTGGGGTTACAAGGGATAAAATAGTGCAGGATGAAAAGGCAAGACATCCAGCACAAAGAAAATCCAGCTCCATGTTTTTGTTTTAAACTGGATACCTGATTGGAGTTACTGGAATAGGAACATTTGAGTATTGATGGCAGAGGAACTCTTGAGGCGTAGTTATTTATATTGAAGTATCAAAATTAGCAGCATCTGCCAACGATTTTCCAGAGCCAATGATATTCCACTAGGAATTCCGGCACACAGAAAAATCAATTTCAACCTAATTGAAGTTCACTGAATAACAATTAGAAGTTTCATCAAATGATGACACCTCATTACAAAGTAGCATAAAGTTTGTGACCCATCAATACCGTTTTCACCAGTAGACCAGGATACTTTGGACCAATCGGAAAGGGATCCCTTGCAAAAACTTGGCACATGTTTATTCAGGAGCTTGCAATTGTCCCGAGAGCAGTGGTACAGTTGCAGTGTTCCACAGTTATCCAACAGAACCGAGGCCACCTCCACTGTCAGAGTGAGCCCCAAAGCAAATTGGAGGAACAGCACCTCGTATTTCGCTTGGGCAGCTTAAAACTCAGCGGTAAGATTATTAATTTTTCTAACTTCAAGTAACCCTTGCTTTCCATTCCTCCCCCACCCTAGTTCTCTGACTAGTTTCACTGTCCTCCTGATTAATTTTACTGATAATTTACTGCTTGCATGCCTCGTTGTCACCTTCCCCTCAGCTAACAATAAACCATTCTACATTTATTTTGAGCCTCATCTGCTTTGATTTGTCATTTTCACACTTCCATATATCTTGTCTCCCTCTCCCCTGACTCAGTCTGAAGAAGGGTCTCAACCCAAAACATCACCCATTCCTTCTCTCAAGAGATGCTGCCTGTCCCACTGAGTTACTCCAACATTTTGTGTGATCTGGACAAAGCAGCTTTTGCCAGTTTCCTCTGACCCTCCCCTTCTGATGCCATGAATGCCTTCACAATGGAAAAAAAAACGTACCATTAAGCACTCAACCTACGAAGTGAGTAAACTTGCCTTTTTGACCTTTTTTAATTTTAATAAAAACATCTTCTGGGAGACTAGCTTATTATTCTGTTAAATCTGGAATTTAACCTAACCATTTGACTATCCAAATCTTGCTATTTTTGTTGACCTAGTAATTTACAGAGAAGATTTTTTTAAAAGGTCACTCAGTGGTATGAATATTGATTTTTCAGAATCTAGAATGTAACGTTATATTTTAAAGAAATAGTAAACCTTTGCTTGTGTGGCACATTGACAAATTGTTAGTAACCTCACCCCCCAAAAAATATCCCAATTGCATTGAATTATTTTTAAGATGTTAGTCGTATTGCCTGCACAGATTACTCACAATACTTAGTGATAGGCAAAACTGCTGGAGGAACATGGCGGATCAACCTGCTTATATGGATGGAAATGAACAGTATGCTTTAGGTCGGGACCCTTTTTCAGACCAAATCTGATGGAATGGCACTTATGGAATGTCTACGGATGAAACATTCATGAAAGTATGGAATTGTGTGATGTTGAATTAAATGAATTGTATTGAGAATATGGTCGCGATTGTGGAGTATTGCACGTTTGAATGGGGTGAGATTGGATGAAGAAAGACCCTGACCTGGAATGTCACCGTCCATTTCCCTCCACAGATGCTGCCTGACCCGTTGTGGTCTTCCTGAAGGTTGATTTTTTATTCGTGATTCCAGCTGCAGTCTCCCACAGTATACTCATAATACTATTAGCCTTTGGTGGATGGCCAGGGCCAGTTTACTTAAGAATATAAGAAACAGGATTGTAGGATTAGATCAATCAGCTATTCAATAAGATCGTGGCTAATCGAATGTCGTTCTCAACACCAACTCCATGGCCTCTCCCCATACAGTTTAAGTATTTGTCCATCTCTGTTTTGAACATTTTCAATAACTCCACCTCCACAGCTCTCTGGTGTGGAACATTCCAGACATTTATGACCCCCTTTGCCTGTATTCCTTTGCAAGGTCTTTGTGTCCCCCTCATCAATTGCTAATGCAACTTTGTGTCATCCGCAAATTTGGTTGCGGTACATTTGGTTCCTTCATCCAAACAATTAAAACAGGTTATAAATTGATGAGACCCCAGCGCTGAGCCCTGTGGTACCCCACTAGTTACTAATTGCCAAACCAAAAATAACCCACCAATCCCAACTCTGTTTTTATTTCTTGGCTGTACAAATATCTATGCCAATGTTCTACCCCCAAACGTATGGACTATTGTTCAGTAACCTTTAAGTAAATTCCTAATTGATTTTTTGGAAATGCAAATATATTACATCTATTAACTACCTTTATCCATCCTGTTGTTGCATCCAAAGTCTAATAACTGTATCAAACACAGTTTCTCTTTCATGAACGTTGAATCTGCTTGATAGTCTTAGGATTTTCAAAATGTTGTATTAGACATTAGTGAGGCTGCACGTAGAGTATTGTGCTCAGTTTTGGTCACTTTGCTACAGGGAAGTTGCCATTTAAGTTGAAAAGTGTATAGAAAAGATATACAATTATATTGCATGGGACTTGAGGGACTGAGTTATAGGGCGAGTTTGGGCACGCTAAGACTTTATTTCTTGAAGCCTAAGAGACTGGGGTGTGATCTTATAAGGGGTGTATAAAGGGCCTGTCCCACCAGCATGCAACTCTATGCGATTAGCGCGACCTAACGTGGTCGCTTGAGCCGTCCGGCGTCGCGGGGCAGGTCCCACTTCGATCGCCTGAGACATGCGGAATTGTGCAGAGTTCGTCCCGACACCGCGCGGGGCTCCGAAAAACTGATTATGTTCAAAATTTCCGCGCGGCAATGGCTTGTCGGCTCGCAGTCGCCTCGACATTTACACACCGCCCCGACATCGTGCCTCCGTGAACCTTTTTGTAAGTGCCTCCGTGACCCTCTATGTGTGTGGCTCCGTGGCCCTGTGTGTGTGTGTGTGTGTGCGCCTGTGTGCCCCTCTCTGTCCTGGCGAACTTACCTTAGACTTCGCTCCAAGTTCGCCTCGCTTTGCGCCGCGTTGCGCCACTCACCCGACCTCCGCGCGGCCCCTACTGCCGGTTTGGTTGCGCTTGCCGCATGCAGGCGCATGCTGGTGGGAACGGCCCTGTACAGGGGATCACCCGACCTCCGCGTGGCCCCCACTTCTAGTTTGATCGCGTTCATCGCATAGAGTTGCATGCTGGTGGGACAGGCCCTCAACATCATGAGTTAGAGTGAATGTACATAGTCTTTTTCCCAGAGTTTGGGATTCATGAATTAGAGGACATGGGTTTAAGGTGAGAGGGAAAAGAGTTAATAGAAACCTTAGAGGCTACTTTTTCATAGTATGGAACAAGCTGCCAAAGGAAGTATTGGGGCAGGTACAATAAAACACATTTGGACAGGTACATGGATAGGAAAGGTTAGAGAGATATGGGTCAAACAAGAGCAAATTAGATTAGCTTACAGAGGCATCCTGGTTGGTATGGAAATGTTGTACTGAAGGTCATGTTTCCATGTTGTATGATGTGTAATGCAGCCGCTGCAGTGTAATTTTACTTAGTTTTGCACTGATTTGCAGTGAAACACTGATAACCTGATATCCAACTATTCGGAGATCCTGATGATTCAGCATCTGTCTCACCAGGTACTTTGCACTCACTCACTGGGGCCATGGATCCCATGCTCCATTTTCACTCAAGACCCAGGTTGCCATGATCGTTTTCAACTCGCCTTCTTCATCTGAACAGATATATCATACTGTGTGACATCCAAAAAAATGTATTATTAGCATATAACATTCAATAATCAGGAACATTTCCCCATCTAGTAGCACCAACATTCTGAACATGCAGGATTATTAAAGTTTTACTGTTGGTGCTTTTATTGCCTGCTTAAGAAGTTGAGAAAGACTTGAATACTTAACTCTCAGCTGTCAAGTCCATGAAACCGACCTTCTTCGTTAGCCAAATAGACCTATAAAAGCTGCAAAAATGCCAAAAGTTGGGTTCATTGGGCCTAGGTTGCTAGAAGCATACAAATCAATTGCAATTTTGGGTGAATAAATGGCAGAAGGAGTATAATCCAATTTAAAAATAAGAGGGAAGGATGCATTTTGGGAGGTCAAATACAGTAGTTTAGGAGCATTGATGTATGAAGGGTCATTGATGTGCAAACCCATAGCACACTGAAAGTGGAACACAAGTGGACAGGTTGTTAAAATGGGTTATGGCATTTTTGACTTGGTATGAAAGTTTGAAAATTATGTTACAAACTGTATAAAAGATTTGTTAGGCCACATTTGCAGTATTGTTTGCAGTTCTGGTCGTTATAGTACAGGAAGGATGTCGAGGCTTTGGTGAGGGAACGGAAGAGTTTCACCAAGGCTTAGTTTAGTTTAGAGATACAACGGAGAAACAGATTTTTCGCCCCACCGAGTCCACACTGACTAGCAATCACCCGTACACTATTCTATCCTACACACAAGGGACAATTTACAGAAGCTAATTAACCTACAAACCTGAGCGTCTTTGGAACGTAGGAGGAAACGGAAGCACCCGGAGAAAACCCACACGGTCACAAATAGAACGTGCAAACTCCATACAGATCCACAGCCAGGATCGAACCTGGGTCTCTGGTGATATAAGGCAGCAACTACTGTTGTGCCACTGTGCCGCCCATGGTTTTGCCAAGATTGGTGTGCATTCGCTATAAGGAAAGTTTGGGCAAATTTGGATTATTTTCTCCATCGGAGGCTGAGGAACAACCTGACAGAAGTATATAAAATTATGAGAGGCATAGATCAAGTAGGTGGTCAAACGTGGTCAGTCTTTCTCCAGCGTGGAAATGTCAGATACTGGAGGACATTGGTTTAAAGTGAGATTTGTGAGGTGTGTTTTTCACACAGAAAGTGGTAGGTATTTGGAATCTGTTGCCTAGGGATGAGGTAGAAGCTATGATAACAACGTTTAAGAGGCCTGCACATGAACACGTAGGGAATGGAGGGATATGAAGCAAGTGCGTACAGATGGGATTAGTTTCATTTGGCATCATGGTCGGTGCAGACATAGTTGGCTGAAAGGGCCTGTTACTGTTCTATGTTCTGTTCTATGTTTTATGAGATTTGCAAGGCAAGGTTTTTATTGAGAGTGGGTAAGTGTCAGTAGGTGCCTGGAATTTACAACCAGAGCAGATGGTAGAAGTAGATATGACAGTAACGTTTAAGAGGCATTTAGACAGACACATGAACCGGCAGGGAATAGAGATATGGGTCATTTGCAGACAGATGGGATTAGTTTAGATTGGTATCATGTCCCTGTGCTGCATTGTTCTATGTTCTAAACCAGATTAAAACACCAACATACACACATTTTTAAACAAAATCAATGTAAAAGTAGGTTCAATCTGAAAAGTAACTGCAGATAACTGCAGTAACTGGGATACGCTTTTCCCATTGAGGATAGGAAAGATTCAAACAAGAGGGCATGACATGAGAATTAAGGGACAGATGTTTAAGGGTAACATGAGGGGGAACTTCTTTACTCAGAGAGTGGTGGCTGTGTGGAATGATCTTCCTGCAGAAGTGGTGGAGGCAGGATCGATTTTAACATTTAAAAGTAAAGTGGATAGGTATATGTACGGGAAGGGAATGGAGGGGTATGGTCTGAGTGCAGGTAGATGGGACTAGGGGAAAATAAATGGTTGGCACGGACTGGAATGGCCGAGAAGGCCTGTTTCCGTGCTGTAATTGTAATATGATTATATGGTTATATTTCGCTCGTATCCTTTTGGTAATCAAGCACAAATCTGGAACTTTTGGACCATTGTTCACCATTTGCAGAAGCGGTACAGTAGGTTAACCCTGTGGGTAGAGATTTGGTTACATTTTTGTAAATTTTCACTGAGTCACAGGGTTGTACCTCGTGCAAAATTAAGTAATAATTGTCTTATAATGTTAGTGTTTATCCCTGGTAACATTAATATGCAACAATAACAACAGAAAATTCTGGCAACATTGAGCAGGTCAGACAGCATTTGTCGACAGGGAAACCAAAATATCATTTCAAGTTAATGGGCTTTAAATCAGGACTGGAAAAAAGTAGACATAAGGAAAAGTATGGAGGCAGTAAAAGGTATGGTAGGTAGGAAGGTATGAGGGAAGAGAGGACAGGGATAATTATAAAACATAACCTGGGCAGTAATGAAATAGGCAAAAGAAGATAAGACAATTCTTACTTTATTTTTGCATTTATAGTTAAGTTTAATTAGTCTGACATCCATGGATTTTTAAATCAAAGGGAAAAGAACACCGTATGATTGATGAGTATTACAAATTTACAGAACATCCTTGACTAGAAAAAGTTAATGAATCAAAAATAGAAAAACAAATCCTGAGATCTGCAGGATTGGCCATTTCACGTCATGTGTGTGGTAGGTCGGGTTCCACATTTGTTCCATACTTTGCATTTTTGATCTGTTTGTTTCTTTTAGCTTTCTTTGTTGAAAAGGGTTAAAGCACTATTGTCTGCTTGAAATAGATTCCTAGTTCTGATCGAAGAACAGACCAAACACTTGCTGCTTCTAAGGTTTCTTTCAAGACACTGAGGCATGCATCACTGGCTCTGAAACCATTATTTGCTTTCCAAATAAGCTGCTTGACATTTCCTACTTCAAGACATAAAATATTTTGTTTTGTGAGAGGCTTTTTTTTAAGTTGTGGCTGAATTACTTAATCATTGTAGATGCAAATAAATGCATTATTTCGATATGAATAAGGAAGCTTCAGTGAAGCTGGCTGAATGGGATATAAACCCCTGCAGCGCAGAATAAAACAAATGAGACGAATAGTGAAAGGACACCTGATATGTGCAAACCCAAGGAGAGGAATGTTATCTGGGATTATTCTCATGACTGAAATATTAAATTCAGAATGTTAACCTGGCACTCAAACTGTAACAAAAGTATGTTTGCAAGCATTATATTTAATCTAGGATCTTTCTTAATTTATCCCTCTTCATCAAAGCCATTAGAGATTAGTAGGCCCCCCACGGTCATGACTGACCAAGGGTGATGCATCCTGGTCGGATGCAAGCCTGGGCGATGTCATATGGAGGACAGGCTGTTGCCCATGCAGCACGTCCCCTCCTCTCCACGTCGCTGACCGATCTAAAGGAACAGCAGGGCTGTTACAGTTTGGCACCAGCACCATCGCAGGAGCGGCCAGAGCGAGGTAGTAGACAACGATGAACTGCCTTGGGGGTTCCGACTCCGGATTTTCTTGAGGTTTACTTCTGGTGCCTTTTCCATGATTGGATATGGCCACTAGGCAGTGGAGGTTTTAAATTTGAGTTTTCGCTCTCCTAGATGGGCTGCCTTCCCAGGCTGACGAGCCCCATCTGCCCGAGACTCGTGGGGGCGGGAGCGTCTACCTTCCCGTGCAGGTCTATAGCACCTTCCCACTGCCCAGAAATTAAGAGATTAATTAGAGATTAAGCATAAACCAATTACAACAGAAAAGATGATTCAATTGTCTTTGCTTTTAGATGAACACAAATGTGCAAATATTACATTGTGAAAGACACGATTTGCTGTGCAACCTAGCTACAAAATGTATATTGGATAAGAACATGACAAAGATGAATTGCAAATATTCCAATTTTGAATTTTCACATAAATGTTGTCTTGTTTGTTTTACCACTGCACACAATTACTGAAACAGCGGTTGCAGAAGAAATATTATAAAGCATATTGTGGTAGGGTTCAAAAGGTGAAAGAACAGGTGTTTTGGGCTACATTTTCCAGTTGGTCTGTTTAAGGTTGAAAGACTCATGCTGGCTAAAAAGTCATTCTGATAAGATCCCTCAAGACAAAGAACCTAGCCTTGCCATCTGGGACTGTTCACATTTAGTTAAACTCAAATTAATTTTGTAACTTCCCCTTTGCTGAGAGTCATGCTAATTGTCAGGAAAGTGCAGGTAGCTATGTTAACTGGGAAGTGATTTGAATTTTGATTTGGCGCAATAAATTGTAGATCGGTCTTATTGTCTTATAATGAAGAATATTTAACATTTGGAGTGATTGCTGTTGACTGGTTTCTGAATCAATTAGAAGGAGATGCACTGTTGCAGCTTTTCTAAGTCTTCATGCTGCGAGATCTGTAAGAGATTCAGACACAAGAAGACTTTCAGACCATCTAGTTTGTCTGTTCACAGCGTTCCTTGGTGTGTTGCTAAAATCCCTGAACCCTATTAGTTTACATAAATGCAATCATGAATTTCTTGTTCGACAACCCATGTCAGTAACCGTTTGCCAAAAATACTTAACTTAAAAAATGCTTGCTATGCACCTTGTTCTTAACTTTCGATAGGCACTTATAATTTTAAGGCTAGAGAGCTAATTTGGATCCAAACCGTCCAGATTTTTCATCGTCTTGTACTTCTCTATTACAGACACAAAAAGCTGGAGTAACTCAGCGGGCCAGGCATCTCTGCAGAAAAGGAATAGGTGACGTTTCGGGTCGAGACCCTTCTCCAGACCTGACCCGAATTCGTCTCAACCCAAAACGTCTCCCATTCCTTCCAAAAGATGCTGCCTGTCCCACTGAGTTACCCCAGCTTTTTGTGTCTATCTTTGGTTTAAACCAGCATCTGCCGTTCCTTCCTACAGACTTCTTTATTATACTTCCCCTCAGAGTTTTCTGTTCAGCGTATTAAATGACTATATCTCTGTGACTTTAAAAGTTTGAATCTAAAATTTATAGAAAAACAATTGATTTAGTTCAGACTAGAACCTTATGTCTTTCTAACTTTTACACATCATTGTTTAACAGCATCTCTCTGATCCACCAAGGTGCTGCAAATCCTACCACGGATCTCGACTACTGCAATTCAACTTACAGGGAACCATTTACCCCAGCCTCTGTCTATTCATCTCTCGGTCCTACCATTAACTGGTTTTGCCTCACCAGCTTTTCAGTGTTTTCTCCCTGTTGCATCTTTCCACGTGGTGAAGCAGAAAAGAAGCCTTCTTTCAATTTCTCCCAGTTAACACTTTAAGCAGAGAAAGGTGACAACAGATTGCTGAACTGAGCATTGCACCAAAATGCTCTACCATCCATCTCTAATGATCTGAGCAAATGCCACTGTATTCTTTGTGCAGGTGAATTTTCATTGAGGAGAGTGTTACACTTAATGTGTGAGGTGACGATGACTCGTGTTTAGCCCGGTGGGTGGTATGTATTAATTTGGGAAGGCAGAGAAGCAAGGAACTGCAAATGCTGGCTCACAAAAAAAGGCATAAAGTGCTGGAGTAACTCAGTGAGTCTGGGTCTGAGGACAGTTCTGGACCCGAAACGCCACTTATCCATGTTCTCCAGAGATGCTGCTGACCTGTCCACTCTGACAAGCTTGGGCACTTTGTGTCTTAATTTGAGAAGATATATGCACAAGTGAAAGGAAGATCGATTTAAGACTGAGACTCAACAGTATATATTTCTAATTCATGTATTGGCCTACCCTTATTTCCGCAGTTCATGTTTTTGATCCTTTTTATAAAAAATAGACAAGATGTGTTTAAATGTGAGGCCAGAGTGAATGATAAGAAATCACTAGCCCTTTTGACTCCAAGCACTGTTATGCTGTTGTCCAATACTCCAGCAAATCAGTTGGGCTGCTTTGCAGCTGTGAGAAAGTGATTCTAACCACTGATAATCTAATCGATTCTGAAAGCGAGTTCACATTGGCCCAGAATTCATGTTAATTACTACTGATTTTCCTATGATTCCAGTGGAAAATATTACAAGCAGCACAGTCGATGTGGGAGCAACTTCATGATTTGTGGGATTCATTCACTGCGCATGCACAAAAATCCCAAAGTTGATGACAGTTTCAACAGGAAATGTCAATGTACAGAGTAGGTTTAGGCATCCATATTTACTGCAAAACCTTGGTCGTTATGATTTTAGTATTGGTACAAAATTGTTTTGCTGTACATCAGAGCTAGCATTACGGTGTAATTGGAAGCCAAATCAAGTGTCAGGACTCATTACAGCACAAGATTGAAGGTAGACCAAGATTTGCTTTGTCTTTTTCCACTTGTCTCTGCATTCAGCTTGTCCAACTTCAAATTTTGAAATCCCACCAAGGTATTTTAATGTGCTCTGCGTGTGGGTCACTTTGGTTCAGACCTAGAACAGTACAAGATCAAAATAAATGCTGACGTATAAATATAGAATAGAACATAAAACAGTGCAACCCAGGAACAGGCCCTTCAGTCCATGATGTGTGTGTCAACCATGATTGCAAATGACACTAATTCCTTCTGTCAGCACATGATCTACAACCCTGCCTGTTTGTGTGCCTGTCTAAATGCCCCTTAAACATTGCAATTTTATCTGTGCTTCCACCACTTTCCCTGGCAGTGTGTTCCAGGCAGCTACATTAAAAAAATGGCCTCATAAATCTCCTTTAAACTTTCTCACCTTAATGCTGGTCTTTGAAAATTTCCCTGGGAATTAGATGCTGACTATGCCTCTTAAAAATTGTATTTACTTCCATCAGGTTGCCCCTCAGTTTCTGACCCTCCATAGAAAACGATTCAAGTTTATGTAACTATCCGTAGAGTTAATACATTCCCATCTAGGCACTTGGTGAACTTCTGCATCCTCTCCAAAGCCTCCACATCCTTCCTGTATCGTGGCCACTAGAACTGCATCCAATACTCCAAATATGGCCTAACCAAAGTTTTATATAGTTTCAAATGTTATAAATATGTGTCCACAATGTTTGCATCCATCGAGGGGATAGCGTCTCCAAATTCCAGAGACATAGATGTTAAAAGTCAAACAGTATCTGGATAATTAGCAGGGGATTTGGAGTGGGCTTTAGTGATGAACTTTTGTGTAGAAAGGAACTGCAGATGCTGGTTTACACCGAAGATAGACACAAAATGCTGGAGTAACTGTGGGTTAGTGTCAATGTCCCGACAGGCAGCATCTCTGGAGAGAAGGAATGAGTACATTTGAGACTTCAGTCTGAAAGGTCTTGACCTGAAACATCACCTATTCCTTTGCTGCAGAGATGCTGCCTGTGCCACTGAGTCACTCCAGCATTTTGTGTCTATCCTTTTCTTTGATATGTTCAAAATGCTGCTGGAGAGGCAGGTATGTAGACAATAGACAATAGACAAAAGGTGCAGGAGTAGGCCATTCGGCCCTTCGAGCCAGCACTGCCATTCAATGTGATCATGGCTGATCAGCGCCAATCAGTCCCCCGTTCCTGCCTTCTCCCCATATCCCGACTCCGCTATTTTTGTGAACCCTATCTAGCTCTCGCTTGAAAGCATCCAGAGAACCTGCCTCCACCGCCCTCTGAGGCAGAGAATTCCACAGACTCACAACTCTCTGTGAGAAAAAGTGTTTCCTCATCTCCGTTCCAAATGGCTTACTCCTTGTACTTAAACTGTGGCCACTGGTTCTGGACTCCCCCAACATCGGGAACATGTTTCCTGCCTCTAGCGTGTCCAAACCCTTAACAATTTTATACGTTTCAATGAGGTCCCCTCTCATCCTAAACTCCAGAGTGTACAAGTCCAGCTGCTCCATTCTCTCAGCATATGACAGTCCCGCCATCCCGGGAATTAACCTTGTAAACCTACGCTGCACTCCCTCAATAGCAAGAATGTCCTTCTTCAAATTAGTGGACCAAAACTGCACACAACACTCCATGTACTTCTTGAAGAAGCATCATCTTCATCATTGTTCTGGAAATCATGCTAATTTTTGCCTAGTCCTACTCGCACGAGCGTGGGCGAAGTTCACTCATGAGCCAGGATGTGATGCTGACAGTGGTATACCCTTCTATTAGTTTTTAAAGATAGCTTGCCCACAACAGATGGATTAGAGAACCCACATACCCAGAGGATAAATCAGTGATGTTGCATGTGATTCACTTGATCTCTGTGAATCATTGTGCACGGGTGCATAATTTAACAACCTTGCCACAACTTGTGGAGCTATCTATGGATTCCCTGTGTAACTCCATACCCCAAGAGCACACAAAGATATGTTTCTTACAATACCAGTACTCCAAGCTTCACGTTTAATACGGTGTTAGGAGACTTCTGTCCTCCTAAATGCTGTTAGTATTACATATATTCAGGTAAGTGTGGTAAATTCCATCACTCTCCTGACTTGTGCCTTGTCGAGAGTGGAATGGCGTTGGAATATCATGGGTGAGACTCTGACCTGCCCCATTCATGTTAATATTATTGTGGATGGTCAAGCTTATCTTACTGGTCATTGGTGACCCCAGAATGTTGGACGTGAGGCATGTTGGAAGTGATTATTGTCCTGCATTTTTGTGGGATTATCATCAAATTAATCATCAGTAAGTTAATCATCAGTCGGACAACGAGATCAATTGATCATCAGCTGGGGGATTTGGGAACAATCAATCATCTGTCAGATCTGGTAAACTGAATCATTGGCCAGTGTGAGTAATCAGTGGATCTGCAGCCAAGGATGGATGATGGGGGCAACAGTCACGTCTTGAAAAGAGATATTCTCCCTCACTGTAGCTTTTGGGAACAGAAAGAAAGTTGTTGGGGATTAGTCTGGTGAGCAAAAGCAATCACCCCTTAGCCAGGATTTTGGGTGGGGAAGGGTGGATGGCAATGAGTGTGGTGGTGGAGGTGCTGTACCTCAGTGGGGAGGTGGTGCAGATGTATCCTTCAGACTGAGTGGGGCCAGACTGGAGACAAGTATGTCTCTGCACTATGGAAGAGAGATCATTCTTGAGACTCTGAAGAGAGAAGATTTTCCTCAATCTGGGAAAGAGAAATGGACCCTTAACACTGAGGAAGAGAGACCATTATGTCTTTCCCAGATTCCGTTCAAACAAAAGGGCCAGAATTTGGCGTGACACGTTTCTCATTGAGAGAGGGTAAGTTACATCAAGAATTCAGCAAAATACATCCTGCATGTTTTCACAATCTTCATAAAGAAATAAAATAAGAAGAGTAGAATGGTGAATTTTCCACTAAAATATAAATTATGTTGGGATTGTATGACTTTGTATTAAACCTGGTAGTTTTGATGTTCATCTGTATTTCACAAATAGAAACATAGAAACATAGAAATTCGGCCCTTCGAGCCTGCACCGCCATTCAATATGATCATGGCTGATCATCCAACTCAGTATCCCGTACCTGCTTTCTCTCCATACCCTCTGATCCCCTTAGCCACAAGGGCCACATCTAACTCCCTCTTAAATATAGCCAATGAACTGGCCTCAACTACCCTCTGTGGCAGAGTTCCAGAGACCCACCACTCTCCACCAGCACCTCCACCACCACACTCATTTGTGAATGAGGGTCGTTCAGGGGAGGCCCAGTTGATCCTCAAACTGAGAGATTCTGAGGTAGGATGGGTACGAGAGATTGGGCATATCTGATGTCTGTCCCGTGATAATGGTGGGAGTGCAAGTTGACAGGTAGCTGCCATGAAGCAAGACTTGTAATGAGGAGTTAGAAGCAATATTCCCACTCAAGTTTGACAACAATCACCATCGTTATGCAACCTACAAAATTATGATGCAAGGAACTTCAAACTCTCCTATCAATAAAAAATATCTCAACAAATATTTCTCTGCCTGAGACTCTCTGAACTAAAACATTGGAATGTCCCTTCAACTTTTGAGTTCTGCTCCAAATGATTTGACAGAAATGGCTGAAATTAGGGATCTTGCTTTGAATTCAGCTCTGAAAACTGCTTGATGTAGCCCCGCAATGTAAGTTGCACTACTCAGCTGCCATGTTGACCTTTTTGCCGCATCAGATTTCAGCAACATGAATTTCTGCAATCCAATTCTCACATATATATCTTTTATTCACTAAGGTATTGATCGTTTTTTTAAATAAATGCAGCAATATCGTTGCTTCAGTGAATAGTGAAATTTAACTATATATGTTACCATAGAAACTAGGACCCTTCAGATCGTGTTTGAAAAGACATATTGAACCGTGGCTTATTCAAATAAATTGTTGCGTGGTTCGATTTTGCTTCGAGCAAATGTAAGCTGATACCTGAGAACTGAGGTTGCACGTGCAGCTTTGGTAGCTGGTGAAACAGACTGATTATTATTAACTGCAGATGGGCGCTCATCCATTTACAAGTAGCTATGCTTATGGTGCTGCTCATTTCCTGCCTCATTAGAGAGCTAAAAGGCTTGATGACATCTGTTTCTAGCATTGTTAACTGTTACGAAAAGTTTCCAAATTGTATATTGAACCTCTGAGTACACAAGGAAGCCTTTCAGAATTGTTCAACAAACAAGTAGATGAAATCCAGTCTTCCTATACATTCCGGGAGTATTGTATTTGACAACTTGTTTTATTTCTACTGAATTATATTGTTCCAGTGTGCCACCTATGAAGCAGGAATGCTAAAATCTGAACTCATGATGACTCTGAATAGTAAGGCATAATTTAACAAAGGCAGTTGGTGAACACCACAAGCAATAAAAACAAGGTTCAAATAACTTTATGGATCTATATGGACTTTGTTTAACTGAATGTTATATTTAGTAATAGAATTTGAGGAGTACATTTTATAGATCAGGTACATGATGCGCAGAACAATGGTCCGAGAGCAAAAGTTTTTCTAGTTTGGTGACTCTTTCCTTCCTCATTTCCAAAAACAAGACCTCTTTAAATGGCTGTCTATTACTCCGTTGATACTAATATTTTTTAATTTGGTGCAGAATGCTTCATATGATTTCATTTATGATATGTCTTTCTCAGCTAAGTAATCAAATTAACAGTGATTATGATACCTCAGTTGTGAATATCATGCTAGCTAACATAGTCATTTTTAAAAATTATGTTTGGTGCAAAGACCATGAGCAGAACTAAAGATCAATGTTCCCCCATTGGATGCACTGTTGTTTGAATTGAGTTTCAGAAAATGAAAGGTATTATTCATTGGATCAATGCATAAGCAGATAAGAGTACTTTTCAGTTGTTCGTGTTAAAAGAGGTATGCAGTCAATTCAATGGAGAATTTCAAGATCCCATCTTTCAATTAAATACAGCTGTGATAATATCTAGAGGTGAGATGAATGTGTGATTCAAGTAAAAATGTCAATAAATCAATAAGAACATAATTCTGTTTTACATAAAGAGATGTGACGGTGTCAGAGCTTGAAGCACAATTGAGGTTCTCTATGTACTGGGAATGTCTGATTCAAAGTAAACCAAAACTGTTATCTGGCTTCATCTCTATAAGAACTCCAGAAATCCCAGGAGTTTCACAGGAGCAGTTAATAAGATCTCAACAGCATGGAAATCCTGGCTGATTCATTCAAAGGGGTTCAGGCTAATAGAATAAACTCCTTGAATTTCTTTCAGTAAGATCTACTTTAGACCTGAGGTTTGGTTTAACATCTCATGAACATCAACGTGAACTGCACAGCATTCCCGCAATGGTTCATTACAATGTTAGCAGCATTTAAAAGGCACTTCGACAAATACGTGGATACGAAAAGTTTGGAGGAATCTGGGCCAAACGTGAGCAAATGAAACGAGCATAGATGGAGCATCTTGGTCTGCTTGGATGAGTTGTCCCTAAGGGCCTCTTTCTGTGTTCTATGATTTTAAGTAAAATTTCAAAACAAATTGTAAAGCAATAAAGGTTTGGTTCAAGTCAGAATTATGCAGCTTTGCGTGAGGAATTTACTTTCAATTTTTAACCTGCACTAGAAACTGAAACAACTCTCTTTCCATTTCATTATGTGTGCCTTCAAACAAAACCCCTCATTCAGGGAAAGATTTACAACTGAAAAATATGAATGATTGAATATTCTGTTGAGGAATCATAAATTGATATGCTGTCTAAATTGTTCAGATATGTAATTCTTTGGCAGGAGCATGCCCATAAAATGTTGAAGAATGTTAAAATGTTGCTAAACTAATGATCATTTCAATTATCAATGACACTGTTAATCTGTTGCATTTGGCACCGACTGTTGCAATACAATAACAACAATTGCTATATGACAGAATTGGAAAATGGGCCTGTCCTACTTAGACGATTTTCCAAGCGACTGTCAGTTGCCGGCAGTCGCCAGAAACACTGGCAACTGGAACGGCGACTGGCAGAATGGAACACACACACACACACACACACACACACACACACACACACACACACACACACACACACACACACACACACACACACACACACACACACACACACACCCCCCCCCCCCCCCCCCCGCGATGACCAGGATGGTTGACGCTGTAATTAAGACGGCTAAAGCACAGTGAATGGTAAGTCCTTTAAAAAGGAGGGGGGGGGGGGGGGGGGGGTGAGAAGGTTTGGAGACAACTTTTAAAAAGCCAGAGATACACGGGAGTGAAGCTCGGCAGACTTTAATATTACCGGTCGGTTATCGTTGGTTCTGAATACTACTGCTTATGTTTTTTTCCCCCAATGAGCCAATGAAATTCATCGGTCAGCACCGGCTACAACCTATCAGAATCTTCGACCTCCTGGCAACCCATTAGGATCTCCTGGCGACCCACCTACGGCACGAGAATTCTCGCTACTCTTCATGGCGGCTTCTTTCTGGTCGCCGCTAATTTATCAACGTGTTGAAAAATTTGTGGCAACCATAATGAGGCCGCAACTAGTTCCCGGAATGCGGGAACTCCTCACGACCATGAAGGAGACTCCCCGGCAACCACCCGCGAACATGTTGCGACCATGTGGTGACTGCATAGTCTCCTGCAGTGGCCTAAGTGGGACAGGCCCATAACTCTTCTGAAGAAGGGTCCCGACCCGAAATGTCACCCATTCATTCTCTCGAGATGCTGCCTGTCCCGCTGAGTTACAGGGCTGCCAACTCTCACGCATTGAGCATGAGACTAATGCTTTTGAGGAAATTCTCACGCTCTCAACGCTCTATATATATATATATATGTATGCATAACACCATGAATTATGTATGCATAACACCATGAATTATAATCAGATTTCCATACATGAATCTACTAAGGTCATTCATGTGCTGTACCAGTTGATCAGAGCCTGGCTCTACTGTTGAATGTAGTTAGAAATATAATTTAGCCTAACCTTATTCATACCTAATCCAATTTGAAACATAAATGTTCCATTCAAGTGTAAGTTAAAAGACTCGCAACTGTATGCACCAGATTGCCCAATTTCAAGCTGAAAAATGCTCAAATGACCCCCCCCCCCCCCCCCCCCCCGCTCAGTCGCTACGCCCCCTCGCAATTTCTCACTCTCGACTCTCACCCAATGTTGGCAGCCCTGGAGTAACTCCCAGCTTTTTGTGTCTGCGTAATCTGTGTGTTTTACATACTCGTCCAAATGTTGTTAAATTTAAATTCCTTGCCAAAATCCTCCTTTAAAATAAGCATGAATCCTACAGAACTGCAGGGACCTCATGGAAATTCCTTTCTAGACTCGCTAATCCTAAATTTACACAAACTGTAATGAGAGATTGGATGAAAGTAAAATGCAGATGCTAGAAATCTGGAATAAAATATGAGATGCTGGAAATACGCAGCAGGTCGGGATATTTCCGTGGAGAGAGAAACAATTAATGTTTCAGTTCAATTTTCCTTAGAAGCGGCTGCTTTCACTCTAGTATTGATAACAACATTTATTATTGAGTAAAATCTGGTACAAGGGTTATCTTTGAAATCCAGGCACATACACAGTTGATTTTTTTCCATCATAAATTAATTTAATGTTTTTAAAGTTAGATTGAGGGATTCAACTGAAATTAATAATTTGCAAAACTTTGTAATAAATGAAAAACTAATACCTGAATTTCAGAAAAAGTCAGACTGATTGATTAAAAATATTGTGTAGACATCTAAATTTATTAAATTGAAGCAGAGTTTGCTTTCAAATTGATGTTTTAACAAGACACTTTAAAAAATGAAATACATTTTTTGAAAGCTCAACCAGCTGTCATACTTGTGCTGTAAAAAGAATAAGGCAGCATCAGCAACACCTCAGGCAGTGACACCTGTTATAAGATTATATTGGAATGTCTAACAAGTGCAAAGACATCAATTTCATGAATTTAATTAAAATCATTAATTTTCTATGCCTCTAGGGTTTTAAAAAAATACTCTACAGAAAATGGCAAACCAACAGTGGATCAATATCTCGCTAAGAGCCATCAGTTGTATTATTTACTGATCCAAAAGACAGCAGAAATATAATTAGCTTTCACTTTGACGTCTGCAATCACCCTTGTTATTAATGGCAAGTAGAGCTGCTATAATGAACTGTTGACTGTTTTAGTACACAGAGATAAAACTGCAGGAAGTTGTGGAGTGCGGAGCGTAAAGTCACATACGTTAGAATTTCTTTCTTTTATGCTGCAAAGTGGCACTCCAACATGGTTGGACCTTTGCAAAGGCACAAGTGTGCCAATAAACCTTAATCCTTTGCCACTAGGCAACCTGCAGTGCTGTTCACTGTAAATTGTGGCATATACTAATAATATGTACCATATTATTCAGCTGCCAAAAATAATCAGCACGTCTCATGTCGTCTTCCTTTGCATAATTCAAGGCATAACAACTGTGAGTAGATTTATCCTCACTCATTGAAAAGGGAATTCCTGCTTGGAGTGCTTCCATTAATAGAAGGTAGATAAAAGTGCTGGAGAAACTCAACGGGTGAGGCAGCATCTATGGAGCGAAGGAAATAGGCAGCGTTTCGGGCCGAAACCCTTCTTCAGACCTATGTGAGGGCGGGGGGAGGGAAGAAGAAAGGAAGAGGTGGAGCCAGTAGGCTGAGGGAGAGCTGAGAAGGGGAGGAGAAAGTAAGGACTACCTGAAATTAGAGAAGTCAATGTTCATACCGCTGGGGTGCAAAGTGCGCAAGCAAAATATGAGGTGCTGCTCCTCCAATTTACGGTGGTCCTCACTCTGGCCATGGAGGAGGCCGAGGACAGAAAGGTTGGATTCGGAATGGGGGGGGGGGGGGGGGGGGGGGAGTTGAAGTGCTGAGTCACCGGGAGATCAGGTTGGTTATTGCGAACCGAGCGCAGGTGTTCGGCGAACATCTCTTCCTGGGTGCAGATGCGGCATAGACGGAGGAATTGGTCTCACCGATGTAGAGCAGCTGACATCTAGAGCAGCGGATGCGATAGATGAGGTTGGAGGAGGTGCAGGTGAACCTCTGCCTCACCTGGAAAGTCTGCTTGGGTCCTTGAAAGGAGTCAAGGGGGGAGGTAAAGCGACAAGTGTAGCATTTCTTGCGGTGCCCGGATGGGGGGGTGGTTCGGGTGGGAAAGTGCCCGGAGAGGGGGCGGTTTGGGTGGGAAAGGACGAATTGACCAGGGAGTTACGGAGGGAGCGGTCTCTGCGGAAAGCAGAGAGGGGAGGAGATGGGAAGATGTAGCAAGTGGTGGGGTCATGTTGGAGGTGATGAAAATGATGAAGGATTATTTGTTGTACGTGCCGGCTGGTAGGGTGGAAGGTGAGGACAAGGGGGACTCTGCCCTTGTTACAAGTGAGGGGATGGGGAGTGAGAGCAGATTCACAGGGTATAGAAGAGATCCTGGTGAGGAGGATGGTGCAGGAGGGAAACCCCAGTTCCCTGAAGAATGAGGACATTCCGATGCCCTGGTGTGGAACACCTCATCCTGGGTGCAGATGCGGCGTAGATGGAGGAATTGGGAGTAAGGGATTGAGTCCTTACAGGAAGCAGGGTGGGAAGAAGTGTAGTCCAGATAGCCATGGGAGTCAGTGGGTTTACAGTGGATGTCGGTCAGGAGTCTATCCCCTGCAATGGTAGGGAAATGTCGGAAATGGTCCAGGTGTATTTGAGTGCCAGATGGAAGTTAGAGGTGAAATGGATAAAGTCAGTGAGTTGTGTGTGGATGCAGGAGGTAGCACCAATGCAGTCGTCGATGTAGCGGAGGTAGAGTTCGGGGATAGGGCCACTGTACGTCTCAAACAAGGATTGTTCGACGTACCCTACAAAGAGGCAGGCATAGCTAGGGCCCATGCGCGTGTCCATAATAGAAGCCCTTTTCTTGTAGATTTCCAACCATTTTCAAATCTCCAAGGAAATGTAACCAACAAAAAACGTTACATTTCCTCTCTACATAATGGTCTCATTACATTAGTATGAAATATAGCAATTCAAAACACAGTATGTCTGAATCATGATGGATTGCAGAAAGAAAACAATCTGCATTGTGTTGTTGAAACCATATCGTATCTAAAAAATGAAAAAATATCATTATTGAAGTGATGGGATGATGACAACATTATAATTATATTGTGGATGGAGATAGCAGATAATTGATACTTTAGCTCAACTGGAGCTTCCCTTCACTGATTCATTAACTGAGGAAGGATCCCGACCCAAAGCACTACCTGTCCATGTTTTCCACAGATGCTGCCTGATCTGCAGAGTTACCCCAGCATTTTGTGTCTTCCTTTGGTAAACCAGCATCTGAAATTCTTTGTATCTACATTTTAACTTATTTTCATCTGCAGATTTCACTGTAATTCCAAATATTTACCAGAGTGGTATTGCATAGCCATCTTTGTTGGAAATTTACTTTGCCCATTTTGACCTCAACAAGTAATCTATAAACTCGAAACACCTGATTTCCTTTTATCGGTTTAGGTGATTCGTGATCTTCTAATGTTTCTGCTCAATGACCCAGCGTTCTCTCCCAAGGCCATACCAAATTAAACTATGATAGTTCTGAATGTACAGTTGCATTTTCCCAAAGCGGTCCTGAACCTGGGCCGTCCCAAGTTTTCTATATATAGGCGAGATCAAGCACAGGCTCTGCAATCGTTTCGCTGAACACCTCCACTCAGTCCACCTAAACCTACCTGATCTCCCAGTTACTAAACTCTTTAACTCCCCCTCCCATTCCCACACTTACCTTTCTGTCCTGCGCCTCCTCCATTGTCAGAGTGAGGCCCAGCACAAATTGGAGAAACAGCACCTCATATTTCACTTGGGCAGCTTACACCCCAGCAGTATGAACATTGACTTCTCCAACTTCAAGTAACCCTTGCTTTCCCTCTCTCTCCATCCCTCCCAATTCCCAGTTCTCTGAACAGTCTGACTGTCTCCGACTACATTTTATCTGTTGGCTTTGTTGTTACCTTCTCCTCACTAACACTGATCTATTCTACATTTCCCTTGACCTCCATCCCCTTTATCCTGTTTTTACATCTTATACTTCCTTAGCTGTGTATCTCCCTCTCTACTGACTTCAGTCTGAAGAAGGATCTCGATGCAAAACGTCACCCATTCCTTCTCTCCAGAGATGCGGTCTGTCCCGCTGAGTTACTCTAGCATTTTGTGTCTATTTCCTGAACTGCAGATCACCATTATCCCTGAAGCCTCGGTCACACCTTGAGCCAATGAATAATCCAGATCTGGACTCTTGTACTGCACCCTAGCCTGATGGCATATGGCCCTTGACTCTGGCTCACAGCCTTTCGAAGCGTTGCGCAGCAGCCTATTTCTGCATTTCATTATGGATCTTGCCAATGTACACACTAACATACTTATAGTTCAACTTGATCGAATGTTTCAGTGGCTGTCAAGTTTACATAGTTTTGTCAGGTTCATATTACACATATCTCAATGTACAAAAAAAGGCAGAGGGTAATTTTCATCCTTCAGGCTCCACTGGGTTTGGGGGAGAACAATGATCAACTATATACATGTCCAGAGCAAAAAAATAAGTGAGGAGAAACTGTGCAGGCCAGACAATATCCACGGAGGGAGATGGGCATATAACATTTTAGGTTGGGATCATTCTTCACCTGAAGGAGGATCCTGACCCGAAATACAGCTTTCCATCTCCCACCACAGATGTTGCCTGACCCACTGAGCTCCTCCAGCACTTTGTTTTATGCTCAAGATTTGAGCATTTGCAGTCTCTTGTAACTCCTATATACAGGTCCTACTTGGGTTATGAGCACCCGACTTATGGACAGCCTGTACATAAAAAGATGTTTGGGAGAGCAGTGGGATAGATTTGCTGGCTGCTATGGGGCTGCAGGCACCTTCTGATAGGTGGGAATGGGACAGTTTTGCATGCCTTCTCTTACTCCCCATCGTGTCAACCCCTGATATATATCAGGATAAACAGAGTTGGGAGGAGTGAGCAGAGTCACCCACTCACTCAGTGAGGCCGGCTGATAACTAGCTCTACCCATGCCTGCCTGCTCTCTATAACATCACAGCTGATCCTCTCCTACACAAGCATTTGTTCCTTTTTTTTCTAGTCCTCACCCCCATGCCACCCATTCTTTCCCCACCCCCACCTGCTCCTCGCCTGCACCTAACCCCTCTAGATCTATTTACTACACCCCATCCCTACCATTCCTCCCCCTCGTTCTACATTTCACTCCTCACCTTCCTTCCTTATCAGATTCAACTATCTGCAGCCCTCAGTCTTCCTCACTTATGATCATCTTCCCCCTTCCCTCATCCCTCGATATGCAATGCAACACCTTCTTGCCTGGACCTACCTATCACTTGCCAGCTGTTGCCATCTCTAATCTTGAAGAAGGGTCCTGACCCAAAGCAATGTCAGACCATTGCCCTTCACAGTTGCTGCCTGACCCATTGAGTAACGACAGTAGTTTTTTTAATTCAAAATTCTAGCATCTGCAATCTCTCGTGTCTCTACAGCTTTCTAGTTCATGTTTGACTTATAAAACTATTTGGGTTACAAATAGTTCTCAGTTGTAACCTGAGGAGGACCTGCGCATTTACTAAATGGCACCACCTCTGATCGGTCTGTTGCTTCTCGGGCCATAGGCATTCGGGAACTAAATTCCAATAATCTATGACAACATAACATGAAAAAACAACTGTCAGTTAAAGAGTAATGTGAACACCTTATCTTTGTATCACAAAAGACCTATTGTTTTGCTTATCAACTATCATGAAATTTTGATTAGAGTAGTCCTGTTCAACATGTTTAAAGACTGCTTCTCATTATCAGTAAGCTTTATGAACTCTTGAGGAATGTAACTTCTGATTGACACAAGGTTGACCTTCCCTGTGACAGAAACTTGACTGTAATATTAAATGGGACGATTTGAAATTGCTAAGCAATTCTATTGTTATTGAATTGCCCAAAAGCAATAAATAATGGTTTTGTTAATATATACCTGTTAAAAAAATATTTCAAATATGTTAATTAATATGTTATTAATATGGTACAATGCAATTTTAACTATGTCTGCTGCAGAAACTTACCCAGAGTGGGATGAAGTAATAAACAGGACATATATTAAAAAAAATGACACAGCAGTCTGCAATTTAAATCACTGACATTTGCAGCAACATGGCTTGACGTGATCAGATAAGCAGGTTATCTCCTCAGTGACTGTGAATTACAGCAGCCAAAGAACCGCAGCTCATTTGTGCCCCAGGTGCAAGTGATCAATGACTGACAGTCACATTAGCATCCAAGCACCTGGAATTTTTCACTGCTGGTGGTTTCTGTTTATTCTCCAGAATCTAGAAAGAATTATGTGCAACTTAGAAATTCCAAACTGCCACATATTTCTACAGAGTTATTAACCATAAAATCGCCAGCCTTGGCCAACTCCAAGAGGGAGTTGGATGTGGTTCTTGTGGCTAAAGGGATCATGGGGTATGGAGAGAAGGCAGGTACGGGATACTGAGTTAGATGATCAGCCAATGTCATATTGAATGGCGGTGCAGGCTCGAAGGGCCGAATGGTCTACTCCTGCACCTATTTTCTATGTTTCTATGTTCTATGTTTCTACCATATCTTCAGAAAGTGTGCATTTTCTAGAGTTATATGTACACACTTGTACTGATTGATATGTACCATCCTAGAAACTGGTGCATCCAAATTTTAGGTACTAAATAAAAACTTAAGAATCCAGTATGTTAGGAAGAAGGCACCTGTGATTGAAAAAGGGGCTGGCACAAGCCAGACTTGACTTGGGTGTTAAGCCCTCTCTTTATTTGTGCCAATCAGGGCCAGCATCTGTCTTAAAGATAGAGAGAAAATGCTGGAGTAACCCAGCGGATCAGGCAGGATGTCTGGAAAAAAAGAATAGGTGATGTTTCAGGTTGGAATCCTCTTCAGACTGAAAGCAGAGTTGGGAGCGGGGGGTGGAATAAACTGGAGGCGAGAAAAGACCAGAACAAATCGGGCCGGCAACAGATGTCCTCAGGAAGGGTGGCGCCCATAATGGCCCATTGTTGGCTGGGGAGATGTGATAACGAGAGGGATACAAGGATGCGAACAGTGAAACTGGTAGGACCACTAGGGTGGAGGAGGGGGGACAGAGAGAGAGAGACAGAGAGAGAGGAGGAGGAGGAAATGCAGGAGTTACTTGAAATTAGAGAAAATAATGTTCATATTGCAGGTTTGTAACCTGCCCAAGCGAAATAGGTGCTGTTCCTTCAATTTGCATGGCCTCACTCTGACAGTGGAGGAGGCCCAGGACAGAAAGGTCAGTATGGAAATGGGAGTTAAAATGTTTGGCAACTGGGAGATTGCATAGGCCAAGGTGGACTGAGCGTAAATGTTCATTGAAATGATCGCTTGTTTTAAGTAGTCAATGTAAAATTGTCTGCCGTGAACACAATCTGTACATTGCCTCCCCCACCTCTCCATCTTCTTGAACACTGCCTCTTACAGCCACTGAGGGATACTGTAAGCAATGTAACAGTAATGTAAAGTAATCTCAAATCAGAGCCCTCTTCACACTCAAGTTGTCTGGAAATGCCCAGCAGTTGCACTTTCATGTAACAGAAGCTGCAAACCTAATATCAGTCGCTCTGTGAGACTGCCCAGCACAAAGACATGTCTCCTCTCTGTTGTTTTGCGGAATGGCTCAAATGCACACTGAGAACATGTCTCCTCAATCTCTGCAAGTCTGTTGTCAATGAATTATCTTACACAATTGAATTATAGTGCACTTCATATTTACTTGGTGATTAGCCTTTGCAATATCATAAAAACAGCTTGTCTACTCACTTAGAATATTAGAATCATTAACCTTTTTATTACAAAAAATATTACTAACTGAAATACTTTTGATGCTCAGAATGGGACCTAGGGAGAACTTAATGGCTTCATGGCAAGTGTGGTTGTGCAAGGTTTATTATTCGGACTGGAGGCATATGCCTCACGGATCTTTGCTGAGCTCATTGTTGTTTGTCATCTCTATCAACAATTTGGATGAGAATGTTCAAGGCATGATTAATAATTTTGTAGATGACACTAAATAGGTGATATCATGGACAGTGCAGATGGTTATCAAGAATGACAGCATGATGTTGATCAGCTGAAGGCAAGTGGACAGAGGAAGATTAATGGAGTTTAATTTAGCCAAACCAGGGAAGGACTTTCACAGTGAAATGTGAGTAATGTGGAACAGAAAGATACAGTAGTTCCCTGAAAGTGGCATCATAGGTAGATAAGGTGGCAATGAAGGCTTTTGGTTGGTTGGCCTTGATCAGTCAGGGAACTGAGGATAACAGTTGAGACATTATGTTACAGTTGTTCAAGATGTTGGTAAGGCTGCATTTGGTGCATTGTGTTCGGTTTTGGTCACCCTGCCACAGGAAAGATGCCATTAAGCTGTAAAAAGTGCAGAGTTATATGAGGATGCTGCCAGGACTGGAGGGCCTGAGTTTAGGGAGAGATTAGGCAGGACTTGATTCTATAGTGTGCAGGAGGCTGTGGGATGATCGTGAGGTGAATAGATAGAGTTAATGCACTGAGTCTTGTTCCCAGGGTAGGGGAATCAAGAACTATTGGGCATAGGTTTAAGGTGAGAGGGGAAAATTTTAATGGGAATGTGTGAGGCAACTTTTTCACACAGAGGGTGGTGGGTATATGGAACAAGTTTCCAGAGAAGGTAGTTGAGGCAGGTATAATAACAACTTTTAAAAGACACAAGGCATGTGGATAGGAAAGGTTGAGTAGGATATGTGCAAATAGGACTAACTTAGATGAGCTATCTGGGTCAGCATCGACAAGTTGTGCCAAAAGGCCTGTTTCTATGCTGCATGACTAATTATTAGTTAAGTGTAGTTTGCACAGTACAAGGTGCCATGAAAAGCAAATGCACAAATTTGAGATATGCAACTGTTGAAAAAGTGTTTTTGCATGCAAATATTTTGGTCCAGGATGATCTATAAAGACAACAGAACTGAGAATTTAGTGCATCGCTAGGAAAGAGCAATAACAGCATGCAGCCTGTGGCATTCTCAGCAGCGCCTGTTTTATGTTTCCTGCCATTAATGCTTTGTCTCTGGTGGAGAAAATCAATACCCGTTGTAGCACACTATCCCTATCAACACATTCTGCTACCGAAGGCGGCCCAAAAAAACACACAGGCATTCAGGACAGAAAGCGTTCACTGTGCGATGCAGATCATCAGGAAAATCATAAAAATCAGAACACAAAAACAAACAAGTTTTAAAAATATTAAAAAATATATTTTTATCTGGCACTTCCTTTCCACTGTGGATACCACAAGCTGAGAAGAAAACCATGTGAGTCACATTGCAACTCGTAAAATGGGACAGAATTTACTACTGCTCAGTCAGAGCTTGTTTTCGTTTTAATGGGACCTTATCCAAATATTTTCCCCCAAATTGCATAAAAAGAAACTTAGTCTGATCAAATCCTAATTTTTATTACTTTGTATCGCCAGCCTGTTCCCAGTTGTAGTTTTCACTGCCGCTTTTCACATGAAACCATAGCATTTTACAAAACGGAAACATCTGCTTGCAATATTCCTTTATTACACTCTAATGAAAATCCCGTGTGTTTCTTAATGTGTTGTTTATTTGCCTTTACAGATTCTCTCATTGGAGATTGTCATATTCAATGGAAACCTGAGTCTTTCAACATTGATTACCCACTGACATGTCCTAGGCCTAAAAGACCTGGAAGAATACCTGGAATCAAGGTACGAAACAGAAACCAACTTCACCAGTTCTAACCCAGGACAAATAAATAGTCATGCAGTCATAACGTTTCACAGAAAATTGCAAAGAATGATTTCACTTTTAAATATTGTGGAAAGGTATCAGGGTAATTACAGCACAGAAGGAGGCCAGTTCAGTCATCACAGGCTTCATGCAAGATAAAACTACTCCCTTAACCTCTGCCTCTAGCTCTGCAAACCATTTCCTTTCAGATACTTATTCAGCTGCGTTTGAATGTCACAATTAATAGTGCCTCCCATTTTATCCCTGACAATGTATCCTGGACTTCAGCCATTCACTGAGTAGGGAAAAAAAACTAGTGCCTCTTCTGATTCTTTTGTTAATCACTTTCATTCTACCTCACCCCATTCTTGATGCCTCCCTTTCCGCTGTCTAAAATGGACTTGATTTTAAGGACCTCTATTAGATCTCCTCACAACCACCTCTGCTCGAGAAGAACAATCGCAGGTGGAGGCTTCCAGCATGGTAGCAAACCCTTCAGTGCAGTTTGTCCATGCCAACTAAGATGTCTCACCTAACCTAGTCTCATTGGCCTGTCCTCAAAACATTTCCTATTCATTTAATTTGATCATATTTCATGCATCATTTTGATAAATTTCTGCTGCATTGTCCAAAGTTTAAAAAAAAATCTTTCCAGAACTGAAATCCAGAACTGGACACAATACTCCAGTTGTGATTAACCCAGTGTTTTAAAGAGGTTTATCACAAATTACTTGCTCTTGTGCATTTTGGCTCTACTTATAATGCCCAAGATCTAATTTGCTATTAATTAACCAATGTTCTCACCATTTTCTTGCCACTTTCATCACACTATGCATTGACATCCCCAAATCTCTCTGCTCTAGAACCCCTGTTAAAATTGTATCCTCCAGCCGTCTGTCTCCATACAAAATACAAAGATATAAATCGCAACATGGAAGAATGAGAATTACTAGTTCTAGGTTATATTTTATTCGTAACTGCTATTATTTGAAATATAATCATTAACTTTGGTTTAGTTTACCGTACAGTTGGTGGTTTCAGAATAATCCGTGAACCCTATGGAAATTTAGCGTGAATAGTGATAAACTTAAAGCATCCTGTTCACTGTATGATGTAGAAGAGTGCAAGACAAAAATATTAACAGGATCAATAATTCTGCAAGTGTGTACATATATAATAACATTTTCTTGACCAGTACAAAAATTATGGAAAAAAACCCATACATGTAAATATAGGCCTTCTTCACTGCAACTTAAAGGTAACCTGCCCTTGTAAGTATGCAGCTTAGGTAGTCGGGTACATCCCCTTTAATTTTGTACATACTACTCAGTACTTCATAGCTCTTCATTCCCACTTTGCTGTGTTTTCTTTTCATTTCCACATGACCTGAACCCAATTCAACTACAGAGATAACCAACTCATCTTAATCTGATCCACAAAGTCCCAATAATTGTTCCTCAAACATCCATACAACTGCCAATACTGGAGTCAATCAAAACTGAGACTGTCTTAATAAATTGATTAAAATTTGTGCGATCAGTCTTTTGATATTGTAACTATTTTTGATAGCATCTTCGGAAGACTTCTGCTCGCAGGAATTACTGAGTACAGTGGTGGGGGAATTCAATGAACAACTATAAAACTAATAATGATTCCACCACACATGAATGTTAAGTTCTGAAGTGTTGGAGTAACTCAGTAGGTCAGGCAGTATCTCTGGTGTTCATGCCTCCTCTCTGCTGCCTGACCCCTTGCATTGCTCCAGCATTTTGTGAGATGCTGCCTGACTCGCTGAGTTACTCCACCACTTTGTGCCCTTTTGTGTAAGCCAACATCTGCAGTTTCTTATTTCTATTAATGGTAAGTTCCAGCTTTACTTTATATATATAATTGTGCATTTCTATTGGCACATGCTACTTTAGGTATGTCATGTAAGAGGGTGTTTATCTACATATAAGTCAATATGGGTTGAGGTAACATATAAGAAAAAGAGAAAATGCTGAAAACACCAGTAAGTCGGACAGCATCTGTTTAAAGAAAAGCAAAATCAACATCTTGGGTCAAAGGAGTTTATCAGAACTGGGAAAGACAGAAGCAAAGTAAATTTTAACTTGCAGAGAGGATGGGAGAAAGATGCCATGGACAAAGGGAATGTCTCTGATAGGATAGGAGGATTTGATGAAGGGTCTTTTCCTGAAACATCACCTCTTCCTTTTCTCCAGAGATGCTGACTGACCGCTGAGTTACTCCAGCATTTTGTGTTTTATCATTGTTTCTAATAGGATGTGACCATTGGCAAGCCATTTTCATAGTGGCTACAACAAATAGGATAATAAATCTTGGTCTGATGCAAAATGCGGTGACATAAGCTCTTGTAAATGAGTGCAAAAGTAAAATACATTGACCAACAAACTGGATTCACCAAGTTGAAAAGGCAGACAGACAATACCTTCACATTATCTGCCAACGAGCACCAACAAGCATATTAGTTAAGAATGTGTTTTAGGCATCCAGGGTGTATGCTACAAAATGGTACTAGGTACATTGCAAATCCCAGTCAGAGCCCTTCTCCTTTTTCCAGGCCCTTATGCCAAATTGGGTAAAAATCATTGCAGCATTCAAGTTCATAGTTAATTTTACTACTGTAGAGCAACCCCATATTAAGGTTCTTTGAGCAGCCCCCCCCCCCCCCCCCCTAATTCCCAGTACACATGAGGGCAGCACTGTGGCACAGTTGGTATTACTGCCGTCTCGTAACTCCAGGGACCCAGGGTTGATGCAGTCTAGGTGGAATTTGCACTATTCCCAGTGTCCAGGTGCTCAGTTTCCTCTTACATCCCAAAATCGGATTGTTTTTAGGTTAATTGACCACTGTAAAATTAGCCCTTATAAGCACTGGACGAAACAATGGGATAGCATAAAACTAGGGTGATTAATGGTCAGCATGGACTCAGTGGGCTGAAGGACCTGTTTCCACGCTGCATCTCTGAGCTAAACTTAAAAAGTGCTAATCTAAACTAAAAATTAGATCAGGCAGGATCTGTGGAAAGCGAAACAACTACATTTGACGTGTTTCTAAACTAGACTAAACCTGTCATCCAAAAGCTAAGTTTATAGTTTATTCATCCATTTTTGGAGCAGGATTAGAACTACAAATAGCTGCTTCTCCTACCCTTCCCAAATCTGGCTCGATGTGGCCAACCATTCTTGCTGTTCCCTCTTTATGTCCTAATGACAAGTAACATGTTTCTAGACCGCAAGTATTTCCCCAGTGATCCTGTAACTGCCTTCATTAGAAACTTACTTTATTTTGGGGAAATACCCAAATCTTAGGTCATTGTATTCTGTTTCCGATTCAGGAAGGTTACATGCAGACACAAAGAACATTAAATAAGCAAAATGTGAAAGGATAAAGGAAAAGTGGTTGTGTCCTGGTCAAAGATTATTGCTAAGTAAAGTTGGTAACACGCCAATGTAAAGAAAACAAAATGGTTTATTTTCTGAATAGAAGTTGAATCTTTATATAATAGATTAATGTCTACTATTATTTCTGCCATGAGTACCTCAGGATTGGGTTTGCTTTGTATATAACTATTGCTGTTTGAAGTGAAAACCTTTTTTGTAATTTCACATCCAGACTGACAACACTAGAAGCATTATCTCAGATCAGTACTCTTGAAGGCAGCAAGTATCAGCTGGTTCAGGCATCTGGAGCTTTGAGGGGGAAAAAAGAATCAGCACTTTCCTCAATCTCATTCAAGCTGACTGGTGGAAATCACTATCTGCTAACACAAATGATGAGAAGATAGATTATGGCATTATTAATTGGAATCCCAATGCATTATCGTGCTGGGAAACAATGCATGCCCACTTAAAGAGTCAAAAATATTCAGAACATTGGTTCAAAAATATTGTGAAAAAGGTAAACTTAGAAACATGGGCTTTGTATGCTATGACAACTTGTTACAAGTTTAAAATCCATAGTGCAGTTACAAAAAAAATGTAGATTTGCCAACATCTAAATGTGTAAGGCATGCATTTTGTATAAAGTTATTGTGTATTTCTCCTCTTAGAGGGATAGGGTTGCCAGTCATTTTTTTCTTGCCACTTGGCTAATTTTCAGGAGGATGCTCCAGGTGAATAAAATAACTCTCTGTCAATGTGCATGATTTAAATGAAATCAATCAGTCTTAGTACTCAAAATGCAACATTTACGATTTGTGGTATGCGGACATAATTTAAAAAAAGAATGAAATTAGCATGACCAAAAAGGAAGGCAAGTAGGATTAATGACAATCCCAAGGCATTTCACAAATGCCTTAAAAACAAGAGGGTAGCAAGGGACAAGGAGGATCATCAAGAATAAAGGGAGGAAATTATGCTCAGAATCAGGATGTAGGCAAGGTACTAAATTAGTAATATGCATGGGTATTTGCCAAGGGGAAGGACACGGAGGACAGTGAGATAAATCAGTGTGGGGTATAATAATATGCTAGAGCATTTTGATATCAAGAAGGTGGTGTTGGGCCCCTTGAAGAACATTAAAATATATAAATCATTAACTGAATATGATACATTCAATGAGAAGCAAATAAGGAGATTGCTGAGCCTTGACGAAGATCTTTGTGTGCTCATTAGTTGCAGGCGTGAAGATAGAATTATAGAGCTGTGCTACATGGAAACAAGGTCTTCAGCTCGTGTTGTCCATGATGGCCAGGTCCTTGAGGACTGGAGAGGAGACAATGTAGTTCCTGTTTAAGAGAAATGGTGACCGTGCAGGAAATTATACGACAGTCTCACTTCAGTGGTAGAGAAGTTATTGGAGCAGATTCTTAGGGATACAATTTACTCGAATTTATAAGAGAATGGTGGGTGTTGTCCACATGGACTTTGGTAAAGCATTTGACAAGATCCATAATGATAGGTTATTCCAGAAAATTAAGATACAAGAGATCCATGGTGACGCATTTGGATTCAGAATTTGCTTAACCATAGAAGATACAAGGTAGCAGTGGAAGGGGGTTTACTCTGGCTGCAAGTCCGTGGCCAGTGGTATTCCACAGGGAACAGTGCTATGACTGATTGTGATATATATCAATGACCTGGGACAAAAATGTAGATGAATTGGTTAGTAAGTTTGCAGATGACACCAAAATTAGTAGAGTTGTGGACAGTGAAGTAGGCTGTCAATGATAGAGCAGAATAACACAGCAGGATATAATCACAGATAAAGTTGTAAAATGATAGAAAATGGCAGATGGAATTAATCTGGACAGGTGTGATGTGTAAGGTCAAATGTAAGGGACGTAAAATATATATAATTGATGATAGGACCCTGAACTGCATTGATGAATAGTGGGATCTTGGGTTCTAACTCCATAGCTCTCTGGAAGTATTCAGCAAGTCAGACAGCATCTGTGGAGAGAAACAGAATTAGCATTTCAGCTCATTTACTCTTCATCAGAAACGGAAAAAAATTAGACATGTTGGTACTGTTTCCAAGTTTGCTAATCATAAAAAGCAAGGTAGAACCATGAGTTTTGAAATTGCAAATAATTTTCAAAAGCATGTTCACAAGTAGAGTGGCTAAATAAGGGGAAGATAAAGTGTGGAAAAAAGTAAGGCTAAACACTACTGAAATTGGAAAACTTATTAAATGGTGAGAAACCAGTTGATTAAACTGAAGAATCGTAATGTGTACTGTGTGCAGTGTTTTGTTTCTGCATTAAAGAAGTGCATAGTAGCTTTAGATTCAGTGCAGTATAGATTCACTAAATTAATTCCTGGGATGAGTGCACTGTCCTTTGATGTAAAATTGAGTTGCAGTACTCTGAGAATGTGTCTCGTAAATGCTGGGAGATTGATGGATTTAATGAACAGTTTAGAGGACCAAGTGCTCATATTTAGGACTAGGAGGTCGAGAAGTTTCTATATTCGCAGAACTGCAAGGAATTCATTATCTCTACCACTAGAAAACACTAGACAGGCTTTGGAATTTTAGACTTAAAGACTTAACTAAGCAAATTCAGACACTGTAAAGATTGACTGAATATTTCCACTAAAATATATGTAATAAGAGGTAAAAAAGATACCAAACCATAATAAGCATTTAGTTTTATTGAATATTGAAAAATACCGTCTCAGTGTAAAAAAAAGCATAATTTTATACCTGATTAAACATCTATCATTTTATTGTTTCCTTACTTTTAGTGGTATATTGTCATACAGCAAAATATAAACACTACGTAATCAGCAGGAAAGTTTATTTATGTTTAGGAACATGTTGCACTTATTCTTAGAATTAGTTCATGCATCTGTCACTGAACATGATCCAGAGTTATTAGAGATGTTGGAGAAGGGGATTGGGAGTACTGGCCTTAACTATTAAAATATTAATTGTTGTTATTTTCTTAACAATGCCCTCAAGAGGAATGGGGCTAAGTAATTGCAGACAGATTTAGTGAGTTCCTGCTCTTGTTGAGTTTTAATGCTGTTGCATTTATTTAATTTTAATCTAATCACATGTCAAAGTCAGTTAGAGTATTGAGTATAGAAGTTGGGAGGTCATGTTGCAGTTGTCTAAGACGTTGGTGAGAATGCATTTAGAATATTGTGTTCATTTCTGGGCACCATGTTAGAGGAAAGATATTGTCAAGCTTGAAAGGGTTCAGAAAAGATTTACGAGGATTTTGCCAGGACTAGAGGTTGTGAGCTACAGGGAGAGGTTGAGTAGGCTGGTCTCTATTCCATGGTGCGTAGGAGGATAAGGGGGTGATCTTATAGAGGTGATTAAGATTATGAGAGGAATAGATCGGGTAGATGCACAGAGTCTCTTGACCAGAGTAGGGTAATCAAGGACCAGTGCACATAGGTTCAAGGTGAAGGGGAAAAGATTTAATAGGAATTTGAGGGGTAACAAATTGGTGGGAGTATGGAACAAGCTGCCAGAGGAAGTAGTTGAGGCTGAGACTATCCCATCGTTTAAGAAGCAGTTCGACAGGTACATGGATAGTACAAATTTGGAGGGATATGGACCAAGTGCAGGCAAGTCAGACTAGTGTAGCTGGGACATTGTTGGCCGGTGTGGGTTAGTTGGGCCGAAGGGCCTTTTCTACACTGTATCACTCTATGACTCTATGGCAAAGAAAAATAAACAGTTTGGATTTTTTCCGCACCATCAACATTATAAATGCAATATTTTTTTTTGGTATCTCCTGCTTGGGAGTTGAATTGTATTGTTGAGTTCAATGCAATTTATTAATTGTATACCATGCATTAGTATCGAAGGTGGCAAGTAAGCAATACTCTTTCATTTCTTACTACTTCTGTAAAATGTACAAACTCTAAAAAATGCAATATTAATGAACAAGTATTGTGAATGTTGGCAACACTGGGCTGAATGCAATAAACTGTATCTTGAATGACATTTCTAACCAAAAAAACATGTTCTTAATCTCTGTCAATTCCATTTTCCATCAGAAATTCTCTAAGAAAAGTAGACTTTCAAGAAAAAAAAGGATGTAAGCTGCTCCATTGAATATAATATGGAAGGCCAATTTTATTTTCTTAACAGAATTTCACAGATTGTTAATCAAATGTTGAACCACAATGTACATTGGTAAGGTATATCTCTCCACAATACTCACATTTCTGATTTGGCAGTATGACCAAGTAGATATTTGTTCATTCTTGGGTTCCCTCTTATGGTGTACCTATGTTTATGTAAAAGTAATCTCTTGAATTTTAATCCAAAACAGAACTGGCTTTGGGTCAGAACAGATGTACAAAATCTTTAAATCTCATGCATGAACCCAACCTACCTTAAGCCTGCCAGCTTCCATTTTAGTGAATTATTTACATCTATATAATTAAAAGTCTCATCTTGACCACTTCCTGTCTGCACCGTATATTGATTTTAGAAAGAACGCTACCCTGTATCGCTGTGATCTTTGGCCATCTTACTCACAGTCCTCATCCGCTGAGCCAGCCCTGAAGATTTTTCCCATCGATGAAAAATAAAAAAGTTTTGAGTATTTAAAAAAACCTTGAGATCAGCTGATTGGTCATCTCGCCTGTCAATCACTGCGATTAAGGTAACGCTCCTTCCGGGGGGGGGGGGGGGGACAGGACTCTGCAAGATCGCGGCGGAGAGGCCACGACTGTCATTCTAAGCTGTGAATCAACTGAACTGTGAATCTGCAATGTACTTGCAACAAGTGATTTGTTAGCCCTTAATGGCAATGCCATGAGTTGTTTGGCCTGCTGCCCTGCCTGTGCTTGAAACTGCAATGCTTTATTAGGTCCGACTGTGTTTGGAAGGAATAAATGTTTTATTAGGCTAGACTGTGTTTGGAAGGAATAAATGCTTTATTAGGTCCGACTGTGTTTGGAAGGAATAAATGCTTTATTAGGTCCGACTGTGTTTAGTCCAAAAGTCCCACACATTTTGTGACTTCCGCTTAGTGGACAGGCCGCGCTGATTGCGTAATTTCCGGTGAGTGCAGAGGTCACGCTAATTGCGTAATTTCTGGTAAGTGCAGAGGTCACGCTGACTGCGAAAGCCCCACAGTGGAGAGGCATGCGAGTAGATTCAAGAAAGTTTACTGTCATATATATGGTGTGTGAGTCAGTGTGTGAGTGTGTGAATTGTGAGTGTGAGTGAGTGTGCGTGTGTGTATTGTAATTCGTGGAGAGGTGGAATATTGCGTTGGGGGACCAGCCCTCCCATGTGAAGCTGGGACCCAACGGGTCCCACTTAGTCTAGTATCTTAATAAAACTCTGTACATCACATTTAGTTCCATCTTAGATTCAATCGTATGTGGACTGGTCTTAGACCTTTAAAAAATCTGGCAGATAAGGACTGCTGCTTGGGAGAGACAAGTGTCTGGTTTGTGGGCAACAATGAGCAGATAACCATCTTTCTCCCCCCCCCAAAACAAACTTAGTTTCCTTTTCATGCTTTTCTTCACTCTACCCTCAGTCATCCATCCATCTCCCTCACAATCCCATCAATGTCTTGTCTCCTTCTCACACCTCACTTCATCCCCCTACTCTATCCTTACCTGCCGCTTTGAAGAGGCATCCTAATAAAACCGTGGTCCAAATCAATGGCTTGAATCTTAATTACAACTTGCTAATATGTTCATCGTATCTCTAACTAATGTCTCATTTAGATGTTTATATATTTTCAGCTGCAAATAGGCAAATCTTATTTAATTGTGTTTTTGTAATGTTGTGCTTGTGACCTTTCAACTGCATAGCACTTCCACCATTCGTTTCAAGATTTTTTAGTAAGCACTTACACAATGAATTAATTTATCAATTTACTTGCTTGAAAAGTGTATTAATTTCTTTGACTTTAAACTTCACCATTGACCTTTGAAAGTAATTGATCTAAGGTCATTACAATCAAACAAGGAATGTGCAGTTATAATGTTTTCAGGTGTATCATTCATGAAGGAAACTTTATTGCATTAAAATATTTGGTTGCCATAAGGTTAAAAAAAAAAGGATGTACCGGTACTGTATTTCGCTGCTTCACTTCAGATGTTTATTTTGTACTAAAATGACAATTAGTGTGACCATTAGTATTAAATGTTGCTAACATGAGCCATGAACCAAATCGGTGTTTGGGTTTCATTTAAATGTACTGACATTGTGGATTTACCAATCAGCTTAAAAATAATGTTTAGAAATTCTATTGAGCCCCAATGGATAGTGCCTAGAACAGCTGCCTGTCTTAACGGTCATAAAACTGTAGTCTGCCAAAGCCTAAAGCGAAACTGATCAGGTATTGTACATTTTAGCACCGATACTCCTTGTGGCAATCAGTTTTCACTGCAGATGGGGAAGAGGTCAGTGACTACTAGCTCACATTCCTCATTGTCTTCATTGTAACCAGCCTTGGAATGGGGATGGTGCAGTTGGGACAGTGAGGTTGGCATTGGAGCCCTGCAGTTTGGAAGAATGATGCGTGGCTCAAAAACTATCATTCTGTATTCTGGGGTTTTGCAGGGTGGGGGAGGTCAAAGTGGGAACAAGCACAATCACCACAGGATGACGGCAAGCAGGGAATCTGTAGGAGAGGAGAAAAAATAAGTCGCCGGAAAAATTAATAATTGAGCTCAAGTGGTGAGGATCTGGCACTCAGTGATCACTGGGCTTTAAAAGAGACTGAACACAGGGAATGTTATTGGATGGTGGTGATGTTATATCCATGCAGGTTCAACGCTTTCAGCCACACATCTAAGATTTACAATGTGGAAATAAAACTGGGCAGTTCCTGGGCAGGTGCTCCAAAGCCAAACTACAACATTCCTGAAGAGTATGGGGATAAGATCTTTTGATGCATAAGGGCAGAAAAAATACAATAGGTTCTGATTTAAATTTCCATATGATGCAAAATGACCTGAAGGGATTGCGATCATTAGTCCCTTTTGGGAAGGAAAAAAATCACCTATGTATTTTTGGACACTTAATGTATTAATTAGACGTATACATGTTGTTTTTCATAACAGATTCGGTTGTTGCTTTGAACTGCAGGAAGAGCATTTCAATGCTTTAAAATAATTTGTGATAGTCATCATTTAAAACATGTTTAAATAAGCAACAAGTGTTGGTTCTAGAGACAGATTTGGCTGTCCAAAGTTGAGTCATTCTTGAGACAAAGTTGAGACAAGTAGAAAAACAGCATTTAAAAAAAAGTGCACTGCAGATAATTATTTCAGGCAGCCATGGGGAGGAGGGTTAGGAATCTGGTAACGTAAACTTTCATCTGTGGCTGACCTGCTCACCTAAATATTTCACTTGATTTGAGGGATTTGATGTTTTGTATGTTGCATTTTGTATGCAGAATATTGGAAACTGATTAATTTCCTGAATTACAAGGTAATGTACATCTGTTGACTTGGAACAAAAAATTGTACCTATCTTGAAAATGGCTGCATTTTGTTTCAAATTGCTTTAACAATCTTGCAGCATCAGACCAAGTGGGATTAGTAGGGAGAACATAAAAGTTACATGACCATTGCAAACATAAGCAAAAATGATAAATTGAGTATTATTTTCATAAAAGAGAGATTAATTGAAAATCACTGCTTTCAATGTTTTTGTCTTAAAGAATAAAAACAATGTAGTTTTATATTTTAAATTTGTATATTCCAAAAGCAAACCTGCTTGACAGCAAATATGCCTTTTGGTGGTGTTGTCTGGCTTACTTGGTTGCACTCTTACCTTAGTCAAAAGGTTACAGTTCAAACCTCTCAAGAGAATTTAACTACATAATCCGAAACCTGATCGCAAAAACATTGACAAATGCTTTCACTTTTGTTTATCCAAGAATTAACTATAGCACACAATATCAATGTCATCTTAAATTACATTTGGTTTGATAACCTTCTTGCAAATTGCCGTAGAATTTTAACCAAGTAAATTCTAGTTATTATTGCCATTTAAGGTCCATTTTCAAAATCTAACATCATACCCCATGACACTATTCAAATAATAACATCTTCAATATCTTTATTAATGCACATTTGTCAACCTACTAAAATGTGCCAATATCTGGTGGAATAACTTTGTAGTATGCAAATTGACAGCTGGAAAAATGGAAATACAGTAATACAGCCACAGAAATGAAAAGTCTCACCCATTCCTACCCTGCAGAAATGCTGTCTGTCTTGCTGAGTTAATCCAGCATTTTATGTCCAGATTTTCACTGTACCGAGGTACACACGATAATAAACTAAACGGAAAAACTGGTTCAGAGATGCAACCTGACCCGCTGAGTTAATCCAGCGCTTTGTGACTTTGTTTAGTAAACCGGTATCTGCAGGACCTTGTTTCCAACCAGCGGCATTTTTTTTTGTGTGTCATGATCTTTGAGACCTGCCTAGACTTGAACCGCCGACCTTCGACTCTTGTGAGGTCGATGCGCTGCGACGCGGCGGGCGAGCGAGGCAACGCGGGCCGGGAGTGACGCGCCAGTGGCGCGAGCATTTGAACTGAGCGCGGTTTATTCAACGGTCCGAGTGTCTCCCGCGGGAAGCGGCCCGCGAGCTCAGTGTCCGCGGCGCTACTTCAAGCCGCGCGCTCGGAGCGGGGACAGTGCGCGTGTCCGCGGCGCTACCGCCCGCCCGCTCGCTGGGAGAGGAGGGAGAGTGCGCGTGTCCGCGGCGCCCCCGCTCGCTGGGAGAGGAGGGACAGTGCGCGTGTCCGCGGCGCCCCCGCTCGCTGGGAGAGGAGGGTGAGTGCGCGCCCCCGCTCGCTGGGAGAGGAGGGGGGGGGGGAGATTGCGCGCGTCCGCGCCGCCAACTTCTATCGGGCCTTCCTCGGGCGGCCGCGATGTCGTTGATCAGGAAGATCCGCAAGAAGGGGAGGCCGGTCCCCAAGAAGGAGTGGGACAGCACCATCAGCGACCTGAGCGTCCACCGGCCCGGCCCGTGGGAGCTGGCGAGGCGCCGGCAGACGCGCGTCTCCAAGCACCAGGCAGCAGCGCAGTCGGAGCTGCGGGAGAGGGAGGCGGCGAGCGGCGGCGGCGGCGGGCAGAGGCGGCGAGCGGAGCAGCGGCCGGCCATGGCCGAGCTGCCGCTTGAACAGTGGCAGCTGCGGGACGCGTTGGCTCGGTCCGACCGCACTCTGGCCGTGGTGCGGGACCTGTTCGGCGACGCCCCGCGGCGCCAGGCCGGCTTCCCCAACGTGACCGTGGCCCCCGGCGGCCGGCAGCCTCCCGCCGCACAGCTCATAACCCACCACAGCGAGCAGCCCACACAGCTGTCCCTGCTCAGCGAGTCGGTGATGGACCCGCAGGCCCTAAATGAAGCTTCACACTGTGCAGAGTCGGGGGCAGAGTGTTCACTGCATCATCTGGCCGATGGTCCGGCACTGGAGCCGAAAACTCCAGAAACCTCAAGAGCCCGGGCTCAGACATCACCCAGCTGGACCCCAGAAGGCGCCTCAGTAGCCCACGCCAGCTTAAATGCAACAGCGGCTATCCAGAGAGTGAAGTCCAGAGTGGAAAGTAGAGCGGAAAATGATGCAGAACTAGAAGGAACATCTCCATTAGAAACCATGCAGGCAATCCGACAAGTACTCCATCCTGGTTCAAGAAACTCTCAAAGGTGTTTTGACATGTCGGAAGACAACTTTTGTGATGTCCCTACCAAAAGAATGGAAACCAGGAGGATTGAGGACAGGCAGATGAACCTAGAAATGCTGCAAGAAATGATTGAGAAAATTGATAAGGAACTGCTGGAATATGAACATCAAACCGGATGCGAGGTTCCCAGCTGGCTGCCGGAGAAAGATCGTGGTGTAACTAGTTTCACTATCTCATTAGTCAACTTGATCAGCAGATTGACCTACTCTCTAAAAAAATGTGGAATTCGACAGTGGCAGGAGAAGGAAAACCATCAGCAACTTATGGAAAAATCTGACCATCACCAAGCACTGATTGATGCATTGACAGCAGAATTTCTAACAGTACAAAATAAAATTGTTTCTCTGCAGGCTTACCTGCAGCAATATATGATCAAAACAGACAAAGAGTTGTACTCCCTGAAACAACTGTTGCATAGATCTACTGAAGTAGAAAGAGATATACCAAGACAAAACATTGCTCATGAAGTAAATGAGATTGCAGTAGAATCTGAGAGTTTATGTCATTGCGCTAACCCTAAGAAGCAAGGCAATGCTCTTTCAATGGTTGTGACAAATGTTGAAGATGAACTTTTAAAAGGCCTGAACCAAAAGCAGCCATCAGCTTTTCAGTACAAAGAGAATCAGTTGGAGAATGAAAGAAGAGGTCAGGGTTTACCTGAACATTCATTTAGTCCTGCCGTAATGCTTTCTCCTCCAAGACAGAGGAATAGCCAAATAGCCACTGGATCACCGATCACAGTTAATTTGTGTCAAGAGTCCCCTCAGTCTAGCAATGAAAATAAAGAATCGAATGGTTCCTCACAGGTTCTTAAGAATGTTTCAGATGTTCCACATGGAGAAAATTATTTTGTAAAGCATTTAGCTGCACTGAACCAAATGCCAGATTGTCAGGATCCTGCACAGCAATGGAAGATTTCTGATGCAATCAGTGAGCATAAGAAGCGTATCAATTCACCTGTTTCCAATTTGCCATGTATGCATTCGGGGGCATTTGATGACACAACATGCAATCTGAGAAAAATGGAAAACAATGTAGTAGCTGTAGGCAGTCAAAATGGTTTGAATAATTGGCTGAAACATCAAGCAATGTTAACTCAAATTACTGAGCTACAGTTGCAGAATTCTGCTCTCAAAGCCCAACTTGGTCAGTTCAAAATAGGTAAATTATCTAACCCAGCACCACAAATTGAAAAGGTTACTTCTGAGACCACTTCTGAGAATCTTGAGCAAAGGATAGCTGAGCTCAACCATCAGAGTGCTGAAGCACGGAACAAACTTTTGCACCTGATTGAACAGCAAAGACAGATTTCCTCTGTGTCGGTGTCCCCAATAATTTCTCCTATTCCGCCTGAAAGCACGGAAATAGCAACTGGCAGCAAAACATTGGAAGTATTGATCCCACTCCCCAGTTGCTTGGACTCTTCCACAGGTAGCTCACCTTCCCCAGCCAGTAAAATTGACAGAAACAGATCCGTAGATCACATTAGTACAGCTAGTTCCTCTCTCTGTTTGAATAAAGCTGATGGAAATAAGATACTTGTAACTCAAGGAACAAAACCAAAAAAACTGAAAGAAGAAGGTTGGTTTGCACTGTCTGCTCACACAATGCAATTCTAATGAAGGGAGATACATACATCATATTGAAATTGGTAGAACAAGCAGATATGTTTGCAAATTTGTAGAAAGGAAAATGTTGCAGATGCTGGAAATCTGAAACTGATAAATCACATTTTGAATAGACAGCATAATACCAACTTGATCTATTTTCACCACAGATTCCAGAATTTTGCTTTTTGTTCATATATTTTTGCTTGATTATTTTCAGTGGAAATTGATAACATTTAAATTTGTGAGCCTGAAAAGTTCAATATTTTCAATTCTGTTAATTAATCTATAGAGACAGAATATAGACCAATGAAGGTGTGTAAAGGAAATAAAATAAATGATTCGTATTGCAGTTGTTTTTAATTCACCTGTTTATTTTTTTTTAGAAGTTGAATGGGGGTGATTATTGATCAGGACAGCATCTTAGGCAACAGATTGGTAATCCATATTATATCCCACCCACATTTATTTCCACTGAAAATAAATTTGTGATGTGCTAAGTTATTATCAGGCCTTTCGGGCTTGGATGTTTGGCGTATTTTTGATATTTTTCCTTTTTCTAACCTGGAATAAGGGGCTATCATTGTGTGAGAAAATTCTTTATTAAAAATAATGAACTTTATTACATTTTTAGATTACAAGAGGATTCATATTTCATTAATAAAACTTTCACAATACAAACAGAAATGAAGAGTGGTTCTTTTTATGGTATTTTCTTAAAAAAGCCTCCAATATCAATTCTCATAAGTTGTCTGAGATTCTCAGATCATGCTTTCGGACCTACTGTATGACAATAGGAACCAGGAATCCTTTAGTGAGAAAGTCAATAGTGCCTTATTTGTCACATATGCAACTGCAGTGAAATTAATTTTGCATATATTACACATGCTGGTCATTTTTGACACCATTGTTCAAAGTCTGGTGGGCCCACGTGCAAATCGACACTGCTCTCCTCACCTGGCCATCTTTGTGTCCTGGGGTAACGTACCTGAAAGTGCTGGACGCATTACACCTCCTACCGACCCTAGTTCTCCGCGTCCGACTTCTCCAGCTCGCTGCGGGTTACGCTGTCTGCAGGTTTCCAATTCTGCCAACCACAAGCCTGATGGACTCCAATTAGCCTTTGGACGGTCCCACCGGAAAGCCGGGCCTACCAGGCGTGTCCTCCGTCATCTGTCCATGGCAGGCGAGTCAGCTTCCGAGGTCGGTCTGTGGCACGTGAGTCGGGCCTGATTGCCGGGGGTGTCCCAGCTCACTGAATGGAGACTTTATGATTCAGTTATTTGATGACGGCACCAGAAGTTGAAATTTCAGGTGGTGGAGGATGAACAATTGATTTAAGGATACAGTGGGGTCAAAGAAGAGAGCAAATGGAGAAACTAATTGGGGATAGACACAAAATGCTGCTGTAACAGTGGGTCAGTCAGCATCTCTGGAGAAAATGGATAGGTCACATTTTAGGTTGGGTGCCATTTTCAGACTAATTGGGAGAAAGAAAAAATGAAAGCAGAAGTTCAAGCGATCTCAATGAAGTTAACTTTAATTAAGTTGATATTTGTTTTGGTAGGACCAGAATTCAACTTAGTTTCTTAATTGTAAAAATGTAATTGATTCACTTAATATTTCTAGTCATTGGTGTTCTGCTGGTGTTCATGTTGTTGTAGCATTATGTATGTCGCCCTCCAATCCCATCTGGGATACATCTTGATCAAGCTACACTGTCCCGAGCTGATGGACTTAAACACATCTGCACTTCCCTATGGAACTTAATAATCAGATCCATGCCCCAAATATTCCCTGAATTAGTTACGAATAATCCTAGCTGTTAAACAAATTGGTCTGTTTGGAAATTTTCATCCAAGAGTGTTAAGCCAAATACTACATTGTGCATGTCTATGAGGTTTCCTCTCTCTTGTATATAAAACTAGACTAAGTGGGACCCATTGGGTCCCAACATCACACGGGAGGGCTGTTCCACCAACGCAATATTCCACCTCTCCACCAATTCCAATATTGGTGGCCGTTGGGGGGGGTTCTTTCTGGAGCGCTAGTATGTGTTTTGTGGGCTGAAGGGACTGGTTTCCAGGGGGCTAGTGTGCACATTGTGGGCCGAATGGATTCTTGGGCTGGCGGCTCAGTCACTCAATCCTGTTGTGCTGGCAGCTCACTCACTAATGGCTGATGGGCTCGAAGTTGACTCACGGCTATTCCTTGAAATTACATTTCAAGCAGGGTGCAAGGCCATCAAATTCAAGTGCAGTTTCTTACCACTTCAAGCAGGGTGCAAGGCCACCAAATTCAAGTGTAGTTTCATACCACTTCAAGCAGGGTGCAAAGCCACTAAAGACCGACTCGCGACCTCTCCCTCCTCCATCTTGCAGAGATTGAGCCATGCCCACACTTCTGGGTTTTATAGTCCCTCCCCCCCCCCCCCCCATCCACCAGAAGGGGTGTGGTCCTCATGGCATGATTGATAGAGAGAATCTCAACATCTTTTGAACTCAAACGCTTTTATTTTTCATCGATCGGCAAAATCCTCGGCACCTGATGAGCGGAGGGGGACTCTCCGGAGTAAGATGGATAAAATTCACAGTTGTACGTGGTAGCGTTTTTTCTAAAATCAATATAAAGCACAAACAGGAAGTGGTCACGATTAGATTTAATTATATAGAAGGCTAGGCAACTTTAATTAGGCATCACAACTTTAGCATTTCCAAACCAAAGGCAACACAGCTTTAGCATTCCCAAACCAAAGGTCGTACAGCTTTAGCATTTCCAAATCAAAGGCAACACAGCATTAGCATTTCTAAACCAATGGCAACACAGCTTTAGCATTTCCAAACCAAAGGCAACACAGCTTTAGCATTTCCAAACTATATTTTCAAACCACGTTAAGGGCGCTGACAGGTCAGTAAAACCACTTACAGTTTAGTAGACAAGTGTTATTCACAGCTCAGACTGAGAGACATGACCCTCTCGCTCCCCCATCTTGCAGAGACTGACGGAGGCACTCAACACTTCTGGGTTTTATAGTCCCTCCGGAAGGGGAGTGGCCTTCAGGAGAGAGAATCTCAACATTATTTAAACACTAATAACTCTTTTATTTTTCATCTATGGAAAAATCCTCGTCCTGTGCAGCGGAGGGGGACTCTTGAGTAAGATGGCCAAAAATCACAGCCGTAAGTGGCAGCAGGAAGTAACAACAGGTCAAGATCAGACTTTTAGTAATATAGATGAAGGTGTCTCGGAAACCAATTTCTCAATTTCTGTTTTGTCTCCCTGTTCCAGAGGAAGCTCGCAAGCAGTGAACATACTAATACTAAATTTTAAAAAAATTACAGAGAATGTTTGGAATTTTCTGCAGTAGTCAGGAAGGAGGTAAAAGGGGACGTGTTGCAATTCCAGATTTTGATTACGAGTTGTGTTTGAAGGGGATGATGATTAACAATGATGAAGAGTGAAACAGGTTATCAAGGGAAAATCTAGAATGCTGAAAGAGGGGTGTGAGATGTTTTGTCTCATGGTGGAGGTTTATCCATTCATTGGGGATAATGGATGTTTGGGCTCTGATAATGCTGAGGAACCTCAGCATGCCATCACTGTCAGTGAATTACTGATCCATCCAGGATCTGCACTGAAATAATAGGTTTTCTGCTGCACCTCTATCTTCCGGTGTCTGCAGAGCTGTTTCCCCTGAGAAATGGTGGGTCTTCGAATACAGGAATACCTTACGTTTGCAATTATTTAGCTTCTTGATCTTCAATCATTCCCATCAAATGACTTTGTTCTTTGTAGAGAAGCATAAGGTCTCTGTGCATTTGCCAAATATGATGGACTTTAGAACAGCTCATATATTTGTACCTCTGAGGATGCATGCACACTTGGCAATTCCAAACCTAAGAAATAATTTCACCAGTAAATTACACCTGTTTCATTCTTTACAAAGTACTATTGTGCCTATGCATAAATTACATCACATGCTTTATAAACACTAACCGCATTCTCCAAATTACATACTTTAGGAATTACAATTATATGTTGACTCTAAAAAAATCCTGAGTACTATATCACAAATTCACAAAAGGAATCAATTCTTAACGTTTCCTATAACTTGTCTTTTTCTTTTCCACATTGCAATCATCATTATAGTTTACTCTAACACTGGACCTTTCTTCTTTTCTATTGACCACCTTGTAACTCTGTGTTTGCCTCTAACCTCTTTTCTGAATGGTTTCATGTATACACAACGTGGTCATCGTGATTCTTAGCCTGTCTTGTTGCACCTTGAGTGTCGTTTATGATCTGAAATTACTGCCCATAACTGAGGAAATAGACTCTTCATTTCCCATTGTACCAACTGGCAATTAAAATTTGCTGTACAGATCTTTCTGCCCTCTATCCAAACATTACAGTGAACAATGCCTCATACAATCTTAAGTATATTACAGACACATTTCATGGCATGTTTTTTCATAAAGGCTACAAATAATTTGCATAATGTACACGTGACAATAAAAGACCTTTGAAATACTTAATTCACTGAGAAGAAGCAAAATCACTGGATCACTAGCATGTATCTCCTAACCAAGTTCACGTTCGTATTTTCGAATGGATGATAACCCAGGCCAATTGGTCTACACATTACATCTGAGGCAAACAGAAACACTACTTATATGCACATGCTTAATGGTGAAGATCATAGATATTGGAGATACTGTTGGAGGAGCTGCAATGGTACACAGTGCAGTCACTGCTCTGGATGTGGAGCATATGAATATTGTCTGAAAAAGGCTCTCGACCCGAAGCGGCGCCAATTCCTTCTCTCCATAGATGCTGCCTCACCCGTTCAGTTTCTCCAGCATTTTTTGTCTACCTTCGATTTTTCCAGCATCTGCAGTTCTTTCTTAAACATATGAATATTGTGGATGGTTGATGAGGGGCCAGGCTATTTTGTTCTAATTGCTTCTTAAGAATTGGAGCTGTGCTTATTAAAACTTGGTGAGTATTTCATCCTGCTTTTGACTGCTTCTGTACCTTTGGGAGCAGTGAAAGGCCTTGACGTGTCAGGAGAAGAGTACTTTCTCCAGGATATCCAGGCTCAAAATGCTTTTGTATTTATGGTTGACAATAAATCTTCAGGATAGTAATGATTGGGGACTTAGTAATATCAATTCCATTGAATGTGAAGTGTAGATGGTTAGACTCTTCTTTTGCTGGAGTGGCTATTTGCTGGCACTTCTGTGACATAAATTTTACTTATCACGTCTGCCCATTCCGAATGCTATCTCAATTTTGATATGTGCAGGTGCTTTCTGAGGAGTTGTAAATGGAATTGAACATTGTGCAACCATCCATCATCATCTGACCTTATGATGGACGGTCATTGATGAAGCAGCTGAAGATGGATAGGCTAGGACTTAACCCTCAGTAACTCCTCCATTAATGCTCAAGAAGGAACTGCAGATGCTGGAAAATCGAAGGTAGACAAAAGTGCTGGAGAAACTCAGCGGGTGCAGCAGCATCTATGGAGCGAAGGAAATAGGCAACGTTTTGGGCCGAAACTCCATTAATGCCCTGCTGTTGGGGTAATTGATTGATTTCTGATCCTTGAAGTTGCAGCACAGGTGGATAGGCTGGTGAAGAAGGCCAACAAGTTGTTGCATGTAGGGTCATATGGGATTAGAGCAAGAAGCTCTTGGTACAACTTCATAAAATATTAGTTCGGCCACAACTGGAAAATTGTGTGCTCTTCTGATCACCACAGGATAGAAAAGATATGATTGCACTAGAGAGGGTTTTCTAATGGAGGGATTCTAAGGAAGAATTGTTTTATCCTGTTGCAATCTGGAAAACACTGCTGAGAAGATAGTGGAGGCAGGTACTCTCCAGGCATGAGATTTCTCCGTGAATTTTGAAATTTGGTTTAAAATAAGATCTGTCTAAATCTCCGCTATAAATGGCCTTCCGTGGGACGGTGAGCTGCTGCCCCAATGGTTGAGTGCGTGGAAATCCGCTGAGTCGATTTTAGCAGAAAGTGTGTACGTGGGTGCCGGCCGACTCTCTTTGCATGCACATCTCTAGGACTAGCGTTCAGCTCCGCACATGTAGAGTGGCGGTTTTCCTCTGTTCCCTAGGCCTACCATATCGGGGTTGGGGCGAGGAGCACAGAGGTGCGTACACAACACACACACTGCATTCAAGAGTATGCATGTCATAGACACTACTATGTTTTTTTTACCTGATTCAATCAAGTAAAATGTGTTACTGTAAGGTATAATTTTTTTTTAAATGACAGTATAAATTAAGGCAATGGTGTCATTTCAAGGTATAATTATCAAAAAATTATCACAAATTTCCTCTAATTAAACAAGCAAGGAACAGGTAAGTTACAAGTAGGTGTAGGTGTAATATAAAATATTTTCAATATGATTTCAGTGTAAAAAAGCAAGGAGTTGGTGTCATTTTAAGGTATTATCACAAATGGTCTGTGTAAATTAAGTGACAAGCAAGTAAAATGTGTAAAAAAAAATCACAGTATAAATTATGGGTAAACACAAGAAAACTGTCATTTCAAGGTACAATTATCACATGAAAGCACTCTGAATGATGGGTTCCATCACTTTGCTGATGATTGAGATAAGATTGATTGGGAAGTAAATAGCAGGATTGGATTTATTTTTCTTTAAGCAGGCAGGAAGGGCAAGGACTGATTAGGGATAGTCAACGTGGTCAGGCGTATTTGGAATATTGTGAACAATTTTGGGCACCATATTTGAGGAAGGATGTACTGGCTTTGGAGAGGAGGTTTATAACAATGACCCCAGGAATGAGTGGATTAACATATGATGAGCGTTTGATGGCACTGGGCCTGTACTCGCTGGAGTTTAGGGAGGACCTAATTGAAACTTACTGAATAGTGAAGGGCTTAGAAAGAGTGGATGTGGAGAGGATGTTTCCTCTGGTGGGAGAGTTTAGGGCTAGAGGTCATAGCCTCAGAATTAAAGGACATTAGAAGGTGGTGAATCTGTGGAATTCTTTGCCACAGAAGGCTGTGGAAGCCATGTCAATAGATATTTTTAAGGCAGAGATAGATAGATAGTTGATTAGCACAGGTGTCAGGGGTTGTGGGGAGAAAGCAGGAGAATGGGGTTAGGAGGGAGAAATAGATCAACCATGATTGAATGACGGAGTAGACTTGATGGGCAGAATGGCCTAATTCTGCTCATATCACACGAACATGATGACAATGAATACTCACCATCAGCTGTGGCTGATAAAACTGTATCAAAAGTCATGCCACATGCTGCACATCGTTCTTAAAGGTAAACAAACTTGATACCAAATCACCTTGGAAAATAAGCCAAGAAAAACACAGGGTAATGTTTTGTCTTGAAATAGCTTACATTTGAACCTTGAAATACATACATCATTAGTGCAAATCTTACTGTTTAGAGCTGATATTTAGCCTACATAGAGCAATCATCCCTGCATGTGTCTAATTTATTTCTTAAAAATAACATTTGTTTATATATTAAACTCCTAGGCCAGTTCATTGCGATTCACTTTCTCATTTGTTGATCTCACAGCCCATGTCATTGGTTCACTATACACTATAAAGACATGGATACTTAAGGAATATGCCAGCGTAGCAGTTGAGATAAACGGTGCTGAATTCAAGAAGCATTTGCAGATGGCAGAAACACAAACTTTGTCTTAATTGGGTGCAGACACTGGAATAGGATTGCACTTGAAAACAGCAGGTAATAGGAAGCCACGTAGTAGCTGTATTGCTGCAGTTTGCATGATGTTCACCAGCTGCAGTTGGAAATCATTTCGAGGGGCAGCTGTGTCTGTGCAAGGAACTGCTGCTCTGAGATAGCAGTGAAGATGAAATGAAAGCACAGGGCACTGTGATGACAGCCAGATAGTAACTTATAGCATTATTAATGACCTTGTGGGCCACTTGTGGTTTGTGGAATATGAGAGGTATTCGCATTATTGAAGCTTGAAGAGAAAGTATTGTATTGAATATCTACTTTGTGTATCTGTCCTACAATTTGCCGAACCATTCCCAGCAGTTAACTGCAGCTTCATGTATAAGCTGTGGATTGATTCCAGAAAAAACACTGAAAAGAGAAATTGTAACCATGATGGCTTTTAGTCTGCAGTAACTTTTAATCAGCGGCTGTGCTGCACCAACCATTCAGCACAGTAAGTCATGTTTGCTTTATTTGTTAAAACCATGTTAATCATTGTGCCGTTTCAGAGTTGAAATGTTTTGACAAAGCAATGCATTAGAACTTGGATCATTATTTCAAATCATTAATTTGTTAATTTTATATTTAGGTAGTTGAAATTAGAAAACCCATAGCATATTTTAGTAGTCGATGAACCTCCCACATTTTTATCAATTTCTTTCAGAAAACATTTCAGTTTTGGAGCACTGTAGTTTTAAAAACTGTATTGTATTATTATCTGCAAGGCCACTGACTTCAATAGGTTATTAACTACTTAGAAGTTGCTACATTTTTATTTAAAGCTGAAAGTTCTCAGATTTTACTCCTGTTTTCTGCTGAACTTAAGCACAGTTCAACTTGGGGAAGGCGGTGGTAAAATCAGTTCAGATTAATATCCCATCGATCCAGCTGAAAAGCGTATCTGTGTAGCTGTTTTTAGGCTCACCCATGTTCGGCTTGGATTTCAGTAGAATTACATCTGTAGGTTTGTCCGTGACATTTACACTACAAAGTCCCATGTTAAACTAGGCATACGGTTCTGCCAAAACATCAGAATAAAGGACTGTATTTAACTGCATAAATACAAGGAACCGACTCACAGATTTACAGACACGTCTACTGGAATTGGAACTAAACATGGGCCGATGTAAAAGCAGCTCATGAAAATCGGGATAGAAATGGACCTGGCATAGCCTGGCTGTGATGTTCCTATTTGCAAAAATAGCCCAAAGATACTTCCTTGTGTCATTCATGAATACATGGTTAATTGGGTGTGGCACTGGAGAGTTGGCAGCTCTTGTGAAACTGTGTCTCTACTGGAATCGACAACTATGATGGAGAAATTACTTTTCTAAATAGACCATTGTGCAATAATTATGGATTTTCAAACATTGTAACTAATCACTCAATGTGTATTAAAATGAGTCAGAAGAAAAATGAAAGAATGGTTGTTGTATTCTCCAGGATTACAGTTCACCGTCTTTCATTCCAAAACATGGCTAATTTAAATCGGTTCCAAATCCCACATCCATAACTATTTAAAATGTCATCTTTTTCAAGTGTTAATGTAAACTGCATGCAACTCTTCTACATAATTTTTATGAATTATTAAACTCAATTAAATGTTACACACAAAACATGACTTAGGCTTAAGTTGTGGGCTTCACATATGTTAAAAGCCAGCAGATTTGGTGTTTGTTACCAGTTGTAAGAAAATAAAATTCTGAAAACATTTTGTCCAAGCAATTAGCTATCTGAGATTAAATTTGATGATAGATTTTCACATTAAAGGGTGCTGCCATATTCTATTAACTATAGTGAAGATGGCATGAACATTCAATGAGAAATGTTTTGATTGTAAGTATAGACCCAAATATGCAATATGTAAAGCCACTTTCTGGTAAAAATGGCAAACACTGATTTTGTAGCATGGGTACTTTCTGTCATGCATAACCTCTTTATGGTGTGATCTACATATATTTTCAGAATAATTTCACAGATAATTAAGCACTTTTGAAATATAGCAGTGACTTAATGTGAAGAAATGCTAACCAAATTATAATAGAAGATAGGCACAAAATGCTGGAGTAACTCAGCGGGACAGGCAGCATCTCTGGATAGAAGGAATGAGTGGCGTTTCAGGTTGAGACCCGTCTTCAGACAAATTATAATATATACATATAATATATGGATGTAATAATATGGCCAGGCGTACATTTTTTTTTAAATGCTTCCGAGGCTAGACTGAGATTTTTTTAAATTACAACCGAATCCAAGTATTGGGCTTAATTGAAATTCTTCACTTTTGAAAGCTGCATCTTCACGCGGTGAAACAACTCTTTCCCATATATCAAATTTTGCTTTCATGTTTGTCAGAAGGAAAAGACATATCACAATGTAATATAAACTATTTTATAATATTAAAAAATGTCTGGCCATATTTTTACATCCATATATTATACTTATATATGATCAGTTGATCAAGCTTTAACAACTTTGTGTGGATGGATATTATGTATCTTTGCCCATTGTTGACATAATTCCCTAAATAGTCCAGCTCCAAGTACATTATGTGTAGGAAAGAACTGCATATGCTGATTTTAAATTGAAGGTAGACATAAAATGCTGGAGTAACTCAGTGGAGTAACAGGCAACATCTCTGGAGAGAAGGAATGGGTGACGTTTCGGGTCTCGAGTTACTCCAGCTTTTTGTGTCTATTGTTGAGACCAATGTTGAGTTCAGATGAGGTGCTAATCCTTGAGTTTGCATGGAATTCCTTTGAATAGTGTTGGAGACCGAGGCCAGAGAGATCAGATTGGGACTGGAAATTAAATGAAGTGTGACCAGAACGTTGGCAATACTCTTGGAGATGAAAAGATTAAAAGAGGTATTCTGACAGTTAAGTGCCTATCCCACTTGGGCGTTAATTGCGCGTCATTTACGCGTCACGACGCACAACGCAACATCATTTACCCGCGCGTCATGCCGCACACGTGACGCGTGCATGGGCTGCATGGCGCGTGGTGAGATGTGGTGACTTGGGGAGTGACGCGCGGTCGCGTGCGGCGCCCCAGGTTTTTGGGATTAACGCGCAAATGACGCCAAAGTGGGACAGGCCCTTAAGTCAACCATTCTGAGTTTGGTGGCCCCAGTGCAGACTGATAGTAAATCAGATTACAAAAACTGCATCTAGATAGTTTGCTCATATGGGATGTGTATCTAGAGATGTGGAAAGTCATAAAAGTGCAGACATTTTGAGCAGGGGGGAGATGAAAGGGCAGATGTGAATTTCCCTTACTAACGTACTATGATACCACAGGAGTGAGTGGTTATTGGTGGTAATAGAGATTGGACTCTGATCTATTCAGATGGCTTAAAAGGGAGGAGAAGATCTTGTTTTGTTTCTACTTCCAGCGCTAATGGAAGCACAATAACTTAAAAGGTTAATTCTGTTTTTTTTGTATTTCTCTATAGATGCTATTTGACCTACTGAGTACTTCCAATCGTTTATGGTTTTAATATTTCAAGCGTTCAGTATTTTTGCGTTTGGCTAGTTGTTCATCTGCTTGTCTGCTGTCTTTGTCACTGATTATTTACTTGGCGTCTTGAATAATTTGAGTGCACTACTGACAGATAATAGGATCATGCAGTTATATTTTGATGTTAACTAAAACATCTTACTAATGCAAACCTAAATACCAGACGGTTTAATGTTCTTACAAATTAAACATCAGAAACACATTTTAAGAAGTCAAATGTTTGCAAGAGTGAAAGACTTAACAGTAGAGAATGCTCAAAAGGACAATATTTTGTATCTGGAATAAACTCAGTGTTCATGTTGTACATTTAAACTTTTTTTTTGGAATGACAGATAGTGGTAAGAGATGGCTAATTAGGTGATAGTACATGAAGGATGACTTTGGAACGGATTGCTATGGCAGAATGGAAATCATGGCACTCTGAGGACGAGGAGCAGGAATTAAATACATGTTCATTTTTCCACATATCTTCGCATGTATGCTCCCCTTTCATCAATAGCAAAAATATTTTTGCAGCATGCCTGGATTGTTAATCTCATGTGTTATTGAATGCAAAGAAGATAACAGTACAATTAGTAATTCCACCTCTTTTTTACTATGCCAAGGACAAGTTGTAGACTCCATTCATTTTCTAAATCTGTCAAGCACTGCAATAATTTATTCCATAATATAACCCATCAAATCACAATACCACTGTTAGCTACACCAACGGCCATTAGAATATGAAGATTCAGTGTCCGAATAGGAGGGATCATCTCAACCCTCCACTGTGATCAATACCTGATTGGTTTCCATATACAGAAAGATAGAATCATTAATTACGAGTAGTAAGAAGTGCATGTTTCCTTCTATGAGGATAAGGTTGCCAGGATTGACCTGAAATGTATTGCTATAATAACGAGCAAGTTCATGGAGATATTAAAAGAAATAGCATTTTTTTGTGTGATTTTGATTATTGTGTTAAAAGTGATTTACTTGTAGTAAAGGCAAGGTGGATAGTGTAAGTGATTAAAGATTTAGTGATGTGATGACATCTACAGATGTGCAAATGATCAGAGTAATTTTTAAAGGTAGACAAAAATGCTGGAGAAACTCAGCGGGTGAGGCAGCATCTATGGAGCTAAGGAATAGGTGACGTTTCGGCTAGAGACACTTCTTCACACTGATGTGGGGGTGGGGGGTGCGGGAAGAAGAAAGGAAGAGGCGGAGACAGTGGGCTGTCGGGGAGCTGGGAAGGGGAGGGGAAGGAAGGAGAAAGCAAGGACTACCTGAAATTGGAGAAGTCAATGTTCATACCGCTGGGGTATAAACTACCCAAGTGAAATATGAGGTGCTGCTACTCCAATTTGCAGTGAGACACTCTGGCCATGGAGGAGGCCCAGGACAGAAAGGCCGGATTTGGAATGGAAGGGGGAGTTGAAGTGCTGAGCCACCGGGTTATCAGGTTCGTTAATGCAAACTGAGCTGAGGTGTTGGGCGAAGAGATCGCCAAGCCTCTGCCTCACTTAGAAAGACTGGGGGGGGGGGGGGGGGGGAGGTAAAGCGTCAAGTGTAGCATTTCCTGCAGTTGCAAGGGAAAGTACCAAGGGAGGGGGTGGTTTGGGTGGGAAGGGACAAATTGACCAGGGAGTTACGGAGGGAGCGGTCTCTGCGGAAAGCCGAAAGGGGAGGAGATGGGAAGATGCTGCCAGTGGTGGGATCCCGTTGGAGGTGATGAAAATGTCGGAGGATTATCAGTTGCATGTGATGGCTGGAAGGGTGGAAGGTGAGGACAAGGGGGACTCAGCCGTTGTTACGTGGGGGGGGATGGGAAATGAGAGCGGAGCTACGGGATATAGAGGAGAACCTGGTGAAAGCCTCATCTATAATAGAAGGGGATCCCCCGTTCCCTAAAGAATGAGGACATCTCCGATGCCCTGGTTTGGAACACCTCATCCTGGGTACAGATGCGGTGAAGGCGGTGGAATTTGGAGTAGGGGATAGAGTCCTTACAGGGAGCAGGGTGGGAAGAAGATAGCCATGGGAGTCAGTGGGTTTGTAGTAGATGTCGTTCAGTAGTCTGTTACCTGTGATGGAGATAGTGAGATCTAGAAACGGTAGGGAGATGTCGGAAATGGTCCAGGTGAATTTGAGTGCCGGATGGAAGTTAGTGGTGAAATGGATGAAGTCATTGAGTTCTGCATGGATGCAGGAGGTTGCACCAATGTAGTTGTCAATGTAGCAGAGGTAGAGTTCGGGGATAGGGCCACGGTATGCCTCAAACAAGGATTGTTCAACGTACCCTACAAAGAGGCAGGCATAGCTGGGGCCCATGCACGTGCCCTTAGCTACGCCTTGAATTTTGAGGAAATGGGAGGAGTCAAAGAAAAAGTTGTTACAGGTAAGGACCTGCTCCGCTAGGCGGAGGAGAGTATCGGAAGACGGAAATTGGTTGGGTCTGCGGTCGATGAGGAAACGGAGGGCTTTAAGACGCTCCTGGTGGGGGATGGAGGTGTAGAGTAACTGGACGTCCATGGTGAAGGTGAGGGAGTGGGGGCCTGGAAAAGTCAAGGAGGAGATGAACAGCGTGTGAGGTGTCTTGGACATAGGTAGGGAGGGATTTGACCAGGGGGGATAGGATGAAGTCGAGGTATGTGGAAATAAGTTCGGTGGGACAAGAATAAGCCAAAACAATGGGTCTGGCATGACAGTCAGGTTTGTGGATTTTGGGGGGGAAATGGGGCCGTGCGGGGCTGGGTAACGATGAGGTTGGAGGCTTGAGAGGGCAAGTAACCAGAAATGATGAAGCCAGTGATAGTGTTTGAGATAATGGCCTGGTGCTCGTCTGTGGGGGTCATGGTCCAAGGATAAGTAGGAGAAGGTGTCTGAGAGTACATTTTTAATGTACTGCAAAGTCATCCTTCATGGTTCAGAATAGAAATGAGACTGCGATCTTCCCTTATAATTTGGTTAAAGGCACAGTTGATTCTAGTTGAAGTAAACTTGTATCATCCTATCACATCCATCATTTTGAATTAACAGATGCTACACATAAACATTTCTTGAAATTGTTTAACTATATACGCCCAGTCTCGTTCCAAAAATAGTGGCACTACATTAGGCATGTGCGAGAACAACCTAGCTAAAGGTTATTATTTTGTAAAAGCCACAATTAACATCTAGAAAAATAAAGGAACAGAATATATTTCCTATTGTTGTTCTCGGAGATAGTCATTAGTCATTCAGTACTGCACATGGAGCCATGGACATGTGGCATTATCCCATGCATCATACAAGTGTCGTTTCAAGCGTTTACCATGAATGACAATGGTCTATTGAACCAAGGGAGGAATCCTCTAAATGTATTTATCATGAACTTAGCGACCAGAAGTGAAATCCCAGCTAACTTCCTCACTCAATATTTGTTGTAATGAGAAGTGTCACTTTTATCTTGTGGGATCTTCACACATTTACATTTTCCATCTTTAATATCTCTGAAGCTTCTAATTTGCTTGTGAGAGGCACTTGGCTATTTTCCCTCTGTTTAAAGGAGAGCAAATTTAGAAAAAGCTGACCTCTGTTAACACATTGTTTCACCAGCAAGATCAAAATTAAAAGCAATTTTGAGTTAGGTAGAGCTGGTGGAATCAAGGGATATGGGGAGAAGGCAGGCACGGGTTATTGATTGGGGACGATCAGCCATGATCACAATGAATGGCGATGCTGGCTCGAAGAGCCGGATGGCCTCCTCCTGCACCTATTTTCTATGTTTCTATGTTTTCTATGACTATTTCTTTCCTTTCCATACCATGATAATATGAGATTTTCAGTCAAAAAATGTGATGCACTAGTTTCTACTGGAGGGAAAAGTAATGTAATTCCTAGAATCATTACACAAATTGCTGAGGTAGTAATAGTATAGCACTAGAATCAACAGCCTTAAGTTGAAATTTCACATGCATTGCCAAATTAAATAACATTTTGATCATTTGTGGGTTATCACCATGAAAATACCCAAGAAATCTTCTTGAAAGTTCCAAAAATCAAAAGGTTCAGGAATGTTCTCAACATGTAATTAATTATGCAGTCCAATGCATTCAATAATTATGTATTCAATGCATTCATTTGGTTGTTATCTGGTATGAAGTGAGTAAATTGAGTATCTGCACTGGTGATGACTTTCAAAGGAGACCAAGTAACATCATTCACTAGGTATTGATGGCTGAGAACATTTGTAAGTTCTTCAGTCTTGACCTTTACTTTCATGTGTTGGGTATTACAATAGTCAATAATGTGGATTTTTAGGGATTCTGCTTGTCTGGTAAACATGCGGAATGTTTGATTGGTAAAGATTTGTTTGATCTATTATTTATTTATAGTCTTCCACCCTGCGGAAGGACATGGACAGGTTGGGAGAGTGGGCAAAGAAGTGGCAGATGGAATATAGTAGTTCAAAGTGTGGAGTCATGCATTTTGGTGGTGGGAATAAAGGCACAGACTATTTTCTAAATGAGGTAAGAATTCAGAAATTGGAGGTGCAAAGGGACTTGGGAGTGCTGGTGCAGGATTCCCAAAAAGTTAATCTGCAAGTCGGATCGGTAGTAAAGAAAGCAAACTCAATGCTAGCATTTATTTCAAGAGGGCTTGATAAAAATATCGAGGTGTAATGTTGAGGCTCTATTAGTTGCTGGTAAGGCCGCATTTGGAATATTGTGAGCAATTTTGGGCATCATATCTGAAGAATGATGTGCTGGCTCTGGATAGGGTCCAGAGCAGGCACGTGTCGTGAGTAATTATTCAGGGTAGGCAGTCAGTCGGGTTTAAAATAATATTAAACCGCGCATGCGCATATTGTTCTCCTCTCCGTAAGCTGTCAGTCGACTTTTATAAAGTCTTCAAAAGCCATATCTCTTAATAAAGTACAGTATTTTCCAGCAATGAAGACGCACCCCCATTTTGAGTTACTACATTTTGAAAGAAATAGTGGGACATAGAATTTCTTACGTTAAAAAAAAAACTAAAGAAAGTAACCATTCAATTTGCCCAAGGCTTCCAATTCTCCTTCATTCTGAACTACCGAATGGGTGGGGGGGTGGAGGGTGACGGCAGGTGGAGAGATGGTGGGAAAAATGGGAGCACACCATTGAATCAGTTGTTATTGACTCAGCAACGGGACAAGTTGAATCAGTCGTTATTGAATCACTTATTTTTTAATGAACATTGAGGAGATATGTAATGGCAAAAGCAGTAAAATTTCCCTCACCCTGCCCATACTCCAATCGTTATATTCCCACATAATCCTGTATGGAAATGTTTAGTAAAGCTCTAGGGAAAAGTAATTCAATGAGGTTTTGTTTCAACTGCACAAAACATATGCAGCTTGACATATCTTTAAAATTAAAGATTCCTTTCAACATGAAAGGGAGACTGAAATATCTTGGGCAAAAATGATTTCAGCAAATTACTTTGTGGAAACACAAATATTTTGAAAATATCTCTCGCCTCTTACCTTAAATCATCTCTTTAAATTATTGTTCTTATTTGAAATGTTTTAATATTCATAGTTCTTTGAAAATATTCACACGTATGGAGCTGGTCCATCCCTCTCATTCTACACTCTAAATAAGTGATGGTGGTGCTGTTACTTCAAGGTTTGCAATGTAACTTTGGTGGGACCTAGCTCTTGGGTTGATTTTGGTTTCCTTTCTATTAATTTTCTTTCAATCACGACAGAATATTTGTTATTTTGGTGGCATGTCTACTCCACTGTTTGCTGAAATATTGCAGGTGCATTCAGAGTTCCACAGTGACGAGGTGTGGCTCTGGAAATGAATTATTTAACACTTTACTCTCCTTAAAATAGGTGAGACAAAGTCCTGATTCCTTCTAAATGATGAAGATGAAAAAGATGACAAACGTTAAACATTTCTAAATCTAATCCTCACTGAGCAAACTATCAATATTTTGCCGACAGTCTGTGTTACATTTTGAAATGTGCATTATTCGTATGGTCTTATTAAATCATACTTAAACATTTAAAATGTAATTTTAAGGAGAATTGCTCCATGTCCTGAATACTGTTTAGTGTGTTATGTCATGTTTCTTTTCTGGAAGTGATCACACCGCAATTTAAAAAACCCCAGAAATAAATACTAAATTAATATAATTACTTCTGGCTGTTATTAGTACATTCTTCCATGTGGTCAGGAACTCAGTTGGTTTAATTGTCCAACTAAATAAACCTGGTCTGGATATTATCAACTTGTATATTAGACTGTAAGTCTATATAGTTGGACAATACATTTTTAAAATACTTGTGATTTTCTTCTCTCTGTAAAAGTTATACTAATAAAAAACATTACATAATCACAAGTATTTTAAAAATGTATCTATAAAATGCCGCTCTAAACTTGCCACGAATCTCCTCATAAATGTCAGTCCATGTTTTAAAGAACTATAATGCTGAATATTTCCAATCCTGACACGTAGCCAAAGAATTGGGCATGGTGCCTATAAACTGATTCACAAAATAGACATAAACATTTATGATCCAATTAAGTTATGTTAGATTATGTATGAAGAAGTAAGAATTCTTGTTCCTTAGTTAAAATAAAACAAATAATTTTCCATTGGTTAGTTTCATTTGATCTGGCTGCATAGTTTCAGAAATGTGCATCAAAACTAACTACATATATGTGACATTAGCAAAGCTACATGTTAAACCATGAAGCTGCTTGTTGTCTGCTAGTACTGTTGCTGAAAGAAGAAATAACTTGCATTAAATAATGCCTTTCTGGGCCTCAAAACATTTCCAAGTATTATGCAGCTAATGAAGCATTTTTAATGTGTAACGTGGTAAACACAAATGAACAATTTGTGCTCAGTAACATAACATTGACAGCAATAAGGTGATTGAACGGAGATTGTGAAGTTTGGGTCAGGAACAGATCCTCCCTTCCTCATCTTTATAAACTTCCATCAAAGCTTTTTGACTGTTGTGGAAGCAACACGGCAGCAGTTTTACATTCCATCTGCAAAGATCAACCCTGTCAGTGCAGCTTTCCCGGAACTCTTTAGTCTCGTGTCGGTCTTTAACTCGAGGATTTACTTTCAGAGATAAGTTGAAGCTGAAATAAAATCATTTTAGACCAAACTGAAAATGTATTATCATAAATTTCAATGAACCGATTAATCATTTTCATTCGAATGCACTCCTTGATCAGTATGTGGTAAAGTGTAACTCATCACACCAGACAAACCTCTATAGAGACACTGCTGAACAACTTCAAAATATCCTCACTTTGCTGATTGGCTAATGTACATTGACTCAAATTATAATTCAGTATGTTTTGCTATATCATTTTAACAGTTGATCTTATGAGGAGCATAAGAGTTTGCACATCTTGAGAGAAAGTCCAGTCTCAACAGGAATAGATTAATCCTGTATTATCTATAATACCTATATATATATACAGGGCTGCCAACTCTCACGCTTTCGGCGTGAGAATCACACCTTGGAGCTATTTCTCACGCCCTCACGCTCATGACTGAGTTCTCACGCTGAGTTCAGTCCCTGCGCCAGTTTGTCCCTTTGCGCGGCTGCCAGCGCTCTGTGTGGTCTGGGGAAGTGCATTGGTTGACGGCTGTGAGTAAAGTTGCATCTCTTCTCTTTGGTCGAATGTGCAGCTGCCGACAACAACAACCAGGTGCAGCAGCAACAGCAATGCTCTCACTGCAAGTTGCTTCAATTAAACCTCTCTCTCTTCCTTCTCCCCCCCCCCCCCCCCCCTTCTCCCTCTCAATACCTTCCCCGCCCACCACTCATTATGTTGCAGGCGAGCCGACCTGGGAGCTGCGGCCAGTCCCTGGGACACCAGTTGACCTGGGAACGGCAGCCAGTCCCTGAGCACACAGAATGCCAACTTGATCAGTATGGACAAATTGGGCCAGCCATGTACATGTTGTATAACTGACTCTATGCAGATCTGAATGGGCTTAGAATTACCATTTAAGCAAAATTGCCCTCACTTTCCCCATTTTGATTCTTGAGATTAATATCCCATTTAACTAATATACAGCGTTAAAGTACTTATGAGGTAGAGTCAGGAAAGGGAACATGTTATTTTTTTTAGTTTGCTTTAATTTGTTAGTTGATTTTTTATTGACTGCCATAATTTCTGAAATAGTCTTAAAGTAACTTAACTGTTATAAAGCAGTAATAAGTGATTTTTGTCCAAACACCCCCCTCCCACACCCCCTTCTCCCCCCCAAACTGCAAACGGGACTTCTTATGGCTTTGTTTCAACAATGGCTTTCTTCTTACCACTCTTCCATAAAGGCCCGACTTGTGGAGTGCACGACTAATAGTTGTCCTGTGGACAGATTCTCCCACCTGAGCTGTGGATCTCTGCAGCTCCTCCAGAGTTACCTTGGCTGCTTCTCAGATCAATGCTCTCCTTACCCGGCCTGTCAGTTTAGGTGGACGGCCATGTCTTGGTATTGCAGTTGTGCCATACTTTTTCCATTTACGGATGATGGATTGAACAGTGCTCCGTGAGATGTTCAAAGCTTGGGATTTTTTTTATAACCTAACCCTGCATTAAACTTCTCCACAACTTTATCCCTGACCTATCTGGTGTGTTCCTTGGGCTTCATGATGCTGTTTGTTCACTAATGTTCTCCAACAAACCTCTGAGGCCTTCACAGAACAGTTGTATTTATACCGAGATTAGATTAGACGCAAGTGGACTTTATTTACTAATTAGGTGACTTCTGAAGGCAATTGGTTGCACTGGATTTTATTTAGGGGTATCAGAGTAAAGGGGGTTGAATACTTTTGCACGCCACACCTTTCAGTTTTTTATTTATAAAAAAAATTTGAAAACCATGTATCATTTTCCTTCCACTTCACAATTATGCGCCACTTTGTGTTGGTCTATCACATAAAATCCCAATAAAATACATTTACGTTTGTGGTTGTAACGTGACAAAATGTGGAAAAGTTCAAGGGGTATGAAAACTTTTGCAAGCCACTGTATATGCAGAAACATACATTTCTGTTCAATTACACCCATGCGTATGCTCAATGCATATCTTTTCCTAATCTACTTTTCCTTTTGTTTGAGTTTTGTTTATTGTCACGTGTACCGTGAAAAGCCTTTGTTGTGTACTAACCAGTCACTGGAAAGACAATACCGTATATTTAATATATCCTTTTATTCCCCTTACAAGTCAGTGTTCCTTTTTTATAGCATATGTAAAATAGGTTTGGAGCTATAATTGCTGCTTTGAAGATGTCACTCCTTTAAAGAAATTTCCAGAGGTAGTTGGTGGAAAACCAATAACAAGGTGAGTAGAAATTTACAGAGGTAGATGGTGGAGAGCTTTTGAATAAACTAAACAGAGTTGGTATGGAGCATTTGCATTTTTCAGCTTGAAATTGTGCAATCTGGTGCATACTGTAGCAAGTTTTTTTAACTCACACTTGAATGCAATATTTATGCTTTAAATTGGATTAGCTATGAATAAGGTTAGGCTAAATTACATTCCTAATTACATTCCACAGTAGAGCCAGGCTCTGATCAACAGGTGCAGCATATGAATGATCTTAGTGTATTCATGTATGGAAATCAGATTATAATCAAGCACTTGGCCCATGTTGACCAACCTGGGTCTCACTGCACACCTGGTACTACTCCTGACCCTGACTCCAGTTGCATACCTTCTCTCATTCCTGACCCTGAGTTCAGCCTTGCACCTGGCCCCCTATTCTACCCTGAACATAGCTGCTTACCTGCTTAATTTCCCAGTGCTGAACACTCCCATTGTCCCAGCTTTGACTTCTTCTTCTTTCGTGTGGCGTGCACAGCTTAAAGTTGTAGGACAACTTGTTCTATTTGATCTTTCGTTTGTGCACGTCGAGTTGATTGCATTCGTCGAAACAGGGTGGACCACGTGAAGGTTGCAATCTTCCACCCCCCAGCTTTGACTGCATACCTAGTACTATTCCAGACCATGATTCTGGATGCACACTTGACCTTGCTCCTAGCCCCTCTGCACTGACAATATATCTGGCCCCCACATAAAGCCCCCTGGACTTAACCTATTACGTTCATGTCCCACAGGTGCTTATCTAATGCGGTAATCATTTATGGGACACTTCACGGACAAATTTTGTATAACAAAATTTGCTACATCCATTGGCTTCCTTGTTATCTAACATGCTAGTTACTTTGTCAAAGAAATCATCAATTTGTTGAACACAATTTCTCATCCATAAAATTATACTCGCTCAGCTGTATAAGTATTCTGTTACAATTTCCTTCATTTTCCTAACAAACTGTCCTGAAGTAATTTTCACCCCCAATATTTTCAGTATTTTGCTGTCTTCCGCTCAGCTGGGACTTTTCCGAAATGCAAAGTCCAATAACTATATATTTAAGCAATAATATTCTATTTAATGTGATCTTGAGAGTACATAATATTTTCTGTGGTATTCATAAAACAATCATGATAAAAAGATCTTTGTTTTGATTGCATCTACCAACATGCATACATTATTATATTACAGTTAATATGTACTGAGGGAATTTTTTTTGTTCCAATGCTCCCCATTCCCAGTTACTTTTACATTGAAGTGATTGAAATCCAAGTGAAGTTTAAATGGCATCAGAAAAATAGAACCTCCAGAGTGGATGATATTCATTATGTTTTTGGTTAGAGTCAGTATCAGCACAATTACTATAGTAAACTTTGAATCTTCAGATGTCCTGATTCAAGCTAAAACTAAAGACAAATAATAACCTCCTCATACATTCCCCTGCAAGTTTCTCTGTCACTCCTTTAAAATATGGCCTTTCTTTGAACAAGCTCTTAAACAGTACATCTGAATCAGTTTCCATCTGATTACACTCCTTGAGGATGTTCATCTATGTGTTAAATTAATAAAACAACGAGATTGGGGATTCTATTCAAGCTGTCAAAGGAATTTGTGGGGGGGGGTGGGTTAGAAATAGTCAGTGAGGTAAACAAACATAATAGTTAGGTGGCAATAGTGCTACCTTCCCAATATTTAACTAAAGGAAATAATGGGTTATCGGGTCTATGTTGTGACAGACAGCCTGACACCTTGCATGTCATTTTAATATTACACTTATCCCATCCCCCTCCATATTCCAGTTTAATAAATTAAGGTTTTGTCAACTAATTACAAATCAATAACATTAGCCAACTCCGAAACACAAAGCGCTGAGCATTGGGATCCAGAAATCACGAACAACTGGCATCATGGCAGATGTTCCCTGTTCACATCTGGCAATGCTCTCCATCGGAACCAGAGGCCACAGATCACTTTTGAAAGTGGGGGGGGGGGTTGAGCGATCACTGATCAGTGGCCTTGGGGATATCTAGCAAGAGAGTGGAGCGAACGAGTGGGGGGAGGGTGTGGGAGGGGGTTATCCACCCTTTTTTTTAAAGTAGGAACTTGTTACATTTTGATGTATTAAAATCATGTTTTAGTGCGTTGTAGAAGTATGATTTCAATGTTTTTTGTTTGAAGTATTTTTAAGAAGTAACTTTTTAAGGGGTAACGTTTCACAAAAAAAGGTGGGTGGGTGTATGGAACAAGCTGCCAGAGGAGGTAGTTGAGGCAGGGACTATCCCGAAATTTAAGAAACAGTTAGACTGATACATGGATAGGACAGGTTTGGAGGGATATGGACCAAAAGCAGGTAGTGTAGATGGGACATGTTGGCGGGTGTGGGCAAGATGGGCCGAAAGGCCTGTTTTCACACTGTATCACTATGACTACATTATACCTCCACCATGCATGAATGCTTCAAAATCAAGTGGTCAAGTTTTATTGCCATATACTCAATTATAGAAACATAGAAAATAGGTGCAGGAGTAGGCCATTCGGCCCTTCGAGCCGGCGCTGCCATTCGATATGATCAAGGCTGTTCATCTAAAATCAGTACCTCTTTCCTGTTATTTCCCCATATCCTTTGATTTTGTTAGCCCCAAGAGCTAAATGTAACTCTCTCTTGAAAACATCCAGTGAATTGGCCTGCACTGCCTTCTGTGGCAGAGAATTCCACAGATTCACAACTCTCTGGGAATTGTCCTCATCTCAGTCCTAAATGGCCTACCTCTTATACTTAAACTGTGACCCCTGGTTTGGAACTCCCCCAACATCGGCAACATTTTTCCTGCAATTACAGTAAGAGTGAAAATCTTGCAGGCAAGCAGGAAGCTTTCTCCAACCACCCCCATTTGAAGATCACTATCTTCCACCGCTTCTACCCAGTGCTTGGTACCTACTTCCAGCAGCCACTGGTTCTCCTCCAGGATGCACCGAGCTGCAGCCTGGTCCATGCCTGGGCGAATCCTCACAGCAGCGGTGCAACGCTTCCAACGCCTCTGACGGCCCTCTTGACTGAGGCTGTTGTAAACTTAAGTTAGCTTTTAAATTCTGACATTTATCGCAAATAGAAGAGATGTTAGGAAAAATTCTATTTAATTTCATTTTTGAATACTGTAATCTATGTAATACTTTAAATTGTATCAAGGTATGACTGGCATTTAACGAGCAACGGTGTATACGTTGTAAACTTTCTTCCCAAGTGTCTTTCATTATAGATAGACCTATTTCATTTTCCCATATCTGTCGGTATGATTCTGTTGTTGGGACTTCCCTATCCAAAAGAGTATTATATATGTACGCTATTAGTTTTTCTCTATTTGGGTGCTTGTTAAGCAATTCATCCAGAAAGCGAGATTCTCACGCTCAATGCATGAGAGATGGTAGTTCTGGGTAAGTGAGGTTTCGCCATTACTACCAGGTTATGCCATTATAAGATCTACTCTACATAACTGAGGCCTTGAGATTACTAAAGGACCAGATTTGTTTCTAACAAGGTGTCTCAGCTTTGCTAAGATTCTCCAAGGCTTTATCAGGAGATTACACACCATGGGAACAAACTCCAGAATTAACTGCCAGAAACTGCTGGAGGGCAGCATTTGTGCCAAAAACCTCTGGGTTTTAGGTGAAGGATCACCAAGGGGTTTTACTTCTGATTGCTATCCGTTCCATGCTGCTGGGTGGGTGGATGCCGGGTGAAGGTGAGGCTTCAGGATCCTCTACATGATGGAGCAGCTTGTCAGTCGAGGTTCACGGGTGAAGGATAGCCGCTTGCACCGGGAACAGCTGCTGTGAACCGTACTCCAGCAAACATCCTCGGGGCAAAACAGGAGAAAGTGTAGGTGTGGGGAATTGGTACTGGAGCTTATAATTGCAGTGTGGCATATTTCATTTTTGTCATTGGTACTTGGGCCGTTACTACCAGTCTCGAAGAAACTTAGAATGTCAAATGAGGTGAATGCCATTTAAAAAAAACTGATATTTTCCAGAGATTGTTTTAACAGTATATTGTATGGAATGTTCAATAATGTTATTTTTTCTGCCTACTCAGTCTGGAGACTGTGTATATTATTTTAACAGAGAAGAGGATTTATAGTAATTTGGACATATTTGCACAAAGGCAGCCTCAGTAGACATTGATGGAATAAGTGTTTTACCTCATTCAGCTTAATTATATTTACCTCCTTAACATGGCATTTTACACTGAAATATAGGTTCCTGATAGAAAATAATGATATGTTCTGAAATTAGAAATAAATGTGGATTAAGAAAACAAACATGTAATTAATCTATTACGCTAAGATTCTGTTTCCAGGAAAGATTTCTATCACAATCGTTAAATGTATTTTCCAGTGGTTTTGAAACTTGCCTTCTATTGGGTCATAAGTGACCCCAATTTCCCCTTCGTCAAGAAGATATCTCCTTGCTTGGAACAAAAGTTTAATAGATTCCTACTTTAAGTAATCATTTCAAGAAACGAAATTTATTATTTTGTAATTTTTTTGCTGCACAGAGACGTGGCCTGAAATTTAGGCTGCCAAAAATACGCTGAGGCAGGACTTCTACTTACCATTATTAGGGTGACCCTCATGTATATTATGGGTTCAGAATTTAGGAACAAGAGATCAGTGGTTGACTGGTACAGTGAAGTTGAACGTAGTTGGAGAAGAGTTGCTGTAGGGAGTTAAAAACAGCTTTTGCTTGAATCATAATCGAGAAGTGGCGTTGGGTGATAAGTTTGTCGAGAAAGGACCAGCAAGCAACTTGGTGTTAAGCACCTTGTGATGGGTGGTGCTTAATAACTCCATGAACTTTCTAATTGCTTCATGGTACAGTTTGACAGTGAATTAAAGCTTCCAAAAATAATTACAGATGTAAGAAATCCGAATTAAAAACAGAAAGTGTAATACATTTTCAGCAAGCCAGGCAGCTTCTTTAGAAAGGGAAGCAGTTAATGCTTCAGTTTCTGGAACCTTTTTCAGAACTGGGAAAGAGGAAAACAAATGAGCTTTCAGCAGTAGAGAATGTCATGAAGGGATGGATAGAATGTAAGGAATATTTGTAATATGATGTGATGAAATGGCAAATGACCGAAAATGAGATTTTAAGAGCTTCATCAGAACAAGAAAAATCCACTTCTCCATGCCCTTTCTCATAATTTTTTTCTGAGTGGCATCTGTTATCCCCAGAGTGCCATGAGAATTAATTGTGAAATTGAGACATGGTGGGAGAGGAAAGAGCAGCACTAGTCAACTGATCCCTTGGATCCTTTTGAGGTTCTGCTGGTAAGATAGGAATGTTGGATCCAGATCACAGGTATCATTTAAGAACATATTGGAAAATTTGAGATAGTTGGTAAATTTCATAGCAGAGTTAATATCAATATCCAAAGATTCAACACAACGTTACACTATCTGAGAAGTTTGATAGTACCAGCAATATTTTTTTACCTGTTCTCAAAAAGACACATCACCAGTTAATGTTCATTTAATATGGATGCTTTGACCAATTGCTTTGAGTCCTTGGGACCTTTTCAATAAAGTTTTAACTTGGGTTCAACAAACTGTGAGACATCATCTCTTGATCTCATCAGAATCTAACCATTGCATCAGGTTTCCCTCTGCGGATCTTCCCATTTGACCGTAGGTAGACAAAAATGCTGGGGAAACTCAGCGGGTGAGGCAGCATCTATGGAGCGAAGGAAATAGGCAATGTTTCGGGTCAATCCCTTCTTTAGACTCAATTTCCCATTTGACCTTGGTGACTCTGCCATTGAATTACTGTCATGGCTCATCTCTCACTTTCAGAAGCTTGATGACAGACTCTGAACTGGTAACAACATATTTATTTAACAACAGCATGTTTATTGTGCATTACAGAAGTATATATTAATCCAGAGTACTGTACTGATGGTTTGTTTGTGAGTCAGTGGATGAAGATGAAGTCAAATGAGTGAAGAATGGTGACAAATGATCAACAATAAATTAGGTGATTCAGAACGAATATAATATAATATTTTAAACTCAAACTCAGGCCAGTTTAAAGTAAATTTAAAGTAATATTGTCACGATTATTTTCTTATTGATCACAAAGTTTCCATTCAGATGTATCATTGCATGTTCTGTAAATCAAGGAAGTCTAATAATCAACAATGAGCATGTAGATCCATGGCTAAAAATATTCTAAAACATTATGTTAAAGTCATTATACATGCCTAAACAAAGACAAGGTTTGAAAACGTAACTATATTTTAGTATGTTAGTGCAATTACAGCACATAGTCAATGGTCAATAGTGCTTTATTTGTCACACATGCAACTACACATGCAAATTCCTTTTGCATATATTATACATGTGGACACTGACATTTTTGGCATTGTTATACAAAGTTCAATCTCCGATCGGCCCGCACGCTTAATGTACTGGAGCAGCCCCTGTGAAGCAACGTCCCTCTTCTCTTGCTGCCCTTGCTGTCTCATCCCCTTCTCAGCTATCCCTCAGCCCTAGGGCTCCTCCTCTTCCGTTCTCCTTTCTTATCCATGCCCCCCCTCCCCCCAACCCCACATCAGTCTGAAGAAGGGTTTCGGCCCGAACGTTGCCTATTTCCCTCTCCTCATCTCGCCCGGCCATCTTTGTGCCTCAGGAGAGGGGTTTGAAGGAGCTGGAGGCATTACCCAGGTCCTCCCTATTGGCCGTTGATCCTCGCGTCCAACTTCTCCAGCTCCATTCTGGTTACGCCATTTGACGAGCCTTCGGGCGGGTTACCAGTCCTATCAACATACCAGATTAATGTTGTTAGAAATTACAGACAACCTTAAGCAGAACACCTCTTTGGGTGATACTTTATTATCTTTTTTACTGGGCATGTGCAGTTTAGTGCACTTACCTATGTGCATTCAAGTAAAGGATCTCTACGGAAGGTTCAGCAGCAGCCATGTCCATTTGTATTGTAATACACTCTTTCTGTCATGTGTACTTCAGTGTTCTTCATGCATGGATATTTTGAACGTGCATTCTAATTAATGTTTAATCTAATCACCAATGTCATATGTGCAGAAACTAAGGAGCAGCATCCTTCATATATAGTTTTTGGCATTACTGTAATAAAGTTAAGTTGCAGCTATTCAAAAATCTAATATTTTGTAGCACGAAAATAAACTGCTGGATGAACTGCATCAGGGTCTAGATTTAAAAAATCCAATATTCTTCTGCCTGCACAGATGCTGCCTGACCTGCTGAGTTCCTCCAGCAGTTTGTATTTTTTGTTCTAGTTTCCAGCACCCACCATCAAATGGTTTTATCTAGTATTATGAGTTGTTTTGCATCTCTTTCTTGTGTCACCTGGAAAGTGGCGGCAAAAAAGAACCAGCAGCAATGAATGAAATGTTGAAAATCACAACCAAAAGCGTTAACTTATGTCAGGACATCAGGGCACTGGAATTGTATTTGTTAGGTTTTGATCATTCACAACTTGATGTGGAGAGGCTGCCTCAGGGCTCATGTTGGGAAGGCCAGAATAAGCAGTTTGGCTGCTGAGCACAGAGGGGGCTGCAGATCGGAGAACCAGCACTTTGGCTGGCACAGTGAGTGTCGGCCATTTCTGGAGACTGACAATAGCTGCTCCACATGTTGGGAGACCACCTGTCTGTCCTACAGTCCCTCTCATCACCTCCTGCTGGATGTGATGGTCACTGCAGCCTGCCCCTCTCTTCATTTTGTCTCATAGCTCTCTTCAGTCTAAAGATTTATCTTTGGTAACAAATGCAATGGTGGCTGCTGCCTATCATCATTGATTTAAATCTCCAGTAATGGCCAACAACCCTCATAGACAGTCTCTAAAACAACAGTCCATGGTGCTAATTCATTCTGGACCAGTGGTGCAATTAGTACAGCTGTTTCCTCACACCTCAGTGACCCTGGGATTTGTGGTGTTTATTTCAGACAAGGTGGTTTGTAAAGAATGCATTTAGTACCCTTGCCTTTGTCGATCAAGGCATTGAGTACAGGAGTTGGGACATCATGTGCAATTGTGCAAAATGACAGTGAGAACATGCCTGTAGTATCGTGTGCCATTCTGGTTGCCCACCTGTAAAAGGTGGGTACCCCTTTCACTTTTCAAATGTTTCTGGATTATTATTATGCTTCAGTAACATTAATTTTATTTTTCAGAGTTGCAAAATACATTTTCTCCAAAGTTTGAATCCTTTTCGTGTCATGGTGGTCAAATTGAACATGACATCGAAGTACATTATTCAGAAATTGAATCCTTGAAGGATTGTCCGAGCTGGGGTGTATGTAGCAAGTGCCCTGTCCTTGTCTCTGTGGTTTTTCACCACAAAAAAGCATTGAGCTATGCAGGTTCAGGCACAGAGTTCTGTGAAATCTGCGGGGGTGGATTATGGAATAAAATTAGCAGAATTCAAACTCGGCAATAAATGAGATAAGGGATATCAGAGGCCAATAGTAAAAGAGAGGCCATAGCTAACAACTCACACCTGATCTGAAAAGCATTTGCAGGAATCTACCATAGAATAAATTGTCAACAATATAAAATATAAGAAATAAAATGAAATTATTTCCCAACAATGTGGGTCCCATAAATTATAACCCAGTCCTCAAGGAAATAATGCATTGTGTTAATAACATTGCTTTACAACACTGTTCAACACTGTTCAATCTGCGTTATGAGACATAGATTATCTAGAGGATGCAATTTTTTTAATTTTATATCCATGGATATAAATGGAGGTCAATAATAAATGGAGGTCAAATCTCATAGTTTTCATGTTGGTGTAATGGCAGTGGCCAGAGCAAAGATTAGTTGTAATACATTTTACAGCCAAAATTATTGAAGTTATTTAATTTGAAGGCTTGAAATATGAACAGGATGCTCAGATTTAGCTGTTATAATTGATATCGCTTGAACCTCTTCCACATTCAGTCATTGACTCTCCTTTATATTATATACGATGCCAATAGAAATTCCTGCCACTTAATTATAGATCAACATACAAGAGGCTTGTGGAGATCTCATCATAATTGACAGTATTTTATCCAGGGCATCATTGTACCCTTCTGTAGTCCTCAATGACCTGACCTCAATGCTACTGCCAATCAATGAAAAGACAAAATGGAATGAAACTATTCCAGCTCCAAAATTATCAGAAGCAGTTTAAAAATATATACATTCTGTACATTTTATCACATGGAATAGCAGTGGATTTGCTATTCAATCTGATAAGCATACAACAGTCTGAACACCTTTACAATGGAAGCTGTTTACCCAATTCGCATGTGATAAATTAATGTAGTGCTGCGTTTATCCTCAACATTGCAGTAAGTTACACATCATGACTGATTACGACAAGGAGATTTTTCATTACTTAAGCATTTCCAATGGTCAGGATATGAAGTCTTGTTGTTCTTTTCAGCCAAATCAGCACTGGATAATGGGTTTTCTCGCTTCAAAAATCTGAATGAAGTTCAGTATATAGAACAGAATAAGTGCAAAATTGAATTCTGTAATGACTACTCGTGGGATAATTGCTGTTTAACATTGATGTCAATGTTTTGGATGAGAACATGCAAGGTATGAGTAGTAAGTTTGCAGAGGACATTAAAGTGGATGATGTTGTAGATAGCAAAGATGGCTATCAAAACTTGTAGGATCTTGATCGGTTGGGCAGGAGGGCTGAGGAATGGTTGATGGAGTTTAACATAGGAAAGTGTGAGGTGTTGCATTTTGGGAAGTCTAACCAGGGTGGGGGCTACATTGTGAATGGTAGGGCTCTGGGGGAGTATTGTAGAGCAGTGGGATCTAGGAATGCAAGTACATAGTTGGAAGCGGCATCACAGTTAAATAGGGTGGTCAAGAGGCTTTTGGCACAGTGGCTTTCATCAATTAGAGTATTGAGTATAGAAATTGGGATGTTACATATGCACAGGACAATGGTGAGACCACATTTAGAGGATTGTGTTCATTTTTGGTCGCCCTGTTGTAGGAAAGATGTTGTTAAGCTGGAAAGGGCGTAGAGAAGATTTATGAGGATATTGCCAGGACTCAAGGGCTTGAGCTATAAAAAGAGGTTGAGCTGGCTTAGGTAAGATCATGAGAGGATTAGATTGGGTAAACGCACAGTCTTTTACCCAGAGTAGGGGAATCAAGAACCAGAGGACATGCGTTTAAGGTGAGGTGGTAAGATTTAATAGGAACCTGAGGGACAACATTTTTCACACAAAGGATGTAGTGCTGGTATCTATATGGAATAAGCTACCAGTGGAGGTAGTTGAGACAGGTACTATCACAACATTTAAAAAAATGTGGATAGGTTCAGCGATCGGATTGGTTTGGAGGAATCTGGGCCATACGCAGGCAGGTGGGACTAGTGTAGTGGTGGGACTGATGATATTCAGGACATCAAGCAATACTGATTTGACACATCTGCTGTCATTTGGAACACACCAATATATGCCTTCTATTAACCTTGAATGTTGAGGCAAGAAAGATTCAAAATCTGCATAATATCAAGGGATTATTACTTTTGGGTTGGATGGGATTAACGATTTATGGGTTAAATGCTAATTTATTTTTTGTTTCTATGATTTTATAAATACATGAATAAATTGCAACGGTCTGCAGCTGTGACATGTGCTAAACATCTTTTTGATGATGTTAAGGTTTCTGCAAAAGACTAGTTGCTACCAGATGTGATTACGTTAATAGACATTCCCTATGGAATACAGTAAGTTTAGAAGAATGTGCAAAGGACAAGTTGCATGAAGAGGGAGTGGGAATAAGATTTCAGTTGGAGTTCTTGACGTCAGAGATGATTCTCCTTCTTGAACAGTGAAGCTTATGAGCGTCTGCCACCTGCTGCAGCCATAAAGCCTTCTCATCGCAGGACAAATACCCATAACAAAGAACATTTATGTATCTCTCTGGGAAACAAAACAATTGGGGTTCTGGGTGGAAGAGTAAGGAGGGAAGCCAGAAGGATAGGGAATGGAACAGGCGAAATCAAAAGCCTTGCCAGCCAAGTTCATTGGGATCCTGTACCAAGAAAGACATAGTAAAGCAGTGGTATGTAGATAGGCATATTCGGAATAGTTGTGGCGGACATGCAGAAACTGGGAGAAACTGGAGTTATTACAGGATATTGAATAGGAGGATGTGTAGTGAATGAAGATGTGATGGGCAGCAGACCTGGAGTGGATATTTGTCAAGTAACAATACGGGAGAATTTAAGAGTGAGGAAGAGTGAAAGATGGCTCTTAAGAATTTTCTACTTCAGCTTGATACCAGGAAATAGAATTGAATCAGGAATCAATGAACTGGAAAAAGAGGTGATGAAGGAGCCCGGATATGCACTGAAACAATGTTCCATAGATCTCACTGATTGACTGGTGCAGCTCGGACTTGTACAGATTGATAAAATATGAAGCCTTGTTTGGAGTAGTGAGTGGAGAGGAGAGGTGTTTGATGTGCGAACCAGTCCAGCCGGGGGGAAGATTGCGTTGGTGTTTTGCAGAGGCTGAGCCCCAGATCCTGAAACAAGCACAAGGGCAAACAAAGCCCATCGTGCTGGGAGACAGAAATATAGTGGGACTGAACAATCATGAACATGAGAAGCCCCAGAATGGAAGGAGATGGTGTGAAAGGAAAGCAGCAGAGCACCGGTCTGAAAAGTAGTCCTCTTCCATGAAGCTCGCCCCCTCCAACCAAGCAATGATCTGCTGGCTATGCCATTCCTCAGATTCCCAGATGAGATTTCATTCTGGCATGATGAACAGCTACAATGGATTTAATATTTAACAAGTATAAAGCAGCTTAAAGCAATACTGGCAGGCTTAACCTGATGCCAACAGAGGCCGATATTAGCAGTCTGCTGATGAGTACAACCCATTAACAGCACAAGATGAGCTGCCCACCTGTGTAAGTCATTACAGATACAGTCAGCACAAAGGCAGCACGCAGCTTTGGTGCATTGCATCCAGCTGGTGTGGGTCAACCTGCCCCACTCTCCTCCTGCCTCTAAGACGCTCCAATTTAGCTCCCAATATTTACTAATGTGGAGCAATATTGCGACAGACCTTCAACTAGTTTTCCTTTCGTAAACATCAAATGCGTGAAAGATGAAATGCAAATAGAAATGCTGCACATACTCAACAATTCAGTTGCCTTTGGAAAGAGAAACTGAGTTAACAGGTCCTTAAGTTAGGGTACAATCCCGATTTTCCAACCGACCTCTATGCAGACATTGGACATTTTCTCTGGAACGGTTATGCGACAATGCTGAGAAAATATACTCTGCAGTCTAGTATCTTTCACTCTGCTCTTCCTATTATACTTGTGTAAGGCTTGATTGCATTCATGTTTATTATTATCTGATTTGATTGGATAACATGCAAACAGACTCTTTCCACTGTGTTTCGGTACATCTGACAATAACAAACCAATGCTAATAGTTTGGACACCCTTTTCAGTCTCTTTGCATTTCATATTTGAATGACAATGCAGTTAACATTGTTAGTTAGTAAATTTGCAAATTGGTAGTATAGTGGATAGTGAGGATGGATATCCAAGTTTACAACAGGATCTAAATCAGTGTAAGATGGCACACGTTGGTATGTCAAACCAGGACATTGCTAACACAATAAATGGTAGAGCCTTGAAGAGTGTCGTAGAACAGAGAGATCTAAGAGTACAGGCGCCTGGTTCCCTGAAAGTGGCAGGTCAGATGGAAAAGTTGATGAAGAAGGTGTTTGGCACATTTGATTTTGTTGATAAAAGTATTAGGTACAAATGTGATGCAGCTGTACAAGTCGTTGGTAAGAACACTTACTGTGTATAGTTCTGATCACCCAGCTATAGAAAGGATAACATTCAATTGGAAAGTGTACAGAAAAGATTCACCAGAATGTTACCTGGAAATGTGGGTTTGTGTTTTGTATTACAGGGAACGGCTGCGACTTCTGTCTTTGGTGTGTAGATGACTGAGGGCTGACTTTATTGAGGTGTACAAGATCATGAGGGCATGGAAAAGTGAACATTCACAGTCTGTTCCCCAGCATTGAGGATTCTAAACCCATAGGGCATAGGCTTAATGTGTAGGAAGAAACTGCAGATGCTGGTTTAAACCAGATAGACACAAAAAACTGGAGTAATTCAGCGGGAGAGGCAGCATCCCTGCAGAGAAGGAATGGATGATGTATCAGGTCGAGACCCTTCTTCGGACACTTCTCTAGACTTAAGGTGAGTAGAGAGAGAAATAAGAGGAATCTCTCTTTACCTACTTTCCAGCTGTCACCATCCAAACCCTCTATAGCTTCACTCTACACCCTTTGTGGTGTAGTCGGGTTCTCGACCCAAAAGATTGATCAGCCCTTTGTCTCCAGAGATGCTGATTGGCCTGCTGAGTTCTTCCAGAAGTTTTTTTTCGCTCCAACATCACTGCTCATTAAAGTCATGACAATCGTCTCACTTCTACTTGCAACCTCCCCCCCCCCCCACCCCACCCCATGCTACTGCTAACACCCAGCTTTTGCCAGGTGGCAAGAAATCAGTCTCCAAGTCTCCATAGAAAAGAAAATGGGGTCCTTCGGATACACAATTGCAGTGGGCATAGTGCACATCAGCAGAATGCCAGATTCTAATTTTCTGTTTACTTAATGACCCATTTAAGAGAAACTTGCAATGTTTGCCATGCCTTATGTTGTTTCCTTCTGCCACAAATGTGTATGGATTTTGTTTGTTTGATTTTAATTAGGGTTTAGTTGCTCATGGTAACTAGTCAAATAATCAATTGAGTTCCTTGAACCGAGTTCTGATTAGTTTGTTGATTTCCTTGCTAATTAGTACATTGATGAGAAGGAACTTGCATAAATAATGTCTTCACGCATTTATATTGAGGCGGACTGCACAGAAGGTCACATCAACAAAGGACTTTCAACCTCAGAGGTTTTGCAACAGTATATATGATATGTAGATATACACAAAAGGCTATAGTAACTAAGCAGGTCAGGCAGCACCTCTGGAGAAAAGGAATTGGTGACGAATCTTCTGAATAAGGGTCTCGAACCAAAACATCACCTACTCCTTTTCTCCAGAGATGTTGCCTGACCTGCTGAGTTACTCCAGCGTTTTGTGTTTATCTTCGGTTTAAACAAGCATCCGCAGATCCTTCATACACAGTAAATGATTTAATTTTCTTTTTAAAACCTTGCGTAGCCACACTTGTAAATGGGTGTTTCCGTAAATAAGGGTACCAACCTGGGACATGGGTGGCCAAATTTGAAATGTATTAAATCATAATGAAATACCACAGGATTAAAAAAAAAAGGGCCTTCCCATGATCCTTTTGAGCTCTCCAAATGAGCTTCATCTCATTAGTTGTGATTAAAATCGACCAAAATTTGACCAAAATGTATTACTTTGAAAACCTGAAAAAAACCCACAAATTAAAAAATATATATATAAGACATATGGGGCACTTACTGATTTCGAAGCTCCCTTTCAAAATGTCGGCACCTAACCCACCAAATGGCACGTAGTCCAAAAAAACCCCATTATAGCGCTAAATAGCATTGACAACAGGAAGGACTACAGAATGAGACATCGCTAAAATAGGTGAGCAAACTAGATTTTTATTTAATGATTTTAAGTTCTACTCATTATTAAGTATTTTAATGGAAAGCTTAAACACAAAATATAAACAATAAAAAAAGAAACTATAAATATAAAAACTATTCCCATGTGACACATTTCATATGTGACCAAAGGGGCACCGACCGCTACCCACGTTCTGCTGCATAGACTTGGGACATCAGAAAACCATCTAATCGGGCAATAAATGATCAAAATCATAAGCATAATCAGAATATGGCTTATAAAGAGTTATTTAATTGCAAAATTAATGTAATCTTATTGGTATAAACCAGCATTAGGATTTGATGAAATCCTGCTTGAAAGATGTCACAAAAAAAGGGACATATCTGATATTTTTCTTTGTTATAACTTATTTATTTATTTTTGCTTCATCTCATTATTTTGGCTATACACCATGATCTATACTACTTAAATTACAGTATATGAAACAATGGGAATATTACATAAAAAACAGGGAAATAGGTTTGGAGACCTTCAATTTCTGATACTGATACAATTTCTTCAATACTGAGTGCGCTATTTATGGAAACACCCAAATCACACTTTGGTTTGGATTTGGTAATGATGGTGGATGCAACATTCAGCAGTTAGGACTTTGGTGGAGAAAGCAGAAATACTGGGTGGCCATCTATTTATCTATTGACGGGCCGCGCAGCCAGAAGGCCTCCCGACGGGACGTGGCTGTGGACCGGGAATGCGGCCGGAGGCCTTTATCGAGGCGTCGTGGTCGCGATGTCTCCCGGATCGCCGAGTAGAAGCCCGGGTCGGGGCTCGGCCTGGGCCTCGCAGGTAGAAACCCGGGTCGGGCGAAGCGGCCACCGGAGCCCGCGGCTGCGGCTCGGGTCGGCACCACTGGGGCGTGAAGTGGGGCGTAGACAGTGGTGAGGCCTCGGCAGTGGCAGCGGTGAAGCCTTGCGACAATTGGGCCTCGCCGGTGGTGAAGCCTCACGGCGGTGGCAATGCGTCGCGGGTCGACCAACGGCCGACGAGAAAAAAATGTCATCAATAGATGTTAAGGGATTTTTGGGAGAGAATCATTCTTAGGTTATGTCTTTTCAGATATTTTTATTTTTATGATACAATTGTGAGCCAAAGCAATATTTATATTAAACGGCCAGTAAAAGCAATAGGCACAAGAAAATACGGATGCTGGAATCTTGACCAAAAAATAAAGTGCCAAAGGAATCCAATGGGTCAAACAGCATCTGCGGAGGGAATGGAGAGACTCATTTTGGGTTGGAACTCTTTTGCAGACAGAAGATAGATACAAAATGCTGGAGTAACCTAGTGGGACAGTCAGCATCTCTGGATAGAAAGAATGGGTGACATTTCGGGTTGAGACCCTTCTTCAGATTGAATCGGGGAGAGATGGAGGTCTTGAGACAGATGGAGTAAGGGGGAGAAATCTGGAAAAGAAAGGCGGGGTGGAATAAAGCCTGGCAAGTGATAGGTGGATACAGATGAGATGGATGGAGTAAGTGACAAAGGTTAGAGGTGAAAATGGGACAATAGGCTATTTGGTAAGGAAAGAAAAGGAGTGAAATATAAAGCCAGAGGGAGATATGCCTCTGGGGTGGATTGGGACAGGAGGAATGGAAAAACGAGGGATAAAGAGGAAATAAGGGAGTCGGGGACGGGTGATGAGCAAATGGAGGAGAGGAATGGAGGTCAGTGACTGGGGTGGTGAGAGATGGTGGGAGATCTGTGTGGGTACCGGAGCAGTGTGGGCGCGGTGGTGACAAGTAAAAGAGAACGGGGGTGGGGGGAGGGGGTAATTACTTAAAATTGGAGAATTCAATTGTTCACACCTTTGGCTTGTAGAAACAGTAAGGACAATTACTAATGGCAGTAACAAAGTATTACATTTTTGGCTTTTCTCCAAATTTTAAAATAAAGTAACCTGGCAGCAACGGGCATTACTTTTCCCATGTGAGCAATCTAGGTAACTCAATGACACAAAGTGGCATGGTGTGGTTCCAAACCAGTAACAATGAAAAAAACGGATAGGTGGCGTTTTGGGTTGGGAAAATAGTCTTTCCTTGATAAACCAGCATCTGCAGTTCCTTGTTTCTACAATGAAAAATATGTTAGTTTCATTCTTCAACTTATTCATGGTGCCTCTGGTGTCATTACTAGTAAGATTACATGTTGTTCTCATTGCCATTAGAAGAAAATACAATTTCAGAACGTACAATGTATGCCTCTTTAAGGTAAAGGTATTGAGCTTTTGAGCATTTCATATGTAGGTTATTCTTGTATAGATTGGGATTCACACTCCAGTTAATGGGTACTATGTTTTTCTTGGTAATCTTGACATATAAGATAAGTTTCAAAGACAATGGGTCATTGAAGTGTTTGAAATGCATTTATTATATACAGTTGTGGAAAAATTGGAGTACGTCACATTGCATGGGAAATAGAACAGGAGCCTTATGATTGCTAAAGACCAAACAGATTCTCTATCTGGCTGGGTATTCTGTTTGGATGATACAGCAATAAATAATTACAGTGCTGTGCTGGCAGAATTGCTGCAATATTGTTTTTTGTGCATCACTGACTTGATTTTGGAGTATTTTCTTCGCTGCAGGGGCCAGTGCTTGGCATGCCATCAGTGTTCTGCTGTCGAATAAGTGCATAGGTTTGTGAGGCTTGCAAAGTGCCAGGAGGCTGTCTCGTTGGATTCTGCACAAAAATACTGACATCCTTGTCCCTGAAGACAAGCACAGTACTTTGTCAGTATTGGTTCTACAGATATACTTCCCACTGCAGTAGCAGACCAGTCTGCGTGGAGATGTCAGGTAGGAAAAGGTCAGCACGGAGCGGAAAATTGTCCAGGTTTGAGGATGAGTGATATGGATCTCCGTCTCCCACAGCTGAACAACTTCATCCCAGATATCTCTGGCTTTCCTCCAGCTCAAAAACGACGCTTCAGGCTGCAGAACTGTATGGGTGATTTAAAAAACCTAATGCCAGTTGATTTGGCCGTGATTCTGCTTTCTTTTGCATTGTCACTGAGGTATGATTGTCTGGCATTTGTAACTACATACTGTGAGGGATTATTTAAAGTCATCGGTGCCAATGTTTACTCAATGCAGTCAGAATAACTGCAGTAGTTGGGTCAACAGTGTCTGTAAAGTTTGCTATACAGTACTAAATGAAGGCAGTGAGGCCCAACTCCCTCAGCTGCTGAGGTTCTTCACTTCCAGAGAATCCATTCATTTTTTGAAAGTAAGTGATACTGAAGATTCTTGTATTTCATTCTTTCAGCATTTCAGTAAGTTGGAAATACTATGCTGATATTTGACAGACTTTGTTTGAAGTATAGCATGCACGTTGAAAAGACTTCCATGTGTGATTGTAAAGTAAGAGCTTTTGGTAGTGACTTTTATGGTCTTTGATAGTGAATTTAGTTTTGGGTCCAGCTACTGTGCATGTTTTACAGTGGAATAATGTGCACCAAAAGATGGTTTTAACTGTCATCAAAAAAACCATCACAGAAATATTTTAAGTCTATGAAGTGGTTGTTTTATGTAGCAGTGTACTTTCATGCATCAAATGGATGACTGAGCCCACTCTCATTCACCGGCAATGCCATGCTCAATTTTCTCTGACTTATTTTATCCATATGCATTTAAATACTTCTTGTGCAGGTTTCTAGATCTTGCCTCAACTGCTATGTCGGTTTTTCAAGTCATAGCTGTGCAGTAGAAAAGCACCAACATAAATCACTTACCCATTAAGTGCAAAGCAGTTTGCTTGACCACTGAAGCTTGCAGTGATCGGCCCTGCAATAGCTGCTGCATGCACTCCTACTTAGTTATGCAGCTGTAATAATAATGTGCTCCAGATTTTCAGAATCTGTACAGACCTCTTTCTGTTAACCTTGCTGGTTTTGAAGTTTGAATGAAAAGAACTAAAAGTAACGGAGGATTCACAAAGATGGAGAGACTTTTCTTTTGCTGTCCTAAAGAATCAGGTCATCCCATTCAGTAAGGAATCTGCTGCAGCCACACGTATGCTGGCATAATTTATTTTTTAATAATGATATTCTTAGTACATGCCGTCTGTTTTTTTTCCCCTTTTATTTACGTTCCTTTGATCTCTCAAGGCTGGCCGCTGCATTAGCGACTATTCATATGAGAGCACAAGGACAAAATCCCAGGTGTGAGCACCCGGGCTTCTGATGAAACTCATTAAATGCTCATTTAGAACATTTGATGGTGAATCTCATGTGCCATCTCCTAATTACTATGCCTGCAAATGTTAAATTATAATGGACTTCTGCCCTTCGAACGAAACTGGTACAAATGTGCATGCTCGCCTAAATGCTTTTGTTAAATAGTCTTTCAGTAAGTCACTAATCACTTTGAACTTTGTGCGCATTCAGTGCTCAATCCAAGTAACTCACAAATGTGTAAAGCTGCCAGCGTGACAGCTGAACGCAGGAAATGTCAAAGAGGAGCAAGTTACCTTTGGTCTTAGGCCCCATCAATCAATTCTGAAGCAGTTCGATGGATTGTGGCTAAATCAGCCTCCTCCTTCTCCCACCCTCCACGCATAGTCAGGCTCATGGAAATAAAGCTCTTTGACCAGTAGGAGTTGAGGGAGCACTGTTTATAGCATGTGTATACATACAAATGTTAAGATATTTTTAAAGAGACTATCTACATCTTAAAATGATGAGTGCACATCAAAACTTCATGACACTGTAAGTTCACCTTGGTTGGATTATTGATGTGTGCAATATGTTTGGAAGTTTTGGTGATACCTGAGAAAGATAATTGCCGTTGTTCGATATATTTCTTCTGGAAAAGGTAGTTATTGAATATTCCCCACTGCATGACAGGATTTTGATCATATGCGTGGGCTTCATTGAGACTTCATTTACGATATCATGGGCTTCATTTACGATATCAGTGCCAGAACACAACTTTTCACCTGTACAATATTTCACCTGTGTTCTGGCACTGATATCGTAAACCGTCCATGAATTACAATATCTACCGTTTTGTTATACTGTCGATGGAAGATTGTAGGAGAGCTATAGATTCACAAAGGTCATATAATAATGAGGCATTTGGTCCAATGAATCATCCTGATCGTCTTAAATCAATTAATCTAAAACATGTGTAACCTATTTAATGGCTTCACATTGGCCTGAGAAGTAACTACATTCTCTAGTGTAGCTTTTCACTGTTTGCTGTTGTGCTTCAGGGTCACAGCAACCTGACACCGATTTTCTGGAACAGATATTTTTACTGTGTTTATCCCAGTTCCATGTTTATTGTGGGCATTTTAATACATAGCATGTCCCATCACAGCTGCTCTTAAATAAAATGTTCAGCCTCAAGGACAGCAATTATGTGGTCAAACAGCAGCAAATGATTTCATTTTAAAATCCTGTTAACCTATTCAAATTTTGTCATAAGCATCGCTGCATTCATGCTGATTCTTCTAATTTTCTTCCATCTTAATTGCAGATCACTTGGTGAGAGACGGTGAAGCCAAAGATACTCTTGTTTTCCACTGTGATCTCCACCGTTTCGACATAATGAAAGTCTCGCCACTGACTCTGTTCTTGGTTGTGCTGAGTAATGAACTGATAGATGTCCTTAGCTCAAGCTTAAAACCACAGCGGTTTAAAGGACGGGTGCAGCGCGATCGAAGGAATATCAGACCCAACATCATTCTTATTATCACAGATGATCAGGACGTGGAGCTCGGTGAGAAAGTTTTGCCTTCATTTGTCTGCATTGTCCTCTAGTCTCCTGAAGGCAGTCATCTTCGGCTGATATAGCTGCCTGTTGGTCTGAATTTGCAAGCTTTGGTGTAGCAAGGTTTTATGACAATAGGGGGCAGCACAGCTAAGCTTGCACAAGCAAATCCATTAGGGGCACTGGAAAGTGATTAAAAGCAGCAACCATAGCTGCTTTATGTTCCTTGACTTGGAGGCACTGAGGCTAACATTAGCATTCCATCTGCCACCTTAGATTTAAATCGGAGTCTTATTATCAGCCAACTCAGCACAAACCAGGGATTGAATCTGAGTTCTCCAATTGTGCATAGTTAGGCACAAAATGCTGGAGTAACTCAGCAGTACAGGCAGCATCTCTGGAGAGAAGGAATGGGTGACGTTTCAGGTCAACCCTTCTTCAATTGTGCATAGTTTATTTATTGGTTAGCCGCACTGAGGGTAATCTTGCCTCATGCAATAGCATGGAACTAGTGAGGATTAATTATTTATGTAAAACCCTCGGATTTATAATTTTATTGAAGTAAATTAAAATAAAATCCAACTGCTGAAATAAAAATGAGGAAAGGTATTGTGCGAATTGTTGATTTGTTGTTGTCATTTTAACACATTCAATATTAGCAAGTCATCAGGAGAGGCCTGAAATAATTTCTGCCTTAATTTTAACTGCTGTACAAAGGAAAATCAGGAGAGGTGCAAAATAGTTAAGGGCCTGTCCCACTTAGGCGATTTTTCAGCAGACTGCCGGCGACTGTTAAGCTCGCGGCAATCGCCTGAAAAATCGGGAACTGGAATGGTGACTGTCAGTGGAAACACACACACACACACACACACACACACACACACACACACACACACACACACACACACACACACACACACACACACACACACATTGCAACGGCGGGGGTCAGGGATAGCAGAGGGAGCGCTGTCTGAACTTCACACGGTGCAGAGCCAAGGTGATACTGGCACACACCGTGATGAACAGGAAGGTTAAGACGGCTAGCACAGTGTACAGTAAATCCTTTATGTACACCCCGGGGATGGCGGGGAGAAGGAGTGGGGACATTTTTAAGAAGCCAGACAACTTTTAATAAGCCACAGCTACACAGCTGTGAACTTTGGCGGGCATTTAACATTACCGGTCGGTTCTCCTTGGTTCTGAAAAGTTGTGTTTATGTTTTTCTTCCCCAATGAGCCAATGAAAATGACCGGTCAGCAAAGGCGTTTAACTAACACTACCTACAACTACCCCGACCACCTATAACTACATGGCGACCCCACTACAACTGCACCTACGACTGCAGGATTATCAATTTTCTCCATAGCGACCAATTTTTGGCCGCAGAAAATTTTTCAACTTGTTGAAAAATTTGCGGCAACCATACTGAGGCAGCGACTAGTTCCCAGAATGCGGGAACTCCTCGCGACCATGAAGGACACGCACCAGAGACCACCAGCGAACATGTGGCAACCATGTGGCGAGCGCAGAGTCTCCTGCACTCGCTTAAAAAGTCGCCTAAGTGGGACAGGCCCTTTACTTGTTATGACAGGTGAAATGATTATAATGTATCTTTTATTATTGGTAGACACAAAAAGCAGGAGTAACTCAGCGGGACAGGCAGCATCTCTGGAGAGAAGGAATTGGTGACATTTCGGGTCGAGACCTATTCCTTCTCTCCAGAGATGATGCCTGTCCCGCTGAATTACTCTAGCTTTTTGAGTCTACCTTCAGTTTAAACCAGCATCTGCAGTTCCTTCCTACACTTTTAATATTAGTATATGATTTTCTTCCTATTAGATTTAAACAGAGGAACTAATTCAGGACCATGTACTTGTGGATTTTCTCAAAGCATTCAGATTGGTTGCGATACAATTCTCACACATTGTTCATGTTTTCTTCTTGAGCTAATCAGGACATTGTGTGGAGAATGTTACCCATAAGTTTGACTTTCATACATATTTAAGCTATTAAGTGAATCAAGGAATATGATTGTTAGCATAGAAATATGGCAATGACATAAATGGCAGAGCAAGCATGAGAGTCCGTTACTTCTATTTCTTATAATCCTTGCAGGTGCGATTTGTAGTATGTAAGCAGTTCATATATCTCTTACCTGGACACTGCTCTTGATATATGGATATTATCTTCCTCATTAATACTGGCTTTACTCATGACATTGGGAAGCTCTAAGCACTGATTCATGCACAATTTTAAAAAAATATATTGATGCATAAAGATTAAATGCAATTAAACTAATAGTGTGTAACTTACATATATGTGAACTGTACAACATTTAAACATTTCATGCACCAACACAATGAGCATGATGTAGAATTACCTGATCAACTTGGAAGACATAGTTTGATGAATGTTGCAGGATGCTTACGATTGTGTACTAAGGGAAAAGCATTAGAGCAAAGGCAATTCAGCAATGTATTACTAGGTGGATGTAATTTTGAGCTGGTCTGGGCTTTTTTGATATGAATTGAGATGATACCATAGTTACTGGCTTTGTTCCTTCTTACTTCAGATATATTGTTTGTGTCCTGTGCTTGTGATTAATTTGTGGTAGGGTCAGAGTCGGGTGTGCATGACTCATTGTGTACATTGTCTTGGCGACCAAAGTGAGCTAGTGATCCAGAACTAGATAAACTGATCACATTTTAAAGATATAACGGCTTCTTGGGGAGTCCAATGGGATAGAGAGTGTCTTGCTCCCACTCCTATTTTGTGGGTTCTGAGGTGGCTGGTAAGACCAATGTGGAACCTTAGCCTTTTCCACGGATGGTGCATAAAATAACTGACTGTGCAGGCAGGTGGGTAGTTTGTGTCTTTCATGCAGGTTGTATATATGTTCCTAATGCATGGACTTAAAGTTCTCAATACCATTCTGAATGTTCCTACTAGAATCTGTGCATTGGTCAGGGATTCCCAAGCATCAATGTGGAGCTTGTAATTTCCCAAAGAGACTTTGAACCCTTCCTTGAATCTGGTCCTCTGTCCACGTGATCATCTAATCTCATGACAGAACTTGTATTGGATGGTCTGTCTCAGAAGTCTGGCATCAGGCAGGTGAAAGATGTGGTCTTCCCAATGGATCCAACATAGTATAATCAGGATAGACACAAAAAGCTGAGGTAACTTAACAGATCAGACAGCAAAAGGAATGGATGATGTTTCGGGCCAAGGTGGGTCACCTATTCCTTTTCTTCAGAGATGCTGTCTGACACGCTGAGTTACTCCAGCAGTTCCTTCCTACACAGAGTATATAATCTGGACCTCAGTGCTGGGTGGGTTAGTCTAGGGGAGGACACTGATGTTAGTCATTTATCCTTTCAGTGAATTTGGAGGATTTCATCGAGGTAATATTGGTGGTAAGCAAGATTGTTCATTGTACCTGTACAACACTGTATTGTGTATATGATAATACAGGTGACTTCACGGTGCTATATTTTAAGTGCCTTGAGGTGCCTACAGGAGATTAATTAAAGACCCAAAGTATATAGGAGAGTAAGCCCACCGCTTTTGTGTGAGGTTTAGGGTTTTCATCTTCAAATACTTTTTTCTCAATCAACTAAAAGCTGGGATGGTGCAGCGAAAATTATAATGTATTTCATCATCAGTATTTATTCTTGCTGTGGTGGGGATCGGGGTTTAGGGAGGGGGGTTTAGGGAGGCGTAATGGAGGTAAAGCTTTTGCAGAGGTGGCAGATTACTAGAGGACTTTTGTTCTGTGGATACTGAGCAGCAGGACCATCCAGACTTAGTTTAATTTTAGTTTTAGAGATATAGCACGGAAACAGGCCCTTCGGCCCACTGAGTCCGCACCGACCAGCGATCCCCGTACATTAACAATTTACACACATGCCAAGAATACAAACCAAAGCAAATTCACCCACAAACCTGTACGTCTTTGGAGTGTGATAGGAAACCAACGATCACGGAGTAAACCCACGCGGGCACGGGGGGAACACACAAGCTCCGTACAGACAGTACCCGTAGTCTATCCCGGGTCTCCATCATATGGTTAAATGAACTAGTCAATGATAGCTTGGAGATTAGTCTGGTGGTCTTCCTTGGAGCATACTTGATTGAAGTTGATTGAACTGGTTCTGAAACTGTCTGAAGAATAAAGAGAATATTGATATTGGCACCTTGGAGAAGGAAGCGGCTGAAAGTTGCGTTGTGTTAGGGATCATGGAATAGGAGCTGCAACTTGGTAGCTGTTGGGATTTTAATGATTAAAGGAACTGAAAGCATGTTGGAAAGTTGCACATAACATATTAATTATTTGGTGTCAAGATTAGAGAAATCTTCCACTGTTTCGCAAATATGTCAGAGAAGGACAGGAGTATTCAGTCTCTCATTCACTGTGGTACTAACAACATAGACAATAATGAGTGAGAAGTCTTAAAAATACTTTTAAAAAAGGGGAGTCAATGATTTAAATACTGAGTTGTATGTAAATTATTAAAGGGATTAATGAGGGAGAAAGCTCCCCACCCGAAACGTTGCAGAACATTCCCTTAACAGATGCTGCCTGACCCACTGGGCTCCTCCAGCACTTTGTGTTTTGCTCAGGAATAAGTGAAGTAGAGGGAGTGCACACATAATTGATGAAATAGTATTGGGAGGGATAGATTCTATTGGTACCAATACCGTCAGGAAGGAACTATATGGCAGAAACCGGTTTCATGAATCCTGGGCCGGAATCAGGAGTCCAGCAGAAAGAATACATAGAGAGACCACAAAAACTTTAAACAACCATGGTTTGGGAAGTGACTGTGCACAGATAGGTAAGATAGAAAAGATCTAAAACAAACAAAAGGAAAGGAAATATGATTATATGTTGCTCCCAGGTCACAACATGGTTATGTCCTTGAGAACTATCCATGACCCAAACAGTTCGCAAGTAGGAAATGCTACTGCCCAGATATATATTTAAATAAAACACAGTTCATATACTGTATGGGTTTCCATAAGTCAGGCGTTCATAACTCAGGAGAGATCTGTATGGGTGCTATTATTGCCTATTGCTGAAGAGAAAACAAAAAATGTAAAACAGTTAAAAGATGAATGCAAAATGGGTAATGTGGGAAAAACATTAGGATGGAGATGTGGCCTAATTAAATATGTAAGCGGACAGAGTGTGGGGGCAAATGAAATTTGAAGAAATGGAAGGCAAAAATTCAAGTAGCAGTTTTTGATATGGTAGCTGTAACTACATAACCACGGCATGTTGCAAGATGGTCAGTACTCACTTAAAAAGGTTATTAAATATTCAGGAGAGAAAGGGGAAATGATAGAGGTGAAGAACTTGTCATTAAAGATAAGATTATATTTAAGGTATATGAAAAGGGAAATTGAAAATAGACTTTATGGTAATAGCATCTGAGGAGTGGTAGAAATGATTAAACGAAAATTAGCACATAGCAAAAGCAGAGCGATTTTAACGGACAATGTCTACCTTTTATATGGACTTGGTTTTGCAGAGTAGCTTATATTAGAAAGGAGTGAATTTCTTAAATGTATTCTATCTAATATGCTACTTCAATGTAATTTAGAGTAAAAAAAGTCAGATAGTCATAAAAATAATTCATGAGACAAATGTGGTCAACCGCTTAGTTTTATCCAATTGGCATCATGTTTTTAAGTGAGTTGAGTGGAGAAAAAAAGGTGACACAAGTGCGATAGAAATTGTAAATAGGGACACGATTGACTTCCAAAAGGCTAAATGGCGAAGCTTTGCAGAAAATTGTTCAAACTATTTTTTGTATAAGGAGGTACAAGATGAAATGCTCAAAAAAAAAATCGGCACGACGAAGAATTGATATGCACATGTAAGTAGCAAGTGCCAGTGTACATCTTCTGCAAAACAAAAGGCCTGAAATGATCGAAGAGAAAAAAGAGAAAGAAAAATAGAAATGATCAAGTCATGCATGACCTGGAGAGACTCAAAGCCAGCAATAGCAATTAAATAGTTTAGCACACAAAGAAGTTAATGTGAAAATAAATGTTGTGAGGACACAAAAATCCGCACAGATATATTTTGTAATTACATTAGGTAGTAAAATGGTGGTTGGAGCATTTGGTGCCTCATGAAAACAGCAAAATTGTCAATAAATATCAGCAGTGGCTTCTTTCAGGTAGTACTGCCAATGCATGAGGCATGGGATCACCACATCACTGTCATCACGCGGGTTCCTTTGAACAGGATACTTTGTGGAGTCCAGACCTTCAGGGTATAAACACTTTACCCTTGGTATGCTCTTCCACTTGTTGCATCCCACCGAGTGACTGACATATACAGATCCCCACCACTCTCTGCGGTCCAGGAGTTGCCAGGATCTAAGCTGATTGTTGCAAGGGTTGATTCTTTATTTTACTGCTTGGCCCAGATGTGAGTATCTGGAAAAAGACCAGGAATTGGCAAGAAGAAGGAAATTAATTAAAAATGCATAGAATAGTTCAATGGTACTTTATTGCCACATGAAATATCTTGCTATACATGCCACAATTATACATAAGGCAAGAGTGCAGCAACTGGAAAGTAAGAATAGTAGATTACACTAAGGCAGTGCACAAAAGTCATAATGTTTCTGGTGCCATCTGGACCGTTCAAGTTTCAACATTTAAAAAATGTTTAGTTTAATCTTGGCATTAAAGCCCTGCGGCAACCTTGGATTAGCAATGTCGGGGTCAGCCTGGGCTGGCGATGCTGTCTAGATTATTTTCGTTTAGAGGCACAGCATGGAAACAGGCCCTTTGACCCACTGAGTCCACACGGGCCAGCGATCCCTGTACATTAACACTCTCCTGCACCTACTAGAGACAATTTTACCAAGCCAATTAACCGACTACTAACCTGTTCATCTTTGGAATGTGGGAGGAAGCTGAAGATCTTGGAGAAAAGCCACAAATTCCCAGGGAGAACGTACAGACAGCACCCAAAGCCACGATCGAACCCAGGTCTCTGGCACTGTAAGGGCAGCAGCTGTACCGCTGCGCCACCGTGCCGCCCCATCCACCACTGTTGCTGTACTTCTGCAGGCTGCGTTTAGCCACGCACCCGTCCAACCTGTGTTGAACCTCCCAGTGACCCACTGCATGGATACCTCATTGCCTGGTCTCCTGGCCTCCCGCAACCACCACTGCATCGCCATGAGCTGTCGGGGACCTCCAGTAGCTGGTCTCAGAACTCCCAGAGTGCCTCTGGGGACATGGGAGGCAAACCTATGGCACCGATCCACTCCTCCGTCCCACCATCACCAATATCATGAAGGTTGGTGAATGCTTGCAGTGTGTAACAAGAGATTTGTAGAATGAGGAGGGAGTATAAGGGGCAGCGCTAGGCTACTTTTTGATTCAATCATCTTTGTCCGACTGTTGCTGACAAGAGATTTTTCAATAAAGAAGACGGACACAAAATACTGGAGTAACTCGGCGGGACAGGCAGCTCCTCTGGAGAGAAGGTATGGGTGACGTTTCAGGTCGAGACCCTTCTTCAGATGGTATTTTCGATAGTTTCAATAGTAGGCAATTTTTCAATACTTGCTCCAATGAAACATAGTACCCTGTCCCTCCAGCAGGTGAACAGTTGGATCTCCACATTTGCAGGTCTTCTCGTGCCAGTTTTACATATCTCTTCTACAATGTGAGAGGAAATATGGTATGAGTGTATTGCAAGATGACTGTATGATGTGCCTGCCATTGTTAATAGCAGACAGTAAGGTAGAAGGTACAAATGTGAAATTTCGATAGTAAAATAGACATCTGATGGCATGGTCATTAATATAAATGATATGATGAAGTTGTGGTTGATAGAGGCTGAATAGGGTGCTTATTAAGGAGAAATGCAATAGTGTTGTGATATATTTGTTGGGAGATGAAATTTGCTAATGTCTTCATCGAGCTTGATGGTCCATGAGTGTGGGTAGGCAAGTGTCCATGTGATATTAATGACCTTCTCACATTGCATCTTAACTATCTGCCTTGCGGGCTTTCTAAATGTGTAGGAAGAAACTGCAGATGCTGGTTTAAGCCGAAGACAGATACAAAAAGTATGAGTAACTCAGCGGGTCAGACAGCATCTCTGGAGAAAAGGAATAGGTGATGTTTTGGGTCAAGACCCTTCTTCAAATTGAGTCTGAGATGCTGTCTGACCCGCAGAGTTACTCCAGCCTTTGTGTCTATCTTGAGGGCTTTCTAAATGCCCTAATAAAATATTACCTTTATTCCTCACCTCACTCATGGTCTTCAGAGCCTCATAGGCTCATGGTGATTCCACTCTCAGCTGCGGTCAGTTATGTTTGTTGCAAACTTCAAAATTCTGCGGAATAGTTTACACTCCAGCAATTTCTCCTTAGTTTAAGAGGCACAGTCTTGGCGTCATTCAGTGCCAGTTAACTTCAGCTGGCCCTCGCTGCTGATTAATTGGACCAATAGATGTGTTCTAAGGCTACACACATGCTTAGTATTAAGTGAGTGCTGAAATCATATTAATGAGGTCACAGTGTACATTTTGTGTAGTGGGCTGGGTCAAATGGACATGGACTAGTCACATATTATGATCCCAGTGTGGTGTATTAGTATAATTCAATATTCCTCACCCCACCGTTCAATGGACAATGGAACTTAAATTTAAATGGACAATAATAACGATCTGAAGGAATTAATTTCTGTTGCATTAACTTGCAATGTAACCTGCAGTCACTTCAATGCACCCACACAAATGGTGTAATGGTATACTCCTGGTTAAACAGTAGGGGCTTATCAGTGAAATTCAGAAGGGCAAACAGACACAGCTGAACATTTAACACTATTCAGCACAGTAAAATTACACCACTGCTGTTTCAGAGGCAGTCTCTAACATTGTAAAATATTTATCTCCTCTGAGCATAGAACTAGAACTTATTGCATAGTTTTAAGATTATAGAAGAACTGCAAAATCAACTCTTTTATGAGGCACTTGAATCTATGACTTAAGCAATATTAACGTTATTGCTCCTAGGATTTTGAATTCTATTTGCATGTCATTAAAAAAATTCCTGTATATGTGAATGAATAATCAATGGGCCATTCTCTTGTACAGAATTGTGGAAGAAAAATAATGAGAACATGCTTAAAATGAAATAATTCATTGCCAGTACATTACCAGTGGTAACAGTGCATTAACGTTTTGTTTTATTTTCATGTACATTGTGATAATGATGCCAAACCATGTTGTAAATGTTTTACTGCAATATTATCCTCTGGTCAGAAGAAACAATACTGCTGGGAAATAATCCATTGTTATATATTTTTTTTTTAACACATTGATCTGTTGAGAATCAAACAAAGTGCTGAGCCTATATTGCATGTTGGCAGAAAAGACAATTTATGTTTCCAAATTAACTCCTTTGAAATGTCCTGCTTTCATCGATTACTTGCAATGCATAGCTGCTGAGGTGTCTAATGCCTATAAAAACTTTTTACTGGGAGACGTTGTTGGCCTTGTTGATCGAATTTCTCTATTTCTACTCTCATCTCTGAAAATTAATATTAGTTAAATTAACTGGCCCAATATCTGCTGTTCCCTTTGAGCTCCCACAGAACATGATGTAGAGTCATGAAGTCATATAGTACATAAACAGGCCCTTTGGTCCAACTTGTTTATGCCGACCAATATGCCCCATCTAAGTTATTCCTATTTGCCTGTATTCGGTCCATATGCCTTTAAACATTTCCATGTATCTGTCTCAACTATTTCCTCTGGCAAAAAAAGACACAGATTGCTGGAATAACTCAACGAGTCAGGCAGCATCTCTGGAGAACATGGATAGGCAACGTTTTGGATTGGTATCTTTCTTCAGTCTGAAGAAGGTTCCGGACCCATAATGTCGACTATCTGTCTGTGATCGGTGGTAGCGTTATCAAGGGTTATTCACCAGCAGACGGTGTGAGGGGTCTGTGATCGCAGAAGGACAGGTCTTGCGTCCGTGATTGACGGACAGAGTGAGGAATGAATCTGGCATCTGTGTTTGGTGAAAGGGAAGGGTCTGGGGTCCATGATCGATGGATCAAGTGAACTGATGGTCACTGTTCAATGAAGATAGAACGTCAAATATCACAAGGATTTGAGTATAGGAGCAGGGAGGTTCTACTTCAGTTGTATAGGGTCTTGGTGAGACCACACCTGGAGTATTGCGTACAGTTCTGGTCTCCAAATCTGAGGAAGGACATTATTGCCATAGAGGGAGTGCAGAGAAGGTTCACCAGACTGATTCCTGGGATGTCAGGACTGTCTTATGAACAAAGATTGCATAGACTCGGTTTATACTCTCCAGAATTTAGGAGATTGAGAGGGGATCTTATAGAAACTTACAAAAGTCTTAAGGGGTTGGACAGGCTAGATGCAGGAAGATTGTTCCCGATGTTGGGGAGGTCCAGGGCAAGAGGTCACAGCTTAAGGATAAGGGGGAAATCCTTTAGGACCAAGATGAGAAGGACTTTTTTCACACAGAGAGTGGTGGGTCTCTGGAACTCTCTGCCACAGAGGGTAGTTGAGGCCAGTTCATTGGCAATATTTAAGAGGGAGTTAGATGTGGCCCTTGTGGCTAAGGGGATCAGAGGGTATGGAGAGAAGGCAGGTACGGGATACTGAGTTGGATGATCAGCCATGATCATATTGAATGGCGGTGCAGGCTCGAAGGGCCGAATGGCCTACTCATGCACCTAATTTCTATGTTTCTATGTTTCTATGTAACAATGCAGCATAAGAACAGGCCCTTTGGCCCACAATGTCTGTGACAAATATGATGTCAAGACCAACTCTTAACTGCCTGCACATAATCCATATTCCTCCATTTTATGCATTTCCATATGTCTGTCCAAAAGTCTCTTAGGTGTGACTGACATATCTGCCTCACCCACCACTCCTGGCAGTACTCACCACCCTCTGTGTAAAAAAAAAATTGCCCCACATATCTCCTTTAAATTTTGCTCATCTCACTTTGAAACTATGGCCTCTAATATATTTGATTTTTTTTCCATCCTGGCAAAACAGTTCTGTCAACCCTATCTGTGACTCTCATAATTTTACATAATTCCATCAGGTCTCCCCGCAACCTCTGGCATTCCAGAGTAAATCATCCAAGCCAGTCCAAGCACTCACAGTAGCTAATACCCACTAGTACACGTAAAAACAAGGAACTGCAGTTATGAAAACGACACAAAGTGCTGGAGTAACGGCCATCAAGGAGAACATGGATGGGTGAAGATTCTGGTTGGGAAACCTCTTCTGACTAATTGTGAGGGTGGGGGGAGGCAGACGGAAGCTGGAAGAGCGGGCAGAAACAAACCTGGCAGGAAATAGGTTAATACAGATGAGGACGGTGTTTTTGATGGGCAGATATTTTGGACAAAGGCCAGAGATGAAAAGACCGAAGATGGAGGACATTCTGACATAAATGATATTTATCATTTCTGGTAAAGCAGAGGTCCTTATTCCTGTCTGCCCGTTTACATGCTCTCTAATAATTATTTATAACCCTATGGACAGCATTTTGACTTTCTTTCATGTTAGCTATTGATCAAGTCACATTCTGTCTTTGCTCCTCTTCTTCCATTTACCATTTTGTCTCATTATCCTGTATTCAGCTTGATCTTTTCTCTTGATCTCCAATGACTTTTATCCTCTTTTTCTATTTCATCTGGAGAGATCAGTCTTTGGATTCCCGACATTTCCCCATGATGTGATTAGGCCTAGAATATACCTAACCATGTGCTATTTTAATAACTATCTTGCCTCCCACACTTTGATTTCAATTTACCCATTTTATCTTGGCCAAACATTTGAGCATCTTTCCATAGGCTTACCAAGGCTTTTATGATGTACTACGATCATTAACCCATTGATAGTTACTGCACGTGATTCTTAACTTTCCCTGGAACAAGACTTTCTTTCTGAGCAAAACGTAGTGTAACTCAGCGGGTCAGGCAGCCCCTCTGGAGGGAATGAACAGGCAGGATTTTGGGTTAGGATCCTTTATTAGATTGAAGAATGTTCCCCACCCAAAACGTCACCTGTCAATTGCCTCCACAGATGCTGCCTGCCTGCAGAGTTACTTCAGCATTTTGTGTCTATCTTCGAGTTAATCTAGCACATGATTTTCTTAAGACGTCTGCATTTCCTTGTGTCTCCAATACTTCCTTCTTCATCGGTCTGGAATCTTGCTGATAGAGGGAATTCTAAACCCATTCCTTGCTACTTAAAGTGTAGGAAGGAAATGCAGATACTGGTTTATACAGACACAAAATGTTAGAGTAACTCAGCGGGACAGGCAGCATCTTGGAGAAAAGGAATCGTTGACGTTTCAGGTCGGAACCCTTCTTCAGACTCCTTTTCTCCAGAGATGCTACCATCCATGCTACCTAATTCTGAGCCTGACCAGAGGAAGCAGCCTCTCAGCATCTTCCCAATCATTCCCTCTTGAAGCCATATCTCTTAGCAAGTATAGCAACATTTCACAATCTTGTTCCTTTATTGTTTGCAATAAAAGCCAATTTAACATTTGCCTATGCAAGTGCTTGCAGTTAACTATGAGAGTGTCTGCAAGCAGATGGAAAGCATGTAAGTAAAAACACTGATAATATTCAGAATGGTTGTGCACTCTTTGTTCTCTCCAGTGCATCAGTGAGCTTTGATGACATTGTGCCCAACATTACACAATGCTTTCATCAATAGCCTGCAGAAGTGAATGAGGAATATAATTTATTTGGTCACTTTAACACAGTAGACATGCTCAGCATATTTTTACGATTCAATTTGATGGACCTCCAGAACAACTGGTTCTTCAAGGTTGGATATCTTGTTTCAATGAATAATTAGATGTCATTTAGATGAATTCTAATACGATTCGTTTTGTAGATATGACCTTCATGTTCACCAGACATTTTAGTTGAGTTATTATATCCAAATTGTTTTCTTTTCCTACCTTTGTAATTGGATATGCATTCATCATCTGCATTCACTTGATATTTTCCCTTCTAATGTGCACTATCTAGTATTTACTGATGTTAAAATATCATTTCTCAGCACATCAATTTGCTTGGCCTGAAATTCTTTCAGTACTACCATTTTCAGTTGAATTTGATTTCTGCAGTCGTTTCTTTCCATATATATATACGAAGGACTTTAATGTACCCTTATTGAGATACTATTCACTGTCCTTCAGAAAATAAATTTATTATCACCTTATTTCTCTTGGTGGTACAATTTTTAATCAAAACCAGCCAAATAGCTGTTTTTTCACGTAAAATATTCATTAAACTCCTCACACCTTCATATAGAAACTTCTTCAAATACAAGTGGGTAATAACATATCCTGCATTCCCTTATCATTATCAATATGTCACCTCAAGTAATTCCTTGAATAACTTTTGGAGGCATGACCTGAGCTTTGATTTTAATTGGAGTCATTACATATTTATTCTTTAGAATGTTGCGCCAGAAACTCAGGTTCAATCCTGACCTCAGGTGCTGCCTGTGTAGAGTTGCACATTCTTCATGGGTTTCCTCTAGATCCTCTGGTTTCCTCTCACATCCCAACAGCACAAAGGTTAAGAGGTTAATTGGCCAAAGCAAATCGCTGCTCATGTGATAGAATTTCTGTGGGACATTTCAATGAAAATGTGGGGAGGACTAAAAGTTAGATTGAAATAGGATTAGTGTAAATGGTTGATTGATAGTTGGTGCAGATTTTCAAGGCTTGTTTCTATGCTGCATCTCCCTCTATGTTATTTATGTTTCAAAAATGGATCCAATTCAGAACCATTTCATCCAATTTAAAATAATGTACAGCAGATCACATTGAAGTCCCACACAGGTGAACCCCAGCCATATTTGTACTGTTTACCATAAGTGCAATTAGTTAAAGTCACTTATGCTCGACTCATACAATGCATCAAGAGCCTGGTTAAATATCATTGCAGGAGGTTAAATGCCTCATCAATAGCCATTGTATGCAACAGGTTGGTTTGTGGAACATGCAAATCAGCCTTACTGCAAATAATTCTTTACAATCTTTCAAAGCCTGCACCAAGCAAACATACTTCCTATATGTGTTTATACCAGCATTAGCAATTCCAAAGGCATTTATACAAGAAAGCATTTTTCTGTAGAGTGTTAATAGAGCTTTCATGCTGGTAGACCCTTCTCAGTGTAAACAGGCTTATAGTCAAAAATAAAAGCCTGCAAAAGGTTTGAGTAGCCTGGGAAAAAATGAATAAATTGCATTTGAACTGTCTGCCTATACAGATGGCAAAACAGTCTGAAGTTGCTGCTAAGTCTGAATGTCTTTCAGATTTACACAGAACCATGGGTGATTCTGAAAAGACTTAGTTTACTTTTCACATCATTCTTTCTTATTACGTTAAAGATTCCCAGAGTGACTGTTTATTCATAAAGAAATGCCACACACAACGAACAGGGCCACATTGGAGGCTCATGTTTTACAATGAATCTAAATTCAAAGGGATTACTTTGTATTCGCAGAACCACAAACCTAACAGTGACATTTCCCTATGTTCCTATTCCTAGCAAAACTGTTCGTATTGGCAGGAATTCTTCGCTGGTGAGACAAAATTGAGTCAAAATGGTTTTTGAAGATGTATTTCATATTAAATATCATGGAATATGTTCATACGATGTTCTTTCATCCAATGCCTTTGGTTCATATTGATTTTGAGGTATTTGCTGGTTACCTCAATTACTTCATTGTTCTTAACATCATTAAAACAGATTATCTAACTGCTGATTTGGGGAGTTTGGTCTGCATTAATTCCCTGTCATATTTCAAACTTAACAACATAAACTAGCTCAGAAATACTCGTACCATCAGTCTGAAGTAGGGTCCCGACTCGAAATGTCGCCTATCCATGTCCTCCAGAGATATTGCTGAGCGCGCTGCGTTACTCCAGCACATTATACTTTACTCACAAAATTGTTGATTGCTGGTAAAGTGCTTTGGAAAATAATGAGGTCACAATACTGGTCTTTCCTTTTTTCCCTTCTGAATATTTATTTTTCACTCCCAATTGAACTGGTGAGTGATGTGTGACATTTGGATCTTGCTGTTTTAACTAACTGCTGCACTCCTTTAGGTTCACTGCAGGTGATGAATAAAACCAGGCGGCTTATGGAGCAAGGGGGTGCTCATTTCACCAACGCCTTTGTGACAACTCCAATGTGCTGTCCTTCTCGCTCTTCAATGCTAACAGGAAAATATGTTCACAACCACAATACTTACACAAACAATGAGAATTGCTCCTCACCTTCCTGGCAAGCAATGCATGAACCACGGACATTTGCAGTGTACCTGAACAACACAGGCTACCGAACAGGTTTGTCAAATCTTCTGCATTGTGTTAGATGGGATAATGTATTTTAGTGCATTGATCATTTAACTAAATAAAGAAAGTAGAATTTATAATATGTGAACTATTTGATTATGGGGCTGCATGTAAAAGATTAAAATCCAGCATCCAAGTCCTATGCTCATACTAAATTCAAGTGCTGCAAAGTAAGTACTAGATAATTTTATAACTATAACTGATCTTTAACTGCATGTAGTTTTGCTTCCATGCACTTACTTATTTAGTTCATTTTATATCCTTATTGTCAAATGAAAAACTACGCATTATTATTTTCAGATCTAAAAAAAATATTTAATTATGTTTTCTGTTATCAATGATTAACATACGTTTCCTTTTGGGGGAAAATGGAACATTTTTAATTATGTGCATCAATGAAAGTTATTAGTTTCTCAGTTGCCCTGTGTTTCGTGTTCTGTGCCTCAAGCCTTTCATGAACTGGAGCTGATCTACGACACCATTTAAAGATTTATCCCGTTCACTTTTATTGAGCCCGAGAAGAACTGAGCAATATGCCATGTTCTAGCTTCCTGCTATGCTTTAAGATCTAATGAAATATCATTCTTATCTGAAACTGCCCAACCTTCACGATTGTTTGAATTTTAATCAAGGTAAGCTTGCACAAACATACTGAAAAAGGGAATCATATAATTGGTATGTATGTCAGAGCCATTCTTAATTCTTTTAGATCTCACTTCAAACTTCAAACAGTGGATCTTCAATCTGAACCCGCGCTTAGTTAAAGATACCCGGAAACTTTACTAAAATGGAATTGAGCATTTGAATAACCTGCAGTTATATGACATATTTCTATATTTTAGCACAAGGTCTTCTATAATAGAGTTACATGAAAATAAACTCATGCAACATCAATTTGTCAAAATGAGAAATGCAGCAATATTGAAATTGAAATTGTTACTCCATTAATTTTGCTTCCTTAATTTTCAAGGATGATTCATAGAAATGTAGGTCTGCAAGAACTCTCAGACGGTAACAATAAAGAGAGAGAGTCAACCCATAGATCATGCAGGATAGATAAGTACATCAGTTATCGTAACTACACTTCCTCTGACACTGCCTCGTGTAAACACCATCCCCTACTCTCAATTTCTCTGTCACCACCGCATCTGCACCCAAAATGAGGCTCCTCATTCCAGGACATCTGAGGTGTCCTCTTTCTTTAGTAAACATGCCCCCCCCCCCCCCCCCCACAACCCCTGCTGTAACAGATGGATCCCTCATCCGCATCACCTCTGTGTCCTGTGTTTCTGCTCTCACTCCCCCTTCTCGCAGACAGAACAAGGAAATACTTCCCCTTATATCCCACCAGCCTCCGCATCTAACACATCATCCTCTGACATTTCTGTCACCTCAAAGGTCTTTTATTGTCACGTGCACCAGTTAAAGTACAGTGATATGCGAATTACCATACACCCATACCAAAAAAAAGCAACCAGACACACAACTACATAAACGTTAACATAAACATCCACCACAGTGGATTCCCCACATTCCTCACTGTGATGGAAGGCAAAAAAGTCCAAGCTTCTTCCTCTTTATTCCTCCAACATGATCCCGCCATTTGTCACATTTTCCCATACCCACCCTTTTCCGCCTTCTGCAGACTCCTTGGTTCACTCATCCCTTTCCTGCCCAAATGACTCCCTCCCCAGGTACTTGCCCTGTATTGCCTATCCCTATACCTCCTCACTCACCTCCATCTAGGTACCCCGGCAATCCTTCCAGGTGAGACAGAGGTTCACGTACACCTTGTCTAACCTCGCCTACAGCATCCAGTGTTCCCGATGTGGCCTCCTGTACGTTGGCGAGACCACGTATAGACCCGGTGACTGTTTCGGCGAACATTTGCGCTCGGTTTGCCTGGGCCCACTGGATCTTCCAGTGGCTAACCATTTTAACTCCTCTTTCGATTCCCATACTGACCTTTCTGTCCTGGGCCTCCCCCATTGCCAGACAAAGACCACACACAAACTGGAGAACAGCACTTCAGATTCCCCTTGGGTAGCTTGCAACCAAACGATATGAACATCTGAAGCCTCCAATTTCAGGTAACCTCTACCAGCATCTCCCCTTCCCCCGCTATTCCCCTACTCCCACCTTCCTTTCCCTCTCTCACTCTCCTGCGCCCCATCTGGACTCGCACTTGTTTCTTCCCTCCCCCTCCCCTTCCATCTACATTGCTTCCTCTAGCTTCACAATTCACAAATGTTCAATCCATTTGTCTCGCATCTTTTGTCTTTTCATCTCCTGCATTTACCCATCCATTTGCCTATCAAAACCCCCCAACACCAGTATCCACCTGTTACCTGCCAGGCTTTGCCCCATCTTCTCCTCTCTTTCAGCTTTATCTCTCCCCCCCCCCCCCCCCCCCAACAATCAGACAAACATCACCTACCCATGTTTTCCAGGGATGCAGCCTGATCCACTGAGTTACTTCACGCCGTGCATTTTTTTTACAAACAACAGGCATTGCCTTCATTGCCTTCAATGGTGCAGCCTTTGGTTATCTGAGCAAAATAGTGTAACTTCAAACCTGACACAAAGCATGTGTTTGACCAAAAGCAGTCATTCCTCTAAATATGGCAATGCACACTACTCGGATATGGATCACCACAAACTGTTAGCTGAATGCATTATATTGGCAGTTAATATTCCTCTAGAGTCAGTGTCACATCTGTGGATAGAAGGAACGGGTGACGTTTCAGATCAAGACCTTTCTTCAGACTGAGCCTGAAGAAGGGTCTCGACCCAAAAAGTCACCCATTCTTTCTATCCAGAGATGCTGCGTGTCCCGTTGAGTTACTCCAGCATTTTGTGTCTAACATCGATGTAAACCAGCATCTGCAGTTCCCTCCTACACCTAGTGTCAGTGCATTGAATTAAGGGCTGTCCTACCAGCATCTGACTCCATGCGATGAGCATGATCAAACTAGAAGCGGGGGCCGCGCGGAGGTCGGGTGATCCCCTGTACAGGGCCATTCCCACCAGCATGCGCCTGCATGCGGCAAGCGCGACCAAACCGGCAGCGAGGGCCGCGCGGAGGTCGGGTGAGTGGCGCAACGCGGCGCAAAGTGAGGTGAACTTGGAGCAAAGTCTTAAGGTAAGTTAGCCAGGACAGAGAGGGGCACAGAGGCACACACACAGAGGGCCACGGAGCCACACACATAGAGGGTTACGGAGGCACCTACAGATAGGTTCACGGAGGCACGATGTTGAGGCGGTGTGTAATGCGTCGAGGCGACTGCGAGCCGACAAGCCGTTGCCGTGCGGAATTTTTGAACATAGCCTGTTTTTCGGATCCCCGCGCGATGTCGGGATGAACTCCGCACAATTCCGCACAGCTCTGGCGATCGAAGTGGGACCGGCCCCGCGACGCCGGATGGTTCATAGAGGGTCATGGAGGCACCTACAGATAGGTTCACGGAGGCACGATGTTGAGGCGGTGTGTAATGCGTCGAGGCGACTGCGAGCCGACAAGCCGTTGCCGTGCGGAATTTTTGAACATAGCCTGTTTTTCGGAGCCCCGCTAGCGATGTCGGGACGAACTCCGCACAATTCCGCACAGCTCCGGCGATCGAAGTGGGACCCGCACCGCGAGGCCGGAAGGCTCAAGCGACCACATTAGGTCGTGCTCATCGCATAGAGTTGCATGCTGGTGGGACAGGCCCTTAACTGATGTCAGCATCAACTCCCAGGCCTACATCCCCAGCATTGAGCCCATAATTATACCTAATCATCTCTGATGGACGGGCCGCTTTGTTCTCATGCCCAACATTGGATTTGGGAAACAGACACTCCATTCTGATGTTTGTCACAATAAGAGATTGTCAGGTGTAAAGGGAAATAGTTTATGGATGTCCTCAAAGACTGCTTGGGAAACGTGGAACATCCCTTATACTTGTGGAAATCCCTGTTGCAAGACAAGGATGGCATCGGGAAGCTAAACAATGGAGGCAGTCCACCTTCCTCCCAACTTCCCCACCTCCGAAGCCACGGGAACTGGAGAGGAAGCAAGCCATGGTAAACCCAAGGGACTGCTGAAGAAGAAGAAGAAGAAGGAGGCAGCGGGCAGAATTGGGTGCAAAGCGTAACAGTGGTTGGCATAAAGAATTAATATTGGTGGTATTAGCAGTAAAGTTAATAGAGCTTTGGGATTTAAACAAAGAAACATTTACCAGGCGGCATTGTAAATGAAGCAATTAGTATACAGCACACTGATTAGAGCTCATTTAGCATGCACTAGCCCAGACGGCACTCTGTGAACGACAGTCCAAATAAATTAACTTGACAACATACAAAGAAGATGCATTGTCAAGGAATACTCGGCTGACTGTAGTGTCAGTAAAATTCAGCAAAACTTGATGGGAACCAGCTGAAAGAAGGCAATACATAATAGCTGAATCTATACAATATTCCAAATGTTCACATCAACCAAAACTATTGGCAACATCATGAATGCTACAGAGGAGTTAATGTTTTCCTGTTCAATGATCTAGTGATTCGATTATGCATTTCTTATGGCTTACAATCATAACAAAAAATATTGTGCATCCAATATGCCAGGCAGTGTGTCCATTCTAATTTAATGTGGAAATTTGACTTTGAGCATATTGGTGAAGATATCAGAAGAAAAGTTGCCAGGCGTCTACAGCTGAAACTGGTTGAATGCCCTTTTGTTTTCCATTAATGTCTATTTGGTGAAAGTGATTGAGTGGTTTTCATGAACATAAAATTTATCTCGCTGGGCTGGTGTAAATACCTGACTTTTTCTCACAGAGAGTGGTGAGTCTGTGGAATTCTCTGCCTCAGAGGGTGGTGGAGGCAGGTTCTCTGGATGCTTTCAAGAGAGAACTAGATAGGGCTCTTAAAAATAGTTGAGTCAGGGGATATGGGGAGAAGGCAGGAACGGGGTACTGATTGGGGACTGATCAGCCATGATCATATTGAATGGCGGTGCTGGCTCGAAGGGCCGAATGGCCAACTCCTGCACCTATTGTCGATTGTATATTGTCTATTGAATTGTCCCTTCCACTGCTAGTATCTTTCCCTGTGCTAAGTGCTCTTGATCTTTTTCTGGTGCCTCCAGCCCTCACCTGAAGACAATGAACCGAACAGGGCCATCAATGGTCTTTCTCTTCTATTTTGCCCAGGATCCAGTAATTCATTGAATGTCTTATTTGCAGACTGCTTTACTAATAAGGACATGGGTAAATCATTTCCCAACAGGGTTCACAAAAGCTGGAATCATGGTTGATTTTTTTTACCCTAATTCGCAGCCTTTCAGTTGAACCAAAGAGTTATTAGCACAATCCCAGCTAATTCAAAAATGTAGAGAGGACTGATAAGATGGACAAGATCTTGACAAGTTTAGATAGGAGTAGGAGTGGAACACTATTCCATTATATTTCACGGATACAGACTCAAACTACAGGTGTCAGAGGTTATTGGAAGAAGGCAGGAGAATGGGGTTAGGAGAGTGATATAGATCAGCCATGATTGAATGGTGGAATAGACATGATGGGCCGAATGGCCTATTTCTACTCCTATCACTTTTGACCTTATGAGCTCACTTAAAATGATGGGCAAAAGATTTTGGAACTTGAGAGACAATTGGGACTTGGGATATGAGACATTTTTAATGTACAAAATAGCTTATGATCTAGTCCTGGTTGCTGTTAGGCAAGGTGGAAACAGAATCAATCAGGAATTGAAACTTGGAATTGAAAAGACAGGAAGAATCATTTGCAGAGTTATTGGGAAGTAGCGAAGGGCTGATTGGATTTCTTCATAGAAAGCTGTTGTGTTATGTGATAAGTGGCTTTTTATACCATAACTCTTCTATCATTCTAGATATATTATTTGTATTACATTGTGGGTAACAATAAAACAGCAACGCGCTCCACAATCCAATGGCCAGAGACAACTTCCCCTGTGGGAGCTGTGGGGGGTGTGGGAGAGGGGTCTATCTGTCAAGGAAAGGCCTAGTCAGACACAGCAGGGAATGCAACCACAGATGAAACATTCTCCTCTCCAAGCAGAACAATGTCAAAACCCCACCATTATCTCTCACTGATGGACGGATGCTAACTAACTTAATGATAGGGCATTTGGTTTTGCAACAAAACATTTCCTTGCTTTCCCTGTGGTTAAGTATTGCAATAAGGCAGTTTGTCCACAGAAACTGGTATAAACACACTAAACCAGGGAGCCTAAGCAATCCCTTGGAAAGCTTGCAGCTCCTCCATCCATGTTATGCTGATGAATGAGAAGAGCATTTGACATGAAAAGATACTCTCTCTATGATAACCACAGAGGAACCACATAGAAGCTTGATGAGGGAATGTTCAGAGAGAGAATACGATGAACCCCAGTGTGTCTGGATGACCTTTGAGACAATGGGCCCTTATCAAACCCATTACTATGAATGGATCCATGCCAGTGCAGTGTGCAGGATGGTCAAAGCTGAAGAGATCACAGCCTATAACTTGTATGTGAAAAGGTTGGCATCAGTAATGCAGTTTCTATTATTTGCAGCAATGAGAACTATAGTAATTGGATGGTGTTTGCAAGACCCCATTGTTACTGTACAGCCCCTTTAATTCATATCTCATTGCGATCTAGGCCAAGTATGGTCCCAGTAGTTACGTGAGTGTTCATCCAATGTTCTAGCGAACCCCAGTAGCTCCGATATATGACAGCAATGAATGAAGCATGCCGTTTTTGACATGTTATGTCATGAAGTACACGACTGAAGTTAAGAAACTGTCAGCCACACTAAAGTGCATTGTGCCTGCAGGTGCCCAGGCTATTTCCTGATAAGCACAATTTACAGAGTTAAAAAATAAATATAGAGGACCTGAGCTTGAAAAATGGCCATTATAGATCCTGTTCTTGGTCTTGTGTGTCACCAATCATTCATGTGTAGGAAGGAACTGCAGATGCTGGTTTACACCGAAGATAGCCACAAAATGCAGGAGTAACTCAGCGGGACAGGCCGCAACTCTGGCGAGAAGGAATGGGTGGATGTTTCGGATCTGAAGAAGGGTCTCAACCCAAAACGTCACTCCAGAGATGCTGCCTGTCCCGCTGAGTTACTTCAGCTTTTTGTACCTATCATTCATAACCGCTTTAACTCTATTTGATTATTAAAGGTGTTATAGCAGTGCATTTGGAAAGCAGTGACTAATAAGGACATGGGTAAATCATTTCCCAACGGGGTTCATCGAAAGCAGATCAGTCAGGGTCAGCATGGATTTATGAAGGGGAAATCATGCTTGACTAATCTTCTGGAATTTTTTGAAGATGCAACAACTAGAATGGATAAGGGAGAGACAGTGGATGTGATGTATCTGGACTTTCAAAAATGCTTTTGACAAGTTCCCACACCAGAGATTAGTGTGAAAAATTAGAGCACATGGTATTCGGGGTGGGGTATTGTCATGGACAGAGAACTTGTTGGCAGACAGGATGCAAAGAGTAGGAATTAACGGGTCCTTTTCAGAATGGCAGGCAGTGAGTAGTCGGGTGCCACAAGGCTCCGTGTTGGGACTCCAGTTATTTACAATATATATTAACGATTTAGATGACAGAATTAAATTTAAGATCTCCCAGTTTGTGGATGATACAAAGCTGGGTGGCAGTGTGAGTTTAAGAAGGAACTGCAGATGCTGGAAAATCGAAGGTAGACAAAAGTGCTGGGAAACCTCAGCGGGTGCAGCAGCAGCTATGGAGCGAGGGAAATGGGCAATGTTTCAGGCCAAAACCGTTTTTCAGACTGATGGACAAAAGTGCTGGAGAAACTCAGCGGGTGCAGCAGCATCTATGGAGCGAAAGAAATAGGCAAAGTTTCGGGCCGAAACCCTTCTTCAGTGTGAGTTGCGAGGAGGATGCTATGAGGCGGCAGTGTGCCTTGGATAGGTTGGGTGAGTGGGCAGATGCATGGCAGATTCAGTATAATGTAGATACATGTGAGGTTATTCACTTTGGTGAAAAGACCAAGAAGGCAGAATATTATCTGAATGGTGTCATATTAAGAATAGGGGAGGTGCAACGGGACCTGGGTGTCCTTGTACGTAAGTCACTAAAAGTAACCATGCAGGTACAACAGGCAGTGAAGAAAGCAAATGGCATGTTGGCTTTCATAGTGAGAGGTTTTGAATATTGGAGCAAGGAGGTCCTACTGCAGTTGTACAGGGCCCTTGTGAGACCTGGAGTATTGTGTGCAGTTTTAGTCTCCTAATTTGAGGAAGGACATTCTTGCTATTGAGTGTGGAGTAAGTTCACCGGGTTAATTCTCGGGATGGTGGAACTGACATCTGATGAAAGAATGGGTCGGATGGGCTTGTATTCACTGGAATTTAGGATGAGAGGGGATCTTATAGAAACATAAAATTCTTAAGGGATTCGACAGGCTAAATGCAGGAAAAATGTTCCTCATGTTGGAGGACTCCAGAACCAGAGGTCACAGTTTAAGAATAATGGGTAGTCCATTTAGGACTGAGATAAGGAAAAACGTTTTCACCCAGAGAATTGTGAATCTGTGGAATTCTCTGCCACAGAAGGCAGTGGAGACTAATTCACTGCATTTTTTCAAGAGAGAGTTAGATTTAGCTCTTAGGGTTAAAGGAATCAAGGAATATGGGGAGATAGCAGGAAGGGGATACTGATTTTAGATGATCAGCTATGATCATGTTGAATAGCGGTGCTGGCTCGAATGGCCGAATGGTCTACTCCTGCACCTATTTTTCTATGTTTCTATCTTGGGAGTCACCTCATGGCAGACATTTATGATGAAATTTACAAGCACCAAATTGCCACCACAGCCTTTGATTGATTGAAGAAAAGGGTATTTTTCTCATCAAGACATCAGACATGAAAAAGACCTCACGGCTCACCAGGTAGCAATGATCCCTGCCCTCCTCTATGCTTCTGAGACCTGAACTACCCATCACTGACACCTCCAGACCCTGGAAATATACCACTGATACAGGTACTGTAAATTTTTCAAAATTCACAGTAAACTGATATTAGCGCCCTCTCTCTTGGGCAACAGCCATGAGACCTAATTCAGATTCACCCAGTTCCCTTCAGCAGGGGAGATTACCAGACGCTAATTTATTGAAGCAGACACTCTGTTCTGAGCTCTACCAAAATAAGAAATTTCCAGGTAGACAGAGGAAAAGATTCAAGGATGAGCTCAAAACACCCTTGAGATGCAACGTCCCACTGACCCCGAGGAGATCTTGGCCTTGGTCTCTGGAACAGAGAGTTCCAGAGACCCACCACTCTTTTTTCACACAGAGAGTGGTGGGTCTCTGGAACTCTCTGCCACAGAGGGTTGTTGAGGCCAGTTCATTGGCTATATTTAAGAGGGAGTTAGATGTGGCCCTTGTGGCTAAGGGGATCAGAGGGTATGGAGAGAAGACAGGTACGGGATACTGAGTTGGATGATCAGCCATGATCATATTGAATGGCGGTGCAGGCTCGAAGGGCCGAATGGCCTACTCCTGCACCTAATTTCTATGTTTCTATGTTTCTATGACTGCTCAACTACTCAAAGTGGAGAAAGAGCATTTGGGATAGCATTGAGAACCCTATGTCCAAGTATTGGGAGCAGGACAACTCCTCACAAGCTACCAACCCACGGTCTAATTTCTGGAAAAGTTTGTATTTCTCAAAAGGACACAAAGTGCTGGAGTAACTTAGCAGGTCAGCCAGCATCTCTGGAGAACTGAAATCACACTAGTGGTAAGTACGTAGCGGGTACGTCGTAGCTCGGGACATCTCTTAGCGGTTCGTAACGGCAGATCCTCGGGAAACGCGGTAAGCTCGTGAAGTTTTTCAACAGGTTGAAAAATGTCCACGAGAGCCCCGAGTACCTACAAGCGGCTATTATCGTAATTCTCCAAGTTCGAATCAGGGGAAACACGGGAGAACTCTTGAATTACCTCGTACAGTGGGACAGGCCCTTTAGGAACCCTTGCAGGTCGACTTTTGATACATTGTTCTTCCTGCCACTGCTATTTAATTACTGCCATCAATATGGTATGCTTACAGCCCTGTCTCTATTTATATGCTCTCAGCAACACCAAGAAACTAAGACACTACACATCGAAACTGGAAATTCGATCTCCCTGTTTTCTATCGTTTTGCTTTCTAATCACCATTCACATCTGAGGCTGTCTTTGACCACTGCCTCTACCTCACCCTCTGTTCCTCCCTCCCACCAAAATTTCATATCTGTCACCCTGGTTGCCTCCCAGGAATTATCCTCAGCTTATTCTCTCAAGTACAAGGAATGCAATGTGGCAATAATTGCTACATTGCCGGTTTAGCCATCTGCCGCCAGATATGATTTGATTGCATCTGCCTTGGCCACACTCTACTCATTTCTGCCCAGGCTGTCTATTGCTCTAATGTCAGGAGTGAAACAATATCTTTGAACAATGCCCCAGCTCACAGTATTGATTAAGCTACAAAACTGTGTCCTTGGCTGTGGAGGATGTTGAGATTTTCTGACAATATGGAAGGTATCATATAATTCTCTATTTTCTTGTTAATCAGGACGTTTATGTCTGTCCCTCATACAAAAACAGATAATGCTAGCAACATTGAATAAGTCTGGCTATGTCTACTTTGCTCATCTGTCTGTCTGGTTGCCTGTGTCCATCTCCATTGGTCTCCACTTGTCTACATTTCTCTCGATAAGGCGACAAGACCGGCTGGCTGTACAAGTCTCTGTGTCTGCACCTGCCTCCGATCATACCACCAACCAACACAATGCAATGCAAGCACCATTCACTGACTCTCTCCTCCTTGGCTTCTCTCTGTTACATTGGATTAAACACCACACAAGCATCAACCAATCTCACATGTGTACACATCCACGTGCTATTGTGTAAGAAGGAACTGCATATGCTGGTTTAAACTGAAGATAGACACAAAAAGCTGGAGTAACTCAGCAGGACAAGCAGCATCTCTGGAGAGAAGTAATGGGTGATGTTTCGGGTCGAGACCCTTCTTCTGGGTCTCGACCAGAAACATCACCCATTCCTTCTCTCCAGAGATGCTGCCTGTTCCGCTGAGGTCCACCAGCTTTTTGTGTGTCTATCCACCTGCTATTGTTAAGAATAAGGGGAAGGCCATTTAGAACGGAGATGAGGAAAAGCCTTTTTCACCGAGAGAGTTGTGAATCTCTGGAATTCTCTGCCTCAGAAGGCAGTGGAGGCCAATTCTCTGGATGCTTTCAAGAGAGAGTTAGATAGAGCTCTTAAAGATAGCAGAGTCCGGGGATATGGGGAGAAGGCAGGAATGGGGTACTGATTGTGGATGATCAGCCATGATCACAGTGAATGGTGGTGCTGGCTCGAAGGGCCGAATGGCCTACTCCTGCACCTATTGTTCTATTCGCATATACTGTGCTACTTTTCACACAAAGTGTGGTGGGTGTATGGAACAAGCTGTCAGAGGAGGTGGTTGAGGCTGGGACTATCCCAACATTTAAGAAACAGTTAGACAGGTGCATGGATAGGACAAGTATGGAGGGATATGGACCAAGCGCAGGCAGGTGGGGCTAGTGTAGCTGGGACATGTTGGCCAGTGTGGGCAAGTTGGGCCTAAGGGCCTGTTTCCACACTGTATCAGTCTATAACTATGACTCCAAGAAAGGCTGGTGAACAGCTGCTAGGTCTCAATGGAGGAGACTAGTGAGAGAGGATAACCTCAAGCGTGGCTAGATCTGCAATCCCTGCTTCAGGGTACATCACATGAGGGACACTGGTCCAGCCTGGCACTCTTCCAGGCAACAGAGACAGCAGTTGACACTTGTGGGATTAAAATGATGGGATTAAAAGAAGACAGCATAGTCCTGCTCCACAGAATTCCTGCCACTCCCCTCCAGGATGGCACATCAGCAATGCTGGTAATCAGATTCCAGAATACATTTGTAATTCAATGAGACTCGCTTATAATACTTTACAGCATACTCACTCGTACATGAATCTCTGGAACAGTAGGTGAAATCAAACTGCTTATTTGCATGATTACTTTTGATAATTGCATTCAATCACCTCTCTGCTACTTCTAGCTGACATAGGTTCAGTCAGTATCATTCTGAAAGGGTTAATAACCTCAGTAAAACAATGCATATAGGATATTAAAGGACATTAAAATAGTGTGAAAGGAAATTACATTCCAACAATGGTTTATTTAAACGTGGCATGATCTAAAGAACGTTTAGTCCTGGGATCACTATGTTCTGAGAATGTTATGTGCCATCTGGCTGAAGTATAGTGCAGTAAATTATGCTGAATACAGGGTAAAATAGTTCACTGAAACGTCATCTCCTCCACCACTGGTGCATCACGGTTACTTTTGCAAAATGCTCTGCTGTAAGCTAGTGTGGCTTCTTCAAAAGCAGCTTCTAAAGCCATGACCTCTGGCGTTAGAAGGATGAGAACACCACTGACTCCAAGTTTCCCGAGTTCATAAGATCATAAGGAATAGGAGTAGAATTAGGCCCATCAAGTTTACGCCGCCATTTAATCTTGGCTGACCTATCTCTCCCTACAAACCCCATTCTCCTGCCTTCTCCCCATAACCTCTGACATCTGTGTTGCCTAGAGGTGCACACTAACCTGCCATTCCATTATTGTTGAAACTAAATCTGAGAGCACCATACTAAACAACATGGTGAGAGCACCTTCACCACAGGGAAATACAAGTGTTTATCAACTTCTCAAGCAGTATTAATGATGCGTAATACTGTAGATGTTGGCTTTGCAGCACTTGAGTGAACAAAATTGTGACAATGAAGTAATAATAATTTATCATCAATCCAGAGTGGTGATTTATCTAGCCGTTACCTAGATCTTTGTGTGCTCATATCATTGATCCTATTGTTATTTTTAGTATTTAAATGTCAGTGGTTTCATTAAACTACAATTACAGTTTAGTTTAGAGATACAGGATGGGAATAGGCCCTTGGGTCCACCAGGTCCACGCCGACCATTGATCACCCGTGCACTAGTTCTGTGTTTTCCCAGTTTCGCTTCGTACACACTTGGGGCAACTTTGACAGAAGCCAATTAACTGACAAACCTCCATGTCTTTATAATGTGGGAAGAAGCCAGAGCACCCAGAGAAAAGCCGTGTGCTCACAGGGAGAACGTACAAACTCCCGCAGAAGGCACCCGTAATCAGGATCGAACCCAGGTCTCTGGCACTGTGAGGTGGCATCTCTAATGCTGCACTACTGTTGCTACTATGGCTTAGGGAAGACAATTTGTTTGCACTAGTTGTACAATAAATGAAGTAAAATTTGGTGTTCTGAGGCAATATATTCAATAAGGATGCCTGAGGCTTTGAAATTGATCTCAATAGAAATACGTCTTAATGAAGATTTCTTCAACGCTGTGAGAAGTAGGTAAACAGAGGAGAATACTCTTCTGACTATATTGTGACTTAGATATCAGATTTCATGCGTTAATTTTAAACAAGCTCGTTGTATGTTGTTATGTGGATTCATCATCCACAATTCTTTATCTACAATCCGTTTGATGATTCTTTCAGTGAGAGGTTTGTCTGAAGGACCTTGTGAGGAAGGATGGCCTAATGACTATGTAATGTTTACTGTCTACTTCATTTATTGGTTTTGTTTAGTTACTATTGCGATTTTTTTCCCTTGTCTTTAAAACCATGGAAACAAATGGGGATGGATTGGAAATTGAACACCAACTCTCAGTGTCCTCCTTAGGTCCATGGAGCACCAGAGGAACAATACACAGCAGTTAGTGCTGTTGCTACACAGTTCCGTGCTGTCCTGACCTTGGACGCTGTCCGTTTCCCTCTGACCATATGGGCACTCCCTGGTTGCCTCAGTATCCTCCTGCATTCCAAAGACATGTCAGTTGTTTGACTGATCTGCTTCTGTATGTTGACCTCGAGTGGGTTGGCTATAGGAGAATCGAAGGGAATGGGTGGTCACTCGAGAGAAGAGATCACAGAGAAATCAGGAGGGGAATGGTATTGATGGGATTGCTCTATGACCCAAATGGCCTCCTTCTGTTTTGTAAGAAAATATGAACAGTGTCAAACAGCATTGACAGATGCTAACATCAGGGTGAGTTGTGTTCTAGTCTCTATAAAAGTGAAAAGCCTAATACTATTCACAGGTTGTTTAATTCAGTTTTAATCCAAATGCTATATATTGACTGATCCCCACTTTAATCTCTTCTAGCTTTCTTTGGGAAATACCTCAATGAATACAATGGCAGTTACATCCCACCAGGATGGCGAGAATGGGTTGGCCTTATTAAGAATTCTCGCTTTTATAATTACACCCTGAGTCGGAATGGCTTTAAGGAGAAGCATGGATTTGATTATTCCAAGGTATGTAATTCATTTTGTTTGTAAGTGTGACTTTTATTCTTCATTTGTATGACTAAGGTAGGTGTCCCCATCAGTCTCAGATTCCCAGGGCATATACAGTACATTACAAAACCTGTAATGCAGTCTTCTTTAATCTGAATTGCAAACTATTTTTTAACAGGATTGCCCTTTTAGAAAGGGATCAGTCTAATTCAAAACACGTTGTTGGCTTTTGCCTCAGGTTTTTTATGCACATTGGTCTGTACTATGGTAATATCTGAAACACACACTTTTTTTTCATTGTTTACATTGCCCTTCTATTGCTCAGCATAAAATCTACAACAACATATTGCTTGATGTTTCTTTCATTTAATGGTAAGGAAAATGTCTCCAGACAAGGTGTATGGTGTAAGAATAATGAAAGCACTGCATCTGGAGCAATGTACTCTTAATCACTTTCTGTGGGCAACGCAACTGTTAGCTAAGGTGACCTGCTTACTTCAGAAATGTTTACTGAGGCAAATCAGACATCCCATTTGTATTCAGGGCATTTCCATAGAAATCACCTTAGGAAGAGCATAAGGGTTGTTGTGTTATTTTTATCCCTTTCATCTCGTTATGCCTGAGTAAGATTCGATTCCATCTATACTTTCCGTTGGTAATTGCCAATAAGCTCTGTGGTTAGAATTTAAAAAAAGGGGAAGTGCAGTCGCTGGTTAATACACAAAAAAGACACTAAGTGCCAGAGTAACTCAGCAGGTCAGGCAAAAACTCTGGGGAACATGGATAGGTGATGTTTTGGGTCCAAGACCCTACTTCAGACTGATTGTGGTGGGGGGAAGAATAAAGCTGGAAAAGGAGAAGGTAGGTCAAAATGTGGCAGGCAGCAGGGGGACACAGGCGAGGTTGGGGGGAGAGGGGTGATAGGCACATGTTCGAACTACTCCCTTCGGGCAGACGCTACAAGGCCTTCTACGCCCGCACCTCCACTCAGGAACAGCTTCATTCCCAGAGCTATAGCGGCTCTGAACCGGCCCTGCTGAGTGCCCCCCACCCCCATGGACTGTCTCGCTCGGATGGTCACATCACACAGACACATCTGCACTTTAGTCTGTTTTGGTTTTGACTGTTTTACTCATCTAGTGTTCTTTTCACAAACCATATTCTCGGGCTATCTAAACCTAAATTTTATTAGTCGTTTAAGTTATGACATCGGATGGAAGTTGCAAACCAAATCTCGTTGCACTTATGTGTAATGACAATAAAATATTATTATTATTATTATTATTATTATTATTATTATTATTATGGTTGGGAGATAAAAGCAGAAGGTGTGAGACAGGAATGAAGAGTTGTGGATTGCCAGAGTAGCCATTGGTGGTGGTGGGGGGGTGGGGTGGTGGAGAAGTAGGCGAGTCCAGGTTGGGTGCATGGAAAGTAAATGGGGGGGGGGGGGGGGGGGGGAGCGGGAATTTAAGGTGGGTTGGTTAGAAGTTACCTCAAATTGGAGAATTCGTTCAGTTGGGTTGTAAGCTACTGAGTGCTTTACAAAGGAGACTAATACTGGCCTTTCCTAATTCATACTTTCAATCATGGATTCAGCGCTTAGTTTTCACATTGTGAAGTGCTACTAATTATACCATGAACTGATTTCAAATAATGGACCACTTTTTCCAGAAAGTGTTTTCGGAAAATATTGGCCTAGAAATTCCTTTAGCTGTTTTTTAATACAGTAAATGATGAAAGGGAATGATCCCAACACAAAAAAAAGCAACAGCCTGAACATGGCAAGAAATGTTACTAGTCTGGTCTACATATTCAGTACGAGCTGCTGGTGGTATCTGCCTTGTTAGTATAGGCAACTTGTCCAATGGAAACATTAAACTTTAACGTTGCCTGTCCATGCCCTCCAAAGATGCCGCCTGACCCGTTACTGCAAACTTTGGACTAAAATGATTTTATGTCAGCACTCTATGTTCTTGTGGAGAAAGCTCTGCCACTTCACAGAATATGCACCAACACAGTTGGCCGAGTGCTCAACCCCTGTGAGCCTCTGTGTTAAAAATGAATACTGATCTTATGGAAAATACATCATTGCTTCTATTTGTAGTATCAGCTAAGAGGTATACACCATAGTAGTTTAGATTGACACAAAATGCTGGAGTAACACAGCAGTTCAGACTGCTAAACCGGTTCCGATCGGTTACTAAACACTTTAACTCCCCCTCCCATTTCCACACTGACCTTTCTGTCCTGGGTCTCCTCCATTGTCAGAGTGAGGCCCAGCGTAAATTGGAGGAACACACCTCATATTTTGCTTGAGTAGCTTACATCCCAGCGGTATGAACATTTACTTCTCTGACTTCAAGTAACCCTTGCTTTCCCTCTCTCCATCCCATCCCCTTCCCAGTTTTCCAACCAGTCTTACTGTCTCTGACTACATTTTATCTATTTGCTTTGTCACCTTCTCCCAACTAACAATGATCTATTCTACATTTTCCTTGATCCCTATGCCCTTTGTCCTGTTTTCACGCCTTACACTTCCTTATCTATACACTTCCTTATTTATGTACCTCTCACTCCCCTGACATCAGTCTGAAGAAGGGTCTTGACCCAAAAAATCACACATTCAGACTCTCCAGAGATGCTGCCTGTCCCGTTGAGTTACTCCAGCACTTTGTGTCTACCTTCGGTTCATACTGAAGAATGGTGTCGACCTGAAATGTCACATATTCCTTTTTCCCCAGAGGTGCTGCCTGACCCGCTGAGTTACTCCAGCATTTTGTGTCTAGCACTAGCATTTGCAGTTCCTTCCTATACATAATAGTTTAGATTCAAGGATCAATTTGAATTAAGGATCACAAGTGTCTTTGTACTGGACAGGAGGGTTAGCTTGGTGACGTTACGGGTCTCGACCCTCCTTCAGAGGGTTTCGACGTGAAACGTCGCCAATTCCTTCTCTCCATAGATGCTGCTTCACCTGCTGAGCTTCTCCAGCAAATTTTGCCTAGCTTTGATTTTTCCAGCATATGCAGTTCCTTCTTAACCAGGAGGGATAGCTTAACAGCAGCACCAGCTAGCTGGAGGGTGAGACCTACTGTCTCTACTGCAGAGGATTTATATGTGAACTTTAAGGCAAAGGCAGGTGAGGATGTTTGGTGAGAGTTCAGTGTACATGGTTACATGCAATGGATCAAAGCAGGATGGACCAAAGCGCCTACTCTAGTTGTGGTCCTACTCAGTAGGGAATGAATTGGTCAGTTCCTAATGAATGGGCAGGTTAGCTGTAGGTACATTGCTGCTGGCATTGCCAGAGCAACACAGCACAGTGTAGTTGCAAGTATTCAAATACAACAGATGCTGGGACTCAGAATTAAAACAGAAAATGTGGAAATGCTATCTGGTCAGTAGCACCTGTGACGAGTGAAACCGAATTAGTCGCTTAAATCTATAAGCTTTTATCAGAATTCAAGTCAAAATCACAGCAGGGCAGGACCTTCACAGTGAATAGTAGGATCCTAGGGAATGGTGTAGAGCAGGAATCTAGGAGCACAAGTGCAGTGTTTCCTGAAAGTGGCATTGCAGGTAGATAGGGAGGTGACGATGGTTTTTGGCATACTAGCCTTCATCAATCATGTCATTGTTCTTGTCTTTGGTGGTAGAGGTTGTGAGTTTGAATGTTGTCAGAGCAGCAGCAAAAATGGAGGGAATGATTGATTAGTTTTTATTATCAAGTGCCAGACAACCAGGTTGCCTTGGTGCTAGATGCTGAATTACCGAGTGTTACATTGGTCCAAGCCAGGGGGAGTCTTCCATTAGTCTCCCAGATTTGCCTTGTGCAATGACATTGGGAGTGTGGCAGGTGGCAGGTCACTTGCCACAAGATATTCACCCTCTGACCTGCTCTGTGGCCACAGTATTTATTTGATAGGTCTAATTACATTTCTGGTCAGTGTTGGCTCCCAGCATGATACTGATGTGTTATTCAGTGACAGCAATGCCATATAATGGCCAAGGTAGGCGCTTACTTTCTGCTGTTAAAGGGAATTATTGCCTCGGAGCCATGTGGCAAGGATGTTACTGGCCATTTGTCAGTCCGAATGTTAGTCTTGCTGCATGCTGGCATAGGTTATTTCATTTCCTGACGGGTTAAAGTAACATAACGGCCTCTGGAAGATCTGTTGTGGGTATTATCTACTGAGTATGTCTCTTCCTGCTCTCTCTGTTTTCTTTGCTGTTTCCTCTCATCCTGAAGCCCTGTGGGCAACGTTGGCTGACTATTTATGATTGTCAAAACCTGTCTGATTGAAGTGGATAGTGCCCAGAGCCAGCAAAGACGACTTAAAAGTTGGGAGTTGAGTTTAATAGCTTGAAGACAGATGAAAAGAATACTTTGAAGTTAATCAGTATCCTAACAGGGGGATCTAGCAGCTATTGTGTTCTATTTAGTGGATCTGCACCATTAATAGTGCAGCTAAATGTTCTTCCTACCTAGCAGTGCCACAAGTTGGTCAGTCGCAAGTTGGGGAACACCTACAGCCACCATTCTTCAACAAGTTGTAATTTAAATCATATGTATGATATGAAAACAGAAGAATGCTAGAAAAACCTAGCAGGTCAGGCAGCATCCATGAAAAGAGAAAGAGTTAATTTTACAAATCCGGAGCACGGATCAGAATTGAATATGAGTGAAATTCCAAAGACGTGTGGGTTTGTAGGTTAATTGGCCTCTGTAAATTGTCCCTAGTGTATAGGATTGAACTGGTGTACAGGTGATCATTGGTTGGAGTGGACTTGATGGCCTTAAGGGCCTTTTTCCATGCTGTTTATCTAAACTAATGTGCAGGAAAGAACTGCAGATGCTGATTTAAATCGAAGATAGACACAAAATGCTAGAATAACTCAGTGGGATAGGCAGCATCTATGGACACACTGATCTGTTTTGTAGTAAATGCCTACTATGTTCTGTGTGCTGAATCAAAGCAAGAATTTCATTGTCCTATGAGGGACACATGACAATAAATGAACTTGAACTTGAACATCTCTGGAGAGAAGGAATGGGTGATATTTTGGGTCAAGACCCTTCTTCAGCATATGTGCAGGGGGAGATCAAGTTTAAGTCGAGGTTTCAAGGTCAGTTTATTGTCACATGTACCAATTAAGGAACAGTGAAATTCAAATTACCATACAGCCATACTAAAAAAAAGCAACACGACACACAACTACATAAAAGTTAACATAAACATCCACCACAGCAGATTCCCCATGTTCCTCACTGTGATGGAAGGCAATAAAGTCCAATCTCCTTCCTCTTTATTCTCCCGCGGTCGGGGCAGTCGAACCATCCGCGATCGAGGCAATTGAAGCTCCCGCAGCCAGCGATCGAACCTGCTGCGCCTGGGCGGTCGAAACTCCTGTGGCTTGGAGTCCCCGATGTCAGTCTCTAACCAGACACCATGGGCTCCACGATGTTAAAGTCCCGCAGACTCCCATGTTTGGAGCCCCAATGTCGACCCCCGACAGGGATCGTGAACTCCGTGATGGTAAGCCCGCAGGCTCCCATGATGGAGCTCCCAGTCGATCTCCAGTAAAGGCTGCCAACTCCACGATGATCGGACGGAGATATGATATGGAAACAAATCGCATCTCTGTCAAGGTAAGAGGTTAGTAAAGTTTACCCCAACTCTCCCCCTCCACCCCCCACATTAAACAAGCTAAAGAACACTAAAAACATACGTTTAACACATATAAACCAGACACAAAGAAGGAAAGGACAGACAGACTGTTGGCGAGGCAGCCATGCTGGGGCCAAGTCGCTGTAGAAGTCGAAATACATGAAATTAAACCTTTGTAGATACAATAGTAATACATAACAAATTATTGTCAGCTCATCAGCTGTGGCCATGACCAGCGAGATGGCCAGGTAGCGACCTGCAATGTTCCATGATCATATGCATAATTTTGACAGAAGGGATTCCTCTTGATTTTCAAAGGAGTCAAATTCCTTAAATTTAAAATGTATAATAGCCTTAATGCTTGGCCTGCTGCTCCCCATCCCCTTCCCTTCCCTATGCCCCACCTGGACTTCCACCCATTTCTCCACTTCCACCTATATTCTTTTCTCCGTCTTCACAATTCACACCTCCCATTATCCCACAAGTTTTGTCTTTTCATCTCTAGCCTTATCGAATAATTTTCCCATCAAACCCCCCCCCGCTCACCTCTGTCCACCTCTCACTCACCATACTTTGTCCTGCCCCCCTCCTACCCCCCCCCCCCTCCTCCCACTACAATTTTTGTGAAGAATGGTCCCAACTCAAAATGACACCTATCCATGATTTCCAAAAACTACATAAAAATTGACATAAACATCCACATGAGTTGTCAACAAATTATTAGATTCTTGAACAAATCTGTCGGCGTTCAATTTCCTTGTACTTGTGGAATCACGACATTCATTTACAGTGGGAATATTACATTATAAAACTGGCTCCATTGCAAATGCAATCCCAGGACAGTTAGAAAAAGAAGCTAAAATAATTGCATGAAATTAAGATTCAACAATTAGGAAAGTAACTTACAAAAGGCAATGATTTGAAGCTATAATATATGTTGAAGAAGGATATGAGGAAGCGTCACAACCCGGAACATCGTCGGTCCCTCCACAGATGCTGCCTGACCCTCTGATTTTCTCACGCATTTTGTGTTTTTGCAATTATTTATGTGATAGTGTATCCAGAGGCTGACTACATAACATTAGTTTCATTTTCTAATTATTGTCTTGCACTTACTCGCAGGTATGCACCATTCATTATTTAAAAGAGCAAAGACAAAATCCTTGGTTACTGGAATAAAACAAATTGGTTTCCATTAGTATTGTATAAATTATTATATTTACCCTGCAGACTAAGACCAGCAGAAAATATTTACAAATACATATTACTTTTTGAACTAGAATGTTATTCAAGTTTTAAAACAAGTTGAGAGGAAGTGATCACCATTTAGGCTCATCATTAATATTACTATAAACAATAGCTTTAATTGCTTTCTCTGCAGAACATAATTACAATATTAATTTCCAGAAGCCTAGTGCCTGCTGCGATCCTGGTGCTGGGGAGAAAGGACACAGCTGGTTGTCTCATCTTAACATTAACATGTGGCATAGAGTCCAGCCTCAGGCTGTGAATTTGCAGCTGGGAGGCTGGATCTCTGGTACCAGGAATCTGTGATTATTCATGCCTGCAAGTGCTTGGAATTGCAGCAGTTTCTTCAGCAGTTTATCACTGATGTTTATTTCAGAGCAAATCGTCTAGAAAGTGGCCCTCACTCCTGCTGAAGGCCGTGTTGAATGGCTCATGCTATTTTGATGTGTTCAAGGGTTCTTGCAATGTACCACACACAGTCCCCGGCGTTTAATACGTGATTCAGCCATTGCTAATTTTGGGTTTCGCTTTCAAATTACACATTCTTGTTATGTTCAGGAAATTAGGCATTGCTAATGGCATTGTCAACCCATGAGAATTCCTTTTGGCGAGATGCAATGACATTTATAAAGGGATTTTTGTTTTTAAGTTATGCTCACAGTGCCTGAGTTGTGTCCATCAGGAGTGGATGTCAGGAATTTTGATCCTTATCTCAATATTTTAAGTCAATCAAATTACTCTGAGAAAAATTTGAGAAGGGCACCAAATATCTATGTCCACTTAGTGACTTAATGCTTAACATTGTGTTATGACTATTATAATGAATTGAACCTATTTTTGCCACATTATGGATTTTTATGTTTTAATATAATTTAGTATGGTAATTTTCTGTAATTCTTTTATGTCACACGAAGGAGTGGTTATTTTTTGCTCTCTTGTCTTTCAAGAGGACATAGGGTAAATGGGTCGAAACTACACCTTACCATTTCATATCTCCAGTTTCCTTCTTCCCTGATTCTCGAGCTGATGAAGAGGCTCGGCATTCTCAGTGCGTATATATTTATTAGTGTTCGCAGCCATCATTAACCTGTTCACTGCCAAGATTTTTTTGTGGTTATTGTCCATCCTGTGCCGGGTTTTTCCTAAGTCAAGGACGACTCATCACACAGCCATAAAATGACACTATAAAAGCCATAAAAGGGGCACTGAACAGGTTAAACCAAGCACCCTTGCCACATGTGGCCCCCTGGGGTGATATCCATTCCCTGATTTGAGGGGCTTCTCCACCGGACTCTCCTCATCAATGTCCCGCAGCAGGAGGATCCTAGACTGTGGTCCAATCCCACAGTGCCTTGTCGTGGGCTCCACCAAGCTTCAGGGAGTCCCTCGAGCACATACCCCTTCAGTCTGGAATAAGCCAGTAGGTAACACATAATAGCTGAGCTCATTCTCAAACTTAAACAACTGTGACTTTTCCATGAGTTCCCCAGTCATTAAATAACAGGGTTGTTCTCTGAGCCTTCTCACATTCTTCATTGTCCCTCTACTATGAGAGAGTTATGGTCAGACGTGCATAAATCTTGTTGACGATCTCTCCTTTGATAGCTTCATTTACACACAAGCAGAAGTTCATTAAAAACATACAAGGAATTTGATTTGCCATAGTCATACTAAAAAAGCAACAAGATACATAACTACATAAAAATTGACATAAACATCCAACACAGCGCACTGTGATGGAAGGCAATAATGTATTACATTTTTCCCTCCTTTTCTCCCGTGGTCGGGGCAGTCGAATCATCCGAAGTCGGGGCGATCAAAGCTTCCTTGTTGGGGCGATCAAGCTCCCATGTTGGGGCGATCGAAGCTCCCGCGATCGGGAAGGTTGAAGCTCCTGCGTTTGGAGCTCCCGAGGTCGATCCCCACCAAGAGGCCGCCAGCTCCACGATATTAGGGCCAGTGCGGACGGCGGTACAAGATGGAAAAAGTCGCATCTCCATCGAGGAAAGAGATTTTAAAAGTTTTCCCCACGCCCCACATAATACAAAACTAAAGGTACACTAAAACATACATTTAACAACAGAATAAAAACAACAAAAGAAGAAAAGGATGAGACAGACCGTTGATGAGGCTGCCATCGTACGGCGCCACCTGATAATGCAGCTTTTGATTTCAAAAACCAAGCATGAAATGTTGTTACTGTTTTCACGTTTATTAGCAGTCATCTAAATTGGAAATTTTCTTAAATCTATCAGTTGAAGATAGACATATGTGTAGGAAGTAAATGCAGATGTTGTTTTACACTGAAGATAGACACAAGATGCTGGAGTAACTCAGCGGGACAGGGGGCCTCCCTGCAGAGAAGGAATGGGTGACAATTTGGGGCGAGACCCTTCTTCAGATTCCCATTTCTTCTCTCCAGAGATGCTGCCTGTCCTGCTGAGTTACTCCAGCATCTTGTGTCTTCCTACACATAACAGTTGAGTTTGAATTGATTTACATGTACTTATGACACATCCTTGTAACTATAGCACTTCAAGTGGTAATAGGGAATAGCTGTAAAAACTAGCGATAAGCATTCGGATAACAAGAAGATTTTTTCATTGGACACACAGCCTGTTCAGCTGCTCCTCTCTAAGGAAGGCATTGGAGTTAGCGAAAGTTTAACTTGTCCACTGACTTTTGTCTGAAATCCTGGGTCAGCCAAATTAAACATTGCGGGCTGACATGCTTGAACTTTTATTCCCAAAGCATTTGTCCTAACTGGTCATTTTGCTCCAGTGCCTTGTCACATGATTAGCAAGCTTGCTTTTTGAGCGTGCCAAAATTCTTTGATTGGACTTTTTTGATATTTTAAAACAATAAAATGTTTAATTTTATGTTCCGTTACTTTTAATCATAACCATTCTTTGATTTATTTTCAATGCCTATAATGCAAGCAACATGCGAACTACAAAGCCTTTAGGCAATCCCACATTGCTTTGGGGACAAGCTGACACTTTATTCACATGGAATTAAATGCCATTCATCTTATACGTCTGTCAGCAAACGTGCCAAGCTTCTGCTGGGCTACAGAAGTGGTAACATCTTGTTGATGGTGCAAATTACTCTAAAGTCTGATGGTTCATCCTTTCCCTGGTGCCCAACTTTCAATTACAAGTGGGAATATTGCCAGGAATTAACCACAGATCTATAAATTAAAGGAGTATGTGTAGGAAGGAACTGCAGATGCTGGTTTAAACCATAGATAGACACAAAAAACTGGAGTAACTCAGCGGGACAGGCAGCATTTCTGCAAAGAAGGAATGGGTGACGTTTCGGGTCGAGACCCTCCTTCAGACTGAAGAAGACTGAATTACTCCAGCTTCTTGTGTGTATAAATTAAAGGAACCTTAGGTAAGGGCAAAGGATCATTGCCAAGTCCATCAGGGATATAAAGGTTTTAGCCGGCCTACCTTTGCCAGTGATCCTACAGTAATGTGCAAAGTGTTGCCCCATTGTGGGTTAAAATCTATATTTGCCCAATGTGCTTCCTTTTCATAACAGCAAACATCATCGAACAAATAGCTTTCCATCTGAGGACCGGAGTTGATTTTAATAGCCCCAGGTGGACAGGCCCTTAAGGCATGGCAATGTGCCAGGTGGCATTCTTCACACTCTGCCCAACTTTCCTGCCCCTTGCATTCAGTGCAATGGGAAATCAGACAAAGTGTACACAAGGAGCCCACCACCTGGTGAGAACAATGGAAAGATGCCAGCAGCTGGTCATTTAAACCATGCCCACTCATCCATTCAGAAAACTGCTCAGCTTCCGCCATCTGTTCCAGAGTTAACATCCGCTGTCTGAAAGACAATTTGAGATGTAGAATGTGGAAAAGGAATTTTGTGGGTTATGATGTTTATTGACCCTGACTTGGCCGGCAGTCCCCTGACAGTTGTCGGTGTGCTGCGAGGCTTTGACAATGGGTGAGCTCCCCGGATGGGTCCAGCAACAAACCAGGAGCTTGCTGACATTTGCCAGCATTTGCAGTGGGGAATGTACACCCAGCTAGAGCCAGTGATTGCAGAAAATGGAATGTGTGAGAGATTTGAATGAAAGATACAGCATGGAAACAGGCCCTTTGATACCAAGTCCACGGCGACCATCAATAGACAATAGGTGCAGGAGTAGGCCATTCGGCCCTTCGAGGCAGCACCGCCATTCAATGTGATCATGGCTGATCATCCCCAATCAGTACCCCATTCCTGCCTTCTCCCCATATCCCCTGACTCCGCTATCTTTAAGAGCCCTTTCTAGTTCTCTCTTGAAAGTATCCAGAGAACCGGCCTCCACCTGAGGCAGAGAATTCCACAGAACCACAACTCTCTGTGAGAAAAAGTGTTTCCTCGTCTCCATTCTAAATGGCTTACCTCTTAGTCTTAAACTGTGTCCCCTGGTTCTGGACTCCCCCAACATCAGGAACATGTTTCCTGCGTCTAGCATGTCCAAACCCTTAATAATCTTATATGTTTCAATAAGATCCCCTCTCAACCTTCTCAATCACCTGCCACACTAGCTCTATGTTATCCCACCTTAGCATCCACTCCCTACACACAAGGGACAATTTATAAGGCCAATTAACCTACTGACCCGTCCTTTGGGATGTAGGAGGAACCCGGAGCACACGGAGAAAACCCAAGCTGTCACAGGGAGAATGCACAAACAGGAGTTGAGGTCTCTGGCGCTGTAAGGCAGCAGATCTACTACCCACACTATTTTGCTGCCCCATTCTTGTCATCATTGTCAAATGTTTGAAGTCAAAGTGCTGCTTGATTGGAAGATACCGTCAGTGGCTCAGGGCCAATGGATGAACGGTATGGGACCAGTTAGGAGTTGGAACTGGAGGACTTCAGGCCTGTGAAGAATTAAAGAAAGGCAGAGAGCAGTTTGATCGGAGGAGGGCTTGTTTCATGGTCAAGGTAAGCTTGCAGAACATTAGGAAAGAGTTTAGAGGATTTGGAGGAGACACGGGTTTGATCCAGACCTTGGATCCTGTTTGTAGGTATGTTGCAAAACTTACCTTTAGCGGCGCTGCACTTCTGCCGCTCCCCGTGTGCGCGACTTTCGCGCCTTGCAGAGGGGGGCGGGCTTAAAGTGCCGTTTTTCCACAGGCCTGGATAATCGATGAATGTCGGGCGATTTGGTTGCTGAAGAAAAATCGCTCCGACATTTAATGAATGGTGGTATTTTTAAATTACTCTAGATTATTTATTAACTAGAGTAATTTAAAAATCACCTTCAAAAGCCGTGAGCGCAGACAACCGGAAGCATTTTGCGTAGGGGAGAAAAAAAGGTAAATACTTTATTTTTATATTAAAAGTTGGTTTTTCGGGAGGCATTAATAATATTTTTATGTTGCGAAATGGGGTCCCCAAAAAATGTATGAACCCCCAGTATTTTTCCCCCCGACTAACCGCAACGTTCTAATCCACCGCATTCCACTAAAACCCACTCGCTAGTTGATTTAAATGGCCATTAATTTACAGGAATAAAACACTAAATTCCTTCCATTTGGCCCAGAAATTCATGAAAATGAGATTTGAAAATTATGTTATATTGTGGATTATTGTGTGAATGTTATTTGGACACTTAGGCAATTTTAAAAAAGTTTATCTTTTCTTAAGAAATTGATAGATGTTTAGATCTACTCATTGAATTTTGTAATTAGCTACAATTAGATAACTAACTAATTATATGCTTTAAATTCAGGTAATCCAAGTAAGATTGTTTAATATTTGTTTCAGAATGCTTCAATCTATAATAACTGAAAATTTCATTGAGTTCTCTTAATTTTTAAGAAAGTTATGGACTTAACTTTTCCAGATCACAGCTTTTGAGTTAAGTCAATTGAAAGGCAATGGGAAGCAAGATGCTAATTTCCGAGTATGAAAATGGCCATAACTTTCTTAATACTGAAGATATGAAAGTAAATTAGGTGTCAAATTAAACTTCTTTTTATGCTTTATCTGATGGGATAAATTGCAGACTTGAATTTTAAAATCTCAAAATTTTGTAACATTGCTACTGCTTGCATGTTCTTGCATTTGCAGTTGCCTGATCCCTCTAGCACTTAGCTTTTTGCTCAATTACCAAATATATTTTATGTTTGAATACAGGCCCCTCAATCCTATTTTGAAATGTGTGGGAAATTTCAACGCATGAGATATTTAATTTGTAAACGTTAGCTTTGCCTTGTTTATTTTTATCTTAGTGGGCTGTGTTCTGATGGAGTGCAATTAAATGTTTACTTGTGATCTACGTTTGATATTTAATATTATATCTGACTTGCTCTTTTTATCTCGATTTAATCGGGTGATATCTTTGTTTGAGCAGAACAAGTCCAATAATAAGCCTTAGAACAGGGGCTGGCTGACCACATAAATTGTACATTGTTTGTGCTCAATAGATTCGCCAGATAGTCTGTTCTTGACATTGTAATCTTTGGCCAAGTTGTTACTCTATTGCACATCAGGACATCCTTTGCAGACCCAATCCCCATGTAACATTTTATTATAATTCACCTTAGAAGCACACTGCGTTAATGCCCAAAATGTTGAAATTATAAAGAAGGAAATGAGGCTTGTTCCACCTGATCCCAACTCAATCCTAACACCATCTGCACTCTAGATAGACACAGAAAGCTGGAGAGGCAGCATCCCTGCAGAGAAGGAATGGGTGACGTTTCAGAACTCAACCCGAAACGTCACCCATTCCTTCTCTCCAAAGATGCTGCCTGTCTGCTGAATTTCTCCAGCATTTTGTGTCTGTCTTCAGTATAAACTGCATCTGCACTGAGAGACATGTCCATGAAGAAGATCACTGATATCAGTTATTTTCCTACCTCACCCTCACACCCATATCTCTATTTCCCTTTCTTCTCTCTGCTTACCACTTGTAATATGTCCTACCAAGTATCTCTTCATTTACCTGACTTGATAAACCTTCACACATATTCTTCTTGCACCTCTTTTATCTCACCTCTCTCCCTTTCCCCCAATGTGCTTCACCACACTGATCTTTCTTGCCAGTGTTCCTCCTGATCTACATTCTCCTGTGAGCAGAATCACGTGAATGGGAGCATGCAGGAGATGAGTGATTACAAAGGTTGAAATCCGACAACCATATGGATTTGACATTATGTTATTGGTATATCAAGTTTGTTATTCCTGGTAGCCTGTCAAGCATTGACTCTAATTCACAGAAAACACATTTTCTATCCAATCACATGCACATCACTTTACAACATAGGAGGCTAGTCAGCCTATCAGTTCTATAATGTTCCCATCACTTCCATTCCCCACTTATAATCAAGTGATCTCTTCTTGCGTTCAGTTCTCCCCAATGCCACTGCCTCCTACTTGCACTAGAAGAAAACCTGGAGAATTACATCACAGTAACAGGCCCATTGACCCATTTTATCCACACCAAACACAATGCTAAGATACTAAAGCCTGCTGGAAGCCACAATCATATGCGGAATCAAGGGGTATGGGGAGAAGGCAGGAACGGGGGTACTGATTGTGTATGATCAGCCATGATCACAAGGAATGGCAGTGCTGGCTCGAAGGGACGAATGGCCTCCTCCTGCACCTATTGTCTATGTTTCTATATCTGCCTCCACCACCACCACCTTTGGCAGCATGCTCCAGGCACCAATAACTCTATTTGTGAGAAACATGCCCCACACAACTTTGCCTCTCCCACCTTAAACCTATGCCCTTTTGTCCTTGACATGTCCGCCCTCTTGTCCTTGACAATTCCACCCTGGGAAGAAGGTTCTGATTGTCTACCGTATCTATGCCTCTCATTATATTTGTGTACTTCTCTCAAGTCTCCCCTCAACCTCTGTCATTGTAGAGAAATCAATAGAGACATTTACACCATTCAGCAGCCTACCAAACAACATAACTTTGGGATGTTGGGGAAACACGAGCAACTGCGGAAATCCACACAGTCACTTAGAGAATGTAGAAGCTCTAAGCAGACAGCACTGGATGTCAGGATCGAACCTGTGTTGTTTGAGCAGTGGAGCAGCAGGACTAACTGTTACACCACTGAGCCGCCTCACAGATGCACCAGAGTAAACAGGCTGTGGGGTTGCATCACAGCTTGGTTTGAGAACAGATCTACCCAAGAAATTGCAGAGTTGTAGATGTAGCCCAGTCCATCACACAAACCAAACTCCCCACCACTGACTCTGTCCACATTTCACATAATCAAAGACGTCCCACTCTAGTAATTCCTTCTCCCTGCTCCCTTTGGGCAAAAACTGCAGAAGCTTGTAAGCACGCACCACCAGTGTCAGGAAATGTTTCTTCCCCTCTGCTATCAGGCATCTGAACAGTCCTTCCATAAGTCAGGAAACTGTCTGATTCCCATCTACCCCATTGTCCTTACTTGGACATGGTTATTGGACTTTGTCGAAGCACTACAATGCTGAGAACTATATTCTGCACTCGGTATCTTCCCCTTTGCTCTACCTATTGTACTCGAGTTTGACTTAATTGTATTTATGTATAGTGCTATCTGATCTGACTGGGTAGCATGCAAAAGAAAGCTTTTCACTTTATCTCAGTACACGTACTAATAATAAATCTAAACCAATATCCTGGTGCATTTTCTTTTGTTTTGGCACAATGATTAGAAATGTTACAATGAATGGTTTTGGCATAATTGAAAGAAACTAAACATTTTAATCTTCTGCACTGCTTTTCATAGCTGTTGTCCTTGATTTTTCAATCCTTAACCTTTGACAAGTTTGTTGGAATTCAAAATAATCAGTGGAGCTTATTAAAATTGCACCTTTGTTCTGTGAAAGCAAAAAAAACATTGTATTCTTGGGATTTTGTTTTACAGGATTACTTTACTGACGTGATCACCAATGATAGCATCAATTACTTTCGCATATCAAAGAAGATATATCCGCACAGGCCTGTGCTTATGGTCATCAGTCACGCCGCACCACATGGTCCAGAGGATTCAGCCCCACAGTTTTCAGAGCTCTTCCCCAATGCCTCGCAGCATATGTGAGTAAAGAACCTACCGGGTCCAGGCAGTCTTATGTTTACTGTTATTATTAGAGACAGTTGTTCTAATCTGTGGAACAACTAAATGTGGAGCATATTCACGTGCTGCTTTCTCATTATTTATGCACAGTAATGAAGAGGAACGGTTAAATTGCAACGTATTAATATAGATCTCTGCAAATCAAATGTGACCACATTTTTGCTATTACCAGTGCATTTCCAAAAGGTGATTTGAGCCAAACCCAGAGTGATAGCGTAATGGACCTCCCTTTCTCTGCTGATGTTAAGGACCCCACAGTCTGTCTGAATCCAGTTGCTTCAAGTAACAGCTCCAGAGTACAAACACCTTGCAGTTTTGCCTTTAATTTCCAATCTTTTTCAGCTCGGAGTCAAGAGGGTTGCTGTTATTGCAAAAGGTAATAAAATAATGGTGGGGGAGACAACATACAACGTGGAAACAGCCCCTTCAGCCCAACCTGCCTACACTGACCAACATGTCCCATCTACACTAGTCCTACTTACCTGCATTTGGCCCATATCTTTCTAATCCTGTCCTATCCATGTACCTGTCTAAATGTTTCTTAAATGTTGCGATAGTACCTGCCTCAACTACTAATTCCACACACCCACCACCCTTTGCGTGAAGAAGTTACCCCTCACCTTAAACCTATGTCCTCTGTGTTGGTAACATTTTCATCCCACAATGTTGGCATGGCTGGAAGGAAATAGGCATAAACAGTGCGAATGCATAATGCAGGTGTTTTTCTCATTTGGTTGGATGTAAAATAAATATATTTTCTAGTTAGTGAGAGGTTGCAGAATCATCAGGTGCACAGGGATCTGGGTTTCCCAGGGCATGATTAACAAAAGGCTACACATAATCACTTGTTGCTTGAAAATGAACAATCTTTGGACTGTAGGAGATATTTCAAAAATAGCATCAAGAAGTTCTGGTGGCAGACCTATAGGATCGGGTTTCCTGTGGTCAAGTCACCACTCTCAGGCACTGAATATGTGGCCAATCTTGTCACCATATCAGTGATAGTGTAGGTGAACATTATGGGCAGCAAGTTTGGGATTCAGGATAACCCTGCACTCTGGAAAGTTGCATTTTGGTTATCTTTTGCCCAGCAGAGCATGATTGAGGGCATGTTCAGAGCACTTACTGCTTACTGATAGCCATGGTCTGAGATAATGCATGAAGATAGCTGCTTAGGTGAATTGCAGTTGTGTAGCCATTAAATAATGAATCACACCCCAACAAGACCAGCACATTTGGGGAAAGGAGAGGAGAACATTTGGTCAGCATGAAAATGACTTTTTTCGTTAAAGCACAACAGGAGTTTAATCTTCAGTTAAGCCATAAAACTGACACAATAAAAGGAAACGTCATTCATTGCAACCAGACTCCCACATTATAGCTCTGCCATCATCTTTATTTTGGACTGCAGCTACTCCTCGGAAGGAAAAGGAAACTAAGTGGATTAATATCAACAGAATCTCATAAATGGCCGAAACGAAAACTTTAAATCACAGTGCCTTGCACATTCTCCATTTTTAATTCTTCCCACTGGTACCATATCACTTGTTTTATAGCATTATTAAATTTGACCTATGAATGCCATAATTTTTCCACTCCATGACAGATAAGGAACCTGCACATCCAAGAGAACAATATTGAGCTGTTTTCGAATCTGCTTCTGATTGGATTGCAGTTCTCTAGCCAATGGAAGTGCAGTTGAATGTTTATACACTGAGCTACGGTAATCGTGTAACCAAAGGAAACATCCAGGGTATGTTTTACAAGGGTTGTTACCACCGGTGGAGCATACAGACATAACCCTCATACATCATAAAATAAGAAAAATTGCTGGCATGTTACTCATGATTTTCCAATATGTTCTGATTCAAAATGAAATTGGCAAGTGCTGCAAGAATTTGTACCTGCCTCAACTAATTCTACACACCCACCACCCTTTGCGTGAAAAAGTTACCCCTCACCTTAAACCTAAAAATAAATATTCCATTGCTGTTGTATTTCATCATAAATCCCATTGAAACAGAGGACTACGGTTATTTATTGATGCCCTGGCTATGTGATATTCACGGCCTGGACCTGTGGGCTGTTTGATTCTTGTTGCCTATTCCACCACTCAATAAGATCTCAGTTAATCTTTAACTCATCACATCATTTTCCTGCACCTCTCGATTCCCTACATTTATCGAAAAATCTATTTCTTGATCTCTGCCTTGAAATACTCAGTGACTAGGCCTGTTGTGTAGAAAGCTCTGAAGATTCACCATCATCAGGGTGCAGACATTTCTTTTCCCTGCCATGAATGTTCTGCTCCTTGTTTTCTAGAAACTGCAGTCAAGGAAAAAATCTCCTTACATCGATCTTGTCTAGCCCCATTAGGATGTTTCGGGTCAACGCATCAAATTATTTTACATCCACAAATGCTGCACAACCCACTGTGTTCCTCCAGTAGTTTATTTTAATGTTCCTAAGGGTGTTGCCCTTCTTCTTTTCTTTTGGTATTGTCCTCCCAAAATAAATGACATCATATTTGTCCAGATTAAATTCCGTATTTATCTCTCTGCTCCCAAATTACCAACTGATGAGCTTCTAGCGAGCCAACGGCCATCCACACTTCAGTAGAAGTTGCGATCACTGTCGTACGTAACATTGTAAGGCACCGTGCCCGTTGATGTTTTCAACTATGATGATGATGATGATGATGTCTATCTCCTTGTATCTTTTGACTATCTTCCTCACTGCCTGCAATTCCACGATGCTTTGGTGTCATCTGTGAGTTTACTATCAGACTACCTACACTTTCATCCGAATAATTAATATCCATCATGAACAAAGATCATCAGCACTGATCCTTGTGGAAACTTTCTGCATTTTGCGTACAAGGACACGCAGGTCCAGCTAAAATATCAACTTTCAATTTTTCATCCATTTAGTCTGTCTATGAACCAATCCTCAATCCTTGCCAATATATTGCCCCGATCCCACATGCTCTAATTTTGCCAAATATACTCTTGTTTGATATCTTAGCAAAGGCCCGCAGAACATTAAAAAAAATGCATCAATTGATTCTCCCTTATCCATTCCACCAGTCACAACCTCAAAACAAACTTTTCCAGATTTGTCAAATGTGACTTCCCTTTCATAAATTCATGTTGATTCTGCTCAATCCTATTATTACTTTCTATGTGGTCTGTACCACCTGCTCAATAATAGATTCTCACATTTTCCATAATACGGATGTCAAACTAACTGGTTTGTAGTTCTCTGTTTTCTCTCCCTGTCCTTTCTTAAACAATACTTTCCAAATTGCTGGAATCTAGGAATTTTGGAAGATGACATCCAGTACCTCCATTCAAAACCATGGAATGCAGCTCATCAGATCCTGGGAATTTATTGATATTTAGTCCTACAAATGGTTCCAATTCTAGTTCTTTCTGTAATATTAATTTCCTTCAGTTCTCCATTCACTTGAGAACAAACATGGTCTGCTCATAACTGGAGTACGAACTGTTCTAAGTGCAAAAATAATCAATAGGCAATGGCCTATCACGCTTCATAAGGTTACTTATTTCTCTTGAATTTATCCTCATGATGAACCATATCTTGGCCTGCTACTGATATCAGCAATAACAGATCAATCCCCGGGGGAAGGAAGGTAGGAATATTTTTCTGCCAACGGACTCATTTTTCTGTATCTTCAATTGGTGGGAAGATTACATCCTTTTATCTTTTACAAATCAAGAGTGTCCTGTCACAATTGATTTTTGCGTGGTGTTCTGAGAGTGTGAAAATTTTGTGTTCACAAATTGTGAAGAAATAGGCACTTTAAACTGTTTTTCTAAAAATGTTGCCCCTGATAAAATCCGATGCTCTGGGGAGCAGCAGTGCTACCTTCAAGAGTTTCTGGTTTATCTCTTACAGAATTGATCCCTGAAATACTTTCTCAGACTGATTTAAAATTGACCCGTGTAAGAGAGGTATACTCGACCAACTTGGAACATGCCACATCAGCTCACGGGAAACCCATCATATCACTGCAAGCTAGTAATCCAAGAGAGAATTGACTTCCCAACCCCTAGATGAATGAAAGAACACTCCATCAAACCTCAGGAATTAACCATAGAAAGAGGCTTTTCTGGTTTGCTCTTTTGAATCATGATGTCTGATCAGAACATGTTTGATATCTCAGGAGAGGATCTGGCATCTCTCAAATTGGTGAAGATTTGCCCATGAATATCTTGTGTCCCTGTTCACTGTCATTAGTTTGTCAATGCAACATAGAGCCCTTGTGTAAAAATTGTCAATTAAAGGCAGGAAAACCATTGAGGATATACTTGAAGGCATGCATGTACATCCATCATATTCTCCAACTCAGAAAACCGTATTGGGACAGAACATGGGCATGATCCCACAGAATAAGATCTCATGCAGCCATTCATGCTTCCTTTACCATGAACGACCTGAAGGATGTCAGTATTAAATCAATTTAGTTTAGTTTTGAGAAACAAAGTGGAAACGGGCCCTTTGGCCCACCGGGTCCGCGCGGAACAGCGACCCAGCACATTAACACCATCCGACACACACTAGGGACAATTTTTACATTTACCAAGCCAATTAACCTACAAAACCTGTACGTATTGGGAGTGTGGGAGGAAACCGAAGATCTCGGAGAAAACCTACGCAGGTCATGGGGAGAACGTACAAACTCTATATAGACACCCGTCCGTGGTCGGGATTGAACCCGGGTCTCCGGTGCTGCAAGCACTGTAAGGCAGCAATTCTACCGCTGTGCCACCGTGTCGCCAAATTGTTTTGTAACCACTGTGAATATTAACTCCTTGCAGGCCATGATTAGCATTGCCATGTGCAATGAACTCTCCTGGTAATCACACCCCAACAACTTTAGTTCCACTCAAAAAACAGCAGCTCTCTCTGGACTGGTGTGAATTTGTCTTCTATCTGCACCCTCAATCTGTGAGTCAGATTGCCAATTTATACGGCCTGTCAGTACTTTCATGGCTGAGTTGCATCTGTCCAAACTCATCTCGCATGAAACCTTACAGCTGGCAAGAGAGCAAAATCTTAATTCTATCAGTCTCCTGGATTCAAACCCAGTCCGAGGTTGAAAGGTCAGCAAATTTCTAAATCCCTCTTTTCAAGGTTTATACATTTGTCTTCCCTGTTCTTGAAAATAATTTCACGTGGGCTGAAATTGTTTTGTTCAACAAACACAAACGACAATCATTCAGGTCCTTGATTCATATCAATGCATTTACCCCATGGCAGCTGTTTTACACTGCAAATTGCAAATAGTAGAAATAATCATGCAGTGTTTTCTGTGACAATATATCCACAAACATTTCACTTTGTGAAGATACAATATTGACATCTAGTCTAATCTCTGTGGAATGCACACTGATTTAGATATCATGAACAAAAAGTTCCAAAGAAAACTGGAGGGTGGCTTCTGAATTCCATACATATCTGTGGCATAATCCCAAATAACTAATTAAATGTACTGTTCAAGGGAGACTGATTGCTTTCATTGCAAAATAGTGATTTTCATAGAGATGTCAAACACTTGATATATTTGAACAATGTTAAAAGTATTAAATAAATATGTCATATTTTGATGACTGATGAAGATTCCAGACTGTACATAAAGTCAGAAACACTGCTGCACCTTTTATGTTAAGACATTTTTGCTTTCCTTTGTATAGACCACTCCGCTTGTGTTTTTCACAAATGGATTGGTCAGTGCAGATCAGAGATCAGATGGTTTGTTGATGCACAGATATGCATGGAATTGGTCTGATTAAAGTGAAGTGTTGAACTTGCATTTGATTTAGTGCCAATGTGAAGAAATGATTCACAGTCTCGGTTATTTTAGTTGGCAGTAGTGTTGAATTGTGACAGTGGGCCATGAAAAGGAATGAATTAGAACTTGTAAAAACAAGACAGTGCAGATAATCTTTGCAATTCCTGGGTTTTCTAAAATGAATTCATCGCTGCTCTTCAAATAAAATATATAAGGATAAACAGGTTCTTGAAGCAAAAATCTTAAAGGGATGGTTATGATTTTCTCCTAGAATCACCTGGCATTTTAAGTAAGTAAAATAAAATAAAATCTTGATTCTTGGCTGTGAATTCAGGGAAATACTAGGAAATGAATGGAAGCAAAAGTAAAGGAAAAGATGTTTCTGACGAGGCAGGCAGTATAGACACATGTAATTTGTAATTTGAGGTCTAAATGTACTCTTTGCTCTTCGACACACATTCTATTCATATGTACTATTAGTCTGATATATTGTCCTGGGATGTATTCTGGTTCCCACAGTTATGCCACATCGAAAGCTAAGATTATTATTTGTGGAATAATGACTGAGTGTTCCCTTTACTTAAAAGGTTCATTTTAATTCCCAGCCAAATTATAATGAAATGAAAAGGTAGACAGCAAAAAAATGTGTACTTCCATGGTTACCAAATCTATTTAGTACAAATATTAACATACAGTACTAGGCCATCGCTTTGCTTCTCAACCTGTTATTAATTAAAGGACAGAGGTTACACTTCAGGAGGGACTGCTGATCATAATGCCACTATCCAAACATCCAAAAATTTAATAATCCATTGGCAATCCCTTGTAACCAGAATAGCAGCTTTTCTTAAACTAAGCTGTTGTCAAATGCCTTTGCTTTACACGGATGGATTTAATGATCCAGTTCAGACTCAATATGTTGGCCATATTAATCAGCTTTACATAAAAATGCCAGTGATGGGGTCAAATGCACCATTTTACTCCGCTACAGGTGAGCCCAAGAATTATTATCTTTGAAATAAACTTGCTGTAGTTAGGATCTTCTTTTGTATGCGGTATTATTATTCTGTGTGGCTGAGTAGATCATGTTTTCTGTACACTGTCAAAGATGCAGTTGGAGGAAGAGGATTATTTTAATGGAATAGGTGAATAGCTGATTTCTGTAGCAAATCTATTATTAGTCTGTAATGACAAAGTGTCTGGTTTGAACAAAGGCTTGGAAAGAATATATGAAAACCCAACCACTCAGTCAAGAGATGTACTGCAATACTGGCATTTTTTGTAAGGCTATCAATTTTTCTCGGCAAATGGATTTTAAATATGGATTGTATCATTTGATCATTGACATAGTGACTATTACAGTATATGCACAATGTAATATAAAGCTGAAATATTTGCTGTTCTGATTATATTCCAGTGCATGAACCGTTACAAATACAGCTCCATCAACAAATGTTGTTGGACTTTGTAATATATCCATTTTCTGACAGACATATCCACCCTCCTCATCTATATGATGCCACTAGGTTTATTTAGCACCATGGTAATGGAGCATTATATTGGAAAAGTAGGTTAATGCTTTGCGATTAGCCTTTGTCAATACATGTGACCACCCTGGTTTAGGTTTACTAATGTCACATGTACCAAGGTACAATGAAAAACCTTTATTTTTGCGTGCTATCTAATCAGATTAGAATATACCGTACATAAATCCAATCATGTCAACCTCAAGTACAAGGGGGAAGATACAGAGTGCACAACTCTCAGCATTGTAGCGCTACAGTTCCATAGATAAAGTCCAATGTCTGTAATGGAGTAGAGCAAGGGTTCCAAACATTTTTCATCACATTTACCCCTGGCAACTTTAATAGCATATAACAATGTCATTTCACTTATTTATGAACAACTAATGATGAATAGATACCGGTATACCAGAACCAAACACAGTTAGTCAATGAGAAAAAATATGTACAAATCCAGAATCAACAAATTTACCCCTTGGGTAGGCGAAGGTTGGGAACCCTTGGAGTAAAGGTAAATCGGACAATACCTTGAACATGTCATCTCACTATGCTGGAAAGAAATGCATTTCTAGTTCTAGATAAAATCTCTGATTATATTTTAGCGACACTGCACAGGCCAAATGTTCAAAGCTCTCCGCAGCTTCATTCCTTTCTACTCTTAACATCTATTTGCTTATGACCCTTCAGCCAGCTTTCTCCCTTCCTTTAAGCTTACCCTCACACAGCCTTCTAATGTGTACGTTTTTAGTCACCTGCCCTCACATCCTCAGTTGCTCAGTGTCGGATTTTGTCCCAGAATACTCCTGTGAAATATCATGGGATGTTATTACTATGTTGACAATTACAGGTGTTAACATGCTTACAGTGAGAAATATGAACATAGTAGAAATACACTTTTAGTACAAATTCCAGTGGCAGCAGTTTATTGATATGATGTGCTAATTGCACACCATATATATGGACCTTGGGAATGTCATTGCCTTTCAGTGCAGCAGAACTAAAGCATTGAAGAAAAATTGCAAATGGTGTTAATTTAAGAATGCAAATAGTGTCAAAATTACACAGCTCTGTACATTTCACAAAGAGAGAAATATAATTTAATATTTCAACCGTAGATCCTTCATCAAAGCTTGCTGCAGATCTCTCTGTTTTGTAAGATAGCTGGGAGGAATTACAGTTATACGCAGGTAGGAATATTAAATGATATGTTGCATTATGTATCACCAAATTATTACAATTTATAAATAAGTTTGCATTCTTAGGCTACAGGGTATAATGTTATTGGTTTCCTTGAGTGATTCCAGGCCTATAGCTCTCAGCAGTTTGTGAGATACAATAAACCCAACTTACTTTTTTTCTAGTTTGCCTCTTTAATTTGTCAATTTGTTGAAAGGACATCGGTGATCACCCTACTTTGTGATATAGATGCACCAATAAAACAATATTAAATGGGAGAATAAAATCAATCCCTCTTTCCAATTCACTAATATTCTTCATATCTTGCTTTAAAGTCTTGTTAAAATGCACATATTTTGTTTGAGTATAGTCTTTATTTTCAATTACATTTCCACCTCCCATCGCTCTCTGCAATATGACTGGTTGTTTATCATTTGTAAACTCAATTGAAAAAGATCAGTTTGGTTGCTTCTCTATTTAAATTCATGCAAGAGCTCATGGAAATCTACAGATCTGTCTTGAATGACAGTGGTTACCAGGTCCATTACACTTTCCAGTCTGAAATTTACAGATTGTGTTAAGTACATTTGTCAACAGCTGTGGAAAGAAAGCTGGTGAATGCATCTGAGATGTAGATCAACTCTTGACTCAATTCAATAATGGAACAGGCTCAAGGAGCTGCCTTCGGATGCCATTTTCCAGCACTATGATATTATCACAATTTAATAGTGCCACATTTTCGGTCTTCCTCTCTATTCCCCAGGATGTATTATGTTCAGCTATATCTAATTATCAATTCTGACAGCTGCAGTGATTATAGATTATGTTTTTTTTTCCCCTTTTATCATTGCTACCACTGCTACCATTTCTCAGGAAAAGTTTTACCCTGGATTTTTTAAATGAAGATCTCAGACTCTTTAGCAAAGGAGGAACTTGTAGAAACAAGGAATTGCAGATGCTACTTTACATAGAAAGACACTATGTGCTGGAGTAACTCAACAGGTCAGCCAGCATCTGAGGAGAATATGGATGTAACATTTCAGATTGGGACCCTTACTTAGTCGGAAGAAGTGTCCCGACCTGAAATGTCACCTATCCATGTTCTCCTGAGATACTGCCTGACCAGCTTAGTTGCTCCAAGGCTTTTATGTGTGCAGATATCAATCTAAATTTATACCTGACTCTGTGATCATGCTTTTATTCCTGAATTCTCCCATCTTCGTCCCTGACTTTAGAAGAGAATATAATTTATTTTACTGGACCTTTATTAAGTTTAACATTTAGAAAATGGTACAAGAATGTGAATTACAGTCATGGTTCCAGTGAATCTCAATGCACACTCACCTGCACTGACCCTCTGTGCCTGACAATCCTTCAGTATATTCGAATAGGCAGCCTGCAGAACTCAGCCAGAGATTTCATATGCTGAAGCCCTGCCCACGAAGCGGTGGCACAGTGGCGCAGCGGTAGAGTTGCTGCCTTTCAGTGGCTGAGATCCGTGTTCGATCCTGACTAAGGGGGCTGTCTGTACGGAGTTTGTACGTTCTCCCTGTGACCGCATGGGTTTTCACCGCGTGCTCCGCTTTCCTCCCACATTGCAAAGACGTGCAGGTTTGTAGATTAATTCGCTTTGGTAGAATTGTAAATTGTCTCCAGTGTGTCAGATAGTACTAATGTATGGGGTGATCACTGGTCAGCGTGGACTCGGTGAGCCAAAGGGCCTGTTTTGCGCTGTATCTCTAAAGTTTAACGTCCTGAAGGCGTTTAGACAGCTCATTGACATGGACTATTCCTAAATATCTCTGAAGATCAAATAGGCTTAAAAGAAAGAAATAAAAGAAAAACTATTTATAAAATGTAATAGAACAAATGTGATTAATATCTTAAAGTGCTATAAATTTGTATCATTACAATTGAAAGGAAGGAATGCAAGTAGACAAGTAATGTGACTTGTTACTTGGAGTCAGCAAAGGGAGATTTGGAATAGTAATGCTGGACTGAGTCACACAGAGGTTCTGGGTGCACCTCCTATCCGGTTCTTCTACTCAGTTTGCCTCACTGCAGACTAGATTCAGTTCTGTGTCCAGCAGTGGAGGTGGTGGCCATTTGCCCTTGACCAAGCTAGTGTTTGAGTTCCACATTTCAATGCACAAATGTAGATGTCTGACACAAGCCAAAGAGCAACGGGGGAAAGGCTGGCACTGCCTTATGGAGCTGCAGGAGGGGAGCTTGGTTCAGCCCAGTAACACCCTGGTGATTCTGCAGTTAAACGCCTTGGGCTGGATTCTGCACCAACAATAACAGTGAGTAAGTTGTTAGCATCCAGACACAGCGTGATCAATTCAACATAGAAGTCGGGGAGCTACCATCTGAATTGCTCTGTTCTGCCTTTGTCAAGCATTGCTAGACTGGTATAGCTTCCAAGAAAAATAGTTTTTTATTGGCATTGCAAGTCTCAGGTTCCTTTTTGGCACAGGGAATTAAATTGAACAACCATGATCTCTGATTTGGTCATACGTTAATTATTGCCCGTGGTTTAAAACAGTAAAAAAAGGAATTTTGCTTGTCTTTTACCAAAACAGGGTATCCAATTGAGTTTGGATAAAGCCCATTATCTTAACCGTATCTGCCCACTTCACCACTCTCTTCTTTTAAGGCTCAGAATCTCTTTAACCCACTCCCCATAAAGAATCAATGATCATAGATGGGGTATCTTATGCTCCCCAGTCTTCAGTAATGGAATGCAGTCTTAAAGTCAACTAGCTTCTGCTCAAGAGCTGCTGCCTCCTTATAGAGCATGTGGTGTGGTCACCAATAATTAATATGGGAACAAAAAGTGCATGATACCAGAAAAGATAGCTAAAAAAGAAAAGGAGGTTAGCAGCAATGGTTATAGTACTGGTAAGGAAATAATATATTTGTGCAGAACTGGTTAATTATAAAGTCGTTTCTCCACTATTTATTTTTTATGTTTTATTGAAAGCCATCAAATGGTGGGAGGGCGATACAGGCACTAATTTTCAGACAATATATAGAATTTTATAGACGTCTTACAATGATGGTGAAGGATTTTAATTATCCCAATTTGGGCTGGCAAACAGTGTGAAGAGGAAATAACGGGAGAATATATGTGTTAAATTTCTTGCTGTGCCTTGGCAGCTGAACAAGGCAGGGAGTAGTGCTGGATCTCACTCTAGGAAATGAGCTGGACAAGGTGGACCATTTCTTGGTTGGAAGGGATTTAAGGAACATTGCAATAGTCCTAGGAAGGACAATGAAAAATCAAAGCTGAAACTATTTAATTGGGGTTAGGGTTAGGATTTCAATTGGATTAAATTGAATTGACATGAATCAAATCAGATCATTAAGTGAGGAATGGAAGGTTTTGAAAAAGGAGAGACATGCTAATAAAATAGTGGAGTAGGGACGTGTGGGTGGGAGGGATAAGTAAAGGAAGAAATTCAAAGCCAGAGTTGTCTGCAAGATAAACTAAAATAGAAAATCATTTGCGTATGTGAAAGAAAGACACAAGTGGTGGAGTAACTCAGCGGGTCAGGCAGCATCTCTGGAGAACATGGGTAGGAGAGGTTTCCAGTCAGAATCCTTTTATGGCATGCTGGCAGACCCGCTGAGTTACAACTGCACTGGGTGTCTATTTTTGTAGACCAGCATTTGCAGCTCCTTGGTTCTGCTTTAGTGAGATGTCAGCTTCACAATTTACTAGAGAATCAAACTGGTGAACTAAACATCGAAGAAAATTGAGTAACAGCGGGTAAGGGAGACAGAGTGTTTGTGCGAATAGATTGGTTGCTAAAATACATTTGAACTAACAATGATTTTATAAAAATATTTACAAAAATATACATTACACAGCAATTGTCAGAAGAAGGATTGGATCAGTTGAAGTTTCAAATGTGAAATATCTTGTGGTGCCAGAGAGCCGAGCTGAGATATTAAATGAAATCATTGCATCCATCTTTACCAGTGATAACATTTCTGCCAATCAATTCCAATAGCTGGTAGTGTGGAGCTCATTTATCACATCTGAAGTTAAAAATTACATTGAATCTCTTCACTGCCAAATAGTATTTCTAGTGATATATTAACAAGACATTGCATTCACTTTGAGTTAGTTTATTTACTATCACAGGTTAGCTGTGCATAAAAAGACAGATAAGTACATTAAAATATTTAAAAAGTAACATATCTAATTTCTCATAATTTCTTAGCAGCACAGCAGCAATTACTGTACCTCTGAAGTTCAAGTTCAGATTTATTTGGCACATGCACCATAAGGTGCAGTGAAATGTGATTTACCATGCAGCGTTACAATTAAAAAGGGACACAATGCACAACCTGATTCAACACAGACACCCATCACAGCATTCTTCACTGTGCTGGAAGGCAACACAGTTCAGACAGTCCTCCATCTCCTCCTCCCTTGTTCACCCATGGTTGGGACCCTGACCCTCCGTAGTCGCCGCTACGGACGGCCCGATATTCAAGCCCTGTGGCCGGGATGGTCGGAACGCCGACGTCGGGTCAGGTCAAGCACACCCCGCGGCCTGGAGCTCCCAATTGGCCACCTCCTTACCGGAGACCGCGGCTTCCAGATGTTGTAGGCCGCAGGCCGGCGGCAGGAGCTCTTCCCCTGCGAGGGATCGCCCACGCCACAATAATAAGTAAAGCCCGTTGACACTGACCGAGGCTCCTGGATGTTGTTGGCCATAGGTCAGCGGTCGGAGCGCTTCTCCGATGACCCCCGGCAAGGGGTCCGCGATGTTAAAAGCCACCGCTGAAGCTCTGGGCCCACGAGGACCTTAAGCGATATTTACATATTACAATTTAAAAGTAATACAGCTGATCAACACGTGGAATTAGGTTTATTTTTTATTTGTATCTGACTGTACTTGAGGTTCATGAGCTCTTACTAGTGAGGGCGGAAAGGACTGATGACTTAAGTCTAATTTAGAATGAGAAAAGGAAACTGCAATGCAGTATATCATCCATCATTTACCCACCGATCTCAACCACTTAAGGCTAATGGATTTATTCTGGCAGCTGTGGAAGATGTTAGTTTGTAGTTTTGAAATGTACTTCTGATGGCAATTCATTTTTAACCTGCTATTTAATGGATCTTGGCAGGCATGAATAACAAATGGATGATACCCAAAGTGTACGTGATACTATTATGACTACGTCAGTCTATCCCAGTGAAAGATGTTCACAATGCATTGAATATTTACATTAAAACATACAATTGACTGTAAATTAGCTTCTCTTTCACACCATTTAAGAGAAATAAAAATATTAATACAAAATATTTTTTTAATAATTTTTTATTTTCATGACAATAAATAATTTTACATCCCTGGTGGTTACTCACAACACACTATTAAAATGCTGCAGTGATAAAAATATGTTTTCTTTGGATAACATGTGCCTTGCATCATGTTTGCATTCACTTCTAATTTGGTCTCGTCAGTTCATTGGCGCTGTTCTATATGATAGTTTCAGACAGAGAGAGAGAGAGAGTATTTAAACATTCCTCATATGAAAAATCTTTACGATCAAAGGTTATACTTAGGGGTAATATAACCTTATTCCATGTTTTTTTAACCTCAATAAAAGTAACAATGCAGACTAAGGAAAAAATACTTGCGACAAATCCTGGCATTTTCAGGCAGGCTTAGATCTTATATTGCACCCACATTAAAATAAAATCCACCTGTTAACAGCTACATTAGTTCCAAGTTGTTGAAAAGGAAATCTTAATAATTATTAAATTAACAATTTAAATGCAGGTGCAAATGTACTTGTTACTCTATTTCCCCATAACAATAGAAATGTTTTAAGGAAAAGTGCCTCAATTTGTTCTTTAATTTTGTAATCAAGATTTGAAGGTTACTTTAGGACCATGTTATCCCAATTGGTAGTTAAAATTCATATTGGAGTAACTCAGCAGGTCGTAAAGCATGTCTGGATAGGCAATGATTGGGTCAGGACCCTTTTACCAACACAAGAAGTGTCCAAACTCAAAATGCTACCTATCCATAAAATCTAAAGAAATGTTCCATTCTGAATCATTGCCGATCCATGTCCCCCAGAGATGCTGCCTGGCCCGTTGAATTACTCTAGCACTTCGTGTTTCACACAAGATTCCTGCGTTTGCAGTTCCTTGTACGTATGTCCTGATCTTGTTTTGTTAATTCTCACCAGTTTTGTTTCATTTATGCTGGCTGTTTTGGAGTTTATTAGTAATTGTAATTGCAGTGATTTTGATCTCTGAATTCTAAGTGGCGTGATTTGCTAAATAAAGTAACTGCTGATCTGTTCTATCAAGGGTCAACAGCCTTGTTTCAGACATGGCTATTTGCAGTTAAGCTTTGTTGTATATGTTGGTTACCTGTAGAAAATAGTTTTGTGCACTATCATAAAGAACCTATCAACATTTCTGAAGAAAGTTTTGCATCCAATCCCTACACATTAGTGGCAATTTTACTATAACTTACAATTAACTTACAATAAACTGCGTAAATCTTTAGATTGTGGGAGGAAACCAGAGTACATGAAGGAAATCCACATGGTCACAGGGAGGACATACATACTCCACATGGTCAACGCCCAAGATCAGGCTAGAACCCGCGTCTCTGGTGGTGTGAAGCCTCAGCTCTATCACGTGCACCACTGTGCAGTGGTGCTGCTGGAATGAAAATATCTGCTCATTACTGCATCATTTAGAAGATATTTATTGCTCAAAATAGCCACACCATTTAATTGATGAGCAGCTTACATTATTACTGTTGGTCAGACTATACTGAGGCTTATATTGATGATGCCTGTAGAATTTGTAGCTCTGCAATGTTCATCTTGGAGAAAGGAACAAAATGAAAATAACTTGCAGCAGTTGAAAGAGTGGATTTCTCAGAAGGAGAACTGATTGTGGATCAGATACCCGGCATGTCGATATTTTTGCTCAGCGTTTCTTACCAGCATTTAGAATAAGCAACACGATAGTGTTTACATTCAGACAGAAATTGACAAATGAGAAGAAAAAAAGCAAGCTAATTGACTTGAGCCTTTTTTGTATTGTTGCCTGCAGTACGCCCAGTTATAACTATGCTCCAAACATGGATAAGCACTGGATTATGCAATTCACTGGCGCAATGCGACCCATCCACATGGAGTTCACCAACATTCTTCAGAGAAAACGACTGCAGACACTGATGTCAGTGGACGACTCTGTAGACAGGGTAAGGATCATGATTGAACCTTTTAATAGTTAATGGGATGTTAACCATCAAAATAACTAGGTTGCGGACATTTATTGGTTTTCCCAGCTGTTCTAAAAAAATAATGCTGCAGAGTGACTATTTCAATGTAAAACCATTTCCTTTATTCTCCTTTATTATTTGCAATTAGTCAATATTATACTAAGACAACTTGCACTATGATTTAGATATTCCAGATGCTTGCAGAGACTGGGGAACTGGACAACACCTATGTCATCTACACTGCAGACCACGGTTACCACATTGGCCAATTTGGACTGGTAAAGGGAAAATCAATGCCATATGACTTTGATCTCCGGGTTCCTTTCTTTGTTCGTGGACCTAATGTGGAACCAGGGTCAATGTAAGGGATTATGATGTTTATGTATATGCAGCCCATAAACTAGCATTTTTCAGATCCGACAGAGAAAGATTAGATGTAGCATTGTTTGTGATTCATAAATTCATAAGTGCTAAGAACAGAATTAGGCCATTCGGCCCATCAAGCCTATTCAGTAATTGGTGATCTTTTTTTCCTTTTAACCCCATTCTCCTGCCTTTTCCCCATAACCCCTGATACCCGTACTAATCTGCATCACTGTGTAATGTGTGTGACTGACAGATTCATCAGAAATGTGACACTGCATCCTTACAAAATGGTACTTGTGTGGAAATATTACTTAAAATAGCATAGCCTTTGTTATTATCATTTCTGACTAGCGGTATCAATTTCCATGAAAATGTACTCCCTTCTATTTTATAGCTACTTACATGATTCACAAACACAAAGCTATGTCCAAGAAATAAATTCAACAAAATGTTAATGAATAACACACAAAAAAAACCATTGATATGTAATCACCAGTAATTCACAAATTGTAACAAGATGTTGAAGGGTAATCTGCCCTTGTGATTCCGCACTCCATGAAAACCAGAACCCCCTTTGAAGGAGGAGGAGAGAAAATTGGAAAAATAGACACCAGAGAACAGAATATGTATGATCAAATTACTGAGAAAATATTTCCAAGCAATATCATTCTACTTTAATTTGAATTCAAAAAGTATTAAGATGAGATATTTTTATGGCATAGGATATGAATTGAACCAATAGTCTAATTGCAGCAACCTCGGGAATATAAATGAATAAAAAGACTGCAAAGCATTCAGAAAGCATTGCCTTACAGCAGCCTCATAATCAGAACATAGAATCAGTAATGACTTGGCAGCACCCTCATGGGGACCTATCGTTTAGGGCAGAGTTTCAATTTCTGTTCTGCTGGTAAAACGTAGTCATGTGAAATGTAACTGATACACTATTGATTATTGATTCGGTAGTAAAACGTGTCACAAGAGAGCAATTTGCAGCTTATTTATAAAAATCTGAATGTTCCAGAAGCAGGAGCAGCAAAATTTTAATCTCTAACTGCAGTTGATAATTTTGTGATTTGGCACTTAATTTAGTGCAACCCGTGGCGATATAATTTGGGTCGACCATCACTATTTGTAGGTTCCAGCAAAAGGTCTTCATCCTGGTGGGAGATGCAATGGAGTGGAACGAAATGGGCTGTTCAAGGAGAAGGCAATCTTATAGAACAGGGATAAATTTCGACAGGGATAAATTTAGAAATCAGAATTTTATTCCTCATTTCTTACACCTTTGTGCCGAGGCTTAATGTCATTTCTGTGGTCCTGTCACAAACCAGCCGGGGAGGTTCCTTTTGATTAATAATCGTGCTCGCTTCTGTCCCTCCTGCTCAAAGTCATGACTGTCGCCGGGGAATGATTCATTGAGAGTTAAAAGTCCTTCAGTACTTTGTCCGACACATCATTTGTTATATGTGAACCTAGATAGTATTGGCAGTCTCTTCAGTCATGTGTGTTGCAGCTAGGTCAGTGTCTCCACACATGTCCACAAGTTCTCATCATCAACAATCAATACATAAGTGGGAACCCCAGCCTAAAAGCCCAGTTCAGCTCCAGGATACCTGAGCAATTGTATTGAACCAGCTGAGATCAGTTCCATACAACTTCCTCTATTAACATAACCAGGATTTCAACTATTAATGGTGTGGAGTTAGTTACACTTTAGAGGATATAAACTAGATAAAGGGTAATTGGGTCTAAAATAATATGAAGGGGATTTATGAAAAAAACCTTTGAGGATATGAGAACATGTAAAGAGGCGAGTGAAAAAAAACAAATAATACAATTTAAAGAAAAGAAGATGGTGGGAAAATGTGAATATGGTCACATTTGATACAACTTTTGTAGATTCACAAGAAAGTTTGATGAGGTTGGAAAATGAATCACAGAAGGGAAGAGAACGAAGAAAAGAGGTGGTCAATAAACCATTGAAAGGGTAAACAGCGAAAAACTATTTTTTCAAAGGGGAAAGTGGAAATTAGGGAGAAATTTACCACAAGGACCAAGAGGAAATTAGAGTCATATAGCACAGAAACAGGCCGTTCAACCCAACTTCCCCATGCCAACCAAGATGCCCCGTCTACACTAGACGTCCCTGCCCGTGTATGGCCCATACCCCTCTAAACCTTTCCTATCCATGTACCGGTCCAAATATCTTTTACATGTTGCTATAGTACCTGCCTCAACATCTCAGCATCTACCTTCTCAAGCCCCCTTAGCATCTTATACTTTTCAGTAAAGTCACCCAATCACTCTTCTAAACTGCAAGGAATACAGACCCAAACAACTTAGCTTCACGGCTAGGGCCAGCCTCATATTCCAGGAAGTAACCTGGTGTATCTCCTGTGGAACACTCCAATGCGGCCATATTCTCTTTTAGATAAGGGGAGCAAGACTGTACACAATGCTCAAAAGCCTGACCACACGTGACAAAACCTCCCTAGTCTTAATCTCCAGCTCCATCACATTAAAGGCCAAAATGCCATTTGTTTTCTTAACTATTTGTTAGACTTTCTTGCCTTTTTAACCAGTTGGACCTGCACTGCCGCAAATGTTAAGCCTCACAAGTGCTTAATGTGACCGGTCTGCGGCCATCTCAACTTTTCCTACTCTCAATTGCTGGCATTAATCCCAGATGTGGGGCTGGTACACAGGGTTGTCTCTGATTCTGGGACAGGAAAGTCCAACAAGCCGAAGGTGCACGCGCCCATGGCTCTCTTTCTGTGGAGAGATAAGTGGAAGAAAAAAGAAAGACTGGTTATAACATCTTGCGTGAAAGGGAATTTGAATTTCTCTCACTGTAGAAAAAGATGAAAGACAAGGAACTTCAACCACAGGAAGCTGCATCAACTGGAGTATTAAAACAGGATAAACATGAGGTCACTTTAAACTATAAATAGTTCTATTTCAAATGATGCCTATTACAATTTTACAAAATGAACAATATTCAACTCCTTTGACAGTTTTTGTAGCATCATCACCATTGAGCTCGGTTGGAACAAATCTTTACCTTAAAATTAAAGTGAAAGATACAATGCGCAGATGCTAAGAGAAGCAGCTTAACTTACTGCATTTCTTTCATTATCATTGTGCTTACATCAACAGCATCCCTCAACTTGTTCTGAATATTGACCTTGCTCCCACCATCCTGGATATTGCCGGCCTTGATATTCCGGCAGATATGGATGGAAAATCTATCCTGAAACTACTGGAGCCTGAAAAGCCAGGAAATAGGTAAGCTGAAACGATTAATTCCTGGACTTCACAAACATTAGATGGAAGAGGGGTAGTTAATGAGAAATACAGCAAGGTTTAAAAGGTCTCAGTAAATAAAAATGTTTTAAAAATGCAAATGCCAGAAACATTCAGCAGGCTAAGTAACACATGCAGAAAGGGAAACATAATCTTTTGGATCAAGAGAACAAGTGGTCTCTATAAAAAAGAGAAAGAGGTGGGATGGGAAGTTGCGTTTGGTGGTGGGTTCATATTGATGGTGGCGGAAATGTTGAAGCATGATGCGTTGGTTACGGAGGCTGGTGAGGATGAAAGGTTATGACCAAGGGAACTCTATCTTTGTTCCGTCTGGAGGTGGAGAAAGGAGGAGCAAGTGCCAACCTGTGGGGCACAGAGGAGATACAGGTGAGGGTTCCATCCACAGCAACAGGTGAAATCATGTTTACTGAAGAAAGACGACACCTCAGATGTTCTAGAGTGGAGATTCCCATTTTGGGATCAGATGCAGTGGAGACGGAGAAATCAAGGGAGAGTTTCCTTGCAAAAGGCAGGGTTGGGCAGACGTGTACACAGGGAAAGATGCTAGCAGTGGAAGGGACAATTCAATAGACAATATACAATAGACAATAGGTGCAAGTGTAGGCCATTCAGCCCTTCGAGCCAGCACTGCCATTCAATGTAATCATGGCTAATCATCCCCAAGCAGTACCCCGTTCCTGCCTTCTCCCCATATCCCCTGACTCCGCTATCTTTAAGAGCCCTATCTAGCTCTTTCTTGAAAGTATCCAGAGAACTGGCCTCCACCGCCTTCTGACGCAGAGAATTCCACAGATTCACACTCTTTGTGTGAAAACGTGTTTCCTCGTCTTTGTTCTAAATGGCTTACCCCTTATTCTTAAACTGGCCCCTGGTTCTGGACTCCCCCAATATCAGGAACACATTTCCTACCTCTAGCGTGTCTAAACCCTTAATAATCTTAAATGTTTCAATAATATTCCCTCTCATCCTTCTAAACTCCAGAGTATACAAGCCCAGCCGTTCCATTCACTCAGCATATGACAGCCCCGCCATCCTGGGAATTAACCTTTTAAACCTATGCTGCACTTCCTCAATAGCAAGGATGTCCTTCCTCAAATTAGGGGACCAAAACTGCATACAATACTCCAGCTGTGGTCTCACTAGGGTCCTGTACAACTGCAGAAGGACCTCTTTGCACCTATACTCAACCCCTCTTGTTAAGAAGGCCAACATGCCATTCACTTTCTCCACTGCCTGTCTGGTGGGGGTCCACAGGTTTGTAGTAAACTTCAGTCGATAGTCTGACCCCTGAGATAAGTCCAGAGAGATCAAGAAAGGGGAGAGCTGGAAGTTGTAGTTTTCACATTTTCACAAAACTCTCAGAGTAAAACCAAGAGATGAAACCTTGCTACAAGCAACAACAACATACAAATTAACGGGCCCTGATTTTGCATTGCAGACTTTGCCATAATCCTTAATTTGTGTTGAGCTTTGCATACAGTGCAAAATGCTGCCATTACTGGTCCTCTGATTTTCCAAGGCATCACAATGTCATGGGGGCTGGTTGCGTTGGACCAATCCCTTCACCCATTGCCATCCCCACGCCCATTTTTCCACACTTCCATAACAGCCTGTTTGTTACTGTGCAGAGATTGCTATGGTGAGTGTACTTTTTAAGAGTTTAAATTGTATCCAGGAGGTTAGTTTGGGAATGGCACAGTGGCTCCATGCTCTGTAGGCAGCCACCAGCAACAATAAGCAGTCACCTTTTTAAGAAATGAATGAAGGATGAAAATTACAAATGATTTTCTTCTGGGAGTTTGCCTGTTTTCTAGATTTGTGAGTCACCTGAATAGGTGCAAACAGCACTTGTTCAGCACTACAGCAAAGAACAGAATCCTGATTGTGCACATGTGTAACAAACATCCATTATGTCTTTCCCAGATTCCGTTCAAACAAAAGGGCCAGAATTTGGCGTGACACGTTCCTCATTGAGAGAGGGTAAGTTACATCAAGAATTCAGCAAAATACATCCTGCATGTTTTCACAATCTTCATAAAGAAATAAAATAACAAGAGTAGAATGGTGAATTTTCCACTAAAATATAAAATATGTTGGGATTGTATGACTTTGTATTAAACCTGGAAGTTTTGATGTTCATCTGTATTTCACAAATGTCAACATAACTGTCATGGAATTGATTCTACCCAAAGCATAGCATTTCTCAGGTTTTGGTCATTTGCAATTGTACTGTCTCTCAATAATTATGTATCCACATCAATATAACTTCCTTGAGGTCAATGCACCCTTAAGAATATTAATCTAGTTCATAACACAAACTTTAATCTCTCAACCTTACTTATGCCGTTTGTGGAGTTTCAGAACCATGCTTGGATTTCAATTTCAGTTTAGATTATTGTCATGTGTACCGAGGTACGGTGAAAAGCTATTGTTACGTGCTATCCAGTCAACGGAAAGGCAATACATGCTTTCAATCAAGCCATTACAGTGCAGAGATACATGATAAGGGAATAATGTTTAGTACAAGGTGAAGCCAGCAAAGTCCAAACAAGGATAGTCTGAGGGCCACCAATGAGGCTCACCAATTTTTCTTCTCCACTGCCAGAAACTTCATGGAAGTGAAGTCCAAATCCATTTACACCATAACAAGAATGCTGGCTGGACTTCTGATGAAGCTTCAGCAGCAGAATGGGAGCAGACTTAAAGACATTCCTGGTCCTAATCTAAATGTGATTGTACAATTGGAATTAAAAACATATTTGAACAAAACCTCAGATAGGGATCTGCACAAATACCAAATGGGAAAGTAGAACAGAAATATCAAAGTCATGCATTAACAATTGTATATTCACCTCCAACTTGTAGCTGGCATCACATAAACTTTGGAAAGGGTTATTTGACAAACAAAATAGCAGCAGTTACAAAGCAGATATGTCATATTAATCAGTACGACCTTATGCTAGTGACACTGAACTTGGTCTGAGACTCTTAAATTAGAGAGATTCATTTAAGAGAAGCTTTTTGGGCAGCTGACCAGTTAACAACATGATCGAGTTAAAAATTAGTCAAGTTCAAACTACATCCATTTAGTTTTCATGAATATTTGGGTCATACAAGGCTGCCCTTATGAAACCTTTGGCTCAACCATACTGTTTGAGTAAGAGCTCAAGTATGCTGTCGTCTTAGGGCAGACTTGGCAAAGCGACCTGTGGGGGGCAGCTGGATGGCTAGAGAGTTCACATCTTTAGTTTTAGTAAGGATTCACTGGAACTTACACTGGGGTGTAAGTGTATTTACCAGAGAGATATGTATGCTCCACACGTGCCACAGACAGTCTAGTGCCCTTTTGAATGCGCCAGCTCCCTTTTCAATGGTGAATGACTGCTTTGGTACCAAATTAATGATGGTTTTAATGCACAATTACAGAGCTCTTTATTGATTATCTTTAATACAAAGTAAATAACAAAAAGGTGTATTTCAAGTCAAGTCAAGTCAAGTTTATTCGTCACATACACATACGGGATGTGCAGTGAAATGAAAAGTGGCAGTGCCTGCGGACTTTGTGCAAAAAACAACCAAACAACCAACAAACTACAAACAGAATCACATGTTCTTTTTCATATTAAATATTGTGGGCGGTATTGTGGTACAGTAAGTTAGTAGAGTTAGTCCCTGGTGAGATAGGAGTTTACAGTCCGAATGGCCTCTGGGAAGAAATTCCTTCTCATCCTCTCCGTTCTCACAGCATGGCAACGGAGGCGTTTGCCTGACCGTAAGAGCTGGAACAGTCCGTTGAAGGGGTGGAAGGGGTCTCCCATTATCTTATTGGCTCAGGAGTTGCACCTCCTGATGTATAGTTCCTGCAGAGGGGCGAGAGAAGTTCCCATAGTGTGTTCGGCCGAACGCACTACTCTTTGCAGAGCCTTCTTGTCCTGGGCAGAGCAATTCCCAAACCAGATTGTAATGTTTCCGGACTAGATGCTTTCCACAGCCGCAGAGTAGAAGCACTGGAGGATCCTCGGAGACACTCTGAATTTCCTCAATTGCCTGAGGTGGTAAAGGCACTGGCTTGCCTTACTCACGAGTGCTGCAGCGTGCGATGTCCATGTCATATCTTCAGAGATATTTAGCATTCAAGCACTGTTTCGAAGCACTTTTTGTGGATCAGTAAATCCAGCCTTTATTGTACTACTTCCAATGAAACTAAGTAAATTCCAAGTAAGTAACAAATGTTCAGAGATAGTGCCTGGTTTCAGTTTGGTACTGGATTGTGTGAAGGGGTTCAGGGGTTCTCTGGAGGTTTTGCCCGAGGCATCCAAAGGACAAAGGATTTCCTCCACCCACAGAAATCTACCCGTTTCCTTCCCAATTCTCCTGTAGATTCTTGACAAAACACAAATAACTATGCACACCCTTTCGTCAGGTGACTCCAAGGTGCCCAATGATGTTGCCAGAATAAATGTTGATTATTGGTGACATTAACAAATTATTACAGAACGTATGCTGTTTTGTTTGAAATGCCCTCTTCAACATAAAGTGAACAATTATGGTGATATACTGTAACCTTCAGGGGAACTCAGATTCCCATGTGATGGTTTGCTTTTTTGGATGAGGATGGTTACTGTTAGATGAAGTGTAACTACTAACCTCCTAAGGAATTTAAGCAGGCAAACAAGAGGCGTTTCTCTTTCTTTCTCTCTCTCCTTCTCCCTCTCTTTCTCTCTCTCTCTTTCTCTCTCTCTTTCACTCTTTTCCTCTCTCGTTCTCTCTCTCTCTCTCTCTCTTTCTCATTTTTTCTCTATTTTTCTCTCGTTTCTATTTTTCTAGCTTTCTTTTTCTCTTCCTCTCTCTTTTCTCTCTCTCTTTCTCTCATTTAATTGGCTATAGTTCATTGGCTATATTTAAGAAGGAGTTAGATGTGGCCCTTGTGGCTAAAGGGATCAGGGGGTATGGAGAGAAGGCAGGTACAGGATACTGAGTTGGATGATCAGCCATGATCATATTGAATGGCAGTGCAGCTCGAAGGGCCGAATGGCCTATTGCACCTATTTCCTATGTTTCTCTCTCTTTCCTCTTTTACTTTCTTTCTCCCTCCCTCCATCTCTTATCAGCAGATGAGCTGAAGCAAAATAGGTAAGGAATAGGCTCCCATCCAGTTGGTCACTGGTGGAGATGATTTGGAAGAGGATGGAATGGTCAACAATGTCAAAGGCTGCAGATGGATTTGAAACATAAGGAGAAATAAATTTAATCAGAGCCAGATAATGCTATTTTGGTGGTAAGAGTTGTTTACTGACAGATGGAAACTGGCGATTGAAGGGGCTCATACAAAAACTTCAGAGAAAGTGGATTTGGGAAACAGTAGTTTCAAGAACGAGAGGTGAGGGAGATATGTACGACACGGTAGAGTGGACGAATGAAAGTATCAACGATTGTTTTAAGGAAAGCTTTTTCTAAACTGCTAAACATGTCATGGGGCTGACTCAATGCAAGGAAGTTCAATTCATGGTTATTTAGTGGGAGTAGGTTCTGCAGAGCAGGACGTTGGTCTCATAAACAGGGTAAGCTCTGAGGAACATTAGGAGAGATAGGAGAGATAATAGAATAAGATGGGTTAAAGGGCCGGGCCATAAGAACCAAGAGGAATTTGGATTGATGGGCTAGGAGAAGGAAAGTTACAGAGGCAAGTGATCAGATGACTGTAGTCTTGATTTTGTCAAAGGAGTCCATGAACAGCTCATACTTGTTGCTGGAGACGAGAGACAGGGGGAGGAAGCAATTTTCTGCAGTAGAGAAAAGAAGCCAAGAGTTATTTTTACATTCTGAGCTGAGCATAGCAAAGGGAGCAGTTTTCTTTGGTGGAAGCAAGATCTGATAGTCCTTCATTGAGCTCTTCCAAGTCTATTACTTGGAAACCAATTTCAGCTATGCCATTTCAAGTCTGTGTGCCTTGGTCTTAGAGGAGCAGAGGTAAACACAATGGCATTGTTTATAACACACCTAGAGAACTTTGGTGCCCTATAATTTTTATTCTTTAAAAATATCTTTGAAATAAATATATATTTTCCCCGGAAACCAGTGAATGTTGTTGAGACTGGTAAACTTAATTAGTTGGTGATGGAAGTACAAAAGAAAAAAATCAGCCAGCCAAATTCATTATATGTTTTATGATAAGTCCCCTCAATAATGGTCTTCAATTAATCACTGCCGTATGATTAAACTTGCTTAATTATCAGAAGCCCCTTCCAATGGACGAGTCCCCTGCTGCCAAACATCAGTCACAAATATTCAAAAAGGCAAGAGAAATCTCACCAGGGAAATAAGGTATTAGAAATAGCACACTGTAACAGAATGTAAAGTTGGTACTCCCGAGGATAGTGTTGAATAAATGTTACTTGTTCTAATTTTGTTTATTTCTTTGCTTGCGAGTATAAGGGCTAGTCAGTAATTTCAGGAAAAGCACTGTGTGAGAAATGTGTTGGCCAGCAGCAACTGTAAAACCATTTGTTTTATCCTCTGTAACTGCCAAGGTTTCCACCTTGTCAGAGAACATTTTAGCAAACTCACAAATCAAAGCCTTGAGGCTTAATCGCTCTCAGCGCCTGGTTTTATGAAAGTTAACATATTCCACTGAGACTAAGATGCACCATCTTAATAGACAGCTGAACACTGATTAAAATTAAGCCTGAGGAAAGTAGCACTAAGCCTTGGTCTCACCACCATAATGGATATTGATCTTTCTCTCCCCAGTCTCTTTGATTGGATCGAGCCTTCCCTCCTGAAGACCAGAGGCTCTCTCTTGAAACTTGTTTCAATTATATTAACACGCAGGAGGAATATGACATAAACTAATGTTCACATCTGAGTGCCTATATTAGCGAACGCCATTCAATATGCATCAATCAGCTGTCAAGTTTACAGCAGATTATATTGAAAGTAAACTACGTAACTGCAGCTCCGTAAATCTTGTTGCAGTATCACTCACAATGGTTTCAAAAGACTGGATCCAGCAACACTGGTATGGCACTACACGATCACCATTTGCCTTCTCATTTTCCTTCAGATAGATGAAATATCATGTCCTACTGGGCTATGGTATAATCAACTGTCTGGAGTTTTGTCTTTGTACCAACCTAGACAAAGTGTCCTCAATGAATGGGAATGCATTGAACAGAACCAGCCAGCCTGCTTAATAGTTTGTATTAGTATTGGTTTATTATTGTCACATGTACCGAGATAGAATTTATTTTTATGATACAATTTTATTTGTGAGTTATCTAATCAAATCAAATGTAATACCACACATACGTAACATAAAGATGTACACAAGTAAAACACGTTATAGTCATGACCGCAAAGAGCATTTGGAGCACTCATCTGTGAAACAAAATAACATGACCATACCACAGCCAATTCCCCCATATTTAATTTCAGATGTTACTGGTTGGACGAGAAGGCCAAGCAATTACAATCACAGTGAAGGTCCAGACAATAGGCATAATCTTTGGGTCTCAAATAGGATTATTATTTCCCCTGGGCTCCCATCAACCATTAATAGGGGTTACCTACTATGGGTGTAAATCCATTATCCCTTAAGGGACCATTACCAGATTAAGGGCTGCTCTGCGTTGCACTAGACGGGACTTTTACATTATATTGCCACTTACTTGTATTGCCATTTACACTTCATGCTGGCTCAGTAAGAACACCAGCATAATCAAATCTCACCCGGACACTCTCTCTTCACCCCTCTCCCATCAGGCAAGGGGTACAGAAGTTTGAAAATGCATACCTCCAGATTCAGGGACGGTGTCTTCCAGCTGTTATCAGGAAATGGAGCCATTCCATCACCAACTAGAGAGTGGTCCTGACCTACATCAGCCTCATTGGAGACCCTCGGACTATCTTTAATTGGTCTTTACTGGACGTTATCTTGCACTAAATATTATTCCCTTGATCCTGTAACTTTATACTCTGGACAGCTTGCTTGCAATCATGTATTGTCTTTCCGCTGATTTGATAGCACACAATCTGTTTACTGTACATCCATACACGTGACAAAAAACTAACTAAACTAAACCACGCAAGCAGTCAGATTGCACAAGATCTTTTTTATCCTGTCCAACTCCATTTCAATAAATAGCCAGAGTCCCATTATCACCAAGACAGTTCACTGGATGACCATTTCTTGAGTGCTAGAGTAACTCAGCAGATCAGGCAGCATCTCTGGAGAACATGGATAGGTGACGTTTCAGATTGAGACCCTTCTTCAGACATGTACCTGTGATATCGTCACAAAACAGGAAATGTAACACAAAGCAATAATTAATTAGAATGATAAGAGAAAGAGGACAACTTTGTCAGGAATTTAATTAACATGTTAAAGTGAATTCAATCAAGCTGTTCTAAAGCTTAACACAAGTTAATATTCTAAATAAACAAGTAAAAGTTCTGCATTGGGGCAAGGTCAACTTTGATGGTTTTGTACAGGAACTTGCTAAAGTTGATTGGAGTAGGTGGTTTGTGGACAAAGGAACATCCGTAAAGTGGGATGTTTTTAAACGTTCAGGGAATGCATGTTCCGGCTAGGGTGAAGACAGCTGGGATCGTGTATCCCTAGAGGAGTTTGGGGAATTGAGGCACATACTTAAGAAGGAAATCGGAAGATCAAAAAGTTGGCTCAAGATAGGCCTGGCAGAAAGAGATTTTATAAGTACACTAAGTGAAAGAGGGTAACTAGAGAGAGAACAGGGCCCTCAGAAACCAAAGCAGTTATCTCTGTGTGGAACTGCAAGAGATGGGCAAGGTCCACAAAGAGTATCTTACCTCTGTTTTAACCATAAAGAAAGACATGAAGACTGGCGAACTTGGAACAGTTAATGGAGATATCTTGAGGACAGACCGTATTACGGTCAAGGAGGTGCTGGAAGTCTTGGTTCTTGGTTACTTGGTCCTCCAATATATTCCAACTGGAATTTAAACTGGAGGTGGTGAAGGTGGTGAAGTCAAACCAGGGCAGATCCTTCATAGTGAATGGCAGGACCCTGGGGAGTGTTGTGGAGCAGAGGTATCTAGGAGTGCAGGTACATATTCCCCGAAAGTGGTGTCACAGGTAGATAAGATGATCAAGAGGCTTTTGGTACAATGGCCTTCATTAGTCAGGATATTGAATATAAAAGATGAGATGTTGTGTTACAGTTGTAGAAGACATATGTGTGGCCTCAATTGGCGTATTGTGTTCTGTTTTGATCACCCTGCTATAGGACGGATGGGGTTAAACTGGACAGAGATCGGAGAAGATTTACGAAGATGTTGCCAGCTCTTGACAGCTTGAGCTATAGGGAGAGTTTGGGATTGTAGGAAAATGAGGGGTGATCTTGATACAGAGAGGTATCTAAGCATGAGGGAAATAAATAGGATGAATGCAGATTATTTTACCCAGAATAGGGGAAACATGAACCAGAGAACATAGGTTTAATGAGAAAGGGGAAACATTTTGTAGGAGACTGAGGGGCGACTTTTTTACACAAAGGGTGATTGGTATATGGAGTGGGCTGTCAGAGGATGTAGTTGAGGCAGGTACTATAACATAATTTAGAAGATATTTGGGCAGGCACATGGATAGAATGGTTTAGAGGGATATGAACCTAACATGGGCAGTTGGGACTAGTGTAGATGGGACATCTTGGTTCGCATGGGTAAATTGGGCCAAAGCGTCTGTTTCGTGCTATATGCTTTATGACTCTATGAAAAGAAGTTGTCATCATCCTCTCTCTAAGACGGACATCTTCATTCTGGCATTCTGGGCCTCACAATGATTATATCTTTTAAGATCATGCACTGAAACTTCATTGCGGCTTTTCAGTAAATCTGCTACATCTTCATTACTTTATTACTACCGGCAGAAGTTAAAGTCTTGCAACTGATGTGAACTCTTAATGTAAGCTGCTAGAAAGCTCCATTTAATATTGAAGTTCATACATATGTTTTGTTACTCCCTTTTCCAGCAAATTGCTCCGTAAGAAGGAAGATGGAACTGGTGATGCCCAACAAACAAATTATCTTCCAAAGTATGAAAGGGTAAAAGAAGTCTGCCAACAGGCAAAGTACCAAACAGCTTGCGAACAACCTGGGCAGGTAAAGAACGTCATCATAAACAACAAACACTTTTTTAGCGCACGGTTGTAGGTCGACAGCTTAATACCGGCAAGAAATTAAATGTATTGTGTAAAGCATTAGTGAACCAAAGCATAAAAGGTGACCGACTGGCTGTAGGAAATGAGGCAAGAGGTCATTCTCCATTAGCATCAATGGTTGAATTCATTTTGTTGGTCTCTTTGAAGCTTGATGCCAGTTGCTTGGTGATTACAGCAATTGCACAGCTACTGCCCGTTGTTGGCCAATTTGTTGGAGTTTGAAGTTGTTTAACATAAAAGCATTAACTACAAAGACCAGGTTGTAAACTTAATTATAGCTGCAATTACACTGGGCAATCGCCACCAATCCCCCAAGCACAGATGTCACAAAGCCACCTGCAAGCTGAACATAAAAAGCAGCTGTGACTCTGAAGCCAAAGCTTTTGAAGTTCTTATTGCAACACCAAATATGTAATTGCATTATATTCTTTGAGAATGGTTCCCACTTGCTTGTCCACAAAGAACCTATGTAATCTAGGCCAATACTTTTGTACAAGGCATGGGCATTTTTCATTTATTTTGAGACGAGGTATTAAATCAAAGCTTCAGTCACCTCGGATAAACACCCTGATTCTATAGCGGTAATTGAAAAAGAGAAAGCAAAGTGTTCCAACAATTGAGTCATAAGCACATGCATATGTACACTTTTGCACAAATTTTGGCAAGCCTTATCTGATTTATGTTATTTAAATTTGTTCAGAAAAGACCCTGGTTCAGTAATGTTTTGCTCCATGCAAATGTTTTTTGTGTGCCGTGCAAAATGTTGAATCGAAAGCTGAAGGAATAAATGTAATCAGGCTCAATGTGTATAGACAAATGCAATAATATCCATGAATAACTGCATACACTCTGAATTTATATGTTCAAACTTTATTATGCAATTATGGCCTATGATTGCTGCAGGACATTCATGTAGAGGTTGGCTTTATAATAAGGCAGCTGGAGCCAGTTTCCAAGCTCTTTAAAGATTATCGCCATAACCAGGATTGTGGTTCCAAGTACAATACATGGATTTCTGCTGGTAAAATTTGCAAGGTTTTTTCCTTACAGCTCGGTTCTGTTCTCCAAGCCTTCAGGTCTTGCCCACTAAAGTGCCGATATCCTCCACCACCATACTTTATACTTATGACCAAAAAGGCTTACCCTACGCATGTCCACTTCCAACTGGATCACCTTGGGATCATTCTCTAGTGACAGATAGTTACTGGTCAGGTCGGGGGGGAGTTCCCACCGCCACGGGTACCATGTAATCCTGTGCTACCTGCGCCATGGTCGGATAGTCGGCGACTAAACCGTCTCCCCCACATGGTTTGCCAGGTGAGGAAGGGGCTGTGGACTCCCAGCAGGACCAAATACAAGACCTGTCAAAGGGCAGATGAGCTCCTAGTGAGCCAACGGCTATCCACACTTCAGTAGAAGTTGCGATCACTGTCGTACATAGCATCGTAAGGCACCGTGCCCGTTGATGTTATCAACGATGATGATGATAAATGCTCATTGCTAATCTCAATTTATTAGCACGACACAGGAAATTGAACAAGGTTCAAGATGACAATTGTTAAATAGTTTATTTCCAGCTACTACCCGTTTCCCATCGTCTTGACTTAATCAAAAGAAACAATACTTATTGACTTAACTGACTGTGCCCTGATTAAGAGAAGCAATATTGTCCACCAGGACCTAATCAAGACAATTCATCCACTTGACCACAGTTTAAATTCCGAACTAATACCCTTACCCATTCATTTGATCTGATCAAGAAGAATATAGCTGCAAATTATCACATATGGCTAATGTTAACCTGTTGACTGGCAAATATAATATATAGATTAGAAAACAGTAAGAGTTGCTTGGAGTTATGGAAAATAATTATCATTCTCCACTCTCAGCTTTGGTCTAAGTAGGATCTCCCCAGATACTTTTTTCTGCGACGGATAACTTATTGATCTGCAACTCATCGGTGAATTTTTCTGGTTTGTAATAACTGTACTACTAGAGTTTTGGAAATCCTCTCTAAAATTATAATCTCTGTTAAAATGTACTCCTCAGATTTTAATGTGCTTCATTTAAAATAATGTAACTGTGTTTTAAACTGCTTCATTAACTGTAAGCATCACCTTCTTGGGTGGGTGTAGTAGTGCTTGAAATAGTGATTATTGATAGCTAAACCCCTTTAGAAAAGACATTACCTTGTAAAATTAAATTGTCTTTGAAATATAAGTTGATACATTTCAAAGTAGATACTTCTAACAGATAGAATTTAAAGTCTTGACCAACTTGGGTCTCTAGAAGGGGTACATTCAATAACATCACATCTCACTTCTGCCAGCTGACAATATCTTTGATTCACATAGTACCAGGACCTTTTTCCTTCCCCCATGCACCAATCCCCACTCAGGACCCACCTAATTTCTCATCTTTGCTTCGCAATGTCCTTGGACCTTGGGCACAGATACAATCGACAGTAGACAATAGGGGCAGGAATAGGCTATTTGGCCCTTTGAGCTAGCACCACCATTCCATAAGATCATGGCTGATCATCCAAAATCAGTACCCCGTTCCTGCCCTCTCGCTATAATCCCCTGATTCCACTATCTTTAAGAGCTCTATCTAGCGGTTGCCATACACAAGCTTACACTCTGCACATGACTGATTATTATCAATTCTGCTTCAACCATTCTTTCTAGTTGGAAGTGTCATGCCATAATAACCTCTGCCTTTATTCTTCTGGTCATAATGCCAGAAAGACTCGGCATTTCAAAAGTCATCTTTTATAATTTCCAATCCAACAAAATTAGACCACCCTCCTGCCCTCTCCATTCAAAATTTCAAAAGAACCATTCCATTCATGGTTCTTTTACTTTACTTATTTTATTTATCATATTTTAAATACATTATACATCTTGTTTTAACCTTTTCTAATTGAATAAAAGGAGTTCCAGCTTTTTCAGTATGTGCTTGATAATAAAGGCATTCATCTACGGTGTCATTCAAGTCATACTCAACTATACTCTCACATAACCTCAACCTCCTCCCTGAACAAGGCTTCCAAGGCAGAGCATAAGATTAATTGTAGCCTGACAAGTGATTTTACTCCTCACTTTTACATCCTCGTTAAAATCATTAGGAATGGCCACAACAGGGTATTATCAAATAACTACATATCCAGCCCTCTTTCTGTTTAGTGCATCTTTTAAAGTGACATAATGACAATGAGGATTCATAATGTATAATAGATGCAAAATAGAATCAGTAAGTGGTAAAAAAACACAGCAGGTCTGACAGCATCGGTGGAAGATGAAACAGTCAATATTTCAAGAGGTAGACCCCCTCATTAGGACTGGGAAAGTGGGAAATGCAAAGAAGGTGGGGTGAGGTATGGATAGATCAATGGGAATATATATGATGGGGCTTGACCATGGTTGCCGTGGGCATAAGTGTTACAGAACCTCCAGTCAATGGGTTAATGGGTGCGATTTGATAATGATAATACAAAGGAAAATGCGTAAAATGCAGGTCAGGCTAAATAAATGAGGAGAGGAAATCTGAGCCAATTTCACAAATGGTTAATTTATAGCAGAAATGGCCAGCTCACATGTTGTTTTGTTTCTCTTTTACACTTAGAAGTGCTTGCACTTGCTCCTCTCCTGGTAGGCTTTGTTCCAATGGAACACATGTGCTTTTCCTGACCCATAGACTCTTTAACAGGTTGTCTATCCTTGCCAAAGAGCCTGGTAGGATTGCTGCTTTGGATGTTTGAAGCGTCCTACAAATGGGTGAACTGTGCATGCCGTCATTCACCTCCCACCTCAAACTGCTGCTCAACAAAACATTCTGAAGCCGGGTTGAAGTAGCAGAGTATGGTTAGCCTATGATGAAATCATTAATCTCAAGCAAAGTTCAGACTCTCCATATTACATCTCCAAATAGCTTACAATTTTCAGGCTATAACAATTGTCTCCAGTAAATTGCAAGAATATATTAACAGTTCAGAACCTATGGACTATGTTAGGAAGTCATCCTTTCACAGACAAACATGGAGCAATGCCCAAGGTGGTCAATTTCTGCTGCTATCCTGGTGAAGCGAGTGGTAAATACTTTCTGTGTTGAAATGCCTTACTAGAAACTTTTTTTTGTAGTAAACCACAATAGCCGACTTTATTACATTCCTTTCTATGACCTACGAGCACCAAGTGTGTTTAACGATAAAAAGCGCCTGAATACTTCCATTATAAAAGGATTATCCCCAAAGTATTGGGCTCCCGTGGTTCTGTGTAGCAGTTAGTAATTTTCTGCTTCAGTCTCTGTGAGTCATTGTGTCACTGCCTTGATATATTGCTTGCTGCTTGCAATACTTAGGTCCCCATTTTGACACTGGAAAAATAAATAACTTGTAAGTAAATTCTTCAAATAGAAAATCAAGGGAAATGAAATTGATCATAACAAGCGCCAAACCAGTCGGTCATCTTTTTATACCTTTCCCGTGAATATTTTGCACAACTTTCTAGTTTTTACAATGAAATCTGATTTTCTGCCTTCAAAGCCCATTTCCAAGGGTGTGATAGAAGGCTGAGAGGCATTACAATGGCTCTGAGACAAATGCATGAAAATGACTTCTTCCAGTACCAACTGTCAAGGCACCTGAGGTGGCCACCTACAATTGATATTACTAAGGAAGGTTGGGTAGGATGGATATACCTGAATTATACCACATAATTATTAATTAAACATTCCTGCAACAGAAGCAAACTGCTAAGTGGTTGTGGTTCTGGTTGTGTATAAAATGATCCAAGTATTGACATACCTGCTCAACAAGGGCAAATATCCTCTATTTGTGGATCAGGAACGTTGATGGCACTAGTTTTATGGCCAAGAGGCAAAGTAAACATTTACAAAGTCAAACTAGAGCAGGAGGGGAAGACAAACCATGGCAGGAGCTTCATGGTGAATGTTTGAGTGCTGGAGAGTGTTGTAGAGCAAGAGATCCAGGGGTGCAGATGGATAGTTCCCTGAAAATGCTTCACAGGCAGATAGGCTTTTTGTACATTGGACTTCATCGGTCAGGGTTTTGAGTATAGATGTTGGGACATTGTGTCACAGTTATACAAGACATTGGTGAGGCCTTGTTTGGAGTACTGTGTTCAGGTTTGCTTACCCTGCTGTAGAAGGGCACCATTAAGCTGGAAAGAGTGCAGAGAAGACTAACAAGGATGTTGCCAAGATTAGAGGGGCTGAGCTTTTGGGAGATGTTAGCACGCTTGGACTTTGCTCCTTGGAGTGCAGGAGGCTGAGGGGTGATCCTATAGAGGTGTATAAAATCATTAAGGGAATAGACAGGATAAATGCACAGTCTTTTTTCCAAGATAGGGGATTCAATTGCGAGAGGACATAGGTTCAAGGTGTGAGGGGTAATATTTAATAGGAACCTGACAGGCAACTTTTTCACTCAGAGGGTGGAGGATATAGAAACATAGAAATTAGGTGCAGGAGTAGGCCATTCGGCCCTTCGAGCCTGCACTGCCATTCAATATGATCATGGCTGATCATCCAACTCAGTATCCCGTACCTGCCTTCTCTCCATACCCTCTGATCCCCTTAGCCACAAGGGCCACATCTAACCCCTCTTAAATATAGCCACTGCCTCAACTACCCTCTGTGGCAGAGGGTTCCAGAGACCCACCACTCTCTGTGTGAAAAAAGTCCTTCTCATCTCAGTCCTAAAGGATTTCCCCCTTATCCTTAAGCTGTGACCCCTTGTCCTGGACCTCCCCAACATCGGGAACAATCTTCCTGCATCTCGCCTGTCCAACCCCTTAAGAATTTTGTAGGTTTCTATAAGATCCCCTCTCAATCTCCTAAATTCTAGAGAGTATAAACCGAGTCTATCCAGTCTTTCTTTGTAAGACAGTCCTGACATCCCAGGAATCAGTCTGGTGAACCTTCTCTGCACTCCCTCTATGGCAATAATGTCCTTCCTCAGATTTGGAGACCAGAACTGTACGCAATACTCCAGGTGTGGTCTCACCAAGACCCTATACAACTGAAGTAGAACCTCCCTGCTCCTATACTCAAATCCTTTTGCTATGAAAGCTAACATACCATTCGCTTTCTTCACTGCCTGCTGCACCTGCATGCCTACTTTCAATGACTGGTGCACCATGACACCCAGGTCGCGCTGCATCTCCCCTTTTCCTAATCGGCCACCATTTAGATAATAGTCTGCTTTCCTGTTTTTGCCACTAAAGTGGATAACCTCACATTTATCCACATTATACTGCATCTGCCAAACATTTGCCCACTCACCCAGCCTATCCAAGTCACCTTGCAGTCTCCTAGCATCCCCCTCACAGCTAACACTGCCCCCCAGCTTAGTGTCATCTGCAAACTTGGAGATATTGCCTTCAATTCCCTCATCCAGATCATTAATGTATATTGCAAATAGCTGGGGTCCCAGCACTGAACCTTGCGGTACCCCACTTGCCACTGCCTGCCATTGTGAAAAGGACCCGTTTACTCCTACTCTTTGCTTCCTGTTTGCCAGCCAGTTCTCTATCCACATCAATATTTGGGACGAGCTACCAGAGGAGGCATTTGAGGCAGATACTATAACAGCATTTGACAGACATTTTTACAAGTACATGGCTAGGAAAGTTTTAGAGGAAAGTAGGCCAAATGCAGGCTAATGAGACCAGCTTAAAAGGGGCATCTTGGTTTGCATGGCCAAGTTAGGCCGAAGGGCCTGTTTCCATGCTGTATGAGTATAACTCTTTGACTCTCAGCATTTCTGTTGTCTAGACAATGGTGGTAAAAAATGCTTTTGAGTTCTCGTTTTTTTTTAACCAGAAATGATTAACAAAGAAGAAATAAACAAAAAAAAAGTGCGGAAAGTGGTGTTTCAAGAATATAATTACATTTTCATTCGCGCATTAAAAAAAGTTGAAAAAATAATACAAAGCATTTGGCTGAAAATCACAATGCAGGAATCTCAACATTTATTGCAACACCAAATTGCTGAAAAACCAACAGCAACACCATTATAATAGCTATGTTCAGAACTAGATGTTTCAGGAACTCAGCCAAGAACGCTGCTTCCCACTAAAGTGATAACACCCCTTCAAATATTATACAACCGCGCAAGGCTGGCCTGATCCTGATGACAATATTCACCTAAGTGACGTGGTTAAAACCTGCATTAGTGTAGCAGAGATTTAATGTGAGTACTTATAAGAGGAATTGTTTGAAGGTGTTGGAGAGATACTGAGTAAGGTGCTGTGGAGCATGGCTTTGGAACAACACAAGCTTCCAATTTACAGAAGTAACTTGGAATGAGAAACACAACACCAACAAAAATTCACATGATGCCAAACTGGAGTTTGAAGTGATGAGAGAAACTACAGAATTAAGTATATAAAGTGTATAAATTAGTGCATCATATTTCGAGCAAACACATTTAGGAAAAAACAACTAAGTGGCAAGGATAGTTAATGAATGATGTTTAATAACCGAATTCAAAGGTGAACGAGCCCAAGACGTTTAGGTCATAAGTGATAGGAGCAGAATTAGCCCAGTTGACCCATCGTCTACTCTGCCATTCAACCATGGCTGATCTATCTCTGCCTCCTAACCCCATTCTCCTGTGTTCTCCCTATAACCTCTGACACCCGTACTAATCAAGAATCTATCTATCTTTTCCTTAACAATATCCATTCTTGGCCTCTACAGCTTACTGTGGCGAAGAATTCCACAGGTTCAACACCCAACGAAATAAATTCCTCCTCATCTCCTTCGTAAAGGAACATCCTTTAATTCTGAGACTATGACCTCTAGTCCGAGACTCTCCCACCAGTGGAAACATCCTCTCCACTTCCACTCTATCCAAGCCTTTCACTACATTTCACTACAGGTCCCCCTTCATTCTTCTAAACTCCAGCGAGTACCGGCCCAGTGCCGTCAAATGCTCATAATTTATTAGATAGTTATCAGCAGTTATCATTTATCAGCAGTTTACAAGACTTGGTGCTAGTGTATCACACAAGCATGACTTGCATTGCCTCAAGTGTACAAGCTAAAGCAATAGTCTAGTTGAGCTGTTTAAAACTGTGAAGGGATTTCATGGAAGGGTCTCAACACAAAACATCACCTATTCCTTTTCTCCAGAGATGCTGCCTGACCCGCTGAGTTACTCCAGCTTTTTGTGTCTATCTTTGGTTTAAACTAGCATCTGCAGTTCCTGGGATTTCATGGGACATATCCAACGAAATGATTGGATTGGAGTGGAAGAAGACAGAACAATGAGCAATCCTATAATTGAGGAAAGAGGCAAAAGGCAGTGTATTTTCGTACATGGGCAAATAAATATCTTGAACTCTCTCTCCAAGAAGCTGTGTAATTAAACATTTCAAGCCCATGATTGATAGAAGGATTATTGTAGGGAGAAATCTGCAAATTAGCTTCCTTTCTCAGAACATCCAGCAGCAAATCAGGATGTGATGTGCAAAACACATGCTGGAGTAACTCAGTGGTTCAGCCAGCATCTCTGGAGGGAATGGATGGGCGATAAAAGAATGTGACGGCATTGAATAGGTCTGTACTGGTAAGAATCAACAAAATATTTTATATCAAATATTCTCAGCCGTTACATTTAATTTGGTGAAATCTTTACTTGAGATGTTGCAATCAGGCAATATTTCATGGCAGACTCTTTGGCTCATTTGAAGACAAAAAGGATGAAAATGATTGTGCTCTCTCTATTGGGCTGATTCAGTGGCGCAGCAGTAGAGTTGTTGCCTTACAGCACCAGAGACCCGGGTTCAATCCTGACTACGGGTGCTGTCCGTACGGAGTTTGTCTGTTCTCCCTGTGACTGCGTGGGTTTTCTCCAGGTGCTCCGGTTTCCTCCCACACTCCAAAGACGTACAAGTTTGTAGGTTAATGGGCTCCATTAAAGTTGTAAATTGTCCCTAGTGTGTAGGATAGTGCTAGCGTATGGGTATCGCTGGTCGGTGCAGACTCAGTGGGCCGTAGGGCCTGTTTCCACGCTGTTTCACTAAACTAAACTAAACTCACTGGATTGGATGCAAGTTGACCACAACAGTCAACTTATGCCTGGAATGAAACTTGTTCACTCTACACGATGTGTGGTTCTTGAAAGAAACAATATACATTAAAGTCTATGTTGCCAATTACAGTACATGGTATGATTTTATATATTATGCTTTTGCTTAATTCCAATTGACTGTGATTAATGATCTTACCTTGCATGACATTCGTGCTGAGAAGCAATTATAAATGGCATGTAAAAGGTTGTAGTGGGATTAAAAGGCAAGGATTAAAAACTTGCATAATAAATCATTAAAATCAATTACAGAAATAAAATACCTGGATCTGATTCAACATCCATGTTTTGCTGCTCAAAGCCAAAGAAAACTCACTTTGGTTTCAAAGCCTGGAATTAAAATGTCAGATAGCTTGGCCTTTCATAACAAGAGAAAAGAGGGGTAGAAGTTAGGAATATAGAGGGCGAAAGGACAAGGTGAGAAGAAAAAATTAAAAAGCAAAAATGCAGAAGGGAAGTAGAAGAGAGTTGGAATGTGGTGAGAGGAGCAAGAGTGCCGAACGGTAGATTGGGAAAAAATAGGGAGGAACAAAGTTAAGATGAGAAAGTGTCACAAATTTAGTGAGATCTGGTTCAGAGCCATGGAAGGAGGGGGCTTGGAAAGAGAGAAGACCAGAAGGGAACATCTGAAGAATGGAAAGGAAAGGAATGGAATGAGGCAAAGCCAGAAGAGAGGAGAAGATGGGATTGTAAACGATGAGAGAGCATAGAAAAAATAGCAGGGAACTACTGGCTGGATGAAAAAAAGGAACATTGCAAGAAAAGTGGAAAGCAAAAAGAGGAGGCGAGCAGAAATGGAGAAAAGAGCAGTTAGAAGCTGGGGAAATGAGGTTTGAGGGGAGCGCGTGAGAGAGACTGGAATATGTGGAAATAGACAAATAATGTAAGAGAAGCCCAGGGGTATCTTTCCAATTCACTTTTTGGATGTGAATGTGCAGGCAATATAAGCAAAAAACTGGGGAAATTTACAGATAAAAACTAATAGGTGCCTTGCACTGTTTTTTTCTTTTGCTCTTTCCTGTGTTTATATGTGAGGTGGGAGATATCTGTCAGAGTTGACTTTGGGAAATTCATGCTTCAAATCTGAAGTTGGTTCATTCTCCAGCACAAAAAAGGAATTTGTTGGAAAACGATGCACAATCACAATGCCGATGTGTTGCATGTCTGTGCGTGCCACAACACCTATTTGTGCGATGGATTCAGAACATCATGCACCCTCATTCTTTATAATGAGGTGTTGGTTCAGGCTAAACAGTTTGAAATGAGGCTAAAGGGACATCTCTATATCAAGAATGCACTTATGGAAACTTGTGAAATGTATTTTAATATAAAATTCATTCATTAAATGTGGGCCCAGCCGGAAAGGCCAGCGCCTGTTCCCTGATCCTACTTCCTTCAAGAAAATGGTGAGCATCCTGTTGGCTTGGATGCATCCACTTTAAACTGAGTGCCAATGTAGGAATGACAGTTAGGGCAGAGATAGGCACTTGTAATTCTCCTAATTGCAAAAATCATAGTTTAAAGATGTAACAATTAGATTGAAGCCATTCATTTTTTTGATTTTCCGGCAACATCTATATTCAAGGCTTGCATTTTCTAAGAAGTTGGAAGTTTTGACGTAGGAAGAGGCAAGCATGCACTCCCAAGTTAGGCTCTGATGTGTGGCTTAGAAGAGATATTTATGATAAAGCAGGATATTGTTTGACTCATTGAATCTATGATACGTCACAGAGCAATCTTGTCAATCCTCTCCCCATGAATCCCTCTCAAAAGCCCATAAACTCCACTGAGGATACAAGAGGTAGTTTGCAGTAAGTAATTAACCTACCAACCAGCAAATCTTCGGGAAGTGGAAATAAACCAGAGTACCCGGAAAACCCATGTGGTCACAGGAAGAGAGCACGGAGGTCAGACTGAATCCAGATCTGCCATGCCTCACTGTCATCACTAGTTCTGTCCCTTGATAGGCCAGATAGGTGAATTGCTGCAGTTCCTTGCATCAATTATTGTGTAGCTAGTACATACTGCAGCCATAGTGCTTTATCTCCTAAGCAGCGAATGCGTATGATGGTGTCCGGCGTGTTTTGTTTTCGGAGTGTTGTTGAAGCTACATTCACGTATAGGACCGAAAATATGGCAGGTGTAAGAAGGTATAACCCTGGGCCCAGGACACCAGCAGCTCTGAGCTGGGGGCTTCAGTGTATATGTGGGTGATAATGGTGCCTGCCACTTTTCATTTCACTGCACATCCCGTATGAGTAGGTGACGAATAAACTTGACTTGACTTGATTGTATTTTTAGTTCAGTTTAGTTCAGAGATACAGCGCGGAAACAGGCCTTTCGGACCACCGAGTCCATGCTGACCAGCAATCCCTGCCCATTAGCACTATCTTACACACACTAGGGACAATTTATACATACACCAAGTCAATTAACCTACATACCTGAACGTCTTTCGAATGTGGGAGGAAACAGAAGATCCCGGAGAAAACCCACGCAGGTCACGGGGAGGACATACAAACTCCATATAGACAACATCCATAGACGGGATTGAACCCGGGTTTGGCAATTTTTTCTGGGGGACTACAGGCGACTGCCGCAAAATTTTCAACATGTTGGAATATTTTCGCCGAGAGTGGCGACAATATTTGCTGTCATAGGTTGTCGCAAGGTGTCGTAGGTAAATTCCATCAAAACTAGTTCCTGGCAGTCGCCTAAAGAGTCGCCCAAGTGGGACAGGCCCTTAATGCAGCAACTCTACCGCTGCGCCACTGTGCCATCTTTCCTGAATGTTATTGCAAAATATTAATCAAGTCAAGAGTCAAGTCAAGAGTGTTTTATTGTCATATGTCCCGGATGGGACAATGAAATTCCATATCAAATGAAATACAGTTATGGTTCACCAAGACACAAATTTGCTGATGTGTGGCTGAGGGGCAGGCAAAAGTAGGATCTGCCAGGGAGATCCAGGTGTGACTCCTGCAGTCCACTTCAGTTATTCACAGAGCATTCCCATCAATTATGTACAGGCAGAGGTGGTTCACTTGGTTGAAGACTGGAGTGTAACACACATCAAAAGTTAACGAACATGAGAATAAATAAATAGCCTTGGGAAAGAAAACCTCAGGCTCTCTGAAGTGTAATATCCTTGATTCATGTATAATTTTGGAATCGTGTTTTAAATGGCTGATAAAGCAGTGAATCCTCAGAGAGAGAGATCTCAGTGTAATTTTCTCAGGTGTTGAGAAAATTTAAAAAGCAGATTTGCAAGATATTGTGATACGATACGGTAGAACTTTATTTATCCGAGGAGGGAAGCACAGCAAGAAACATGAAACATGAAAGGTGTATGTTTATTAAGGTTTATGAAGGTTTATTTTGTGGGTACCTCCAGGCATTTGGGACATGAACAGCTGATTATTCCTCAGATCATGAAGTCCGACTCTGCAAAAGTGAATACACTTCGAGAACATGTTTTCACTTGCCTAATAGGCTTCTCTCATTGACGTGGCTCCCAAATTCAAAAGCAAAACATTACTGACACAGACCCATCACTCAGATGGCAGTTCTGTGGAAAGCAATGGAACCGATTGTCGATGGTAAACCCTATTCCTTATATCATAGTAAACAGATATACTTCCCACCTCTCCAATATTCCCTGTGTTTGATGTCTGTTGAATGAAATGAGATCGCCTGCTGTGATGTGAGAGCCAGGTGCAGAAAAAGGCATCCAATTAAAAACGCATTCGGTTTCCAATGGAAGGAATAAATTGTACTTTGTTTTCAAACAGATGACAACATCTAAATTGGAGTGTGCTGAGTTGTGTTTCACTTACTTTTTGCCAATCAGTCTTGCTGCAAAATACACGCCACACCTGTGTGTCGTATTGTCCTACTCAAAAACACATTTGGACAGGTGCATGGATAGGAAAGGTTTAGAGAGGTGTGGACCAAATGTGGACAAGTGGGACTGGACTAGATGTGGTGTCTTGGTCGGCATGGACAAATTGAGCCGAAGGACAGGTTTTTGCGCTGAATGCGCCCATGACTCTAGCAATGTTTTGATATCCACAACAGCTGATTCTATAAGATAGCTTTCTGAGATACTACCGTTTATCTGTACTACAGTGATCGTGAAGAAGGTCAAGAATGGAATGGACTACATGAACTAAAAGATAGACACAAAATGCTGGAGAAACTCAGTATGAAGAAGGGTCTCGACCCGAAAAGTCACCCATTCATTCTTTCCAGAGATGCTGCCTGAGTTACTCCAGCATTTTGTGTCTATCTTTGGTTTAAACCAGCATCTGCAGTTCCTTCACACACATAGACTAAATGAATAGGATTCAGGCAAATCTGCACTATTCCGCACATTCTTTCCAACGAAACCAATGTTTTACATGATCCCGGAGTATTCAGTGTCAAAGTTACACCACTCTGTTCAGGTATTTAGCATCTTGTCAAAATCCCTTGGCTATTCAGTGATATTAAACTCCATATTTTAAATGAACCAATGAGGTAAACATTAGTGTACTGATATCTCACAGTATCATTCTGGAGCCATTTTTAAATAATATGTCTGCAGCTAGAAGCAGCTTTAAGATGTCTTGCAATTATTAAAGATGCTATAGAATGCAAACTCTGTCGTTGCACACTAATTAGTTTTAAAATCATATGCTGTATATTAAGAGGAGAGTATATTTAGGGTGGCACAGTGGTGCAGCGGGGGAGTTGCTGCCTTACAGCGCCAGAGAACCGGGTTCCATCCTGACTACAGGTGCTGTCTGTACAGAGTTTGCACGTTCTCCCTGTGCCCACGTGGGTTTTCTCCGCGTGCTCCAGTTTCCACCCACATTACAAAGACATGCAGGTTTGTAGGTTAATTTGCTTTGGTAACATTGTAAATTGTCCCTAGTGATTAGGGTTGCTCTGGTGTTGGCGATGGTACTAAATGGCGATGGCGACGGTGGGCTAAAGGGCCTATTTCCACACTGGTTTTGGTTTTGGTTTAGTTATCTGCGTGTCTAAAGGAGCATTTTTAATTTTGTTGTCCAATATGGAATGTTAGTTCTGTGTGATAAGTGGGGTTTGTAACTTTTTGCTATTTATAATCAGAAATGGCAATGCGTTGAAGATTCTGCAGGAAGACTGCGGCTCCACAAATGCAAAGGCACAACCAAAGTGCACGCTGGCAGCAAGAAAAGTAAAAGTTTGCGTGGTCAGGCCTATGCCAGTAATCACTGTGATTGCTCGAGCAATAGCTACAGGATGCGTCAATCAGAGAGAAGGAACCAGAGACAATTCCTCAACATCCACACTACCCACAGTGAGTATGCAGCGATCTGTGACCTTGGGTTAGAGGCAGCAGCATCCTGAGCATGGACCTTTGCTGCCATCTAGTGGCATGCTGGAAACATTATAAGAGTCAGATCTTCTGCAAACTCAAGCCAAGCTCAACTGTTGCATACTGAGTCAAGTCCATTAGCTTATTGCAGACTGCTCCTGGGCACCATCTCCTGGTGGGGCAGTTCCAGGCTAATCAGTGCCAACTTTCACTGCAGATTCCACATGCTGGAGAGAAAATGACAGATAAACTGGTCATGCAGATCCTTGCCAACATGCCCTGCAACTCCAAAGAGGCAAATTCTGAGTCGCATTCACCGAGCAAAGCATTCTTGCTCCATTTCAAATCACAATGAAACTTTTCTGTTACTGTTTTTGGCAGCACATACGAAGTAGACTTTTGTGAGGGTTTAACTGTTGCTCCAAGTGACCCGGAGCTAAATAGGAGACCGAGTGCTGGAGTAACTCAGTGGGTCAAGCAGCATCACTGGAGAACATGGATAGGTGACGTTTCAGGTCAGTTCCCTTCAATTTGAAGAAGGGTCCCAACCCGAAATGTCACTTATCCATGTTCTCCAGAGATACTGCTCGACCTGCTCGTGAAGCAAGACAAAATAATCAGTCATTATCGCTCATGTGGCATATTGACTAGAATTGTATTTGTCAGTGGATGAGCGAACTTCCAAAGCTTCCAATTGGGCTTCTCTCCATCAACAGTCCAGCAGTGCTCCACATCAGACCGGCAGTGTTGTGTGATTGCAAGGACTGTCCACTGGCCCACTGAACTGTGAGGGAAGCACCAGAGCTCCCTGCTGAACTGCAAAGAGGCCAATGGGGAAATAAGGCAAGCAGGCTCCTTTGCCTATTCGCCCATCTTCCGATAAGAAAATCCTGCACATTATGGCAGCTATTGTGGGCCGATTGCTGGAACAAATCCCCTAGGTTAATGACCTTCTCTGAAAACTTGACTTGCACCCAAGACTTTAGGTGCAAGTGACCAGGCATTATGCTACAGGGTGACGTTTGCAGCCACAGGACTGATTAGAGTTTGGCCCTGGTCACGGCACAAAGGCCTGGTCCACATTGCGTGAGGCTCATTTCCAACGTTGATATAAACTTGATTAACGGTTACAGGCCTCCGGTTTGCCAATGGAGAGCCACTGGGGTAAATTTAGTCTAAGCCATTATGTTACTTCTGCCAAGAATCCCTGGACAAGAGCAGCCGTATGATTTGAGCCAGCTGATAGGTAGCAGTGTCTGTGTAGATGTTTGTGACCAGCACAAGCTGATGTCATCCCTTGAAAGAACCAGGGAGTTTCAATCTAAAGGTGTGGTGGCAATGTGGTAGGCCTGGTTTTCCCAACAGCAGGGAACAGGGTGATAGCGTGTATGTGTAGAAAGGAACTGCAGATGCTGCTTTGTACCAAAGATGGACACAATGTGCTGGAGTAACTCAGCAGCTCAGGCAGCCTCTGTGGAGAAAAAGAATAGGTGACGTTTTGGGTCGGGACCCTTCTTCAGACTGAAAGTAGAGGGAAGAGAACTGGAGGGAAAAGGCCAGAACAAAGCAGGCCCCAAAAATGGGTGACCAAGGAATGGTGGATCCCATAATAACACAATGTTGGCTGGGAAAAGGTGAGGGCAAAGGGATACAAGGATGCGAACAGTAATAGTTCTGCACTGGCCTGTTCTTATTATTTTCTAATAATTAGTTTTCGGTTAGTTTCACTTCACTAACAGTGCACCAAGTGGATGGCGAAGACCTTTGTATGGAGGGCAGGCAGCCATTGCCAAATTCATGCAACATGAAAAGTTTGATTCACATTGAGAGTTTCCCAGTTTACACAGTTCTATTGCGACACGCATGCATGGCGGACAACTGCCTTAAAGTGAGTTTTCCCTTAAACAGAATTTAAGCACCGCTTCCTCCGCACTCGGCCCATCCGCTCTGTTTCAGTCGAGCTGGAAGGTGAGATCTATGACATTGACCTGGAAATCGCAGACCCAGAGCCACTCATACCGCAAAATATCACCATGGGCTCTTACCAAGAGGACGCGGCCGCTGGCGAGGCGGTGGAAAGTGTCATGATTGGCGAGGACGGCAGTAAAGCTGGTGAATCAGTGCTGGATTCAGTCAAAGTCACTCACAAGTAAGTTTGCCTTATACCCCGAGCTGTCATATGCTAGAACTTTAAAGAGCTATGCCTAGAAATTGAATCACAGGAAACACATTTTTATACACGACACAATTCATTTTTCATGAAATAACAACAGTAAAGGCGCTGGAGGAATTTATCGTGAGCTATATAACGATCTGGGGTTTCCTGTTGAGTTCTGTGTGTGTGTCGGATACAACAACACACGAAGGAGCACAGACACGTGCAGTGAAATCTGTCCACATCTGATGCCTCTGCCAGGGTTTCTGCAGGCACACCGCGCTGTTCCACTCATGCAACTCGTCACAACGCCTGCCTGCCTTGGTGTTACTCAAAGTTGACCAGCCTCAGCAGTCCCACAGCCTGAGGTGTACAGTATTGGGAACCTGACGTGTGGATCATCTTCAGGTGACCCATGTACCCACCTCTCTTGTCAGGCTCACCTCCTCCTCCTGTGCCCACATATCAGGTCAAACTCTCTGCCACCCACACCCAACTTCCAATCTACCACTCAGCCAACCTCCCACTTCCCCTCACATCAATAACCTCCCAGCCATATCCCCCATTCTAATCTTCTAATCACTGCCTGGCCACTCCTCTTGTACCTATCACTGACACATACTCCACCACCTGGGGCCTCTTTATCATGAAACCTCTGAGCCTCTACCCATCAACTCCTGTGTGTCTCTCCCCCATGAACAGTCATGTCTGTCTCCCATCAACTCCTGTGTCTCTCTCCCATTAATCTACTGGTCCTCTCTCCCATGAACTCCTGCTCTCTCTCTCCCCAATAAACTAATGTGTGTGTCTCTCTCTCCCATGAAATGTGTGTCCCTCTCCCTCTCTCTCATATCTCTCTCCTATGAATTCCTGTGTGTCTCACCTATGAACTACTGATCGCCTCTCCCATGAACTCCCTGACTCAAACTCCACCCACCCAGAGCTTCTCTCCCATGAACCCCCACACATCAACCCCTGGTCTCTCATCCATAAACTCACGCCCCCACATTCCACGCACTCTGTGTCACTCTGCCATGAACCCCCAGTCTCTCCCATAGACCCCAGACTCTCCCTTCAATCTCCTTGGCCTCTCTGCCATGCACCCCATATACCCATGCACCCTGGGCTGTCAGCTGTTGTTGAAGGTACACAAAAGGCTGGAGAAACTCAGCGGGTGCAGCAGCATCTAAGGAGCGAAGGAGATAGGCGACGTTTCGGGCCGAAACCCTTCTTCAGACTGTTATTGAATATTTAGCTGTTGTTGAATATGCCTCAGCCGGTGCCTTTCAATTTCTAGGCAAAGGTCTTCCAGAGGGAAAGCACTGGAGTAATTTGTTAAAAACCCTGAGTGTGTTTGTTTCTGTAAGTAATTTGTAAAATTCTTTGGATTTTGCAGTATCATTGATGTGGGCTTTTATTTTCTTTACTTATTTCTTTCCTGAAGGTGTTACATTCTTGCCAATGAAACAGTGCATTGTGAGAAGGAGCTGTATCAGTCAGCTAGAGCATGGAAGGACCACAAGAGTTACATAGACAAAGAGGTTAGATAACGTTATGGCAGACAATTTTTGAGTCGGCGAGCTGCAGACTTTATCAATGATAGGCGATTATTTCCACTGGGAAGGTTGGAATGATATATATTTTTTGCTATGGGATTGCTAATGAATGACTGAATAACGCTGGCAGGAAATCAATTGATGGATATCTCCATTCAGCACCACAAGCCAGAAATTTACACTTTGTAAAACTAACCTTAATCGACCCAGTTGGTTGCTGATGGACTTCCTCAAAGGACATAACTCCAGCCATTTTTTGGAAGGCATTCTTACTAAAAGATAAAGTTACATTTTTTGGCAGGCAGGGGTGGTAAGAGGGGTGGATCTGAAACTTCCTGTCATAACATTCCAATATTCATGCTGGAAATTCGAGCTGTGGACAACGCGCTTGAAATGGCACCTGGCTAGTAACCTTCCCAAGTGAGTGCAGAGGCACCATTGCTTCTGCAGGCGTTGATGCGAATGTAATAACAATGGGTGGAGGCCAGTGACTGTCATCGGCAAAATCAGGCATCAAAGGCACCGTCGACCCAAGAATTATGCTCCCCCACCAAAATTCATGGAATAAAGATGTTTTGGTGATTTTTGAAGCGAGAAAGAAACTTCTGTTCTTTTCCCCCTGCGTTGTAGATTGAAGCTCTTCAGGATAAAATAAAGAATCTGAGGGAAGTGAGAGGTCACCTGAAAAGAAAAAAGCCGGAGGAATGTGACTGCAACAGGAAAAGGTCTGTGCCACCAATACTTCTCAATTTGAGGGTGACTTTCTATCCCCCGTCCCCACTACCCTCACTGTCACCACACACACACACACACACACACACACCATTCATATGTTAAGACTGAGGAAGCCATATGGTAACTGGTGACATCAAACTTTATCGTCCCGTCTCAAAATAGACTGGGACAAAACCATTGTTACAAGTCAAAACTCAAAGTACTGGAGTAACTCAGTAGGTTTTGCAGCATCTTTGGAGGACATGGATAGGCAACATTTCAGGTTGGGTCCCTTCTTCACGCTGATTGTAGTAGAAGTGGGGAGAAAGTGGGTGTGGGACAAGGCCAGGCAAGTAATAGATGGCTAGGAAGGAACTGCAGATGTTGGTTTATACCAAAGTTAGACACAAAATGCAGGAGTAACTCAGCGGGTCAGGGACTGATCTGCTGAATTACTCCAGAATGTTGTGTCTATCGTGGGTGATAGATGCATGCAGGCGAGGGAGTGTGATTGGCAGATGGGTGGGCAAAAACTTGGGAAGAAAAGGAAAATAGGGTGTCAGTTATAAAAACTCCAGCGTCTGCAGTTCTTCTATGTCTCTATGTTAATGTTACAGGTCAACGACCTGAAACATTTCTTTCCCTCTCTTTCCCTCTGTAGATGCAGCCTGACCTGTGAGTTTCTCTTCACCTTCTCTGTTTTTAACACGATATCTTCAGCATCTTTTGTAAACTAAATTCCTGCAAACTGCTAGATAGCTGGGCGACACAGTGGCGCAGCAGTAAAGCTACTGCCTCACAGCGCCAGAGACCAGGGTTCGATCCTGACTACGGGTCTGTCTGCACGGAGTTTGTACGTACTCCCCATAACCTGCGTGGGTTTTCTCCGAGGTCTCCTCCCACACTCCAAAGACGTACAGGTTTGCAGGTTAATTGGCTTGGTGTAAATGTTAAATTGTCCCTAGTGTGTGTAGGGTAGTGTTAGTGTGCGGGGATCCCTAGTCGGTGCGGACTCGGTGAGCCAAAGGGCCTGTTTTTGTGCCGTATATCTTAAACTAAAACAAAAGCAGGGAAAAAAAGATGAATGACTAACTTGCTGGGCCAAATTAATCCCAGTTGCAGATGGAAATCGGGTCCCTCTGTGGGTCTTGGATGGTATTGCAATTTGTTAAAGAAGGAACTGCAGATGCTGGAGAATCGAGGGTTACACAAAAAGCTGGAGAAACTCAGCGGGTGCAGCAGCATCTAAGGAGCGAAGGAGATAGGCAACGTTTCGGGTCGAGACCCTTCTTCAGACTGGGCAGGGATCAGGGAAACGAGAGATATAGACAGTGATATGGAGAGATAAAGAACAATGAATGAAAGATATGCAAAAAAGTATTGATGATAAAGGAAAGAGGCCATTGTAAGCTGTTTGTAGTGTGAAAATGAGAAGCTAGTGCGACTTGGGTGTGGGGGGGGGGGGGGGGGAGATGGAGAAGGAATGTCAGGGCCCGAGTGCTGAGGGAGAGGTGGGGAGGGGGAGGGGGCAGTTTGGGTTAACAGAATTGAGAAAATTCAATGTTTAAGCCCAGAGGATGCAGACTCCCCAAGCGGAATATGAGGTGCTGTTCCTCCAACTTGCGGTGTTGCTCACTTTGGCCGTGGAGGAGGCCCAGGACCGAGAGGTCGGATACTGAATGGGAGGGGGAGTTGAAGTGCTGAGCCACCGGGAGGTCGGGTTGGTTATTGCGGACCGAGCGGAGGTGTTCGGCGAAATGATCGCCCAGCCTCCGCTTGGTCTCACCGATGTAGATCAGCTGGCATCTGGAGCAACACATGCAGTAGATGAGGTTGGAGGAGGTGCAGGTGAACCTCTGTCGGACTTGGAATGACTGCTTGGGTCCCTGAAAGGAGTGGATGGGGGAGGTGAAGGGACAAGTGTAGCATCTCTTGCGGTTGCAAGGGAAAGTGCCCGGGGAAGGGGTGGAGCGGGAGGGAAGGGAAGAATTGACAAGGGAGTTGCGGAGGGAGCGGTCTTTGCGGAAGGCAGATGGGGGAAGATGGGAAGATGTGGCGAGTGGAGGGGTCACGTTGGAGGTGGCGAAACTGGTGGAGGACTATTTGTTGTATGCGCTGGCTGGTGGGGTGAAAGGTGAGGACCAGGGGGAAACGCTCCCCTCTCTCCCCATTCCCCCACTCACAACAAGGGCCAAGAGAGGGTACAGAGGAGATTTACTAGAATGTTGCCTGGGTTCCAGCAACTAAGTTACAGAGAAAGGTTGAACAAGTTAGGTCTTTATTCTTTGGAGCGCAGAAGGTTAAGGGGGGACTTGATTGAGGTCTTTAAAATGATGAAAGGGATAGACAGAGTTGACATGGATAAGCTTTTCCCATTGAGGGTAGGGAAGGTTCAAACAAGAGGGCATGACATGAGAATTTAGGGACAGAAGTTTAGGGGTAACATGAGGGGGAACTTCTTTACTCAGAGAGTGGTGGCTGTGTGGAATGATCTTCCAGCAGAAGTGGTGGAGGCAGGATCGATTTTAACATTTAAAAGTAAAGTGGATAGGTATATGGAAGGGAATGGAGGGGTATGGTCTGAGTGCAGGTAGATGGGACTAAGGGGAAATAAATGGTCGGCACGGACTGGAAGGGCCAAGAAGGCCTGTTTCCGTGCTGTTATAATTGTTATATGGTTATATGGTTATATGGTTATATTTTATATAATGTTATATAATTGTTATATGGTTATATTTTAACATAAACATACAGCACAGAGACTCCTCCACATTCCTCACTGTGATGGAAGGCAAAAAAAAGTTAAATCTCTTCCTCTTGCCAGCTGACCTGGCATCAGGTTAAACTTGGCTCAAATATCGCCACTGCACTGAAAATCATCGGGAGAAATGACCACTCGGGGAGTAGCAAGCAGACATCTCTCTTTGTTGTAACAATATTAGTTTAAATGTACATCATTGCTTTTTAGTACTTGGAGTTCAGTCGTTTTAGTTTAAAATGATATTTTGTTCTTAACTTTACTTTTGCTCATAGCTCCCAGATGCACTTGACCACTGTGAATGTCAATAGAAATGTACAGTAATTTTCTTTCAGCAACAGGTTTGCCAGCTGGTAACTCCTGGGGCAAGGCTCCACCTGCTGTCGGGGTGAACAGCCAGTACCACAGGTTCTGCTGTGCACTGAGCATGCCTGATCATCTGGCAGTGCCCAGGACCACCGTAGGTGGAAGAAGCAGTCTGGCCTGAAGCACACAGCCTGTGATGCTGAAGCCACAGACATTCTCCCCACATTTCAGCTCAGTAGTTTTGAGCAAAATATGGGCAGATTAAAAGGCTGCTGAATCTATGTGTCTTTCCTCCATTCTCCTGGAAATACTTGTTTGCTGAACTCACCATGAGAATTTTAATCTTATTCCTATACATAACAACTCTCCTTTATTTCTGTTATCTGTAGTTATTTTAATAGAGATAAAGGAATGAGAAATCAAGGGAAACTGAAGAACAAGAACAGCCATCTCCACCCCTTCAGGTAGGTGGGTCTCTGTGGCAGGCCTAGCCTGAGCAGAGATTGTGGACTCGAGGTACAGGACTGGTCGCAGTCTCACTGACTGGTGGCAAGTGCCCTCGTGCTCTGCTGGTTATCAGTTATTCACATTAGTAAACAAGTCAAATTTTCTCAAACGAGGGGTAATTGTTCAAAAAATAATTTAAATCAAATTATATTATTGTTGTTCCCTCTTGGAGCTTCTATTAAAGCAGTGCCCTTGACAAGTGAATGAAACCATTTTATTTTGCCAACAACAAGTAATGTTAAGTTTATTTTTGTCCCCTTCTAATGCCATTCAGCCCGTCAAGTCCATACCACTTCTTCACAGAAGAGCAGTCCCAATCCAAAACCTTGCCTGCCCATTCCCCACACAGATGCTGCCTGGCCCACTGAGTTCCTCCAGCACTTTGTGTTTCGCAAGAGTCATCCCTTCTACTTATTTCTTTGTAGCACTAAACTATTCTCACATGCACATCATTTCCCCTTTGCCACTTATCACCGCTCTGCAGCAATTCACAGTAGCCATTTAGCTAACCTGCATGTCTTTGAGCACCTGTAGAAACCCATGTAGTCACACGGAGAACATGCAAACTCTACATGGACAGCACCCAACATCAGGATTGGACATGGGGTCCCTGGAGCTGTGAGGAAGCAGCTTTAATGCTGCACCATTTGGTCATCCACAAGTGGGTGAATGCAACTACAAAGTAATCTTCCTCAGTCCTACCCATACCCAGAAGGCTGGAGTAACTCAACGGGGCAGGCAGCTTTTCTGGAGAGACGGAATGGGTGATGTTTTGGGTCGAGATCCTTCTTTAGACCCGAAACGTCACTCATTCCTTCTCTCCAGTGATGCTGCCTGTCCCACTGAGTTATTCCAGCTTTTTGTGTCTATCTGCAGTTTAAACTAGCAACTGCAGTCCCATCTTACACATTACCCATACCCAGCATTGTTCTGCAGGGATATTTCTCTTTGCAAAATTTGTAAGGGTTTTATGTGAGAAATTTTGAAGGGCGGGAGAGTTGCACAGCTGATGGATCTGCTGCCTCCCAGTGCCAGAGACCAGGGTTCGATCCTGACCTTGGACGCTGCCTGAGTGGAGTTTGCATGTTCTACTTGTGACCACGGGGCTAACCTTTGTGAACAGATAAAGGGAGTTAATGTTTCAGGGTGAAGACCTTTCAACACAAACTTCTGATGGAAGCTCACACATCTAAAACGTTAACTGACGTGACTGCAATTTATTTTGCTTTTGTAATGAAGCCTGGAGTACAAGGAATCTACAGAAATAGTTCCAAGCTTTCAAGAGTCCAGATCCTCTGATGTGCCTGCAGTTCCATGATGCCATCAATCATGCCAATCAAGAAAGATAGCTTAAGAACATTTGTAAAGAAAACCTGAAATCAGAGGTTTCAGAACCAAGATCATGTGTAATGCTCAAAATTGCATATTTTGATGAGGTGGGAATGCTGCTGGAACTGTGTTGTCCAAGATATCTACACCACTCATAATCCCACGCTCATTCTCTGCAGGGAAGTCGCTCAGGAGGTGGACAACAAGCTCCAGCTGTTCAAAGAAAACCGGAGGAAGAAGAAAGACCGTAAAATAAAGAAGCGGATGAGGAAGGGAGATAGTTGCAGCCTGCCTGGCCTCACCTGCTTCACACACAATAATGAGCACTGGCAGACACCGCCCTACTGGAACTGTAAGCAGAGTTTCTTTCTGTAGGGTACACCTTTAGCAGCTCGGTGGAGAACATCCCCGCTCCCCTGTATCTGGTGCAATTATAGTGTTGTCCAGTAACTGGCCTCAGGATTAGACTAGCTTTCTGGACTAAAACATCCACATCGCTTTAGAACTACACCACAATATATTAATCAGGGCTACAGCATTTTGCAAGTTACTGGGGCAGAGAATCACTGGCACTTCAAACTGACCACACAATATGGCCAATCCGATGTGTGATTAAAGAGATGGTTTCTTTGATGAAGCTTGTAAGTCGATTTACCTTTACATAGCAGCAGTTTGGTGTTCCATAGAATAGTGCAGCACCGGAACAGCCCACAATGTTTGTGCCAAAATGCTGGCCACCATCTCGCTTCTCATGCAAAAACCAAACTTAATTTGGTACCCACTAGTAAATACTACACCAATGTTCACCATAAAATGGACACATTACATGTTAGTTGGTTGGTGGTACTGGGATAGAATGTTTTGTGAACCGATTCATTCTTTTTTGTAGATTCAGATATACATAGAGATATTCCGATATTCATATGAATTATAAAGTAATAGCATGGCACAACCTTCCTTGGTTCAACTCAGAGGGCAAAGGAAATTTATATCAAGAAAGGTGACCACCGTGTTGATCTTTTCTCTGCCAACATCTTGCTGCAGCAATCCAAATCCAGTCTCATTACATAGAAACATAGGAAACCTGTCCAAGGTGATGTATTAGAAAGCTCTCCCTGTTCCAAGATCCAAACTGGGGACATTTATAACATAGACAATGGACAATAGGTGCAGGAGTAGGCCACTTGGCCCTTCGAGCCAGCACCGCCATTCATTATGATCATGGCGGATCATCCACAATCAGTAACCCATACATGCCTTCTCCCCATACCCCTTGATTCGGATCGCCCCTAGAGCTCTATCTAACTCTTTAAAATTCTTCCAGTGAATTGGCCTCCATTGCCTTCTGTGCCAGAGAATTCCACAAATTCACAACTCTCTGGGTGAAAAGTTATTTCGCATCTCAGTTTAAAATGTCCTCCCCTTTATTCTTAGATGTGGCCCCTGGTTCTGGACTCCCCCAACATTGGGAACATTTTTTTCCTGCATCTAGCTTATCCGGTCCTTTTATAATTGTATATGTTTCTATAAGATCCCCTCTTATCCTTCTGCATCCTCTCTCATCCTAAAATCGCCTCTCATCCTTCTAAAATGACTTTGGATTCTTCCATTTACCCAAATATCTGATGCTCCTTATGTTTCTTTACTCTTCCCTTAAAGCTGTCAAGGTCTCTGTTCCAATCCAACAAACATTTATCAATGCAAAGATTCCAATATCATTAAAATCCTCCTGCAGAGTACTGCGAGACATAATAAAAGTTGATTCAATACCATAGAAGATATTAAATGAGGTGACCAAATATAAGTCAAAGGGATAGTTCTAACTTCTCCTCCTTAGAGAGAATGGGAGAGAGATGGAGGCCTTTGTAGATTGGGATGTTAGAGCTTAGGGCTTGTCAATTTGGGCCATGGCCTTCAAAGGTGAAACAATTAATATCAGCTATGTTCGGGTTGCTGGGGGGGGGGGGGGGGGGTGAGGGAGGTAGAACTTGAGGAGAGAGATACTTGAGGGTTGGACAGCAGAGATTATGAAGAAAGGGAAAGGCCAGGGGTGATTTCAAAAGCAAAGATGACAATCTTAAAGTTGTATCTTTGCCTAAGTGATTGAGACTTTGGCAATTACCCATCACCCTTTTCCTTTTCCACAGTAAGCTACATCTATGGCCTACAATCTTTACCTGGTTTCCTCTGGTTCCCTCCCATCATATGCTACCAGTAGACACAACAGTGAACTAATATAATCTGCTCTGCGGTGGTGCTTGTCTCTGTGGATACTGGGGAATTGTCACATTCACCACCTGATCAGAACCAATAGCTCTCCTACTCCCTGGACTAGTCGATGACAAATTCAACCATTGTCTGTTCCTTTCAGACCTGGAACTTTCTGCTTCATAAGTTACCCGGCAATTATGTGCTGAGGCGCACATGAAACTCACATTCTCTAATTAGATTTAACATTATTTAGATCATATCAGAGCAATCTCTTTACTGTGCAGGTAGAATGTCACAATCAACGTTAATGTTATCAAAAGTTACACTTGTAAAATAAAGTCTAGATATTCCTCAGTGTCAGGATTTCCTAAGATGGCAACTAGAGATACCTTGAGTGGATTGGCTACATTGGGCATGAACTCTGCACTCTTGTTCTTCTGAAATTGAATTATATCTCTTTCAATAGAATTGAATTTCAGAAGCAGAGTTCAACATATGCATAGAAAAGAGGACACATTTCTAATGCTGTGGCCTTTATAAATGAGCAAAAATACGATTTGCAAACTTTTACATGAAGACTTGAATCTTTTAGTTCAGCCTTTATGGTTGAACTTTATGGCCATTTGAGTCAGATATGTTCAGTTAGTTAATTTCATCAGTCCATTATATCGTAATTCAGATTAAAGACCAAAATAATAATAACATGTTAATGAAATTACGCGTTAATTTTTGATTTTCAAAATAGTTCATATTGTGAGATTCTATGTCTTTGCACAACAGGACATTTCTCTTTTTGAACTTGCTGGAAATAATATATAACTCTGTAGGGATCAGAAAAATAAGTGGTAGTGGATCAAGCACCCATTACATGCTTCAATGGAAAGGAAAGAATGTGGAGGGAGACAAAATACTGGCGTAACTTCTTCAGTCTGAAGACGGGTCTCGGATCCTTCTCTCCAGAGATGCTGTCTGACCCGCTGAGTTATTCCAGCATTTTGTACCTATCTTCGACGTAAACCAGCATCAGCAGTTCCTTCCCACGCAAGGATGTGGAGGGTCGATATATTTCCCCTATTTTTTGCTTTGTACACTTACCAGTTGGAATGCATTCATAAAAAATGCGTTCTTTAGAAAATAACATGGCAAAAACTGTGCTCTTTCATTACAGTGGGTTCTTTCTGCGCATGTACAAGTTCTAACAATAACACGTATTGGTGTTTGCGGACCATCAATGAGACTCACAACATCCTATTCTGTGAATTTGCCACCGGCTTTCTTGAATATTTCGACATGAACAGTGATCCATATCAAGTAAGGAGATTTTATTTTTGTTATCAACAATTAAAAAATGTATTAATAATAAGAAGATGATGCAGTTGATGGAAGCCATTGATTGTGTTTATTACTTATAATACCTAGATTTATAGTCCTGATTGCTCCATTGCTTTAAGAGCAGACATGAGGGAGGGTGACATTTTCAGCTAACAGTTATTTTGGCAATCAACGTGCCCTAAATTATATTTAATATTCCAACAACTTGATGGTGCCTAAACACAGTTCTAAGCATCTCACGCAATGGTTGTAGATAGCGCAAAGGGACACCAAAGGGATGGTTAAGAGCAGGAGACACTTGTCATCCATAAAAGTTCAGGCATGTAGGAGGTTTTTGGACTAGGGCAGAAAATACCTGGTGGAGCAGTAACCATAGAACCTGCAGCTGCTTGAAGGGGTAAATGCAACACTTGGAGAGAAGCGGGAAGAGCAAATGGGGAAAGACCAGGGAAGCAGCATTCATGTGCGTGCTTTTTAAACTGTGATTCTACTGGTTGGTCATGTGGCACACTAACATTGCAGTAATGTCACATAATCACGACAATTGAAACTTTCAGTCTGCATCAGAACTTCAACGTGTTGAATGTAGTAGTATTCTGCCTAACTAATGAACCATTACTGCTTTTTATGTGTGTCTCGGTGCATATGTGAGGGTCTTTAAAATTGACACAGAGGATGGTGGCCCATGTGGAATTATTGAAGAAGGTAATACTAGTCTCACTGGGAAACGTTCATGCTGTAGCAGTAACACTAATTTTTAGCAGTGTTTTCATGCAATCACTTGCATGACCGCTCTTTTGTCCAAAGCCTTTGCATGTACCGACTAAGTGTACAGCTTAAGAAACCGTAAGGAAAGTGCCGCCATGTCACCAGTGTGAGGAAGAACAACATGGCTGCCTTGGCTGGTTATATTAGGAGCCTCAACTTTGCAAGCCAAGCTAAACCATTCAGCTTGCATGCAGTGCTTGTATGCACAGTGCTGCACAACGGGCAGCAGGTACATTTGCCAATCAATGCAAAGATGGGCAGAACATGACAGATGAGAAACAAAATCTGCTCCATTGTCGTTATAACGAGTTGTCGCGTGAGCAGGCTGGACCACTCAGTTCATCGGGCAAATGGACATCGAGATAATAATTTAGAGAAGAGCCATTATGAACAGAGCACTTCAAAACTAAGGACCACTGCCAGGAACAAACCCTTAGGTCAGCCACACTCACCTCCAGCATGTACAATAATGGGGCATAAACTCACTGCTCAGTGTACTAGACAATTGTCACTCCCCTTTCTATAAATGTGTCTGGCTACAATATAATAAGGATTAGAAGCACCTGATTATGACTTCAAATGTTCCAACACATTTTATTTTGCTAACCATAGGTTACGGTTGTTATCCCAAACAAAGCAAGTAAACAGTTTTCTTGCAATGGTTGGTTACTCATACCTCATGCCTAATGCTAGCCGATGCTATCCGAAATGTCACCCATGCCTTCTCTCCAGAGATGCTGCCTCACCTGCTGAGTTACTCCAGCATTTTGTGTCTATCATTGGTTCTAAAATGTCAGTTTTCTGCAGTTAAATGAAATAATTACTGAGTATTCATATGCATTTTATATAAATTTTGGCTACATTATTTTCTCTCAAGGTAATTGGTGTTGTTGCTCTGTGACACACCTGAAGTACCCCTGCTCGTGTGGCAACTCATTATAGCGATAATGGAACAGATTTTGTTCCTCATCTGTCAAATTCTGCCCATCGTTCAATATCTGTCCATCGAGATAAAGATCCCCCCGCTCTCATAAAGTTAAACACAACCATCCTTGGTTCTGGCATGGTATTCTTGACAATATTGTAATGTGTCTCATTCTTGCAGCCCCTGGTGAAAAGGGAAACTGAATTCTGGTTTGGTTTTCTGCTTTCAGCTAACAAATACAATACACATGGTTGATCGGGAAGTACTTAATCAGTTGCACATACAGCTAATGGAATTAAGAAGTTGCCAAGGACACAAGCAATGCACTCCACGGACCAAGGGAGCAGAAACAGGTAACCCTTGTAATTCACGGATGACATAGGGCACACTGATTTGTTCTAAGCTCCCTTCACAGGGAGCCTTCACCTCGTAGTGTGAAATTAATCATAAAACTAAATTAATTCCTGGTCTTGTCCTCATATGTCAATTTTCCTGAATGGTCTCTTTGCATCAGTGAAATTTAATTAATCCCCTCGTTTTTCCTCATTCTTATCAGACAAAATCCTCATGGGAATCTGAAATATTTGGAATGAACTAAAACATTGCAGCACACTTTATTCAAAAGCCCCATAAAGATTGTATTTTGACAAAGGTGATCCTATCTTGAGAGTCCAATGTAGAATACGGAACTTGACAGAACAGAACAGAATTGGACACACACGATTACTTGTTTTTTTTTAACCTGCTGGTCCACTTTATGTTTTTGGGTCAGGTATTAAAAATTACATTTTTTGCTTTCATTTTCAAAAATATTTAATTCTTGCCATACATCTCAGTATCTAAATGTTGATGGTTATTAACAGTGGGTAAAGTATAATTACAGACATTTAACCACAAGGGAGCAGTCATGTAAATGTCACTTTTTAAATCAGTTAAAAGAACACAGAAGCTTTCGATTGACATTGACACTTTTGATTTGGGATAACTTCCTGAAAGCCTTTGTTTTTTGCCCTTAAGCAGCCGGCAAATCCAGACTAATAATCCCAATGTTCAGTTTTCAATGATTGAAGAGCCTTGAAATCAGATTCATTTTAACAAATAAGTGGTCAACGTATTTTCTGCTGCTAATTTAATGAAGAATTTCATTAAATTCATTTAGCTCTCCTTTTTAACAAGAATGTGGCATATTTTTAAATTGCCCAGGTGTGTAGGCGAATGTAAGAAACTGGCCTTGGTTGGTGGGGGTTTGATGAAAATGTGAGCAAATAAAATGAGATTCATGTAGGATTACCGTAAAAGGGTGATTGACTATCAATGTGGAATCACTGGGCCAAAATGGGTTTCTCTCCATGACTCTTGTGGAAATTATATGAAGGTAAAGGGCCTGTCCCAATAATGCGATTTTCCAGTGACTCTTCGACCTTCAAGCTCGAGGGCACTCGCCTGAAAAACCTCGAGGTGGATTGTCCATCAGCGATGAAACTGCGAGCTGGATCGAACGACCGCACACACACACACGCACAAACACATTGCAAAGGCGGGGGCCAGGGAAAGCGGGGGAGCGCTGTCTGACATTCACACCTGCGATGAACAGGAAGGTAAAAGACGGCTGGCACAGTTATGGTAAGTCCTTTAGAGGGAGAGAAGGGGGGGGGGGAAGGAATGGAGACACTTTTAAGAAGCCAGCCAACTTATAATAAAGTTTAGCGGGCATTTAACATTACCGGTCAGTTTTCCTTGGTTCTGATGAGCCAATTAAATGAGCCAATTAAAATGACCGGTCAGCAAATGAGATTGCATATGGCTGCCCTCGACTGCCTATAACTACATAGCGACCCCACTCCACTGCACTACGAATTCAAAAGAACCATGCCGACCAATTTTTAATTGCCGAAAATTTGTCAGCATGCTGAAAGATTTTCCTCGACCAAACTGAGGCCGCGAGTAGGCGGGAACGTCCCTCGAACATGAAGGAGAATTGCAGTGACCTCCTAGGACCATGTGTCGACCATGCTGCGAGTTTGAATTGAGTGCACTCGTCTAACCTCGCAAATTAGGTTGCCGCAGTGGGACAGGCTCTTAAGAAAGTGAAACCGTGCAAAATCAATTCAGTGCAATAATATATACAGTTATTTGGTAGCATCAATCTCGCCCTATTGTTGAAATAGGTTAAAATGAGGCACACAAGTGATGTCAAGGAGGTAACTTTGACATTTGATCACGCAAGATTGGTAATGGAAAACTGCTCGCCCATTTTATAGCTTTCCCAATGTTTATTTTTATTGAAGCCACTGGGAATATGGTCAGGAGTGATCGATACAAGCTGCTGTTTTTCTATCAGCCCTTTTACACATTCAATCAAAGTGAAAATTTACCAACATAATCTTGTGTATATATATATGATTTCACTGCTGATAAAGTATATACAGCAGCTTACTTTCCAAACTGATCTAGTTTACAATGAAACAAGGTGTTCTCCCTTTTAGTTTGGATGTCTAAGCCATGTTCTCTTGGTTATTTCTCATGTCAAAGGTTACTTTTCCTTTCTATTTTAACCACATTCCATTTTTCCTCAGGTAATGCATGGGCAGATACAATGTGAATAATATTACTGTTCTAAAATCATTAACATAAATTACTCTTGTATTTTCCTAATCAGGAAATAAAGATGGAGGAAGCTTTGATCAGCACAGGTATCCATACTTTTTATTCTCTTCCACAACTTTCATTCCGTCTAATTGCATGAGCTGGCCCATTGAAGCTTCGTGTACTTTTATTGTATGTTCCATCCAGCATTCTTTGATGCATGATAGCTCATTCTTTAACAAATAACAACTAATTCTTATTTCAGACCATCTGTTTTTATTCAACTCTACTCTTTGGGATCCACAAGAGTCCTAATAATTTGCTTCCGTTGTGATCCCAGCTCAGTTGTTGCTCCTCGAAGGTGAAAGCAATTTCAGAGTGAAGAGAAATGGACTGATTCCTACCATTCCCTCCATATCTTTCAAACACATACGTCCATATAAATGTACGCACACATATTTTACACTTGCACGCTAACACAGTCCCATGATTGCTTGAAAACTGAACCGTGTTCATATGTTGTACCCTATATTGGAACCAAATCGCCTAGAGAATATTAACAAACTTTAGGCACAAATTATGTTCAAAGCAAATCCAAATCTGTGGTCTGTACACTCATTTAAAAACCATTCAGTTTGAAACCACGCAATTGTCCCTGGTCCCGATTGGAATATTATTATTGTTCAAATTTACCAATGTCGAAGATAAGTTTTGAGTATGAATTAGACTTGTGGTTCTTTTGTAAGTTACTTTTCCAACCTTTTATCACTTTGCAACTGGTAAGCTTCACATTTACTTTCTATCTGGCAGATAGCTTCTAAACTCTAATATGAATTTACTAAATTGCATTAACCAATAAAAGCACAAACTTCCACTCGCGGCGTAGAATTTGACCCAATATCTATAGGCAGTACCTACACAATACTTGATGGGTGCTGCTCGGGGAAGAGAGGAAGCGTTTCCATTGACTTCTCAACCACATGTCACATGTTCCTATCCCAGTTTCCAGAGTATGGAATCAGAAATGGCTTAACTAACCTGCACTCTAAGCTCGTAAATTGTGTGTTGCACAGAGGACTCCTAAAGGGGGAGAAAATAAGGGGGGAAACTATTAAATAGACAACTAGAAATTCCAGTAATGTGGTCCTTGTACTCAATGACACTTGGGGGAAGTGAGTGTAAATAGGTGGAAATAAAAAACATTTAATAAATTAATTAAGTTATCCTATCATATACTGCAAAGAATTACACTACAATAGGTATATTTTATTTGAGATAATCTAACAGATATAAATATATTTATGTAGAGACTCAGAAAATGAATAATGTACCAAGATAACCTTAATCTTGGAATCTAATTGTTTGATCTTTGCCTCTTTTTATTCCTGCTACCTGGTTGCCAGGCTACAGCAGCATCGAAAGTGGCCAAAGTTGAGGAGGCTGAGCTTCAAGTCCTTGTGAGTGAACAAAAGCTATTCTTTAGTAACCAGGAGGGAAGCGATCACTGTTAAGGTGGTGTCGCAACTTAACTCTTGAGTTTTTAATTCATGTGCATCCCCAAATCAATGTTGTGGTTGTGTAACACTTATTTTTCCTGAAAATGTACCAGCAGCAAAATATTTATTATTTCCTTATAATTGGCGAAGAACCACTCAGAAGTGACGGTGGACAAAAATGCTGGAGAAACTCAGCGGGTGAGGCAGCATCTATGGAGCGAAGGAAAGAGGCAACGTTTCGGGTCGAAACCCTTCTTCAGACCCGAAACCGGGGTTCGACCTGAAACGTTGCCTCTTTCCTTCGCTCCATAGATGCTGCCTCACCCGCTGAGTTTCTCCAGCATTTGTGTCTACCTTCGATTTTCCAGCATCTGTAGTTCCTTCTTAACCACTCAGAAGTGACGGTGGCTGTGATTTGGCAGCTGTAGTTGCAAGGAATTGATTACTTCTGGTATTATTGGGGTATAAAACAATGACATCTCTGTTAACACACACACCAATGGTGTGCTTTCAGGGTGCTTTCAAATGGACATTGCTGTGGCAACGCATAAAAGATTTGTTGGTGTTGTGTCTCTTTCTACTGTTTTATCATTCTCAAAGAATGATTGGGTGGGATGAGCGAGAACATGGATCCTGTCGGAGAAATGGGATGACTGTAGAGAAGGATGTGCTAGTTCAATCCAGGACTTCTTGAAGTCTTCCCACAGAACAATCTAATAACTGGAGACAAAAGCCTTTTAATGAGTTGAGTTTGAGTTTAGTTAATTGTCACGTACCGAGGTACAGTGAAAAGCTCTTGAAGCGTGCTAACTAGTCTAATGACTAATGGCTATTCTTCAAAATCCCCCTGCCATTTATTGCAAAATAACCACGGCAAATCTCTTTATTATCTTTCCTTGCTGACTTAATTTTGGGAATAGAATGCATCAGTATGTTGCAAAGCATACTTGGCTAATAAATTAAGTATGAGTATGAGTATTTAGGTGACAACTAAAATAAATATCCAGACAACAAGCAGTCCTTAGCACGCATCAGTTTTGATCTTTGCTGTTATATCTGCTAGTTTCACATGCATTGATCAAGTTATTGTAGACTAATGGTCATGCCCACATGCATGTGTACTGTTTATCTCCAGATTACAGTAGGGGCCTGTTCCTGTAAACAGTTTGTGACCTGCACAGTGTGCAAGTCGGAAATGCATCGAGAACCATTCCCACATGGTAGACAATGTCTGCAGTCCCAAAATAGCTGGGAAGGACCTGACCCATATTTCACCATTGTCCTGATATTAAACCGCACTGATATTCTACCAGAAAAGTATGACCATTCCAGATGTCAAAGTTGTTTCCCCTGAGGTATTAGCAGAGGTATTAGCACATTAGTTGTAATTTGGCATCCCACAGATTAATTCCATATATTAATATGTTAGGATTATTGTAATTTGTAAATGGATTCTGCCCACTCTTCTCACCAACCCCTATCCCTGACCTCAAGGACCCTCGTAGCTCTGTCTGAGTTACAAGGATTCAAGTTTCACTCCAGGCTCTGTAGCAAAGAATCCAGAAGACATCTGCTTTACCAACAGGATGAGATGAGATCTGTTCTATTGACAAAATGTCAAATATTTCAGAAAACCACCTGTACGAAAATCTGAGTAGTGAGTTTGTTGGTCATGCCTTAAACTGAAGGTGTACTGAAACATGCAATCCAGTTATTTAGGGCAGCACAGTGCCGGAGACCCAGGTTCGATCCTGACCTCGGGTGCTGTTTGTGAGGCATTTGTATGTTCTCCCTGTGACTGCATGGGTTTCTTCGGATGCTCTGTTTTCCTCCCATATTCCAAAGACGTGCAGGTCTGTAGGTTAATTGGCTTCTGTAGATTGCCATGAGTGCGTGGGGCATAGAACTAGTGAATGGGTGATCGAAGGTCAGTGTGGACTCGGTGGGGTAAAGGGCCTGTTTCCACATTGTATTTCTAAACAAAACTAAACTAAACTAATTTCATTAATGCTTATGGGTGTTTGAGCTTGTTCTTATAAATTCCTGTGAGATTCCCTGTGGGGTGAAGTTTGTGATGTTCTGCAGGTGTGTGCATTGTAAATGAAACCTTGTAAACACACAAGACATTTCATGTTTTCTCTTTCGTATCAGAAAATTCCAGATTCCCTAATTGTCCATCTGTGGATCATTCACTGGATGGTTGTCCATGATTTGAATAAACATAGGCCATCCATCCACATTTTGCCAAGATCTCCTTGACAGCCCCACCAACCATCTACAGTTTCAAAACATGTTGCTCTATTTTAGCAGCAACATTTAGGAGTTAAATAAAAATAATTGACAGATCTGCCCATACCCTTCCTGCATTTCCAATATCATTATCTATCCTTTCACAGTATGTTCATTTTCCTGTCGGCATTCAGTGGAAAAATAGCATTGATCGTTGTTTAATGGAGATTGTACAGTACATACAGCAGACGAACCAAAGTGATCATTTCTGGGCTTGTCTATTGCACTGGTGACAATGCTAGAGCATAAATCACTTCATGTCAGTAAATAACAGCTCATTCTGCCAATGGATTGACATCATTCTCATCCATTGTCCATTTCACTAATTAAACTTTTCTTTAGCATGTAGGTTCATCGAGTTGCTGCTACTGCATGGCTTTTCTGTTTATCCTGCACATTTAACGATGAGTCATCTTTCGCTGCCTTATTTCCCTAAGGAGAAACCATTTCATCCAGCTGGAAGATCATTTGCCGCCTCACCTCGTGTTAATTTTCTTCAGATTTGCTTTGATTTTTAGCTCTAACTTTCTCACTGGCTGCGCAGTTCATCTAACAGGATCTCACAGATTGCCATATGCTTCATTTCTACTTCCCCGGCTAGTAACATGGTTTTCTTAGTTTGTCATTGTGATATATTATATTTATAACAGATATTGTAAGTATTGCATGGATAGGACAGGTTTGGAGGAATATGGACCAAATGTGGGCAGGTGGGACTAGTGTAGAAGGGACATGGTGACCGGTGTGGGCAAGTTGGGCCGAAGGACCTGTTTCCACAGTATCGCTCTATGACTCTGCTGTACAAATAATAGTTGAAGAAATTGCATGGGGTTCATTTTGAATTTTTGGCAGGAGTCAGTATATTTATTCATGGGCACCCATTTGTACATTTGAGACAATCTCATTCAATCCCGGTGGCTAGTTGCTGGGCTTTGCCGAACATCCTAGTGCAGTTTGGTAGATTCAATGTTGAATCAAGGCAGCCCTCCGGGATGTAGACCATCTTGGGTTGTAGGGGTGGGAAGAGGCAGTGATCAAAGAGCAGCAGCAACCCAAATTGAGGAGAAGCCAGGAGATGGGGTTGAGATGGAAAATTACAGCAGCCATGATCGAATGGCAGAGCAGACTTGATTAGCCAAATGGCCTAATCCTGCTCCTATGTCTTATGGTCTTATTGTAATGAGCTTTGGAAGAGCAGTTCTATTTTGCAGTCCACAAGAGTAATTTGATACCTACATTCACTAGCCTCATCAATTTGCAACTTTTGGCTTTGGATAATCTTCTCTAAGTGAAGTGCCACACCATATTTGACCATATTATAACACCATTACTAATCTATTAAGGCAAGGCAGCAGCAATTAATATAGTTCCCAATTTGGTTAAAATGTGAGGGGAGCTCTCCAATGTAATTTTTTTTGAGAATGTATTTATTTGATAATTAATGTAACTTAAAAGCTGTGCATTAAACTGGTATTGTGAGATCCCTCCTATCAACTCCATTGCAATCAAAGTGGTGGATTTGATTTCTGGACATTGGTTGCAATGGAAATGAAAAATGGAGTTGAGATGAAGAATCCCATAATGCCAGTTCAATGCCCTTAAAAAATATAAAATTAATGAAGGCTCGACATGTTATCTACACAGTTTATAATTTATTGCTGAAACAAATACTGCAAAGCTGCTACCTGACCTCTTCTTCTTGACCTCGCTCTCTTGTCATGGTTTAAGAAGAGATCGGCTATGTTTTGCCTCATCTCTGATTTGGTCTCTATTTTCCTAAAAGCACAGTTTGTCTCTTTAGCCTGTAATGATATTTTGTTTATCTTGGTTAAGATTGACAATATGTCTTCTGATTTCAGTTTTGTTTATCAGGTATGGTTTTGACATTGTTGTTTCCATAAATCTGGTAATAAATCCATATCAAAAATAATTCTAATGGAAATTAAAATCAAGGGATTTCCATTAAAATTAAAAATCTTATTTAAGCTCCACAGGTGAAAAATCAAATGCATTCTTTCCCCCAAATGAGGCAGTTCAATCCCTGTGTTTCCCTGGCACAGTCTGATCCAATACACTCCCAGCCAGTGCTTCATTCTACCCCTGTAAACATAATCTAATCCCAGTTTCCCCAACCTGGAACATAACCTGCAGCAAGCCCATTTGTTCCATCACCTGCACTCAGCCTACACCAGCTCCCAGTTATGCGACACGATGATTTTAAAATCCTTATCGTTCGTTTCACTCTCTACAAACCCTTGCCTCTTCCTTCTCTCTCTTAACTCATTCATCCATTTCTGGAAACCTGCATTAGTATTACAGTATGTGGCAGGATGTCAAATCCTGTGACAAATATGGGTTGTTTTATTGCATTCTAGGTACTATACAAACACAAGTTCTTGTGGTTGATAAAGCTCTTGTGGAGTGATTGTTAACAGCAAGAGGAAAGTTTCAGCTTCCAGATTGACCACTCTATATACATTCAAAGGAAAGGATGAGATTCCTGATAGATCCCTACATTATATTCCTTTATGCCAAAGATTTGAGAAAGTAAACATGCTGTAGATGCTGGAAATAAAGTTTGTGAAGAAGAAAGTTAAATTTGTAAATCTATGACCTTTCGCTGGAATAGAAGACAGCAGCGATTAACAGCTTATAAACCAACAAGGAGCTGGGAAAATGGTGCGGGCAGAGGGGGACGTGAGGTGGTTTGGAGAGTGTTGAGGAAGGTGGTGTGAGCATGGAGTGATCTGTGCTTGGACAGTGAGCAAGAGTGATTGCATCATAATATGGCAGACAAAAACTGTTTGTGGCAAAGAAGATGCAAACAAGACAATCGTGGGGATGAGCTAAATAGAATCCCAGTTTGGGGATAGAATAGAGCTGTACAAGTAACATAAGTTTTGCAGAGGTCAAGTATAAAGACAATTGAGGTAATTTATTTAGCTTTCCCGACATTCAATCCAGTCATAGACTTTGAATGCTAATCAAAATGAAACTCTGGGTGGTGGTATCGAGAACTAGACGGCATAGGTTTAAGGTGAGAGGGAAAAGATTTAATTGGAACCTGAGGAACAACCTTCTCACAAAGAGGGTGGAAGGTATATGGGGCAAGCTGTCAGAGGGAGTAGTTGAGGTAGGTACAATAATAGCACTTAAAAGATGTTTGAACAGGTACATGGTTCGGATGCTTTAGAGGGATATGGGCAAAAAGTAGGCAAATTAGATTAGTTTAGATAGGGTATCTTGGTTGATTTGGACGGGTTAGGCCATATATATGACTCTAGGAATGATGTCTAGGTCCTGCTGCATGCAGTCAATGACTAATTAAGCTGCTAAGGAATTGCCGATGAAATTGAACTTTGTAGAATTGTTAATGAGCTTCCACACATGTGACCTTATGATAAAAAGAAAGTCATTGATGGAGTAATGAATGATACTTGGGCTTTGGATACCTCCTTGAGGAACTCCTGCAGTGATATGCTGAGGTTGGGATCCCATCAACAATTATCACCGCCAACCTTGGTGCAGGTACAACTCTCTTTCATCCCCAATCCGTTAAACCAGAATTCCTTGATGCCACATTTAGTCAAGTGTTGTTGTGATGTTAAAGGGAATCACTGTCACCTCACATCTGGAATTCAGCTCTTTGATTTACATTTTGACCAGGCAGTGGTGAGGTCTTTATAAACTGGTTCTGGCAAAGTGCAGAAGGTTATTGGTGATTAAGTGTCGCTTGATAGCACTGTAAACAACACCTTCCATCATCTTGTTGGTGGTTGATAGTTGACTAGGCGGTTAGTTCAGCTTTTCTTTTGGATTTGTTTTGCTTTTAGAAAAACTGGATATTCCTGAGTAATTTTGTTGTTTGGTAGAGGAGGGTGTTGCGATTGTACTGAAATCGCTTGACTCGAGATGTTGTTCACACTAGATTGCACTGGGATGTTATATGATCCAAAATCCTATGCTGTGCCCAGTACTCTCAACTATTTCTTAATGAAGATTATAATTTCCTAATATCACGTGGCGCGATCAATTTGACTGGGTAATGTGTTCTGTGGTTGTGAGGTCTCAGGAGGAAGTGAGATGGATTATCCAAGCATCCACTTGCCAATTCTGCCTGAATGTGCAAGCTATTCCTCCATCTTTGTCTTTGACACTCACTTGCTGGCCCCCATTTCTTCAGGATGGAGATATTCTTGAAGCCCCCTCTCCCCCACCATTAACCTTTAATAGTGCTCTACCTTACACCACCAGAAGTGACAGGTCTGCAGAGCTTTGGTCCGATCCATTGGTTACAACTTCACTTGGCTCTCTCTAATGCATGCAATTTCTGCTGCTTAATAAGCATGCATTCCAATCCCACCAGGTTGCTCCTGTCTCCACATTTAAGGGAAAGACTGAAACCAAATATTCAGAAGAGTAGAATGCAAAGGTGCTAAACGTGTTAGAGCTACTGATTGGGGAAGGACATGCTGTTACCCATATCTTAAGCAATGCCATTGGCAACACGAGGATAATGGGTATTACAATCTGGAAGTAGATGCTAAATGTCAATTCTGAGATACTGTATATATTAAATAAGAAATTTGTGTTAACTGGAGATGCATTTTGTTGAATTAAACTCTCTGTCAAATATGTATTAAACAGGGACAAGGAAATAAATAAAATAAAGTAAAGGTGTATATATATTTATCGATATGTGTGTGCACATGCATTATTGCATGTGTGAGCTAGAAAGAATATGGATATTAACCTAAAATAATACGAACATTAATGTCATTTTTTGTGTAAAGCGTATTTGATTTCACAGTAATCTAATATTATGGGCAGTAATAAAGTGGAAATTATTTTTTTAATAACAACGTGGTTGCTGTAAAATCAAAATGGTCACATACTTGACATTTCCTTTACAGAATCTGCTTTTGACATTCGTGACTTTGTTTTATTAATCATTTCTCTCTGAGCATTCTTCTAGCGTCTCATGGTGGGGTGTGTGCTTTCAATCTGCTTTTGCTGTGCAACCTTGTCATGGCTTTTTGTAGTGAGATGTGCTGTCTCTAATTTTGCTTTGAATAACCGGCTGATAGTGGAGCAGATGCATGTCTGCACACAAGCACAGTGCTTCAGCAACTATGGATGGTCGACGTACGTGAAAATAAACTATTTCAATCTTTGTTTCTGCCTGCAGGGGACAGCTATGGGATGGATGGGAAGGTTAATCCACTTAAACTGCCAAACTTAACGGAAAATATCAACTGGGGAGAACTTGAAAATTTGTACAGTGTGGATGAAAGCTTGTTTGAACACAGGCATAATTATAGCCTTAGCCTTGGTGACTGGACTAATTACTGGAAGGATGTAGATAGAATGTTTGCACTGCTTAAGACTTTTTCTGGACACATTAAAACTTCTGAGGCCATTGCGCTAAATAAGGGCGGGACTCTTGATTTGAGCATTGACACCACAGCACTGGACATGGCACCAACTCCATTGCCTATTTTTGGAAATGTGTTCTCTACTGAGCCCGAGGATGAATCTAGTGGCATGACTGTATGGGAGGCAACAGAAGCACAACCTGTTGTACTTGCTGACTCTGATGGTACAAACATGAGCACAACCATTGCAAGTGGCGAGCGTCCAAAGGAGGAAGCGATAAACTACAATCATATACCCGATAAGCAATTATCAAACATTGAATGGTGGCAACATAATCGGACAAAACAGTTGACAAAGGAATGGGGGGAGTTGGAATTTGACCACGGTTTCAGTGGAAATGGACTGGTGGAAATGGAGACCAGAAATAGCTACTTTCTTCAGCAGAGTGCCACATTTCCGTCACCCAGCATCCAGAATGAAGTGGAGGAGAAGGAGGACATATTTGAAGGCAAAACATATCTTCCTGTTGGCTCTATGAGCCACCTTTATTCCAGAGCTTTCACTGTTCCTCGCGAAACCAGCGACAACGAGAAATTGGCAAACGTCCAGCTTCAGCAAGAGCCTGAGAACAGTGGCGAAGGAGGACAAGAGAGCTTCAGTACAGAAGGCAGTGCCTTGCCCCCTCAATCCTTTCATCAACTCACAGCCCATTGATTATTTATTTGGAGGTCAACCATAATCTTTCATAATAAAAGTTTTATTTGTTGAGGTCAAAGCAAAGCACATTCCATTTCCATAGGAGGTATATTTCATAGCAGCCTGGCGATTGTCAGAATATCACTCACATTATTAATATCATCTGGAATGAGGGAACAAGCTGATATTCTTCTTAGCAATGTAATATTTTGCAGTCATCTGTATAACTATGTATTTAAATATTCAGTGTTGTGTCTGGAATAGACATGTCCTAAAGTCTTGTGAAACATTCTTGAAACCTCCATTGGCTGTTCAGTATGTACTTGCTTTAGCCTGTACTTTATTTTTACCAGGGTCTGTGACCAGTCCATTCCAAAAAGCTCTCAACATCCATCTTTTACATGACAGATGTTGAGTACTGTCAGTGTTTTCCCCTCAGTAAATATATTGCACTTTCAAAATTCTTCACAAAACATTTACAAATGTGGATGTATTAACAGTGCAGAGCATTGGTCAGTGAGTTTCCAGCTGGTGATTTCAGTTGTAATGTGTAAAGGAAATCTTATTCTGTGTTCTTCATGCTGTAACTTGCTCTCACTTATCAATTGTTTCACTTCTAAAAATATTTAGCATTGTCCTTATTTTTTGTCTTAGTGTCTTTTTGTTTTTACCTTGGCCTGTATTGAAATTCTTCTTTAATGAAGGAACAATATGAGGCCAATGTATTGTATTTTGTTTCAAGTTATAACTTTTTCTCATTATTTCCCACAGAATCTTAAAGGTGTATAATCTTTGTGAAAAATTTGTGCTCATATGTCTTTTTTTGAAAAAAAATTAGGAGGAACAGCGGTCACTTTTACCTAGACAGCGTTGAGTGCAACGGTCATAATGATGCACTTTCAATGAGATTTACATTACCATGTGACAGATGGATTACTAGAACGTTTTGTGTAATTTCCATGAATATGGTGCTCCTTTAAGATTGAAACGTAGGCAAAACTGCTTACAATGTACTTGATGTGTAACTGTTTTGATAAATCTGTTTATAGTTTGAATGGCTCGTTTAGCACGATCCTTAGATTCAGTTGCATGAAGTTTATATAATCTGTGTAGGTTTTTACAGTGGTCACAGATGTTTCTTTTTTTAAATGGTGATAACGCCACACATTACCAAGCCATTATCAATGTGCATAGGTTGGAGACATCAGACTAGTGAAATTCATGCTATGTTCTTTAAAAGATAAAATTTGTAGCAGTGTTTTATTTTTGTCTGTAATTTACACTGGCCATACTATTTACTGGTAATTACCTGTTGCTTGTTTCTGGATAAACATGCAGTGATTAAACCACAATGCTTAAACTTGCAGTGAGAATGTAATTGTTATTATTGATACGGATTACCTTCACCAACCTCAAAATTGAATCAAAGCACCATGAAGTTAACAACAGTGTATGTTTGATTATAGGTGCCATGTAATAGCTAAAGACTTGGTTACTATGTGCAAGAAGATATAGTGAACTGATATTGATAGAGAATTGATAGAGAACTGGCTAGCAGACAGGAGGCAAAGGGTAGGAGTAAACGGGTCCTTTTCAGAATGGCAGGCAGTGACTAGTGGGGTGCCGCAAGGCTCAGTGCTGGGACCCCAGCTATTCACAATATATATTAATGATTTGGACGAGGGAATTCAATGCAACATCTCCAAATTTGCAGATGATACCAAGCTGGGGGGTATAGTTAGGTGTGAGGAGGATGCTTGGAGGCTGCAGGGTGATTTGGATAGGCTGAGTGAATGGGCAGATGCATGGCAGATGCAGTACAATGTGGATAAATGTGAGGTTATCCACTTTGGTGGCAAAAACATGAGGGTAGACTATTATCTGAATGGTGGCAGATTAGGTAAGGGGGAGATGCAACGAGACCTGGGTGTCATGGTACACCAGTCATTGAAAGTAGGCATGCAGGTGCAGCAGGCAGTGAAGAAAGCAAATGGTATGTTAGCATTCATAGCGAAAGGATTTGAGTATAGGAGCAGGGAGGTTCTACTGCAGTTGTACAGGGTTTTGGTGAGGCCACACCTGGAGTACTGCGTACAGTTTTGGTCTCCAAATCTGAGGAAAGACATCCTTGCCATAGAGGGGGTACAGAGAAGATTCACCAGACTGATTCCTGGGATGTCAGGACTTTCATATGAGGAAAGATTGGATAGACTCGGTTTGTACTCGATGGAATTTAGAAGATTGAGGGGGGATCTTATAGAAACCTACAAAATTCTTAAGGGGTTGGACAAGCTAGATGCTGGAAGATTGTTCCCGATGTTGGGGGAGTCCAGAACAAGGGGTCACAGTCTAAGGATAAGGGGGAATTCCTTTAGGACCGAAATGAGGAAAACATTCTTTACACAGAGAGTGGTGAGTCTCTGGAATTCTCTGCCACAGAAGGTAGTTGAGGCCAGTTCATTGGCTATATTTAAGAGGGCGTTAGATGTGGCACTTGTGGCTAAAGGGATCAGGGGGTATGGAGAGAAGGCAGGTACGGGATACTGAGTTGGATGATCAGCCATGATCACATTGAATGGCGGTGCAGGCTCGAAGGGCCGAATGGCCTACTCCTGCACCTATTTTCTATGTTTCTATGTTTCTATGTAAGATATGCTGAAAACATTTGGGCCGTCCCCCTGCAGAACATCACTAGTCACCGGCAGCCAATTAGAAACGGCCCCCTTTATTCCCACTCTTTGCCTTCTGCCAGTCAGCCAATCTTCTATCCATTCTAGTACCTTGCCTGTAATATCAAGGACTCCTATCTTGTTTAGCAACCTCATGTGCGGCATTTAATCAGCCCTCTGAAATTCCAAGTAAACAACATAGATGACTCTCCTTCGTCTATCCTGTTTGTTAGTTCCTCGAAGAATTCCAACAGATTTTGTCAGGCATGATCTCCCCTTACCAAAACCATACTGACTCCGGCCTATTTTATAATATGCTTCCAAGTACCCCAAATCCCCATCCTTAATAATGGACTCTAAAATGTTACTAATCACTGAATGCAAACTAAGCAGTTTATAATTTCCTTTCTTTTGCCTCACTCCCTTCTGCTATCTACCTGTGACACCACTTTCTGACAACTATGGTATTCCTGCATCCCTCTGCTCCACCACACTCCCCAGGGTCCCACTATTCACTGTGAAGCTCCTCCTTGGGTTTGATTTTCCAAAATGTAACAACTCACACTTATCTGAACTAAATTCCATTTGCCATTCCTTTGGCCCACTTGCCCAGCTGATCAAGATGCTGCTGTAATTTTTGATAACCATGCTCACTGTCTGATACCACCTATTTTATTGCAGACTTACTAATAATGCCTTGTACATTCTCATCCAGATCGTTGATATGATAGAAAACAGCAATGGGGCCCATCAATCTCTGAGGCACACCACTGGTTAAAGGCCTCCAGTCCGAAATACAACCTTCCACCCTCGGTCTCCTGCCATGAAGTCAATTCTATTTCCAGTTAGCCAGCTCCCCCTGGATCCCATGTGATCTAACCTTTCGGAGCAGCCAAGCAAAACCCTATCAAATGCCTTGAAGTCCATATGGACTATGCCCACGGCCCTGCCCTCATCGACCTTCTTGGTTACATCTTCAAAAAATTCAGTGAAATTCTGAAATAATGACTATCCCATATGAACTCCTGCCTACCCAATGTAGATATATCTTATCCCTCGGAATCCTCTCCAGTAACTTTCCTTTGGCGGATGTAAGGCTTACCTGCCTAAAATTTCCTTGTTGCTTTCTTTGAAGCAATTCTTAAATAGAGGCACAACGTTAGATAATAGCCCTATCAAATTCATATAAATGGAATTTACAATCCTTCCTCAATTCGATAAGAATTAGAAAATTCATCATTTACAAAAAATATTGACTTCGCTTAAGGCACTCATTCAAATCACTGCAGCATTTGCACCAAATAACCATTTTCCTACAGCACACATAATTAAAAATATTTGTATGCGTGCATTAAAATATGAACCCAATCACTTGCATGCAGTGGTTTAAGTTCTAGTAGTTTTAAATCAAGTTACCCATTAACTTTACTAGGCAAGGAGAAAATTTGCCAAAGCTGGTAGTAAAATTAAAAAAAACATAATAAGGCCTAGAAATTTGTAATTATCAGGAATGGTGCATTAAATAGCGTTACTGTGACATTCCACGGCAAATTTTCCCCAAGGCTGGAAAATTGGGATTGAGCAAAGCAGGTTTGTCACATTTCTGGTTGATATGTCATTTGCATGGCAGAGCCTCGGGAGATGGGCCCACAGGGGGAGGGATGATCATCCATTATCCACTGGCTGAAGAGTGAGACTTCAAGTGTTAAGTCAGTGAAATATGGAGTTGTAGGGGTTAACCTCACACAGGGGAGTGTTGGAAGGGTGGGGTTCGGTGGCCTAAAATACATTATAATTTAGGACAGAGGTACCTAGAGCAGTTCACAACATCAGACCCCATGGGGGTGTTCCCTGCTTGGTCAGGCTGTCTATAATTTACAATGAAGCATGCCTGACACGCATGTTGTTGAAAGCCACTGGTCAGTATACAGCCACAACAATGTTTTAGTGTACCAGGCACATTGAGAATCTGGAAGGCAAATTGCAAACTTCCCAGTTTCAATAAACAAAAAGATTCCTCTTCTAAAGTCAATCACCAAGAACTGCTCAGAAGGCTTGTTTGCATTAATAGCAAGAAAGGATGGGGGTGTAGCGTTGATACTGGATCACTATTTTCTTGGTGGTAAAGCCTACCATTTTGCCAAAATGCCTTAGTCTGACTGACTTCTACAGATTTTAACTGAGCTTGCACATGTTTGCAGTATTTGCTGATTTAACCCCTACGCTTTATTTTTACCACATGCAATATATACAAAATGAAGGCCCTCTACCAACCTACCCTGCTCTACAACATTAGCTAGCTATCTAACTAGCTATTATCATGCCATTGCTTTGGTCGTTTGACTAGATGGATTTGTGATGCCAGCGTGGGATTTGGTGAGTCAGTCTGGAAGCTCGTGCAATGAAACTCCTAACCAGAGTTAGAAAATTGAGTGAGAAGGTTCAAGTACCAGTTGCATACATTGGTGTACTGGAGAACAACTATGCCTATTATCTCCTAGTAGATTACATTTCCTGTTAGTAACGGCAATTGAGAAAATTAATCTGCACATTTTGTCAACCTTTATGGTGTAATAGACTTGGATCTTGAGGATAAGTATCGATAGTTACACTAGATCTGCAAAATCGACCAAATGAATTGGAATGAGAACCAAGCCATTACTAATATTCTCCCCAGGCCCCAAGTAATTGAAAGTATCTATTTTGGGTGGTTAGGGGACTATGTCATCAATACTGAACTTCATAACAATGTGAAGTCTGAATTGTCATAACAGTCTGAAGAAGGGACGCAACGCGAGACATTGTCTATCCATTCCCTCCACAGATGCTGCCTAATTCTCTGAGTTACTCCAGCACTTTTGCATTTTTCTCGAGATTCCAGCATCTGCAGTTACTCGTGTCTTTCTAACAATATTAATTAACAGAGATCTCCAATGTTTGAATGTACAGTCACTGCAGAAATCTGGAACTATTGTCAATTATATTTTGAACTTATGCCTTCTTTAAATTTGAAGTCAACAGAAAATAAATGAATTGAGTGAACTTAATTTTTTTAATAGACATTTCTCATTATAAATGCCCTGTAGGTTTATGCAAAGTCCCCATGGTGTATGAAACCCCAATGGTTGCTAATCACCTCTCTCAAGTCCTGATATAAAAATTGGCAATGTCGGAATGCGATCACCCAGAATCAGTTACAAATCAATAATTTTCAAAATGATTGTTTTACAAGTTTGTTAATATTTAAATCTCTACCTTAACCTCATGCTTATGAACCAATATTTATTTGACTCTCTGGAAACGGATTTAAAAGTGAATTGCAATCCATTCCTTTTACTTCCTGCCTTGCCGTGAGAATTTTTCAATCTGATTGCTTAATCGAGTTATTTGTTGCCATCACTCGCTAAACACCACAGATCGAAATGGATGGTATTAAATTCAAGGTCATATAAATGTATGGGAAGCTATTTCTCTCGAGTTTTCTGAGCCAGGCTAATCAGTTCCGGTGATGTTAGCTAAAGGTTAAATATGGACCAGTAAACTCTGCAGCTTGTCTACAAAATCATGCAACAAGATTTTTGAGAGTTGTACCTTCTCCGTGAACTGCTGGAAGTCAAAAACTAGAAGCTTGTCATAAATATAGCATCAATATTTCCAGCTATATTCAGATTCAAATTCAATAGTATGTCAATCATACATCAAATACAACGCATCGTGTCCCCAAGTTTTCAACTGCTTATTTCCATTCGATCAAATCAAACATGGACAATGTTATGTCATCTGCATGGGCTTTTATTATTGACAGTGTATCAAGCATTTATTGTAAACAGGTTGTTAACAATCATAATGATTACTGGCATTCCTGATAAAAGAAAGCATTTCACGGCTTTACAATACTGTCATTATTACTACATCTGAAATAAATACAAATGACCAATTATTTAGAAAACTCAAATATTGACTACAGTATGTTTCAAAAACAAAAGGACCTCAAATGATCAGTCACTTCTTGCTTCTTTGCTGATCACACGCAACCCCGTATACATCCAACACAATTGATGCAATAGCTTACAAATACAGTTTAGAAAAGTACAGGTTGACTCCTGTTTCCATTGAAAGTTCTCATCTATGGATGGAGGAGATGCCCTCTGCTGCTAGAGGTATCACGTTGGTTAAAAATGCCTACTCTGAAAATCACGTAGGAATTTAATTTACCTGCACTCAATGAAACTTACTTTCATCCATGTAGTAGCTGAGGCTTGAAGTGTGTGCTTGAATAGCTGGTCTTAGCCAGCTGTAATGATACTACAGTGTTTGGACTGAGGACACCAGGTTCCAAGGTCAGGTTGCTGTCCGGAGATCCTGATGGAAATGTTAAGTGTGTCAGGATGGGGTTGGCCTCAGCCTCGGAGGCCCTGCTGGTTGAGCAACTTGCCATCATTCCCTGTCAACACCCATTCATCCAAGGAGATACCTGAGAGGAGCAAGCGCTCGTCAAATCTCAGCAAGGATTCCACACCTTCTGTGTGGAAGGATAAGCATAATGACATCAGAGACAATCTGGCAAGAACAAATATGTAACCTGAAAAATAACTACTGTAGAATAGCTGGCAGAGTTAATCCTACATATATAATGCAGCCCATGGCTATTGGCCAAGTTTATTTCTGTAAATGATTACAACTCGTTTTCTTGTCAGACCATGTTCCTCTAAATCACAGCCATAAATGTAACCCAACGGAATGCCAAATGGCCATGTGAAGAACAGGATAACTTGTATTACTAGTCAGCTGAAGGAATCGGTTGTCTTCAGCTGCCCTTTTACCACAGTCCTAACTGCTTTAGATCCAGACATCAAATGTAGATTTCCACCAAATTCAGTGTTTTATCAAAATGCAACCCATCACTCTTTAAATATGGATAAATACACACCAGTAACCCAATGGATTTCTGTGAATTTTAGGTCAGTCATTTGCCTCCATACACACAGTATAAATACAACAGCATTAGGATTTGCAATTAAGTGTAGTTATGTAATCGTATTTTGATTATATGATTTTGAAATACAGTATTTATACACAATGAATATAAACCGTAGGATCAAATAGTTTAAATAGATGAGAGTAAAGTGTAAGATATATGTCCATTATTACATATAGCCTGAGCATCAGGCTATGCGGACAGAAACACACCCACTCAACCCCAACTTTGTAGACGAGAGCAATGAGAAAGGAAATGTATGAATTGAAGATTCATAGCCATATGAGTTCAGAGTACAAAGCTGCAATAATATAGCAATGTGGTAGAAGTCTGTCCTCAATCTTTTGTCTCAACGCATTATATTTTACTCTATATCTGAAATTTGGCTGAGTTGTTAATTTCACTAGAAGCAGATTCTGAAGCAGCACAACACACAGTTGCTACAGTATTGCATGACTAATCCAAACAACTGAGTACAAATGGCAATGTCAAGACGTCTTAGCAATCAGAGTAGAACTGTTTGCCATTACCCCCCCCCAAAATTAGATATGACTATCCTCTACAGTACCTACCGGTAAGATCTAAACTGCACAAATATGAAACGTATCTCCAGCTTTTAGAATCTATGCCAACATGAACATATTAGTTAAATACACTAATGCAAAGTACGTCAATGAATTTGAGTGAGTTTGTGTGATCAAATAAAATCTGTGCAAAAGCGCATGACCTGTCCAGACAACCTATCAAGATGCAAAACAGGTTTAAGATGTGCATATACCCGGAACAGTGATAAATAAGCAGGAAATATTGAGTTTCTCAGTTATATTGTACATAATAACAAAAGGTTTGCAATTATAAAATAAATCATTGAAACTATATCACATTTCAATCCAATTGTTTTTTCAGCTATTAAGTGCAATATGTGTTCTTATCAAATACTATTCTATTTGCTCTGTGTTCAAGTTAAAAATCAAGTCATTATTGGTAAGTCACAAAACCCAACAAAGTACTTAAATATGTTCACCAATTCTTCAATGAAGTAGCTGGTAAGGAGGTCAAACATAGCTGTCCCTGCATTTCGGCATTTTCATTCTCATACATGAAATACAAGTCACTTAATTTCAGCAATTGCTTTTAATAGAATTGAAAGACTTTTTAAAGGTATCTTGAATATGTTGTGTTTTCAGTATAAGTGAATAAACCACTCCTCATCCTGATCTAAATTTAGCAATTGATTTTGCAAAACTAGCTGATGAAAGCTAACTATGCCCCTGTGACATTCTTTACTTAAAGATGCTAAACGATTTGAAGTCAGCACCTTGACACCTTAATACTAGCTCTCGGAATTAAGGCTAGTGTTTGGACGGAGGACAGTGAATAATCCACCAGACTCCAAGTTCGGGTTGCTGTTATTAAGTATATCCTATCACGTAATATTAAAAATGTATATTAGAAACTGAAATTATGATTTCACATTTTTATATTTCAGGAAACAGATTTCATGATAAAAGTTGTGACAGACTTTTTCTTGTTTTTCAACTTGTTACAACATGAATTGTATTAAAATGCATTATCATATTATGTCACACTGTGGTGTGGTACAGGTTGTGGAGACACTGCCTAGCGGCGCCAGTGACATAGGTTCAAACTAGACCTGGGGTTTACGCATTCTCCCTGTGATTGTGTGGATTCCCCCCCGGGCACTCCGGTTTCCACCCACATCCTGAAGACGTGCAAATTGGTAGATTAATTGGCCACTGTAAATTGCCTCCAGTGTGTAGGTGAGTGGTAGAATTTGGTGGGGTTGGTGATGAGAATAATGGCTTTGCTGGTTAGGACACTGGAGTGAGAGAAGTGCCTACCCTGTATTGTCTATTTTTCAGCACAACCGGGCCATCTGCAGGAGGCTACAAACAAATGGGGGATGATATGTTTGTTGACAACAGGCGTAAATGGCTCCCTGAAAATGACTTTGTTTGGAGCTTTATGGGAATTTCCAGTTGTAAGGTTTGTGTAAATGGGAGGTTGATGCTTGGCACGGGCTTTGTGAACTGAAAGGATTGTTTCTTTGGTGCTCTACGTTTAAAAAAATAATTTGAGGTGACAAAAATATTGGCAAACATTTTATGAAATCATAGCGTCATTTAGTTGAGCTGAGTAAATACCTCATGATTGGTGTGAAAATATTCTGGTAAATGTATTACTGATGGAACTATGAGACTAATTAGTCTTTATTTAATACATCTGGGGGCGTTAAAATTCAATGCACAAAAATGCAAAAACTGTTGTTTCTGTGAAGCATAAATTAAAATAAAGTCAGACAATGCTGGAAATGCTCAGCAAGTCAGTAGCATCCATGTACAGACAAACTGATGCTACATCTCAGCTCAGAACCGTCTCTAGATTATGCATACATTGGGCCCTTATGCTTATTTCCGTGTTTTATAACTCTAAAACTCCATCAGAACTATCTCTCTCCCTCCAGATGCTGCTGGATCGGCTGAATATTTCCAGCACCTGTTGTTACTTTAGAATTAAATACAGCTCTTTCATAGATACAGAATGGACACATCAGGGATCAGGGATCTGATGTTATTGTGTTGAGTCCATTTTTGGTCTCCTGTGATCTTTTGATCCCTGGCGTACAAATGAGGGGGTAGACACAAAATGCTGGAGTAACTCAGCAGCATCTCTGAAGAGAAGGAATGGGTGACGTTTTGGGTTGAGAAGGATCTCGAAAGTCATCTAGCTTTCTCAGATATCCAGGAGCACACCATTCCCACCCCAGCCTCCATGAACCTTCCACAAGCTTTGTCACCCATACATAAAGTCTGATGCACACGGAACCTCCCTCTAAACATCCGGTTATTCTACTGCCCCTGTCTCAGCAATGAACATTTATTATTTACCACTAATTCAAGTTGTATGTTACCTGGCTGAATAAAACTGCCACCTAGCATCAGGTAACCAAGTGGCCCCATCTGCACATCTCTAATTGCCAATCATTCTGACATCTGCATCGCTGCAGAAGGAAAAGGCGAGAGATGTTGAGGCCATCTCTGGTTCTCTCCCTCTTCCTGCTGTTCCACTTTGTCTTTTGTAAAGAGGGAAGGAAGAGATCTGAACCGTGAGAGGTGCGGACGGTATTGGTGTATGAATGATGGGGGCAACAGTGGCTACACAGTTGAGACGTGAGGAAGTAATGGGCGCATGTTCAAGGTCATGGGCAGAGTAAGAACTATCATAAAACCACGGGTTACGCAAAAAGCTGGAGAAACTCAGCGGGTGCAGCAGCATCTAAGGAGCGAAGGAGATAGGCGACGTTTCGGGTCGAGACTCTTCTTCAAACTCCCCAGACTTATCATAAAACCACATTAGGTTGAAGGTTCATGAACCACTGTGCTCACCGTTCCTGCTTTGATGTGCACTCGAAGGCATAGATAGGATAGATGGTCAGAACCTCTTTTCCCAGAGTGGAATATCAAGGACTATAGAGCGTAGCTTTATGGCGAGAAGGGGAAAGTTTAAAAGGGATGTGTAGAGCAAGTTTTGTTTTACACTGAGAGTGGTGAGTGCTTGGAACGTGCTGCCAGGGGTGGTGGTGGAGGCAGATACAATAGTGGCATTTGAGAGGTTCCTGTTAGTCACGTGAATAAGCTGGGAATGGTGGGATATGGATCATGTGTAGGCAGGTGAGATGAGTTTGTTTTGGCATTATGTTCGGCACGGATATTGCGGGCTGAATGGCCTTTTCCTGTCTTGTATTGTTCTATGTTCTTCTCGGTATCAAATCCAGTGGCAGGAAACCATGCTGCTGCTGCCCATTCCTGTGATTAGCTTCAGTCAGGTCTCCATGGACTTACTGGCAGCCATCCTTTTCCCAGTGGCAATAATTATCATTTTCAACTCAGGCAATTGGACCCTCATGTGAGTTAAGAGGCATCCCTAGTTCTGCATCCTGCATTTTCTGGGCACCCAACTCCATAATCCATCAAATGTTATGTTTGCAACTGATGGAGTTGAAACGGAATCATGTTCAATCTGCTCAATCTAATCGATGGAGAAAACCCAAAAGAAAGAGGTTATTGCAATAGCTTAGTAACAAAGCAACAGATCAAGGTGCTGCAGAAACAGGTGAGTTTGCTGGGTGCCACTGGACCCTTCTGCCTCCATAGCTGTGCAGCAATAACATTTGGCACTCAGTATCAATACGTTGGATTACACACATTAGTCCAGTGAGGATACACGTACATCTGACCAACAATAGCTTAACATTGTACAGTCATTTCCAATTACTTTAACTGATACTATCCTTTACTTTGTCCCATTCTAAATAACCAGCTGACATCCTACAGATCACAGTGTTTACTGAACTGAAACATAGAGAGATGTTCAAGATACAAGGTCTGTCAGGATCTGAAAGAGACAAGCTAGCGTTTCAGAACTTGGAACCTACAGCTGAAAATTTATTTAACTTTCACCTTCACAGATATGGATAAATCTGTTGTTTTCAACTATCATTGCTTGCAGTTCTTTTCACAACCATTCCCAGCAGGGAGTGACAGCAATACTAGTTGTTGCTGCATTGATGTTAATGTTCAAGATGAAAAGCTTGAATGTATTCTGAGCAAAGATGAAGCTTTTCTGGATTAGGTTATTACTGCCACCTGCTGGTAAACACTCGAACCTCTAGAATCTAATGGGCCTGTCCCACTTAGGCGATTTTTTCGCCGACTGTCATAGTCGTAGTAGCAGGTCGCCGAAAAACCAGCGACTGGACCTCCCCCCTATGACAATGTCTACAACAACCTACCTCCTAGTCGATGTCAAGCTACTGCAAGCTACCGACAACTGGCGACCCATTAGGACATCCACCTATGACCACACCTACGACACCCTAGGTCCGTCCGCGACAAGTTACGACAAGGTAAGGCAATTCAGTCGCTGGTACCTGTCACCGGTTTACGTAGGTTTTCGCCAATGGAATTCACCGAAGTCAGCACCAGCGACAACCTGGTGACAGCACCTACGTCAGGCCACGGTCATTGGCGTCAAACCCATGGGTGCCAACTGTCGCTAAAAAGCTTTGAACATTTCAAAATCCAGCGGTGACCAGAAAAAGGTATGACTCTTTGGGCGACTGAGGAGAGCATACAGGTGACATCCCGACGACCATGTGGTGACAGCCTAGTCTCCTAAAAAAATCACCTTAGTGGGACAGGGGCATAAGTCTCCTGCTCATCCTGTCAGTGGTAACGGTACAAGCATGTTGATGTTACACCAAACAGAAACAGAAAACGGCATAAGTTTGAAAACTGTCGGTCAAAATCTGATTCATTTATCCAACCTTTGCAATATTTTTAACTCACTGCTACAAAGTGCTAGAATTTACTGTCTTGCAATATGTCTCGCGAGACACGTCTCATGAAATATGTATGTTCAAAGGTGTCCATTTGCACACAATGTATTAGGCGAAATTGGAAATAGAGGGTTAGATTTTAAACCTGCTGCCTGATTGCTCCTTATGGAAGTCATCATGAAGTTAGCAGGCTGGCAGATCCTGTTAAGTAGAGACCTCAGTTTGACCTCAACACTATCAAGAGAGAGTTAGATAGATCTCTTAAAGATAGAAGAGTGAAGGGATATGGGGAGAAGGCAAGAACTGGGTACTGATTGTGGATGATCAGCCATGATCACAGTGAATGGCGGTGCTGGCTCGAAGGGCCGAATGGCCTACTCCTGCACCTATTGTCCATAAGTTATAAATGTTCCCAGTTTGGATCTTGGAACAGGGAGAGATTTCTAAAGCATCATCTCGGACAGGTTAAAACACAATTTATTTTATAAAATTGATATGGAAGTTTGTTACCTTGTTTCGATTTAATTCAAAAACCATCTTTAAATTGATTCGAGTGTAAATGTTCACTCTAAAAGATTAAAAATGAAGCAGTTTTTCTTAGAATTTTAATCACATTGAGGTATCCAGCCCTCCAGTGTGCCAGAGTTCATCTGATAATGTGTTTCTTATACTCAGTGGATGTCACTTGTTAAATTAAAAAGGCACAGGTTTTGTTGTTTACCTGGAGAAACTTTCCAAAGGGCGCTTTTGCCAAAGAACTAAACTTCAGAACTATCAGTACTTTTTTTTGACAACTAAATCTCTACAACAACACATTTATGAATTCACCAATAATCAACCATCATATTGTCCATTGTAACTGTGTCCATTACTGTTTCCTGGGATATTCCAGGGAATGTTCTATGCTACATATTGGACTGTTCCAGACTGTCGTAGATATTCACTGTGTTCAGCTCGTATTTGAAAGGCAGGGCAGGATCGAGTCTGTGCATAGTTGTGATGGGACCCTGGGTTGCTGACCAGTTCACTGACAGTGCTTATGGGTGATGCTCTCTGTCTCCACCTTTGCAAATGGTTTTCTTTGTGCTTGATTGAGTGCCAGGCAAAGAAGATAAAGATAAAACCGGCAAACTTGAGGCCCGCTGCCAGTCCAAAGTAGACAAATCTGAAGGAAGTCACATCATATTCCCAGCAGGAGCCGACGATGCCACAGTCTTGTTGCCAAAGCATGCAAGTTGTGTCAATCACAGCTCCGAAGTAAATTGGAGTTGGAATGTAAGCTGGAAGCAACCAAATGGTTATAGTCAAATTAAGAAACTCAGGTGCAGTATCATTTATTTTTAAGATACCACATCTATGATGCAAATATTAAACTGGTATGAGCAAAATAGTTATTAAAAGCGACACCAAAGGGTTTCAATCTTTCCTGAGATGTTTTAATGGCTCCGAATAAACAATAGTTATACAAGATGTTAATTTGAAGGAAAGATGTTCGACGTAATGTCTGCAGAAATCAGTAAGTTGCACCCTTTCTAAAGTGGAAGAGCTGAATCCTACTGTTTAGTAACTGCATGCCCACACCACTGTCTTCAATGTTTCAAGATAATTGATATCCAATGTATGGAATGCAATATAATTTCCCCGTTGTGAAACAGCATAATGATGTAATTATAACATGATCGTTAGGAATGCTTCAAAGCATGATTAGTAGAAGCATATACATAACCTTGACAACGAAAGATTCAAACCGCACATTTCATTTGTGCAGCTATATTCTTGGGTTGGGCAATCAAGTGTAAATTTAACTTTGAGGAGCTGGAAGTCATATCCAAATTTTGCTGCAACAGTACTGGAGTGTCATCAAAACATAAACAGCTGTGGCGTCAACAAAACAACTGCTGTCTGCAAACCTCAGAATAATTCTTCCATGGATCTATAATTACATTAATTTGTTCCTCACGAAGACATCTCAAAATACTCCACTCAGAAGTGCTTTTGAAGTGCCTGTGCTTGTGCCCGTAAAGTCAGAGAGCAGCACTCATCTGAATCATCGTTTGATAGCATTTGGTTAAGGGAGAAATATCTGTCACATTTTGCACTTTATTCCTCTCCAAGCACTGCCATGGAATCTTTGTCTGAAGAAGGGTCTCTGAAGGGTCTCGTGGAGCCTGAAGAAGGGTCTCGACCTGAAACATCACCCATTCCTTCTCTCCAGAGATGCTGCCTGTCCTGCTGAGTTACTCCAGCTTTTTGTGTCTAACTTCAGTTTAAATCAGCATCTGCAGTTCCTTCCTACACATGGAATCTTGAATCCTCTTTTTGATTTATATTTCCTCCAGTGGAAGGTTAGCCTCAATCTGGCCTCCATGAGAGCTGGAAGCAATTTTTTCTCATAAAACAAAATCCTATTCTCAAATGATAAATACTAAAATTCATATATCGGTATTTAAATACATGAACAGGTATATAAACTTAACATAGTAAACTAAACTAAACTTAAAATACAGAGCTTAATTGGTACTCCTATTGATCAACCCACTGAGTTACTCAAGCTTTTTGTGTCTATCTTCGGTTTAAACCTCCCTGCACATATTGCTCAACATTATTGAGCATTAAACTTGCAGGTGTCTATCATGGGGAAAAATACTAAGACCTGGGTCACAAATATATAGCATGTGGAGATGGGGGCTCCGCCAGAGCCCAGCCTGAGAATGCGGAGCATAACAACAGAGAGCCAACCATGTCATCTCTGGGTGCCCGCACCACCACCCACCAAATGGAGCTCAGGGCCTGGCAGACATTGACGCTGAGCCAACAACCTGGCTGCTCAACGCCCGGCTTGAGACCTAACTATTCCTTGGGTTTATGTTTCATTCACAAGAAGAAGAAGAAGAAGAAGAAGCTAACATTAAAAAAAAAGTGAATTAAATTACTTCAAATAATTCATTTGATCAATTATTAGCCCATTGATATAACATGAATAAAGTCGTTAGTGCTGTCAAGTGGAATTTTATCAAAAGCAAAGTCACTACTAAATTGGTGTCCTACCAGGACTAGTCGAACTGGTTCCTCATTATTACTTTGATCTCAAAGACATGAGAGAATCACTGCCCTTGACACCAAGGAATCTTGCTAAAATTGAAATTAATATAGAGCAGGGGGAAATCTCATATGAGTTGTAATTTACCAAGCAAGTAGTTGTTTTAAGCCAATCAGGTCAATATGAGAACACTGTTGTGGGACCTGTTCATTGAATGAACTAGGCCTAACCCATCTAATTATCAACACAAAAGAAATCACAGGATATGGGGAAGAGACAAGAAAGTGGAGTTGAGGTTCATGATCATCCATAATAATATTAAAATGGTGGACCAAGTTTGATCTACCCACACTCCTGTTTCTTATGCTCTTATGCTTCTGTCATGATTCCACATGCAAAATAACCTGGCCAACATTTGCTGATGAGGGTCAAGTAAGAACCTTGCCCACAACTGGCAGACCATAAATATATGTTTTAATCTCATCTGCCTTAACATATAAACATACAAAATGGAAGAAGGTTTAGGTCGCTTGGTCCCCCAAACCTGCTCTGATACTTCTTAAGTTTATGGTTATTGTGATTCTAATCATAAACTCACTTTCCAGTTTACCTATGAAAGCTTTTCAGCCCAATGTGTATCAAGAATTTGTCTACCACTACATTAACAACATTCTAGTTATCTACACTTAGCTTCTGTGACCCTTTGAAGAAGAGAATTCTAAAGATTTACTACCTTCTGAGAAGACAAAATCACCTCTTTATTCAATCTCTTATTTTTTTTAAATGACTCTTGTTCAATATTGTTACATGTTTAAACAATAGTTCCAGATTCTCCCACACCAGGAAGCTTGCTCTCCACATCCATCCTATCATCTCTTCCCAAAATCTCATATCATTCCCTGTCTATGTTCTGAACTCAAATGGATAGATGCCTAGCCTATCAAATCTTTCCTTGTAGGCCAATGCCCTCATGCATGATGCATATAAACACAGCCCAAATGATTGTAGTACATTAAAATCCTTTTTTACATAAGGAGACCAATATGGTACATGTGTATGAAGGAAGTGCAGATGCTGGTTTAAACCGAAGATAGACACAAAATGTTGGAGTAACTCAGTGGGACAGGAAGCATTTTTTTGGAGAGAAGGAGTGGGTGACGTTTCGGGTCGAGACCCAAATTCAGAAACAGGCTTGTTGTTCAACATGAATTGTCACTTTGTCTGCAGTATCTGATACTGAGGGCAGGTGAGAAATTGTGCATTGAATATCACATACTTTTAATAACAATAACTGATATTTTTCTTGGTTGACATACTGAAGGAAAAAGGGTGTGAAAGATGAGCAATCCAGCCAATTTACAACTCACTGTCCTACTGATGTGGTTTATCATCCTGGGGCCAAAGTCACAAAACTATCAAGATTGCACAGCAGTGTTGAAGAGCCCCAGGGGGGTGCAATGTCCCAGCTAATATTCGTCCTTCAACCAACATCAGTTCAACAGTCTATTAGATGTATGTGGGACGTTCCAGAGTGAACATCAGAGCAGGGACTATACTAGAAATGCTATTTGGTGAATCAGACACAATTTCGTCCATCCTGATGTAGAAACAAGGAACAGCAGATGGCAATTTACACAAAAGGACAGAGTGCTGGAATCATTCAGCAGGTCAGGCAGCATCTCTGGAGAACATGGGTAGGTGACGTTTTGGGTCAGGACCCTTCTTCAGACTGATTGTGGGGGTAAAGGGAAACAAATCTGGAAGAGAGGAGAGGCAGGACAAAGCATGGCAGGTACAGTAATAGATGGACACAGGCGAGGGAGGTTTTAGATAGGCAGATAATTGGAACACGGGCCAGATATAAAAACAGAAAGTGTGCTACAGGATTGAATAGTTGTGAATTGTGAAACCAGGCATTCCTTCCTCTGATTCACAATTCACAACTAATCAATTATGTCTCACGCCTTCTGTTGTTACCTCTGGCCTTTGTTCAAACATCTGCCTATCAAACCTCCCACCCGTGTTCCCCTATTACCTATCATGCGTAGTCCTGCCTCACCGCTCATACAGCTTCCTTGCCCCCTCCCCCAAACAGTCCGAAGAAGGGTCTTGACCAGAAATGTCACCCTATCCATATTCTCCAGAGACACTTCCTGACCATTGAATTACTCCAGTTCATTGTGTCCTTTTGGACCATCCAGATGTTGTGAAAGGCACCATAAAAAATACTCGTTGCCCATCCTCAGTCCTCCGTTGTTCTTTTTCAATATATTGCCACAGGATTTTTCATTAGATTTTCAACTGTTCATCTATATTTCTCTCACCCAGAACTAACCACAATTAATTAATCCAAGTTATGATTCATTGAAGCATTGATCCCTGCCTTGCTCTAGCAGAAATCATGCATATTATAAAATACAATATCGGTGGTCAGCAGTAGAGTTGCTGCCTTACAGTGAATGCAGCGTCGGAGACCCGGGTTCGATCCCGACTACGGGTGCTGTCTGTATGGATTTTGTACGTACTCCCCATGACCAGCGTCGGTTTTCTCTGAGATCTTCGGTTTCCTCCCACACTCCAAAGACATACAGGTTTGCAGGTTAATTGACTTGGTAAATGCAAAAATGTTCCCTAGTGGGTGTAGGATAGTGTTAATGTGCGGGGATCGCTGGTCGGCACGGACCCGGTGGGCTGAAGGGCCTGTTTCTGCGCTGTAACTCTAAACTAAACGATTGAAATATTACTTGCTTACCAAGAGTTCGTAATAGAACAAATTGCATTCCCAGCGCAAATGGTCTCTCCTGATCATCTACAGACCTAAAATAAAGAATTGTTTAAATTAATTTGTTCCATTGTCATGAAAAAAATCATACAGTATATTCAAGGATTCATTTTCATCTCTGTAATTGCAATCATGCATCAGACAATTATAGTGGAGTCGGAAGTACAAAAAAAAATACTGCTGAGCCCAAATAACCAGAGCCTTCAATGTTATAGGCTCCAACCATAACTACACGGTTGAGTGGCATACAAGGCTGAGGCTGGTGACTCTAATAAAGGAGATGAACAACACCAGCATTTTTAAACCAGGTGAGTGGCCTGGAAAGAACATCCTTGGATCTCCTTCATGGTCAAGAGATGTGTACAATGGTACTTGTGAGAGCACATCAATTAACAGTGGCATTAACATAGGACTGACCACGGATGGGTCGGAGCAACTGGTTCCCTTCCCCAGAGAACAGGACAGAAACAGAAATTCCATTTGTTCCACCCTTTGTGCCTTCCTCACCGTCCTTACTATCTAGATTAGCTTGTTTCTGTTTTTCTCAGTTCTAATGGAGGGTCTCAGATCTGTAACACCAACTGATGCTGTCTCGGCTGCTAAGTGGTTGATTGTATTTTTAAATTTTCATTTCGGCTTTCTAGCCTCTGAAGTTCTTCTCATTTTTATTTGAACCTCTTTGCTGTGCATTGGGAATAAAGTTTAAAATGGTCCGGAATCATATTCGCATCATCATACATCTAAGAGGCACTCCCACCACATCTGAATTTTAGGGTATTCATATTGGAAATGTTCCCACTGGGAACTTGAGGGAAGAGAAATTACTATAGATACTGAATGGTGGAAATGATTACAATTTTTGCTTCCATATGTATTTTGTACACCACTCATTGCTTATAATTATTATGGTATCATTTGGAGGAATACCAATAAAGTTATAAATTAAGTTCAAAACAATAATGTTACGGATAAAATTATGTTTTAATAGTAAGTTTTGATTGGCTCAAGTTATTACTTGTGAACATATGGCATGCACTGATATATCAGCCTTACAGACAAACCTATGAAAAATGACGGGCAGAGAAAGATCAGTAGGTCCTTCAACAGTACCCCACATCACAATGGCTAGAAGATAACAATTAAAACTCCTCTTCGTGGCTCTCTCATGACCCCAAACACTTTACTGCACTAGAACAGATTTTCTTTACCACTTCCAATGAAGTTACACCAGCAAAGTAGGAGCACCTTGAGACGAGTTTCAGACAAAATTTAAAACAGGACAGAGGCCTGCAAATGATAGAAATCCTTGCAGTAAACATTATATTTGCACTATTTTTGCAATATCGTTATTTCCTTATCATGTATCTGTACACAGTGAATGGCCCAATTATAATCATGGGTTGTCTCTCTGCTGACTGGTTAATACATAACAAACATTTTTCACTGTACCTCGGTATATGTGACAATAAACTAAACCAAACTAAATCCACTGGGCGAGCCCACAAGCTACTGTTGACCCAATTAATCTCCATGATCTATGAATTGTGTTAGGCAAAGCCACAATTTAATTTGTAAGTGCAGCCACACAAATAACATTGATAGTTCAGTTAAGTGCTGAAAGTAAAGACCTCACATGGATTTCACTTTCAAGTGAGCAACTCGGGACCCAGCAGCACAGGAGATTTTTTAAAGCAGCCTTAGCTATAGGGAGAGGTTGAGCAAGCTAGGACTTTATTCCTTGGCGTGCAGGAGGCTGATAGTTGATTTTGCAGTGTACAAAATCATGAGGGGAATAGATGGGTGAATGCAGAGCTGTTTTTCCATCCCATCACGAGCTATAAGGCGTAGGTTTAAAGTGAGAAGGGAAAGATTTAATAAGGACCTGAGAGGCAATATTTTCACGCAGAGGGTGGTGGATATATGGAACATATTGCCAGAGGATGTAATTGAGGCAGTACTTGTGACAACAACAACATACAGAAGGAAACTGGACAATACTTGTATAGGAAAGGTTTGGATGGATATAGGCTAAATGTAGGTAAATGGGATTAGCTTGGATGGCGTTTGTTGGTTGGGAAGGACGAGTTGGTCTGTAGGGTCTGTTTCCGTGCTGTATCACTCTTTTGTCTTTTCTTTTCCTGATAACTCATTTTTGCTGATGATTGAAATCACAAACTCTGACTGCAGATTGCGTGCCATTTACTTTGCCCCCTCTCGCCAATCCTCATGCTCTGCCACTCGTGCCACAAACTGTCAGACTAGTCCTCATTGTATCTCTCTTTCTGACCTTCCTGCACCCCTGGAATCCCTGGTGTAGTTGGCAGTCCAGAAAAAGCTAAAAAATGCGCAAATCCTGCATACATTGAAACGTACATTGCACTGCACTGCTGATTCTTTTCATGAAGCAAGCCTGACATGTATCAGAATACATTTATTCTGTTCACCAATGACAGCAGTGGTTCCAATTCTGTTTCTGCTATGGAAGGTACCAGCCAAGTGCATTGAACAGGAAATAGCTTCCATGTGCAAGTCCCTGCAGGGTTAAGAAGGAAATCTTGGACTTCTGAATAAATCCTGTAAGTGGTATGTTTACTGCAAATATTGCACAGTCTTAGGGTGCTCTTGCTTTATAATATTACAGGTGATAGTGGATTAATTTGATCTGTCCATGTGGACACACAACCTGTCTACACCATTTAAAATGAGGACTGCGATGTTTCCATTTTGTTTTCGAAATTGATATAACTTGTTATTATTGTTAATAATAATGAGGGTGATCTGATCCAGACTATAAATTGCTCTAAAACACTTTGTGACAGCAAATTAAAACTTCATGTACTTTTCTCCAACTGCTTGAGCTGGCATGCCTGGTTGGTGCTCTTTGGCAACAAGGAGTTCTTACCTGAGTGTTACGATGATAACCGATGGCTGTGCACAAGCTGTGATTAGTGTAACGATGAAGAGAAATATTAGAAAAGGGATCAGTGTGTTGCATGTCCGTTCACACTTGCCGGACACTGCGTACCCATTCTCATTCAGGTATGTTTTCACAATAACCAGTCGGAGCTGATTTTTCTGCCCTGTTGTAGGCGGGGTTATCACCTGCCGACTTTGAACACAGGTACAGTCAGTGTAGTTCCTCATCTGCAAAACAACACAATTGATATTCAAAAGGAGCATTACCGTTTACTTTTGTTCCCTGCAAGAATTCAAGAGGCGGGAATAGTGTAAAGCAATAATTTGGCTGGCATCTGTGCAGGGACTAGAATTACGATGATTCGGGTCAGGACCCTTCTTCAGACTAAAGCAGTGGTGGGGGTGGGAGAGAGCTGAAACAGAGAGGTGGGGCAGGGCAACTTTTGACAAGTATAGGCGGATACAGGTGGGGGAGGGGGGGGTTGATTGGTAGACGAGTTGAGTAAGTGATAAAGGTTAGAGAAGGAGGCAAGGAAAGAAGAGTGAAATATAAAGCTAGAGGGATGGATATTGGTGGAAGGTAACAGAGGTGGGATAACAAGGAAATATGGGGCTCAAGGATGGGAGATGAGTGTGCATTATGAGGGCAAATGAGTAGGGTGATTGGGGTGATGAGAGAAATATGTGTACATCAAGGTAAAAAGGGCAGGGAAAAAAGTGTGTGTGGGGGGCGGGGAATGGTGAGTATTACTGGAAATTGAAGAATTCAATGTTAGAAACATAGAAACATAGAAAAATAGGTGCAGGAGTAAGCCATTCGGCCCTTCGAGCCTGCACCGCCATTCAATGTGATCATGGCTGATCATCGAACTCAGTATCCCGTACCTGCCTTCTCTCCATACCCCCTGATCCCTTTAGCCACAAGTGCCACATCTAACGCCCTCTTAAATATAGCCAATGAACTGGCCTCAACTACCTTCTGTGGCAGAGAATTCTAGAGACTCACCACTCTCTGTGTGAAAAATGTTTTCCTCATCTCGGTCCTAAAGGAATTCCCCCTTATCCTTAGACTGTGACCTCTTGTTCTGGACTCCCCCAACATCGGGAACAATCTTCCAGCATCTAGCCTGTCCAACCCCTTAAGAATTTTGTAAGTTTCTATAAGATCCCCCCTCAATCTTCTAAATTCCAGCGAGTACAAGCCGAGTCTATCCAATCTTTCCTCATATGAAAGTCCTGACATCCCAGGAATCAGTCTGGTATCATACTATGTTCATACTGCTGTGTCATAAGCTACCCCACCAGCATATAAGGTGCTGATCTTCCTGTTTGAGTGTGGCCTCACTCTAGCAATGGAGGCGACCAAAGACAGGAAGGTCAATCTGGGAATGGAACGGGGAATTAAAATGGTTAGCAACCAGGAGATCCAGCAAGCCTTGGCAGACAAAAGTGGCAAGTGCTCGACGAAATGCTCGTGCAGTCCACAATTGGTCTCACTGTGTAACGTTGGCCACATTGGGAGCATTGAATGCCTTCAATAACTTTAATAATATGAAATTACATTATCATTTATCTCCTGTCCAACAAAATAGACCCATTCCAGTAAAACAATTCTTAAAGAAAATAAAGGTTTGGAGGGATATGGACCAACTGCATGGAAGTGAGACTAAATCTGATCTGCATGGGCAAGTTGGGCCGACGGGCCTGTTTTCATGCTGTATGACTCAATTACTCTTATTGCACTTTTTTAAATCATTTTTGTTGTAATATAAACCACCATAACCAAAGGAAATTAGTCATCAACTATTCTCTATTTCTGCTGCATTTACATGTTAGCTTCATGACACCAGTTATTTCCCCATTACAGTACTTCACTTAGTAATTGTACATTATCAAAATAGTCCCTTTATAAGGAACTCGTAGATCCAAGATCTGAAAGCAGACATTGTCACAGTGTGCAGTAGTGATTTAAAACCATAAGAACAGGAGTAGGCCATTCTATTCATCCCTCCTGATCTGCATCGTAACCCCATCTACATCTTTTGTCATCAATATATAAATATAATATATTTTGCAAATCTTTAAATCCAAGTCATGAATAAATAAATTAGCTGAATCCCATCAAAGATTTTTGTAGGTCACCAGCATTTTTTTTCAATATTTAATAAAAACTATTTTTTGATGCCGAATAAAACTTCCGACCAGATCAACTGTTGCTTTAGATTCCATGAGCCTTCATTTTAGCCGGCAGCATCTCACGTGGAATTCGATGCTTGCATTCTGGAATACATGCACAAATCCTAATCACCTCTGAAGAAGTTAGTTCTTCAAAAAAATCTAAATTGTTTGTTGAATCAAACTGACGCCCTCTAATTAGCTTCAGATATCGTCAGATGCTCATACATTCCTTCTTTAATGATAAGTTGTAACAGTTTACCACAATTGCTGAAAACTAACAAGTCAACAATGTTGGTAAATGAGCCACTGCGCAGTCTTTACTATTTTTATTTAGGGATTTAGAGTCTACATGGACATTAGTCTACAAGGCCTTCGACAAGGTCCCTTCAGTCGTAGACTGGTCCAGAAGACTAGATCACATGGGATCCACAGTAAGTCGACTATTGGATACAACACTGAATTGATGGTAGGGGTGAGCGTGGTAGTGGAAAGTTGTTTTACAATTTGGAGGTCTGTGACCACTGGTGTCCTGCAGGGATAAGTGCCGGGGCTTCTGTTGCTCATGGACTGAAATCCTGGGGGGGGGGGGGTGCACGCCCCCCCCATGCTTTGAGAAGTGGGGGACAATCCCCCCCATGTTTTGTAATCCGGACTTTATCAGACGCTTTCTAAGGGCTGAATCGGCCCGTTCGCGGCTTAAAATCAAACTGCTGCATCGAGGCGATCGAGGCGATCGAGGCTCCCGATGTTGAAGCCCCCGCTGGCTGATGAAAGACCCCGTGAACGGGCCGATTCAAGCCCCACGATTCGGGGTGGACGACGCTGCTGTTGCAGGAGTTTGGAGTCAGTCACCAACCAGGTCAGCGTCCGATGTTACCGTCCACAGGGCCCACGACCGAAGCCTCGTGAGTGTGCACACGTGCCGCCAAGAAATTGTGTCCCCCCCCCTCCATGTTTTGATAGTGATTTCCGTGCCTGCTGTTGCTTGTCATACATATTAATGATTTGGATGATAATGTAGGTGGGATGATTTGGAAGATTGCGGAGGTCATCAAAATTGATCGTGTACTGGTCAGTTACAAAGATTATCTAAGATTACAAAGTATCTAGCTCAACTGGTCAAGAAGGTAAACAAATAGCAGGTGGAAGGCAGAAGAAGCCAGGGCTGGACATACACAGAGAACAGCAGAGTCCTGACGAGTGTTGTCGAACAGAGACCTAGTAGTTAGTTCCTTTAAACTGGTGGCACAGGTAGATGGGATGGTGAAGTTAGAAAACTTATTAAATGCTGGCTTTCATCAGTTGGGGCATGAAATACAGGAGCTGGAATGTCATGTTACAGCTGTACAAGACATTGGTGAGACCGCACTCAGTGTGCAGTTCCCCTTCTCGCCTTGGGAAGAATGTGATTAAGCTGGAGATGATGCAAAAAATTTTCAGAAGAACGTTGAATTTGAGTTATAAGAGGGACTGTTTTCCCTGGAGTAAAGGTGGCTGAGGGGTGATGTAGATGAGACTGCATACCTCTGTACACTCAACAGCCATCTGGTTGAGTGTCGCATATTATCTAGCCTGCTAGTCCAGCCTCTAGTTAGATTCTTCGTTCAGCTTGAACTTACAACACTTATGTAATTGAGCTCTGTGTGTTTCTAAAATAAACAACTTATACTCATGTACGGATTCTGAGTTATTACACATTCCCGTAGGTGACTTTATAAAGGTTTATAACATTCTGAGAGGCATAGAATGGTCATGGTCTTTTTCACAGGGCAAGGTTTATCACTACAGGGCATAGATTCATGTTGAGAAGAGAATGAATTGAAGGGGACCTGAGGGTCAAATTTTTCACCCAGAGGGTTAAAAGGTCATAGGGTCATAAGCATAGGAGTAGAATTAGGCCATTCAGCCCATCAAGTCTACTCCGCCATTCAATCGTGGCTGATCTATCCCTCCCTCCTAACCCCATTTTCCTGCCTTCTCCCCATAACCTCTGACACTAAGGTTGTGAATATATGGAATGAGTTTCCAGAGGAGGTATTTGGTGTAGGTACAATTACAACATTTTGACACGTACACGGATAGGAAAGGTTTTGTATGATAGGGGCCAAGCAAAGGCCAATGTGTTATGCACTACAGAATTAGGCCATAGACTAAAAAAACATTTCATTCAACAGATTTGCCAATGAATAGCATAATTAACATCAGATAGGCCCAGGTCTGGATCATGGTGGGAGAGAGAGGGTGGAAGGGAGGCTCAGCGATACGTAGGACAGTCAAGAATCTGGATCCACCCAGGGAGTAGAATTGTACAAAGACCAGGGAAGGAGGGTATTGTTTGGCTGGGATTTTGGCTGGTGATTAGTGGGGAGATAGATGTTGGTGTAAGTGGGTGATATTATGGGTGCAGGGTAGTAAGTGGCTGCCAGATTTTGATCAGGGCATGTTTGGGCTGGGAGGTCAGGAGGAGGAAAGGGCAAAGGCTGACTGCCAGAAATCCCGAGGAGAATTGGGTGCAACCTCCAGAATCAATAGGGAATTTGAAAGGGTTCTGGGGACAATGATCAGCCGCTAGGCATTTGCAGGAAATATCAGCTGAGAGACTGGTAAAGGGGGAAGCCTTTTAGTGGATCAGGCATCTGCTTGGTGGTCAAACAAGGGGAGATGGTGGAAAATGCTCACTGCCAAATGGTAAGGGGGAGATTATACAAGGTTTAAGATTGGATCTGGGACGGGTAGGTGATGTAGTAATACTTTGCAACTATAATGTATTTGAAGTAACTTGTTCAGCATGAGATCTTTGAGTTTGGGCCACACTGGTTCAGATTCTGAGACACCATTGGCTGTTTTAAACAATCATCCAAAATTTGCAATGACCACCTCTGCAGACCACATACCAAGTCATATCAAAAGTGGAAAATATCACAAGGCTACAATTGCCTGTGGATCATTGAACCCTGCTGTTTATTTGCTCCAAAACTTTGAGAACATTTTTGTTTATAAATATATCCACATTTATAAGTACGTCAAGCCACTAAATGGTCTCAAATATTTGTAACTCAATATGAAGAGTGTCATTCAGAGCACAGAACTTTATTGTCTGAATAATATTTGCAAAATGTGAATTCTATCAGCTGATGTCAGTTTGCAGGAGAATCTACATGGTGATCATTTTTATCATTGCTACAAAAAAAAGTGCAAGAAGCCGACATTATCCCAGATGGTAGCATAGGTCTGCCCGGCATATTAGAATCTTGCTTTTCATTGCTTTGAAGGAAAAGCTATCAAACCTCACACTCACCCTTGTGCTTTCATTGACGAGGATCGAGCAGCCAGCCAAACAAGGACTGAAGTATGTAATCCCATCTGATCCACAGACAGGTTCGTAGTCATGGATTCTGCACCCACAGTTAACATTGCAATCACCGGTTAGGTTTCTATGCGCCATCGTAAGTGAAGGGCTGAAAAAAACACAAAAAGAGCTGTTTTTGCCTTGTTTCCCCTTCCATACACTCTTGAACTTGTTCATTTGTTTTGTCTTGCAGACACAATTTCAAAAGCAATCAAGAATTATTATTTTTCGATGTTGCTGGAGGAGTTTAGGCAGATATGACTGTTCTCCACATTAATCTATTTGTTGGGTTACTGGATGCCAGGTAAATTTTGAGAAGACATGGAAAGGATAAAGAAATGTAAAGGATTTTCAATAATGTTCATGGAGCAAAAGTTATTTTAAACTACTTTAATAATGTTACCTCAATTCAATGTCCATGCGGTTGGGTTGTAGGTTACCCAAGTGAAGTATGATGCACTGTTCATCTAGTTTGAACTTGGCCTCACATTGACAGTGAAGGAGGCCAAGGACAGGCATTAAAATGGCCAGCAAATCGGAGATGCAGATGGTGACAATGGACAAAGTGCAAGTGCTCGGCAAAATGGTCTCCTTGCCTATATTTGGTCTAACTGAGTAGAGGAGGTCACATTATGAGCACCCATTGCAATAAACCAGTTTGAAGGAGGTGTATTATTTGTTTACAGTTTCCTAAATTTATAACTAGATCAATCCACTAATAGGGTCAGATTTTCCTTAAAAGGATTAATGCTTTGTTTCAATGAGGGATTCAACATTTGCCAAACTGAAAGCACTTTGCAGAATTGGCACCTGCAATAACTATTAAAGAAAATCTTGCACTCTGCATAATACCACAACTTTTTAATATAAATAGAACAAAAATTGTCCAATTACTTTAATCCATAATTATCAGCAGAAGTGTGTGACTTGTTTCAGTCAGTGGGGTGGAAACGTTTGGTAGTTGTGTGAAACAAGCAAGATTGATCAAATAACTAATTTTTCACAGTGCCCAATTTTCTTTTCACTTTAAACCTGAGCTAAATAAATTTGGGTCCTAAGTACAAGGCTGCCAATTTACTGTCAACCTTTGGAGCAATCTCACTCTCAAAAGCCATTACAGCCAAAACAACATTACGATCATTAAATGGCAAAAAACATAAATAGAGATATTTCTTACCCTGTGGTGTATGGTATATTAATGCCCCCAAGGTTAATGCTTTCACAGCCAACAATGAAGAGTGTGGAGAAGCACAACAAAGAAACACCACTGCATATCATTGCAAGTTTAGCTGATTCTCGGGCACCAAGCTTGAGTTTTTTAATAATGTAGCCCCCTAGGATAATGCCAACGCCAGCACTGGGAACAATGACCACACCTGGAATTAAATCACAACACCAATTTACAAATGGTTCACTTTACAGGGAACTACACACTAATTCCAAAGTACTGTATATGAATGAAGCAAGTTTGCATTAACGTTATAGTTTACCTTTCAGTTATATTTAAAACCTGTATTTTCAATCTATACTCATCAACTGCCCAACTACATTATCAAAACATTATAAGATTCATGCGCTAGGTGCGAAAATTCAGTATGATATTGATATTTTTCACTTTTGTAATTAATCACCATCTTTAATTGTGCATCGTTTCATTATTATTCTCCAATTAATTCTGTATATCTCATTAAATTTTACATTCCCTCACAGCAGTGTAATTAGTTTTATCAGCAGGCAAGACAAATTAATTTATTTATTAGAAATGGTTACAACAATGTTTCCAAGGACAATTGCAAAGACATTGAGTAGGACGGGACTGCAGATGCTGGTTTACACCAAAGATAGACATAAAATGCTGAAGGAACTCAGTGGAACAGGCAGTATCTCCGGATAGAAGGAATGGGTGACGTTTTGAGTAGTATGAAGAAGGATCTTGACCTGAAACGTCACCCATTCCTTCTATACGGAGATGCTGCCTGTTCTGCTGAGTTACTCCAGCATTTTGTGTCTATCTATAAAGACATTGAACTATTTAGAGCACCTGTTCTTCATGTCCACCTGCCCAATACATTGTACACTTTTCACCTTCATAGTATCTACAACAAATCACAAGGGGGTGGGCAGGATACACATAGGCTTCAAGTTATTATCCACCAAATATGTGATAAATATATAACGTAGTTTTGTGATAGGATTTTCATTCAGATATTAAATTATAATTTCCTATTTATATTTTTCAGAAAAGTTGAATAGTATTAACTTATTTCTAAATTTATTGCAGAATACATGTGACTAAAGAACTGAAATACAGTATCTTTCTTGTTGACCATTGGAGTCAGTGTGAGATATATTTTGTTTCAAGTTGTATTTATGTAGCACTTACATCATTGTTAAAATATTTTGAAGTACCACCCAGATATGTCTCAGAAGATGATTACTGATAAAGGAAGGAGGTGTTTATGAGCTATAACTGCATACTTGTTCCATCTGGGTTATATAACATGGTATCCTCAGGAATGTTTCTGTGGGGAAAAGCCAGCAAAAAAAACAAGATCTCCTGATAGCTAACATTTCTCAAATACATTCAATTTATCTTGATAATAGAAAAATACCTAGATGCCATGTCAAATCATTCTGACCAACAAATTTGCCATAAATGTTAAATGTAGTAGTAGCTGGGATAAACGAGAAAACCAAAAGGAGAAACAGATTGTAAGGGGTCTTTTTAAAATGAGAGAACAATTTTAATTTTAAACCTAAAATATATTGTGGTAATAATTCAACTGGAGGTTCTGAAGTCACCAGATGAAGCACAAATCCATCCAGTGACCAATTACTACAAATAGGTTTAACAAAGGAAATCACTTGTGCGACTTGAGGACAGGCCAAAATGATTTAGAGACAATTATAATCAAGGATGCAATCGACGTGATATTCAATAGGTCCAACAATCAAAAACGATTTAAAAAAAATACCAGAATCTACTCCTCACCCATATTTTACATCCATCTAGCATACAAAATGTGGGTCAGATAGCATCTGTGGAGGGGCAACATTTCGGGTTAACCACTTCTGCGACCTGAAACTTCACCAATCCATGCCCTCCATACATGTTGCCTGGGTTGCTATGTTCCTCCAGCATTTTATTTTTTGCTCACGATTCCAGCATCTTCAGTCTCTAGTGTCTCCGATGCTTCTGCCTAATGTTTCATGTAAACCTCAGGATTTTTGACTCTGCAGTATGCCCCAGATTTGGAACTCAAACTTGTACAGACAGATCTTACCATGAATATGGTTGCAGGGATAAAAGTCTAATATTACTGTCATGCCCATAACTTCCAGAGGATACAGCCCTCTAAGAACTACAGCATATTTATAGTTATGGCATGGAAACAGGCCGCTCAGCCAACTGACTCCACGCTGACCATTGATCACCCATTCACATTGGTTCAGTGTTATCTCACCTTCTCATCAACTGCCTACACTCTGGGGGCAGGCAATAGCAAACAATTAACCTGGAAACCCATACGTATTGGGATGTGGGAGGAAACTGGAGCACTCAGAAGAAACCCACGCAGTCATAGAGAAAATGTGCAAACTCCTTACGGAAAGCACCCAATGTCAGGATAGAATCTGTTCTCTAGCGTTGTAAGGTAGTGGCTCGACCAGCAGCACCACTGTGCCACCCATAAACCTGTTGGGATTTTATGTTAATCAACCATGCATTCCATTGACCAAACCCTATGATATTCCTTTTAGATTAGGGGAGATACTAGCAACATTAAATTGTGCACAGGATACTCTGCACTAGATCTGTAACCACATGTTACTCAAAAGCTATTCTGGTCTCTGGCATGAAAACAATACTTGTTTGTCCTTCCCTCTTTGGAAGGTCTCAAAATACTGCAAAACACCATTAAATCCGTGTGCTTGGAGCTTTAGTGGTGCTGAACTAACAGGTTTTGCAGTCTAATAGATGTTTCTCAAATTAATACCACAACATGTTTTTAATTTACTATTTTTCAATGACTTTCATTGGAGTGCGAGAAATAGAACTGGACGAGTTTCGAGGCAGTGTGGAAACAGCGCCAAGGTGCCCCGATGCATACAGAGGAACCACTGGGCTAAGCAGCCTAAGTGCATTAACGAGAGCCTTATGGACCTGCCCCACTTAGGCAATTTTTTAGGCGACTACAGGCGACTAGGCTGTGGCCACATGGTCACCTGGATGCCGCCTGTATGGTTGTGAATAGTCTCCTCAGTCACCCAAAGAGTCGTAGCGTCTTTCTGGTCGCCGCTGGATTTTCAACATGTTGAATTTTTTTTGGAGACAGTTGGCAACAGTGGGTTTGACGCCATGGGGAGAATGTACAAGCTTGTACAGACAGCACCCGTAGTCAGGATCAAACCCGTGTCTCTCGTGTAAGGCAGCAACTCTATCGCTGCACCTCCGTGCAGCTTAGTCTTACATTCCAAAATATCCCCCATAAATTGAATAACAAAAAGATGAATTAGAGGCACTTGGTCCAATTTACTGGCTGAGTTGTAAATAAGTAACCAGTAAGCAAAAGTTGCTCAAGTCACTTCATTAACTTTTTATCACAGTGGTTTCAGAGATAATCAACTGAACATTCCCACTCAGAAAGTCAGAGAATTTGTTTGAGGACCTCCTGCACTATGCTGCCAATTTTGAGGGTTAGGCATCTGTTCGGTGATATCCTGCAGTGTCACTTCCTTCACCAAACTCTAGATATGATCAACAAATTCCTGATGCATCCTATTGTGTCTATCACTGCATGCATCTTTTAGGCTCTTGTCAAAGAATGGACAGAAGTGGTATTTGACACTGAGCTGAGGTACACTTGGTTTAAAGTATACCGTAGTCTCACCACGTGTGTTGGTATTGCGAACATCAGCAGATGTACTGCTTCAAGCAAAAGATTTGTATCATAAATGTGCATAATTTTATAACTACATATGCACATAAATGCAAGAGTTGGATGTACATCAAAGTATAGATTAATCATCAATGTACCCCCAATATTCTTTAAACGTGTGCTTTCTCGGTTTCATTTTCTGGTCCCACTTTCTTTGTCCTGTTGCCCTTAGTAACAACTGCCCCAACTACTGTTATTACTGTGAAGCTCTGCCATGTGGTTATCGGGTAACATGAAATGGAAATTGCTCTCTTTGACACCATGCCTAACCTGCAACGAGGCACGGTGCAGTGGCAGAAATTGAACTTTGCACTTGCCAAATTCCACTAGTGAACACCATGGCCAACAACATTTTCATTAAACATTCTTTCTGGATCGTGTATTTAAAATGGGCTATATGTTCTGTACAGATTTTAAAATAGTAGGATGGTCTTGCGGAATGCTGTGTAAAAATGCTGCATTTTGGCCTAGGTGTCTATCTTTACGCTAACAAATCAACACTGATATAATAGTTTAAAACATGGCCAGAGCACCAAAAGCCACTTCAGAGGATACTAATTGAACAGGCATTGATACTGAAACCGAAGCAGCAACAATTTGGGGGCGGTGTGAGGAAAAGACTCAAAGACGTCGAGGAATTGATTTTAGAGCCCACAGATTAATGAAGATGAATGACAATGGTGAGCCAAAGTTAGAGGAGATTGCAGAACTGGCTAGTGTTGAGAGTAGTACAGAATTCTTGGAAAGTTCTAGGCTGTACAAACCATAGTGATCGTGAAAGGCAATTTTCTTTTCAAAAGATAAGAGCTTCAAAATCAGGCCTCAATAGACTGAAGACCAACATGGATCAATTGGAACTGTCAAGGATGAGCAGGACTCAGTGGATGTTTCAAATAAGATGCAGAGTTTCAATGAGCTGAAATTTAAGGATAAGAAAAATGGTTGAGACTAGAGATGAATGAGCCATGGAAGGAGGAAATTAAAACAAGGTCAAATTAGTTGTTTGGATTATAACCAGTCTGTTTCTACCTAAAATATGTACACTGAGACAAGAGTAAATATTATGGAGGGAAAATTAGAAGCATTTAGTGATGGAGAAAACAAGACAGTAAAAAGTCCAGTTCAAGGTCAAATGGGATGTTTAGATTATAACATCTCTGGTTCGACCTCAGACACTGATCAGTAAAGAGAAAGAATCTGTGATAGAACATTTTAAATTCGATGTATTGCTAAAAATAACAAATGAGATTGGTATTGTGGTCTTCACCAGAACTATCCTCACAAGCAGGACATCTTATAAATACAAGAACAAGTAAACCTAACAATAGCTTGCACAAAACTGATGAGCAAATCATATGCTACGCAAGCTGGAATGTTGCAGCGCCTGCCTAAAGTGTAGGAAATATATTGAACATCATTTTGTTGATGCACTGATGATATCAAAATACATAATAATGAGTACGAAGGAACTGCAGATGCTGGTTTAAACTGAACTTAATCATAAACAGCGGGAGTAACTCAGTGGGTCAGACATTTCGTGTTGACAACCTTCTTCAGACTGAGAGTCAGGGTAAAGAGAAACGAGAGATGTTGATGGTAATAAAGTGAGATACAGAACAAATGAATGAATATTATGCTAAAAAGTAAAGCTGATAAAGGAAACAGGCCATTGTTAGCTGTGAGCTAGGTGAAATTGGGTTATGGACAATAAAACTCATTCTGAAGAAGAGTCTTGACCCGAAACTTCACCTATTCCTTCGCTCCATAGATGCTGGCTCACCCGCTGAATTTCTCCAGCATTTTTATCTACCTTTGATTTTTCCAGCATATGCAGTTCTTTCTTAAATAAACCTCAACAAAATTACTTTGAGGCTAGTATGAGGGGAGGTGGGGGAGGGATGGAGAGAGGGGGGACGCCAGTCTATATTTGGTCTCGCCGATGTACAAGAGTCCACACCTTGTGAAGGTGGACTCTTATTCTTCGTTGAGACCAAACATCGTGATATCTCTCTATATAACTGTCTATATCTCTCATTTCCCTTTTCCCCAGACTCTGTCTGAAGAAAGATCTCTGCCCGAAACGTCACCTATTCCTTTTCCATCCCTCTTCTCTAGAGATGTTGTCTGACCCGCTGAGATACTACAGCTTTTTGTGTCTATCTTTAGTTAATAATGAATACAGTTTATACCATCATCTGTAATGATTTAACCTCTTTAACACCAGGTAAAATTATCATTAACTGTGATCATTTGAAAACTTTGTTTCTTTAAATGAATAAGGATTGGGTATTGTCACAATATTTCAGTGATAATGAAATTTTAATTTGATAAGCATAACACAACAGATGCTGGAAATTTTAAATAAAAGCAGAAAATGATAGAAACACTGAGTAGATCAGGCAACATGCATGCAATCAGAAATAGAAATGTTAGAAATCAGACACATTTTCACACAAATGTTAAAAATAACAGAAGTGGAAGAGGCAGAGAGAACAAATGGAATGTTTGTCATAGGGATGGAGACTAAGAGAGACTGAATGACACAAATGGTGCTGCCCATATATTTGCATCCCTTCTTTCACCTTCTCTCAACCAGCACTCGCATTTTGTGTCATTTAGTCTCGATAGGTTTCACATCACAGAGGTTTCCCTCTATAGCGTCTCGACTCGCCCCATTCCTCCAGCAGATTGTTTATTGTTCCAGAATTCTGGTATCTGAAGTCTCTCATGTTTCCCTTTGCTCTCTCCACCCTATCCTTTCTCTGCAACTTAAAACACATTTGATTTCTAACATCTCCTAGTTCTGGCTGAAAGCTATTGACCTGAAATTTTAATTATCTTTCTATCTCATTCTCCACAGTGGTTGCCTGAGTTGCTGAGCAGTTTAACATTTTCTAATTTACCTCCCAATGCTTCATTTGTCTCTATATGGCAGCGTTTCATAAAGCAATCAGAGGAGAATTATCAAGGAAAATTAAATTAAAGTTTATCAAGGAAACTTAAATCTAAATTTGATATGAATTACAACCAAACCCTGATTTGAATTGCAACAGACCAAGTCATCTTCGGTGATAATTTCAGAATTGGTACATTACATGCATTTTACATTCAAATGACATCTAACAAGGGAAACAGAATAATTTGTTTCATGCAATCACATGTGCGGCATGGATTCATAATTCAGTCCTTTTAACCTGATCCAGAGAGGGGTAAAACTCTCAACCAGTTTGCACCTATTTAGTTGCTCCACACACATTTCTGTTTTTTTTGTAAAATAACTTCACACCCAAAAGGTTAACATACACATCTTACCAGTGTAAATGCTTGCATTAGATGCTGGGATGCCAAACTGAGATTCAATAAACTTGGGAATGAAGGTAATAAAAGCGGTGACGATGGCACTTTCTGCAGTGTATGACAAGCTCACAAACAGGAATGTCATGTTGCTCAAGATCCTGACAGCTGCTTTGGGAATGTCTATAAAAATGACAAGAGAAACACTTTCACCGTGAATGAAACACAATGGAGAGGAGCACTCAGACGCTGAGAAGCTCGGCAACTAATGTAAAGAGGCCCATTGCTCACTGGAAATGGCAGCATGTGCATTTGTTTGCAAAACGAATGGAAAATGAGAGGAAGGAAATGTATGATCTAATCTCAAAACAAATGGAACATTTGTACTTTACCATAAAATTCCACGGAAATCCTTTCCAATAGCTACTTAATTCAAACCAACCAAATAACAGGGAATGCACACATGTAATACATTATATAAACCAACTCTCAGACAGGCTCAGGAAGATAAAGTGAACTAGGAAACTGAAACATATTATTTTGGGCCTTTAAAGCAACTAAATTATGTGTGTTTTCCAATTAATGCACATTATTGGAGCTTAGAAAAGTAATTAAATCACCCAATTGTTACAGCTCAGAACAAGGCCATGCAGCCCAAAGACCTAATGCTTGTTCTTTGTAGAGCTATGTAGCCCAAAGGCTTGTTCTTTCAGAGCTATTTATTCAGCCCTTTTTCCCCACTCTCCAAAAAGCTCTGAAAAATATTTTCCTTCAAAATAATTGCAAATTCTCTCTGCATCCACCATCTATGTCGACTGTGGGCTGATAGAACAGCATCTTGCAATTTCTCTGCACAGCAGGCTAGCAAAACTCATTATATGTGCATTATTGCCCTAACTGTGAATTAACATTTCTAATTGATCAATTTAAATATACTGTTTACAGATGACAGTGTGGTTGCTAGGGCAACATTTGATTTGGGGCATAGTGTGAAGATAAATAGAAAGCAATTACCACAGACCAAACATTGAGTATGTACTTTTATATCAATTGAAGTAGTTGAAGTGGGCCCAGAAAAATCATTTGTCATGAGCTGAACAATGCAATCTATAATGTAAATCATAAGGGTATTAAGTGTACATTTCACTGATTAGATTGATTATTAGGACTGGATGTTACAATCCCTAAGATTTCACTACAATTGACATTCTTGGGTATGACCACCAGGAGAATTTTGCTAACAATCAGACACATCTTCAGTTGTGTACCTCAACGTCACTGGGTGTTTCGTCCTTTTATCACAAGACACCCTCAGTCGAGGCAGGCCCACCACATGTTGATCAGACCTGGGTGTGTGTCTTATTGCCTTATTAAATTGCCTTGTCTTATTAAATTGGCAGGTTCAATATTAATAATCAACCACAAATGTAATATAGTCAATTGGAACGTTGGTAATGATACAAATCAAATTCCTGGCATGTTTGGCATAGATTCCTTAGACTTGGCACTTTTATTTAATGAAAACAATTATAACCAAACCACACATAACAGTTAACATTCCTTTAATATAATATGCAGATACCATGGACATGACACGATGTAGCACACACACAAGATACACGTTATGCTTGACCTTTTACGATCATTTGTACTTGTCCCACAGTGCCCTTCTATCGGTGCACTTTCTATTGTTGCTCAAGCAGAGATGATTCTAGGATAAAAGAACAACTCCATGTCTGCTCATTGATGTTTATGATCCAACCAACAACAAACAACTACACTCCATCGGCCAAAGATAAAAGCAGAACATTTGGAAAAATGCAGCAAGTTAATCAGGGTTGAAGTTTCAATGACTGTTCATCTCTCTCTACAGAAGCTGCCTCACCTGCTGAAGGCCGCCCGCAATTTCCATTGTTATTTCAGATATCCAGCTTCTGCAGTTTCTTGTTATTTGACGACATGATAGGAGGTAGCATCTCAGGGATTTTGTTAAAATGTCAAATGTATGCATTCTGCACAATCCCATTTCTGCAACTCCCAGATGATAGTGACTGCTATCCACAACTTCAACCATACGTATCACTAACCTCCCACTCCTTTGGCTGTTATGTCTTCTTCATTATGATGCTGTTCTTGAGTCCTTTTGTCCCCCAATATTATTACCATTTCTTTTGCTCTTTGGTCAGGCTACTGGCTACCAAGTGAAAATGGCTCTACAACATGGTGATAGGACCTTGCATAAAGGGCTGTAGGTTCTCAGTATTTCCAGCCCAGCCAAGTCCCCGTGCTGTTTTCCATCACGCTCAAACTCTGCTTACCTCCCAGAAATGTAATGTTCCAAACCACATACATATCAGTCCAAATTAAAAAAAACATCTGATTATCACAGAACTGTGGTACAAAAGAGCAGGAGATATACGTGAAAAAATGCACAAATGTGGAATGTAAATTCCAGACTAAGACAGACTGGTCATATGAGAAGCTAATGTTTTTTTCCATACTTACAGAAGACCATTCAGGCCATCATGTCCAAATTTGTTCTCAGAACACACCCGTTCATTCCATATTCCCATTTATCATCTTGCAGCCAATATTTTCTCAATGCCATCAGCCCTTCACTACTTTTCCTGCCATCCAGAGGCAAGTTAAAGTAGCTAAACTACCAGTACATCAGTAATCACAGATGTCAAAATGAAAAAAGACAAACATCAATGGTTGAAAAACATTGCTAGGTTATAAACTGAGAAGTACAATAACCACTGCAGAGATCTCTGAGAGACAGACAGTGGCAACTGCCTCATTTTCATTGCTTGCATAGCACCCAACACCTTGCAGTTGGGAAGAGACAACCCAGTGTAGTCAAACCCATAGCTCAACATCCGCTCTCCCCATGTATTCACTAGGGTTTGAGTGTAAGGTGGAGCTGGGTCTGGAGACCACAACACTGTGAAACTTCTAACACAACACCAACATGTTGGATTGGCTGTGGCCCAGGCCCGCTTTCCCAACATCCTTCTTGATTCTTAATCTCTAAACCGTGTCTATGGTACTTGGACCCTTTATTACAATGAAAATGTAGGCGCTTCAGTCTAACCCAGCCATTAACCAGCTTAAGAACTTCAGTGAGATCAATAACCCGGTGTGGGGGGGAGGCGGTGAGAGAATAAAGAGGGACCCAACGAGGGGGCCGCTGAGAATGAAGAGGGAACATTAGGTCTAGAGTGAATACTTAGTAACTTTGTTAGTGCCCTATACATGACAACTGTTTGCATGGCTTGTGTATGGAATGCATGACAAAGAATTTCACTGTGACATGTAACATGTGATAATAAAGTATTATTCATTCATTCATAGTGTGTACTCTCACAAATTATTTAACAACTACTATTAAATTTGTGTTCATTTCAACCACTGAATTCATTGGAGATACTTTTAAACTTCCAGGATAGAAGTTGAATTGGGTATGCACCAATAATAGAAGAGAAATGAAACATAATTGTAACTTGGCACAAAAACAACAATTCCCATGCTTAACAGGTCCATTCATCATCCTGGGATGAAGGCATTTAAGGCAGCATTTTCATTTCATAGAAAGCAGAGGATTTTTTACTAATTATTCATTCGTTCGTTCATTCATTCATTCATTCATTCATGGAGTGCACTCTGACAAATTATTTAACAACAACTATTATATTTGTGTTTCCAAAAATTATCTTAAGTGGTATCTTTCTGAGCGTCTGGAATAATATTTAGAGGTTATAGGTCAGAAAGAATATGTTATTTGACAAGATAGAGCTGAGGTTGTCAACCCAACTAAATAACATCATTAATGGTGAGAAAGGCAGGCTTCAGACCATTATCCCTTGTCATCATGGCCAATGACTTGGGCCAATCGTAAGAACGCTCGCCCCAGTGTTTTTAAAACCAACTACATTACACTTAATTTTTTTAAAGTATTGTGATTCATCGTGATAATTTTATTCATTATTTGCTAGCACTATTTTTAAGATGAGTAATGTGATAACGGGCTGGATTGTGCTTGACATCACACCTTGTAGTCACTGTTTTCTCATCTCAGTTTTAAATGGCCTCCCCCTTATTCTTAGACATTTTTTCCTGCATCTACCTTGTCCAGTCCTTTAACAATTTTATATGGTTCTATATGATTCCCTAAATTCCAGTGAGCCAGAGCCATTGAGTAGTGCTTTGCTACTTTGTTTAAAAAAATGATTTAGCTTTCAACAGTAACCTTTGATGTATTTAAGCGGAATAATGATGCAGTTTGGTTAATGCACCTCGATATATGGGTAATCACAAAAAAGTTCCTAGGTATCAGTCCACCCAAACATAATTATTGAAACTTAATAAAATATACAGAGATATTCGGATGAAGTAGTCAATTCCTTAGTTCACCAAAAACACTAGCTAAAACAAGTCTTAAAAAAATCTGCTTTGTTGGTCTTGTGCTTGGAAAATCTAGATTTATTTTTGCAGCATCCTCAAAGGCTTACAAACAACTATGATTAGCGCAAACTCACAATGGTGGCGTGGCCAGTTTTTAACATGCAAAAAACTGGACGACATGTTGCATTGAACTTACATTGTGCATGAACTTCCTTAAATCTTAGATAAACTAATTGTGGCAGAATTAATCTGAGAACCCCTGCACAAGTGATCGGAAACAACAGCTGCAATGTTGGAGGATAAAATAATACAATTAAAATAAGAGAACTAAGATGATAGAATTGGCGATAATAATGATGCACATAAGAGCGACAGAAATGCCTGTTCAAAATCTGCACAATGTTTAAAACTAGTCTTAACTTAATTGAATGTCATGTGTTGAACAATTTGGCTGCCCATTCTTTTTCAGGTGGATATTCTTGCAGTTACTGGTACCTTTGTCACCAAACTCCTCAGTGTTTGTGGAGAATTGTTGTGGAATATCTGAGAGAACCTAGTAAAGTTGCAGTCACACCTCTAGCATCTACTTCTCAATCTCAGTCATCAGGGTGCTGATCCTGAGTCCAGAGGAGCAGAGCTTGGAGAGGATTGTACCCTGACACAGAGTTTCCACAAGAGTTACTGTCAAAGGTACCTGCTTGCAAACCTTGGGTGAAAACCTAACCTATGCTCTAACTGCACCCACTGAAGTGTGAGTACCTGTACTGGAGCACAGCTGTATGCTGTTACAGTGAATCTTCAGAAGGAATTAAGACCTCTGAGGAAATGTCCTTGTGTATGAAGGGCCTAGAAGACAAAAGGGATATAATTCAGTAATGGCAAGGTCACAATTTAACCCTCAACATTTTTGGTCTTTTCATAGTTCAGTCACTGGTGAAATATCGGTGTATCAGAATTATTGTAATACAGTCACCAGCTCTCTGCAAGTTCCCAGTTTCTCCATCTGATCCTCCAGGGCTGCCTTCTCTGTACCTGTGAGTCTCACCTCTTGCTGTGGCCACTCCATCTGCATTTGTTTCCTGTTGGTGGCAACAACAAAAACAATGAATGAAGTTCAGGTGATCACCCAAGGAATAACCTGTATTTGGCGGGTAATGAGATACATACATCACATGGGGATTAGAGTGAGGAACAACACTAAATGGATGAATGCACTGGGGTTGTTGCATTGAAAGCAGAGGCTGGGGAGAATGAAATGTGGGTGTGAGAAGTGACACAAAGCAGGCGTTCAGCAAAACCGAGTGAAAAGGACATGGGGGTTAAAACAAAGGACACAGATGGATCCAAAAATGTACTTACTTTTCCTGACTCAGTTAGGTCATTTGCAGCACTCCATCCGAGGCCCAGCCAGCACACTCCTTGCAGCTCGTCTCCTCAGTCACCTCTCCTGGTGAAAGCCACAGGTTTCTTCTTCCCACCGCTGGGGAAATGCATGCGTCTGCTTCTCCACATTGCAATCCTCAGTAATTCCTGGATGTATGATAACTCTCTTTGCTCTCTGGTCATTCATCCTAAACATCTGGTGCATCTTCTAAATTTTAATTCTGCATTGGCTCTGGCCCTTGAAACAGTAGATCTCAAATCTGATAAGCTGTCCATTCAGCGAGTTGGAAATGTAAAGCTCAGGTCTAATAATTCATTGTTCAGTCAATCCATAAACACAGATTTTGACCAGCGGACTCAATTTAGATTTTATCCAGTCATTCCTAGTCCTTCACCACGCCATACACTCTTCCCATATGTGATCATAAGGTTATGGTTTCAGTAAGTTTGCCAGCTTTCTCACTGCCAAATATGGGACGAAAGGTCAAAATACAGGACAAATTCCCGACAGCAATTCGTTGACCAACTTAGCCGTGGCTGGGTGAAATGATGAGTTGGCCCGGGTGCCGAACTGCACACAAAGCGCACAGGCGAGGCGCTGCTGCTGCACTCCATGGGCTGCACTACGTCGGGATGGGTGAAGCGGGGCCAGGCGCTGCGCTCCGACCTGACAGTCCCCTCGACCCAGGGCCAGGGCGGTCCCATACGGGACAAAACAATTTAGCCCAATATACGGGATGTCCCGGCTAATAGGGGACAGTTGACAAACCCTAGTTGGGACCCTTCTTTCAGGTCTGAAATCCTTCCTTGAAATGAAAGATAACAGATGAACTACATTTTAAAAGAAACAAATAAGGAATGAAGGCAATGATGTGGAAAGCATACTTGCACAGGAATGAACCAGGGTAGAGAGCAGATGGCAGTGGAAGAGTAAACCCATTATCCCAGAGGCAGCAAGTCCCTTCCAAAGTTACAATTGTGTTGGCCTGTAGTGACACATGGTGGGCAAACTGTGGAACTGCAGCAGTACAGATCAGCGTGCTAACAAGAAAATTCTAATCAAAATCGATGAGCCAAAACATATTTAAACAAGTATTGAATTTACAGATCAATGTGGTTATGCTCTGAAGAAATTGAACAGTGCACACGGAAGCTGTGGTTCCTCCTAAATACACTCATTTTTACCACAAAACAATTGTGTTGTTCATCACTCAATCTCAACTAAGACAATGACATCTAGTCTATAGTGATGATGTATACAGAAATGCCTGACTTGACCAATCTAGGCTCAAACGTCTTCCACACAGTAACAGAAGTGTAGGCATGCTGTAACATTGGGGGTTCATGATATTAGAGATTATCTTTTCCTCTTTATTTCCTCCATTCTAGATTCCTCATATGAAAATCACCACCTTTTATGCAGTCTCGCCAAACAGGTTGATGCAATGCTTATTGATCTCAGTGGTGTGTGCCAATGCTGAAACTCTTCAGGGATGTTCTTCAAGAGCCTTTGAATCTTTTTTTCTGCCCACCATGTGATCGTTTACCCTTAATCATGGTCTCCATAAAGTAGCTGCTTTGCTATTCTGTCATCAGACAATCTCCTGGGCACCTGATCTGTGATCCCACACAAGCATAGAGTAAAGTAGGTATGAACAACATGCGGCTGAATTGCAGCTTGGTCTTTAAGCCGATTCCTCTTCGATCCCACACATCTCCGTTTTTCCGCAGCAGAGTTAGGTTTTAATTCCCTGTTGTTAACTTAATCATCACTGTTGAATGATTTTGAGAGAATGCTGCCAATGTGCGTAAACGTTTGCATTATTGAAGCTTCTGGCCATTCACACGGATATTTGATTCTGTGCATGGAGTATTTGATGCTGATTAGTGCACAATTACTGTTTTATTTGCGCTAATTGTGAGGCTAAAGTTGCCACAAACATTGGAAAATATATCCAAGCTTTCCTACTTATCAGCTTCTGAACTTGTGCTAACATTGTCACTTTCAACAGTGTGTAGATGCAGTGGATGTTTGTCTACAATTGAATCTGGAATCTTGCCTTGCCATTTGATGTGGTGCATTCTGTGCAGAGATGTCACGTGGAAATGGTTAAGCTCTCTGGCATATTTGCAGTACAGTGTCCACGGGGCAGCATGGTGGCACAGAGGTAGATGTTCTGCCTTACAGCGCTTGCAGGCTAGAGACCTGGGTTCGATCCCAACTACGGGTGCTATCTGTACGGAGTTTGTATGTTTTCCCCATGACCATGTGGGTTTTCTCCAAGATCTATGGTTTCTTCCCTCACTCCACTGGTATAAATGTAAAAAAAATGTGTAGGAAAGAGTTAATGAGCAGGGTACGGTGGGTGGTACGGTCTTGGTGGGACGACAGACCTGTTTCTGCACTGTATTGCAAAACTAAAATAAATCAATCACACAAGCATAGAGTAAAGTAGGTATGAACAACGGTTGAACTCCAGCTTGGTCGTTAGGCCGATTCCTCTTTGATCCCACACCTCAGTTTTACAACAGCAGAATTAAGGGCCTGTCCTACCAGCATGCGACTCCATGCAGTGAGTGCGACCTAACGTGGTCGCTTGAGCCATCCGGCCTCGCGGGGCCGGTCCCACTTCGATCGCCGGAGTTGTACGGAGCTGATCCCGACATCGCGCGGGGCTCCGAAAAACTGACCATGTTCAAAAATTCCTATCGGCCCGCAGTCGCCTTGACGCATTACGCACCGCCTCAACGTCGTGCCTCCGTGACCCTCTCTTTGTGTACCTCCGTGACCCTCTCTATGTGTGCCTCTCTGTCCTTGAGAACTTACATTGCGGACTTTGCTCCAACTTCGCACCGCGTCGCGCCACTCACCCGACCTCCGCGCGGCCCCCGCTGCCGGTTTGGTTGCGCTCGCCGCATGCTGGTGGTATCAGCCCTGTACAGGGATCACCCGACCTCCGCGCGGCTCCCGCTTACAGTTTGGTCGCGCTCACCGCATGGAGTCGGATGCTGGTAGGACAGGCCCTTTAGGTTTTGATTCCCTGTTGTTAACTTAATCATCAACGTTGACTGATTTTGAGAGAATGCTGCCAAGGTGTGTGAATGTGAAGCCTCTGGCCATTCACAAAGACATTTGATTATGTGCATGGAGTGTTTGATGCTGATTAGTGTACAATTTCTGTTCTATTTCCACTAACTCTGAGGCTAAAGTTGCCACAGACATTGGAAAATATGTCCAAGCTTTCCTACATATCAGCTTCTGAGTTTGTGCTAAGTGCACAGTCATCAGCAAAGCACCTTAAGATGGTTTCTTATGCTTTGGGTTTGGCTGAGAGTCTCCTCAGGTTGAAGAATACTGGCGTCAATGCAGTGGGTGGCACAGTGGCACAGCTGGTGGAGCCACTGCCTCACAGCGCCAGAGACCTAGGTACAATCGTGACCTGGGTTGATGGCTGTGCAGAGTTTGCACGTTCTACCTGTGACTGTGTGTTTCCTCAAGACGTATGGGTTTTGTAGGTTAATTGGCCTCTGTGAATTGCCTGTACTATGTAGAGAGTGGGATACATAGAGCTAGTGAGAATGGATTGAGTAATCGATGGTCAGTACAGATAGTGGGCTGAAGGGCCTGTTTCCATGCTCTATCAGTGTGTAGTTTACTCCGTGTTACAGGTGTTCAGGTTAAAAAAAATCATCCTTACAGAACTCAGCAACCACTACCCAGAAATTTGAGATGAGTAAATTTCGCATTTCGTGAATTACATGGAGAAACACAAAATGTGAAAGGGACAACAGCATTCAACTTGCATTTCTTAAAGCCGATCATATGGATTATTTTTAGCATGGTTGGTTCATTTTGCTGTCTGGCAGGTTTTTCTAAAGAGTTTTTCATATTATTTACGCTCACGATGTCTGAAAAAGACCACCAAGTTTAAGACCAAGTTGTAAAACTGAACTGAAGGCTGGAAGGCAGTAGATACAGGAATCTGATAAGGAAGATGAAAAGCGGAACCAGTGATTTGTTACTTCCTCATCTGTCACCTTCCAGTCTCCAATTGTTGTTTTTGCTCCAGATTACAGCATCTGCAGTTGTTTGCATCTCCAAAAGCAACTGTGATCATTTAAGAGATCTGCTTTGGAACCTGACAAGGAAATCTCTTAAGTAAGGCCCCCACCATGACCCAGCAGCTGTAGTACTATCAGCATTACTGTTGAAAAATAAATACTGTATCTCTGTCAAACACATCTCCACTTATAACGTGGGATTCAGTGGGAAATACAGGTTCATGCTGTGGAAAATCAAGATAAAGGTAGCTATTTAGGAAGGCAACTCCTTTGCTATGTGATGGTTGCCTACACTGGGTAGTGTTATAAATTCATCTACATGTACTCATTGCAAGGCCATTCAACAGGTTCTGATGGATGTAAGATAAAGTGCAGCCTGTATGTACTCAGTCTTTGTTCAAACTGCAATCATATCGATCAGTATGTATTCCCAGCTAGGTGCTGTCAGGCTGCTATTGATTTGTACCTTATACTTTCCTCATTATTTTGTGCTGAGTCCAATATTGACATATGAACATCTTATCTCTGCCAAGCAACTGGGAGAGAAGCAGGACATGCTTCCTTAACTATAACTCCCAATTTACTGCATTCTTGCAGCAAACCCAGACGGTTTAGAGTTTCCAGGTGCGAGAGGCTTAACTCCACATCAGGGTTGCGTTCTTCAACTAAGCACTTGAGATGGCTGCCTTAATAATATTCTTTAAATGTGAATCAGGCTTGAGCTCTGATTGAAAGCAAGCAGTAAGAGCACATGGACCGGGGCTGAAAGGAATTATGCTCAAACAAAAATAAAATTCAAAACTGCTACAAGGTAACAGGGTGACAAAATACTGACAGAGCAAGATGTAATGGGGTCTGTGCAGCTTGATATTTTTTTGCCAGACAGTGTAACGAACACCGCCATTGATGCGCACCTGCAAAGAAAGTGTGAGGGATGCAAAAATATAAGTTCTGCTCTCCCAGTTCATCAGGGATATTCTCCTACTCTGCCCTAACGTCAGACTCTTCCTCTTTACCCATAGTTTATCTGGCTCCTTTCTCCACAATATGCTGTTGCGTGCTGGTCACCACACACTGAATAATGATAAAATCGGCACACCTGGAGATGTCCCCAGATGGAGAAAATGCAGTTTCATCATAATGAGATCTGGAATACTTTCCACAATGATTCCACTCGTCATTTACATTTCATTACGGCAGCACATGGTCGTTGCATGAAGCGACCATACAAGAGTCAGGAACCAGGCAAGGATAGGAAGACTTTCTGTTCAAAGATGCATCCTTCAGGCATTGAAGGCCACGGCTTAAGTTCGGGAGCTCGCACTCACTAAGGATGAAATTATCATGGGAGCTGCCCGTGAACACTGCATTAAGCAACTTCTGATGATCTACCACCCACTCCTACCCACAATAAACAATAAGCTTCTCTTTTGAGGAAAGGTCAATGGTTGCCAGCTGACAAATCCCACGACCTTTTCTTCGCTAAAATCAGTCGTCCTTCCGCATACAGAATCCTCAGGCAGCCTTTCAGAAGCTGTGATGAAGAACACACTGTGAGACAAGAGACCTGCAGTGGCTGCTTCAAATACTCCTCAAGTGAGGAGCTCAGAATCAAAATGACTTTGGCCTCAAAAACATGATCGGACTTTACTGGCTTTATCTTTCACTAAACGTCATTCACTTTATTCCCGTTATCACGTATCTGTACGCTGTGAATGCCTCAATTGGAATCATGTATTGTCTTTCCGCTGACTGGTTAGCACGCAACAGCAGCTTTACACTGTACCTCAGCACACCTGACAATAAATAAATTAAACTAAAATAAATTAACTACATTTTCCCTTCGCAGTTCACATATCTCCTTACGAAAGTTTTGGAAAAACTGACCTTGTGATTTCATTGTTCATCAGAGAAGGCTTGATAGGAAATAGTACTTCTGAACACATTGAGGAAACATGTTTTTCTCACAGACACGTGTGCACTTCCTGATGTAAGATGCCCAATCCACCTCATATGGCCAATCTTCAGCCCTTTGACAGGTACCATTGTTAACCACCCGTTGGATGAGGAAGTAAGCTTTTCAATTATGGAAACAAACATTCCCTTTGATCTACAACAGATTCCAAATGTGTTTTAAGATGCTTGAGCGGCCTTCAGTGAGTTCTGACGGTACCCATTCAAGTGCCTCAAGTCAACCCAAAGACCCCACTGATACTTTTAAAGTCAGAAATGACCATTGGGTACACAGATGGCATCAGCAACTATGCACGTTATGCTGGAAAAACGTTTGGGCAGAAAAGTCTGGACCAAATTTCTACTTGTAATATAAATGTGTGGCATCTCGTCTCTAATGCAGTGAATGCATAAATGCACTGAACTGCTTTTATACCCAAATCACGCAAACGAGTCCAGTTTCAAGACAATGGAATTTTCCAAGCTAAAATGAATGTTTGCAACATGTTTCACAGGAATTCTGTAAACATAGTTTGGGTGGCACAGTGATGCACCAGTTGTACCACAGGTTCGCAGCTGCAGCTGATCCCGAGCTTGGATTGTATTTACACATTTCACTCCATAACCACGTGTCTTTCTCAGGATTGCCAGTTCCTCCCCACATCTCAAAGCTGTGTTGGTGAATAAACTGGCGACTGCAAATTGCCCCAAATGAAGGGGGGTGGCAGATAAATTAGAGGGGAATGAATGTGGACCTGAGAAATAATTAGTTGCTGGGAAATAAGGGGGATATGGGATTGATGGAAATGTTCAGTAATCATCACAGATTCAAAGGGCCAAATGGCCTATTTTGAGAAATACAACATAATGTAAGTAAATATAATATAAGTAAGTACCTGCAATGTTCTTACGAACTTCTGCTCATTCTGTAGGATAAAACTGTCACGTTCTGGGAGATACAGTCATACTTTTGACAATTTATAGAGCTCTTCTGAAAGCTGACCCAGACTGCTAAACGATAACTGGCCTAACTGTTGTGTTGTATTCATACCAGAATTCGATTATTACTTCATCTAATAAACATCTCACATATTTCACTTTTAGCACAATGTTACCTGCGAAGGTAGCAATGTCATATTTATGAACTGGTCACATGCAAATAAAAATGAAAAGTTGTCAGTGAGTTGGGAATGAGGTTTGCAATATTTGAAAATAAAAACAAGAAAGAATGAATGACAACTGCGAGCTGTAACAAAAAATACAAAATGGTGTAAGACAAAAAACAACGAAAGACACAGAAAGCTGGAGTAACTCAGCAGGTCAGGCAGCATCTCTGGAGAGAAGGAATGGGTGATGTTTCAGGTCGAGGCCCTTCTTCAAGAAAAACAAAGAAATACCTTTTTTTTTGGCGCTCCGGGCCTTTTAGGTTTTGTCAAGAATTTGCTGATCCGTTACTCAGTTTTTCTACAATTTAATGGTGGAGATGTGAAGGTCAGGCATTCAGAACAAGATGTGCTGGTGCATTAAAATGATTCAAAATCCAAGGAAGTCCTAAACAAATTTAAGAGCACTATAATACACTATGAATTGTTAATAGATACATCAAAATATACTAATCAAAAGAAATAGATCAAAAACGCATACTTATACTAAACTCAAGCATTCTATAACTTGTTCTGTCTGCCAACCTCCCTCATGAATTGGGCGTGACAATTTGCATCAATTTTCTTTCTCACTCATTTACAACTGCTGGAAGGGAGAGTGCAGAATTAGACAGATTCATACCAATATAATTAATGGATATATTTTGTTATACAATGAACATCCGTACAATAAGCGCTTGGGCAATCTTTGTCTTTCTTAAATGCAAATTAAAACCAGAATGTCGGTCATAGGTGCTGTATACTTCATTTAACGCAAGATATTTTTGTACTCTCTGTTGCAGCAGAGAAAAGAGCTACACTTAAATTAGGTATGTTACAAAACTTACCTTGAGCGGTGCTGCAGTTCTGCCGCGCCCCGTGAGCACGACTTTGGCGCCTTTCAGAGGGGGGCGGGTGTAAAGTGCATTTTTTCTCCAGACAGTTCAAATCAATCCATCTCAGGATTTCGTCGCTAAAGAGAAATCGCTCCGATATTTGTTTTATGAAGGTATTTTTAAACTACACTAGATCATTTATTAGCTAGAGTAATTTTAAAATAATCTTCTAAAGCCGTGAGTGACGGCAACGGGAAGGATTTTAAGTAGGGGATAAAATAAAGTACATAGTTTATTTTTACATAAAAACGTGCTTCTTAGGAAGCCTTTAATCACATTTTCATGTTGCGAAAAGAGGACAAAAAATATATACGAACCGGCAGTGTTTTTCCTGCCGACTGTGGGTTAAATTCACCGCAAACCACAACGTTCCAATCCACCGCATTCCACTAAAACCCACTCGCAAGTTGATTTGAATGGCCATTAATTTTTATAGGAATTAAACACTAAATTCCTTCCATTTGGCCTATAAATTCATGAAAATGAGATTAAAAAATAGTTATATTGTGAATTATTGTGTGAATGTTATTTGGACACTTAGGCAATTTAAAAATGTTTATCTTTTCTTATGAAATGGATAGATGTTTAGATCTAGTAATTAGGTACTTAAATATTTAGTCGAGAAGTACATCTGCACAATACCAAGAAAAGTGTCATTGTAAAGTTGAAAGTCATGTGAAAAAGACGTTTAACAACTCTGCACATTTCCTTTGGTGTCTTAAAGCCTTGTCTCACGGTGAGATTTAAATCCCCTGAAAGTTAGGTTTCTTAACACAGGATAGATGTTCTGCCAGAACGGAGTTGTTGAATAAAATCATCTCCCGTTTTCCTCGGTTTCTTGCATGACCTCGGCTTGCCAGCTTTATTTCACACTCCGTGATCTGTGTAATGTATATAAGTGTAAAATAATAAACTGACCAAGAAGGTCCAGTGTTCTACCCTGTTAGTTTAGTTTAGTTTAGAGATACAGAGCGGAAACAGGCCCTTCGGACCACCGAGTCCGCGCCGACCAGCAATCCCCGCACACTAACACCATCCTACACCCACTATGGACATGTTTACATTCACCAAGCCAATTAACCTACAAACCTGGACGTCTTTGGAGAGTGGGGAGATCTCAGAGAAAACCCACGCAGGTCACGGGGATATGCACCCGTAGATATGCAGAAAGCACCCGTAGTCTGGATCGAACCCGGGTCTCCGATGCTGCATTCGCTGTCAGGCAGCTGCACCACCGTGAATGAAGGCCTGTTTTAAGTATCAAATGGAGGAGCAAGAGGGTGATCAAGGCAGAGAAAGTGTAGAGGCCAATGCCCAGGTAGTCCAACTCGCAGGAGTGCAGGTCCACCATGACGACGCGTGGCCACGGTGGGCTTCGGGGGAGGTGCAGGTGACATTGGTGACCAGGCGAGGGATGTAGACCGTGGTCTGATTGACCCACCACATGAACCACCTGGTGTCGCAGGTGCAGAGAAAGTGGTTGCCGCTTAGCCGCAGCTCCCGAAGGTGTTTGATGGTGCTGTCCTGGAAACCTGGATGGTCTTCAGGTTGTTGTAGCTGAGATCCAGGTACTGCAGGGAGGTCATGTCCCGCAGGAAGTCCTTGGTCAGCTTGGAGATCTGGTTGCGGGTGAGGTTGTAGACGCACAGGGTCTGGGTCCAATTGGACAGCATGCGAGGCACCGTGGTCAACAGGTTGCTACCGAGGTCCAGCAGCTCCAATCAGCCCAGCAGGTAAAGCCTGCCCCAGTTGAAGCTCCGCAGCTGGTTACCGCTCAGCCCAAGCTGCTTGAGTAGCGGGGGCAGGTGGTCAAACACGTCGTGCGTCATGAATGCGAGTTTCTTCCCCTAATAATCCGCTGCTATCTGTGTTCAAGAGCGAAAACTTGCAAACTTGCACGGTTCCTCGCCAGCTAAGATAGACACAGAATGCTGGAGTAACTCAGCGGGACAGGCAGCATCTCTGGAGAGAAATGGGTGACGTTTCGGGTCGAGACCCATTACTTCTCTCCAGAGATACGGCAACAGCACAGCAAAAAAACAGTCTGACGAAGGGTCTCGAACCGAAACGTCACCAATTCCTTTTCTCCAGAGATGCTGTCTGCCCTGCTGAGTTACTCCAGCATTTTGTGTCTATATCCCATGGCTTATAATGTCACCTCACATTATAAAATCATTATCTGAAGAAATGTCTCTTCGCTGGCTCAAACATAATCTATGTAGAACTCACGTTTCTCTCTGCTTCATATACGTGGGAATTCTCTCAGTATGGTCACTTTTCACGTGTCCCGTCCGATGTTAACCCTTCCCACCAATGCTTGAGCCCATCTTCGCTCTGTACCTTCAGCTTCACCAGCGGCTCTCTCCCATTGAATGTATCCAAGTTAATTTCAGACCCCTATCCATCTATCCATTCATTCATTTCCCATTAAGATCTGACTAATCTTCAACATTTCAAAGTAAATCCAAAGTGTTTCTACAGTTATATTAATAGCAAAAGGATAACGAGGGATAAAATTGGACCATTAGAGAGCCAGAATGGACAGCTATCTGTAGAACCAAAAGAGATGGGGGCGATATTGAACAATTTCTTTTCTTCGGTATTCACCAAGGAGAAGGATATTGAACTCTGTGAGGTAAGGGAAAAAAGTAGTGTAGCTATGGAAACTATGAGATTCAAAGAGGAGGACGTACTGACACTTTTGAAAAATATAAGAGTGGATAAGTCTCCAGGTCCTGACAGGATATTCCCTAGGACATTGAGGGAAGTTAGTGTAGAAATAGCAGGGGCTATGACAGAAATATTTCAAATGTCATTAGAAACGGGAATAGTGCCGGAGGATTGGTGTACTGCGCATGTTGTTCCATTGTTTAAAAAGGGTTCAAAGAATAAACCTAGCAATTATAGACCTGTTAGTTTGACGTCAGTGGTGGGCAAATTAATGGAAAGGATACTTAGAGATAATATATATAAGCATCTGGATAAACAGGGTCTGATCAGGAACAGTCAACATGGATTTGTGCCTGGATGGTCATGTTTGACAAACCTTCTTGAATTTTTTGAAGAGGTTACTAGGGATATTGATGAGGGTAAAGCAGTGGATGTTGGCTATATGGATTTCAGTAAGGCCTTTGACAAGGTTCCCCATGGAAGGTTGGTTAAGAAAGTTCAATCTTTGGGTGTTAATGGCGGAGTTGCAAGATGGATTCAACAGTGGCTGAATGGGAGATGCCAGAGAGTAATGGTGGATGGCTGTTTGTCAGGTTGGAAGCCGGTGACCAGTGGGGTGCCTCAGGGATCTGTGTTGGGTCCACTATTATTTGTCATGTACATCAATGATCTGGATGATGGGGTGGAAAATTGGATAAGTAAGTATGCAGATGATACTAAGATAGGTGGTGTTGTGGATAAAGAAGTAGATTTTCAGAGTCCAGAGAGAGATTTGGGCCATTTGGAAGAGTGGGCTGAAAGATGGCAGATGGAGTTTAATGCTGATAAGTGTGAGGTGCTACATCTTGGCAGGACAAATCAAAATAGGACGTACATGGTAAATGGTATGGATTTGAGGAATGCTGTGGAACAGAGGGATCTAGGAATAACTGTGCATAGTTCCCTGAAGGTGGAATCGCATGTAGATAGGGTGGTAAAGAAAGCTTTTGGTGTGCTGGCCTTTATGAATCAGAGCATTGAATATAGGAGTAGTGAAGTAATGTTAAAGTTGTACAAGGCATTGGTGAGACCAATTCGGGAGTGTGGTGTACAATTTTGGTCGCCTAATTATAGGAAGGATGTTAATAGAGAGAGTACAGAGGAGATTTACTAGAATGTTGCCTGGGTTCCAGCAACTAAGTTACAGAGAAAGGTTGAACAAGTTAGGTCTTTATTCTTTGGAGCGCAGGGGGGACTTGATTGAGGTCTTTAAAATGATGAAAGGGATAGACAGAGTTGACGTGGATAAGCTTTTCCCATTGAGGGTAGGGAAGATTCAAACACGAGGGCATGACATGAGAATTAAGGGACAGAAGTTTAGGGGTAACATGAGGGGGAACTTCTTTACTCAGAGAGTGGTGGCTGTGTGGAATGAGCTTCCAGCTGAAGTGGTGGAGGCAGGATTGATTTTAACATTTAAAAGTAAAGTGGATAGGTATATGGACGGGAAGGGAATGGAGGGGTATGGTCTGAGTGCAGGTAGATGGGACTAGGGGAAAATAAATGTTCGGCACGGCCTGGAAGGGCCGAGAGGACCTGTTTCCGTGTTGTAATTGTTATATGGTTATATGGTTATATCACTTCTGGCACTCAGGCCAAACCCACGGTAGACTCAAAAGTCACTACGGTAAACTCACGGGCCACTACGTTCTTACAACGTGTTTAAATGTTTCCATTTTTAACTTCAAGAGTAAATTTGACTCGTGGAAATCTTTAAACATGGTAAAAAAATTTCAAGTTAACAAGTTTCCCGGGTACCTGCCGTTAGCGCCAGGAGTCGCTAAGTTGCGTCCACGAGTTCCGATGTTCCCGCTATGTTAATTGTACGTGATTACCACGAGTTTAATTTGTTTTAAACTCGGGGTCACTCGTGGGTCGACTCGCACCGTGAGACAGGGGTTTTAATATTTCTGCAAGATTTTCTTGTTCACAAGCAATTAGACAACACTGGATGGCGCCACCAGCAGTGCCTGCCTTGCCAACAGTCTGTCTGTCCTTTCTTTTTTTGTTGTTATTTTAAGTATGTGTTAAAAAGTATGTTTTAGTGTTCCTTGGCTTGTTTTATGTGGGGGGTGGGGGTTGGGGGTGGGGAACCTTTTTTTCCAATCTCTTACCTCGACGGAATTGCGATTTATTTTCTGAATCGTATCTCTGTTCCCACTGCGGCCTAACATCGCGGAGTTGCCGGCCTTTCCTGGAAACTGACCCAGCGCTCCAAGCCGCAGGAGTCTGCAGGACTTTAACATCGCGGAGCTTGCGATCCCTTTGCCGGTGATCAAAGCTCCAACCGCGGGGCCTGTGGACTTTAACATCGTGAAGCCCATGGTCTCCGGTAAGAGGAGGCTGACTCGGGAGCTCCATGCTGCGGAGAGAGTTTCAACCACCCCGACGTGGAAGTTTCGATCACCCCAATGGTGACTTCGATCGTCGGCTGCGGGGGCTTTGATCATCCCCACTATGGATTGTTTTCCTGCCCTGACCGCGGAAGAACAAGAGGAAGAAGATTGAACTTTATTGCCTTCCATCACAATGAGGAATGTGGAATCCACTGTCATGGATGTTTATGTTAACTTTTATGTGGTTGTGTGACTGGTTGCTGCAGAAAAAAAGGCTGTATGGCAACTCAAATTTCACTGCACCTTAATTGGTACATGTGACAATAAACTGACCTTGAAACCTTGACCTTCTTTTTAATTGCCAAATCACCTGAATGACATCAGCAGATGTGCAATTCATTATTACAACTACAGTGGTCTGAATAATAATGAGTGTTAACTATTCACAGAAGATCCACTTGTTAAACAATATTGGAAGCCTCGAAATTAAAAAGCCAATCACAGTTGCACACTTTACACACACACCTCATGTTACATCGAAGACTGGTGTTTTCTTACATCTTCAAACACTCAGTTGTGCTCAACAATGACCTGCAATAGGCAGTTATCCAGATCTGATAGGTACGTGAAAAGAATCTTGCCAGGCATTAAAAGTGCCCATGGGGCCCAGGTGACAGGAGACAGCACCTAACACTTTAGCCATCTCGATTTCAGGGAAATGCACTCTGATCCACATTTCTCAGAGGTCTAATGTCTATTCAGGTTATAATCCGCAAGGTGATCCTCACTTATGCCCATGACGTCTTGTACAAGCTCACACACCCCTATGCTGGTCTCACAATGGAAGTCAAAGTCACTCCCGTTGTCAACTTACTTTTGTGATCATCCCATCTGCTGATATATGCCACATATTACAGTCTGCTGCTCACTGATGCCTTTTGGGAGATGTTTTCGACAAAAAAAACCATAGTCTAAAATGTTATACAATCCCAAGGACGACATCTTGCCATGTAGTCACAACATAGAGATAGCCTGACAAACTCTCGGCGATTTGTCCAGCTGCTGTTTTAAACTACAGTCCCCTGCATAGAAGGATCTGTGGCCTATCATGTCCATCTCGCAAACAACTGCGACACAACTCCCTGTTTACTGTTTAAAATGTTAAACAATACTGCATGTTGCAAAACAGTCCTGCACTGTATTTAAAGGATGAGTTCACAAACTCTATCCCATCCTCGTCGCCAATTTTGTTATATTCTGGACGGCAGAATGAATAACAACTTACATGCAGGTTGCCTGGATCACAAGAAAGAGTTATATTACCCATCATTCCCTGCTTATATTGAACACCAACTCATAAACATATACATGATATGTATGAAATACATTACAACTGACATCTTCTAATGTATAAGAGCAGATCTAATCAACCTTTCCACAGTAGGATCTGGCAGACAAGCCATTCGCCGAAGTGCAGAGATTTAGCGACTGTAATCATATCCTTGCAACTTCCTGCCAGGAACGCCGAGCTGTAGTCCTGAACGATCTCTCTCAGGGTTGCCAACAATCCCATTAAAAAAAAGTTTCCTATGGAATGTTTTCTACTCCTGTATTAAATTGGTATCTGCAAAGATTTCTTCACTTGTGGAAGTGTGCTGGAGGTGTTATTGGGTTGCAGGACTGGATCAATAGCTCCACTCTGTGTCTCAGTGACAACATCAGTGCAAAATTTAATCTATTACACCTGCTTTCTGGATATACAGTAATGGTAAATGTCTGAGCCCGACAACACAATCTTTACATAGTAATACTAAGTTAGTGACGTTTAAAGAGTTTTTTTTTTAAATAGCTTTAGGGAATTTGTTGTTTTAAGCTACAGTAAATTTCTGAGCCTTAACCTCGTTCTTATTAATCCACACTGATCAGAAGCAAACTTGCATCACCTTGCATTACAGTATTTCCTGGAACGGGAGATTGCAACCTTCACGTGGTCCGCCCTGTTTCATCAAATGCAATCAACCTGGCGTGCACAATGAAATACGATCAAATAGAACAAGTTGTCCTTCAACTTTAGGCTGTGCACACCATATGCAAGAATGTGTTTACTAAAAATATGCCATGACAGTGTCAGTCATAAACAGACAACTCAATTCAGCTATACCTTTAATTGCACAATATATCTTATCAATTTCACCCACCTTTAATGTCCTTTCCAAAGCCCATAGAGGAAGTTACGGTGCTTTTTCTGTAGTCGCTGCTCTCTGCTTTCCCTTTTATCATTTCATCATCGCTCTTCAGATCATTTGAGACCATTTTCTTCTTCGTCCTTTGCCGAGGTGGTAGTTTTTGAGGGAAAGTAAACATTGGCACTATAACAAGGAGCATGGTGATTGCACAAAGCAGAAATCCACTCCACCTGCAGATTTTTCGAGAGAACAAGACAACACGACAAAATATATGAAGAGAACTTGAAGTCAGAAAAGCAAAAATTTGCAGATGCTGATAACCAAATAAAAGCAAATAATACCAGATATAATCAACATGTCAAACAATATCTTTGGACAATTTAATTTGCTGCTGGCTACAAATCAATTATATATACTTGATCCCAAGGGACTGCCTAAGAAAAAGATACATTGAATTATATTTTGAATCTAGTCTTTTATAAAAAATAAAAATGAGAATTATTTTTTCATCTAATGCATGAACAATATAAAATGTCAGGTCAAGAAGATAGGCAACTGCCAGGGATTCGTTTTAATGGAATTCACCTACAACACCTGGCGATAATCTACGATAACCTTTGACAACCTACAATAATGGCTGATTTTTTGGGCGACCGCCGCAACATTTTCAACATGTTGAACATTTTTCGGCGACAGTGGCGACAATTTTGAAGGTTGTCGTAGGTTGGCGTAGGTGGTGTCATATCGTAGGTTGTCGTAGGTCGTCACCAGCTGTCGTAGGTGAATTCCATTAAAACTAGTCCCTGGCGGTCGCCTAAAGAGTCGCCTGTGGGACAAGCCCTTTATTCTATGACTCTTTTAACCCTTTGCCGTGAGATCCACCTTGAGACCTCAGTCAAGCTAACAATGTCAATGAATGTTTTCTTACTTTTAATGAACTCTTTTAATTAATCAGATTTTCTAGATACTTCAATAAAAAGCTGAAAACAATAGATTTCTGCTGACAAAAACATTAATATAAAGTGAAATAAAAATACCTGGCTACATTTGTGTTTTCAATGAAATTGGGAAACTTCATCTAAATGAACGAAGCTGCACTAGAAAACTGGCAAGTCAGATACGAAGTGTATCAGACCCTTTGGTTCAGTAGATTGTGGAAAACTACAGCACTGACTATTGACTCCAGGGGCAGAGCCAGAGTCCAGATGCATGCTCCCATCAGGACTCTAGCGTACTCGATATAGTTGCACTGCAGAGTGCAGATATGGAAGGCTAGAACAGGATGCTTCCACTGGTGGGAGTGTCTAGGACCAGAGGTCAAAACCTCAGAATTATAGGTCCCTCTTTTAGAAAGGAGGTGAGGAGGAACTTCTATAGTCACACTATAGTTAATCTGTGGAACTTATTGACTCTGTGGAGGCTGTGTCTATGTTTGGTGTAAACCAGCATCTGCAGTTCCTTCCTTCTAGTTTGTCACTGATCTGTGACAAAGCAGTAGGGGGTACCTCAAGAGCAGTATAACCCGATTCCACACAAACATTTAAGGCTGAGAAAAGTTGTTTGGAGTATCATCTTTATTAATTACAAGAAAAATGTGCAAACTGGTAGATGATCCACACTTAGAGGAACTAGACAATGCATTTATTCCTTTTCACATGAATATTGTGAGTCACCCTAATGCTGTTGTTAAAACATGTGTAAAGGGAGAGAATTTCAATTGAGATGTTCACAGAACGGCAATCTTAGAGTTTCTAATGCAATGACACACAGGTGTTAACATTGGTGCAATGTTCCTCCGTTGGTGTAGCTGACCCCAGCATGTGCAATCTTTGCAGTCAACCCTGAAAGATACATACCACAATACAGGAGAGCATTGCTTGTATTATGGGAGAGGGCTGTGAGAGTGTTTCCAGAGGGCGCTGAACAGAAAGCATGTTTTTTGTGCACGAGAATCCTGAATGTACGTAAGTTTAGTTTAGTTTAGAAATACAGCGCAGAAACAGGCCCTTTGGCCCGCCGGGTCTGCGTCAACCAGGGATCCCCACACATTAACACTATCCTACACCCATTAGGGACAATTTTTACATTTACCAAGCCAATTAACCTACAAACCTGTACGTCTTTGGAGTGTTGGGAGAACATGCAAACTCCTTACAGACAACACCCGCAGTCAGGATCGAACCGGGGTCTCTGGCGCTGCATTTGCTGTAAGGCAGCAACTCTACCGCTGCGCCATCGTGACCACCCTGTAAATGTTACTGACCTTGGGGTACATGTTCATACTTCGCTAGTGCATCACAAGTAGACAATGAAGAAAGCATTTGGCATGCTGGTCTTCATCAGTCAGGGCACTGAGAACTGGATGTGGGATGCTATGTTGCAGTTGTATAAGACGTTGGTGAGACCACACTTGGTGTATTGTATAGATTCTTGGTTACTCTGCCATAAGAAATATGTCATTACGCTGAAAAAAGTACAAAGAAGACATACAGGAATGTTGCCATGATTTGAGGGTCTGAGTTATAGGGAGAGTTTGGGCAGGCTTGGACTTTATATGCTTGAGCCTAGGAGACTGATGGGTGATCTTGTAGAAGTATATAAAATCATGAGGTGACTAGCTGAAATGAATGCACAAGTCACAGGAGAGGGCATAGGTTTAAGGTGAGGTGAGAAAGATTTAATAGGAATCTGAGAGGCATGTTCACTCTGTGGGTGGTGTTTATATGGAACGAGTTGCCAGAAAAACTGGTTGAGGCAAGCACAATAATAACATTTTGAAGATGTTTGTACAAGTACATGGATTAAAGATTTAGAGGGAAGCAGGCCTAATGAGATGAGCTTAGATGGGCATCTCAGTTGGCATGGACGAGTTGGGCGAAGGGCCTGTTGCCATGCAGTATTACTCTGTGATAGAGGTTGTCATGTAGGTCACTGTATGAGCATGTGTTCATACGGCACAAAACTTGGAGGCATGCAATCACTGTGGATTGCTTGAGGAGGATAATAATAGCATTTAAGCAGACAGAGCCTTACTGGTTAAATGTACAGACATGTGCAGTTGAAGGTTAATGCAAAAACATGTGGTGTTTTACTCTTCAATAGGAAGAAGCTTTGGTTTAAAAGGGGAACCAGATAAGTACTTGAAAGAAATCAAGCTGCAAGACTATAGGAAGGTAGCGGGTGTATGGAATGAGCTGGAGTTCTCCTGCATCGAGCCAGATGTCCTCATTTTGAGCTGTAACCTATGATATTGCATTTCTCTGAATGCCTTCACATTGTAGAAGCCTCCAATGCAGAGGATGCCAATGTGGACAGAAGCTAAAGTAGATAAATGTCTCTCTCTTTGAGAATGCAGTTTGGATGACCTCCCTAAAGTAGTAAGCAGCAAACAGGCAATAAAGAGATCAGTAGCAGTTGGTTGAAATGATCCTGATGCCAAGAAGCTGTGAATACCTGTGACTCTGACCTCCACTGGCAGTCATAGAGTCATGGAAACAGGCCCTTCGGCCCAACTTGCCCATGCCAGCCAAAATGTCCCAGCTACACTAGTCCCATCTGCCTGCATTTGACCCATATCCCTCCATACCTGTCCTATCTATGTACCTGTCTAAATGTTTCTTAAATGTTGAGATAGTCCCTGCCTCAACTACCTCCTCTGGAACCTCGTTCCATACACCCGCCACCCTTTGTGTGAATAAGTTACCTCTCAGATTCCTATTAAATCTTTTCCCTTTCACTTTAAACCCGCTGTCCTCTGATCCTCGATTTACCTACTCTGGGCATCTGCCTGATCAATTCCTCTCATGATTTTATATACTGTACCTCTATAAGATCACCCCTCATCCTCTAAGAAATAGAGTCCCAGCCTACTTAAACTCTCCCTATAGCTCAGACCCTCTAGTCCTGGCAACATTCTCATAAATCTTCTCTGCACCCTTTCCAGCTTAAGAACACTAGTCAAGATACATGTAGGAGGATACAGGAAGCCATAGGTTTCTATGTGAACAAGTAATATAGTTTGAATGTTGATCTTTTATGTTGCATAGTTTCGGGGAAATTGGGGTTAATAAAACCTGGTTGGTATCTGACTAATTAAAATTTGTAATATTTCAGATGAATCGGGTTGAAAATCTCACTGCAGATGAATTCTGTGCATTGCAATGCTGTTGATGTCAACTCAGGGGTGATATATGCCAGGACACATAAAAATCCTGTTAAAGAGTCAATGGATGAATTTTCCAAGATCGCTTGTACATCCAGTGCACAAGATCATTTCCATTGCACGACACAGATTGTTCTGGAGATGTGAACAGACTCCTAATTCACATAGTGGTATTAAAAAAAGCAACCATAAATCTGAATCTCAAATTGAAACCTTATTTGAAAGGATCAGCTTGTCAATCTTTTTCCTGTTTAACACAAAGAGTAATTATAATGAGCAGTTTCAGCATTTGCTTTGAGTCAAGAAAGTTACCGCTTTGCAGGTACTTCCATTGAAACTTGAAGCATTGATAAGTTCTGAGCTCACAAGGTACATTTCTCCATTAGCCCAGCACACAGCAGAAAACCACTTGACACAAGTAGTCTGAAAACTGATCACTGTATTTATACAGACAATGAGTGGTTTGTCATTGAGTACAATTAGGTAAATACATTTATTTTAAAAGTATGTAGATCAGTGAATAGCAATCAGTAGGGAAAAAGCACTGTGTAAATAACAGCAACTTAAGATCTCACACATTAACCTGGAATTATCAAACCTGCTGGATAAAATCAGTACACAATACCCATCTTTATTCCAACGATGGAGACCTTATCCAACAGCGAAGCACAAACATGCATCTAGGTATTCTCCGGCAATCACGCAAAGGAATGTCAGCCCATAGATGAGGCTCTCACCAGCGTTTCTTCGATACCCCGTGACACTGCTCTCTCTCCCCATCCCCCCCACTCGTAACAAGGGCAGTGTCCCCCTAGTCCTCACCTTCCACCCTACCAGCTGCCACGTACAACAAATAATTCTCTGTCATTTTCGCCACCTCCAACGCGACCCCACCACTTGCCACATCTTCCCATCTCTTCCCCTGTCTGCTTTCCACAGAGACCGCTCCCTCAGTAACTCCCTGGTCCATTCGTCCCTTCCCACCCGAACCACTCCCTCTCCGGGCACTTTCCCTTACAACCGCAAGAAATCAAAGTCGGTCTGAATGACAATATAGAAATGCTACACTTGTCGCTTTACCACCCTCCTTGACTCCATTCAAGGACCCAAGCAGCCTTTCCAGGTGCGACAGAGGTTCACCTGCACTTCCTCCAACCTCATCTATTACATCCGCTACTCCATCCGTTCCGTATCCGACCTTTCTCTCCTGGGCCTCCTCCATGGTCAGATATTTAGCTTGGGCAGTTTGTACCCCAGCGGTATGAACATTGACCTTTCATTTCAGGTAGTCCTTACTGTCTCGTCCCCTTCTCAGCTCTCCCTCTGGTCCTCCTCTTCCTTTCTTCTTCCAGCCCCCCCCCCCCCCACTGTATACTGTTTAATTTTTTAATTAAACAGTATACAGAAATATTTGGCATTGGTGGCCATAAACAACAAGGTTGAACAACAAAGGTCACCACTCATTGCCCCAGTGATTTTCCTCACTCAACATCATTCTGAATTGTATATCTGGTGGTCTTGAACCAATATAGTGCTGAAGAACATTTCACCAGCTTCTCACGGTGATTTACTGCTTCACAAAATCTCCTTTGCCCACTAGCCACCTGACTCCAATGGGAAAATACAGGCACGAATAGCAGGAGTGTCTACATGGATGAGTGAACTCTGTAACTGGGTGAATTATATGATAATTACTAGTGAACACCATGTGGTTGAATCCCTGCTTTGTTATTCAGAAGGACTTTCGCTAATGACCACTACCATTCATGAAAACTCATGAGTTTCAACTAGTTCTGAATAAGCATTAATCACACTCATACACGGCCAAATATGGATTCTCAAGCTATGCAAACAAAGAGATGGTAATAAAAAAAGTATTTGAAATATCTTACCAATTTCCAATGAAGCGTGGGTCACTCTGATCAATCTGAACTACGCCCCGGGGATCTACATAGAAGCCAATCAATACTCCGCCAAGGAGGTATCCTGCTGCAGGGCCCAATGCTCCCATTACATACATCATAGCTGGAAAGGAGAGATGATATATTGAATAGGTTAGTGGGAACAATAGGTGTGCAGATTCAAGATGAAAGGTAAAAACCCCAAATTAAAAACTGGGTAATAATAGCATCTTACAAAAAAAATGAATGCACTAGAGTGACAACCAGACAAGAGTGGTAAAGCCCTGTTCTTGAGCCTGATGATCGGCATCCCAAGTCTCATAAACTAGAACTGATGAAGGAATGGTGTAGTAAGGAAGATGCCACTTTTTTAATTAAGCAGTATACAGAAATATTTGGCATTGGTGGTCATAAACAACAAGGTTGAACGTATTTCATATCAAGGCTAATAAGAACACTCAGTCTTTTTTGTTATTAAAGTTTAATCATGTTGTGTTAATCAAGTTTAATCACATTTAAACAGCACTAACGGCTGTCCACCAATTGTCATTTACCGCTGTTCTTCCCAAACATATATTTTGAACAAATCACCCAGGAATTTCAATGTGATCTCTTTTGATTCAAGTTAAATTAGGGGATGTTTTCAAATTGATCCACCTGTTTTATATTTCCATCAAAGTCAAAGTTTTCAGCCATTACACTGAGATTCCTTATGCCCACTAAGTGGTCACAGGGGTTTTATGGTAAAGTTACCGAAATAAAGAACAGGAAGGTTTCCAATTATTGAAGCAGGCATATATTGTTTAACCATGCTGAACAGACTGCAGAATCATCATTTCACGGGTTCTTTGTGAGGCTTTGATCTGTACAAATGGACTGTTAAATTTTCCAACAAAACAGAAATGACACTTCAAGAGAACTTAATCAGCCATTAAATATGTGTAAATTAAACCTCTCCGAATAAAAAAGTTATTAATAGCGATTATTAATGGAAGAGAAATGACAAATGGATGAGATATTATACAGAAATTATCTTTTGTATGCTGAAGTAATTTTGAGAAAGCTTTCATTTCATACAAACACACACCAGAAGTCCATTTGATTCGTCATGCAGTCTTGAATAAAAACCAGCTATAGACAGCTCACTTCTCTGCCCCTGAGTCACTCTTTCATCATAATGCAATATTTTACTTTACATTTATCCAATTGTCTGATCAGAGGTAGTACTAAATCTACAAACAAGCAGCGTGTTCCTTATATAATGAAACGGAAGTGAGTTGGCCTGTTCATACCTAAGGACTCCTCTGATTAAGACAATGATCTAGAGGAGTCCAAAAAGAAAAGATAGGGCCATCATTAGTACATGTTTAACACCTGACTTTAACACCTGACTTTGGCACTTTCTCTCAAAATGTGGTAAATTCATGCGTTGCATGTGTGTATGAAAATATATATTGTCATATGTCCCAGATAGAATAATGAAATACATACTTGCAGCAGCACAACAGAATATGTAAACATAGTACACTGTAAACAATATAATAAATATATATATGTATGTGTGTGCGTGTGTGTAAAATATTCTTCACCCTTCTTCAGACTGTCACTTGGAAACTAAACTGTCACCTGGACTGTAATTCAAGCTGCAATTCCACTCCAGTTCAAATATATCATAGGAAGCAATTAAAAATGGCCACTGGCCGTGTCACAGTAACTCAGAACAAAGGAAGACCAGGCCATTGATGTATATAATCTGAATTTTTTTAACTCACAAAATGGGGTTATGGGGTGACCCAACCACCACCACCTCTAAAAGAATAAAATGTAATGCTCCAGAATTCTAGTGGACTAGAAAACACAAATTGAAACTTCTCTGCATGGTCCATCTGCACAGGATTTTCTTGGGGCCGTGGGGAGGCCATCTTGTTTGCATGTCTAACATATATTGTATATCCATGATATTCTGCCCAATAGTATAAGCACACACACATTAGCTACAAAGTCATAGATTAAGCATTAATTTTAAAATGCAGTCTCCCCTCATGTTTGAATCACTGCATTAAGACTGGGAGCTGGTTTGTTTCAAGCGCGGATGGAAAAATCTGGAAAACTGATCAATGACCCATTAGCCATCAGTGAGGAAGGAGAAGGTGTGAACTGTGAGTTTTAAACATTGAGCCCTCGTGTAAGGATTCAAGGTTTGCATCAATGGTGGATTCCTTCATATGACAGTGATGAGGAGAGGTCCTCTAACATTTGCAGGAGGGTACACAAAATGCTGGAGAAACTCAGCGGGTGCAGCAGCAACTATGGAGCGAAGGAGGTTGGCAACGTTTCGGGCCAAAACCCTTCTTCAGACTGAAGAAGGGTTTTGGCCCGAAACGTTGCCTACCTCCTTCGCTCCATAGATGCTGCTGCACCCGCTGAGTTTCTCCAGCATTTTGTGTACCCTCGATTTTCCAGCATCTGCAGTTCCTTCTTTAACATTTGCAGGATCCAGTTAGACTCTTGCTTTGCATTCAAGGCCACTGCAACAATGTTAATCCTGCTCTCTGCACTGATTAACACCACAACTGCACTCCCAGTGGCTCAACTAATAATCTGGTCATTATAATGTAAAAATGTATGTGTACATGCGGTTGTAAACACATTTTACTTCCAAAGTTACTATGCAACATAACAATCTTGTGTCAAACAATAGAATTTCAAACCTAGTTTACATTTTGTGCCAAGAGGTGTGAAGGGTAAAACCTACAAAAGGTCGGTATGTGATAATGGATTTATGATCCATGGAGGATTTTGATAAACTAGTGGGGATTAAATTTATGGCAGAATCAATAGGTAAGTAATTGAGAGTGGGTTTATTGACAAAATATATATCAGGAGACAAAGAAAGCCAATAATGAAATAGAAGGACTTGACATTGGTTAATACAATCATGCAGGTTTTAAATGCATTGTCAGAATTTGATTTTTTTTTCAACTTCTGTCACCTAGAAATAATTTATTTTGGAACCAGTTTGACAAATTTTTCACTGCATTCTCTCTTTGGCAAGTATATCTCTTTTTAAGGTGAATAGAGCAAAACTGTACATAGTAATTTGGTGCAGTCTCACCTCGGCCCTATATAGTTGTCCCACATTATAGGCATCTGTTCTCTTGAACATGGATCGCCTGAATGTAAGAGCTGGCATAACATTTGCCTTCCTGATTGCATGCTGCAATTCCACGGTTTATTTCAACAAAGCAAGAATTTAAATCTCTTAGTCATAATACTTCTAACTGTGCAAAATTGTAAATCAGTTGATAGCAAAACTGCATATTTTATATCCTTCCAAATATTTTTCTCAAGTCTACAATCTTTCCATGTGCATTCAATATAACTGGATTATAAGGACACATATGTCGGATGCCTATTTATTGACTATAGTTCTAGCATCAACTAGCAATGTTACACAATTTTGAGATTTTAAAAATCACGTCTGCAACTGATCCCATCAGATAAAGCATAAAAAGAAGTTTAATTTGACACCTAATTCACTTTCATATCTTCAGTATTAAAAGAGTTATGGCCATTTTCATACTCGGAAATTAGCATTCCCAATTCGTTCCCTATTGCTTTTGCATTGACAATGCAAAAGCTGTGATCGAGGACAATCAAAAGCCCATAACTTTATTAAAAATTAAGAGAAATGAATGAAATTTTCAGTTATTATACATTGAGGCATTTTGAAACAAATATAAAACATCTTACTTGGATGACCTGAAATTGAAGCATATAATTAGTTAATTACCTAACTGTAGTCAAATACAAAATTGACCGTTGTGACGGAAATAGTAATAAACACCCAGACTGCGTTGAAAATTCAAAAATGGGATATTCTCAAGATCAGAACTTTAATATTATTGTATTATATGCTGTAAGTCCGTAACAGATAGGGAAATAAATTACAATTTCTTTATGGAGAAGATCAGTTGCTAGCTGGTACATTGGCATATCATAATCAGTGGCATCATCATACTCCTCAGATTGTAACCAATAAGCAACTCTGTATACCTTACTTTTCCTCAACTTTTCAATTTTGGCATTGTAAACTACAGGTTTTTGCTCTTCAAACTACGCATGACATGCCTCTCTGCCCATTACTTTCCCATTAAGAATGTCCTGTAGTTTCAATTTCTTAATTAAAGGATATATTTTTTAAATAGCCTAAGTATCCAAATAATAAACTAATCCCATTCACACAAGAATTCACAATATAACATGATTTTAAACTCTCACTGTCATGAATTCATATGCCAGATGGAAGGAACTTGATGTTTAATTCCCATAAATTAATCTAAAAACATTCACTTAATATAATTAACATTTTAATTTTTTTGCACAATACATGGGACTAAAACTGATATTTAGTATACAAATATTGACTATGGGTAGACAATAACACAAAATAGACAATTTAGATGCTCTTATGACATGTTTGTCCAAAAAAAAAGAGCATTTAAATCATCTTGCGAGTGGGTTTTTCTGGAACACGATCGATTGGAACGTTGCATTTGCGTTGAATTAGAACCCCATATTGGCAGGAAAAACACTGCCAGTTCGTATAGGGGCCAAAATCACATTTTCGCAACATAAAAATTGATTAAAGCCATCCCAAGAACCAAGTTTATATGTAAAATAAACGACTTACCTGTTGATTTGTCCCGTTCATGCAATCCATCACGTTGTAGGCGTTGAGGGCGTTAGAAGTCGCTTTTTATTTTAATCAAATTATTAAATTGTCTCACGATTGAAAATTTAAAAAAATCGGGATTGGAAGTCGGATCAATTATTCTTCAGCAGCTAGCAGCCCGAGGAAGTCCATCTCCGACAGGCAGGAGAAAACGGCATTTTAATCCCCCCCCCCCATCAAAGGCGCCAAAGTCGCGCACACGGCCAGTGGCAGAACAGCAGTGCCACTGAAGGTAAGTTTTGTAACATCGCTACATCAACTCCATAATCCCAACTAAACTCATCACCAAATCCTGGACCTAAGAACTCTGCACAGAGCACACAGGGCAAATCCCTGGATATTTCCAACATTCTCTTTTATTTCAGGTTTATAGCAGCTGCAGCAATCAGCAACTCATCGTTCCAGTGCTTTGTTTTCTCTGTCCTCTACCCCAAATCTCTCATTCTATTTGCATTTAAAGAGCAACAGAAGATAACTAAAAAGGCAATACGGGGAGAAAAGATGAGGTACGAAGGTAAGCTAGCCAAGAATATAATGGAGGATAGTAAAAGCTTCTTTAGATATGTGAAGAGGAAAAAATTAGTTAAGACCAAAGTTGGACCCTTGAAGACTGAAATGGGTGAATTTATTATGGGGAACAAGGAAATGGCAGATGAGTTGAACAGGTACTTTGGATCCGCCTTCATTAAGGAAGACACAAACAATCTTCCTGATGTACTAGTGGCCAGAGGATCTGGGGTGACGGAGGAACTGAAGGAAATCCACATTAGGCAGGAAATGGAGTTGGGATAATTGGTGGGACTGAAGGCTGATGAATCCCCAGGGCCTGATGGTCTGCATCCCAGGGTAATTAAGGAAGTGGCTCGAGAAATCGTGGACGCATTGGTAATCATTTTCCAATGTTCTGTAGATTCAGGATCACTTCTTGTGGATTGGAGGATAGCTAATGGTATCCCACTTTTTAAGAAAGGGTGGAGAGAGAAAACAGGGAATTATAGACCAGTTAGCCTAACATCAATGGTGGGGAAGATGCTGGAGTCAATTATAAAAGATGAAATAATGCAACATTTGGATAGTAGTAACATGATCGGTCCGAGTCAGCATGGATTTATGAAGGGGAAATCATGCTTGACTAATCTTCTGGAATTTTTTGAGGATGTAACTAGGAAAATGGACAAGGGAGAGCCAGTGGCTGTAGTGTACCTGGACTTTCAGAAATCATTTGATAAGGTCCCACATAGGAGAATAGTGGGCAAAATTAGGGCACATAGTATTGGGGGTAGAGTGCTGACATGGATAGAAAATTGGTTGGAAGATAGAAAGCATAGAGTACGGATAAACGGGTCACTTTGAGAATGGCAGGCAGTGACTAGTGGGGTACCGCAAGGCTCGGTGCTGGGACCGCAGCTATTTACAATATATATTAATGATTTAGATGAAGGGATTACAAGTAACATTCGTAAATTTGCAGATGACACAAAGCTGGGTGGCAGTGTGAACTGTGAGGAGGATGCTACGAGAATGCAGGGTGACTTGGACAGGTTGGGGGAGTGGGCGGATGCGTGGCAGATGACGTTTAATGTGGAGAAATGTGAGGTTATCCACTTTGGTAGCAAAAACAGGAAGGCAGATTATTATCTAAATGGTGTCAAGTTGGGAAAAGGGGAAGTACAACGGGATCTGGGGGCCCTTTTTCATCAGTCAATTAAAGTAAGCATTCAGGTACAGCAGGCAGTAAAGAAAGCGAATGGCATGTTGGCCTTCATAACAAGAGGAGTTGAGTATAGGAGCAAAGAGGTCCTTCTGGAGTTGTATAAGGCCCTAGTGAGACAACACATGGAATATTGTGTGCAGTTTTGGTCTCCAAATTTGAGGAAGGACATTCTTGCTATTGAGGGAGTGCAGCCTAGGTTCACAAGTTTAATTCCCGGGATGGCGGGACTGTCATATGCTGAGCGAATGGAGCGGCTGTGCTAGTACACTCTGGAATCTAGAAGGATGAGAGGGAATCCTATTGAAAATACAAGATTATTGAGGGTTTGGACACGCTAGAGGCAGGAAACATGTTCCCGATATTGGGGGAACAGAACCAGGGGTCACAGTTTAAGAAAAGTGGTAAGCCATTTAGAACAGAGATGAGGAAACACTTTTTCACACAGAGAGTTGTGAGTCTGTGGAATTCTCTGCCTCAGAGGGCAGTGGAGGCCGGTTCTATGGATACTTTCAAGAGAGAGCTAGATAGGGTTCTTAAAGATAGCGGAGTCAGGGGATATGGGTAGAAGGCAGGAACGGGGTACTGATTGTGGATGATCAGCCATGATCACATTGAATGGCGGTGCTGGCTCGAAGGGCCGAATGGCCTACTCCTGCACCTATAGACTATTGTTCATTGACCATTTGCATTTTATCTCCCTTGGTCTCCATCTACCGTCGACATTCTTATTGTTATTTCACACTTCTCCTTTTTCAGCACCTTTTTCTATTTTTGCCGAGTTCTGATGAAAAGTAATTGACTTGAAATGTTAAATATGTTTCTCTATCTACAGAAGCTGCCTGACCTTCTGAGCATCTCCAGCATCTTGCTTTATCTCAAATTTCTAGCACCCGCATGTTTTCCTGTTTGTTTGAATAAAATCGGTACAGTATTTTTTTTATAAACGGGACGAATGAGCTTGAAGTCTCATCCAATACTGGCAAAACTATTTTCTGAATTTGCTGTTTTATTGTTGTAACTACAGTTATCTCAGTTAGAAAGCAACTGAGGTAATTGGGGTGGCACAGTGTCGGGTGGCACGATGGTGCAATTGTAGAGTTGCTGCCTTAGAGCGCCATAGACCCAGTTTCGATCCTGACTATGAGTGTTCTCTGTATGGAGTTTCTATATTCTCCATGAGACCACGTAGAATTTCTCAGGTTGTTCCGGTTTCCTCCCACACTACAAAGACGTACAGATTTGTAGGTTTATTGATTTCTGTAAATTATAAATTCCCCTTGGTGTGTAGGATAGTGCTAGTGTACGGGGTGAGTACTGGTCGGCAAGGACTCAGTGGGCCGAATGGCCTGTTTCGGCTCTGTATCTCTGAAGTCCAAAGCAAGTATGTGGGTAAGAATATTAAATTACAGAGACAGGCAGAGTGTGACATTTTTAACTATTACAAAACATATTAACAGTCTAATCAAGAAAACAAAAGAGGCAAATGTTGGAACAATAGACAATAGATGCAGGAGTAGGCCATTCGGCCCTTCGAGCCAGCACCGCCATTCAATGTGATCATGGCCAATCCGTACACCGTTCCTGCCTTCTCCCCATATCCTCTGACTCCGGTATCTTTAAGAGCCCTATCTAGCTCTCTCTTGAAAGTATCCAGAGAACCAGCCTCCACCGCCCTCTGAGGCAAATTTGTCTATTACTCTTTCACCAGAGATGCTGCATGGCCCGCTGAGTGACTGCAGCTTTTTGACTCTATCGTCTTTTAATTTCATCTTGCAGTCAATCCTCCTTTTCCCCAGCCCCTGTTCTAGCCCCACAAAAATACTTACTTTTTTAATCCCTGCCAGTGGGTTTTTGTGTAACTTCATTTAAACCAGCATTTCATTAGGGAACAGCTAACTTGTTGGCAATATATTCCATCCTATTTTTGAAACATTGCAATTAATATCTGGCCAAGCTGAGAAAATAGTACACGAGTTGAAGTTGGTGGCTACACAAAAAGCTGGAGAAACTCAGCGGGTGCAGCAGCATCTAAGGGGCGAAGGAGATAGGCGACGTTTCGGGTCGAGACCCTTCTTCAGACACTTCTTCAGAAGTTGGTGGCATTGGTGATGGGCTGGGTTTGCAGTACAACTTAGTGTCACATTTAACATTGGGGTTCAGGGAGAGGGATGGTACCGATGATCAAGAAGCAAAGTTTGTGACGTGTTCCAAAAACAATGGCTTGGTCTTATCAATGTTCAATTAAAGGAAATGTCTGAGCAAGCAGTACTTATGTCTGGTGAGACTATTAGAGGTAGGTAAGAAGTCAAGAGGAATAGTCGACAGATGGTGAATGAGGAACCAGATATGTTTATAGATGAGGTTGTTGTGAATCAGTTGATGTCAATGATTTGCTGTCCAACTGTAAATTCTAAATATTATAGTTTAGTTAAGATTATTGTCACATGTATCAAAGTGTAGTAAAAAAACTTATGTCGCGTACTAACAAGTTAGCGGAAAGATTATACATTCAAGATTCAAGAGAGCTTATTGTTGTGTGTCCCAGATAGGACAATGAAATTCTTGCTTTGCTTCAACACAACAGAATATTGTAGGCATAAATAAATACAGAATAGAACAGATCAGTGTGAGCATATACCACTGAATATATATATACACACACACATAAATAAACAGATAAAGTGCAATGGGCTATTAATGATCAGAGTTTTGTTTGAGTTGAGTTTAATAGCCTGATGGTTGTGGGGATGTAGCTATTCCTGAACCTGGATGTTGCAGATTTCAGGCTCCTGTACCTTCTACCTGAAGGCAGCATGGAAATAAGTGAGTGGCCAGGATGGTGTGGATCCTTGATGGTGCTGCCAGCCTATTTGAGGCAGTGACTGCGATGGATCCCCTCGATGGTAGGGAGGTCAGAGCCGATGATGGACTGGGCAGTGTTGACAATGTTTTGCAGTCTTTTTCGCTCCTGGGCGCTCAAGTTGCCGTACCAAGCCATGATGCAACCGGTCTGCATGCTCTCTACTGTGCAACTGTAGAAGTTCAAGAGAGTCCTCCTTGACATACCGACTCTCCGTGATCTTCTCAGGAAGTAGAGGCGCTAATGTGCTTTCTTTATAATTGCATCAGTGATCTCGGACCAGGAAAGATTTTCAGAGATATGCATGACCCAGGAATTTGAAGCTCTTGACCCTCTCCACCACTGATCCATTGATATAAACGGGACTATGGGTCCCGATCCTACCCCTTCCAAAGTCGACAATCAGTTCCTTGGTTTTGCTGGTGTTGAGAGCCAGGTTATTGTGCTGGCACCATTTGGTCAGTCAGTCTATCAATAGTGCACAGGTACAAGGGAATAATGTTTAGTGCAAGATAAAGTCCAGTAAAGTCCGATTAAAGATAGTCCAAGGGTCTCCAATAATATAGAGAATAGCTCAGGGCTGCACTCTAGTTGTTGGTAGAATGGTTCAGTTGCCTGATAACTACTGGGAAGAAGCTGTCCCTGAATCTGGAGGAGTGCACTTTCGCACTTCTATACCACTTGCCTGATGGGGGGGGGGGGGGGAGAAGAAAGAGTAGCCGGGGTACTATATGCCATAATGAAAATTGTGCTAATATGCCATAATGAAAATCAAAACAGTGCATTTATAATCATACTGGGAAGCAGAAGAAGGAGGTGTATTGATGTCCCAAAGAGTACATTAGACAACGTGTTTCCTTATTGTCCTATGAAACTTGATGAAAGTTCTAAATCTTCGAAGAAGTACGAAATAAGTTGGAACATCCAATCAATTCTCTCTCTCTGGTTAACATTAAAATTGTTTCCACATACAAAATAAATTATGATGAATTCAAACTGAATAGTCCTTACAAATGTCTCAAAAACGTAACATGTCATAATCATAAATTATTCTTGCTGCATTCTTTTATTTTTGTATATAAATGCAATAAATTATTCTTTACCTAGGTACTCAAACCCTCCCATACACTTGCAAAGTGCAGACACAGCACCTTGTCGTGTTTCTGCTGTGCCCGTTCAAATAAAATCAGTTCTCAGCAGTTCCACTACAACACTTTTTCAAAAGAAATGCCCAGAATGGCCACTGAATGTACAACGGTTCTAAAGAGCTGTTCAATATACAAAACACTATGTGCTTGGTTCTAGAATTCACTTTTCACAATGACTTATTCAACTGTACACAGAAATGGAGCAAGAAATAGAATTTATATATTGAGCTGTCTTGAAGCAGTGAGTTGTATAAAGGTAAATTCTATTTAATTGAGAAAAAATAATGATTCTTGAAATTTTGGACTAAAAACTGCAACAAAATGAGGCACAGTTAAGAAGAGTGTAATGAGATTAAATCATAGATTAATCCAATATAAAATTATGGGGATTTTAATTTTGTATCAAACTATGAACAGACCAGAGTAACAGTTCTGATTTTCTCTCGACAAACTGAGGCACTGCGAGACCTTTGTTCAAATATGTTATACTATCATTATATATTGAGTAGACTTGATTCTTCTGCAACAAAGACTAAGAAGCAACGTTGACTTTTAAAAAAATTAAGTAGTTATAGTCATCGAACCTTATAGCGTGAAAACATGCCCAATTTGCCGACACCGTCCAACATGTCCCACCTAAACTAGTCCCATCTGCCTGTGTTTACCCATAACCCTCTAAACCTGACATATCCATGTATCTGAATAAATGTTTCTTAAACATTGCGATAGTACCTGCCTCATCTACCTCCTCCAGCATCTCATTACATACACAAATCACCCTTTGTGTGAAAAAGCTATCCCCCTCCCCGTTCCTATTAAATCTTTCCCCCCTGACCTTAAACCTATGTCCTCTGGTTCTTGAATCCCCTACTCTGGGCAAGAGACACTGTACATCTACCCGATCAATTCCTTTCATGATTTTGTAAAGCTCTATAGGATCACCCATCATCCTCCTGCGCTCCAAGGAATGGAATCTCAGCCTTGCTCAAGCCCTGGCAACATTCTAGTAAATCTTCTCTGCACCCTTTCCAGCTTGACAACATCTTTCCTATAACAGTTAAATGAAGAATTGGTGCAGAGAAACTGTTCCCACTAGTGGGGAAGTTATTTATGAGAGTCATGTTCTTCAGAAATATGCACTTGTCAACAAGGGTTCTCAACCTGAGAACTCTAGGCACTGCAGATGAGGCCACTATATTGGAAGACATTTTTTTTAATCAAAGGAAACCTTATACAGGATAAAAAATATGTACAAAACAAGAACTGTAAAATTCCTCTGACATTCTCCACAGCTACACATACATTTGTTAGTATTCTATTTGGTAGTGTTCCCGAAAACCATAATTATCCTCGGCACCCTAATAAGTAATGTGACCCCCTGAGGTGATATCCCTTCCTTCATTTGAGGGGCTTCTCCACCCCAACCTGCCCCCCAATGTCCAGCAGCAGAAGGACCCTAGAAGACTGTGATCCTCCCCCACAGAGCCTTGGTATTGGCTGCACCAAGCTTCAGTGCAGCCCTCAGCACGTACTCCTGCAGACTGGAGTGGGCCAGTCGGCAACAGTCCCTGACAGACATCTCGTTCTGCTAGGAGGTCAAGATTCGGGCCGACCAAAGAGTGTCTTTCATCGCGTTAATGACCTTCCAGGAGCACTTGACGTCCGTCTCTGAGTGTATCCCTGGGAACAGTTGAAAACACGACCGGGACCTAGTGGAGACAATGAATGATCTCACAATGAGATTTCACACCCTTCACTACTCCAGATGTGCACTTATTAGCTCGGGCCCCATGCCTGCAGTCATTGCTGCCTTACCTCACAGACTCGCTATCAGATGAGTACAGCCATTCCGTGGAGGCATACAGAGAAGAAATTTAATGGGGTTTCTATATTCCAGAAATATTCATATGCACAGCGACAATCTGCCACTTAGAGCACATAGCATCTCCAGCTCATTAATTGTTAACAATTTGAAAAAAGAATGTAGTCTCCACTGAATGCAGTGTTTCTCTCACAAACACAATTTTCTATCTCAGTAACATAGTTTGCATTGAGACCAACAAAGAAACATTCATCCAACCAAGCTGATTGCTCAATTATGGTTATTGCAAATTCAATACACTCTGTGAAGGCTGCTTGAAAGGGTTGCATCCACTCACATCAATCTTCACAAATACCACCTGTCGATTCTATAAATGATCCCACCAAATGGCGAATATCTTCCTGACAGGCAGTCCTTTCCATTTTCCAACCAGATGCTGATCAAAAGGCCCACATAAGAAAAATACCGTCATGAATATTCGGGCTCATCCTAACGGATTGTCAATGTGGTATAAAGGAAGGCATCTCCTAATCTCATCCAGATGCGAGGCAGTCTAAGGCATCATCTAACAATGCTCAAATTTAGCTGAGCAAGCCGAACACTCGACCGAACATGAACTTTGCTGGACCTTATCTTGCACTTCAGATTGTACTGGATTTTGGCATGGTATGGTACTTTATTTATCACATGTACCGAGGTAAAGTGAAATGTTATTCACATTATTCCCTTTGTCAATAATCTGTACACTGCGATGGCTTGATTGTAATCATGTATTGTTATTTCGCTGACTGGTTAGCACGCAACAAAAGCCTTTCACTGTACCTCGGTACACGTGACAATAAACCAAACTCCAACTCACACTCTCTGAGCACCTGGCATCAATCAATGATAGTGACAATGTTATGACATTTGGCCCATCTTGATACTCAATTTCTAAGGTTACAAAAGAAAGCTTACATATAGAATATATATATATGGGTAATAGTGTTACGACATTGCTGTTATGAAGGGACGTTAGAGTCACGAGTCTTTAATTGTCATCTGCACTAGGAACAGAACAAATTCAGATTCAGATTCAGATTCAGATTAAATTTTAATTGTCATTATCAGTGTACAGTACAGAGACAACAAAATGCATTTAGCATCTCCCTGGAAGAGCGACACAGCAAATGATTTGAATAAATAACAATAAGTGTCCGGGGGGGGGGTGATTGGCAGTCACCGAGGTACGTTGTTGAGTAGCGTGACAGCCGCCGGAAAGAAGCTGTTCCTGGACCTGCTGGTTCGGCAACGGAGAGACCTGTAGCGCCTCCCGGATGGTAGGAGGATAAACAGTCCATGATTGGGGTGAGAGAGGTCCTTGGCGATACTGAGCGCCCTCCGCAGACAACGCTTGCTTTGGACAGACTCAATGGAGGGGAGCGAGGAACCGGTGATGCGTTGGGCAATATTCACCACCCTCTGCAATGCCTTCCGGTCGGAGACAGAGCAGTTGCCATACCAAACTGTGATGCAGTTGGTAAGGATGCTCTCGATGGTGCAGCGGTAGAAGTTCACCAGGATCTGAGGAGACAGATGGACCTTCTTCAGTCTCCTCAGGAAGAAGAGACGCTGGTGAGCCTTCTTGATCAGAGTTGAGGTATTGTGGGTCCAAGAGAGGTCGTCGGAGAGGTTGACTCCCAGGAACCTGAAGCTAGAAACACGTTCCACCTCCGTACCGTTAATGTGGATGGGGGTGTGCGTGCCGCCCCTGGACTTCCTGAAGTCTACAATGAGCTCCTTGGTCTTCTTGGAGTTAAGGGCCAGGTTGTTGTCAGCGCACCATGCTGCTAAGGGCTGGACCTCCTCCCTGTAGGCCGACTCATCGTTGTTGCTGATGAGGCCAATCACCGTTGTATCATCTGCATACTTGATGATGGTGTTAGTACCATGTACAGGTGTGCAGTCATAGGTGAAGAGGGAGTAGAGGAGGGGGCTCAGCACACAGCCCTGTGGAATGCCGGTGTTCAGGGTGAGGGTTGAAGAGGTGTGCTTGTCTAACCTAACAGACTGGGGTCTGTTGGTTAGAAAGTCCAGTATCCAGTTGCAGAGGGAAGGAGCGATGCACAGATTACCGAGTTTGGCAATCAATTTTGATGGTATAATGGTGTTGAATGCTGAGCTGTAATCGATGAACAGCATTCTTACGTAAGTGTCTCTGTTGTCGAGGTGGGAGAGGGCGGAGTGAAGTGCCGTTGAGATGGCATCCTCCGTACTCCTGTTCTTGCGGTAGGCAAACTGATAGGGATCCAGTGTGGGGGTAGGCAGCTTTTGAGGTGTGCCAGGACCAGGCTCTCGAAGCACTTGGTGATGATGGGGGTAAGTGCAACTGGGCGGAAGTCGTTGAGGCTTGCCGCAGTGGTGTGTTTTGGCACTGGCACGATGGAGGTGGTTTTAAGGCACGTGGGCCTTAATGAAATGAAATTCCTATTTGCTGCATCTTTACAGGGGTCCTTGGTATGAATCCCTTTTATAGTGGGGGACTCAATACCCATGATGGACCAGGCAACGTCCACCGCTTTCTGCAGCCTCTTTTGTTCTTGGGCATTCGAGTTACCGAACTAGGTCATGATGCAACCAGTCAGTATGCTCTGTACCATACACCTTTAAAGGTTGATGCAGTATTCGGCAACACGTTGAATCTCCTCAACCTTCTAAGGAAATAGAAGCATTCATAAGCTTTCTATGTGATTGCATCAATATGCTTGGCCCAGTCCTGTCAATGATGATTGATTCATAGACTGTTGGGTACCTCTGCTTAACGTTAACAATTAGCTCCTTGATCATGCTAACATTAAGAAAAAGATTGTCGTTCAGGCACCATGCAATTAAGTCAAGTCAAGAGTCAAGAGTGTTTTATTGTCAAAGAAGGAACTGCAGATGCTGGAGAATCGAGGGTTACACAAAAAGCTGGAGAAACTCAGCGGGTGCAGCAGCATCTAAGGAGTGAAGGAGATAGGCGACGTTTCGGGTCGAGACCCTTCTTCAGACTGGTCAGGGATCAGGGAAACGAGAGATATAGACGGTGATGTGGAGAGATAAAGAACAATGAATGAAAGATGCAAAAAAGTATCGATGATAAGGGAAACAGGCCATTGTAAGCTGTTTGTAGTGTGAAAATGAAAAGCTAGTGCGACTTGAGATAGAGAGAGAAGGAATGCCAGGGCCCGAGGGCTGAGGGAGAGGTGGGAAGGGGAGGAGGCAGCCTGCGTCAACAGAATTGAGAAAATTCAATGTTTAAGCCCATTGAATTTATGACTCAAGGTAGACAATTGGTCAAATGATTACCAGATCTTACCATATGATTACCATGTTCATTTCTACAATATAAAGGAACGGGATCAAATGCATTCTATGCTCTCCAAAATAAACTGCAATCTGCAGATCTACATGCAATGAAACCAAGCTCCGTAGACATAATTCTTGGCATAAATATCAAAACAGTTAATTATTGATTGATATTCCTGAACGGTGTCTCCGGTATACTTTACAAGCATTAAACCATGAAACATATTGTACAGGATAAATAACTATGAAGTGCGAGACAATGCAAGCATTTGCACTGCTGCATGTGCATGTATCCTGTGTCTCCAGTTGGCAGTGTAATAGCAGCTTGATGAAGGTCAGATCTAGTGTGTCTTGGGAGATACAAAAATAGCATGGGAAAGCTATTGTCTGGCAATGTTTGTGGCCACATACATGCCCTCAAGCAAATTTCTTTCATGACCACATCATTTTCCAAGTTATGCCACTTCACTCTGTAGACCATCAGTCTATTTGCATATTAGCCCGCGAGGACTAATCTCCAAATACCATGCTTCAAATCTGTCACCTGGATATTTCTGTCAATTTGAGTACAGAATCTTTCATATGCTCCTTTCTATGGCCTGACATGGCTAATCACAAGCCTTAGCCAATAAACCACAATTGACATTTACAGCTGCATCAAACTTTACACTAGACACAAACCTTTATTTAAGGCTGAAATTACACAAAACAAGATGCAAGAGTCAAGACTGTTGAATAGTCATATGGGCCATGAACAGAACAGTGCCGGGGGGGGGGGGGGGGGGGGTGGCAGAAGAGGTATTATTGGGGCTGCATTGAAGTCAAGTCACTTTTATTTATATAGCACATTTAAAAAAACAACTCTCGTTGGCCAAAGTGCTTTACATTGGTGGAGGTACTAACGTTATACAACAGTCGTTCATAGATTAAATGCAAACATCACTACATACATATAGCCCTCGCTCAGAGGACATCAAGAAAGGCTTGGGAGTAGAGATGAGTTTTAAGTCTCGACTTAAAGGAGTCGATGGAGGGGGCAGTTCTGATGGGAAGAGGGATGCTGTTCCACAGTTTAGGAGCTGCAACCGCAAAGGCGCGGTCGCCCCTGAGCTTATGACTGTTCCCCTGGTCGCCCCTGAGCTTATGAACACTTTGTAACTCTGTTACAAAGGGAAAGTATGCATGTTCGTGTAAGCATGTTCTGGTGGGCTGATAGAGAGGATGGGGAGGATGGGGAAGTGAAGGCGTGCCAGTGTGAATGTGATGCAGGGAGAGATATTATTGGGGGGGGGGGGGAGGGAGGGGGAGGGGGAGGGGGGGAGTGAATGCAGCTTAATCAAAAAGCTGAGGTATCACCTTCCGATGATACTTCTGGCAGCACTACACAGCAATCCTACAAGTTTCACTTCCACCACAGATGTCATATGCAACTTCCTGCCAAAAGTGTTGGATGTCTTGGTGGGTCTCCAAGGATTGCATGCACTGCATATATCTTTCCTTGGGATTATTTTTTCAGCAGTGTCCCTGAGTCCCATTCATGAATCTTGGAGCATTCTACTTCTTGTGAGTAGTAGTCATTCTCACCACGCAGCACTCAGGACAAATCACAAGAGCGGTGCTTTTGGGATGGGGTGGGGTTACGTGAGCCTCTTCAACGACTCTCTCTTAAAGGCACAGCTGCACAGTTAGCTCCTGGCAGCTGCGCACTTTGGATGATTTAATCAGCATTCAGCTAAACTCATCCTTTAAACCTGATGATGCTGTTTCAAAAGGACCATCTTTGTGCTCCATAATCCTATCTGCAATTTAGAAAAAAATCACTGGAATACCATACCAGGTGGCTGTTTAAGTATCAATAATTGAGTGTTCCAGGGGCTAAATGGTGGAATGGGTCAGTGGAATATATATATTTGCCTTTTGGGTAAGGATGAGATGCCAATCCGCTCCAGGCTCTCTGAACAACTATAAATTACTGCATAGAAAGAATAATCATCATAAACATACTTAATCATAAACATAATCATACATTGGCCAAGTATGTTTTGCAAGATACGAGGAATTTGACACAGGGACTCTGGAGAGAAGGAATGGTTGACGTTTCGGGTCGAGACCCTTCTCCAGCTTTTTGTGTCTATCAATAGAAATAGACTGTTGAATCTTTGTTTAATATTTAATGTCAGCTTTTTTTCGTCAGAGGATGTTAACATAAGTAACATAATTTTCAACAAGGAAGGGCATCATCAGTTAATATGGGAGATAGGTCTAAATCAGATTCTCAAAATTGGACCCGGAATGTAGTAGGTTATAGGCTCATTATCCCTTTCTTGCTCTATTTTTTGTGCCCTTGCACGGACATTGTACAACAAAACAGGTTGTGTATATATATAGCGGTTCTCTATCTAGAGCATGCTCTGAAAATGAAACTGTAGATTCTGCAGCACCATGGATCAAAGCTAATCTGGACAAAACCCGCTGGAGTGGGCTGATCTTTGATTTATGTTTGAGGTTTGAATGAATGTAAAGAGACATAACATTTCAGTTTGGCATAGTAGCAAGTGCTTTTTTGATGTTAGGTTTCAGATCATTTGTCAGGATCCCAATATTAATCATATACTGTACTTGGCCTCACTTTTGATGCCAAAATGGGTTTGAAATAGCAAACAGTCCAATCCTTTCCCACCAAAAATGGATAAAAAGTTGAAACCCAATTTGCAATTGACTTGAACCATGTTCCTAACATTTTTGTTTCTGTTTAAGTGGATATTGTTTTTACTTTTTCCAGTTTGCATTCTCCTGATTTTAATGGTATAAAAGAAACAACTTCAACTGAGCAGTAGATTTGCTGCCTTACAGCGCCAAAGACCTTGGTTCGATCCTGACTACGGGTGCTGTCTGTAGGGAGTTTGTACATTCTCCCCATCACCTTGTAGGTTTTCCCCATGGGTGCTCTGTTTTCCTCCCACATTCCAAAGACATACATGTTTGTAGGCTAATTGGCTTTGGTAAAGATTATAGGTCCCTAGTGTGTAGGATCGCTGACTTGGTGCAGACTCGGTAGGCCGAAGGGCCTGTTTCTGCACTGTATCTCTAAACTTACTAAACTGCTGAGTCCAGCTAAAACGTTCTTCTCAAATTTACAGATATTCTAAATATAGAAGCTTAAACATTAAAGAAGCTCAAAGACATTTTAGAAAATATCACAAAAATTATAAATTCAATATATTTACCCATTCTTCAAAAAATATAAATAGCTACAAAGCACATCAAACACAACAGCGTAATTTCAGACTAAATGAAAAAAGTAGCAATGGTTTAATATGAAAACACAGAGGACTAATTTAACTCCAGGGAATTAAAAAGAATAGAGTGTTAAAGAAGGAACTGCAGATGCTGGAGAATCGAGGGTACACAAAAGGCTGGAGAAACTCAGTGGGAGCAGCAGCTTCTAAGGAGCAAAGAGTTAAAAAGAATAGATTGCTATAGCCGCCGTGGTCAGAAGCTTTTCGAGCAGGTTTGTCACTAGTTCTCAAGCGTTTTTCTCTAAACAACACAGCTGCAGAAAAACCATCAGCAGCATCGTATCTTAAGTGGAAGAAGACACAATGAAACTATTCACAGCAAAAGTCAGCTGAGAATTGCATCAGTGGTTTGGCCCAGCTTCAAAAATAACTGCAAGGATCCACAATTTACAATTCATCTTTATGCTTTCCAAAAAACCATATTGCAAATAGAATTAACCCTATTAATCCATGAGCAATAGCAGGAAAGAAAGAAAAACATAGCATTTATATGCTGCTTTTCAAGGTCCTGACAGCGGCTAACTTATCCTGAGGAAGCCCCAAGTAATAATAAGAGATGATGATTAAATAATCTGCTTCAGTGATGTTGATTAAGGGATAAATATTTGCCAGGAGTTTGGGGTCCATTTCCCTGCTTTCCTCTGAGATAGTAATGGCTATAGTCACTCAGATCTCATTCAATGCAGGACAATGATTACTGGTAATACTACCAATTAGTAGATATAGTTGGAGCAAAGTATTTTAATTACTGGAAATCAAAAACAAAATCAAACAAAATTCTGTCAGCACTCAGCAGATCAGGCAGCATCAGCGGAGAGGATAGCAGAGTTGACATTTTGGGTCGAGGACCATTTGTCCGGAGTGGAAAAGTGAGCAAACAAGGCTGCTTTAAATTGCGGAAAGGGGAATACATGGAGAGAACAGGGGGAATTGCGATGATCGGGTGCAAACCAAAGCTGGCATGACAACAATCGCTTTGACAATTCACAAGTGTTATCTTCACTTCAACCGAATGACGACAATCCCGAGCATGTTGCACAACCATTTAGCATGTCCGTTCGGTAATTGATTTAGAAGGTGGCTGAAACAACCTATTGTCTCAGTTTACAAATAGGCTTTGTTCGCTCCTCCAAGTACATTTGGTACTTGTGTTCTATTTCAGAAGTATGCTTTTCACTTATTTGAAGTAACCTTTTATGTAAGATAATATTGAAAGACAATATGTAGAAGAACAATGGCATTGGGTTACAAACTGCTCTGACCTTGCATTAAGTGAGATAAAATTGTGGTTAACTAGAAAAACCAGAGGAATGCACACAAGCTTCTAGCACCAACGCTCTAAGTGTAACTGCTTTCAATGCTGATAAGATAGCACAATCAAAAGGCGACAATAAGTTTGAATCCCACGCTCGGAAAGATGAATTCCGTTCAAGATAACACCTCTATTTATTTCGTCAAATCTGATGTGGGGATGCCAAACTCCTATCAATGACTAAAGGTGTAGGAAGGAACTGCAGATGCTGGATTAAGCCGACAGCATGTCTGGAGAAAAGGAATAGGTGACATTTTAAAGAAGGGTCTTGACCCGAAATGTCACCTATTCCTTTTCTCGTGATGCTGTCTGACTGGCTGAGTTACACCAGCTTTTGTGTCTATCATGACAAAAGACTGGAAATGCCACTTTTAGAAACTAAAAGCAAGCTCCCAGCTGGTGAATGCCCATTCTGACATAGTTTATAGGTTGTTTTATTTACTGAACATTTATTTTGTTTGTTTTGCATATTATCTATTTAGTACTGTGTTCACAAACCTCTTGTAAGAATTTTATTGTCCTGTTTCAGTGGATATGACAATAGAACACTCTTGAGGACTCCCGAGGCTGTTGTGAATTCGGCAATGTATCGCAGCAGAGGAGAGCACACATTGTGTCTACAATCTGAATCAGGCAACACCAAAGATCATAGAGCGGAGCTTTTGGCAGCTTTGTTAATGTGCAAGGGAATTATCAACCCTGCTGCTTTCTCTGGTGTTATTGAAAGTGGCAAATCCAAGTTATTCATTCACAATAACAAAAAAATGTAAGTGATGGAATAAAATAAACCAAACGATGAAACAAAATGCAGCAATATTGAACAAGAAGATAAATGGGGGAAGAATGGTAATAGGGATATGACATTCATATGCACCAAGCTTACAAAGTTCAGGGCAAGTTGATAAGGCTGTTACAAACATTAAGAGTATGATCTATTAATATTGACACGGGGGAAATTTAATCCTTCACAACAGGTGGGATAAGTTGTGAAATATGCAAAGCGCATACCCAACCTGACTTGAGAAGAACGAATTCCACTTTAAATAGGGCCAGTTTGAGGAGCTCTGAATAGCCCACTCTGATGAGGCAGGACCATGATTATGGTTTGTAAATTAGCAACTTTTTGAATTTGATAAAGGGAAACTTGATTTAATGACATTCAAAGAAGTTGGCAATTGAAGGGAGGGTGATGAGCCCTATTCATCTGAAGGAGCTCTTCAGGAAGGACCTGGCTCTGTGCATCAAGTGTGCAATGGAGATGGCACTTACAGCCAGCAACTCACAATATTTGGTACACTACAGTTCACTTGCAGGATCTACGCGTGTTGAGTTACCAGAAAGGGCAAGCGGAAGGGATTTCAGAGTTCTAGCTCCCTGAAAGGTGAGATCACACGCAGCATCTGCTGCAGAGAGCTCAGGTGAGGGGTTGGATTTCAATATGGTTTGGAACGATTACATAGTTTGGTGTTCTCTTCACCAATTTGGTTCAGCATGTGAAAGAAAAGAGTTTGCCGAGTATTAGGAAAATGTTAAGCCTGTGGATATAGCTATATTAATCTTACATAGACCCTGTACACACCTCTCAGTAAAAGCAGCTTCCTATGTGTTGGACCAGTTCCGTGATGCTGTCATCTATTGGTCCAGCAGACACTGGGAAGATCAACAATAGAAGGAAGGCTGGAAGGAAATTATTATATTATTGGATGCTCGTGGCATTGTGAGGCCAGTGTTCACTGATTATCCTAAACTGCTGCTGAGAGGGGAAGTCTGCCAGAGAGGTGTGCATGGATGGTGTTGCCTCTTGAACTTCTGCAATGCTGACAGTGAAGCTCCTCCACAGAATTTGGTAAGAACTTCTGCAGGGACTGACTTGCCTCTGAACGTCCGAAAGAAGTTCCATAAAGGCAATAATTGAGGATGTGATGGACTACTACCCCAATTAGAAACATAGAAAATAGGTGCAGGAGTAGGCCATTCGGCCCTTCGAGCCTGCACCGCCATTCAATATGATCATGGCTGATCATCCAACTCAGTATTCTGTACCTGCCTTCTCTCCATACCCCCTGATCCCTTTAGCCACAAAGGCCACATCTAACTCCCTCTTAAATATAGCCAATGAACTGGCCTCAACTACCTTCTGTGGCAGAGAATTCCACATTCACCGCTCTCTGTGTGAAAAATGATGTTCTCATCTCGGTCGTAAAAGACTTCCCCCTTACCCTTAAACTGCAACCCCTTGTTCTGGACTTCCCCAACATTGGGAACAATCTTCCTGCATCTAGCCTGTCCAACCCCTTAAGAATTTTGTATGTCTCTATAAGATCCCCCCCCTGAATCTTCTAAATTCCAGCGAGTACAAGCCGAGTCTATCCAATCTTTCTTCATATGGAAGTATTGCCATCCCAGGAATTAGTCTGGTGAACCTTCTCTGTACTCCCTCTTTGGCAAGAATATCTTTCCTTAGCTTAGGAGACTACAACTGTATGCAATACTCCAGGTGTGACCTCACCAAGACCCTGTACAACTGCAGTAGACCTCCCTGCTCTTGTACTCAAATCCTTTTGCTATGAATGCCAACATACCATTCGCTTTCTTCAATGCATGCGACCCAAGCAGTCATTCCAAGTCCGACAGAGGTTCACCTGCACCTCCTCCAACCTCATCTACTGCATCCGTTGCTCCAGATGCCAGCTGATCTACATCGGTGAGACGAAGCGGAGGCTGGGCGATCATTTCGCCGAACACCTCCGCTCTGTCCGCAATAACAAACCCGACCTCCCGGTGGCTCAGCACTTCAACTCCCCCTCCCACTCCGTATCCGACCTCTCGGTCCTGGGCCTCCTCCACGGCCAGAGTGATCAACACTGCAAGTTGGAGGAACAGCACCTCATATTCCGCTTGGGGAGTCTGCATCCTCTGGGCTTAAACATTGAATTTTCTCAATTCTGTTAACCCAGACTGCCTCCCCCCCACCTCTCCCTCAGCCCCTGACATTCCTTCTCCATCTTCCCCCCCCCCCCCAGTCGCACTAGCTTCTCATTTTCACACCACAAACAGCTTACAATGGCCTGCTTCCTTTATCACCAATACTTTTTTGCATATCTTTCACTCATTGTTCCTTATCTCTCCACATCACTGTTTATATCTCTCGTTTCCCTGATCCCTGACCAGTCTGAAGAAGGGTCTCGACCCGAAACGTCGCCTATCTCCTTCGCTCCTTAGATGCTGCTGCACCCGCTGAGTTTCTCCAGCTTTTTGTGTAACCCTGCCTACTTTCAATGACTGGTGTACCATGACACCCAGGTCTTGTTGCATCTCCCCTTTTCCTAATCAGCCACCATTCAGATAATACTCTACTTTCCTGTTTTTGCCACCAAAGTGGATAACCTCACATTTATCCACATTATACTGCATCTGCCATGCATTTGCCCACTCACCCAACCTATCCAAGGCACATAGATGAATGGTCTCCAAAAACATGCAGTAGGCTTTAGAGTATCCCAGTAAAGTATTTCCACAAATGCAACCCAATCTGCTCTGTGATTCCAGCAATTTTGGTTTTTAGCCCAGATTTGCAGATTTTTTTAATTTTCATGATCCAATAAAGTGGCAAGCATATTTAAAATGTTGAATGGCCCAATCTACCTTTCATGTTCTAATTCAACGTTCCTATCAGTTCCTTTTCGTTATTCATTAATATCCCCATCAGTGGTATTTCATCTTTCAGTAGCTGGCGTCATTCCCTACGTCCCTAAGCCCTTGAGCTTTGACAGTAAGTCAATATCTTCTCTGAAAAGCTGCAACATAACGAGGTGTACAGTTACAGACATCATCCTGTATTACCAGGCAGAAAAGGATGAGGTCACAAGGACAACTCACCTTCTTGCAGCTGACATTGCAGAAACATATTCCACTTTTCTGAGAGCTCCAATATAGCTAAATGGCTCCAATATGTGAAACGGTTTATCTAAATAATTTTAATTTATTTTTAATGCAAGAACCTAATGCTGCACATTACTTACTAGTGGAATCTTCGATATCTGACAGGAAAGTAACAGAGCAAAAAGATTCAAGGAAACGGAAAATACTGCAGAGAGTGCAACAGGTGGACAATCCACAATATCAAATCTATTCTCTATAGTGTAAATCTAACCGTTAAAAGTTAAGATCTGTTCAATTACATGAAATTGTTACAACAATGAGCTCACCACATTAATTCACCATTACAAGTTGCTCCATTGTCATAACAAGTCTCCTTTCTCAGCACAGCATCTTAAAATGGAAATGTGCTCTCAACACCCTGTGTTTTTCTGTTCATTATTTTACTGTTGCCCACATTCACAGATAAATCCTTAATGGCAATGTTTTATCCACGATCATAGTTGTTACCTAATTTAAAATAACTAATTTATTATCTCCAGTGTAAGATTTGTATCACATTTTGTTATGTACTGTGGGTTTGACTGTTGAAATCACCAACCATTCATAAACTAATTAAATACTTTTATTTTACTTGAGGAGTTTTGCATCTGTTATACATAAATCTCACCTTCAGTAATTGTGAAGACTTTCAAAACGTTTAGATAGTTGTATTACTCAGGTGGAATATTTGAATCTCAGGAGTGAATCTGTTAATTATAGCAGAGGAATTGATTCATTGATGTTTGGCCGTTAAATGGGCAATTAAGTGGGGTTTCTACACAAGGAACCAAACTAAACAGACTCCATTAAAGGGCATGTAAAAGCAATTAAAAAATAATAATTTAAAATAAATCGTTTAGTTTTACATATTAAAAATAATAATTTTTATATTTTCTTTAATATTTAACATTTATTGTTGAAAACAATTTTTCAAAACATGCAAATTTGCAACTAATTTTAATGTCAAATTGATAAATGTCTAACTGAGAGCTTCGGCATTAGCTGACAGCTTCTTAACTCAGTGTCAGAAAACAATGTGTTAGGTTTTGTGGGAATCAACGGCTTGATTCATCTGGAACTACACTGCTGAGTTAGTGCTGGGTCTGTTTGTTTTAACTACAACACAGCAGGCAGCTCTGTAACTTCACAGGCACAATACAGAAGAGTCAGTCTACTTTAAGTAAGTACCATCTGCCAGCCTTTGCTGATCAGTCATTGCTGAATGAAATGGGAACCGTGGTTATTCAAGGATGCAAGATAAGCTAAAATCAGAATTAATACTTCAATAAAATAGCTCCTTAATAAAAATGCCGCTAATTTTTAAAACGTCAGAAGCAATATGCCATATATAATCCTAATTGGGTTAAGCAGCAACTATATAAAACCAAATATTCAAGAAGGAACTGCAGATGTTGGAAAATCGAAGGTAGACAAACGTGCTGGAGAAACTCGGCGGGTGCAGCAGCTGTTCTGATCATGAAAGATGTAATTTAAATTTTAAAATGTTTACATAAATTAATCCTCTGGGTATTTTATATATTTAAAAACATGGATCACTTCCTTAATCAATCTCAAAAGCAGGGATAGATAAATAGGGAAATTAGAGCAATTAGACTAACACCAATTGTCAGGAAATGCCAGAATATATCACAATGTGATAATGAGATACATGCAAATTCACAAAATTGATTGGGTGCAGTCAACATAACTTTAGTGGAGGATTTTTTCTCTTGACATATCTTTGCAGATATGTCTGGTAGGGTTGATGACAGAATACAAAACACATGAACAGCTAGACTTTCGAAAGGTATTAGATAAAGTACGATACAAAGGGTTTTAAATGAACTGAGTGCTCATGGAGTTGAGGATAATATATTGGCTGTTGTTCTTTAAATGAATCCTCAGCTGGATAGGTTTTTACTAGACACTGCTACAAGGTTCCGTTTTGGGGAGTCTGCTATATGTAATATCTGAGATGAAGAGCTACTCTAAAATAATCGAGTTTGCTTATAAATCATAGTTGGCTATAATTTAGGGCAATACAAAAAGTCTGCGAATGAACAGATTAAGTAAAAGGGCATGAAAGTTGCAAACTTAAATGTTGGTATACAGCAGGACCTTGGGGAGCAAGTTCATCAAATGTGGTTACAAGTGCGACAAATGTAATGCCGATCATTGCTCAATTTGGACGGGAAATTATATATTGACCTTCAGAAAAAAGAGAATGGAGTAAAAGAATTAAGAGCCAATGCAACAATCGTACAAGGCTTTGCTAAGACCTTGCTTAAAAGACTGTGTGCAGTTTTGGGCTCTATAGTCATGAAGGATATATCTGCCTTAAGATCAACCCTCAACTTCCGGCAGGGTTGGTGGTTGCGGCAGATAATCTAGTGGCATTTAAGAGGCTTTTGGATAGGTATTTGGCTATGCAGGGATGGAAGGATATGGATTATGCTCAGATTGATAAGAGATGGTCTTAGCATCATGTTTGGCACAAACATTGTGGGCAGATGGACCTGCTCATGCGCTGCACTGTTCTTTGTTCTATGTTCTATGTCAATTTTCCAGATTGATTCCTGATATAAAGGGTATGCCCTATGAGGAGAGATTAAGAAGTTTAGAAGAAAAGTATTGTCAGCAATGCATAGAAGCTGGTTATTCCATTGAAATTATATTGAATAAATTTAACAACGATGAGCTCAGGCATTCAGGGATGAAATGTGAAGTTAATTTCTCAGAGGGCGCTAAAATGTTTTGAAATTCTCTACATAAAGAGCATAGAAGCTTAATATTTTGGTACATTCTAATTGGAGATTGATAAAACTATTGAATTGTAAGGAAATCACGAGATTTAGTTTAAAGATACAGCATGGAAACAGCCCCTTTGGCCGATCGAGTCCTCTTCAACCAGCGATCCTTGTACATTAACACTATCCTACACACTAAGTGACAATTTGCTATTGTTACCAAAGCCAATTACCCTACAAAGCTGTACATCTTTGGAATGTGGGAGGAAACCGGAGCACCCGGGGAAAACCCACGCAGTCACGGGGAGAACCTACGAATTCTGTACAGGCAGCACTGACAGTCAGGATCCAACACGGGTCTCTGGCGCTGCAAAGGGCCTGTCCCACTTAGACAAGTTTTCAGCGGTCTGCCGGCGACTGTCAAGTTCGCGGCACTCGCCTGAAAAACCGGGAACTGGAACGGCGACTGTCAGAGTGGAAACACACACAAACACATCGCAAAGGTGGGGGCCAGGGAAAACGGGGGAGCGCTGTCTGAAATTCATACAATGCAAAGCCAAGGTGATACAGACACACGCCGCCATGAACAGGAAGGTTAAGACGGCTAGCACAGTGTACGGTAAGTCCTTTAATGGGGGGGGGGGAGGGGAGAAGGGGGGAGACGGGGGGGGGGGGGGGGAGAAGGAGTGGAGTCACTTTTTAAAAAATCACACAACTTTTAATAAGCCAGAGATGCACAGCTGTGAAGTTAAGCGGGCATTTAACATAACCGGACGGTTATCCTTGGTTCTGAAAACTCGGGCTTACGTTTTTTCCCCCAAAGAGCCAATGAAAAGCCCGGTCAGCAGAGACAATTAACTAAAACGACCTACGACTACCTCAACTACCTATAACTACATGGCGACCGCACTACAGCTGCACCTACAGGATTAGCAATTTTCTCCATGGCGACCATTTTTGGTAGCAGAAATTTTTCAACATGTAAGGAAATCACAAGATCACAACAACATGTTGAAAAACTTGCGGCGGTTATACTGAGGCCGCGACTAGTTCCCAGAATGCAGGAACTCCTCGTGACCATGAAGGAGACTCACCAGAGACCACCAGCAAACATGTAGCGACCATGTGGCGATCATGTGGCGAGCGCAGAGTCTCCTGCACTCACCTAAAAAGTCACCTACGTGGGACAGGCCCTTAAGGCAGCAACTCTACCGCTGCGCCACTATGCCACCCAATGTGGGAATTGATCAAGAAGGATGAGCTAGGGCGCAGGATACGCCACAGAAAAGACAAGTAGTCGCTATTTCATACGTACTTAATGAGTAAAAAATGAATAAATATAAAAGTTTCGCTATTTAGATTACTCTATTTGCTCAATCCCAGGAATACCCATAACTGCTGTATTTTTGAATGGGGGTTCGGCAAAAAAACAGAAAAACTTTGGAACGTAATCCACTTCCACATATCTTTTTCACACCAACTCCCACCGTTTAACTGGATGGTCTTACACAGTACTGGCTACATTTGTATAATTATATCTCAAATTCCAAGTGAAATCACCAAAAAAATGTATTCCACAGATTTAAAGTCAAACATATTTGTGAAACAGCCACTATGGATGGGGAAGATCAAATCTTTAAGCATTAAAAGATGAACTGCAGCATTTTCATGTTTGTCCTGATAATGTTGAATTTAAGAAAACAAACTGAATAGAGTCCAATTTTCTTGACAGAAATTCTACCTTATTTGATTATGATAAATATCCCAGAATAAAAAAATAAGTCAATGCATACTTTCAAAAAAATGTTTTTGGTGCTAAGAATGTATCAAGTTTTTTTTCATAATGAATGACTTTAAAGTTGCATGATAAGCAAAAATAAGCTGCTAAAGAAACTCTGTAGGTTAAACAACAGTGGGGAAATGAATCATCAATGTTAAGGGTCAAGGTCCTATATCAGCTTAGTTCTACTCGCTGTTTTTTGCTCCAGATTCCAGCATCTACAATCTCTTGTGTATCTTAATTATGTACTGGATTCATTGAAAACATAACTGGGAAAAAGCATAACTGCATGTATAAACCATTAAATATTAACAATGTAGCATGAACGGTGAATTAAATAACTGCAGCTGCTGCAAATTTCTAAAGTAGGTCAGAGAAGAAAACGAGTTATGGGAGAGAATGCATCAAGGACATTTTTGGCTTGGTTCATTTTCTTATTAATCGATTTCTGAAATAAACATCGGGAAATTAGCGAACAAATCACATAAAAACAACTATACAAACAGCGAACATACAGATATACAGAGTTAGCAGAGACTGTAGTAAAGGCTCATATTTTCAAGTTTACAGCATCTTATTTATCAGGACAGGTTCAATATGTTGGGTGAACTTTGAAATAATCCGATCAAGATGAACAAGACGGATTTATGAAAGAGACTGCTGGTTCGTGAGGCAGATGTTGATGCACTGTACTCTTTCAAGCAAGAGCTTGATCTTATTGAGAGTTTCATATTGCTGTCATATGTCATTAGAAAATAGACAATAGTCAATAGGTGCCAGAGTAGGCCATTTGGCCCTTCGAGCCAGCACCGCCATTCACTGTGATCATGGCTGATCATCCACATTCAGTACCCTGTTCCTGCCTTCTCACCATATCCCCTGAGTCCGCTATCTTTAAGAGCTCTATCTAACTCTCTCTTGAAAGCATCCAAAGAATTAGCCTCCACTGAGGCAGAGAATTCCACAGATTTCTCATCTCTGTTCTAAATGGCCTAGCCCTTATTCGTAAACCGTGGCCCTTGGTTCTGAACTCCCCAACATCGGGACCATGTTTCCTGCCTCTAGCGTGTCCAATCCCTTAATAATCATATATGTTTCAATAAGATATCCTCTCATCCTTCTAAATTCCAGAGTATACAAGCACAGCCACTACATTGTATCAACATACGACATATCCCAGGAATTAACCTCTTGAAACTATGCTGCACTCCCTCAATAGCAAGAATGTCCTTCCTCAAATTTGGAGACCAAACCTGCACACAATACTCCAGGTATGTCTCACTTGGGCCCTGTACAACTGCAGAAAGAACTCTTTGCTCCTATACTGAACTCCTCCTGCTAGCTTTCTTCACTGCCTGCTGTACCTGCATGCTTACTTTCAGTGAGTGATGAGCAAGGACCCCCAGATCCCGTTGTACTTCCCCTTTTCCCAACTTGGTGCCATTCAGATAATAATCTGCCTTCCTGTTTTTGTCACCAAAGTTGATAACCTCACATTTATCCACATTAAACTCCATCTGCCATGCATCCGCCTACTCACCCAACCTGTCGAAGTCACCCTGCATTCTCATAGCATCCTCCTCACAGTTCACACTGCCAGCCAGCTTTGTGTCATCTGCAAATTTGCTAATGCTACTTTGAATCCCTTCATCTAAATCATTGATGTATATTATAAATAGCTGTGGTCCCAGCACCGAGCCTTGCGGTACTGCACTAGTCACTGCCTGCCATTCTGAAAGGGACCCGTTAAACCCTACTATTTGTTTCCTGGCTGCCAACCAATTTTCTATCCATGTCAGCACTCTACCCCCAATACCATGTGCTCTAATTTTGGCCCACTAATCTACTATGAGGGACCTTAGCAGATGCTTTCTGAAAGCCCACGTACACCACATCCACTGGCTCTCCCTTGTCCATTTTCCTAGTTACATCCTCAAAAAATTCCATAAGATTAGTCAAGCATGATTTACCCCTTCGTAAATCCATGCTGACTCGGACCGATCCTATTACTGCTATCCAAATGTGCCACAATTTCATCTTTTATAATTGACCCCAGCATGTTCCCCACCACCGATGTCAGGCTAACTGGTCTATAATCCCGTTTTCTCTCTCCCACCTTTCGTAAAAAGTGGGTTAACATAAGCTACCCTCCAATCCACAGGAACTGATCCTGAATCTACAGAATATTGGAAAATTATGGCCAATGCATCCATAATTTCTAGAGCCACTTCCTTAAGCACCCTGGGGTGCAAACCATCAGGCCCTGGGGATTTATCAGCCTTCAGTCTATCCAACACCATTTCCTGCCTAATGTGAATGTCCTTCAGTTCCTCTGTCACCCTTGGTCTTCTGGCCACGACTATATCAGGGAAATTGTTTGTGTCTTCCTTAGTGGATGGATCCAAAGTACCTGTTCAACTCATCTGCCGGTTCCTTGCTCCCTATAATAAATTCACCTGTTTCAATCTTCAAGGGTCCAACTTCGGTCTTAACTAATTTTTTCCTCTTCACATACCTAAAGAAGCTTTTACTATCCTCCTGTATATGCTTGGCTTGCTTACCTTCGTACCTCATCTTTTCTTCCCGTATTGCATTTTTAGTTATCTTTTGATGCTCTTTAAAGATTTCCCAATTCTCTGGCTTCTCACTCATCTTTGCTATGTTATACTTCTCTTTTATTTTTATACTGTCCTTGACTATCTTTGTCAGTCATGGTCACCCCTGAATCTTTCTTCCTCTTTGGAATGAACTGATCATGCACTTTCTGTATTATTCCCAGAAATACTTGCCATTGTTGTTCCACTGTCATCCCTGCTCGGGTATCTTCCCAGTCATCTTTGGCCAGATCCTCCATCATAGCTCCATAGTTCCCTTTGTTCAACTGTAATACTGACACTTCCGATTTTCCCTTCTCCTTCTAAAATTGTAGATTTTATTTCGGAGTCACGTGAGTGACTACGTGAAGAGCCTGCCAGCCCGCATGCGCGTCATTATCGTCTAATGCATGGCGCAACGGCTGGCTGGGAGGCGCTCTGCTCCTCCAGCGATAAGTTTAAAATGGCCCTACGGGTAAGTTTCTCTTATTCTGAGGTCGTATTTGTTCTGAAGTTTGCTTGCAGAACGGTAAATTCCCAAACTTGATGGAGAAGACCAGGGCAAAATCCAAGACGACCAGAGCCGCGGGGAAATCGGCTACAGAGGACCGCGGGAGTGCGGGTAGCCGGCGGCGGTCAATATCACCACCCGAGTCGCTGACAGTGCAGTCAGTGGCTTCCGGCCTAGTGCCTCTTGAATCCGCTGTGGTTCCCCAGACAGGGGGTAAAGCCAAAAGTAAGACAGACAGGCCTGTGGACTCGGATGAGTCAGGCCGGGAGGACTCGCCTCCTTCAGTGGATATCTCGAATGGAGCATCTAATGGAAAAGATGCTCCACCATGATATGATCCAACAAACGGAGTTATATCAGCCCGGGTCTCCTCGGAGGCCCACGGTGGCGCCTGGTTCAGGGCTGCACAATGTCTCCCTCTCCGAGCAGGGGAGCGTACATAGTCATTACTGGGCTGGCTCCGAATTCGGTGGAATGCTGAAGAACATACCAGTGTGTGTAGGGAGCACGAAGCACAGGATTTGCCTGCCATAGCCTCTAAATTCGCGATACCCTCGCAAACGGGGAGCCGTTACAGGAGGAGCTGGCTGCAAGTATTAACTACCTCACCTCCCACCAGCTGCAGGAGCAGGTGATGGCAGATACATCCGCCAAATACAAGGCACCTGCAAACTGTGCTTCGTTAAGTGTACCGGCTATGAACAACTCGATTTGGGAACATATTACAGGGGGCATCAGGGCCCAAGAAGTAAAACTCCAGAAAATCCTCAAATTGCTGGCATCGGGCATAACGGTGTTTGCCAGGTCCGTGGATGGAGGGCCATTGTCAGATGAGCAACAGGATGCCCTGGCACTGATGTGCAATGCACATTTTGAGATCAATTGCTTCCGCAAAAGTGCCATCTGACCTGCCCTGAACCCCAAATTTGTGGGGTTGTGCAAAGCCAGCAACATACAGCCACCGAATCTCCTCTTCGGAGAAAACCTACCAAAACAGGTCAAGAACCATGATGAAGAGGCGAAGGCTGTCGGGCTGATGAAGGCGCCGTCAACTAGCAAAACCTCTCAATTCCGGCGGCAGCACCCCTAACAGCAAAAAGCAGTTTCCGGAAGCTGGTGAAAGCTCAAAGGCTGTATGTTCTGGGCAAAGGTCTTTTTTAGGCCAAGGCCCAAGCCGGCCTTCTTGGAAGATGTGCCATTCACACACTGCAGCACCCCTACCCCCCAAACCCGGGGGCGGAAGTAATAACCATGAAACCACTGGTAACCATAGAGGTAGGTGGGTCTGGTTCCTTCCAGAACATGGGGTGTGTGGACCATTTACAAGTTGGTGAGAGATTACACTTGTTTTTTAATGCATAGAGTTCGATAACATCAGATCCATTTATACTGCACAGTATACAGGGGTTCCAAATTGACTACCACCCACACAGCATGCACCAAACCGGACGTTCGTTCTTTCGCAGCAGGAAGGTTTGGATGTGCCAGCAGAAATTCAGAAATTACATTCAAATGGGGTAAGTGAGAGGTCAAGGCATGAACCTCACAAATTTGTCTAATATATTTACAGGGGAAAAGAAAGATAGAGGATGCCGTATCATCCTTGATTTGACTCAGCTTAACGCTTTTGTGCAGTATAAATATTTTAAAATGGAAACCTTTGTTACTGCCAAACAACTGATTTCCAAAGGATGCTTTATGGCATGCATCAATCTCAAAGATGCATACCATTTGGTACCCATTCACAGGGATCACCGTAGGTATTTGAAGTTTAACAGGATGGGGTAACTGTGGCAGTTTAAGGCATTGCCTAATGGGTTAACATCAGCCCCCAGATTATTTCCCAAATTATTAAAACCGGCACTTGAGCTCAAAAATATGTTGTCATGGCATACTTAGATGATATCCTAATCATAGGGACATCATCAAACCCAAAATTTGTGTTCACTTTCTGGAGAATTCTAATGGAACAGATATCATCCTTATATTTAAATTCCCCAGCAAAATTTCTGAAGAAACCAAGGAATTACTTATTATGCATAAAAATAGTTCATGGTTTCTACTTCATCATTACAATTTTATAGTTTGATCTTAACAATTATTCTAGACTGGAAGGAGTAGAGGAAATTGCACTAAATCAATAGTATGCAAGAAATTTAATGTGAGGCAATGATCAAAGGCACCAGAGAACTTTGGCTAATGCACAAACAGAAAAAAACAGATGATGCACAACTAAAGATGCTAAATATACATAAAATGTTCCATTATTCTTCTGAAGACATGTACACATTTTAATATTAGATGAACAGGAAGTTTCTCCTTATATATGTACACGAGTGAACCAGAGCTATTGTCTGTCATATGTTATTTAGCACCTTATTATTTTCAGCTCATGCCTCATGAAGAAGATAATAACAGTTAAGCAATGAAGGTTTAATGCCATGTTAGCCACTTAATCCTCTCCCTGGCACTTTTGTTTTACATATTATTTTACAAGATGTAGACATTTCTGGAAAGACAGGCATTATTCTCTGTAACCTAATTGCTCGTGAACTGAGAAAGCCATCAAGAGCAACCATGTTATTGTGTCTGACATCACAGTGATAAGACCAGATGACAGACTACATGCAACACTACCCCCTCCCCCCTTCGCCCTCCCCCCCCCACCCAGCCTCAGCCAAGGACATCCGTGAGCCAGTATTTTCTATGGCAGTGCAGTGGTTTTGTGATTACTATTAGTGAAACTAAGAATTTAAAGTTAATTTCACCAGCCAACATATTGGAATGATCCAGAAATCTTGTTGCGAGTCGCGTAACTGACCACTGCGACAGTGTACCCTTGAAACTAAACTAAATTGTTCATAGTTTTAGTGGAATACCCCCATAATAGGCTTGAAACCACAAATCCCTACCTTCTTGATAACTATTCATTTCCACCTTCATAACATGGCCGAAGTCCACTGCAGCCTCAGCTCAAGGGCTGACAAAATAAATAACTACTCCTTATCAGCTCTTGACTCAACCTCATCAGTGCCTTCCTGGTGAATCTCCCACAATCTACTATCTGTCAACTTGAGCTCCATCAAAAAACATTCCCAGTTTTGTTGTGCTTACTCAGATAGAATAGCAATCTCCTGGCTATAAATGTCTGGCCCCGTTGACATCCGATCCAAATCTATAGTCCTCTGGGCTATCTACATTCCACCAGTTCTACCTCTTGATCATAACCAAAAGTAAACCTGTCCAGCAGCAATGTATTCCGATATAAATTTTCACAACTTACTCCTTTCCTCCCTAAACCATTCAGCCTGCATACCACTTTCCCTTTCTTTAACACAAACTTCAACCAAGCTTTTGGTCATTTGCCCCATAAGCAGATCAAGTAGTGTCAACTTTTGATTGATAATATTCCTGTAAAGTCCTTAGGGTAGAGTTGCTATGCATATTGTGTAGGAAGGAGCTGCAGGTGCTGGTTTAAGGGCCTGCCCCACTTTCACGACCTCTGCCGAGCTTGCCCTTGACTCATACTCGCAGCATGGTCGTCACAAGGTCGTAGGTAGGTCATAGGTAGGTCGCAAAGCTAGTCGTAGGTACTCGTGGCTTCAAGTAGGTCGGGCGTTTTTCTAGCCTGATGAAAAATGTCCACGAGTAAAAAAGGTAATGAATTAGGTCGTGAAAGAGGGACAGGCCCTTTACACTGATGATAGGTATTGTCTATCTTCCTATGCATATTGGTTGAAATGGAATATGTTGCCATGGTAAAAGCTAGCTTCGGACGATAGCTAAAATAAAACAATTCCTCTAGTTTGTCGACCTCGAAAAGATCATCCACACATTTATCTCCTCCCACCTCGATTACTGCAACTCCCTTTACACTGGCATCAGTCAATCTTCCCCGTCCAGCCTGCAACTGGTCCAAAACGGCGCAGCGAGATTCCTGACGGGCACCCGAAAAAGGGACCTCATCACCCCGATCCTGGCCTCTCTCCACTGGCTCCCTGTGCGGTTCCGAATAAATTTCAAGATCCTTCTTTATGTCTACAAAGCCCCTAACGGGCTTGCCCCCACCTACATCAAAAGTCTGCTCACCCACCACACCACCTCCAGGCCCCTCAGATCGGCCGACTTGGGGTTACTGAACATCCCGCGGTCTAGGCATAAGCTCAGGGGCGACCGCGCCTTTGCGGTTGCAGCTCCTAGACTATGGAACAGCATCCCTCTTCCCATCAGAACTGCCCCCTCCATCAACTCTTTTAAGTCGCAACTTAAAACTCATCTTTACTCTCAAGCCTTTCTTGACGTCCTCTGAGGGAAGGCTACATGCATGTATTTATGTATGTACTTAATCTATGAACCACTGTTGTATAACATTAGTACCTCCACCAATGTAAAGCACTTTGGTCAATGAGAGTTGTTTTTTAAATGTGCTATAGAAATAAAAGTGACTTGACTTGACATTAAAAAAATGGAATAAAAAAGCATGAGAAGAGATAAAAAAAAAGCTGGAGCTATGGTGGGAGAGAAATGAAGAGAAATATTATCTTTGTGCCAGGCAGGCCATTCACGTGACTAACTCTCAGGAACACAGTCACTGAAATATATGATCCTCTTGAGGCACTGGCAGAGGATCAGAGATAATAGTCCCACTAAATTTGCACAACTGGCATTGGAAGAGAGCATCAGACCAAGAAAGAAACTGTAAAATATTTAGAGAAAAGAAAGAAATTACTAACATTTTTCAAGGTTGACAGATTGTTGATTTCAGTTCCAGAGCGAGTGAAGTGAATTTGAGTTTATTGTCATATACATAAGTACAGTAAAGGGCCTGTCACACCAGCATGCAACTCTATGCGCGACCTAACATCACTTGAGCTGTCCGGCGTCGCGGGGCCGGTCCCACTTCGATCGCCGGAGTTGTGCGGAGTTCGGCCCGACATCGCGCGGGGCTCCGAAAAACTGACCGTTCAAAAATTCCGCGCGGCAACGGCTTGTCAGCTCGTAGTCGCCTCGACGCATTACACACCGCCTCGACGTCGTGCCTCCATGACCCTCTCTGTAGGTGCCTCCGTGACACTCTCTGTGTGTGGCTCCGTGGCCCTCTCTGTGTGTGCATCTGTGCCCCTCTCTGTGTGCCCCTCTCTGTCCTGGCGAACTTACCTTTAAGACTTCGCTCCAAGTTCGCCTCACTTTGCACCACTCACCCAACCTCCGTGCGGCCCTCGCTGCCGGTTTGGCCGCACTTGCCGCATGCAGGCGCATGATGGTGGGAACGGCCCTGTACAGGGATCACCCGACCTCCGCGCGGCCCCCGCTTCTAGTTTGATCGCGCTCATCGCATGGAGTCGGATGCTGGTAGGACAGGCCCTTAAGGTTCAGGTACAATGAAAAGATTGGAGTGAACAGAAAAAGATGATAGACGCTTTGTGCAAACGTTCACATTGAGGAAGCATGTTCATTGTGGAGCAAGACATGGTCCATAGTGTTTTGTTGCTGAGGTGGGATTAGAGTTGTGCAGATTAATTCAAGAACCTGATAATTAATAGACAATAAACAATAGGTGCAGGAGTAGGCCATTCGGCCCTTCAAGCCAACGCCGCCATTCAATATGACCATGGCTGATCATTGTTGGAAAATAGCTGCTCCTGAACCTGTTGGTGTGGGACCAGGCTTTGTTACCTCCTGTCCGACAGTAAAAGTGAGAAGAGAACATGGCATACATGATGGGGATGCCACCTCGTTGCGGCAGCGTCTCATGTAAATGCTTTTGATTGTGGGAATGTTGTGCCTGTGATGAATCAGCTTGAGTCCACCATGCTCTGTAGCCCTTTGTGTTCTTGGCCACGATGCAACCAATCAGAATACTTGCTACGGTGCATCTTTAGACATTTGGCAGAGTATTTGATGACGTTAAATCTCTTTAAACCTCTATGTTTAAAGGAAGTAGAGGCACTGGCACTCCTTTTTCATGAGTATATCTATGTGCTGGGCCCAGGACAAGTCATCTGAGATGTTGATAGCCGGGAACTTGAAGCTGCTAACTCTCTACATCACTCATCCACTGATAAAAACTGGTAGGGACTTGGTCTCCTGACTTCCCCTTTCTGAAGTCAATGATTAGTCGTTAATTCTGTTAACATTCAGCAAGAGGTTAGTGATGCAGCACCACTCAACCTGGTATCCTATCTTTATTCTGTACGCACAACAGTGGTGTGATCGGCAATTTTGTAGATGGCATTGGAGTTGTGCTTGGTCAGAGAAACATAGAAAATAGGTGCAGGAGGAGGCCATTTGGCCCTTCGAGCCAGCACCGCCATTCATTGCGATCATGGCTGATCGTCCCCAATCAATAACCCGTGCCTGCCTTCTCCCCATATCCCTTGAATCCACTAGCCCCTAGAGCTCTATCTAACTCTCTCTTAAATCCATCCAGTGATTTGGCCTCCACTGCCCTCTGTGGCAGGGAATTCCACAAATTCACAACTCTCTGGGTGAAAAAGTTTTTTCTCACCTCAGTCTTAAATGGTCACCACTTTTTTCTAAGACTGTGGCCCCTGGTTCTGGACTCGCCCAACATTGGGAACATTTTTCCTGCATCTAGCTTATCCAGTCCTTTTATAGGTTTCTATAAGATCCCCCCTCATCCTTCTAAACTCCAGTGAATCATAGATGTGTGTTTAAAATGATTAGACCAATCGGCCTTGAGGTATTTCTATACTGACAGTCAGTGAAAAAGAGATGTTGTTAGTGATCCATACTGAATGAGCCAGGGAGTGGGGCATAGAACGTTACTGCCATGGGATGGTGGTCGGGACAGATACAATAGTGGTGTTTAAAAGGCTTTTAGATAGGCACATGGAAGTGCAATGCATTGAACGATCTGGATCAACTTAGCATCATGTTCAGCACATTGGGCTGAAGACCTGTTCATGAGCTGTACTGTTCTATGCAGGAAGGAACTCTGAAGAATTAGTCTGAAGAAAGGTCGAGACCCGAAACGCCACTCATTCCTTCTCTCCAGAGATGCTGCCTGTCCCGCTGAGTTACTCCAGCTTTTTGTGTCTGTATTGTTCTATAGTATATCAAAGGTTTAAAGGTTCATTTATTGTCACAGACACCAACTATTGTAGTGAAATTCAAGTTGCCATTGTCTATAAAGAGAAAGTCAAGGATTGAGTTGCAAAGGGAGGTATGGAGGCCCAGATCTTGGAGTTTGGTGATGTTTGGAGGAAATCATTGTACTGAATGCAAAGATGTAGTTGATGAACAGCAGCCTGACATCTGTATTCCTGTTTTGCAATTGGTCCTGAGCAGAGTGCAGAGCCTGTGAGATAGCATTTGCTGCTGACCTGAAGCAGTTCCAGGCCATTTCTGAGGCAGGTGTTGATTTGCACCAGAACCAACCTGGCAAAGCATTCCTACGACCTTGGTTACTCACGGCCTAGGTCAATGAAATGTGACATAACTCTGAATAAGAATGAAATGTGAATAAAACTCTGAATAAAAGACATCTAAAGTAGGGCAAGAAAAGCAGTTGCATGCTGGTTTGTTGAATATTTAATCTGCCTAAGAGACAAATTTTCCAATGTCTTCAATTGGAAGCTTTTTCAACGTCCATAAAATGCATTGGGACAAAAGATTTTTAAAGCCAGAACTTTCAGCTGAACTGCATTGATGTACACCTCAATATTATGCATTATTCTTTCGAAAGATTGTTTATTTCCAGTTTATCTTTTCTTGATAATTAAGTGAGGGATTCAAAATATTTACATTTCCATCTAACTAATAATGTAATGGATATATTGTAAAGATTTGGCCAGTAAGGCTCAACTTAATTCTTCCTCAATTCTGGCATTGCATGCACTACACCATCTTAACATTCTGTTTAAGTGAGACTGGCAGATGGCATGAAGTTGAGGATGATTCCGTGTTGCAGGCTTATGTTCTCCTCATTAATTCAGAAAGGTCCTTCATACCTGGTAAAGAGGAGCTTGCATCTTCTTATCCAGACGGAACCTGAGCCTTGGTACTAGATGGGACATGAAACTTTCCTAAGCTACTGAGCCATTATATGTTCACGAAGGAACTGCAGATGCTGGAAAATCGAATGTAGACAAAACTGCTCGAGAAACTCAGCTGGTGCGGCAGCATCTATGGAGCGAAGGAAATAGGCAAAGTTTTGGGCCAAAACCCTTCTTCAGACTGATGCAGGGTGTGTGTGTGGGGGGGGCATTATATCCCTGGATCTAATGCACTGTTACAAGATATTTGATTATATCCTGGTGATAATGAACATGACCACTGTAGCAGGGTGATGTAATTGACAACTATATTTTAATAGATTTAATATTCTCAAGGTTAAAACTGGCTGTGCAAAATATATATTGGAACGATTTCAAATGCAAAGAGTCCCCGTTTACTTGGTTTGTGCATAGAATAAACAGGGTGCTATCTTCAGTGGGCGATGGGAAAAATGCACCAGTTACTATTTCATCTTTGCAAAAACAGAAACCATATTGTGAGAGTTCACAGTGACTACATCAGTTTTGGACGAGTTTCAAGCAAAGCCCATACTGCGAGCCTCGAAATAAACCTGGATGAATGGTTCTCCCATTTAAAGGAGTACTTATCAGTCCAACCCTACCTCTGGCTGCAATAGAGCAAGGTTCACTTTTCATCTTTTCTTCACTCCCTCCCATTCATTTTCTTGCTTGTTTCTAACAAATGCAGAAGATCAAATTCAAAATGCATTTTCAAAATTTAAACAAGATGTCTTCAAGAATGATTCATATAACTGCACCCCCTCCAGGCGAAAAAAGGAAAGCAAGATTTGGTCACAACACTTTGAGGTGTTTATAATATCTTTTATCTGTAACATAACACTAAATCTTCAAATGTAGGTAATCTGAACTAAAAGAGAAAAAGCTGAAAGTGCACAACAGGTCAGTAGCTACACAGAATATGAATATCTAGATATATAAAGGTTATGTCACCGGAACAGTGGAAGGTGCACACCAAAATGTATTCTACTCAGTTTCTCCTTTTTACAGATGCAGGCTAGCCTGCTCTGTACTTCCATCTGTGCTGAACATGATGCCAAGTTGATCCATATCCCTCTATTCATTGCACTTCCATGTGCCTATCTGAAAGCCTCTTAAACACCACCATTATATCTGTCTCCAACACCATCCCATGACAATGGTGTTCCACCCCCACTCCCTGACACATTGGCTGATTCATTCAGTACTTCCATTGCAATGATAATCCTTTTACATCTTCCCACAGTTTTACAAAATCTTTGACAGATTATGACCTAATAATTCTTGTGAGAATGGGAATGCTCAAGGCCTTTAATCTGTGTGACAAATGATCTTTAGTACATATGATTTTGCTTTTAGCACTGGACTGCAGTTAAAGCGCCATTGTATTTGTTTCAATTTTGTCTTGTAATATTGTGGCTTCAGAATGAAGACACACGTTTTAAACTGCCAGAAAGAAACAGATTTATTCCAAGCTGTTTTCTGCTTGTTTTCCTAATCAGTGCTCTGATTACTAACATTATCAAAACTAATTACAACAGATTACTTTGTATTCTGATTACTAATCTGCAAATCATGCTCTGCATTCAATATTATTTTACAGATAATAAGACAGTATATCTGTAACATTCTAAATGATGCATGATCCTCAGGTCCGGCATCCACCTCTCAGACTTAAACCATGTCCTGAAGGGCAGCTGTTTTTTTGTTGTTGCTAGTTTTAATGGTCTTTTTTCTTCATTCATTAGTCACTGCTCACTGTTGCATTCATGACTTGGCCAGCTAACAAGGTCGAGCCAGGCGGCCAAAATGACAACTGAGGACAATGACGAGCCGGATAAGGACCGCCGAGAACAAGGGACAAGACCCAATGGCCAAGTGCGGGGGAAGCTCGGAGTCCCGAAGACCAGAGTCGAGGACGGAGCTGGTGGTGGTGATGAACACGAGTAGCATGCCGGTAGGAGAGGGACCGGGACATTACCTCTAGCGCCTTCAAGGTTGGCTGTAATATATATATAGAAAGGCTTTAGAGGGCTATGGGCCAAATTCAGGCATGTGGGACTAGCTCAGAATGCTAACAGGGACAGTCTGGACAGGTTTGGCTGAAAGGACTGTTTCCATGTTTTATAGCTCTTCGACTATCATCAATTCATTCACAGGAAACCATCGTTGACCATTCATGCATCTCACATTGCAACACTCAATGTCCATTTAGTAATGATTACCATTTAACCCAATACTTGTAGGTGCATTTTCAATTGAAAGAGCAAGTCGCCTTATATACACGATGCTATGTTAATATTTCATATCATGCTATATTTTACCCTTACTTCTTTTGGATTATTTTTGATGTATTTTTTTTAATAGAAAAAAACATCAAAAAAATGGCCCAATCGCTCTTGGTCAATTGCACTGCCTGACACAGTCATGATTTTATCACATCTGTCACTGTCCCACTTGCTGCCACCAAACAGGATCTGAATGCTAAAACATGGGAATCCACAGCTGTAGACAGGGCACAGACATTAGTTCCCCTGGGAACCTTGCAGCACAGCACTCTATCTTAAACATTTAATTTGGCTTCATTTTCACACTTCTACTAATAATAATACTGTTTGTAGAATCTAACATTTGTGATTTCATTACCACTATTGTTTAAGGCTTTTTAAGTTATTAAGTGTAATAGTATATAATATTATATATATATATATATATATATATATATATATATATATCAATAAAATTATATATATCACGCTAATTGCCAGTAATCATCTTCTTTAAGAGACGATGTGTGCACGCACAAATCCAATTTTTAGTCCATGAAAGAACGAGTGGTACATTGCAATAATCTACATGAATTTCATATCTTGACATGATGATAAATGAACATAGAGCACGAATAACCATGCATGAACTGAATCTACTAACAATCTCAAAAATGCTAAACAATTCCTAAATGCTGATTGCAAATTTTAAAAATAAAGTGCGTAAGCCACTGGGCAGATAAATTTGTCATGTTTGAAAGAGTCCAGCAATTGAACTGTTAACACAACCTTGCCAGATATGTTATAGTTAAACAATTTAGAACTTAAGATTCAGAAAGCTTCAACAATTGGATTATCAGTCTTTAAGTGAACACATTGTGCAGAACCGGCAAAATATTAACCTTGGAATATTGTGTCTTCAAATTTCACTTATTGCAAACATCAGCTTTCCAAGAAAAAAAGAATACTCTCAAAACATTGACACAATCTGCCTTAATTTCAGAAAACTCTCCAAAACAAATCACAATAAAACAGGAAGAGCTTTTAAAGACATTAAGTATGGGAAAATGATATTTACCTCAATTTGGGGCATGATTTTAACCGACATTTGCTGCAGATGTTTTATAATCAAAGATAACTAACAGAATTTTCATGGCACATTCACTGTTGTAAATTTTACTAACAAAAATTAAAACATCAACATTTGGAGGTTTGGTGCTCAGATTTCATTTGCAATTGTTGTTTTGCACCAGCCTTTCTACGGGCAAGTTCCTACGGGCAAGTTCTATCTTCAAGAAATTCCCCTTTTAAGGCACAACCTTAATCTGCCAACTTTTGGCAAAGTGACTTTGTAGCTTTCAGTAGCATTTTAAGGCCATAAGAGATCTGGCAGAAAACATAAGGTATAATTTCCATTATGACCCAGGAACAACAAAATGACAAAGAAACCTGGTTTAGTAAGGTTTGTTGCTTTCCCACTCAGGAGAAATTGGTTTTGTTGTGTATTTCCATGACAGTAAGTACATCTTGTGTTTTCTTTAGCTGTGTTTTTAGCAGCAGATTTCACCCTGAGAGGCGAGTCATTTCAATAACTTAAGGTTCCCATATTTATATCCAGCTAATCAACACACCTACCAACACCCACCCCTGTACCGATCACCAACCTACCACTCCTCTATGTTGTCTCTCTCCTCCTGCTCATCAAGATCTTTTCTTGCTACAAACATCACCTCCTATTCCAAACCTTTAACTGTTATCTTTGCCCTTTCTGAATTTGGAAACCTTCCAAAAGATCCCAGGCTGTGGCCTATTGCCAAACCAGCAGCTGGACAGGCTACCAATTTGGCTAACTGCAATGCAGAAATGGGACATAAACAATTGATAATGAGGTCTATAGGTTTGGTCGATCTCTGCACCCTCAGTCCAACCTCACCTGATTCCTTGTTCATTTTCTGCCCCTCCATAACCACTCACCTCCCCATAAATATCAAGCCATATGTTTCTTCATTTTAAATTATCTTTCTTAGTGGAGAGAACAATGTAGACAATTAAGGATTTTTAACAGGGAGATTATTTTAAAAGTCTACTCGTTTTTTTTCTTGAGTAGTTTTTCTAATAAACCTTAGCCTTGGCTTCCTGAAGATATTTTATATCCCTCCCCCGGACAAGCTGTTTCTTGTTCTACACTTCCAATGGGCCATCTGTTATACTGATAACATGCATTTTCCAGCAATCAATATCTTTTTTACATGTTTTCATTTGAGTTACATTGTGAAATGCCTGCATTTGGTAAATCTATATTTATATTTTAAACTTCATCACTTACAACAAAAGATTTCAACTGTGCTGTACACTGCCAGCTACACATCAACAGCTTTAGTCTACATTCTAGCTAATGCAAATGTTACAGTCGCTGAAGATGTTTGCCCAGATCCACCACCTCGGGTCACTTCAACAAGTGGATCCTATACCTCTGCTCTTCCATAATTAACTTCCCCGCCACTGTTCCATATAACGATGACATTGAAGATTGAAATGCTGTACCCCCATCGTCCAAACACTGCTTTTTCTTACATACCAGTCCATTTCTCCTGTGGGCAGAAATGAGAAACTCTCACAAGAGATATCGGAGGGTGGGGGAAGGAGAATGAGGCTGGATTTTTCTCAGAACAAACAAGGCTGAAAAAAAAAAAAATTCCTAACTTGCTTCTGCTATGCTTCCCATGACATCAAAATAAAAATATATATATATCTTTATAATTGACAAATTTCCCACTGTTGAAATCTTTTTGCTATGTTGAATAAATGTGTTAAATACCACATCTTACCCTTTCTGGCAGAAAATAATCTCCTCTATTTTAAATGCAATTCACAAATTGTGTTTTTGCTTCTCAACTCCAAATGCAAACTAAAGGGCCTGTCCCACCATTACAGGCGACTGCTGGCGCCCGTGATAGGTCGCCGAAATTTTCAACATGTTGAAAATTCAGCGGTGACCAGAAAGTCGCTACGACTCTTTGGAGACCTCTCACGACCATAGGAGACCTCTGGCGACATGTCGTGGGTGACCTCTAACAACCATAGGAGACCGCTCACGACCGTACAGCCTGTCCCACTTACGCAAAGGTCGCGTAAGTGGGACAGGCCCTTAACACAACAGTTGCAGTATGGGTCCTTGGGAAACCATTTGATGAATGAGTAACTATCTCTAAATCACATTCTTTTCTATTTAGTATATAGTTTGTTACCCTTTATAATTTTTTGTCAAACTCAAATTCTGGCCTTCTCAATTTATTAGTGAAGACAGTATGAAAATTCAAGTATATATGCCTACTACCCTACCCACAGTTATTTCTTTGACTTATTTTTTTTTCTTTTTCTGTGTAATTAGCATTTATATATTATCAACCTCTTTTTTATTTACTTATCCATATAGTACATTACTGGCTGCTCTGTTCTTACTCTTTTGTGTCATTCATCTCCCATGTGTTAAATTTTCACACACAGCGTTGCGAGTCTGTGGAATTCTCTGCCTCAGAGGGCGGTGGAGGCAGGTTCTCTGGATACTTTCGAGAGAGAGCTTGTTAGGGCTCTTAAAGATAGCGGAGTCAGGGGATATGGGGAGAAGGCAGGAACGGGGTACTGATTGTGGATGATCAGCCATGATCACATTGAATGGTGGTGCTGGCTCGAAGGGCCAAATGGCCTACTCCTGCACCTATTGACTATTATCTAAATATCTTGCATACAATTCTATTTATTCGCTCATCAGCAATGTTTTTGTTGGTTGCATTTTCAGCTTGTAAAATCATATTGTTTCCAACTTATTACATTATTCTGTGTCTTGTGACTTTTTCAATGTCCATCTCAAAAATTATGCAACTTAAAATCAGTCTTTTTCCTGAATAAAATGCAATATCAACTATTTACAGGTAATTTTATATCATTCTAGAAATTTGATCAATTTCTGCCTGGTATCAGTTGCCTACGTGCCTAGGTATGCTTTCTACGTCAGTGGTACAGGAGATTACACGATTCCCACGCAATGTTCCTTTTGGATAATTATTGGAGAATTAGGACCACATTGCCCCCAGAGATAACCCTTGGACAACCTGATTTTCCCACCAAATCACTGGTCTACGATCTAATTTCGGTAAATTCCTTATTACTTATCTTCCATCCTTCTGAGTGCTACCTTTCTTAAATCTTCAAAGCATCAGAATTCAAAGGCATTATTCACAGGCTGACACTGCAGTAGAATGGGAGCCACTAAGCTATGCTTTGCAGCTGATGTCTATATATATCAGTGGGCAGAAAACCCAAACTGATTTCTTCCATCACAAAATAATTTCCTCCCCACCTTTAAGTCTTTGTCGCTACTTATAAAAACATCTTAAGAGATAGATGGTGCACATGGACAGCTTTGTGTTCTATGCAATGACTCATGTGTAAAAGATGAATGGAAAGTAACTCTGAATGTGAAATCAACAGCAGTTCTTTTATCTGAAACTACCTTCAAGGTTGGCAGAGGAGCAGCAAGGGCAGGAGTCAGTGTGGGGATTGACTGAGGAATTTAATTAGAAAAACTGTAAGTTAGCTAATTAGTGATTAGTCAATTTATCAGCGAATATAAGCAAGGTTTGCTCTAGGAGAGCGGCCTGGTTGAGGGAAGTGCCTTGTGAGAAAGTGCAAGTCTTTGGCTCGAGAGTCCTTTTGAGAATAGTGCGAGTCTTTGGCTCGAGAGTCTTCGGCATGGAAGTTGAGGGAGGAGACTACGCCAAAAGTTGGACAATAGACAATAGGTGCAAGACTAGGGTATTCGGCCCTTCGAGCCAGCACCGCCATTCAATGTGATCATGGCTGATCATCCCCAATCAGTACCCCGTTCCTGCCTTCTCCCCATATCCCTTCACTCCGCTAGCTTTAAGAGCCCTATCTAGCTCTCTCTTGAAAGTATCCAGAGAACCGGCCTCCACTGCCCTCTGAGGCAGAGAATTCCACAGGCTAACAACTTACTGTGAGAAAAAGTGTTTCCTCATCTCCGTTCTACATGGCTTACCCCTTATTCTTAAACTATGGCCCCTGGCTCTGGACTCTCCCAACATTGGGAACATGTTTCCTGCCTCTGGCGTGTCCAAATCCTTAACAATCTTATATGTTTCAATAAGATACCCTCTCATCCTTCTAAACTCCAGAGTGTACAAGCCTAGCCGCTCCATTCTCTCAGCATATGACAGTCCCGCCATACCGGGAATTAACCTTGTAAACCAATGCTGCACTCCCTCATTAGCTAGAATGTCCTTCCTCAAATTAGGGGACCAAAACTGCACACAGTACTCCAGGTGTGGTCTCATTAGAACCCTGTACAACTGCAGAAGAACCTCTTTGCTCTATACTCGACTCCTCTTGTTATAAAGACCAACATGCCACTCGCTTTCTTCACTGCCTGTTGTACCTGCATGCTTACTTTCATAACCTGATGATCAAGGACCCCCAGATCCCGTTGCACTTCCCCTTTTCCCAACTTGACACCATTTAGATAGTAATTCGGATAGTTTAGGAAATTCACAAGTTCACCAACTCCATATGTACAGTAGCACGGTCATTTTCCTGACATTAAAAAAAAAATTAAACAATCCTTGTACATCTGGCATGATTTATGTATCTCAGAATTCAAGAGCATTCTCCAATAGTTATGAAATAAGCCAGTTTGTGGCTGAAATAGAATGCCATCTGTTCACATGTGGGGAGAATTGGCACATCATTCCTTTGAATGACAAGCGACAAGAAGCAAAATTGCAGATCAGCACAGCAGAGGAGGGAGGCAATTGATACTCAGAAGTTCTGCCCGTGGTGTTGATATCAAAAGAAAATATAGATAACAGCACTCACAGTTCAATAATCTAGTGCTTCACTGTTAAGGATTAAGAAATGAGTAGATTTCTAAAATTTACAATATGAGGTAATTCTATATTGCATACAGAACAGCGGAGAAGAAAAATCCAGTCTCCACAGATTTTGTTTTCTCTCTCTCTCTCTCTCTCTACAGGAGCTGGAATAAGAAAGGCAGAAGAAGAAAATGACCTAACAGTAGACGATATGTAGGACGGAACTGCAGATGATGGTTTACACTGAAGATAGACACAAAATGGGTGATGTTTCAAGTCGAGGCGTCTGAGGAAGGTTCTCGACCGGAAATGTCTCCCATTCCTTCTCTCCAGAGATGCTGCTGACTTACTCCAACATTTTGTATCATTCTTCGATTTAAACCTGCATCTGCAGTTCTTTTCTACACACCATGAAGCACACACATGTGCAGTTAGACGTGGCGTTTGAGTCGTTTTTCAATGATTTTCTGCTCCTCCACAGCAGGGCTCTTACTTAACTTTTTTTCCCTGTTGCCAGCCGGGCAACCTCGGCAGCTTTTTAAGTTGCCAAATGACAGTGTAGGTGGTCATTTAACAAGGCTTGCATGACGCGAGCGATAATGTGCTCGGACGAAGTGCGTAGTTATTAATCGGAATTATGGTCAATGAAGCATTCACATATCATTTCTGCTTCAAATAAAGTCGCAAACTAAACATATTCACCAATCAAGACATGATATATACCACAATGACATGCAGCAAAATTATAATACAGTATCTCAACTCTTTTTACACGTTGCAATTAATGCAATTTCTATTATCTTTTTCCACTTCCAAACAAAATTCTGGTTGGATTATTCAGCGTATGATCAACATCGGTGAGATCAAGCGCAGGCTTGGCGATCGCTTAGCACAACACCTCCGTTCGGTTCGCAATAACCAACCTGAACTCCCGGTGGCTCAGCACTTCAACTCCCCCTCCCATTCCGAATCCGACCTTTCTGTCCTGAGCCTCCTCCATGGCCAGAGTGAGGCCCACCGTAAATTGGAGGAGCAGCACCTCATATTTCACTTGTGTAGTTTACACCCCAGCTGTATGAACATTGACCTCCAATTTCAGGTAGTCCCTAATTTTTTCCTCTGCTTCCCAGGTCTCCCTCAGCCCACTGTCTCCGCCCCTTCCTTTCTTCTTCCCGTCCCTCCCACATTCACATCAGTCTGAAGAAGGGTCTCGACCCGAAATGTCGCCTATTTCCTTTGCTCCATAGATGCTGTCTCACCTGCTGAGTTTCTCCAGCATTTTTGTCTACCCATTCACACAAGTTCTGTTATCCCACTTTCCTCACCCACTCCCTGCACATTAGGGGCAATTTTACAGAGACAAGTTAACCTACAAAGCCAATGCATCTTTGGGATGTGGGACGAAACCTACACGCTTGCAAATTGAACACAGACAGTGCCCGAGGACACGATCGAACACAGATCTCTGGCGTGTGAGGCAGCACCAGCTGTGCCACTATATTTTATTTTCCAACACACAAAAAATTATACGTTGATAACTTTGGTTACTAAAAAAAAAATAAACTATCCATTTTCAGTCTTAAATCTCTAAGTGACGCTATGTCCCCCTTTGCAGCTACTGTATGTTTTAATTCAGTTCAAGGCTATGGGACAGTACATTGGCCATAAAGTTGCTGCCTAAAATTGCCAGAGACCCAGAATTGATCCTGAAATTGGGTGCTGTCTGTATGGAGTTTTGTTTTCTCATTTATTACATTGTTTACAGTACTATGTTTACATATTCTGTTGTGCTGCTGCAAGTAAGGATTTCATTGTTCTAACTGGGACATGAGAGAATAAAACACACTTGACTCACGTCGCTAATGTGTGGGATAGAACTAGAGTACGGGTGATCGGAGGTCGGCGTGGACTTGGTGGGCCGAAGGGCCTGTTTCCACGCTGTATCTTTAAATTAAACTAAAAACACTAAAACCAGAGGAAATGTAAAGAAGGGTTTCTACCCGAAACGTCACCCAATGTTTTCTATCCAGAGATGCTGGCTGCTCCATGGAATTCCCCGCACAATTAAAGCATGGAATAGTCTTCACCCTACCATAGGTACCCAACCAGACGCAACTAAATTTAAGGTGGTTCTTTTATCCCAAACACCTTTTTTAGCTTAAGTCCAAGTCAAGAGTCAAGAGAGTTCTATTGTCATGTGTCCCAGATTGGGCAATGAAATTCTTGCTTGCTGCAGCTCAACAGAATATGTAAACATAATACAGAACAGGAGATAAACGTTCAGTGTGTCTATATACTATAGACCATATATATTGACACAATAAATAAACAGATAAAATGCACTAGGGTGTTATTTTTCAGAGTTTGGAGTTTGGTGGTGGTGGATCCACCAGTTTAAATTCCATTTCGAATATTTTTGGAGGACCAGGAAACCAAGAAGCAAGAGTTACTCCAAGGAGTTACTCCAGCTCCAGGGAGTGATTCTGCGTTGGTTTTCAGTGGTCGTGGTGAGGCAGCGATCGGACAGCAATGGCGGCCAGATCTCCCACAATGCAAAGGGAGGGAGAAAGTGGCCGACGCCGACTAGTTGCCGTGGCAGTGCGCATGTGCAGGGCCGCACATGCGCACAACCATGGCTGATGATGTGCTGGCCATGGTTGTGCGCATGTGTAGGGGGAGGACATGCAGGCCGTGGCACTGCGTATGTATAAGGCGGCCGGCCATGCCGAGTGGAGACCCGAGAGCCGAGAGCTGAGACCCGGACACGGATGGCGGGCGTAGACGGAGAGAGAGAGAGAGAGAAAGAGAGAGAGATATAGAGGGGGCCCGCTCAGAATTAAACGCTAGGTGTCCCGGGTGCTTGCCAAGCCGGGCAAAATGGCATGGCTTTTAGGTTGCCCGGCAGGACTGTAGGTTGCCATTGGCACCCGGGCAACCACTAATTTCGAGCCCTGCACAGGGTGGAGCTTTCTCAGTATATGCAGCAAAAGTCAGTAAATAGAGAATAACTAAATACGAAGACCAATCTGATTTTTGTTTAAACATTTGCCATTAAATCGGGAGTAATTGTATACTTAACAATGTATGAAACCATAAATGTTGGTTGACATCCCTTCTACCCCTAAAGGTCTAGTTTTGTATATGTGGACTAGTTTCCCCAGATAAATATCTTAAAATGTAATGGTAGCTATAGGAACTGATACAATTACGACTTTCACAAGACATTTGGGCAGATATATGGAAAGGAAGACCAATGGGCCAAATGCAGGCAAATGGGACTAGCCCAACAATCCAGTGGACAAGGTTTGCTGATGGGCATGTTTCCATGCTGTACAGCTCGATGACCCTAGGTTTCTTCAGGATATTTTCCCTCTATTTTAAATTTGTGTATGTCTTTTTTTCTTTACTCTGATCTCCATAAAATGTTTAAGCAGGTAGATTAAAATCAGAGCTTTATACTTCCCCGTTTCCTGTCTGTGAAATTTTGTAAGCGTAAGTGACTATTGAGCCGGCTTGATAATTCACCATTGTTGGACCCCAAGGTCATTGGTAAAATGATTCAAGAATGAAATTAGCACTAAGAACAGTAAATTCCACAGCAAATGACTAGAATTATTGGGGCAGGGTTTTAAGGTTCAATGCAAAATGTAGTAACTAACCACAAGTTTCTAGCTAATGTGCTTACTTAAAATTCAATTAACTAATAATTATACTTTCTATTAAATAAATGAAAGACAAATAGCATTTTTTAAAGAATATTACTTATTCTTGCTGCACCTTTGTATGTTCCAGCTTATCATTATTTCCTGAAGTAAAATAAAGTATCTAATACTAGTTGCAAAAGATCAGAATACAAAATGTTTTATAAAATCCAATATCTTTATCTGGACATATCGACAAACAAGGGAACATAAACAAGAGAACATAAAGATTATTTCGCACAATAAGAAGATGTATGGCTAACTTAGTATAGGTTCATTACTGTCATGTGTACCGAAATACAATGAAAAGCTTTATTTTGTGCCTCATCCAGCAGATCATACATAGAATCATAGAAAATAGGTGCAAGAGTAGGCCATTCGGCCCTTCGAGCCTGCACCGCCATTCAATATGATCATGGCTGATCATCCAAATCAGTATCCTGGCTGATCAGATATTGGCTGATCATCCAAATCATACAACATATGATTGTAACAGTTTATGCAAGAAAAGAATGGGAAAAACAGTGCAGAATATTGTTTATGGCTACAGAGGAAATAAAATGCAAGGGCTGCAGTGAGATAGATCAGGACATCAAGAATACATGTTTAGCATATGACAAATGCATTCAGTAGTGTAATAACAGTGGGAAAGAATCTGGGGCTACATGCTTTTAAACTTTTGTATCTTCTCCCCAACAGGAGAAGGGAGAACTAAGAATGGCCAGTTGTGAGTGGTCTTTAATTATGTTGGCTGTTTTCCTGAGGCAGCATGAAATGTGGATGGAGTTAATGTGGGGTGGGTGATGTGGGAAGACTGGTTTGTGTGATGACTGAAGAAGGATGTTGTCCCAAAATGTCAGTCCTTTTTTCCAGAGATGCTGCCTGTCCCGCTGAGTTACTCCAGCTTTTTGTGTCGATCTTCGGTTTGTGTGATGGACTGGCTGCATCCACGACTCTCTGCAATTTCTTGCGATCTTGAGCAAGGCGGTTGCCAATCCAAATTGTGATGCATACCAATAGAATGCTTACTATGGTGCATCTGCATTAATTTTTTAGGATCCACATTCTAGAGTACAATGAAAATACACGTTCAATATGCTGATCTTCCTCCAATGCCTACAAGATAATGGGCAAGTACTAGGACTTCCCTGAAAAAAAAATCAAGCAGTTTCACAAGCTTTGTTATTAGTTCTCCATAATTCCTAAATTGTTCGGTTTCTTGTCAGGATTGGATTACCAAAACTATTCCGGTGAAAAAACAGGAAGAAATAAGTTCTTTATTTTTGTTTTCGAGATACAGCACAGAAACAGCCTCTTTGGCTCACCAAGTACACATGGAGCAGCAATCCACACACATCAACACTACCCGACACACAGTAGGGCCAATTTTACATTTACACCAATCTAATTAACCTACAACCTTGTACCTCTTTGGAGTGTGGGAAGAGACCGAAGATCTCGGAGAAAACCCATGCAGGTCACGGGGAGAAAGTACACACTCCGTACAGACAAGCACCCGTAGTCAGGATGGATCCCGGGTCTCTGGCGCTGTAAGGCATTAGCTCCACCATAACTATTTTCACTTGACCTCCATCATTTTCTCTGTGCCTGCTTATTCTCTGCCCATTCTCTCTGTCATAATGCATTCCACAGGATTAGATTAGATTCTTTATTTGCCATTCAGACCTTGCGGTCTGAACGAAACTCTGTTCCCCTGCAGTCATACATATAATTAAAAATAAATAAATAAAAATGACAGAACACACAATAAACACAAATTTAACATCCACCACAGTGAGTTCACCAAACACCTCCTCACTGTGATGGAAGGCAAAGTCTTAAAGTCTGTGTCTTTAAGTCTGTTAAAGGATATGCCTAGCAATGTGCTCATTTCTAGAGTATCTAATTTCCATGAAACTTGAAATGAAGACAAAATCATTCATCACCTTCACACATGTCACTGTAAACTTTAACTAGTTAGCACCAAACCCTTGCTCAAGCATGAGCGTACATCTCATGAATAGTCATTTAAACACTGGTGGTAGTGCCTACTCCTTAACACATATTCAATGAAACATGGTTAATAGAGCTGAAATTTGGCAGAACCAACACCAAATTGCACATTGATTAACACTGTGATCGGCCTAGTCTTCATATCTGTCTGACATTAAGGTCACATGAACCATCACCCTTACCAATGTAATAAATTGTGCAGGAAATGCGCATATGAGCATTACAGTCAACATACCAGAACCAATTTAGCAGCCATTTAACAGCCAGAATGTTAATGATAATACTTTATTGTCACTTGTACCTCGCTAAAGTGCAGTGAAATACTTCGTTTTCGCATACAAAGTACACAAAAGAGTCGCCACAAAGGTGCCAAAAGTTACAAAAACTACTCATCCATTCTTCTTTCCCCCTCCATGCCGGCCCCCCCTATGTTCTCAGTGACAGAACCTGTCCACCTCAGCCCGACCTCGTCCACAAGGCTACGTCCTCGGCCCATCTCCATTCAAGGCTCCAAACCGACCACATCCTTGGCCCTTGGTCAATTATTAGACACAAGAGCTGCAGATGCTAGAACAAGGAGCAAAAAAATAAACCGCGAGGAGAACTCTGTCCTGATGCAGGGTCTCAACCCAAAACAGCGACCATCCCTCAACAGATGCTGCTTGAGCTTAAAATAAATTCTTCCAGCAGTTTATCTTTTGTTTAATCATCTGTAGCATAATTCTGTATCTTTACTTCAAGATATACATGACACTGTCATGATCACCCATCAATGTTCATCCCAATGCCCCTGTCCCACTTAGGAAACCTGAACGGAAACCTCTGGAGACTTTGCGCCCCACCCAAGGTTTCCGTGCGGTTCCCGGAGGTTTTTGTCAGGTTCCTGGAGGTTTTTTCGATTTTTTGACATAATCGCCGGAACATAGAAGAAGCGGAAACCACCTTCAACCATTAGGGAGACTGACAAAAACCTCCGGGAACCTCTGGGAACCTCCGGGAACCTTGGGTGGGGCGCAAAGTCTCCAGAGGTTTCCCTTCAGGTTTCCTAAGTGGGACAGGGACATAACTCTCCTTGAGAAGGCAATAGTACAATCTGAACCTGATGATATTCATGCACTGAATGTGCTACCACAATGTTGTACAATCCCTTTCTGGGTCACAATCACCGGGGGATATGTTGGTGAGAAATATTCAAACCCGCAGACCACACCAATCTCAGCAGTCATCAGACTCATGAACACTGCACAACATTAACCACAACCCTAGCTCAGCAACTATCAATTATGCACTTTGTTTTGGTTGCACTATGTGTATTGGTTCTGCACTATTATAGTCTGACATTACCGATTATTACTTGATTGTATTATTGATTAATGCACTTTATTATGCGTTATTGCATTAATGGGCCCGTAAAGCTGCTGCAAATAAGAATTTCATTGTTCCAGAGACAACACATATAAAAATTAAACACACCTGACACTCTAGACTTCCTCCCTCTAATGAACCAAATCGTCCCATAAACATAAGCCTTGTTATTTTAGAGAAATTCCTTTTATCGTATACATCGATCACCACCCTCCAGCACTAAATTGTTTTCTCACATTCCCAGATCTGTCAAAGGGTCTTTGACCAGGAATGTTAACAGTGTTGTTAAAGAAGGAACTGCAGATGCTGGAGAATCGAGGGTTACACAAAAAGCTGGAGAAACTCAGCGGGTGCAGCAGCATCTAAGGAGCGAAGGAGATAGGCGACGTTTCGGGTCGAGACCCTTCTTCAGACTGGTCAGGGATCAGGGAAACGAGAGATATAAACAGTGATGTGGAGAGATAAAGATGAAAAGATTAATGTTAACAGTGTTACTATTGTCACATACGCTGCTTGATTTGTTAATTGTTGCCAGCATTTTCTGTTCTCATTTCAGATTTTCAGTTTTTTGATTTGCAGTTAGAAAGAACATTCACTCCTTGTTCCCATCTCAGAATTGCAGATAGTCCCATTAATGAAAGCCTTTTTAATTTAAAAAAAAACACAAGGTTCACATATTAGATCAGGGGTCGGCCATCTATGGCCCCCGGGCCGGATTCGGCCCGTAACCCGGAATCATCCGGCCCGCAGGTGTATTTTTTTCCGGTCATCTACACTTCTTTCGACTGTTTCATACTGTTGGCCAGCGAAATATGGACTTGCTTTAATGCTCCTGGCAATCCTGTTTGCTGATACAAAAAATCAGAACTGATATAATCCCACGAGCTGGGCAAAAGGTGGGCTTGGTTCCACTGATGTAAAAGTCAGTGCAGTTGCAGTGGCTGCGGTGCCTGGAGCTCAGCGCACCCTGGAACCATCCGTCCCAGTGGTTCACCCAGGGGAGGGTCAGGACCAAAGATACTAGAGGAGCCTTTGGTCAGGACCAGGGCTGCCCTCCTCAAAGGTGGCGGCGCTGATGGCCGTTGGTTCATGTGAATGCGCCGGACAGGAATCCAGCAGTAAATGGACGGGAGTAGACCTTGGAGCGGAAGGAGAAGGAGGTGATGGGGAAAGGGAGAGAGGGGAGGAGAGGTGGGGGAAATGGGAAGAGAGGAGGGGGGAAGGAGAGAGGCGAGAGGAGAGAGGAGGAGGGGGAGGAGAGGTGGTAGGAGGTAGAAGGGGAGGAGAGGGGGGAGAGAGGGGAGAGGGGGGGACGAGAGGGGGGAGGAGGAGAGAGGGGGGAGGAGGAGAGAGGGGGGAGGAGAGAGAGGGGGGAGGAGAGAGAGGGGGGAGGAGGAGAGAGGGGGAAGGAGGAGAGAGGGGGGAGGAGGAGAGAGGGGGGAGGAGGAGAGAGGGGGGAGGAGGAGAGAGGGGGGAGGAGGAGAGAGGGGGGAGAAGGAGAGAGAGGCGGGGAGAGGCGTGGAGGAGGAGAGGAGGTGGAGAGAAAGGGAGCAGAGGTGGAGAGAAGGGGAGAAGAGGTGGAGAGAGGAGGGAGGAGGGAGGAGAGGATCGGGATTGAGAGTGAATGGGGGAGGGGGAAGAGAGAGTAACAAAGGGTCTGCCTGAAGTTTAGGATAGAGAAGGGTGATGGTAGTTTCAGTACCAGTGTCCCTAACTGCTATGTTCAGTTGACATAAAATTGCTTCAATATATAAATATAAGTTTAGCTAGTATGTATTATTATGACCTCAATTTATTAACTAGGGCAATAGATGTGGCCTGTCATCTGCTCAGACATGGGTCCTGGCCTCTATGCAGAACAAGGTAGCCGACCGCTGTATTAGATGGTAATCTGTTAAGGGAAGATAGACACAAAAAGCTGCAGTAACTCAGGCAACATCTCTGGAGAGAAGGAATGGGTGACATTTTGAGTTGAGACCCTTTTTCAGACTTCTGAAGAAGGGTCTCGACCTGAAACGTCACCCATTCCTTCTCTCCAGAGATCCTGCCTGTCCCGCTGAGTTACTGCAGCTTTTTGTGTCTATCTTTGGTTTAAACCAGCATCCTGTTCCTTCTTAAGGGAAATTACCTTCTCAGATTTCAGATGACGATTCCTGGTCAATGATTGACTCTTAAACAGTGTAATGTTATTTTCTGAATGATTTTATCTATAACTTCAATGAACAGAAACAATTTTTTTTAAAGTTGTGAGAATACTCTTCAAATACACCTGCCATGTAATTCAAGAGTTGATTCCTGATTTTAGAAATGGTTAAACACTCTTTTTTTCCCAGTTACAAGAAAGCCATTTAGGTTAAAAAAAAAAACGAGTTCTCCATTAGGATGGGTACAGGTTTTGAAGTGCCACTGGAATCTGTAGTCCAGAGCCTGAACAGGACATGAACACCTCACCTGAAGAGCTTGAATGAAATGAGCAGATTAGAGACCAGTGGCCTATACAAGGAAACAGCTGTTGATGAGGAGGACAAAGAACATGGTAGTGGAAAGCATGGACTCGGGAAAATCTACCATTCGCTTCATGATCACCCCCATTATTAGGAGAGGAGATTGTGGAGGAAGTTTGAACAGTTGGACAGGTACATGGATAGGCAAGGTTTAGAAGGATATGGGCCAAACGCGGTCAAATGGGACGAGCTTAGATGGGCCATCTTGGTCTGCATGAACGAGTTGAGACAAAGGGCCTGGTTCCATGCTTCAACAACAGACTAGTTCCACCAAGATTCAGTACAGAATGCCACTTTTTTTTTAATCTTTCCAAATTATAGCTTTATTTGTTACATTGGTACACCAACAGTTTATGCAATGCTGGAAGAAGCCATTGCAGCACGCCTGGGCTTTGGGGTGGTGCCTTCGCCGAATCCATTCCTGAACCTCGGAAACACCACCTCATGCGACCTGTGCATGATGTGTTTCTCCTTTTGGCTTTTTAAAAAAAATATTTGTATTAGAAGCAAACACATATTATGGTAAAAACATTTCATATTTATCAATCATACAATATTAATATTATCAATTGTGGATTAATTCTGCTTCTAGTTTTTTTATATAGATAGGAAGTAAGAAAGAAAGAAAGAAACAAGAAAAAAAAAACACAAATGTCAAGATAATAAAAAAGAATGGAATGATTTACTAATAATACATCATTGGAGATAGGTTCGAAGATTATAAAGTATAACTTTTCATCTAATCCCGAGTTCAAGCTTCAGTTAGGTTCCCGTGCCGAACCAATCTGCCCCTTCAAATAATCGATGAATGGAGACCATATTCTAACAAAAAGCTCTTGTTTGTCCATTAAGACAAATCTGATTCTTTCCAGGTGTAGGGTCTCCGACATTTCCATAATCCACATTTTAATTGTGGGGGTTACCTTATGGCTTTTGCACTTCAGTTATATGTTCTCTTTCTCTTGGCAGGGTAGGCACATTTACCACAGGTGGATATCTGCAGGAGAAATGCTTTAACTCCACGAGGGCCTTGTTCCGCCTCCTACCAAATGACGATGTTCCCTTTGTCATTTTCACAGCACGCTCGGGAGATATTTTTTTCCCTGTGGCTATCAAACTATACAACTCCTCCCCCCTTCTGTCGTGGGGTAGACTGACTCCCCTCCCCCTCCCCCTCCCCTTCCCCAATCTTTGCACATCCCCAATCCCTTCCACTCGTCGCTTTAATTTCATGTTCCATGTATCTTGTGTTCTATGATTGTTGGCAGATCAATTTCCCTCCTGGGATAAATAAAGTTCTACCGTATCGTATGACTCGATGAGGACAGAATCAGAAGATCTGTAAGATGGTGTATTCCTGGAGAGAAAGATCACCTATAGGGCAGAAGAAAATCTCCAGAGTGAAGATTGCCCAGGTGGGACGTGCCATTGGACACATAATTGAAGACAGATCAGGAGGACGGCTGATGGAGTTCACCTGGATTTTAGACAATAGATAATAGGTGCAGGAGTAGGCCACTCGGCCTTTCAAGCCAGCACCACCATTCAATGTAATCATGGCTGATCATCCCCAATCAGTACCCCGTTCCTGCCTTCTCCCCATATCCCCTGACTCCGCTTTCTTTAAGAGCCCTATCTAGCTCTCCCTTGAAAGTATCCAGAGAACCGGCCTCCACCGCCCTCTGAGGTAGAGAATTCCACAGAGTCACAACTCTGTGTGAAAAAGTGTTTCCTCATTTCCGTCCTATATTCTTAAACTGTGGCCCCTGGTTCTGGACTCCCCCAACATCGGGAACATGTTTCCTGTGTCTAGTGTGTCCAAACCCTCAACAATCTTATATGTTTAAATAAGATCCCCTCTCATCCTTCTAAATTCTATAGTATACAAGCCCAGTCGCTCCATTCTCTCAGCATATGATAGTCCCGCCATCCCGGGAATTAACCATGTAAACCTACGCTGCACTCCCTCAATAGCAAGAATGTCCTTCCTCAAATTAGGGGACCAAAACTGCACACAATACTCCAGGTGTGGTCTCACTAGGGCCCTGTATAACTGCAGAAGGACTTCTTTGCTCCTATACTCAACTCCTTTTCACTTACAAGTTACTAAATTTTCAGTTTAGTAGATGATCCGGCAGATATGCTTTGTGCCAATGAATGTAAGGAAATGAGGCAGCTGTTGCACTGGGGTGTAGTTAAGAGGCTTGGAGTTGCTGGGCAATAAGAAATAAAAGAGAGTTAAACCACTTGGGGGAAGATAGAGCTAGCCCACCATTTAAGATCCTTTTCAGTGTTGCCATGGGAGAAATTTAGTTCAAGTAACATCAAATAAGCATATGCTTGCTGCAACAATTTTGGCCCACTATCTGAGAATGACCTTTCAAGTTGAAACATTTGGGCACTGAAATCAACGGAAATGTATTTACAAAGATCAGTGCAGCCCACACGCAAGGCAAATTTCTACCCATGAATCTTTCATCATTTTCCCCTTTGAGAACGATATCACCTTTCCTTCCATTCCCACCATAAAAATAACGCATTTCACATTACATGCACATAAGTGGTTAAAGTAGCAGTAGATGGCAGAAAACAATTGGTCATTATTATGCAGCTACGGTTTAAATGAAGTACCAAGCTATTTGTGGGTGGTCAAAAGAGTTATTGCGCTGAATTATAATGACATTTATGATTTTGTTTACGAGTCGACATGTTGCAGGCTTTGATCTCAGTGTCGACCCACTGTACCACATGCGCTTGATCACGTCTCCAAAAAAAACCCTCAATAACCTTCGTAAAAACAAAACATTTACTCGCATATCCAAGTACTCTGATGGAGAGAGTGCTAGCAAACGCACTTTACCAGCACACTTTGTATGAAAATCTAAACCTAAAGGTAAACTATACAATTGCCTCAAATGACAGAGGATTTGTGTACAAGATTCGACGTTGTGCTGCTTCAAAAATACACCTGATGAAATTTCACCTGGAATATTGTGTATAGGTCAGCTCTCCAAATCTGAAGAAAAATATTGTAGCAATACAGGCATGCAGCAAAGGTACACCATATTGATTCCACCAGATTAACAGTTGCACAGCTACTAGAGCTACTGCCTCACAGTACCAGAGACCTTGGTTCAATCTCGACCTTAGGAGCCATTTGTGTGAAGTTCGCACGCTCTCCCTGTGATTTCTTAGGTTTTCCACAGGTGCTCTAATTTCCTCCCACATCCCAATTAAGTGCTGTTTGGTAAGTTAATTAACTATTGTAAATTGCCAGCACCATGTAGATGAGTTGTAGAATGTGTGGGAGGGCTTGATGAGAATATTGGATTAACCTGTTCACTGCCACATTTTTTCCCACTATTGGCCAAGACCAGAGTATACTCGAGCATGGCACTGGACAAGTTAATGTAGGGTTGGGGAACTCAAGTTTTAGAATCCTCTGCCCAGGGAATAACCCTGCATTTGTTTGTTTGTTTGTTCTTTCCGGTTAAGGTGCTGTGCAAACAGCAACCAGGCAACAGTCACTTGCCTTTTTCTTTTTTTTTTGTCACTTTTAATTTAATTTTAATTTCAAGTTTTCGTGTACCTTGTTGTGGGTTATGACTATTGGCAGACCAATTTCCCTCCGTGGGATGAATAAAGTTCTATCATACCATATCTTAATGGGTTGCTGATGGTTGGCATAGACTCCATGGGTCTAAGGATCTGTTCTCACACTGCATGCTTCTGTGATCCTATGTTATACATGTGCAAAATCCCTAAAATTAGGTGGCACAATCTCAAAACATGGGGAAGTCATACAGGTCCGGGATGAGAAGAAACGCGTGGTTTATGTGTTTCGGTTTCTCCGTGTAAACAAGATTGAAACGGCTTTGAACCATTTTCCAGTAGCTGCAGTCTACAGCCTGAGGCAAAGGGAGTCAAATTGCACTCTTTATTTTGAAGGTTTTGTGCCAGCATTATCTGGCCGTAAGGAAGACTTGCGTGTGCATAATGCAGCAATTGCTTTTCTGATGTTGGTTAGCAGTTTAAGCTCAGCGGTTTAAAAAGACCAAGCAGCAAATGTCAATGATTGACTTGCAGCCATCTCTGCTCTCACACAGAAGTGTGGGGGAAAGCTTCCCACAATGATACAACAATGCACCATTATTGAGACAGTTACTCACTGAAGAACTTCCAGACACAAAAGAAGGCACAAGGTCAATCAATCCAAACCTTTGAGTGACTGATCAGCAGATTGCACTGGCAGCCTGCCTGTTATGGCAACAAGGAACCTGGAACCATTCTTTACAGTTGGGTCTCACTTCAATAGAACTGCATCCTCATTCAACCCAGTGCAATGTCAAGTCAGAGACACAAGGAACTGCTGATGCTTGAACCTTGAGCAAAACAGAAAGTGCTAGAGTAACTCTCAGTGGTCAGACAGCATCTGTGAAGAACGTGGATGGTCAACATGGCAGAGCTGCCAACTCTTACACATTGAGCGTGAGAATCACGCATATCGCCAAATTCTCACACTCTCACACTGTTCACAAATTTCTCACGCTCTGTCGTGAGAAATTCTGTGCTCAACGAAAATTACAAAACTTATATCAACTGCATGGGCCGCGGGTGTTACAGAGCCGGGGCTGAGGGAGGGATGGAAGCAGAAGCAGCGGCGGGGACAGATACGGACGGGGAGCCGTGACTGCAGAGTGTTTGCCAGGCTGGTGAGTGTTTGCCAGCCTGGCGAGTGCAAGTGTCCCGGGCCGTCGGACGTGTTTCGCCGCTGCTGTGCGAGTCTCTGTGCTGAATTCGCCCAGGTGACCGGCATGGATCAGGCTGCGGCTCGGTGCATCCTGGAAGACAACCAGTGGCTGCTGGAGGTAAGTACCAAGCACTGGGTAGAAACGGTGGAAGATAATGGACTTCAAATGAGGGTGGTTGGAGAAAGCATCCTGCTTGCCTGCTAGATTTTCACTTACTGTAACTGCAGGAAAAAATGTTCCCGATGTTGGGCGAGTTCAGAACCAGGGGTCACCGTTTAAGAATAAAAGTGTAGGCCATTTAGGAAGACTGAGATGAGGACAAACTTTATTCACGCAGAGAGTTGTGAATCTGTGGAATTCTCTGCCACAGAAAGCAGTGGAGGCCAATTCACTAGATGTTTCCAAGAGAGAGTTACATTTAGCTCTTGGGGCTAACAAAATCAAGGGATATGGGGAACAAACAGGAAAGAGGTACTGATTTAAGATGAACAGCCATGATCATATTGAATGGTAGTGCTGGCTCAAAGGGCCGAATGGCCTATTCCTGCGCCTATTTTCTATGTTTCTATGCCTGTGTATATGGCAAGACAATTTGACCACTTGATTTTGAAGCATTCATGCATGGTGGAGGTATAATGTAGTCATAGAGTGATACAGTGTGAAAACAGGCCCTTCGGCCCAACTTGCCCACACCCGCCAACATGTCCCAGCTACGCTACCTGCTTTTGGTCCATATCCCTCCAAACCTGTCCTATCCATGTATCAGTCTAAAGGGCCTGTCCCACTTATGTGTCCTTGGCACGCAAATTACACAACCTCGTGGTCGCGTTGAGGTGTACGGGCATCGTATGGCTGCGCGGGGCCGGTCCCACTTAGAAGCACGGAGGGGAATGTAGTTGTGAGCGACATCGCGCGAGGCTCCAAAATTTTTGTAGTGAACGAATTCTTCGTGCGCCAACGGCCTGTCGCGGAACTGACGGCCAAAGTGGGACAGGCCCAAGACCCTGGTGCGACGCAACCACTCACCTTCAACAGCAGCAGAAACAGGCAAACGATCACCAAACTCAGCCTGGGGCTCACGGCCGATGCGGTCCGGATCCGCCCCCACTTCTACTCCCAGAGCGGGCCCAAGAAAATTGATGATAGACACAAAATGCAGGAGTAACTCAGCAGGACCGGCAGCATCTCTGGAGAGAAGCAATGGGTGACGTTTCAGGTCAAGACCCTTCTTTTCAAACTGAAGAAGAGTCTCGACACGAAACATCACCCATTGCTACTCTCCAGAGATGCTGCCGGTCCCGCTGAGTTACTCCAGATTTGTGTCCATCTTCAAATGGTGTCACGTGCTCCAGATGGTTGTGCGTACGCATGTAATCGCGCCCGACCTTCGCCGGACCATCGCGGCTCAACGCGACCACGAGGTTGCGTAATTTACGTGCCAAGGACGCATAAGTGGGACAGGCCCTTAACTGTTTCTTAAATGTCGGGATAGTCCCTGCCTCAACTACCACCTCTGGCAGCTTGTTCCATACACCCACCACCCTTTGTGTGGAAAAAGTTACCCCTTAAAAAGTTACCTCTTAAAAATACTTCAATCAAAAAACAATGTAATCATACTGCTGCAATGCACTAAAACATGATTTTAATACATCAAATTTCAAAAAGTCCCTCACACACCCACCCCACACTCGCCGGGTACCCCCAAGGCCAGTGATCAGTGATCGCTCAGCCTCCCCACTTTTAAAAACTCTCCGTGGCCCCTGGTTCAGACAGAGAGCACTGCCAGATGTGAGCGGGGAGCTGAGGCCAGTTGTCCGTGATGTCTGGATCCCAATGCTCAATGCTTTGTGTTTCGGAGTTAGCTAATGTTATTGATTTATTAGCCTGATTTGTAATTAGTTGTCAAAACCTCAATTTATTAATCCGGAATATCCAGGGTGATGGGATAGGTGTAATATTAAATGACATGCAAGGTGTCAGGCTGTCTGTCACAACATACAGTCCCGATAACCCATTATTTCCTTCAGTTAAATATTGGGAATGTAGCACTATTGTCATTTACCACTCAACTACTATGTTTGTTTACCTCACTGACTATTTCTAACCCCCCCCCCCCCCCCCCAAATTCCTTTGACAGGTTGAATAGAAATGGCCCCAATCTCGTTGTTTTATTAACTGCACACGTAGATGAACATCCTCAAGGAGTGTAATCAGATGGAAACTGATTCAGATGCGATGTTTAAGAGCATTCATGCATAATTTTATGGTTGGGAAATTGTGTTCAACCAATTGGTGACGTCTTTGACAAAGTAACTAGCACGTTAGAAAACAAGGAAGCCAATGGATGTAGCAAATTTTGTTATACAAAATTTGGTCTGTGAAGTGCCCCATAAAAGATTACCGTATTAGATAAGCACCTGTGGACTTAATAGGTTAAGGCCAGGGGGCTTTATGTGTGGGCAATATATAATGTCAGTGCAGAGGGGCTAGGAGCAAGGCCAAGTGTGCATCAAGAGTCAAGGTCTGGAATAGTACTAGGTGTGCAGTCAAAGCTGGGACAATGGGAGTGTTCAGCACTGGGAACCTAAGCAGGTAAACAGCTATGATCAGCATAGAATAGGGGGCCAGGTGTAAGGCTGGACTCAAGAGTCAGGAATGAGAGAAGGTATGCAACTGGAGTCAGGGTCAGTAGTAGTACCAGGTGTGCAGTGAGACCCAGGTTGGTCAACTCCCAACTCTCACCCAATGTTGGCAGCCCTGATATGGCCATTCTTTTGGTCAGGACCCTTCTTCAGACTCTTTCCGAATTCTCCATTGTTATTCAAAAGAAGAGTCCTGACCCAAAATATCACATATGCATGTCATCCACAGATGCTGCCCAGCCTAATGAGGTACTTCAGCACTTTCTGTTTTGCAAAGTCATGACAACCAGGCACTACCTCATTGAGAATAAGGTACGTGATGGACGAGGACAAAATCACAGGGGTGGCGATTAGATGAAATTTCCTTATCTTCATGTGCTACAAAAATAAGTTAAGAGGTTTTTTTGGGGGGGGGAGGGGGTCTTCACTGTCACCAGTCTCCTTTTAAATGTTAATGTTACAGCCAGTTTTCTCTTAACCCAACTCATTTGCCTGGAAACTGACGTCTCAGATGGACCAATCCAATATTAGACTCCACAGGTTCAATGGGATCTGAAGTCGGATTGAATAAGAACAAGCATTCTGCTCAATCCCATCAATTCAGTGCAGGGCACATTAGAGTAAGAAATTCCCCCAAATTATCCACTGGAACAAGAGAGTTACATAAGGACCAAATGCCTTTAAAAATGATACATCTATAACAAGGGCACTTTCAAAGTCACAATGTTTTTACCGGCACACATTAATTGGTTGCATTTATGCAGCAACACACAAGAACTTGTACAGCATGAAAGTCCTGCCTTACATTTATATGTATTTTGGCAGCTCTGCATCCCCAATGCTGATATGTCAAAAAGCCATGGGAAATATGCCTCCAATGTGCTTCAGGCACAACATTAGTGCACCTCCTAAATTGACAGCATAGGCAGTGAAACCCACATCGTGATGCTGTTCCTTCTTTGATTTAGTTCTAGCTATCGCATTTCAAGGGACAACATTTGCTTCCACGAATACAAGGCTCACGTTATGCAACTCCCCTTCTCAAACATGTTTTTATCTCTCGAAGAGATAGTAAGGGCTCAGAATGTACTGATGTCCATTTCCTCTGAGGAGAATGAAATGGATTTATACTTCTGACTTTTTTTTAACTTTCATTATTTTCAGTTAAAAAATAAAAAAGGCTCTCATTAGCAATGTTACAAAATGTTGAGATTTTAAAAATCAAGTCTGCAATTTATCCCATCAGATAAAGCATAAAAAGAAGTTTAATTTGACACCTAATTCACTTTCATATCTTCAGTATTAAGAAAGTCATGACCATTTTCATACTCGGAAATTAGCATCTTGTTCCCCATTGCCTTTCAATTGACTTAACTCAAAAGCTGTGATCTAGAACAGTTAAAAGAACTATACCTTTCTTAAAAATTAAGAGAACTCAATGAAATTTTCAGTTATTATAGATTGAAGCATTCTGAAACAAATATGAAACAATCTTACTTGGATGACCTGAAATTAAAGCATATAATTAGTTCATCTAATTGTAACTAATTACAAAATTCAATGAGTAGATCTAAACAAATATATATATATCTTAAGAAAAGATAAACTTTTTTTTAATTGCCTAAGTGTCCAAATAACATTCACACAATAATCCACAATATAACATAATTTTTTTATCTCATTTTCATGAATTTCTGGGACAAATGGAAGGAATTTAGTGTTTAATGCCTGTAAATTAATGGCCATTTAAATCAACTAGCGAGTGGGTTTTAGTGGAATGCGGTGGATTGGAACGTTGCGGTTTGCGGTGAAGTCGGGAGGAAAAATACTGTTGGTTCATACATATTTTTGGACCCCATTTCGCATGATGAAAATGTGATTAAAGCCTCCATAAAAACCAACTTTTAATATAAAAATAAACTGTGTACCTTTTTTTCTCCCCTACCCAAAATCATTCCCATTGTCGGCGCTCACGGCTTTTGAAGGTGATTTTTAAATTACTCTAGTTAATAAATAATCTAGCGTAATTTAAAAATACCTTCATGAATGAAATGTCGGAGCGATTTTTCTTCCGCAACAAAATCGCCTGACATGGATCGATTTTCTCTGTCTGTGGAAAAACGGCACTTTAAGCCCGCCCCCCTCTGAAAGGCGCCAAAGTCACGCACACGGGGAGCGGCAGAACTGCAGCACTGCTCAAGGTAAATTTTGTAACATTGCTGCTCTCATGAGTACTGAATCCCGCTTTCACTTCAGACCTTGTTAAAAGTCAGTGGAAGCAATGGACTATTATAATGACTGCACCCACAGTAATGTTGTTTTATTTCTCCCTAATTAATGATCTGATTTCCATTTGTCAAATCTCTTCATTGGGAATATGTGGAAACCGAGTGAAACAGTGAAGCACCACCTCTTCTCAATGCTCTCAGGCACATAGAGACCAACCCCCACCCCCCTGCTCTAACTGCATGGAGTGTACAATTCTAATGAACTAAGCAACCACAGGACTAGACTGGGACCAAGTCATTCTGAATCCGACAGAATGCCTAAAGGACCTGTCCCGCCAGCATGCGATTCCATGCGGTGAGCGCGACCAAACCGGCAGCGGGGGCCACGCAGAGGTCGGGTGATCCCCGTACAGGGCCGTTCCCACCAGTATGCGCCTGCATGCGGCCACCGCGACCAAACCGGCAGCAGGGGCCGCGCGGAAGTCGGGTGAGTGGCGCAACGCGGCGCAAAGTGAGGCGAACTTGGAGCGAAGTCTTAAAGGTAAGTTCGCCAGGACAGAGAGGGGCACACAGAGAGGGGCACGGAGCCACACACAGAGAGGGTCACGGAGGGACCTACAGAGAGGGACACGGAGGCACGACATCGAGGCGGTGCGTAATGCGTTGAGGCGACAGCGAGCCGACCAGCCGTTGCCGCGCAGAATTTGTGAGCATGGTCAGTTTTTCGGAGCCCCGCGCGATGTCGGGACGAACGCCGCACAATTCCGCACGGCTCCGGCGATCGAAGTGGGACCGGCCAAGCGACGCCGGACGACTCAAGCGACCACGTTAGGTCGCGCTCATCGCATGGAGTTGCATGCTGGTGGGACAGGCCCTTAAGTAAAAGAACCTGTTCTTCTGATCACAACACTCCTTGACGAACGTTTCAATCTTTTGGCAATGTTCTGCCAAGGATGTTTAAACGGTTAGGAATGTAAGTAATGCAGGAAACAAAGCTAACAGGTTCAAAATGCTGTCTGATTTTGCCATATGCATTTGTAGATCCATTGCAAATAAACTCAGCGCATAATGATGCGTGGCAGATGCAGTATAATATAGATAAATGTGAGGTTATCCACTTTGGCGGCAAAAACAAGGGGGCAGATTATTATCTCAATGGGGTTATGTTAGGTAAGGGGGAGGTGCAGCGAGACCTGGGCGTCCTTGTACACTGGTCGCTGAAAGTTGGCGTGCAGGTACAGCAGGCAGTGAAGAAAGCTAATGGAATGCTGGCCTTCATAACAAGAGGATTTCAGCATAGGAGTAAAGAGGTTCTTCTGCAGTTGTATAGGGCTCTGGTGATACCACATCTGGAGTATTGTGTACAGTTTTGGTCTCCTAATTTGAGGAAGGACATCCTTGTGATTGAGGCAGTGCAGCGTATGTTCACAAGATTGATCCCGTGGCTGATTGATTGATCCCGCGATTGATCCAATGAAGAAAGATTGAAAAGACTAGGCTTGTATTCACTGGAGTTTAGAAGGATGAGGGGGAATCTTATGGAAACATATAAAATTATAAAAGGACTGGATAAGCTAGATGCAGGAAAAATGTTCCCAATGTTGGGCGAGTCCAGAACCAGGGGCCACAGACTTAGAATAAAGGGAGAGTCATTTAAGATTGAGGTGAGAAAAAACTTTTTCACCCAGAGAGTTGTGAATTTATGGAATTACCTGCCACAGAGGGCAGTAGAGGCCAAGTCACTGGATGGATTTAAGAGAGAGTTAGATAGAGCTCTAGGAGCTAGTGGAATCAAGAGATATGGGGAGAAGGAAGACATGGGTTATTGATAGGGGACGATCCACCATGATCACAATGAATGGCGGTGCTGGCTTGAAGGGCCAAATGGCCTCCTCCTGCACCTATTTTCTATGTTTCTATAAGTTACGCGAAGATAAAAATGCACCAGGTGGAGCCATGAGTCAAGTATGGACGGATACAGAGCAGAGAAGGGGATCAGCTGGGATGATGCATCTTACCAAACTGTACATAAGAATTCACAGCATTTCAATCATGGTCCATTATAACAATCAACAGTCCAATCATTTACCAGAGAGCAGATAATGATTCCTTTAATAGGTCCTACAGATAGTAGCCACCTTATAGAAACAGAGAAAATAGGTGCAGGAGTAGGCCATTCGGACCTTCGAGCCTGCACCCCATTCAATATCATCATGGCTGGCATCCAGAATCAGAACCCTGTTCATGCTTTCTCCCCATATCCCTTGATTCCGTTAGCCCTAAGAGCTATATCTAACTCTCTCTTGAATACATCCAGTGAATTGGCCTCCACTGCCCTTCTGTAGCAGAGAATTCCACAGATTCACAACTCTCTGGCTGAAAAAGTATTTCCTCATCTCACTCCTAAATGGCCTACTCGTTATTCTTAAACTGTGACCCCTTGGTTCTGGACTCCCCCATTCCCACATATGATCTCCAGGTGTATTATAGTGGGGACAGTATTTCAAAATGGAAAGCCAGAGCAGGATTGATTTGTATAAGTACACTGGTCAATTTTAGGCCTGCACTCTGATTGTTGAATGGAAAGACAGCAATGAGATGGCACTGATCACACGGCTAGCACAGACAAATGGGTGAAACCAAAACCCCTGTTTCCAGCTTCCAGACTGCAGATAATCACTGCAGTTTAATCACAACATTTACTGCTCAATTTCTTCAGGAGCTCGGAAATTGACTACTAAATTAAAACAGAAACACTCCAAAGGATACAAAAGAAATATCTTGTCAGAACATTGTAGACACTTCTGCCATTATAAGGAGCTTCCGTGTGTTCCCAATGCATGGACAATAAGCTTAGTATTAATTTAGCTTAGAGATACAGCAGAGAAGCAGGTCCTTCAGCCCACAGGTCCATGCCGATCATTCATCACCCCATCACACCAGTTCTATGTTATCTCACTTTCTCACCCATGTGCATGGACACAAGGTTCTTTAGGTCTGAAGAAGGGTTTTGGCCCGAAACGTTGCCTATTTCCTTCGCCCCATAGATGCTGCCTCACCCGCTGAGTTTCTCCAGCATTTTTGTCTACCTTTGATTTTCCAGCACCTGCAGTTCCTTCTTAAACGTTCTTAATATCGCCTTCTTACCTTGCCAGAGATGCAACATTTCTGCTGTAATTTCTACATAGTGAAACCAAAATGTATAAAATGGCCTTTTAAAGATTATTAAAATCTAACAAGTGCACCTTAACCACATGTGATTTTTTTTCTATTATAAATCTGAAATTGTGGAGTACAGAGGCAAATATATAAATAATGGGTCTTTGTCCCAAACATTATGGAGGGCACTGTAAGTTATAAATGTAAAGTGGAATTAGCTGCAACAGATTCTCCCTCCTGGAGTCCAGGAAATGTTGTCCTGATGTGTGTTGCATGCTATTATATATACCCCACAAGTAGGTGCCTCCAATGAAACACTTCTTACGGATGAAGGACCAAGAAGCAAATTCACAAATTTCATGAAAGACAAGTTCAATCCTGACTACAGTGCTGACGTGGACCTTGGACAAGCAGCTATCAAAGAGAAGCAGGGAGAAGAGCTTATTGGCTGAAACCCGTGGGAAAGGTGAGTCAGAGGTGAAAAATAATTTTAAAAGAGCGCCAAAAAACTAGTATTAACCCAGTGCTGATGTGGATCTTGGACAAGCAGCAATCAAAGAGAAGCAGGGAGAAGAGCTCATGGGCTGAAAACTGTGGGAAAGGTGAGTCAGAGGGGAAAAACAGTTTAAAAAGAGCGCCAAAAAGCCAGTATTAGCCCAGTGCTGATGTGGATCTAAAAGAGAAGTACAACATAGCAAAGATGAGCAGGAAGCAAAAGGATTGGGTAATGTTTAAAGAGCAATAGAAGATAACTAAAAAGACTATACAGGGAGAAAAGATGAGGTACGAAGGTAAGCTAGCCAAGAATATTAAGGAGGGTAGTAAAAGCTTCTTTAGGTATGTGAAGAGGACAAAATTCGTTAAGACCAAAGTTGGACCCTTGAAGACCGAAAACATTGAATTTATTATGGGGAACAAGGAAATGGCAGATGAGTTGAACAGGTAGTTTGGATCCGTCTTCACTAAGGAGGACACAAACAATCTTCTTGATATAGTAGTGGCCGGAGGATCTGGGGTGATGGAGGAACTGAAGGAATCCACATTAGGCAGGAAATGTTGTTGGGTACTGATGGGACTGAAGGCAGATAAATCCCCAGGGCCTGATGGTCTGCATCCCAGGGTACTTAAGGAAGTGGCTCTAGAAATCGTGGATGTATTGGTGATAATTTTCCAATGTTCTATAGACTCAGGATCAGTTCCTGCGGATTGGAGCGCGGCTAATGTTATCCCACTTTTTTAAAAGGCGGGAAAGAGAAAGAGGATTATAGACCAGTTAGCCTGACATCGGTGGTGGGGAAGATGCTGCAGTCAATTATAAAAGATGAAATAGCCGCACATTTGGATAGCAGAAACAGGATCGGTCCGAGTCAGCATGGATTTACGAAGGGGAAATCATCTGGATTTTTTTGAGGATGCAACTAGGAAAATGGAGAAGGGAGAGTCAGTGGATGTAGTGTACCTGAACTTTCAGAAAGCATTTGATAAGGTCTCACATAGGAGATTAGTGGACAAATTGGGGCACATGGTATTGGGGGTAGAGTGCTGACATGGATAGAAAATTGGTTGGCAGACAGGAAACAAAGAGTAGGGATTAAGGGGTCCCTTTCAGAATGGCAGGCAGTGACTAGTGGGGTACCGCAAGGCTCGGTGCTGGGACTGCAACTATTTACAATAGACATCAATGATTTGGATGAAGGGATTCAAAGTAACATTAGCAAAGTTGCAGATGATGCATAACTTGGTGGCAGTGTGAACTGTGAGGAGGATGCTATGAAAATGCAGGGTGACTTGGACAGGTTGGGGGAATGGGCAGATGCATGGCAGAATAAGTTTAATGTGGATAAATGTGAGGTTATCCACTTTGGTATCAAAAACAGGAAGGCAGATTAATATCTAAATGGTGTCAAGTTGGGAAACGGAGAAGTACAATGGGATATGGGGATCCTTGTTCATCAGTCTATGAAAGTAAGCATGCAGGTACAGCAGGCAGTGAAGAAAGCAAATGACATGTTGGTCTTTATAACAAAAGGAGTCGAGTATAGGAGCAAAGAGATCCTTCTGCTGTTGTACAGAGCCCTAGTCAGACCACACCTGGAGTATTGTGTGCAGTTTTGGTCCCCTAATTTGAGGAAGGACATTCATGCTATTGAGGGAGTGCAGTGTACGTTTACAAGGTTAATTCCCGGGATGGCGAGACTGTCATATGCTGAGAGAATGTAGCAGGTGGGCTTGTACACTCTGGAGTTTAGAAGGATGAGAGGGAATCTTATTGAAACATATAAGATTGTTAAGGGTTTGGACACGCCAGAGGCAGGAAACATGTTCCCGATGATGGGGGAGTCCAGAACCAGGGGCCACATTTTAAGAATAAGGGGTAAGCCGTTTAGAACGGAGACGAGGAAACACTTTTTCTCACAGAGAGTTGTGAGCCTGTGGAATTCTCTGCCTCAGAGGGTGGTGGAGGACGGTTCTCTGGATACTTTCAAGAGAGAGCTAGATAGGGCTCTTAAAGATAGCGGAGTCAGGGGATATGGGGAGAAGGCAGGAAGGGGTTACTGATTGGGGATGACCAGCCATGATCACATTGAATGGTGGTGCTGGCTCGAAGGACCGAATGGCCTACTCCTGCACCTATTGTCTATTTGCTATTACAGGTGCTTTCTGTACGTTATCTACGTTCTCCCCGTGACCTTCGTGGGTTTCCTCCAGGAACTTTGGTTTCCTCCCACGCTCCAAAGGTATACAGTATTTTAGGCTAATTGGCTTGATAAAAATTGTAAATTGTCCCTACTGTGTGTAGGATAGTGCTAGTGTGTGGGAACCACTGGTTGGCGTGGACTCGGTGGGCCGAAGGGCCTGTTTCTGCTCTGTATCTCTAAACTAAACTAAACAAGTGACCAGCGTTATAATGAAGTTCAATCATGTAGCACATACAAAAAGTGCATTATGTGATAGAATTTCTAGGTCACTAGTTTTTTGGAATGTACAAATTATATTCCACTGAGGGAAGTTATATAATCTGAATCATTATAAAATCAAAATAGCTTATGAAACATGTTTATGGCTATTGATGTTAACAATTGTCCCACTGTCCCCTTTAGTTCTATTTTATGATGAATGTGAAACAAAAGACATAAATATACGTTGTTGCACTTCTGATGCAAATCAGCATTCCCAAAGGTCACTGAAGCACCATCTATGCTTTTGGATGCAGACAAAGGGGAGTTGCAAACTAACTCCTTTCCCACCAGAGCCTTTCTGTGTTTCAAACAGCACAACTATCTGATCGAAACAAAATGCTGGAGTAACTCAGCGGGACAGGCAGCATCTCTGGAGAGAAGGAATGGGTGACATCTTGGGTCGAGTTCCTTCCTCAGACTGAGAATAGGGTGGAGGGGTGTGGGGGATGGACAGAGAGATTTAAGGGTTACTTGAAGATAGGAATATCAATATTAACACTGATGAGTTGTGAGCTGCCCAAGTGAAATATGAGGTGCTGTTTCTCCAATTTACGTTTGGCCTCACTCTGACAGTGGAGGAGACCCAGGACAGAAAGGTCAGTATGGGAATGGGAGGGGGAGTTAAAATGTTTAGCAAATGGGAAATCACATCGGCCTAGGTGGGCTGAGTGAAGGTGTTCAGCGAAACCATCACCCACTCTACACTTGGTCTCGCCAATATATAGAAGTCCACACCTGGAACAGCGGATACAGTAGATGAGGTTGGAGGAGGTGCAAGTGAACCTCAGCCACACCTGAAAGAACTGTCTGGGTCCTTGGAGCATGTATAGGGACAAGTGTTGCATCTACTGTGATTGCAGGGGTATGTACCTGGGGAGGAGGTGGTTTGGGTGGGAAGGATGAGTTAACCAGGGAGTTGCAGAGGGAACCATCTCTGCAGAGAGCGGAAAGGGGTGGAAATGGGAAGATATCTCTAGTGGTGGGGTCCCGTTGGAGGTGGCAAAAGTGTTGGAGGATCATGTGCTGTATGTGACAGCTGATGAGGTGAAAGGTTAAGACTTGGGAAACTCAGTCCCTGTTATGATTGTGGGGGAGGGAGGAGGGGGAGCAAGAGCAGAGCTGTGGGGTACCGAGGAGACGTGTGTGAGGACCTCATCTGTGATGGAAGAGGGAATCCCCATTCCCTAAAAAATGAGGACATCTCAGATGTCTTGGTGTAGAACACCTCATCTTGGGCGCTGATGCGGCATTGATGGAGGAATTGGGAGTAGGAAGATAGCTTTTGCAGGAGGCAGGGTGGAAAGCAGTGCAGTGTAGTATAGATAGCTGTAGGAGTCAGTAGGTTTATAATCGAAGTCGGTCGATAGTCGATCTCCTGTCATGGAGACGGTGAGATCAAGAAACGGAATGGAGATGTCGGAGATGGTCCAAGTGAATTTGAGTGCAGGATGGAACTTAGCTGTGAGGTTAATGAAGTCCATGAGTTCTGCATGGGTGCAGGAGATAGCCCTGATGCAGTCAATGTAGTGGTGATAGGGCTCGGAGATAGGCCCAGTGTGCTCCTGGAACAGGAATTGTTCGACGTACCATACATAGAGGTAGGCATAGCTGGGGCCCATGTGAGCGCCCAAAGCCGTGCCTTTGATTTGGCGGAAATGGGAGGAGTCGAAGGATAAATTATTGAGTGTGAGGACCAGCTACGCAATGGAGAGTGTTAGTGGAGGGAAATTGGCTGGTTCTGCCGTTGAGAAAGAAAGTGAGGGCTTTAAGCCCTTCCTGGTTGAGGGCAGAGGTGTCGAGTGACTGACTGTCCATAGTAAAGATGAGGGAGCGGGGGCCTGGAAAACAGGAATTATTGAAGTGATGAAGAGTGTGTGAGGTGTCCTGGACATAGGTCAGAAGGAATTGGACCAGAGGGGATAGGCTGGAGTCAAGGTTCATGGAAATGAGTTCAGTGGGGCGAGAGCAGGCAGAAACAATGGGTCTGCCAGGGCCATTGTTTTTATGGATTTTGGGAAGAAAGTAAAACCAGTCTGTGTGGGGTTCTGGAACGATAAATGGTCTCTGCTGCTCTAATGATTAAACAAATTGCTTAAACAAAATTCAACACACAAACCTACAAAATATTATTTCTCACCACATTAGCAAGTTAAGAATTAAAGATTAGTATAACCTCTGAATGCCAGAGCATTCCCTGGTGTGATTTCAATGAAACACACAAAGATATGTACTCTTCCCTCATTCATGATCTGTCACTCAGTGTGATTGTGACTAATTTGACATCTAATTCCATATATCCACCAGTGCTCCATAATCCCTCAATAGCTTTAGTTTAGAGTTTGGAGGTACAGTTTAGTTTAGAGATACAGTATGGAAACAGCCCCTTCGGCCTACCGAGTCCACGCCGACCAGCAATCCCCGCACACTAGCGCTATCCTACACACTTGGAACAAATCACATGCACACCAAGCTAATTAACCTACAAACTTGTACGTCTGTAGAAGCTCATTTCCTGCTTTCACCAGGAACGTGTTAAAGATAATATACCAAATACAGCATCCACTATCCTGAAAGGGTAAAATGTTTATACCACTTTTTATTTAATAATCAGTTAGCTACGACTTCCTTACAGATATCAACAAAATCAAACAATTATTTTATACTCATGGAGTTGTGAAACAAGCAACCCTTGAACCAAACCATAGCATGGGAAATCCCTAATAGAAAATCTGGTCACCACAAATACGTATTTAGCACATACCAAGGCAACAGAGCTTTTCTCATCATTGCCCACAGTGCACACCATAATTACAAAGCAAATAGATGCAAATCTAAGCTGCTTTCACTAATGCCCATTTTGGATTTTGTCTAACCATTCTATCATTTATAACAATTGTTTTTGTGCCCCAATTTATGTTTTAGTACTCTGCTGGTCATAGCCAGCCTTTTCCTTGGCACAAAAGGATGTCTCGGTGCTGTAGGCTTTGTACCAACAGCAGTACAGGACTCTCTGAGTCATTACTTTCAATTCACATAGCTTTGCCCATTCAGGCTTGAGAAATTTCTCAGCTGCTACAAGCTTCTATGTTTCACAAAGACTTACACCTGCAGCTGTTCAGTCCCTCACAAAGAACAAAGAAAGTAATGGGGTTTTTTTACAAAGAATGACATTTTTTTTCTGTCACAGCTCTTAATTCAGGGGAAAAGATGCAAGGTAGATTGTGTTGAACACATAATAATTTGCTTAGAGGTAAAAGTATTGCATTATGGAATTAACCACTTCTCAGTGGTTTTACTGATGATTGCTTATTTATTTCACAGTGATCAACAGCCTTGTACTCTCTTGGTATTGTCAGCACAAATACTGATAGAAATTAAATACTTTAAACAGGAAAAAAAATCATAACCATACAACATCTGAATTCAGTACAACATGTGTTATTGCTGTCCTTAAATCCAACCAGTTGGATTCTCCTGACCTGCATAAAAGGATAACATCTATTATTGCATGAAGGACAACTGCTCTTCAACAGCTTAATTTCTCATACTCCATACAACAATCCACATGTAAAAACTACCGTATGAAATATGGAACCAATGGAGTTTCTACATAAAACATCTAGTATAAAATGGTTTCATAATGAGTTTCAACAAGGCGAATGTAACATTGATCACTCATGAACCATTAGTTCTGACGAGCAAATAAGGAAAGGCAGCCCTCACCAGCTTCATAAATTCCTTTAATGATGCCAGTGAATGACAATTCGATTTCTGGAACATTTTCAAACTTTAAGTTTCAAAAAACACACTTTGTATTTTGCACCCAAAACATTACAAATTACCAATTGCTTTAGTTCTTTAAATTATCTTTCAGTTCGCTTTTTCTTCTGAAGCTAGACATCATTGCTCAGCTAACTGGCAACTTTTAACCCTTTAATGCTGCTTATAGGTGAACAAAAATACTACTGTTACGCCAATGGATCATGTTATCCAACCATTTTAACCCTCAAAATGCATTGTGTTAATGCTACATTAATTCACATCCTAAAGTCCCTCAGTATTGCAGAATTTGTCCAGATTATGTTACAATATGTGGAGCAAAATTATTTTGGCATGTAATATAATCAAGGTCATTTCTGTAACATACTGGACAATGTGTAATTTTTGATATGGAAGGTATCAGAGTAACAATTATTATCATTCTTTTCAGAATCACCAGCACAATATTGCTCCATAGTTAGTCAAGTGAATGAGTAGTTCAAACTTTAGTTATATTCAATATTAGATAACAGGGAGGCACTTTAACTATTTAAGTATTTCACCTATTTTTCTACTGGACATGCCTGGTGGTTTCATTTTCAGTGTGGTCCCTGGTCAATTAAGTATTTTTTGTTATGCATAATTTTGTCATGTTTTTTAAACTTTCCAAACTTAAAGTTGTCATTTAACTGTAGTCTATACTCCAAGATGTCATATTTTTGTGTTTGATTATACAATATATTGCTGATTAACAAAACAGAGCCTGCTGTTTAATATATAATTCAGTTTTCGGACTGTCTTCAATTCGAAGTTGGATGATCAGCCATGATGATATTGAATGCGGTGCAGGCTCGAAGGGCCGAATGGCCTGCTCCTACACCTATTTTCTATGTTTCTAAACATGAAACCCTCAGTGGTCTTAAAGGGGAGGATGCTCCTCAAACTGCAGAGCATCTTGGACAATACATCTCATCCCCTCCATGACACATTGGTCAACCTGAGGAGCACTTCAGCAACAGGTCCCACCAAGGTGCAGCACAGAACGCCACGGGAGATCATTTTCCCTATGGCTATCAAACTATACAACTCCTCACACTTCTGTCGTGGGGTACACTGACAACCCCCCCCCCCAAAAAAAATCTGTGCACATCCCTCATCATGGACTTGTACACTAAATAATTAACTTTCATGTTTGTGCAATGTTACATATGTGTTGTGCGATAACTGGTCGCTTAAATGTCATTATCATTATAATACACGACACGTCAATGACTTATAACTGCATCGATTGACTGATGGCAGATCAATTTCCCCCTGGGATAAAAAAGTTGTGTCGTATCGTATGAAATGATCAATGGGACATGGATTTATTCAATGATTACTCCTTACAATTTATTCATTGAAAATAAGTGGTCTTTATAATTCCCGTATTGAAAATCTGATCATGATCTTGGCTTTGTTATCAAGTAGGTGCCACATTAGTAACAATCGTGTAGAATTTCCCAACCAATAACATCATTGAACTTGCGATAGGAGCCGCACGTTCAAGTAAGTATTGGTCAATTTTCAATTGTATCGTTAAATTATGAATCGAGAATGCATTGATGAAGCAGAGCAAATTTACTGCAAGTATGTATCGTGAACCCGATTTACTTGAATAATGTGTATCACAGCATTCGTCGAATGGTAGGGTCTCCTGTAAAGCGACCATCCAAATTAAAAAAAAACATCTTGTAGAGATTGTTGCCTCCTTGAGATTGTTTTTCGAAGTTTATAGACACTAGACAATAGGTGCAGGAGTAGGCCATTCGGCCCTTCGAGCCAGCACCGCCATTCACTGTGATCATGGCTGATCGTCCACATTCAGTACCCCGTTCCTGCCTTGTCACCAGACCCCCTCACTCCGCTATCTTTAAGAGCTCTATCTAACAAGTTCAGTTCACGTTTTAAAATGCGAGGTTGGCCGCATACCACCAGTAGCAGGTCCATTCTCACCACTGGAGATGACAGGTGTCTGACCGCTGCGAATTGCCACTGACTTACCCAAGTAGAGGGATGCGTTCTCGGCTTTCACGTTGTCGTCCAGATATGTGGGGCCCAGCGTGTAGATCGGGGTCGAGCCCACCCCGATGAGGAGCTGAGCGCCGACGAATAGAGCCACATAGAGCGAGTGCTGCTGGCCGGAGGAGCCTCTCCCCGCACAGCCGGCCTCCGAGTCCCTGGAGCTGTTGCTGTTGCTGTTGCCGGCGCTGGCGCTGCACAACCCTTGTCCGGACGAGGTGGTGTTCAGCTCCTGGACCTCGTAAGGAGGAGAGATGAAGTGAGGGAGGGTGAAGAGAGCGGCTCCGATGGCGATGAGAAAGCCGCCCACCGCCAGCCAGCGGGGTCTGCGGCCGCGACCCCCGAAGTAGCTGATGAAGACGACGACCAGCAGGCTGCCGATGTCGAAGCAGCTGACGAGGAGCCCGGACTCGGAGCTCTTCAGGTTGTAGCGTTTCTCAATGGTGGTGATGACGCTGCTGAGGTAGCCGGACACCATGAGCGACTGGATGAAGGTCAGGCAACACATGCACGCCAGGAAGCCGCGGGAGTCACCCAGCACCGGCCACAGACACCGGCTCTCCTCCGGCCCCACCGCCGGTGCTGCTGCTGCTGCTGCTGCTGCAGTCCAGCCGCCGGTGAAGGCGGCCAGGCGGGCGCCCCTGGCAGCTGCTGCCGGCTCCGCTGCCTCTGCTCCCGGGGACCAGTCGCACCCCGCATCCTTCAACTCGGGCAAACTTCGGGACTGGCCGGAGACGGGCTCCGGGCCGCGGGGCTGAGCGGCACCTGCTGCCGGCTGCGAGCTGCCCGAAGACATCCTCTTTGATTCCTCTCTCAACCTCTCCTCCTGCCTCCGTTGGCGGCCGCGATCCGCGGGCTGCTCTGCTCTGCTCTGCTCGTCCCCACAAACAACGGAGTCAGTCAGCGCTGCCCGGCGGCGGCGGTGGAGGAAGCGGTGGAGGAGGCGGTGAGCAGCGAGCGCTGGGTTGTGGGCTGGAGCCGGTGTGTGTCCAGCGCCGGGGCACTGAGCGACAAGGACAAGCGGCGAGGTGCAAGCAGACGGGCCGACTGGCCGCTCATGGCGGGAGGGTGGACACCGGCTGCTCTCCGCTTAAGCAAGCGACAGCGGGCGGCTGGAGGTGTCGGGCTGACGAGCTGTCGCCGGCTCCATCGTCTGTGCACTAAAGCAGTAGCGCTTCCCACCGGTGCCAGACAAGATGAACACTAACCTCCCCCTGTCAAGCTCACAGCGAGTGGGAGGGTAGATGTGGAGGAGGGAGGGAGGGAGGAGGGAGCAATGTGGACAATAGAGTTTGCGCAGCATTTCCCAGGCGGTCAAATGCTGCCCGTTCTCGCCAGCGCCGAGACTAATACCGGTGCCTCTCTGCGCTTTGTTCCTCTCGGGTATTTAATATGAATGGATTCGTGCTCCACCGGACGCTTGAAAGGGCAAGTGTGCCAGAGAGATACCCACTAGTCCATAAAGGTCGGTGACCCCCACACTCCGCGTCCCCGACTCGCCTTTACAATTTAAAATAGTGCTGTCTCTTTCTAATTAAACGCAAGCATTATTCTCCACAACTTCGTAACCTGGGGGTGACGACAAGCATTTCAGGAAAAATTGACATCAGAAGCCGGGCATGTAAAAAAATTAAGGAATCGTTCATATTATCGACAGTAGCAAAAATATTAGCAATGCAATGGGTTAAAGTCCATCCGATAAAATACTAACATTCAAATCGATCAGCTCATGGGTAGGATATCTGGGACGTGTTTGCAATCTGACTGAGAGTAATTTAGGCATTGTGACAGTTGTTCCCAAAATAACAATCAGCATTTTTCAAACATTGCCTTAACCTTAAGATAAGTTAAAGCAGTGGTGAACGTGACCTCCCTCCCCCCACCCCATCTCGAAACTCTGAAAGCACTGGCTAAGTAACTCCTATAATAATGTTCCCCGAACCTGTCCCTGGGAACAGTCCGTAAATCGGAGTCCTCAGTTATGGAGCTGCTTGGCAAGGACCCTTGCGCATTCTCCAGCCACTCTTCGCAAATCCATACTTTGTGAAGAGGTGGGCGACCGTATCCTTTCCGTTGCAATCATCCCAAGGGCAGTGTGCATTGGTCGTAAGATTCCTATGGTACTGGAGATCCCTCCCCTCTCACCACCAGCCAAGCGAGGTCTTAGTGCTTGTTGGTGAGATGTGGTGATGAGGCATTTTGCCAGACAAACTGGGCAGTCTGCTTGGGAAACCACTCTACAGGATCTGCAGGATGTACTGTGCTGACCACTGCCTCATGGAGTGGTCAAAGATGTTGGGCTGGAGGAACCTTTCCACAAAGGCCAGGTGGTGCGTCAATGTTCACCTGTGGCACATTGCAGGACAGCGATGCCAGGCCCATCCTTCACGACAGGCAGGACCTCACCTGGGAATGACACTTGGCACCCAGATGCTTCTACTCTATGTACAGCCTGATGCAGTCACACACAAAGGTGGCCATCAGGATGAGGGCGATATTAGGCATGCTCTTGACCCCGTTGTCTGCCGACGTGCGTGATGACCTGTCAGACCTGCTCCATCTTTGATCCCTAGATGAACTGGAAGATGGACCCAGGTGATCGTCGAGGCGAAGGTGCAGGGGACAGGCCACACCTACGCCAAGTACAGCAGTCCCGAGAGCTCCTCACACCTGATGCTCAAGTTATTTCTGGTTATCGAGAGGAAGCACCATTGCCACTGTCACAATGTTTTGCTTTAGTTTATTGTCACGTGTACCAAAGTACAGTGAAAAGCTTTTGTTGCGTGCTAATCAGACAGTGGACAGCCAATACATGATTACATTTGAGCCATCCACAGTGTACAGATACACAATAAAGGGAAAAATGTGAATAACGTTTAATGCAAGGTAAAGTCCGTTTAAAGATGGTCCAAGGATCTCCAATAAGGTAGATAGTAGATATGGACAGCTCTCTAGTTGTTTGTAAGATGTTTCAGTTGCCTGATGACAGCTATGACTCATCCTTGCTTAACCTGGTGGCCTTCCCGAGGCAGCGTGAGGTGTAAATGGAGTCAATGGAAGAGAGGTTGGTTTGTGTGATGGTCAGGGTGGCGTCCACAATTCTCTGCATTTTTGTGTGGTCCTGGATGGAGCAGTTGCCAAACCATGCTGTGATGTATCCCGATAAAATGCTCTCTATGGTGCATTTGTAAAAGTTGGTCAGAGCTGTCGCAGACATACTGAACATCTTAGGCCTTCTAAGAAAGTAGAAACGTTGGTGTGCTTTCTTGGCTGTTGCTTCAATATGGGCGGTCAAGGACAAGTTGTTGGTAATATTTACTCAGAAGTGGCGCAGCGGTAGAGTTGCTGCCTTACAGCGAATGCAGCAGCAGGAGACCCGGGTTCGATCCCGACTTATGGGTGCTGTCTTTACGGAGTTTGTACGTTCTCCCCGTGACCTGCGTGGGTTTTCTCCGAGATCTTTGGTTTCCTCCCACATTCCAAAGACTTACAGGTTTGCAGGTTAATTGGCTTGGTAAATGTAAAAATGTCCCTAGTGGGTGTAGGATAGTGTTAATGTGCGGGGATCGCTGGTCGGCGCGGACCTGGTGGGCCGAAGTGCCTGTTTCCGCCTTGTATCCCTAATCTAAACTCGGTGGATTTGGAACAAGTTATATAGACACATAAGAAACTCCAGAAGTTGTATAGTGTTCTTGCACCTCCTTTAAATTTGATAAAACTTGTGGTCCGCTTACCTTACTTCATGCGGCCCTTCAACACTGACATCCAGATAAATGTGTAAAGCAGCATTACTTACCCATTGGTAACTCAACACTCCAAAGAGTATTACGCCTGGTGCTTAACTGTGTGAATGTTTAACACAATAAATTATTACTGTAAAATACCTGCATTGCCTTGAAAATGGTGCTTAATACCTAATGTTTAAACAAACTTTCCATTTACTTTCTCTTGCTTGTCTCGTACATCTTTTCGAATCTGGTTGGTTATTAATTGATTTCTATTTGTGGTTTAAATCTAATTTATGATCTGGTTTATGCTATGCGCACCTTGGTGAGATTAATTCATACTGATTGATTCAGGAAACTATCTGTTCACAACTCCCCTGTAGATGGCACATCAGCAGATCAAACAGCCAATGACAGCAAGCCTCAACTCAAAAGATAACATAAACTCTGCGGGCAGCTGTCATCCTAGTGAATGCTTGGGGTCATAACCTTGCCTTTGATTGCACATTTTGCATCAGACTTGTCAACGGGTGAACTCAAACATGCCCATTGAAAGCTGAAGGATGTAGGAATCAGCAAGGATTATAGAGTGATGGAAATCAATTGAATTACATAAAGGATTTCAACTTGAAACGTCACCCATTCATTCTCCAGAGATGCTGCCTGTCCTGCTGACTTACTCCAACATTTTGTGTCTATCTTTGTTGTATAACCAACATCCGCAGTTCCTTCCTACACAATATAATTCCATGGCTCTGCATTCCAGGAACATTTTTTTAAAACCTTTGGGGAAAGCTGTTTCAATATAGTGGGGTGTGGATCTGAGCGTAAACTCACAGGCTACTTGTAACTTAGAGAGAAAAAAAGAGCAAAGACAGCAATATTAATAAAATGCAGTCTTTGCTCCCCAGATAATCAGGCATGTAAAGGAATGAACTGGTGTAGCAGTGAACAAAACCACAAAATAAGCTGCCTATTCTTTGATGAATTAGTTGATCACAGCTGGAGCACTGTATTTGATTTCTGCTCCACTGCATTAGTGCAAGGAAAAATAAACCAAGTTCAAGTTTATAATCTACTTTTGCTCATGCAGGAAAATGTGTACATATTGACTTTGGAAGTGTACAGTGTCATCTATGATGCTCTCAAGAATCAAAGCCCGCACAGTCAAAACCACCAGATTTATCCATAAACATAGATTGTTTTTGCAATACGCATCGTAGGCTGGGCACCAACATTAAAAAAACGTTTTGATAAAATGCTTGAAATGAAAGATGTGCATTCCGCAACCTCCTTGGCATATTTTTATCATCTCAGCCATTAAAGGACCATTTTTCACAAGCTGAATTGCAAAGCTAAAGTCATTATGCCTGCTTTCAAATAACCTTCAAACCCCTTCTAAACTGGATACTCATATAGCTCTTTGACTCATTCAGTAATTTAAAAAAATAATGATTACCTTTATCCATACAATGAGTAAAGTAAAATATTTTAAATAAATCTTTAAAACTTTGCTTATTAAGTGAGAAGCAAAAAAACTCTTAATAAAGCATTTTAAAAAAATGAATATTTAAAATTAGTGGCTGTTTTAACAATTTTAGTGGAATATTTTTTTTAAACTTTGTTTAAAATTAGTTGATTTGTCTTCTGTTTGCTGTAGACTCTAATTAGAAATTTATACCTATATCCAGCATCTTATATCCAAATTACCGCTTAAAACAAAGTTGACAAATTAAACCCCCAAAGCATCCCAGATGGGAGCTACATTTGGAGTTCTTGTGCCTTACTTTTTAAATAGTTAATTAAACTCAGCTGCAGTATTTTATTCCTCCATGTCACTTCTTCCATGAAAGACAAAGGCACATCTTCACTTGAGAATTTCTCATTCAGTTTGGTTTAGAGATACAGCATGGAAACAGGCCCTTCAGCCCACTGGGTCCGCGCCGACCAACAATCCCCTCATATTAACACTATCCTACACCCACTAGAGACAATTTTTACATTCACCAAAAGAATTAACCCACAAACCTATACGTCTTTGGAGTGTGGAAGGGTACCGGTGAGTTCGGAGAAAACTCGCGCAGGTCACGGGGAGAGCGCACAAACTCCGTACAGACAGCACCCGTAGTCAGGATCGAACCCAGGTCTCCGGTGCAGCATTCGCTGTAAGGCAGCAACTCTACTGCTGCGCCATATGTTAGCTTTTAAATTGGTTTTAATTCAGCCTGCCATCCAAGTAGCACTCAGTATTGTTACCTAACTCTTCTTTTCTGGAAAATATACAGCCCAATCCAGGATGTATTATAGTATTGATATTCTTGTATTGGCACCTTGTGGGTTTATGCTTCAGCATTGTAGAGTCCATTGCCTTAATTACAAATTACCATTTATAGGTTATAAGGAAACCAAAGCAATAATGCTTTTTCAAGATTTGTAAATAATAGACATGCCGTGATGCTTAATTTATTTAGTTATAAATATTATGTATTCATGTTTGCCTTTACACCCTTTTGGAATTACTGGAGATACTGGAGATAAAGGCAAAGAAATAAATCAACGAACCCTGCCTGCAATGAAACTTATTTGACTTCCATCTGTGGCTGGCACAGTGGCACAGCGGTAGAGTTGCTGTCTTGCAGTGCAGATCCAGGTTCAATCTTGATTACAGGTGCCCTCTGTACAGAGTTTGACAAAATAGCTCATTAGGTTAATTTGACCATATACTAAATTTAGAATCAGTTGTAACCAAACCACTAATATTGCACAGTGATAAATTACAGACTTCACTAACTATGTGACCATTCCAATTTAACTTCCATGTTTTATAGTAATTCAGTTACATATGTCTAAACTAACATTCTCTGTTTTAATCAAACATCTAACTAATATACCCCAACAGTCCTTTCAGGTGAGGCAGAGGTTCACTTACACCTCCTATAACCTCATCTACTGTATCTGCTGTTCCAGGTGTGGACTCTTATATATCGGTGAGACCAATCGCAAACCCGGCGATCTCCGCTCAGTCTGCCTAGGCCTACAGGATTTCCCGGTGGCTAAACAATTTAACTCCCCCTCTCATTCCTATCCAGACCTTTTGTCCTAGGCCTGCTCCACGGTCAGAGTGAGGCCCGATGCAAATTGGAGGAACAATACCGCTTATTTCGCTTGGGCAGCATAAAGCGGTATGAATATTGATTTCTCTACTTCAAGTAACCCTTGCTTTCTGTCCATCCTGCCCCCACTAGTTCTCTGACTAAAACAACAATACGGGGAGAAAAGATGAGGTACGAAGGTAAGCTAGCCAAGAACATAAAGCAGGGTAGTAAAAGCTTCTTTAGGTATGTGAAGAGAAAAAAATTAGTTAAGACCAAAGTTGGACCCTTGAAGACCGAAAAAGGTGAATTTATTATGGGGAACAAGGAAATGGCAGATGAGTTGAATGGGTACTTTGGATCCATCTTCACAAAGGAGGACACAAACAATCTTCCTGATATAGTAGTGGGCAGAGGATCTGGGGTGATGGAGGAACTGAAGGAAATCCACATTAGGCAGGAAATGGTGTTGGGTGGATTGACGGGATGCATTGGTAATAATTTTCCAATGTTCTATAGACAGGAACTGATATGTTCTATCAGTTCCTGTGGATTGGAGGATAGCTAATGTTATCCCACTTTTTAAAAAAGGTGGGAGAGAAAAAACAGGGAATTATAGATCAGTTAGCCTGACATCGATGGTGGGGAAGATGCTGGAGTCAATTATAAAAGATGCAATAGCTGCACCTTTGGATAGCAGTAACAGGATCAGTCCGAATCAGCATGGATTTACGAAGGGGAAATCATGCTTGACTAATCTTCTGGAATTTTTTGAGGATGTAACTAGGAAAATGGGCAAGGGAGAGCCAGTGTAACTGGACTTTCAGAAAGCATTTGACAAGGTCCCACATAGGAGATTAGTGGGCAAAATTAGGGCACATGGTATTGGGGGTGGAGTGCTGACATGGATAGAAAATTGGTTGGCAGACAGGAAACAGAGAGTGGGGATTAACGGGTCCCTTTCAGAATGGCAGGCAGTGACTAGTGGGGTACCACAAGGCTCGGTGCTGGGACCGCAGCTATTTACAATATACATCAATGATTTAGATGAAGGGATTCACAGTAACATTAGCAAATTTGCAGATGACACAAAGCTGGGTGGCAGTGTGAACTGTGAGGAGGATGCTATGAGAATGCAGGGTGACTTGGACAGGTTGGGGGAGTGGGCGGATGCATGGCAGATGACGTTTAATGTGGATAAATGTGAGGTTATCCACTTTGGTAGCAAAAACAGGAAGGCGGATTACTATCTAAATGGCGTCAAGTTGGGAAAAGGGGAAGTATAGCGGGATCTGGGGGTCCTTGTTCATCAGTCTATGAAAGTAAGCATGCAGGTACAGCAGGCAGTGAAGAAAGTGAATGGCATATTGACCTTTATAACAAGCGGAGTCGAGTATAGGAGCAAAGATGTTCTTCTGCAGTTGTACAGAGCCCTGGTGAGACCACACCTGGAGTATTGTGTGCAGTTTTGGTCCCCTAATTTGAGGAAGGACATTCTTGCTATTGAGGGAGTGCAGCGTAGGTTTACAAGGTTAATTCCCGGGATGACGGGACTGCCGCATGCTGAGAGAATGAAGCAGCTGGGCTTGTACAGTCGAGAGTTTAGAAGGATGAGAGGGGATCTTATTGAAACATACATGATTGTTAAGAGTTTGAATACGCTGGAGGCAGGAAACATATACCCGATGTTAGGGGAGTCCAGAACCAGGGGCCACAGTTTAAGAATAAGGGGTAAGCCATTTAGAACAGAGACGAGGAAACACTTTTTCCTCACGGAGAGTTGTGAGTGTGTGGAATTCTCTGCCTCAGAGGGCGGTGGAGACGGGTTCTCTGGATGCTTTCAAGAGAGAACTGGATAGGGCTCTTAAAGATAGCGGAGTTACGGGATGTGGGGAAAAGGCAGGAACGGGGTACTGATTGGGGATGATCAGCCATGATCACATTGAATAGCGGTGCTGGCTGAAAGGGCTGAATGGCCTACTCCTGCATCTATTGTCTATTGACTAGTTTCACTGTCCTCCTGATTAATTTTACTGTATGCCTTGTTGTCCCCTCAGATTCTACATTTCCTTAGCAAGGTCTGCTTTTATCTGTCATTTTCACATCTTACCCTTCCATATCTCTAGTCTCGCTCTCTCCTGGCACTCAGTCTAATGGGTGTCGACCCAAAACGTCACCCATACCTTCTCTCCAGAGATGCTGCCTGACCCGCTGAGTTACTCCAGCATTTTGTGTCTATCTTTAATATATTAACCAATTTTTCAGATTCAGAGGCATGTTGCCCATCACTTTTTCATCACTTTCTATTCTTTTAATTTCTATTCTGCTTTAATCTGTAACAAGCCCTTTTGCAGTATTTTTCATTTTGACATCAATGTAACTACCTGCTTTTAATTAATGCACAGTGCTCAAAGCGAGATTATCTTGTTGGTTTTGCAGCAACATAAACCATGTATGCCTGTGTTTAGTTTAGGTTAGAGATACAGCATGGTAACAGGCCATTTGCGCCACTAAGTCCACACTGACTATTGATCACCCTAGTTCCATGTTATCCCATTTCCTACAAACTAGGGGCAATTTTACAGAGGCCAATGAACCTACAAACCTGCACGTCTTTGGGATATGGAAGGAAATTGGAGCGGCTGTAGGAAACCCACGCAGTCATAGGGAGAACGTACAAAGTCCACAGAGACAGCACTCAAGGTCAAGATTGAAACAGGATCTCTTGGATTGTGAGGCTGCAGCTCTACCAAATGCTTATAAACATATGCAAGTGTACCCAATGGTTAACTACTGATTATTGTACATGCTGGTTGAAGTTTTCAGGACAAGTGAAAGGTTGTTTGGAAAGATCTATTCATGCTTGCCTTAAATTATTTACTTTAATTGAGCTGTCTGGAAGCTTCTGAATTTTATTTTGCAGCTGATTATTTTAGATAATTAGTACAAAAGGAGAGTGACTTTGCTCTCCAATTCTAATTGAAATTTGCAATGATTTGCATTCTAACATGAGTACTCATAATCATAACAACACTATAGAGGAAGTATTGCATTTGTAGATGTTCATTCATTTAGATATTAAATTGAATCCAAATATATATATTACTAGACTAAGTGGGACCCGTTGGGTACCAGCATCACACGGGAGGGCTGGTCCCCCAACGCAATATTCCACCGCTCCACCAATTCCAATATTGGTGGCCAGTGGGGGGGGGGGGGGGGACTTTCTGGAGCACCAGTATGGATGTTGTCGGCAGAAGGGATTTTTGGGCCGGCGGCTCAGTCACTCCAGCCTGTTGTGCTGGCAGCTCATCACTCACGGCTGGTGGGCTGGCAGTTGATTCACGGCTATTCCTTGAAATTCCATTTCAAGCAGGGTGCAAGGCCACCAATTTCAAGTGCAGTTGCATACGATTTCAAGCAGGGTACAAGGCCACTAAAGTAGCAAGTCGTGACCTCTCCCTCCTCCATCTTGCAGAGACTGGGCCACGCCCACACTTCCGGGTTTTATAGTCCCTCCCCCCTACCACCAGAAGGGGCCTGGCCTTCATTGCTTGATTGACAGGAGAGAGAATCTCAACATTTATTAAACACTAATAACTGTTTTATTTTTAAACAATGGGAAAAATCCTCGGCACCTGATGAGCGGAGGGGGACTCTGAGTTAGATGGCCAAAAATCACTACCACACACTTAAATTAGGCAAGGCAACTTTAATTAGCCAACACAGCTTTAGCATTTCCAAACCAACGGCAACACAGCTTTAGCATTTCCAAACCAAAGGCACACAACTTTAGCATTTCCAAACCAAAGGCAACACAGCTTTAGCATTTCTAAACCAAAGGCAACACAGCTTTAGCATTTCCAAACCAAAGGCAACACACCTTTAGCATTTCCAAGCTATATTTTCAAACCACAATAAGAGCACTGACAGGTCAGTAAAACCACACACAGTTTAGTAGACAAGTGTTCAGTGTTATTCACAGCTCAGACTGAGAGACGTGACCCTCTCGCTCCCCTATCTTGCAGAGACTGACTGAGGCACTCAACACTTCCGGGTTTTATGGTCCCTCCGGAAGGGGCGTATCTCAACATTTTTTAAACACTAATGACTCTTTCATTTTTCATCTATGGGAAAAACCCTCTTGTCCTGCGCAGCGGAGGGGGACTCTGAGTAAGTTGGCCAAAAACTACAGCCGTAAGTGGCAGCGTTTTTTCTAAAATTAATATACAGTACAACAGGAAGTGGTCAAGATCAGACTTTTAGTAATATAAATATTCAGGAAAACTATTTTAAAAATCTTGTAAAACATTTTCTCTTACAGCACAGCACAATGGTGCATTGGTAGAACTGCTGCCTTACAGTGTCAGAGACCCAGGTTCAATCCTGATTACGGGTGCTGTCTGAATGGATTTGTACATTCTCCCCATGACCGTGTGGGTTTTCTCCGGCTGCTCAGGTTTCCTCCTACACTCCAAAGACATACAGGTTTGTAAGTTAATTGGTTTGGTATAATTGTAAATTGTTCTTAGTATGTGTAGGATAGTGTAAGTGTGCCAGGATCGCTGGTTGGTGCAGACTCGGTGGGCTAAAGGGCCTGTTTCAATGCTGTATCTTTAAACTAAACTAAACTTACCAACATTATCTAATCTCAAAGGCTGCGTATGATTACCATCCTCTGGTGTCCATGCTCAAGTTCTGTACCGAGCTGTGATCACACACATTTGTAACTGAGAAGCAGGAAAACCTGTTCACCCGTTCCGATGTCAGAGTTCCATCATCCGGCGAGTGTGCCTGGACATCGGGCCGCCCATAGCGGCGACAGCGAGAGGTTCGGGAGCCCCCCGACCACGGTGAAAAACAGGGGAGGATGACTGAACTTTGGTGCCTTCCCTCACAGTGGGAAACATTGACTCCGCTGTGTGGGGATGTCTATGTTAAAGACTATCATGTTCTGTGCTCTTTTTTATTCGTATGGCTGTATGGTGACCACATATTTCACTGTACCAATTGGTACATGTGATAAATAAATGTCTCTTGTGGAACAGAGGCAAACTGATAACAGATTCTTTAAGAAGGAACTGCAAATGTTGGAAAATCGAAGGTAGACAAAAATGCTGGAGAAACTCAGCGGGTGAGGCAGCATCTATGGAGTGAAGGAAATAGGCAACGTTTCGGTTTAAAACCCTTCTTCATGTATACTTATGCCTTCAAAGAACAAATACTACCTGAAACACTAGCAGAATCCACGATCACACTAATACTTAAGAAAGATAAAGATGTGGAAGAACCTGGATCATACAGAGCTATTGCGTTGTTAAATACAGATAAAAAAATATTGGCAAAAATACTAGCTAGAAGACTACGTAAATATGCTAGTAAATTAATACATCCGGATCAAATGGGGTTTATCCCTAAGAGACAATCATTTAATAATTTGAGACGTCTGTTCAATATAATGCATTCACACCAAACTGAAGATCAAAAACTATCAATCATATCGTTGGATGCAGAGAAAGCATTCGATCAGGTCGAATGGGATTATATGCTCAGGGTATTGCAAGAATTTCAACTGGGAGAGAATTTTATTCTATGGATTAAATTACTATATAATAAGCAAACGGGCAGAATATTAACGAACAATAATTTATCTACAAAATTTCATTTGTCAAGGGGAAATAGACAAGGATGTTCATAATCACCGTTGTTATTTGCCCTCATAATCGAACCCCTAGCGGAAAGAATTAGAACTCATCCAAATATCCATGGATATAAAACAAAATATTCCCATAATAAAATATCACTATATGCTGACAACGTACTATTCAGGCACGTGCCGTCAGGGTAGGCAAGGTAGGCACTGCCTACCCTGACTAAAATTATGAAATGGCAATTATTAAATATAAATAGTAAAGGCATGGGAGAATTATGCCTATGTAAGAGACTGATCTCTTAGGTAGGCATAATTCTCCGTGTCTTTCGCCCGCAGCGCTTGTGACACGGGAAGCTCTGTGCAGCCCACGTGCCGTCAGCGCTGCCTGAAGCCGTCAATTTTAATCGGGATGAAGGCAGCAGAAATCCTGCCTTTGTAGCACTGCGCATTCGCAGCATCATACTGCGCATGCGCAGCGCAAGTTTATTGGTGGGGTTTTCAACCATGGTTTGTCGTGTCCCAATGATGTGGTAAGTACATTTTGTGATTTATTTTTTTAAATACCGTATTTGCCGGGGTGTGGGAGGGGGGGGGGGGGGGGGGGGAGAGCTCCTTTCACAGCGTTTGGGGAGTCTGGCCCGGGGTAAAGTTGCGGGGAGGGCACGAATGTTATGAATGGGGGTTCGGGAGCATCCACTTGCGACGTTCCTTGCTAGGGGGCGTGGAATTACACCACTCTGAGGCCGGGTGGGGGGGGGGGAGAGAGAGAGAGAAGCAGCTCGGGTGGCTGAGTGGCCGCTGGGCCGGACAGCGGAACCAGCCGCCACCTTAGCTCCTTCTGCCGGTCCCCGCCCACCTCTGGCAGCTCTCCATCTAAAAACCTCTCTCCTGCCGCTCGCTGGCCTCACTCATGTCCTTAAATTCCGACAGCGCGATTGAGGTTACTCGGCTGTGGGAATTTAATGATTTGCAGGAAACCGCTGACATGAGCGAAGTCGGCGAACGGCAGGTGACGGGTGTTTTGACAGAGAGTACTGCCAAAGGTGAACGGGCCAGCAGAAGGCGCTGAAGTGGCGGCTAGTTCAGCAGTCGGGTCCCGGTGGCCGCTCCCCGAGCTGCTTCTATCCCCAGCTACAGTGCGTGGCTTCTCGCCCGGAGAGCTGCGGCAGCGGTGAGTGAGTGAAGATTCCAGTACTTTGTGATAAGTACTTTCTTGCGATTTTCACCATTGTTCCTCACATGTCCAGCCTACATCCTCTATATATCGCTCAGAACCTCTAGTCCTGGCACCTTCCTCGTAAATGTTCTCTGTGTCCTTTCCAGCGCTGGCAGTATCCCCGACACCCTCCTTCTCAACACTCATGCCCTCCCCACAACTTTACCCCTGGCACAGACTCTCCACACGCTGTGAAAGGAACTGTCCCGCCAATTGGTCTAGGACTAGGAAGCCTTGGGCAAATTGAAATGTCACAGTTTTTATTTATTTATTTATTTAACGGGGAGAACAATCTGCGCATGCGCGGTTTAATTTTTTTTTAAAGCGGACTGAGTGCCTACCCTGAGTAATTACTCACGGCATATGCCTGGTAGTATTGTACATCACAAAACCTCATATTCCTATACCAAATATTTTAAAATTAATAGAGGACTTTGGATCATTCTCAGGATATAGAATAAATTGGAATAAAAGTGAAATCATGTCAATAAAACTGAAGGACTCTACACATCTTTTACAGTTTCCTTTCAAAATAGCTACGGAAAATTTTAAATACTTGGGCATCGAAATTACTAGAATATATCAAGATATGTTTGACGAAAATTATAACCCTCTACTTAAGAAACTATGTAACTTGAATAAATTTTGGAAAACGCTTCCGATGTCCTTACTAGGCCGAATAAATGCCATAAAATGACTTTTCTACCACAAATTTTATACCTGCTCCATTCTATCCCAATATATTTACCCAAAAAGTTTTTTTTTAAACTGAACTCAGATATCACAAATTTTATTTGGGATTATAAATCCCACAGAATACAAAGAGCTCATCTGAATAAACCCAAAGTAGTAGAGGGTTTAGCACTCCCCAACTTTATGTATTACTACTGGTCTGTAAATATCATAAACATGATCCAATTGCTGGATAACTCTCCCCAACAACCAGATTGGACGATTATGGAGAGAGAGGATTGCTCTCCTTATAATATTGGAGCAATCCTTCTCTCTGCAAAATCAATGAATAATATAAATTACAACAATAATCCAATTATATATAGTACAATCAGAATTTGGAAACAAATAAAACACAATCAAAAATTAAGAAAGTTATCTCTCTTATCTCCTATCGGTAAAAAACCCTCATTTAAACCTTCAACTATAGATAAAGCATTTATACAATGGGAAAGAGCTAGAATTAAAATCTTCGGAGATGTGTATAAATCGGGAAAACTATTATCATTTAAACAAAAACAACTAAAATACAATTTGGGAAACAATCAGTATTTTAAATATTTCCAAATCTGTGACTATCTGAAAGAATACGCACAAGATTATCACAATATGCCTCCAGACTTACTGGAAGAAGTAATGAATACAAAGGCAGAAATAGCAAACCTAATATCATATATATATAATCTTATTCTAAATGCAGAAATACCAACAACAGATGGTATCAGGAGAGACTGGGAAAAATAATTAAGTATAAAAATTCCCAAAGAAAGGTGGGAAGAATATTTATTAAACGTGCATAAATGTTCAATTAATGTAAGACACGCCTTAATACAATTTAAAATCTTACACAGATTATACTATTCAAAAACTAAAATAAGTAAACTTTGTCCCAATGTCTCTCCTATATGTGATAAATGTCAATGTCAAGAAGCTAATATAGCACACTCATTTGTCTTTTGTACAAAAACTCAAACATTTTGGACTGACATTTTTTAAATTTTCACAAAAATATTTAAAATGAAACTGACCCCAAAAGCAGACTGGGTAATCTTCGGGATATCGGAAGATTGCCCTGAATTAAACGTGTTTCAAAAGACTCTATTTGAATATGGCTTAATAACTGGAAAAAAGCTAATCTTAAAATTCTGGAAAAATTCTCCGGTACCCACAGTCAATATGTGCATTTCATCTATGTTCGAAACACTACACTTGGAACATATGAGACTAGCAGGAAAATCAGACTGTTTCTATAAGACGTGGTCTGCATGTATAAATCTATTACAAGGATAAGGTGCAAGAATACCTCAAAAAAGTACCGGTGTCGGGTCTTGGTAAAGGGGGAAGAAAAACTGTCGAGTTGGTAGATTCCTTTTGCGAGATGTTTATGATAAAGTAACTGGCTTTTCTTTTTTCTTTCTCTATTTTTCCCTTTTTCTATTTTTTTTTCCTCTCCAGGGTCTATCTCTTAATTCCAGTTTCTAACTCTTCAAGGGTTTCCTTTCCCTCTGTCACGCTTTGGCACTTTCACACCTCTTTTTCACTTTTCTACTTTCTATGCTGCCATTTCTCTCTCTATTCTCTCTTTTCTAAAGCCTTAAAATAAAATAAAAATGAAGGGGTACAATGACTGTAATATAATACAAGGGATGTACATGATGTAACTTACAGTACCGCTAATAAAGATATAAAAAATAAAAAAATAAAAAGAACCCTTCTTCAGACTGATGTGAGGATGGGTGGGGGCGGGAAGAAAAAAGGAAGAGGTGGAGCCAATGGTCTGAGGGAGAGCTGAGAAGGGGAGGAGAAAGTAGGGACGATCTGAAATTAGATAAGTCAATGTTCATCCCACTGGGTTGTAAACTGCCCAAGCAAAATATGAGGTGCTGCTCCTCCAATTTATGGTGGTCCTCACTCTGGCCACGGAGGAGGCCCAGGCCAGAAAGGTCGGATTTGGAATCGGAGGGGGAGTTGAAGTGCTGAGCCACCGGGAGATCAGGTTGGTTATTGCGAACCAAGCGGAGGTGTTTGGGGAAGCGATCGCCAAGCCTACGCTTGGTCTCACCGATGTAGAGCAGCTGACATCTAGAGCAGCGGATGCAATAGATGAGGTTGGAGGAGGTGCAGGTGAACCTCTGCCACACCTGGATAGACTGCTTGGGTCCTTGAATGGAGTCAAGGGGGGGAGCTAAAGCGACAAGTGCAGTATTTCCTGCGGTTGCAAGGGAAGGTGCCCGGAGATGGGGTGGTTCGGGTGAGAAGGGACGAATTGACCAGGGAGTTACGGAGGGAGCGGTCTCTGCGGAAAGCAGACAGAGGAGGAGATGGGAAGATGTGGCAAGTGGTGGGATCACGTTGGAGGTGGCAAAAATGTCGGAGGATTATTTGTTGCATGTGATATCTGGTAGGGTGGAAGGTGAGGACAGGGGGACTCTTCCCTTGTTACGAGTGGGGGGGGGGGGTGGGGAGTGAGAGGAGAGTCACGGGGTATAGAAGAGACTCTTGTGAGAGTCTCATCTATAGTAGAAGAGGGGAACCCCCCGTTCCCTGAAGAATTAGGACATCTCCGATGCCCTGGTGTGGAATACCCGTCATGGGTGCAGATGTGGCATAGATGGAGAAATAGGGGATGGAGTCCTTACAGGAAGCAGGGTGGGAAGAAGTGTAGTCCAGATAGCCATGGGAGTCAGTGGGTTTATAGTGGATGTCGGTCAGTAGTCTATCACCTGCGATGGAGATAGTGAGGTCAAGAAATGGTAGGGAAACGTCGGAAATGGTCCAGGTGTGTTTGAGTGCCGGATGGAAGTTAATGGTGAAATGGATGACAGAGTCTGTTGCACATTCCTACAATTTTCAGAGGCCTCCTTTTTTTCCCCACTCCTGAAAGGTTTGTGTCAAATGATTTCATGTATGTAGTCGACCCTCAGATTCCAAATTGTACTCTCTTCTAATAATTTACTGACAAGACTGGCATATGAGGCAAATAAGGTAAATCACAGCAGTCCTGACAATTATCTCTCGACAGCTCTACCACAGCTAACTCAGCATGGACCTGGAACTAGACAGGTTTATATGGTTCAATTGCCTATTAGAGGACACTGCAAGATAATATGTTTTTGCATCATATCAGAGAAGTCATAACAGAATGTCAGGCAGTTTGATGGGGTGTTAATACAGTGTCCAAAACTAGTGAAGTCATTGATCAATGATCCGGGATGAGACACCTGGCTGGTTTCATCCTCCAGAGAATTACTGGCATTGATTGAGAACAAACTCAACCTCCTGTCAGGTATTGACTCAGGTAAGCTAATCAGCAGCGATAGATAACAAATCAGACCAGTGCTTTCTGATCAAATAATTGAGGAAGTTAGTAGTTGTTGATGCAGCTGGATTTCAACGTGAATCTGAATGATCAGCTAATTTTATCCTTCCATTCACGGTGTGAAATTGCACATCATCACATTGGCAGCAGTAATTACATGGATGTTCAGTGTAATTACTCTGCCAACTGTCAGGAGGAAAATCCAACCAATCATCTTAGAATAATTATTGCTTCTTCATTCAGATAATTATTAGCTTTGTACCTTTATAGTGTTATAAATTTATCTCATCTGCACAATGACACGTGATCTGTCTTTTATTTGCGCGTGTTTATTCTTGTTATCTATAAGAATGAAGCAGTATTGAGAAGGCGATTTTTCGCAAGAAATGCATCGATTTCACAACATTGTGCGAGTGCAAAATCAATGCCGGTTGTTGGTTTCTGAAGTCAGTTCCAGGCAATAAAATCAGTCTTGATTCTACATTCATCACATCATTCATCAAAGTTGTTTAGCTGGATGGGTCTTTATGTTATAAAAACAAACTTCTCCACTGGCTCAATGATTTACACCAAATATTATCTCTTGAAATGTAACCCACAAATATGATGTGTTTAGGGGGAACTTGAAGAGAATGCCAGGAGGACTCTCTGTCTAGTTTAGAAATAGTTCAGATAAGCAGCATGGAAACGGGCCCTTTGGCTCACCCTGTTCACACTAAAGGGCCTGTCCCACTTGCATGCGATTGCGTGCGTATGGCGCGACCAGACGGAAGCCAACGTCATTTGCGTCACACTTACCAATCAGCTGGGCAGGAGGTGGGCCGACTGAATTTGCGCATAGCACGGCGTCGAGCAATGATGTCATCACGCAACGCCACGCCAGGTGGTGACGTCATCGCGCAACGCCATGTGCTAGGTTACGCCATCAAGACGCTGCATACGCCATCAAGACGCTGCATACGCCATCAAGACGAATGCGTGCTGACAGGCCATTGGCGTGCAAAGATTTCGGGACCAGCTCCGCGCTTCTAAGTGGGACCGGCCCCGCATGGCCATACGGTGCCTGTACACCTCAAGCGACCACGTTTGGTTCCACCAAAGACATGCAATCGCATGCAAGTGGGACAGGCCCTTACCCATCAGTCACCTGTTTCTATGTTACCCATTTTCTCACCCACTCTCTACACACAAAGAACAATTTACAGAGGCCAATTAACCTATAAACCCACATATCTTTGGGTGAAAGAAGAAACCTAGAGCACCCAGAGAGAGGAAACCTACGCGGTCACAGGGAGAACATGCAAACCTCATGTGGACAGCACCCGAGGGCAGGATTGAGCCTGGGTCTCTGGAACTGTGAAGCAGTTGCTCTAATAACTGCACCACTGTGCTGCACTCTGTGTTGAGTGTTTGTAAGAGTTAGGAACAACATGGTATGGCATGATCAAAACTATCCCATCCCATGAAATAATTATGGGTGGCATGGTGGCGCAGTGGTAGAGTTACTGCCTTACAGTGCCAGAGACCCCGAGTCAATCCTGACTCCAGGTGCCGACTGTATGGTGTTTGTACATTCTCCCCATAGGTTTTCTCCAGGAGCTCCTGTTTTCTTCAACATTCCTAAGATGTACAGGTTTGTCAGTTAAGTGGCTTTGGTAAGAATTGTAAATTGAGTGTACGATAGTGCTAGTGTACAGGGATCGCTGGCCGGCACGGACTCGGTGGGCTAAAGGACCTGTTTCCGGGATGTATCTCTAAACTAAACTAATTAAAGTCAATCAATATTTCAACTTCCCATGAATATTTAATTGCCCACCATATCTGTGATACCAGCACATGTTAATAGACAGCTGCTTGACTAAATTAATTTATTTTTTTCATGACATTTATTCGGTTTAACTTGGTATGAATGCTTATTGGAGTTAAAGCCATCTTTAATTTTAACTCTGCACTCTAATTCTCCAATTTATCTTTATTCTCTGGGACACTCTTACTATTAAATATCCAGCTCATCTTGTCATGCTCAATACCCAATATGTCTAACGTTTTATTTATAGCTTTAAATACTTTCCCTCACCTAAAGCCTAGAACCTCGAACCTCCCCATTCTCTTTCTGCATTTTAGTTTAAATCCCTACCCATCATCACTCCTTTTTCCAGACCACTCCTCTTCGTCTGGTTAAGTGAAGCATGCAAAATAGCTTTCCCTTTCCCTTGGGCTCTACGAACATATATTCATGTCTCCTACACCATGCATGCATTGAGCTAAAGTCTGCGTGGACAATTTGGATATAATTCTGCAAGTGATCCAATGATTGTACCTCTTGGTGTTCTGCATATCAACATTTTGAACTCGGATGTTCAACCAGGACTCAAGTTCTGGTATCCAGCACCAGCAACCAGCCTAAAACAGTGTTACATCGCATGACAGGGCCCACAATCACCTCCAATTGACATTCTCATCCACTTCCATTCCCCAGTATCTTAAATCATTTCTAGTCCACCACACTACCCGACTCTCACTAATGGGCTGGTTCCAACTCCACAGCTAGGATCCAGCCACTTACCTGCCAGACTCCTGTGTTACAGCGATAGGAAAATTCCTTGTGTACGTTTCATTATATTGATCTATGTTATTGCACGCAACATCTTGGCATTGCAGCATTGGACTCCTCTGAATAAACACATGTATTGATGAGAGAGTTTCCGAACAAAGCTCGAAGAAATGTTAAGAAACCATCTGAAAGACAATGCACTTTCTGATTCGTATCTGAATTAGAAATAGAAACTGGGCAAGAGGTGTAAGTTAATGAAGGTTGCCCACTATCAACCGGACTGTAATATCTCAAACTGCCTCTATTTTGTGATTAAGGTCTATGGCCAGGATTCCGAAGCACCGTTTTCTTTTTTTGGGCTGCAAGCCGCCAATCTACAAATTGTTTTTTTGATATAAATTATTCTCCAAATGCCATTTTGGACAAAAACTGCTCAGAGCCATTGCAGTGTATGCATAATCCAGTGGCAATAGTGGGTATATACATTTGCTATTGAAAAAATTAGCTGTCTCATGGTGCAAATTCAATCATCTGTTTGGCTTTAGGAGCTATATGTACAGTCATAGGTAGGATGTTCTTTTTGTTCTTGAACGTTGCTTAAGCGTCTTAACATTGTGACCTTAAAAGGAGAAATTTGTCTTTGCACGTTCATGCTAAATGGATGTGAGGGTGTTGGACCTCTACAGTATCATACAAAGCCTGATATCCCATTAACCAAGCACCTTTCACTACTGCCTGGCTGTCAGGTCATTTGAAACATTCTGCTGTACAGAGTGTCCCACCCTGCTTCTTGGGACAACTGCATGTGTTTTGAATTTATCAGATTGGGGAGGTAACTTATTAAAATGCGGTGCTGGTTTAAGTGCAAAGAAACAAAAAGTGATGGCAATCTTTTGAGCTTGCAAAGCACAGGGATCCTCTAAAGTTCACAAAACACGTCCACAAGCGGAATGTGATGGAGAAGCCACTGTGCCTCATAGGGGCTATGCCATCTAGAATACAAAGGAAGCAAGTTGGCACACATGAAAATTCTTTGGGGCTCAGAAATGATAGGAGCAGAATTAAGTAATTCGGCCCATCAAGTCTATTCCGCTATTCAATCATGGCTGATCTATCTCTCCCTCCTAACCCCATTCTCCTGCCTTCTCCCCATAACCCCTGACACCTTCTTCAGCAGATTACAGGGAACACCAAACAAGTTGGATATTTCAGTGGATGCATAAGATGATTGAACAAATGACTGGATCACCTCTATCATGACCTCTATCATTAGGGCCCTTTAGCATTGCAGGAAAGTAAATGTGGATGGTGAAGAGATTCACCTTTGACCTTTTCCACTAAATATGCACATTATAATGAAAGGTTGGTTTGATTTTGTACCCCAAACCAAAATGTTGGTTTAGTTAATAAAAGGCTACTTATATGAATGAATTAAAAAGATTTGGCTATGTCATCAAGAAATACATTTATAATATTTATTTTATAATTGTACACACTATTTCTGACGATATTGGAACAATATTGAGTAATGCTGTATATATTGTGTAGGAAGGAACTGCAGATGCTGATTTACATCAAAGATAGACACAAAATGCTGAAGTAACTCAGTGGGTCAGGCATAATCTCTGGTAACCTCTATTTCCCTTTCCCTTTCTCCTCTCCCCTGACTCTCAGTTTGAAGAAGGGTATTGACTCGAAACGTCACCTATTCCTTTTCTCCACATATACATATATTGTTTGTACAAAATATTTCAAAGAAATTAGCATTTGTTTAAGAAAAAGTACATTGGAGGATTAATCAGACTGAAAGAAAATAAATCCCAAGGCATTCATGATCTTAATCCCAGGGTTATGATGGAGATGACAGCCAATGCATCCTCTAAAATCCCATCGATTCAAGAACATTTCCCACAGTTTGGAAATCAGCAAATGTAACTCACAATTTAAGAAAGGGGGAGAGCTACAGATCGGATAGCCTGGCATAAATTAAAGGAGATCTATTATAAAGGAAATTGTATATTGGGACTCAAAAAATAACACAATTTGGTAAACTAATTCATGAAAAGTAAATTTTGTTTGACAAGTCTGTTGGAAACTTTTTAGCTTGTAACAAACAAAATAAATAAATGGGTTGATGTGATGTATGAAGGCCTTCCATACAATAGATGTATGCAAGAGATGAATGCAAGAGATACCAAAAGAAAAAAAGTGCACAGTATTAAAGTTAATACATTGACATGGACTGAGGATTGATTAATGAGCCGAAAGGTCATAAGGTCATGTGATAGGAGCAGAATTAGGCCAATCGGCCCATCAAGTCTACTCCGCCATTCAATCATGGCTGATCTATCTCTTCCTCCTAACCCCATTCTCCTGCCTTCTCCCCATAACCTTTGATACCCGTACTAATCAAAATTAGATTAGGAATAGTTCACTCATTATGCTGGGAAATATGACTGTGATGCCACAAGGATCAGAGCTGTTTACATTCATTAAACATTTTGGATCATGTGTAACATTTACAAGTTTGTCTAAGGTCGCCTAAATTTTGTCTGAAGAACGGTCTTGACCCATTCCTTCTATCCAGAGTTGCTGCCATTCCCGCTGAGTTACTCCAGCATTTTGTTCCTCAGGTTCACAATCGGCTTGCAGTGCAGAAAGGAGACAGCGAGATATAGATAGGTTAAGTGAATGGGGAAGGATATTGTAGATGGCGATCAATGTGGTAAAATGTAAGATCGTCTATTTTACTGCAAAATATAGAAACTGAGCATTTTGTAATGATGAACATTAAATGTTGGTGATCAGAGGGATCCAATGTCATTATATACTAATCATTGGAAGTTACTGCACATTCACATCAAGAAATTACAAAGGCAAATGGAATATTGGAATAGAGGCATCTTCCTCTGATGATATAAAGACTCTAGTGAAACCACATCTGGAATATTTTATAGCAGTCTAATCTCCCTACCCAAGGATATACTCGTGATTCAGGGACCACAGCAAAGATTGATTCCAGGGATGAGGGATTTGTTGCACAAAACAAATTACGCAGATTGGGCCCAGACTCTTGAATTTACAAGTGCAAGAAGTGATCATATTGAAAGATAGGACATGCTTACAGCTAAGTGGAAGATTGACGTTTTTGATGGCAAGGGGTGTCGATATTTCGGGGACCTCCGTTTCAAAATGAGTAATCACACCTCTTAGGAATTACATGAGATGCAGTGAATGTTTGGAACTCTCTACCCAAGAGGATTGTATAGAGAAATTCAGCTGTTGAGGATATTTTACAAAAAAATAACGGACTTTTAGTAAGTACAAGAAACTAAGATATTATGGAGTATAACACAAAGTTCTGGAGTATCTCAGAAAGTCAGGCAGCATCTGTTCATTTTGTCGAGCCATTCCTTCCGCAGATGCTGCCTGATCCACTGAGTTACTCCAGCACTTTGTGTTTTACTTGAGATTCGAGCATCTGCAGATCCTTATATCGCCAAGGTATTATGGAGTTTGTGCAGGAAAGTGGTGCTGATAGCAGCCATGATCTTATTGAATAGCATAGCATAACAGAAGAGCAAATGGAATTTTCCTAATTCTTATTTTCAAATTAAGCATTGCAGAATTTTAATTTTACCCAGAACTACCATCTGTAGCAGATCCCATTATCTTTCCATACACAACAGGCAGAAAATATCTATCTGTGAATGATGTTGGCCTTAGCAATCACTTCAGAACTGGAGTGGGAGCATGTTATCGTGATCAATGCAGTACATTGAACATCGTGCTACTGCCCTCTGGTGGAAGATGTGCATGTTTCACACCTTTAAGAGATGATCAAATAACTGTTTTAATGGCACACTGGCCCAATGAAATACTGGCTTCAGTTTTTTTTAATAATGCAGGCATTGTGTTTGTTGAAAAATCATATGTTGTTAAAACTTTATGACTCCTTTTACTGATCTCATATGAATATCTAGTATAGCTACTGTAATCGTTTTTTATATATTTACAAAAAATATTTTAAAAAGATTTCAGGTTTTCAGCCAATTTTCAAATATAGTTTTGTATCTTTAAGGTTAAGATGCGTTCTCAGAGATACAAAACAACTTGCATTTCTGAAGCTTTTCAGTGCAAAACATAACGTAATCACCAGTACCATGGTGACCAATCTTAAAGCATGGTGAACGACTCCGAGAATCAACCCACTAGCGTCTCTCCGTGTGTCAATCCATCCAGGCAGTTGTCTGGCAGGCGTGGACTGTGAGCGAGAGAGAAAGACAGCTGTTCATGAGAAATTGAATTGTTTGTAGTCTACAGATTCAAGAAATGGTTTGGGATTACTTTAATTGTGTTTCATATTCTCCAGTTGTTCTTATTGTTTGAGGATTTTGGGCTCTTTTTCTCTCTCTCCTTTGTCAATTACATTGTGATTTATGACCGGGTCTTCAAATATATCTATGATGTTCTGGATCTTCTAGATGTTATAACACATAACTCTATATTTTTGCACACGGAACAAGAATCTGTGAATGGCGCTAATTTTGTTTTCTCATTCATTTTATCTTTAAATTACTTTAGATTTAAATTCACAATATAGAACACTAAGAACACTTTGTCCCTCTCACCTGAAGCAACGCCCTGTAGTATTTGTTATTTCCATCCTGGAAAAAAATATTCTGACCGCAATCTCCTGCGTTTCAGAGAAAACATCCCAAGTCTGTCTAATCGCTCCCTGTACCTAATGTCCCCTATTACAGGTATAATTCCGGTAAACCTCGACTGCATCCTTTCCAAAGCCTCCTCTAATGGGGAGCCCAGTCCTGCAAATACTCCAAATTTGGATTGGGACCCTACTTCAGACTAATTATCAATTTTCTGAATTACTGCTTCATCACGTCTGAAGAAGAGTCGTAACCCAAAATATTGTTTATCCTCATCTTCCAGTGATGTTGCCTGTTCCTCCAGAACCTTGTATCTGTTTTTGTTTGGAACTGATCAGAAGTGTGCTGAAAAGTTCTCCCCACTTGGCTCGGTGAGTACCACTCCAACAACACTCTGTACCACCCAAGCTTAGTTGATTAATACGCATCACCCTAAGCAGTCAGTCCTTCTGTTGTTGATGCAGGGGCTACTGTGTGTACTATCTACAAAAATACACTGCAGTTACTTTCCTAGGCTTCATTGACCGCACCTTCAGACCTGTAATCACCATAGACAGGAAATACAAGACATCACCACCACCCACTCACTGTTCCCTCTCTGGTTAGAACGCTATCTTTTCTTACAGGCCCGTCCGAAGCTTTTCAAAAAGGGGGGTGGCATGACAGGATTACAAAAATTTAAATGTGAAATACTGTGTGCACTGCGCACATCACGAACACGAAGCGTGAAGTCCCTCGATGCCGGGTCCAAGGCCCGCTTAAGGGCCCTGGAAGCTCATGGGTTTTTGCTCTCTGAAGCACTCTGAGCCTTATTTAGGAGCATTTTTGCACCAAATCTATGACCAATATTTCAGAAATTAACAGGAATCTGAGAGGTAGCATGTGAAGAAAAATGCATGAAGAAGAAAAATGCATGTAGATAGAGCAGATTTGAAAGAGGAGTGAAATGTAAAGGCAGAGAGAGGTTTATGGGTGGAAAGGAACATAGGAAAGGAGGGGGGAGAGTGGGCTTGGGCGGATGGGTTTTGGGAAAATAGACACAAAATGCTGGAGTAACTCATTGGGTCAGGCAGCATCTGCGGAGAATATGAATAGGTGATGTTTCACTGAGTGCTGGAGTAACTCAGTGGGTCAGGCAGCATCTGCAGAGAATATGAATAGGTGACGTTTCAGAGTGCTGGAGTAACTCAGCGGGTCAGGCAGCATCTCTGGAGAAAAGGTATAGATTATATTTTGGGTCAAGACCCATCTTCAGTAATATTCATGATGTGACATGTATAGACATTCCTGAATGTTACCCAAACCATCGTGAGCTACTTTGTTACGGTGCTTGCCCTCTCCTATAACGTCTGTGCTGCCTTGGGTGATGCAGGACAGGACACAGGCTTTGGGACATGGTGTGAAGCTGTTGCCTTCTGCCCCAGCCTGGTAAAGACCTGGATGGAGTAGATGTGGAGAGGATGTTTCCTCTAGTGGGAGAGTCTAGGACCAGTGGCCACAGCCTCGGAATTAAAAGACATTCCTTTAGAAAGGAGATGACCAGGAATTTCTGAAGTCAGAGGGTGGTGAACTGTGGAATTCATTGCCACAGACAGCTGTGGAGGTCAAGTCAATGGACATTATTCAGGAGGAGATTGATAGATTCTTGATTGATACGGGTGTCAGAGGTAATGGGGAGAAGGCAGGAGAATGGGTTTGTGAGGGAAAGATAGATAGAGTCATAGAGTGATACAGTGTGGAAACAGGCCCTTCGGCCCAGCATGTCCCATCTGCACTAGTCCCTCCTGTCCACGTTTGATCTATATCCCTCTGAATCTGTCCTATCCACAGGCCCCACCGCAGCGGCGTCTGGTGTTGGGGTTACAGCCACTGGGTTCAGATTCAGCCACTCCTGCCCGGCGATGGGAGAACGGTCTCCTGGTCGTCACGCTGGACGTTGGTGAGGCTCCGATGCCGCGGATAGAGACGCTGGACCGGGCGGGCGGGCAGACACCGTACCCCGCACCCCCCCCCCCCCCGGAGAAATGGGCACTCCCTTATCCCGCGAGCCAGATTAGACCCCCTCACGGGTAGTTTAAATCGAGGATAAAACATACTCCCCCTCCTGCAACGCAATATTCCACTACTTGCCTGGAGTAGACGACATGAGGCATCGAGTTCAATGTGTAGAGAGAAAATGGCAGTGCGATCCCGTCCGGGCCCGCGGGGAGAGTCGGCGTAATTTTGCATCGCTTCCCCAACTGCGTAGGCGCGGATGGCCGTATTTTGTTCTCACAATTCATCCAGCGGCCGGAACCAGAATTTCAGGCGCTTTTCAGACAAAGCGGAAACTATTATTTTTTTTTCCGATTTTCTTTTTTTTCCCGGTTTTTTTCCCTCAGCATTTTTTTCTTACTCTGGGGGGAAAAAGGGAGGTGCAGTCGCACCCAACGCCCCCCCCCCCCCCCCCCTCCCCTTCGAACGGCCATGTCTTACAAATATCTTTGCTTTCCATTGCTGCTGGATCTAATTCCTGGGCATTTGTACCCCAAAGCAGTTATGTACCTCCATAAATAATTGTCAAGATTTTAGAAGGTGACTTACTAACGATTAGGCAACGATTAAGGTACCAATAAAAAGTGGTCTTTGCAGGAATGCCTCCAACCCATTTTTTAAAAAGTCCCATTTGTACACTAAAAGGAATCACATACTCTGCAGGTTTTCATAGCTTTGAAAATGACAAATAATTATGTAGGCTTGAATGGACAATAATTCCATATAATAGCATTGAAAAATGGAATGAGAAAAGGCTGATCTTTCAAGTCACCATGAATAAAATGCACTCTTGAACTTCCCTTAAGAAAATGAACAAATTTAGCCTTACAACTGAAATCAGCAAGGTTTAACATATCATAATGTACACACAATGACAAGGGATAGAATATTACTGAGAAACCTTGCATAGAAAAAATAGTTAATTTCACTTCAGAAATCTCCAGTGATCCATCATAAACATGAGTAAAATGTGAGGAGTAAGTTCAATAATGAAAGATTTCTTGAGAGAAATACAATTACAGTGAATGAGATTTGGGAAATAGCAGAATTGATTTGCATTTCATGCAGTTAGTATTAAGAAAATGCTTAGATAATATACTATTTAATGCAACCTCACTTTCAAGTGTACAATTGGAAACACCTTCCAAAATGCACCAACAGCGCCATAGTCTCTTTGTTAATCAGTGAGATATGTTGACGTTTGTTTAGCCTGACTATTTTAAGTGAGAGGATTGCTGTTCCCAGATCTCATGATACCATACAGGAGATTTCCATGACTGGATCATTAAGGGTTACCAAACTCATTATAATCTACACAGTAATATTCTGATAATACCTTGGGATTCATGCTGAGGAGCAATCTGTTTACAATACAGCAAGCATGTTTCATCCCTATTATTTATGATAATTATTTAGCTTGTGTTGATGTTAAGCCTCGTGGAACAATAACATTTGGTTACATCACTGCGTGTAAATGTTCAGGCCCTATACTGTTCAAACTATATATTTTTAAGTATTAATTCTTAAAACAGATCTGTAAAACTGATTGCTTTAGTTTTTAATGAATGACGGATGTTGTTAAATAATAGCCTGTCTCAATAACAGACATAAATATGCGCAAAATAAGTCATATCTATAAATCAATTAAAAATAGTACACAAAGCAAATCCTTAAAGTATTCACAATGTAACCATTGACCAGAAAGGTCTAAAAATTCATTAACAGCTGGTAGTGCTAAATACATTATATACCTATCATTAGAATGAACTTCCAAGGCAAATGTGTTGCTGCTACAATTTACCCCCAAAGCACCCCAACGCCTTGTCCATAATAGCCAGGTACTTCAATCAGGCAAACCTAAAGAACGTGCTGCCAAAATACATCGGCACATCACCTGCCGAACTAGAGACCTAAACACCACCGATCATTGCTACACAACCATAAAAAAACGCATCCTGCTCCATTTCACAGACCGCACTTTGGTAAATCTGATGCTTCTATTCCCTGCTTAGAAGCATCAGATTTACCAAAGTGCAGTCTGTGGCTATGCTTCTACTCCCTGCTTAGAAGCAGAAACTGAGCTGGGAGGATCCGGTGCAGAAAACCATGCAGATAGTCCGAGAAAAAGCTGAATGTGCTGGCCCTCCGTGACTGCTTGGAGTCACTGGACTGGTCCGCTTTCAAGAAATCTGCGGCTAACCTAAATAAACATGCCCTCACTGCTGTCACAGACTTCTTGGAAGCATGTAAAGGACTGTGGAGATGTGTATTTCCCAAATGGAAACAATGCATGAGCCATGAGGTCCACTCCCAGGTGTTGTGGTGGGCCAAGTCATAAACAATGATGAGGTAGAGTACAGGAAGGTACTCTTCCTGTACTCCTGTACAGGAAGAAGAACTTAGTGACACAGTATCAGGACAATAACCTCTCACTCGATGTGTGCAAGATGAAGAAGCTAGTTATTCCCTTCAGGAAGCATGGTGGAATACATGACCCTGTCAGCGTCAATGGTGCAGATGTGGAAATGGATGATAGCTTCATGTTCCTGAGCGTTAATATCACCAATGATCTGTCATGAACCAAACACACTGATGCAACGTCCAAGAAGGCACACCAATGCTATCCTGATGAGACTGAGGAAATTCAGCATGTCTCCAATGACTCTTACAAATTTCTACCGACGCACCATAGAAAGCATAACAGGTTGGTTTGGGATCAGCTCTGCCCAAGACCACGAGAAATTGCAGAGTTGTGAATATCGGCTTGTACTCGCTGGAATTTAGAAGACTGAGGGGGGGATCTCATAGAGACTTACAAAATTCTTAAGAGGTTGAACAGGCTAGATGCAGGAAGATTGTTCCGGATGTTGGGGAAGTCCAGGACAAGGGGTCACTGTTTAAGGATAAGGGGGAAGTCTTTTAGGACCAAGATGAGAAAATCACACAGAGAGTGGTGAATCTGTGGAATTCTCTGCCACAGAAGGTGGTTGAGGCCAGTTCGTTGGCTATATTTAAGAGGGAGTTAGACATGGCCCTTGTGGCTAATGGGATCAGAGGGTATGGAGAGAAAGCAGGTACAGAATACTGAGTTGGATGATCAGCCATGATCATATTGAATGGCGGTGCAGGCTCGAAGGGCCGAATGGCCTACTCCTGCACCTATTTTCTATGTTTCTATGTAGCCAAGTTCATCACTCATACCAGACTTCCTATCATTGACTCCATTTACACTTCTCGTTACCTTGGCAAAACCGGCAACATAATCAAAGACTTGTCCCATCATGGTTATTCCTTCTTCTCACTGATAACAGTCAGCAGCAGCTACGGAAGCTTGAAAGCTTGCAACACCAGATTCAGGAACAGTTTCTTTCCTTTCATTATCAGGCTTCTGAATGGTCCTTCCATAAGCTGGTGTACAGTTCAATTCACCACTATCCCATTGAGGACATTAGATATTGTCTAAGGAACTGATGTGCTACAATGTCGAGAACTATATTCTGCACTATGTATCTTCCCCTTTGCTGCATCTATTGTACTTGATTCTGAACATTGTATCTATGTGCGGTGTAGCATGCAAAATAAAGGTACTCAAACTACCTTGGTACATGTGACAATAGTAAACCTAAACTAAAATCCAAATCTGAACCTAATTTAGCACATTTGTTATGAGTATTTATTCATCATAAGCTTTACAACAATTACATGTTTCCTTGCAGACGCAAGGAGCTGCAGATGCTGGTTTGTCCAAATTGTGGTGCTACGGCATGGGTCAACTAACCCATGATAAGCACCTTCCAAACCATGGCAAAGAAGAGAACACTTTGTTCCATTGTTCAGGTAAATGACCTTTCAAGAAAACATTATGTGTCCACAGCTGCTGCCTCACCTGCTGAATATTTCATGCTGGATATCATTCGCCAAAGTGACACAAATATTTAAAAAAATTCTTAACTTGCTCTTTTTCCACAATCATCGCTCTCGATTCAAAGCACAACGTAGGGTTTACAACTAGGTATCAACCTATAATAATGTTCTTGTTAATTAACGCTGATAGTTTAGTTTATAGAGTGTGACCATTGTATTAAGATGCTTAAAGGAATAAAAGAGAGTATTAAAGTTGTAACCTGTCCTAGTTTATATACGAGAGAAATATTAATATATATAAAAGTGTAATGTTGGAAATTTGTTGGTATTGTACAAATGCTCCCAAATGGAGAGTAGCAGCAGCAGCAGATAAAGCCTATTAAAGGATGACGCGAGTGCACATACTGATGTCAGTTTATGGATTTGTTTCAATTTTATGTATCTGTGGTTACAAACAAATGTCACTATACAACAATAATGTTGAGAGTCTTTTCATATCTTTAAGTAATTTAACATTTTACGATGGGTTATTCCCCTGGATACATATTGATTAATAAGTAATGATTTTTTTTTAGCTAAATAGATTCAAGGTTCAAGAGAGTTTATTGTCATGTGTCCCAGATAGGACAATGAAATTCTTGCTTTGCTTCAGCACAACAGAATTATAGAAGGCATGAATACGGAACTGATCAGTGTATCCATATACCATTGTATAAATATATACACATGAATAAATAAAACAGATAAAGTGCAAATAAACAGATAATGGGCTATTAATGTTCAGAGTTTTGTTTGAGTTGAGTTCAATAGCCTGATGGCTGTGGGGAAGTAGATATTTCTGAACCTGGATGTTGCAGTCTTCAGGAAATAGCTCAGGAAATAAATACCATGGAATCCTTAAGAGCACTTTTTGTCTTGCAATTTTTAATAATTTTCATGTTTACCCTTTGTACCTTTTCACTGAATTTATTACATAGTTTTTGTAAGCTCTTCCATTGGGTAAGTAATAGAAACATTACAAACATGTGGCCAAATGATGGAATTTTCTTAAGGCCAATTTCCATTATAGCAATTAAATAAAGAATGCAAATTCTAGGATCCATAAATTCTCAACTGCCTATTCACAAACATGTGCAGCTTAGTTTGTTTAATCACCATTGTTCCTAAACAGTGGACAATCTCCATTTCTGCTCACCCTCAGTGTAGATTCACCTTCTCTCCCGGAATCCAGAGGATGCAGAATTGCATGTTTCCGATGCACTCACCTGGCTAGAACAAAACATACACTATCAATCATCACTTTCTTTTTCTAAAAGTGGCCTCTGTGTCAGGATCAGCTAGGGATGTAAAGGTAACCAATCCCAGCTTCTTTTCTCCACCACTAATTAATCCCATATAGCCTTCTCTTACACTTTCCACCATATCTCCATCAATTATAAGAATTGTGGACTTCTTAAATATTCACATCTTTTGTGATTCTTCCTCTGCACCTTGTTCCTTGTATTAGGTCCTACACTGTGCCTTTCTCAAATTGCGTGCTTATGTTCTCCAGAAAATTATGTCCTCAATTTCTAGTCCCCTTAACCCCCAATCCCATTAAACTACAAAGTGCTGAGGTAACTCAACGTATCAGGCAGCTTCTCTGGAGGGAATGGTTAGACAATGTTTCTGGTCAGCATCCTTCTTCAGACTGAATGTAGAAGGGAGGGAGAAATCTGGAAAAGAGGAGGGGCAGGACAAAGCCTGTAAGTGATAGAAAAGAACTGCAGATACTGGTTTATGGTGAAGATAGACATAATGTGCGACATGTCACGGGGTGAAGCCTGTATGGTCGTGAGTAGTCGCCCAAAGAGCCGTACCTTGTTCTGGTCGCTGCTGGATTTTCAACATGTTGAAAATTTTCAGCAACCTGCTGCGACTATGACGGGTGCCGGCAAGTCGCCGAAAAAGTTGCGTAAGTGGGACAGGGCCATGAATGTAGTCAGCATCTAAACCCGAGAGCCCTACTGCACAGAATGGATCTCTCTCACCCAAAACTTCAATTTCAAAAATGTCCATCCGGTGCTGGAATTCTTTTTGCACCACCTCATTTAGGTCTGGAACCTCCTTCAGTCCCGAAAACTGTTCTGGATTTTGTTTGCGTCCATTCTTCCTTTTCCCTGCCGCTGGCACTCGCATCATTGGCTTTCCAGTGCACGTGTTCTAAACAGCCCTTCCAACCCAAGCCATCCCAAAGCCTCATTCTTTTGACTAGACTTCTGGTCACCTATTAACCCCATGTTATTTTGCTGTGCCTGTAACAAGCGTTTTCAGACGTTAGTTCAGATGTTCCAGATAAGCCATCTCTCAGAAAAGACTTAAGGGCCTGTCCCACCAGCATGCAACTCTATGCGATGAACGCGATCAAACCGGCAGCGGGGGCCGCGCGGAGGTCGGGTGATCCCCTGTACAGGGCCGTTCCCACCAGCATGCGCCTGCATGCGGCAAGCGCAACTAAACCGGCAGCGAGGGCCGCGCAGAGGTTGGGTGAGTGGCACAACGCGGCGCAAAGCGAGGCGAACTTGAAGCAAGTCCAAGGTAAGTTCGCCAGAACTTAGAGGGGCACACAGAGAGGCGCACCGAGACACACACACATACAGGGCCACGGAGCCACACACATAGAGGGTCACGGAGGCACTTACAAATAAGTTCACGGAGGCACGATGTCCGGGCGGTGTGTAAATGTCGAGGCGACTGCGAGCCGACAAGCCGTTGCCGCGCGGGATTTTTGGACATATTCAGTTTTTCGGAGCCCCGCGCGGTGTCAGGACGAACTCCGCACAATTCCGCGCGGCTCCGGCAATCGAAGTGGGACCGGCCCCGCGACGCCGGACGGCTCAAGCGACCACGTTAGGTCGCGCTAATCGCATAGAGTTGCATGCTGGTGGGATAGGCCCTTTAGTTCGTGAGCAGTCACTCCAATTATGCTCACCTCTATCTAATTTAGTCATTGAATTGTACAGCACAGAAACAACTCTTATGCCCATAACTTCCTTGCCTATCTTTGTGTCGACCTGCACTAATTAAATTTGACTGCATCAGGTTCGTATCCTTCTATGTCTTGCGAGAAAACTTAAGGGCACTACAGTGCGTGATGCAAACCTGCTGCCTCTCGGCACCAGAGACCAAAGTTCAATTGTAACCTTGGGTGCAGTTTGAACATTCTTCCAATGACCATGTGCGTATTCTCCCACATCCCAAAGACATGCAGCTTTGTAGGTTAACTGGCTTCAGCGTGCAGGGGGTTCCTGAGAAAGTGGGATAACACTAATGTGAATGGATGGTCAATGGTCAGCATGGACTTGACAGGTGAAGGGCCTGTTTCCGTGCTGTATCTATCAATTATTCAATGCCACGAACCTTTACAGTGACATGGAATCATTTTAATATGCATACAGCTTTCTGCAGCTTCCCATCAGATTTCTTCTTGCTCAGATAGGATATTTCTTATGCAATCTGTCACCACTTGGGGGCTCTGTTGGTATATTTAATACTTGACTGGTAAAACGACTGAACGCCTTGAAAGCACCATTTGTGATCCCAGTGTAAATTGTTTAATGCATCCTCCACCTCAGGAGGTCGGTGGAGGCCGGTTCTCTGGTTACTTTCAAGAGAGAGCTAGATAGGGCTCTTAAAGATAGCGGAGTCAGGGGATATGGGGAGAAGGCAGGAACAAGGTACTGATTGGGGATGATCAGCCATGATCTCATTGAATGGCAGTGCTTGCTCAAAGGGCCGAATGGCCTACTCCTGCACCTATTGTCTATTGCCTCTATTGTCTATTTGCTTATTATTTTAATGGTCCGCACTCATCAGCAAAACCATCAACAGATTCATCCCCTTTCTCTCAAACTCTCTCACCAAACCGCTCCTAAGGGGCAGCATGGTAGCGCAGAGGTAGAGTTGGTGCCTTACAGTGCCCGGGACCAGGGTTCGATCCTGACTACTGGGGCTGTCTGTACAGAGTTTGTATGTTTTCCTCGTGACCCTATGGGCTTTCTCCGGGTGCTCTGGTTTCCTCCCATACTCCAAAGATGTGTAGAAACATAGATAAATAGGTGCAGGAGTAGGCCATTCGGCCCTTCGAGCCAGCACCACCATTCAATGTGATCACGGCTGATCATCCACAATCAGTACCCCATTCCTGCTTTTTCCCCCATATCCCTTGATTCCTTTAGCCCTAAGAGCTAAATCTAACTCTCTCTTGAAAACCGAGTAGGTTTGTAGGTTAATTGACTTCGGTAAAAATAATAAATTGTCCAAATGTGTAGCATAATGCTAATAGTCAATAGTCAATTTTATTCGTCACATACACCCGAAGGTGCAGTGAAATGAATTTGAATGAAATGAATGTACGACGGTGATCGCTGGTCGGTGCAGACTAAGTGGGCCGAAGGGCCTGTTTCCACACTCTATCTCTAAGGTCTAAAGTCTAAATCTTGTTACTTCTCTCCCACTTCCTTCAGAAACCAGCTCATACTTATCTAGTGGACCATGTTTATGAATATTTCTCAGAATCAATGCTCAGTACTCTTCCTTCCCCTAAAAAAAACATGGAGAATCTACGATTCAAATATGTTTTATGCATCCAATTATGCAGTGTGCTGAGCAATACAACATACAAGTTACAGTGGAGGAACACAGAAGATTCACCATGTGACTCAAAATCACAAAAAAAAGTATAATTACATGTTCATATATATTTACTTCATAATTTCAAATTGTACCAATGCACTGATCATTAATATATAAGTTACCCCTTCACCTTTTGAACGCTGTACCAAGATGAGGCATTCATGTAATCACCAATTACCTTGACTCACTTTAATGACTGCTTTAATCACCCACCTGCTAGCTGCTGCCGTTGTAGACTCATTCTCTGGTAACAACCAGGCATCAAATCAACAAATCAGTACTCTCATTCATTCCATTTAGGAAATGTCTGTAGATTAGCCTTTTCAATTAATTCTCTAAAACAGTTTGAATACATAGCTTGCCTGGTCAGCACCTCTTGCTTTGCTTCCCATTAAAAGTGGCTGAATAATGTCAGCCTATTGTGAAGCCAGATTCGAACCACAGTGGGGTCATTGTTTTTATTTAAAATAAGTGGGTGTGGAAAAGTGCTTCAAAAAGTAGTTTTCTGCATCTCTGTCTGACCATGAACTGAACAAGGGTTTCAGACCGAAACGTTGCCTATTTCCTTCGCTCCATAGATGCTGCCTCACCCGCTGAGTTTCTCCGACATTTTTGTCTACCTTCGATTTTCCAGCATCTGCAGTTCCTTCTTAAACATGAACCATACATGCTCCTTGTGAGTATGGTCAGTATATAAGTTAGGAGCACAGAAGACGTTACTGAAAGTGAGAACAGCGTAATCCTGTTTCACCCCAATTTTCTTCAAGCTATCTGTAGGACAGCAATCAAATAGTACAGTGCCATGCAGGTCAAATAAAACAGAAGCTTTAGTGGATTGATAATTTTGCCCCTGCCAACTGTCTCTACACTAAGCTGACACTTGCAAAAGCAAAGCACAGTTGGTGTTTGCTGCTCCCTCTACTCGTGCAGCTGACGTAGGGAAAACATTACATCCACCACCCATCTTCATGATCTTCACAATGAAGTCTCATTGTGTTCTAGACATCAGCCTCTTTAAAATGGCTCTCGGAGAGGTCTTCCCATTGAGGATAAGGGGTGAGTGAAGTCACTTCACGGTGAAAGGTGGCCTCATTCCAAAGAGATGGTGCACAGGCCATAGTGTTAGTAAAAGGAAATTAAAGCCCAACATTGACTGTGACAGATGGGAAACTGTAGCTGATGACAGAACCCAAAGGCAACATTGACTGCAAGTAGGGTAGTGCAGCATACTGGTCAGTGGTTTGAATAATTCCACAGTAGACACCAGCATTGTAGGCATAGCCATGGACCTCTAGGTCACCCAATGTCATCAGCCGATGGGCTTGTGGCACTTAAAGCTGGTTCTGCATTCACATATTCAAAGGCAGCACGGTGGCGCAGCAGTAGAATTGCTGCCCCACTGCGCCAGAGACCCAGGTTCGATCCTGACTACGGGTAGTGTCTGTACATAGTTTGTACGTTCTCCCTGTGACCGCATGGGTTTTCTCTGGGTGCTCTGGCTTCCCCCTACATTCCAAAGACATACAGGTTTATAGGTTAATTGACTTCAGTATAATTGTAAATTAACACTACTGTGTAGGATAATGCTAGTGCTAGGCGTGGACATGGTGGGCCGAAGGGCCTGTTTCTGCGCTGCATCTCTGAAGTAAAGTCTAAATAATCAGCTGAGGTTTCAGTCCAGTGTGTGATGTGACTTCATAGCAGTTTGCAGGCTTCATATTTATCATCTCACGTAGATGAAAAGACATGACCAATTCATACTTAAATTATAGTTTATCTTTTTTTGTGGGTGATGAGTTGCTTTGTTTCAGATAAATCTTTCTCACCTGTAGCAGAAAGAAGGTAACTGCAGTCAGCTTCAGGGCACCTGACCCAGTATAGCAACCGTTCTTATCAGGTCAGGGCCTGGGTGAGGTACATTGAACAAATGCCATTGCAAATCCCATGTAGTAGAGAATGACCAGCATGTGTACATGGGATGGTACAGTATATTCAATGGAGGAGTTGGGAAGAAAAGGGAGAAAAGTTTATTTTAAAAAGTGATATGAAGGCATTTCACATAATGATACTCCAGCCAATACAATATTTGAACTATTTGTTCCTCTAGGCTGCTGCTTACAATTATGTGTAGGAAGGAACGGCATGTGCTGCTTTAAACCGAAGATAGACACAAAATGCTGGAGTAACTCAGCGGGACAGGCAGCATCTCTGGATAGAAGGAATTGGGGATGTTTCGGGTCGAGACCTCTCTTCAGACTGAAGAAGGATCTCGACCTGAAACGTGACCCATTCCTTCATTCCAGAGATGCTGCCTGTCCCGTTGAATTACTCCAGCATTTTGTGTCTATCTGCTGCTTACAATTAATAAAATTTTTACAGAAATAGCAAGTACCTGATGCAGCACATAATTGAAAATATCAATAGACAGCCCTTGAGAACTCATTGATGATTTATTATTTCCATTCTGGACAGTTGCAGTGAGGGAGCCATTGGATCAGACAATTGTTGTTTGGCAGAAGATGCTGTTTTATATACAGGAGAGGGAATTGAATCGCCAGTTATCCTGATGTGTTCATTTCCTTGTATGTTTCAGATGTTCTGCTCTGATCAGGACTAACATTCATTCTATTCTAGTAAATCATATTTTGGGCAGAGTGGGTAGATTTTCTGCTTTATAAACTGCAATTCTAAGGCAGGAACTGCTAGCTTTTACCTATCTAATTGGATGAAAGTTCAGTTTCTCGTAAACAAAAGTCAATTCTTCCACCAATTTCCTTTACTCTAATATGCAAGAATTATGTTGAACATTGCCATTACAATTATTGACATCTGTACTTTTCTCCCACATATTACCCCCAAAACATTCATCACAAAATTTCGCTCCATAGATGCTGCCGCACCCGCTGTGTTACTCCAGCATTTTTGTCCACCTTCGATTTTCCAGCATCTGCAGTTCCTTCTTAAACATCATAAAATAATGATTGGTTAATTATACAAGGTGAAAGATGGTTAAAAATTAAATATCGAAAGCAACAAATAAAAACACGATATGCAGAAAACATTCGGCGAGTCAGAACTGCAAGTTAACATTTTAGGCTTAACCACCTTCTGATTAAATTTACACTTGAAACACTCCATCTCTCGCTGCACATTCTGCATGGAATAATGTGTACGTTTACTATTTTCTGTCTATCAAGGGTTTAGCATGTGCAGTTTCTTTCTTGTTAAAATATAACAGTTGCAGTTAATGCAATATACAAACAAAAAATCTGTTTTTAACCTTGAAGATTCAGCAGAATAGTTTCAACCAATACACAGGAGAAATAAAGGAGTTAAAACATTAGTGAAAAAACATATTTCAGTCTAAATTACTGAAAACTGCATTTCAATATATAAATCAATAAAACTGGTTTATAACAAATGCTCAGCACCAACATTGCTTTTTCATATTGTATTGTTGCCAGTGGAGACAAATTTGACTTTTTGAAGGGTGCATTAATGCTCTTGTTTTCATCATTTTATAGGAGCTCTATCCAAACTCATCAAGAGGTAGCTATGGGTGACATTAGATAAGGAATGCACTTGAAGACAGAAGAGTTAATGGGCCAGCAGGGTGAATGCATTACACCACAACCACTGTGCTTTGTATAAAAGCTGTGCTAAGTGCTTCTGCTATTTTCTAAAATAAAGACCACCCCTGCCCCCACTGTCAGTCTAAGAACCCTAATCTTAAGAAAATGCAAGTCATTCTCAGGAATTTTCATTTAATAATTTGGATTTTCTTCCAAATTATATGCAGCCAAGTCTACTTTAAATATAATCTTTGCAAAGTGGTGCTAATTCTGACATGTCACTGGTATTTTCATTCTTACTTTCAAATGCTTTTAAGGTCTTGCCACTCCTTAATTGAATTCTTCAGCATTTTAATCCAGAAGAGATATCTATGCTTCTACAATTCTGGCCGTTTGATTACATTCAGATTTTATTGCTATGCATCTCGCAGCTGTGCTTTCAGCTATCATTGGTCAATGGTTCTTTATTTGTCACATGTACTGAGGTACAGTGAAATTCATTTTTTATATACAGGTCAGTACAAGTATCACTATGCATAAGCATAGATTCCTTAGATAAGCATTCCTTAGACAATACAAGCGTATAGTACTAGTACACTGACACAGTAAATAGTGTTACCAGGTTGGTGCCGTTTTCAAGTCCCAGTCATTATAGCTGTAGAGTTCTTAACGTGACCATGAAGGCCTGTTGTCCTGGCGATGTTGTGGAGTTGGCTGACCAAGCATGGCTGTTGATGTCCCTAAACCCTAGCTTTTGCTCCCTAAACCCCTCTACCTCTTTAAAACTCCCTGTTATTTATGATACCCTTAATAATCCATCTCTTTGAACAAACTTTAGGTCATATGCCCTAATATTTCCCAGAGGCTTGGTGTAAAATGTATTTCATTATGCTTCAGTGAAGTGCCTAGCAATATTTCAGTACATTCATGGTGTTATCATGTTGTTATTGTCATAGTTGTTGTTGTTATTTCTCCATTCCTTTCTTTCATTTACCTCATTTGTTATGTGTAGCATTCCTGTCATCAAGCAATAGTCTCACAGATCAATATGAGCGCATGCAGTTGTAAATGATGTCAGATTAGAGTGGGCTGATACAAAATATAAAAACATCAATTATTATCTTTCAGTACATGTAATCAAAATAAATTACCAAAACACAGCATGATGGCACAGCGGTAGAGTTGCTGCCTTACGGCATTTATAGCGCCAGAGACACGGGTTTGATCCTGACTACGGGTGCTGTCTGTACAGAGACTGTATGTTCTCCCCGTGACCTGCGTGGGTTTTCGCCGAGAACTTTGTTTTCCTCCGCACTCCGAAGACGTACAGGTTTTTAGGTAAATTGGATTGGTATTAATGTAAAATTTCTCCCTAGTGTAGAATAGTGTTAATGTGCAGGCATCACTGGTCGATGCGGACTCGGTGGGCTGTAGGGCCTATTTCTGCATTGTATCTCTAAACTAAACTAGCAATCCATTTGAGCCAAAATTATAAAGTTCCACAATATTTAGGAGGCATCTTGCTAAACCTGTCCCCAGCAAAGAAAAGAAGGGGAGAAAGAAAAGGACAGGATGATGGAATTTTCTGTCCATCACTGCAGAATAAAGATTAATTTTCTGCAGGAGTAGGTCATTCGGCACTTCGAGCCGGCACCGCCATTCACTGTGATCATGGCTGATCATCCACAATCAGTACCCCGTTGCTGCCTTCTCCCCATATCCCTTGACTATTTTTAAGAGCCCTACCTAACTCTCTCTTGAAAGTATCCAGAGAACCGGCCTCCACCGCCCTCCACCGCCCTCGAGGCAGAGAATTCCACAGACTCACAACTCTCTGTGAGAAAAAGTATTTCATCATTTCTATTCTAAATGGCTTACCCTTTATTCTTAAACTGTGGCCCCTTCTTGTGGACTCCCCCAACATTGGGAACATGTTACCTGCCTCTACGTGTTCAAACTCTTAATCATCTTATATATTTCAATACGATTCCCTCTCAACCTTCTAAATTCCAGAGTATACAAGCCCAACCCCTCCATTCTATCAACGTATGGCAGTTCCGCTTATGTCGAAGGCATTCAGGAATGAATTAAAAAACTGTACAGGGCCCTGGTGAAATTTGGCCCTGTACTATTTATTATTCCTGAATGCCTTCGAGAAGATTATGGTGAGCAAGCTACTTGAACCATTATTCAGCTTCTGCTGAACGTACTGCACTGTGCTTTTTAGAAGGGAGGTCTAGGACATGATCAGTATGAATCTGGGATTATGGGGCAAAGGCAGGAAAATGGAGTTGAGAGGGAAGGAGAGGGAAAGATAGATCAGCCATGATTGAATGACGGAGTAAACTTGATGGGCCGAATGGCCTAATAACTTATTAGGCCATTCTATTTCCTATAACTTGTGAAATAATGACTTAGACTACAAAGATGGAGAGCCAGCAGCCGTGGGTATGGGAGAGATTGCTGAAGTAGCGTGGGTGGGTAAATTCCGTGCAGTGCATTTTCTAAATGATGCACAGTCAGCCTTTGTGCTCCGGTTGAAAGTGTGCCAATCAGGCAGACTGTTTTGTTCGGCATGGTGTAGAATTTCTTGGGAATTGTAGGCACTGCACTCATTCGGGCAAGTGTAGGGTCAACCCAAAGACGTACAGATTTGTAGGTTAATTGGTTTGGTATAATTGTGAATTGTCCCTAGCATGTGTAGGATAGTGATCAGTGGTCCGCCCTGACCCGGAGGGCCAAAGGGCCTATTTCCACTCTGTATCTGCAAATATATGTTCTCTCATCATATGACAATCCCGCCATCCCAGGAATTAACCTTGTGAACCTACGCTACACTCCCTCAATATCAAGAATGTCCTTCCTCAAATTTGGAGACCAAAACTGCACATAATACTCCAGGTGTGGTATCACCAGGGCCCTGTACAACTGCAGAAGGACCTCTTTGCTCCTATACTCAACTCCTCTTGTTATACCTTTCAGATATACAGCAAGTAAGTAAAAGGCCGTTTGAGCGGGATACTTGGAACTGGTAAGTATGATTAAATACTCCAGGAATAAATCCATTTAGAAATAGTAACTTTACATGATCACACACACACACACACTGCCTCTCTGAAACATATATTCACCTATTTTTCTTCCTCTCTCCATAAATATCCTTGCTGCATTTACTGAAGATCACTTGCTTAAAATGCAAAGTATAAGGTAGCTTTCCTCCTACCTCATGAGGTGAGTTCACTTTAAAGTTGCTAAGATATCTTTTCTGTGATGTACAATGATTGTAATATATCAAGAAAACAGCATAATATGATTAGTAGCTTTATCATTTGTAGGTAAGATTAGCTCTGCTCTCCAACAGGTGGGAATAGTCGCTACAGACTGTTATTAGTACGGCTGTCTCCTTTTATAGTTTGTGCATAATGAGCCATTTGATTCAAAAAGTGAATTATAATGGCTCCTTTTCATCAAAAATCTAATTGGTCTCTGCTGCAGTTGCTTCCATGTAGAATTGCAACACACTGAGTGTTGTGCCTGTAAATGGCCTGTCATGTTGAAAACCCAGCGGCAACCAGAACAAGGTACGACTCTTTAGGCGACTACTTTTTAACACCACACAGGCTTCACCCTGCGACATGCCACCAGGGTGTCGCCTGTATGGTCGTGAGTAGTCTCCTCAGTCACTCAAGAGTCGCAGCGTCTTTCTGGTCGCCGCTGAATTTTCAACATGTTGAACATTTGCGCCAACCTGCAACAACCTATGACAGGTGCCAGCAGTCGCCAAAAAAGTTGTGTAAGTGGGACGTTTCAGGTTGGGACCCTTTCTGCAGACTAATTGTAGGGGGAAGGAACTGGAAGCAAGAAAATCAGGGCCTAAACAGAACTGGAAGCAAGAAAAGATCAGGACAAATTAGTGCTGACAACAGTTCACCAAAATAAATTTACCATATTTCTTCAATCAAGTTGCTGGATCAAACCCGTCTAGTTATTAAAGCAGATTTTCCTAGTAGATGGACATACGACTCTGGCCAGTTGACCTTTAGGGGTCTATACTGACAGTGGGAGACATGGGGTCAAAAGCCAATGACACTGGCACCCTACTAAGGCCAGAATAAAAATTGTTTGGAAAGATCTGCGGCCATTGAGAAAGAAAATTAGCTTGCCACACTTGCAAATGTTCTGTATTAAGCTTCCAAAACAAAAGGAAAATTCTGCTACTGCTATTGTTAAAGATTGCCCTGCAGCTAAAGTCATTAAGCTTAACTAATACTCTAAAGGCCCATTTAAATCTGCTCAAGTCCACAACTTCGGAATGTGTGCTGTTTGTTTACACATGGCATTGTATTGTATCGCCATCAAGATCATCGCCACGACTATAGACAAGAGCTGAGTAGTATTTGTGCTAACTAATAGTGACCACCATGCTGAAAACAAATACAAAAAAGACACAAAACGGAGAAACTCAGCGGGTCAGTCTGAATAAAGGTCCCAACCCAAAAGGACGGCTATCCATGATCTCCACAGATGCTACCTGACCTGTTGACTTACTCAAGCATTTTGTGTCGTTTTTGGAAAACCGACATCTGCAGTTTTATCTTAGTTTAGAGATACAACATGGAAACATGCCGTTCGGCCACCTGGGTCCGTGCTAACCAACGATTGCCCATACACTATATTGTACTTAGTTCGCATCCGTACACTAAAGGGGCAATTTACAGAAGCCAATAAGACCTACAAACCTGTGCATCTTTGAAATGTGGGAGGAAACCAGAGCATTTAGAGTAAACTCACGTGGAGAACATCCAAATTCCGTACGGACAGCATTCGTGGTCAGCATCAAACTCGTGTCTCTGGCGCTGCCTCACTGTGCTGCCTTTATGTCTACTAGAAGCAAATGCAGCCCATATGCCTATAATGCAGAGGGCCAAAGGAAAGAGAGTGGGGAGAATGGCTGTAATAGGGAGCAATAAAAGTGATAGGGGAAGAGTGGAAGAGAGAGGAAGGGCCGAGTGAGAATGGGATGAAGTTAGGTGTTGGGGTGTGTAGATTGGCTATTGCATGTTAGCTCTTTACAGGGTGCACACTGAAGGGAGGGAGTTTCAGAGGCAGGGAGGACTGGCAGCGAGTGATCAACAGGAGAAGAGAGGAGGATGGATGGGCAAGGAAAAAACAGTGGCAGGCCCAAGTTTGCAAACGTGACATCATCAGATATCCAAAATAATTTGGCTACGCCAAGCTGTTCATGGTAAGGGATTAGCAGGTGGGTAAACGGAGGAATCAGTTCAAGTCTACACTGAAAAGTTCCTTGGAACATCTCCACAGTCTAATGGGAACTCCTGGCCCAAAGCCATTCAAAGCGGGAAAAAGCTTTTGAGATGGCAGTGAGTGAGGATTTCTATTTGTCAAACGCACACGATGTGAACCAGAACAATAACATTCTTACTTGCTGCAGTTTTGCAGGCACATTACACACAACATCATCACCAGTAAATATACAATAAATTATCAGTTATTCCAAAGTAAAGTAGACCATGACAATGCAAAAGGCGATGTACATAGAACAACCATAGAAGTAGCCAGAGCTTGGAGAGCAACCATAATACTTGGAACTCTCTGTCCACTTGTCAGAACATACAGAGAAGTCTGGCATAAACAACTAAAGGAGTGAGCCACCTCCCAAAGTATCCATTATGTTGAGCACCTTCTGCCTCAACTGTAGTACAGTCTGGAGGCTCAACAATAGCCTCAATAACCTCAAAACCTGACAAATTGGAAAGTGAAATTGTAAGTGGGAAAAAAATATGGAATGGTTGATAATGGGATGGTGGAACAAATGGGAGTTTAGTATCTAATGACTAATGGCAGTCAGGGTCCCATTCTCTTCGTTATTCAATTCCCAACAACTTTCCTTGTAACATCTTGTTTCCAACACCTACCAAATCCGCAAATGACCTCCCAACAACTAATGATCCAAATATGTCTCCCCTCGGACATTCTCCCTTTATCCTTCCTTCTACTGTCAATGCAATATTATTGTTGTTTTCACAACACAAAACGGCTACAAGACACCAAAAATCCTCACCTCTGTCCCGTGACATAGGAATCTTCTCCCATTGATCTCAGATGTTGAGACATATCTCTCAGGAACACATTTAGACACATTCCCTGGTATTCCAAAATTCTAAGGACCCATTATACCACTAAAAACTTCAAATTGTAAGAACCTCAAATTGCCACCGTCTCGTTTCCAGTATTGCTAAATTCTCAGGTCTTCAGTATCATTTAAGTCAATGTAATATTGTTTTGCAAAATTCCCATATCCATGTCTCCAACATACCATAGCAATGCCATTTATCCATTAACAAGAACAGCCTCTAAAACTGCAATGGTTCTTGGCAGAAAAAAACGGTTTCAATAGTTTGCAATTTAATTGTCCACCAACAGTATTGTTTGAGAAAATCTTGCCGTCTGTTCACAGAAAAAGAAAAAGCAATTAACAACTGATGTTACCAACACAATACCCTTTCAATATGAGGGAACGGGCAGGATAGTGCATTCTTTATTGCTATTTTCTTGTAGATTTTGCAAAGGCTGGAAGCAAGGAACCTTTCACTGATCAATTAGTCATTGACCCACATGCTCCTGTAAGTGGCTCTTCTGGGAGTGACTACACAATAGATTCAATACTTTGATGCAGTGCTATTTTGCAGACATTATGTGAGTTAATAAAACTCATTATCAGGGAGCCACTCGGCTTTGTAGCTGGGGACATTACGGTAACTTACTTTATATCAACTGTTGTTTATTTCCAGTTGTTATTGCACAGGAAGAAAATCAGTACCACTCATTTAATGACATTTCCTTATAATATTAGAGTTGAATTCTAAATAAATCTGGTCCTCCTTCCAGCTGTATCTTTGATATCAACATAATAATCTATGCAAGTAAGTTAATGATTTTTATTATTAATAAAACGAATCGTAAATTCAAAGGTTCAATGACATATTGTTTCATATTGCAGTAAAAATTTATTTATTTAACTTACTCTTTCTGGACTCCTGTTCCCTACATATACAATAATATCCAACCACAACATGAACCAATACTGAAAGGTGTTGCTTTGAAATAGTAAACATTCTTCAATCTGTTTCTTTTCCAATATTCTTCTCTCCATTTTATTTGAAGATGCTCATTTTAGATAAGAGCCTGCAGCCCACAACCACCCCTCCTCCACTTTCCCCACTGTTGTCATCACTCCAATCACATTATCTAAATGACAATGTTTCTCACTTACAGTGCCTCATCAGAAGAACCATTAACTGTGTGCCTTTTCCAATATTATATGCCTCAATTTAATCTGCAACAGAGTAATTAGAAGACATGATCCAGTTTTTTTTTTTCAATTGCTGTCTTGGAATCAGAATATATAAAGTCACCTTTCATGGCTGTGTCCTCCAGCCGTAACCGTCTATGTTGGAGAAGGCTCTCAAGGCTCTTCTTAACACTAATCCCAGGGTACACAGAATTCTGGAGAAACTCAGCGGGTGCAGCAGCATCTATGGAGCGAAGTGTACAAACTATGGGTTTGCGTACCCTCGATTTTCCAGCATCTGCAGTTCCTTCTTTTACACTAATCCCAAGGCTTCATTGCTTGCCTCGAGTGTCAGTGAACTGAATCGGACAAATCTGATGTAATTTATAATCAAGGGAATGAGTTTAAAAAATTACCCTCAGTTAACATTTTTCAACGAAATAATCCATTCATGTTGTACAGATACATTTAAAAACTCTTGTGAAGCAGATATAGTCAGTGTAAACTATTCATATTTACTGTTAATATTAATTTGTTAGAATATGAAACATTCTTATTTTCTTTAATAATAGACATATTTTAATCTGTTAACAAAAACACAAGTTCAATGATGACAATAAACTTTCTTTGGGAAAATAAAAGGAGAAGAAATTTCTGCAAATTATATATGTCTCTTTTGTATTCATGCAATTTTGTTTTATTCATTTTCACTTAAGGGAATCTTACATATTTTCAGCTATTCTGTCCAAAGCCAAAATAACAAATGTTTAATTTATTATTTTCCCAGTTAAGTAATTTAGCTGGGTGAAGACTGTCAAAATCTTTGACTCAAAGGTTTTCTGTAACATTGTATAGCAATTAAATTCCAAAACCACTTGATGTAAGGATCTCCTATTTAACATGTTCTTGGAAAATCTTTCAAAGTACCATTCTTTTCAGTTATTTTTAATTAAAAAATTATCATTCTTTTAAGTTATTTGTTTGCAGGTTGTTTATACAACTCAAGAAAAAAAATGAAATGGGATACAGATTGAAAATATTTTGATCACACATCCAGCAGAGGTCACCAAACAGCAATCACGATTCAGTGGCTAGGGATAGACACAAAAACTGGAGCAACTGAGCGGGACAGGCAGCATATCTGGAGAGAAGGAATAGGCGACGTTTCAGGTCGAGACCCTTCTTGCCTTGTTCTTAATTCCATAGACACAAAGATCAGGCTAGAATGTTCCTATTTCTATGGATTTGCTATTGTTAAATTGTTTTTAACAGTTGGCACCACAAACTGGGTGACAATGACTTACAGGTACAGCTACATCAATTGCCCGGCGCTTTGTATAACAGCTGGCCAATCCAACCATAAGATGGTCCTTAGAGAGCTGTTTTGTTACTACTGGTGTTTAATTGCAGACATATGCTCTTAGATACTGTACTTCCAGATTTAGCACAAACGCGTCATCTCTGATCCAAGGTTTGACATAGCCTTTGGTTCAATGGATCCTTGGTTTAAGAACATTGAGTTCCTTTTTTTTTTAATTATTCGATACTAACTAGACAAAAAGAGGATTCAATTCAATAATTCAGTGATTCAATGATTCAATGAATCATTTAGTTTAATGGAAAGCTGAATAAACAAATAATCCAATCCATAGATTATCTACTAATTTTAATGATCAAGTTAAAAAAACATCCAGTTGTGACATCTGTAAATGTAATTTCTTGTGGAACTCCAAAATTAGGTATACATTCAGAATCCAATATAACTTTTTTCTCCGTACTTTTAATGAGAGTTACATAAATGTGATTATTTTTAATAATAGTGGATGATTTTCTGGTGGAACATCAATCGCTCAGTTAATTTCACAAACTTCTTCCTATGTAGTATTGACTTTCATCAAATGTGGTTCTTCTTAGCTTCCAATACTATATTCCAACAGGAACTGGCTGCTGTTTAGGAGAATATCTGGATGATCAGGTTTTCGTCCTACTTGTGTTGAAATGCTAGTGCCTCCTGTTTGCTAAGGGCTGGAGCAGGAGCCTGTCCAGAGCCCTCACATTGCCCATCTGCTGACTCACAATCCTGCCCACACATAGGGGAATAAAATACATGATCCAGCTGATCCCGCCTTGTCACACCGGGCCCATTACTTAACTAGACCCCTCGTTCCATTTCCAATCCACAATAATAAAAATACAATTATTGGCCAAATGTTATACATAATTCTGAACTTGCTCTTTATGAAGTTCCAGATTCTTTTGGAACAATTACCCAATCCATTAATTTTCAACTTTATCACTGAGGCACTATCTCCATTATCCCACATAATCCTCTACGGGTAGGTCCAGGCGAACTGAGCGAAGGTGATCACTGAAACTTTCAACCATCCTGCCTGCCACCTGCCGTGGTATTGCCTCTCCTGTACTGATTAGTACCGGTGTCAGAGGTTGTGGGGAAAAGTCAGGAGAATGGGGTTAGGAGGGGGAGATAGATCAGCCACGATTGAATGGCGGAGCAAAATTGATGGGCCGGTTGGCCATACTCTTCTCCTATTCCTTATGACCTTATGTATATTTAAAAATAGTTCCCCAGTCCCTCCACTGCCACCTTGTGAAACAACTTGCGACATTTCGCAGGTGAAATGTTGTGGCTGTTATTCCTTCATTAATTTGTTTGTTTTTTTCCATCTCTGCTAATCCTCTCTGCCTGTAGCATGCTTTACTAGTAACCATCATTATCCAATTCATGTAAACCTTCTTATGATGGACCATTGGCCTGCTGTTGACCATGGGGGAGGAACAGCGTTCAGGTCCAATCCAGATGTCCAAAATCTATATTTGCCAGGAACAAATCACACCTTAATCAGTAGTTCAAACTACTGGCTTCTCAGAAGTTTCACTGAAAGCCAAGATATGGTATTAAAACAGAAAACTGAAGAGACAATTCCCACTAACAGATACAAGAGCCTGAAACTGCTGGAATCTGGATGAAACTCACCACCATCTTCCTTCGTTATCAGATTCCATAACTTGCAAACCTTTGTTGTCCCCATTAATCACCTCCCAGCCTCTCGCTATCTCAACCCCTTCCTCCTCCATTTGCCCATCAACCTCTCCTAACCTAGCTCCAGCCTCATCCCTCCTCCTTACCTCTCTATACTGGCTACTTCCCCATTTACACTCTCAGTATTGCTGTAGGGTCTCGACCCCGAACATCAACTACCCCTTTGCCTCCACAGATGCTGCCTGGCTCTCTGACTCCTTCAGTGGCTTGATTTTTTACCCTACTCTGGACTAAACTAGCAGATTCCAGTTCAGCCACCATTGCAGCACTATAATGAATCTCACTGCCCCAGGCTAGAGAGCCGAACATCTTCTAGGATTTCCATTGCTGATTGCTATCATGAAGACATACATGTGTATGGGCATTAGGGAGGGAATCAGGACAGTAGCTATCAGCTCACCATCTGTACATAAAGAATGGCCAATTATGCGAGGTAGCACAGTTGAAGCTACCTTAACTACCTTAATTATTTTAGAAAAAAAGGGAAGCAAACAGAAAAAAGCCAAATAAAGCCAAATCCCAAAACCTATGGGATTTCAGATGAGAGGCCAATAATCAAGTCAGAAACACAGTCTGAAGAAGGGTTCCTACCTAAAACATTACCCATCCTTTTTCTCTAGAGATGTTGCCTGCCTTCTCTTAGTTATTCCAGCACTTTGTATCTAACTTGAAGAACAAATTGGCTGAAGAGAAAAGAGATTAAGGTTCAGGTTATGGATAGTTCCTCAGTTTGGCACAGAACAAGAAATGAATTGCTGCAGAGATTTTTTTCATCATTTTTCATTTTCTTACAAAATCGAAGGCCATTCAGCCCATCATCTTTATCAGCTTTCAGATCAACCCCATTAACCTTACTCCCTCACACATTTCCCTATAACCCATTCTCTCTCACTTGCTCATCAAGTCTTCCTGATTCTTCTATCTCCCACCGACACTATGGATAATATATAACAGCCAGTCAACCTGCCAATTAGCATGTCTCTGGCACAAGGGAGAAAACACACGCAGTTACGGGGAGAATGTATAAACTCCACACAGACAGCATCAGAGGCCAGGATCATACCAGGGACAAAGGGGCTGTCACACGACAACACAACCATCTGCATCATTGGAACACTGTCTGATATGAGTGCGCTGGGAACACAATTGTTCACAAGTCATGGAAATATTTTGTAAGTAAGTTTATTGGCCAAATATTCACATACAAGGTATTTGCCTTGGTGCTCCGCCCACAAGTAACAACATGACATACAGTGACAGTGGCACTTGGAATTAGGATTCAGAAAATATAATTCTCCATTTTGTGGAAGACACCACATTTGGTATCTGGTCAATAAAAAAGAAAGATGTCATACCGTACAAGAAGACAACACTGATAAACTTACACATTGGTGATCAACATGGCAACTAAACTAAAGGTTGTAAGTTGAAATGCCAACTCACAACAATTGTTAGTTGCTACAATTTGGAGGAAAGAACTTGAATGCCACATCATTGTGGAGAACAAAAGAACAAAGGGCAGAAGGAAAAAATATACTACAAATACCCAGCAACCAGTTACAATATGGAAAATGTAGCAGTAAATCTGTATACAGTGAGCTCCTCTAACAGAAATGTGATGATCGCCATATAATCTGCAATGGCGGATAAATATTGGCTACAGCACAAAGAATAATTCTACTGCATCTTCTCCAGATCATGATTCATTCTGATATTCCACGGTTGACTGAGAGCTCCTTTGACAATACAGCAATTTCTCACTATTGCACTGAACTATCAGCTCAGACCATCATGCTCTGCTCATTGAGAGAACAGCCCTTTGACCCAGGGAGAGATCACACAACATATTGAGCCACAGTTGACTCCCTAAGCCACAACACAAAAGGATAGTTCACATACAAAAATAAAATTAGCAAATAACATTGGAAGGTCACAAAGAAAAAAGTGAATAACCAACGATCAACAGTTCATATATAAAGAATTCATAGAAACCCGAGTCCATCTTTAGTGAGACTACATATGGTGTTCAAGGTAAGGAAATGGTCTAGATACTATACAGAGGACATAAACCCATAGGAGATAATTAAAAAATGTTTCATAAGTGTCCCAGAACTGAGAATTAACCATCAGGAAAGGACTCCTGACGGTGTGAATGATATAAGGCTGAGGAGCAACCATATGGCATCCCAAAAATAATCATGGCGTTTGCTTAGGGTAGCGCCTATATTGAATGATCTGCCAGAGAAAGTGATTGCTGCACATACAATAACAACATTTAAAATGAAGAAACAAGGAACTGCAGATGCTGGCTTACAAGAAAAAAGACACAAAGTGCTGGAGTAACTCAGCTAATCAGGCAGCGTCTCTGAAGAGCGTGGATAGGAAACATTTCGGGTCGGAGCCATTCTTCAGACTTTTAAAAGTTACTAGACCAAGTGCAGACCCGATGAGTCTGCTCCGCCAATGCAATATTCCAGCACTCACCCGTTCCCCCAACGTAACCCGTTTGGCTTTTTAAAACAAACTTTAATCATGAATAACCCCCGGGGGGGGGGGGGGGGAGAGGGCAGGGGGTGTGGCACTTGGCAGCTGGAGAGCCCATTGTGATTGCTGCACTGGAGTGTGGAGTGCGGGAGTTGTGGGGGGGTTGTGGGGAGGGGGGAAGGTTTTGAAGGTTATGGGCACACTTGACCAAATGGGACTAGCTTGGATGAGCATCTTGTTCAGCACAGACAAGTTAGACAGAAGTTCTTGTTTCCATGCTGCCACTATGACTTTAAGAGGGATGATGGAGAAAAGGTTCCATGTGGGGAGATGTAAAGAATATAAATATGAAATGACTACAATCCAGGGCTCAGGAGAGATATTCTTCCACGAGGATAGGGATATGCAACACACTACCCCACGAGCAGATGCGAGAAATGGCACAAAAATGCATACGTGGAAACTAAAAAGCAAAGCGGGAACAAAGGAGAAAGAGGCAAAAGCAGGAAGTGCTGGAGAATCTCATTAGATCAGGCAGCAGCTGTGGACAGAGAAGTAGTCAACATTTTGGTTCTTTGATCCTTCATCTGAACTGGAAACAATGAAATGGAAGGATCTGGTGAAAGGGGTAGATGAGCAGAGGAGGGGGAAACCTTGTATGGAGTATAACTGCCAACACAGGGATTGTGCCACCTACTCTGTCACCTTTTTACCGGAGTCATTATTTTATATTGGTGGATTGCTGATTTTGAGCAGGAAGAAACAACCTGGAGTCTATTTTATTTTCCCACTTTGCATCCTAAAAATGAAAATCTATTACACTTAGCAACAGATTTGACCCAATGGTCTTAATCAACTAGGTATCATTGGATTAAATGTGTAGGGAGGAACTGCAGAAGCTGGTTTAAACACAAGATAGACACAAAAAGCTGGAGTAACTCAGCAGGGCAGGCAGGCTACACCTCTGGTGAAAAGGAATAAATAACGTTTCGGTTGGAGAGTCATGGGGTCTGAAGAAGGGTCTCGACCCAAAACGTCACCTGTTCCTTTCTCCAGTAATGCTGCCTGACCCGCTGAGTTACTCCAGCTTTTTGTTCCTTATCATCAGATTAATCTCATCTCACGGCAGACTGCTGTCATGCAAAACTGCATCATCTCGCGCATTTTGACTTTCTCAGTGTCCTATTGAATGGGAGAGGAAGCAACATTTCTGCAATCCCAAGAGACCGCCTAAGAAGAGAAGGTTACTGTAACCTTGTCCACATACGGACATTTGCAGGGAGTTTGGTCTTTATAGCAATCTGCACACACATGCACTAGACATCAGACTCAAAAAAATGTTATGTAAATCCATTTCTGTTGTTTATATTTTTACCTGAATTGTGTCCTTTACTCATTTGCTTCGATTCACTTGTCACGAAGACCCTTTGCCAAGTGAGTGGTCTTAGATAAGAGTCAATTCAATATGATCTGTCGTACAGGTATGTAGTCAATATGGAATAAAACATTGAACATAGAGCAGAACAGGGCCTACAATATCTATGCCAAACATGATGCCAAGATAACCTAATGTCATCTGCCTGCATAGAGCTATACAGCACGGAAGCTGAACCTTTGGCTCATGTCACCATGCTGATTAAATGTTCACCTGGGCTTGTCTCATTTGCCTGCGTTTGACCCATATCCCTTGAAACCTTTCCCATAGAGTCCAAAGGTATTTTAAACATAGTTAGTTAATTTCCTGCCTCTACCACTTCCTCTGACAGTTTATTCCATGCACGGAGGGTTTGTTCCCAAGAATTGTCCACAAAGTGCATTTTCTGCAAGTCAGAAGCAAACAATTTCCCTCAAAGCTGTAATGTAAAATCTTTAGCCTTCACCGCACTTGGGAACTGACTTGCAAAGAAGGTCAGCATAGGTGAAAGGAGTTGTTGAAGTCAAATCAACTGTGACAAGTATTTGTCTGAATGCAGCTGTGGGTGGAGTGATGGGGAGAGTACCCTGTACCACCAACCTGTGGCATTTCACCCCAGGGGACCACATAAGCGGCAAGGATGTCTGATAATATTGTGTAAACACTACATTATGATGCATTGAATGTATGTATAGCCTCCGAGAATGCCAGAAGAATTTTTGTATATATTATTTGCTTTGCATAAAGTTTATTTTTATTTTTATTTAATGTACCCACAACCTGTGTGAAGAACCTGTCCCTCAGGTCCCCTTTAAATATATCCTCTCTCACTTATAGGTGCTGGCTCAAAGAGCCAAATGGCCGCCTCCTGCACCTATTTTCCTATGTTTAAACCTATGCCCTTCGTTTTAGATTCTCCATTCCTTTTCCAATGACGGCTAACATAATAATTGGGAATGTGTACACTTGCTGCATGTTGTCTGCTAAATTAACAGATTAGTGTCTCTGTCTTAATCAGTGAAGCCCTGATCCAGTTAGTTTAGCATACACAACATATGGCATTTATCCTGCAGATCATTAGGGAGAGAGTTCTTATTGCTGCGTGGAATATTGGGATATTTCACAGTTCCCCATCCATGGGAAATTAAGCAATCTCTGAGCAATTTCATCATTAGTTTTTTATGGCTCACTGCCTTAAGTTCCAAATCAATAACATAAGCTGAGGTACAGGTAATGCCCTCAGTGGCTTATTAGTTAGTTGAGTATCTCATATTATGCTTCAACATGTGGAAAAAAAAGACAAATTAAGGTTGACTTTGCCTCTGAGAACTGATGAGATAATTACGCTTTTATCCAAGGAAAGCCTGCCTGTGTAACTTGTTTGTTATATATTATAGAAACAAATGATCTACACATGGACTATGTAAGATAACATTTAACCCTCAGAAAAATGCCTGAGGAAGAACCCTTCGCACTGAATTTTACTGTCACATTAAATGGGAAAATAAAATTATAAAGTGACAAGTGTTTATGCTCTAAACATAACAATAAAAGATTTAATATATATAAACAGTCATTGGATTTTGCACAGTAGCAATTCAAAAATGGTTTAAAGGATGTGTAATAATGCACAGTTATCTATTATTCAGCTGTCTATTTCATGACCGGTATTTCTGGGATTCTACATATTATCTGTTATTTTACTGAAGAGCATTTATATTTAATGCTTAGAGCTGTTTAAATGGACATAATAAAACATTTACGTTCTTCCAGCTCTGGGCATAATGCACATAAAACAGGGATGTAATTTGCTTGTACCAGTTTTCCACCACAGTTTTAATTGAAATGTTTCCATTCACAAAAAGTGCACCCCATGTATGGAATAACAGAAGGATATTCACGATAAAAAAAGCTGCATTTTGTCAAGACGCAATTGGATATTGCGCTGGAGAATATGTTTTCTGCATTCTAAATGATCTCTAATGAACTTTTCCAATTCAAACAAACCAGCTGTTACCAGGCAATTGAACCACCCTACCACAATGAGAGAGCAGTCCTGAACTTCTACCTCCTTGGTGACCCTCGGACCATCTTTGATCAGACTTTATTGGCGTTACCTTGCACTAAACATTATTCCCTTATCATGTGTCTATACATTGTAAATGGCTCGATTGTAATCATGTATTGTTTATCCGCTGACTGGCCAGCACACAACAAAAGCTTTTCAGTGTACCTCGGTACATGTGACAATAAACTAAACGAAATGGAACTGAACTGAACTCCTGCAATCACCCTCAAAATGCTTTCTGCCCTGCTGGTGTACCTAGCCGCGTTCTTAAAACCTGCACAGAGCAACTGGCTAGACATTTTGCAGACATCTTCAATCTGTTTCTACTGAGGTTCAAGGTTCTCACCCATTTGAAAAGGACATCCATAATACCAGTGCCCGTGAAGAGTAAGGTGACATGCCTCAATGACCACCAACTGGTGGCACTAACGTCCATGGTGATGAAGTGCTTTAGGAGGCTGGTTATGATGCATCTCAAATAAGCATTAGTAAGGACCTGGACCCACTATAATTTACCTACCACAACAGAGGATGAGATCTCGCTAGCTCTTCACTCGATCACTTGGACAATAAGAACATATTTGTCAGGCTATTGTTCATTGACCACAGCTCAATATTTAACACCACTATCCTCTCTTAACATCAACAGAGAATTGGGTCTCTCTGCGCATCCCTACGAATTGGCTCAACGCCATCCTCATTGCCAGACTGCAGTCAGTATGAACTGGTGACAACACTTCCTCTCCTTGATAACCATCAACATTGGGGCACCTTTGTGCTCAGTCCCCGGCCGGCTCTACTCTCTCTACACCCATGACCGTGTAGCCAGACACAGCTCGAATGCCATCTTTAAATTCACAGACGATACCACCATTGTTGAATGAATAACAGGCAATGATAAGTCACAGTACAGAAGAGAGATTGATCATCTGATTAAATGGGGCAGAAGAACAATTTTCCCCTCAACATTAGTGAGACCAAGAAACTGATTGTTCACTTCAGGATGGGAAAGCCGGAGATCCATGAAACTGTCTTCATTGACGAGTTGGCGGTGAACAGTGTCAACAACCTCTAGTTCCTGGGAGAACATATCTCTGAAGATCGATCCTGGGCCCAACATATTGATGCAATCGCAAATGAAGCACATCAATGCCTCTACTTCCTTATAGGATAGAGGAGATTCGGTATGTCACCAAATAGACAATAGACAGTAGACAATAATCAATAGGTGCAGGAGTAGGCCATTGGGCCCTTCAAGCCAGCACCGCCATTCAATGTGATCATGGCTGATCATCCCCAATCAGTGCCCCGTTCCTGCCTTCTCCCCATATCCCCCGACTCCACTATTTTTAAGAGCCCTATCTAGCTCTCTCTTGGAAGCATCCAGAGAACCTGCCTCCACCACCTTCTGAGGCAGAGAATTCCACAGACGATAAAAGCTTTATCAAACTCTGTCAACCATAAAGACTGGTTGCATCATGGCTTGGTTCGATAAACGCAAACGCCCAGCGATGAAGGAATCTGCAGAAAGTGGTGTATATTTCCCCGATCATTATGGGTACTGACTTCCCAGCCATCGATGAGATCGACAGGACATGCTGCCTCAAAAAGGCAGCTAATATCATAAAAAAACTTGCACCACCCTGGTCATGCTCTCATCACACATGGTCACTTTCGGCGTAGAATGGAACAGCATCACCCATTATGTGCGTAATATCATCCAAAGGCATGTGGTTAGCTCCTATGTGCTTGCAAATTACATCCAATATTACTTTCTGCAGAGCTTCAAAGTCCATTGAATCAAAGTCCACCGATCTAGTAAAACCAGCCAAGGACTCGTAAACCCAACATCATCTTCTGCACCTCCTACCAGCATCCATGTGCCTCAGTCCTGACTCAGTCAACCTCCTGGTTCAATCCATACATACCTGGTGACCCTATAATACAGTGATGGCTCAAAAGTTATTCTGTTTTAGAACCCGTGATGGGATTGACCTGCTAATTACCTATGTAATATTGTCTGCCATTGACAGTGTAAACATGAAAGGTTTCAGATTCTTCCTACACATTCAGAGTCAATCCCAGGTCCACACTGACTTTCCCCACCTTCAGTTGGAGTATATGTATTTGTCGTTCAACTGGATATGATTAGCAAATGAAAAAGTATCTTGCATTGCCTTTTGATCACTACTCAGCGGAGCCTTATGGGATTGTGTAAATGGGGACCTTGAATGAGTCATCAGTCATTTAACACCCACTTAAATATACAGTTATTAGACTGTTAACTCAGGGACCAATGACACCAATTGAAATGTTCTGAAGAAGGATCCTGACCCTAAACGTCACCTCCTAATGTTCTCCAGAGATGCTGCCTGGTCCGTTGAGTTACTCCAGCACTTTGTGTCTTTATTTGTAATGTTTTGGGATCCTGGGTGAGATAAACTTCTTCAGCATAGCAGGGTACTTAAATCTTCCGATTCATGTGGCTCCGCTCATGAACTACACTTCACATTCGTATTTTGGGAATGCACCATAAGGGGTTAAGAATGCCTACAACAACTTTAATAATCAATACTCAATAACAGTCGTTTACTCATCTCCACTGAAAGACAAGAGTTAGCAGAAGAAAATTAGCTGCATGAATAGCTTTGCCTTTTACACACGGGATTGATCTGCTGAGCTCCATCAGGTTATGGCCTTGTCTAAAATCTTCCTTCTAAATGTTGACTTATGCAATTATCTTCTCTGGCACTCTAGATCCAGTGAAATCACACCATAATACATTATTTTAAAATGTTAAGCAGAATTTAGGCGGAGGTTATATTTCATAGGGTGCAATGCAATTTTAAAATGTAAACTCATTGCAAAAAGTTTTTAAAAAGGCTATATTTATTTGAATTAAAATGCATTAAAAAATGTAAAGCTACTCCTTGCCCACCTTATAGTCTCGTAAACCTATTTAGTGTATTATTGTCACATGTATCAAGGTACAGTGAAAAGCTTTTGTTGGTGTGCTATCCAGTTAGAGAAAACACTCTAAATTAAAACAATCAAGCCATCCACATTGCACAGATAAAGAATAAAGGGTACAACATTTAGTGCAAGATATAACATTGAAGTCCGATAAAGTCCGATTAAAGATAGTTCAAAGGTCTCCATTGTGGTACAAGGGAGATCAGGACCGCACTCTAGCTGATGAGAGGGTGGTTCAGTTGCCTGATCACAGCTTGTACTTTCCTTTAAATGGTTTAGCCATTATTTCTCAAACATCTGGATTTCAAAAGCTTCACACCATTCTGAAGTCTCCAGAATGTAAAGTGTAAATCCTCGGACATTGTTCCCAACATCTCAGCAGGACATTGTTCCCAACATCTCAACACCTGATCTCAACAGGTCAGGCAGCATCCCTGGAGAACATGGATCATTTGAACAGGACATCAGTGTTACTTTTGTTAATTCAAATATCAAACATGGGAAAATAACCTGTTAAGTCAGGTACTATAACAGCATTTAGAAAAACACATGGACGCGTAATTGGCTATGAAAGGTTCAGAGGGATATTGGGCCAAACAATGTAAAATAGGACTAGGTTGGAAGAGGCATTTTGGTCAGCATGGACAAGTTAGACTGAAGGGCCTGTTTCCCTGCTGTCTGACTATATGACTCCATTATTTGCTGCAGCACCCAGATTATGAAAGCTGCAGATTGTCCTGGAGTATCCAGAATTTAAAGAGTAAATTTTAGGATGTTGGTACCATCAACTCAACAGGACGCATAAGAGCAATAACAAAACTGTAATTTTCAGATGTCTTCTTTAATTACTTTTGATCATAATTCAAACGCCTGACCTAAGAAAATTGTTTTTTGATCGATCGATGAGCGTGAATTGTACCATGGTTAGTAAAGAATCTACCTGGTTTTTAAATTGCCATGGGGATAGGTGTGTATGGGCATCTGCAGGCAGCCATGCCAGGTGTACTGAGTTACTGGGCAGCCAATGGGCAGGGCAATTGGAGGTGAGAAGTCATACAATGAGAGTTTAAGAATTAACTAACAGACCCATGCAAAGCACCAAATGTGGAGGAATGGGGAAAAAAAAACCTGCCTTTCAAGCATGCTCCATTGGCTTTGGTGAAACATTAAATTGTACATTGCACAAACTAGTTTGACCCAAATCCATTCCATTGCCAGCAGGTCAGGCATAATCCCTGGAGAAAATGGATAGGTGATGTTTTGGGTCAGGACCATTCTTCAGGCGGAAATTGGTCCCAACCCGAAATGTCACCAATTCATGCTCTCCAGGGATGCTGCATGACCCTGTTCTGTCTGAGGCAGTGTCCAGGCTTGAAAAATCACCTATCCATGTTCTCCAGGGATGCTGCCTGACCTACTGATTTACTCCAGCACTTTGTGTCTTTTTTTTCTAAACAAGCATCTGCAGTCCCTTGCTTCTCCATTCCATTCCCACCAGACAAGATGAATTTAAGATGCAATGCTTTTTGTCCTTTTCATAATGCAAGGTTATATTGAACCACCACTCCCCCATCCCACCCACCAGTAAGTATAAGGACAAGCCAATTATGGGAGAGGAATAGGACCATCCATCCCGAGGATTCAACTTGCTAATTTTTAACGGGCTGAATTGTGTTGAGGCCAGTAGCTCTGAGAGGAAGAGCTGAATAACAGCTGTCCGAACTGGACCACATGTGGTGTCCAACAATGGAGGCTGAGTGCATCAGGACTCCGCAGCTTTGTGTCCCGTCAGCAGACTCGAGATCCTAACCTGGAGATTGGGTGGAAAGATGCAATACATCTCTAATTATTTCCTAATGTTTTAAAGTGTTTTAAATCAATTTCATTGATTTTTTTTCCCCACATTTCATATATTCTTCTAATGTCATAACACTCATAATGATTTTTTCAATGGCCTTACATTTAAAGGCATGGACATATTTAGGAAGATTGAATTGAATTTAATTGAATTTATTTGTCATTCAGACCTTTCGGTCTGGACAAAATTTTGTTACCCTGCAGTCATACATATAATAAAAAAACGACAGAAACACACAATAAACACAAATTTAACATCCACCACAGTGCGTTCACCAAACACCTCCTTACTGTGATGGAAGGCAAAGTCTTAAAGTCTCTGTCTCTTCCCTCTTTGTTCTCCCTCTCCGCTGAGGCGATCCAGGCTTCAGATGTTGTGAACCCACCGAGTGATGGTAAGTAAGTCCCGCGGCTCAACTGTGCTCCACGAACGGGCCGGTTTAAACTCCGCAGCCCGGGGTGGTCAAAGCTGCCGAAGCTGCCGCCCTCCAGACCAGCGGACGAAGCGGTTGTTGCGGGAGCTCCGGAAAGACAGGTCACCAACCTGTGACCTGCTAGCTCCCGACGATGTCGCCCACTGGGCCCGCGGCCAAGTCCACCGGTCCCGCGGCCGAGGTCGCGGTCGGGCTGCTGTCGCCGCCACAGCTCTGAGGCCGAGTCGGGTCGCCGCTGCCGCCGCCACAGCTCCTGGGCCTAGTCGGGTCAGCACTGCCGCTACCGCCGCTGCCATTGCTGCCAACGCTGCCGCCGCCACAGCTCCTGGGCCTAGTCGTGTCAGCACTGCCGTTACCGCCGCTGCCGCCGCCGTCACAGCTCCTGGGCCTAGTCAGGTCAGCGCTGCCGCTACCGCCGCTGCCATCGCTGCCACCGCCGCCGCCGCCTCAGCTCCTGGGCCGAGTCGGGTCGCCGCTGCCGCAGCTCCAAGGCCGAGTTGGGTTGCCGCTGCCGCTGGAACGCTGCCACAGCTCCGGGACCGAGTCAGGTCGCCGTTGCCGATGCTGCTGGAACGCTACCACAGCCACGAGGCCGACAGCTCTGCCATTAGGCCGCGGCACAGACGGAGACGAAGACAGGGAATACGACAGAAAAATGTCGCACCCCCCGAAGGAAGAGACCAAAGACATGTTTCTCCCACCCACCCACACACACACACAATCTAATAAAACAAAATTAACTAAAAACAGGACAAAGGAACACAAAAAAAGAAAATAACAGATGGACTGCAGGCGGGCCACAGCTGTTAAGCCAGCGCCGCCATTTTGGAATAGCTTTAAGATTTAAAAACTATGACGAATGTTCACGACTTTGATCAGAGGCAAGTTTTCTGTCCAGTGAACACATTCCAGGAGTAGATCATTAGCTTAGAACTATCACTATAGAAAACCTTAAAATGTAGGATAGAACTGCAGATGCAGGTTTACACCGAAGTCAAACACGAAATGCTGGGGTAACTCGATGGTCAGGCAGCATCTTTAGAGAAAAGGAAGAGGTGATGTTTCGGGTCGAAACCCTTCTTCGGATGGGAAACTCAAAATGTTACCCATTCCATCTCTGCAGTGATGCTGCCTGTCCCGCTGAGTTACTCCAACGTTTTTTGTTTATTTTCAGTGTAAACCAGCGTCTGTAGTTCCTTCCCACTCTATACGTTCCAAGGCCATTTTTTGAAGTTGAATCAGATGAACCCATGTGCTCACAATCAGCAAGATCAGCAACCTCCCATTCTGCATTAATCACCACCTTTCCGTCGGCCCATCTGTGCTCAGAGACTCATACATGCATTTATTACCTCCAGAAGCCTTTGACAACTTCCCATCTTCAAACCTTCATAAATTTGGAAGGTAAACAAAAATGCTGGCGAAACTCAGCAGTTGAGGCAGCATCTATGGAGCGAAGGAATAGGAGACATTTCAGGTCGAGACCCTTCTTCAGGCCAATGTGGGGGTGGGGGGGGGGGGGGGGAGGGAAGAAGTAAGGAAGAGGCGGAGACAGTGGGCTGTGGGAAAGCTGGGAAGGGGAGGGGAAAGAGAGAGAAAGTAAGGACCTGAAATTGGAGAAGTCAATGTTCATAACGCTGGGGTGTAAACTACCCAAGCGAAATATGAGGTGCTGCTCCTCCAATTTACGGTGGGACTCACTCTGACCATGGAGGCGGCCCAGGACAGAAAGGTCGGACTCGGAATGCTGATGTTTTGGGTCGATAAATTTGGAGCTAATTTATAAGTCTGTTACTTGTATCCTATCTGGCAGCGATTATCATCGCTTACGTATTCCAAGTTGGTTCACGTTGGCGCTCACTCTGGCGATTTAATTTCCTCATTCTTGATTTGGAGCCCTATATGTCCTCGTTATTCTGTGTTCTCCACTAGTCCCATAATCTTCTGTTCTCTGCATTGAGCCATCTGAATTTGTGTATCCCAATCACCAAACCAGAGGCAGTCCTGCCTTTAACTCTCCCACCAACCACTAAGCTGCGGAGTTACCTTGCCAAAGCATCTTTGTTCCGACATTAGTTCATCTTTAAGACACTCCCTAAAACCTTTCATTTGTGTTGAAGTTCCTCAAACATTGTTACAATCACCACAACCTATTGGAAAAGATGACCAGAGCAATTACTTGCAATCTCCCCAATAAATTCATCATTAATGAGACATGTCAGCTCTGCACCAAAGCCAATGTATCACAAGCCTAAAGACATTTTGCTATTCAAGCAGTAATTATTACCTGCAAGATATATGAGGACTGTTGTGCTTGTTGTATTGATTATATCTAACACATTAAAACAAAAATAAGTTGTTTTTATTTGTATAATTTATATATTAACAGTTTCAGTTTATCCTGATTTATATCTTGAATGTGGGAAGGAGGAAATGTAGGTTCTCTATCTCACTTCCACCTTCTCCTGGATCCCTCAACCAACTTACATGCAGTCTTTTCCTTTAATTACCTTTTTCCTGGTTTAAGAGCCTTGATGACTTGATTAAGCCTGCATGCAGTTCCAGTTCTTACCCATCTGATTCATTATCCCAGACCTTATTAACTTCCTAATTCTAATCAATGGAGCAGTGATGCTGAACATTACAAGGGCAGAGTAATGATGGTTATTTTATACAAGTAAATACAGCTAGGGAAAGTTTTGAGTATCATTGGGATTTCCTTAGAGTATAAGTCCTCATCAAGGTTTGAATACATTAATTCCCAACTCAAAACTAATGTTCCTATTTTGATTTTAATGATTAATAAAAACACTATTTTCCAAGAAGACATTCACAGAGAGAGGTTGATATCTGAAACACACTGTCTGAGGAGGTGGTAAAGTCAGATACAATCATTATGTTTAGAAGGTATTTAGATAAACAATTAAATTGACCAGACTTAGAAAGATATGAACCTAATGCAGGTAAATTGAATAAATGCAGATGGGCAAAAGGGGAGCCCTAGACTGAGGTTGTGGGCATAAGGGCCTGCTTCTACGCAGTATAATTCATTTACTAAATTGGATTACACTTATTTTTGTTGCACTAACACTGCAACTCGTATCTCCACATCCCCCGCAAAACGAAATGGAAAAAATAGCCAAAATCTGGTGCAAAATGGCATCAGCACAATGAAATATTTATTTTATGCAAACCTATGCAGAGTTTAACGAGCTGCCATGCATGAGGAAATACACAGATGTTCTAGAAAAGTATTAAAGTAATTAGAGTAGAGATTAATTCATAGGTACATTATACTCAGCGCAATTGAAGAAAACGGCGACCAAACATTGTGAGAGATGTTTCTGCCTCACCTGTGCCCAGGTATTGATGCTCTACATTGGTGGACGGTGGAGATAGTTACTAGGCTTGAAATGTGGACTACAATCTTGCAGCCTCCATCTACATTAGGAGCACACCTGATGCCAGGATTGGGTCAATCACACTAACGAAGAATGCAGAGGGGAGTGCCCAGTCCAACATTTCAATTTTATGTATTTATCCCAATTAAGGAAAAGGCATACTTTCACATTTGCTACTTGTTTGTTTCTGTAGAATATATTCTCTACATCAACTTCTCTTTGATGACTCTATCTAAATCACCCATCCATTTTATAATGTACCCGGTTATCTGGCATTGTGAGATACGGCTCGACGAGCTACATCACTGCACTGGGGCGAATGATATTCAGAATGGGTAAAGATATTTCATTCCTCAATAAATATCAGGTCTGAAGAAGGGTCTCGACCCGAAATGTCACCTATTCCTTTTCTCCATAGATCCTGCCTCACCCACTGAGTTTCTCCAGCATTTTTTGTCTACTTGTGAGTCATACTAATCTTTAGAAATAAAATAATTTATATTTGTCCCCGAAGACAAAAGAATCTACGGATGCTGGAATTTTGACCAAAAGACAATGTCTGAAGAAGGGTTCTGCCCTGAAACGTCACCTGCTCCTTTTCTCCACAGATGCTGCCTGTTACTCCAGTACTTTGTGTATATCTTAGGAAATCAGAGCAGCCAAAGGAAACCCACATGTTCACAAAATCCACATGGACAGCACTCAAAGTCAGGATTTAACTCGGGTCTCTGACGCTGCAAGGTTGCCGGTCTGAGAAAATGTACACCTCCAGATTCAGGCACAGTTTCTTCCCAGCTGTTATCAGAAGACAACTTAACCATCCTACCATAACTGGAGAGCAGTCCTGAACGACAATCTATCTCATTTGGAGACCCTTGGACTATCTTTGATCGGACTTTACCTGTTTTATCTTGCACTAAACATTATTCCCTTATCATATATCTGTACACTGTGAACGGCTCGATTGTAATCATGTATTGTCTTTCCGCTGAGACTGGTTAGCACACAACAAAAGCTTTTCATTGTACCTCAGCACATGCGACAATGAACTAAACTACACCACTAACTGCGTCACTCTGCCATCCTCTCAGTTGAGCTCATAATTTTGACCTATAACTTGGTGATTCTGCTTCTTAAGTTTCTTACATCTTAAGATTTTGCTTTCACTTGTACAAAATAGGTAATACATCAGGGAAACTCTGATCCTTTGGAAAGCCTTTTGCTGAAATATTTTTGCTGATGGCAATCTATACAGCCATTTACTTGTACAATGGTGGTTTTAGTGCAGTTGGGCCTGTTTCTGTGCATTTCCTTAGAAAGCCTATCTGGCAACAGATGCTGGTATCTTGAGCAAAACACAAAGTGTTGGAACAATTCAGTAGGTCATGCAGCATCTGTGAAGGGAATTGATAGGTGAGGTTTTTGGTCGGGAAACTAATGCCCCTGTCCCACTTAGGAAACCTGAACGGGAACCTCTGGAGACTTTGCGTCCGCCCAAGGTTTCCGTGCGGTTCCCGGAGGTTTTTGTCAGTCTCCCTAATGGTCGAAACTGACAAAAAACTCCAGGAACCTCCGGGAACCTCCGGGAACCGCACGGAAACCTTGGGTGGGGCACAAAGTCTCCAGAGGTTTCCGTTCAGGTTTCCTAAGTGGGACAGGGGCATAAGGCATTTGTTTCCTTTAAATTAGAAGGAATAAAGCCAGTAAACTTATCACAAAGTCACTGACCCAAAAATGGAAGAATTAATTCAGTCAAATTAAGCATTTAGGCCTGACTGTTCATTCTTATGATCTAGTTGTGTGATTGTGATGATTGTTATAAGACATAGGAGCACAATTAGGCCCTTTGGCCCATCAGATGTACTCAATGGTTGATCTATATTTTCCCTCTCAACCCCAATCTCCAGACTTGTCTTTATAACCTTTGATATAATTATAAATCCTGCAAAGTATCTCACATACGATTGTTGAACTCCCTCAGTTAAACTATCATTTAATAATCACTGCCAATAATTAGTTTTATTCCAAATATGGTCTGTGCCATGGAGCAGTTTGCCATGAGATTATAATAATCTGCCTCATTCCATTAGCAAATGTTTTATTTAGAAGGATGACCTATATAATTTCAGCACATATGTAATTTTTGTTGTTACAATGAATAGCAAAATAGCCTCTATGATCCCCGTGGCTCATTAAGAGAAATATCACTAGATGCAGCCCATTGAACAGTCTGATCTGTGGGTGGGCTACCTCCACATTCAAGCTGTTTAGCACTGGGGCCTATCTGTTTAACTCTAGGGCCTATCATTATGGTGATTACCATTATCACAGTCATTGTCACGATTACCTGAAAATCTGCTATAGCCCTGTTTCTAATTCTACAGGTTTGTGTGTGTGTGTGTGTGTATATATATATATATATATATATATATATATATATACACATATACACACATATATATACATATACACACATATATATATGTATACACACATATATACACACATTTATATACCCACATATACACACACATTTATATACCCACATATACACACACACACATATATGTATATATATATATGTGTGTGTGTGTGTATATATATATATATATATATATATATATATATATATATATATATATATATATATATATATATCAGGTTGGAGCAGTGAATGCCGTCATTAGTAGGAAGGGGGAGTGGACTGGTTAATAGGTAAACTTACCCCTCTTTGACTGTTTTTCTACCTGCTTTGTTAATTCCAAGTGACATTTATTGATGCATTAAGTTCGCCACCCCTTCCATCCATCAAAAGGACAACTGCGAGGCCAGTGCATTTGTGATCAGTAGTGCAGTAATACCTTGCCATATACATGCTCTTATCAGCATATTGTGCACCGGGGACTTGATTATTGGACTTCTGCTGCTGCACTAAGGCCATCATTGGCAACCTCCCTTTCAACCACCCTTTTGTACTGATCCAGTCTAATTGCCCTCAAACCTTAGGCCAGGAAATCTAAATGTTTAATCAAGTATATTAATAAATGCCTGTGGTGTGGTGTGGTGGGTCACAAATAAACTGCAGCAATCAAATTGTTTGACCTCCGGGCTTAAGATGATAACTCTCATAAGGTTCAAGTAATTTCTTATTGATAATCAAAGCTGCAGAAATGAGGTAAGACTGCTTAAGTTAGAATCTAAAAATATGTTTTATTAATGAAGCTGACTGTTTATGGAATGCCAAAGATCATTAATGAACATCATGAGTGTGGAGATGATAAGGATATCTAGCCTGGGTAATATCATACAGGACTAGAAATCAACAGGCACCCTATCCGGCCTCAGACAGGACCCTCTGTGTGGAAGGAAAGAAAAAATACAGAACGTGGATTTATATCATGCGTATTGTGATATCAGAATGTGCCAAAACCCAAAATCTTCATATCCAATGAAGTGTTTTTGAATATGATGCACGATTGTTATAAAATAAATATATGGGAGCCAATTTATGAAAAGCAAAAACCAAAAGCCAAATGTGTAAAATCAATGTGGAAAATATGCTTTTTGTAATTGAAGAATGGAGTTGAAGAATGGCCTTCAGTCTAGGCATCTGGTCTTCTTTGTGTTAGGATATAGAACATATTGTCTGACCACTCAGCCCAGTTTTAATTCCCTTACATAACCAAGGGTATTGAAACCCTGGGGAAATACCAGAATTGGAGAGGGGTAAGGCATTCAGGCGGAGGAGGCGGGGAGAAGGGGTGGGGGGAGCTGGTGGGGGGTGTGGCTACCAGAATTATACTAAATTGCTGCCTTTTTAGTTAGCTGAACAAGAGCAACAGGCTAGCTATCCTTTCCCCGTCACAGAAACACAGGAGGGACAAATCCGCCTGGTTTTTCAGAAGGCAATGGCAACACAGCCCACTCATCCAGCTATTGGATCGTCTGCCTTCAGCATGTGTAGACCTAGATCCCACTGTTAACTTCCTGGGATCCATTTTTTCAGGAGAAACAAAGAACTGCAGATGCTGGTTTACAAATAAAAGACACAAAGTGCTGGAGTAACTCAACGGGTCAGGCAGCATCCCTGCAGAAAACATTGATCGGTGGCGTTTTGGGTGGGGACCTTTCCTTCGCACTGCCTGGTGATGTTGTTGGGCCGGCAGCATGGAGGCTCTGGGCCTGGTACTGGGCCTGGAGCCCTGGTGGGTCGATGGCTGAGAGAGAGGTGAGGATCACGTGATATTGTCGGAGCCCAACGTAAGCTTGTGGGAAGAAGATTTCCAACTCAAACATCACCTATCCATGTGCTCCAGGGATGTTGCCTGACCCGCTGAGTTACTCCAGCATTTTGTGTCTTTTTCTCCATTTTTTCTGTTTCCTGATGCACGGCTAAAACAGTTGTGCATCTTTAAGATATGTAAATTAAGAATATGTGAGCAGTTAAAAAAAACTCTTTTTAAGGTTTGTTTGGGGAGAAATAGGGGGTGGAATTCAGATTACAGGATGTTTTAGTGGCTCTGAGACTAATGTTCAGATAAGAACATTATCGGTGTTCCTTCAATTCCAAAGGACGTCATAGAGTCAGTCTTGTGAAACAGGCATCCGGGCCACTGAGTCTGTGTTTAACATCAAGCAGCCTTACATATTTTCTCTCCATTCCCATTAATTTTTCCTATATATTCGAGATAAGCTGCTGTGGCCCATTAACCAACCAACCCAAACATCTTTGGAACATGGGAGGAAAGCAGAGTGCATGGAGAAACACACACACACACACACACACACACACACACACCGCCACAGAAGGAACTTTCAAATTGCAGACAAATTCGGATCTGAGCCACTGGAGCTGTGAGGCAGAGCTCTACTTGTGCTATTATGCCAACCTTAGGACTCATAATGTTCTCCCTCCCAATCTGCTCTGATCAAGTTCTCTCCTGGTCCTTACACGAGTGGCATTGCAGAGAAGGAAAGAGGAGTGGCTTTTGTCTCTTTGCTCAGGCGATCTGCTTACAGAGGGGAAGGGAAACAAAAGCAATAACTCATGCCGAGTATTTTGGTGAGGTCCAAGAACCAATTGCCAGTATCACAATACCACCCAGGTGCGCAGGAGCTGAGTTGGCTGAGGGACATTCTTATAGTTCTACTCTTTCACAGACCCAGGTAGCAAGAGGTAAAGGGTTCAGTCCATCCCAACAACCTGCACACCTTCCAAGGTTATGTTGGTAACCAGATATCCCTGGAGAGGAAGCACATACATCAACTGGTCCTCTTTGGGCGTTCTGCTACTTTGGACACTGCAAGCGACGAGGAGTGGAGCACAAAGGACAAGGTTTTAATTCACATTTTTGTTTTGCTTTTAATAGAGTTACATTGGAAAAAGCAATCTGGGGCCAAGTCTCCATCTTGATGTTCACTCACGGCAGGATAAGCTGCTAACGTAGAGGACTTCATGAGTTACAGAATGTTGCTGGGTCCAGCAGAGCACTGTGTTATCAGTGATATCCCCTCAAGGGAGTGGGAGATTGCAACCTTCACGTGGTCCGCCCTGTTTCGACGAATGCAATCAACCTTGCGTGCACAATCAAGTAAGATCAAGAACAAGTTGTCCTACAACTTTAGGCTGTGCACGCCATACGTAAGAAGAAGAAGAAGCCCCTCCAGGAATTTACTCCTTTACCTTTCAGGGTTCACGAGATTTATCTCCAATTAATAGGTCCTTTCTCTTGTGCTTTTTCCTTTACTGTGAGACTGCACGACTTGGGATGGATTCCTGAGCACTCCAGTTTCAAAGGTACGGTTCATAGAGATCTCTCATTTGTTTACACAGTCCAGTTTACCCACATCCAGATTAAATTCCATTTGGAATTTTTTTGAGGACCAAGAACCTAGAACCAAGAAGAATTGTAACATCAGCTGGGACACTATCGTTCTGTTTTCCAAATGCAGATTGCTTTGCCCGGAAATTCAATTGCTTGACGTTGTGCTGCTTTATCGTCAATAAAGTTGCAACCCCAGCCCAAAGTCAAGCTCAATGGCATCTGAGCCTCAGGAAGTGACATTATTCCCTATGTAATGCTCTTTCCAGACCATCGCAAGGGCCCTTCCATCATAGTGTCTGAGGGACACCTAGAGGGACAATAGACACTTCCAGGACTAGACGGTGTTAAAACATGCAAGGTGATAACAACTACCTGTAAAGATCTACCTTCCCCCTCCAGCTCTGCAAAGAACCCACCAGCCCCCATCTTCCCACCCCTACAACCTGCACTGCACTCTTTTTTTTTTTAATGTTTAAAAGAAAACTTATATATGTAGAAAAAAAACAAAAAGATAAAAAGAAAAAAAGAGAAAAAAAGAAACAAAACCCCCCTAAACTAAAAAAAAAGCAAAACGGAATCTGAACTGAGAATTTCAACAATATAAGTCCCTGTTTGTCGTCAAGTCCGTTCCACCATATAAAGGTAAAATAATTTTTATAACGGTTGGAGAGGGAGCAATTTATGTTGTGTGAAAATGTTGAATAAATCTTCTCCAAGTCTTATCAAATTTAACCAAGGGTTCAACAATGTCACTCCTGGTTGACCTACAGCTACACATCTACTCTCTCATCTCCCCTTTTGGTGCTGTTATATTGACCTCTGCTCACTGTTTCCTCTACCTTATGCTTTCCACCTATCCACCAGGGTGGAATAGTGGTGGCACAGTGGTGCAGCTGCCTCACAGCGCCAGAGACCTGGGTTCCATCCTATCCTGACCGTGGGTGCTGGCCGTGCAGAGTTTACATGTTCTCATATGTGGAGTTCCTCCGAGTGCTCTGGATTCCTCCCACACCCCAAAGAGGTAAGGGTTCATAGATGAATTGGCTGTATCTCTAAACTAAACTGTAACCAGGTCTAAGTACAGACACAGCACACTGCAGATGTTAAGCAAAGAACTGGAGGAGACGAAATGTGCCGGAAGGAACGGCAGATGCTGGTTTAAACCGAAGATGGACACAGAATGCTGGAGTAACTCAGCGGGACAGGCAGCATCTCTGGAGAGAAGGAATGGGTGACGTTTCGGGTCAAGACCTTCAGAACTGGAGGAACTGAGCGGATCAGGCAGCTTTTCTGACAGGAAATTTACAGATGTTGTTTGCTCTTCTTCAGACTGATCAGAGTTGGGGAGAGAAAGCTGGAATAGAAGAATGAGGGTGAGATAAAGCCTGGTGAGTTATTGTGGGATACAAGTGTGGGGGGGGGGGGGTGTGATTAGCAGATGGGTGGAGTGAGTGACAAATGCTCGATGTAGAAAGGAGACATGTCGGCACGTGACGCCTGTATGGTCGTAAGTAGTCGCCCAAAGATTCGTACCTGGTTCTGGTCGCCGCTGGATTTTCAACATGTTGAGAATTTTGGCCGACCTGCTGTGACTATGACAGGTGCCTGCAAGTCGCCAAAAAAGTCGCGTAAGTGGGACAGGCCCTTAAAAGGATTCTAGGACTAACTGCTATAGCATTGCTCCCACAGCGATGCTCTGGTAGTGTATATAAGCGCTGTGAGCACTGTGTTCACAATAGGTGCTGGTTTTAGATAAGTGCAGTGTATAATAAACACTATGTTGCTGTGCAGAGGCCAGCTGTATACAGTCTAAATTGCACCTCAGAGAAAGAGTCCAAAGCTTAAAGAATTTAACAAGGCACTATATATTACTTGCACTAATGCTTTACGAGAATAATTACTTCCTTTCCATTTGCCTGCCACGTGCCAATTGTTAACTAGCATTGGGCCAAGGACACTGATGCAAAGTCAGCCTGCAGCATTTGCAGCCAATCAACGATGGATTGTTCTCTGAGCTGCACGCTCCACCCATTGAATGACCAGACATGAAGAACATAAAGGGCGGCTGCTGCCTTACAGTGCCAGGGACCCGGGTTCGATCCTAACTACAGGTGCAGTATGTACAGAGTTTGTACATTCTCCCCGTGACCTGCGTGGGTTTTCTCCGGGAGCTCCAGTTTTCCCCCACACTCCAAAGATGTACAGGTTTGTAGGTTAATTGGCTTGGTAAAATTGTAAGTTGTCCCTAGTGTGCGTCGGGTAGTGTTGGTGCACGGGGATCACTGGTCACTGCGGACTCGGTGGGCCGAAGGGTCTGTTTCTGCCCTGTATCTCTAAAACAAACTAAAATAAACTAAACATGAGGGAGAAACGAAGCCAAGCATTGGAAATTATTGGAAGTCAGATTGCATGTTCTAGCACAGTTGTAAGAACAGTTTCAGAGAGGCTCTGGAGGTTCTAACTCAAGGATAGCTTAATACTACTCTGTGCAGCAGTCTTTCCCCAGTAACTCAGTAATACAGGGGCTATCACTGAGTGCAATGGTGCTGACACATCACCTTGGAAGATTGCATCGTTGGATCACGTAAGATTTAAGTCCATAGATTTGTCCCACTTCAGTCATTCCTTCTTCTCCCTGCTCCCGTCAGGCAGAAGATAAGGGAGCTTGAAATCGCGCACCACCAGACTCGGGAACAGCTTCTTCTCCTCTGTTATCAGGCTTCTGAATGGCCCTTCCATACACGAGAGTAGTCCAATTCACTTCTACTGTATTGCAGACATCGGACTCCATCCATGGAACTGGTGTGCACACTACTTCCACTAACTAGAGCCTTGGTAGCCATAAGATTGGGATTTTAGATAGTGAAAAAAATTGTGAAAGATGTATATTTAGTGCAATGAGATGTTTCAGTCTGCAATGTCGTGCCTCAAAGGGAGGCAGCAACAGATTCAAAAGGGATTGGACATGTACCTGGAAATCCAAGATAACACTGGAAATACTCAGCATGTGAGCAGCACTCTGCCAACCTCGTCCAGTGCATTCAGCGCTCCCGATGTGGCCTCCTTTACACCAAGCATAGACCATGCGTGCCCATTTCACCAAACACTTCTGCTCCCTCTGACAAAGCCTACTGGAGCTCCTGGTTGCTAACCGCTTTAACTTTGATATCAGGCCCAACAATGGTGTTGTCTGCGAATTTGTAAATTGAAGATAGACACAAAGTGCTAGAGTAAAGGCCCTGTCCCACTGTACGAGTTCATTCAAGAGCTCTCCCGAGTTTTAAAAAAAATCAAACTCGTGGTAAGCACATAGAATGTACGTTGCGGGTACGTCGGAGCTCGGGGACGTCTCTTAGCGGCTCGTAACACTAACGGCAGGTACTCGGGAAACGCGGTAAGTTCGGAGGTCTCGTGAAGATTTTTCAACAAGTTGAAAAATGTCCGCGAGAGCCCCGATTACCGACGAGCAGCCATTACCGTAAATCGCCAAGTTCGAATCAGAGCAAACGCGGGAGAACTCTTTGAATGAACTCGTACAGTGGGACAGGGCTTTAACTCAGCAGGACAGGCAGCACCTGTGGAGTTCTTTCCTACACAATTTGTAAATTGAGTTGGATTTGTACTTGGCCACACAGTCGTGGGAGTATAAGGAGTATAGAAGTGGGCTTGTTTTTGAGTTTGGAGATGAGCTTGGATGTGATGATGGCATTGAAAACAGACCTGTAGTCTGAATAAACGGATGTAGGTGTCTCTCTTATTTGGGTCTTCCAGGGACGAGTGTAGGGCCATGGAGATGGCATCAGCCATAGACTGCAGTGGGTCAAGGTTGCTTGTTACACTGGATTAAATGTGTTCCATAACAAGCTTCTTGAAGCATTTCATGATAGGGGGGATGTCAAGGCCATAGGACACAGGATGATTATCGTTAAGGCGTGAAATCTTGCTTTTCTTCGGCACTGGGATGATAGTTGTCCTCTTGAAGCAGGAGGGTACCTCAGAATGGAGTAGGAAGGGATTAAAGATATCTGTGAATATGTGCGCAATTTGACCGTGCAGTTCCTAAGGACGCAGCCAGGGACTCCGTCCGACCCAATTGCAATCCAAGATGGCTCCCACCACAGGCGACCATTTGCGTGTTAGCCACGGAAGCAGATCTAAAAACTTGTATTGCAATCGCTCCACACTGTTAAATCTCTATTCCTACAGCAACATTTCTTACTTTCACTGTAAAGGGAGCCATTGTAATCACGTATTATCTTTCTGCTGACTGGTTAGCACACAACAAAAAGCTTTTCACTGTACCTTGGTACACGTGATAATAAAGTAAACCGAACTGAACTTGCTTTCCAAGGATTCACCCTCAGGAATGCCGATCTAACCTCTGCAACAGTGACGCTGGGACGAGGCACTCTTGAGTCTGATGGGACGGATGTATCCCCCCTCCCCCCATTGGCCTTCTGCTCGAAGCGAGCATAGAATGCATTAAGTTCATCAGGTAGAGCCCCACTATCACCAGTGATGTTGCCTGCCTTTGCTTTGCAGCCAGTTATAGTATTCATACCTTGCCACATTCTGCGGGTGTCCGAATGATTATACTGGGACTCATGTTTGTCCCGGTATTATCTCTTGGCATTCCAGATGGCTTTGCAAAGATCATAGCGAGTTTTCCTGTACCGCTCGGGATCGTTTGACTTGTATGCAACAGACTTGGCTTCACCTGGGAATGTACCTTGCCGTTCATCCATGGTTTCCGATTTACATCATCAACATTATTTTGTTCTCGTTTCAAACAGGATTAACTGGCAGGGCCGAAGGGAAGGAGCAGAAACATGGTACTTCTGGGACAGCTCATTGAATAGCCGGCATAGAAACGTAAAGCAGAATGGCCTACTTCTACACTATTGCCTAATTACAATTTGAATAGGGTGAAAGTTAATTGATCGAGGCCAAATTTCAGACCAAGGCCCAAGTTGTGAAGTAGATGCGCCTGAGGGGAATCTCAGGGCAAAGTGTCAAAGGCCAGAAGCATTTTCTGCTAACCTCCTGATGGGCTGCTATGTTTCATGCACACTCCCTCACAACAGTGATTTATCTGCTCCCATGTCTTGCTCCGTGTCGAGGTGAATGATTGAACAACAGTAAAATTCACATGAAAATAGAAAGCATTTAGAGCATTGGGTCAAGCTCTTTGGGATAAGCTCTTCTGTTTATTGATATGTACATTCATAAACAAAGCTCTCTGGGGTGTTTTATGCAATGGATTAAATTTAATGAATTGTAAGCTGGAGCTCAGACCCACAGTGGCGAACACATTCAGAGGTCAGTTCATCCCTCTATCCTACAGCACCAAATCTGGGTCTTTTTCTTTGGTCTTGCACTGGTGGCAGTGATCATTCCTCTTTCCAACCACACTGGCGTGCATCACATTCACATTGGATGCACATTGTTACCTGACACACAAAGTTTTAAGTTGCTAGTTAGAGGGCCAGTAAGTTCATCCAGCACTTTTTGAATCGGATGAAGAGTTTGTTTATATCATAACCAGATTTTCTGGCCATGCAAAGATAGATGGAAACACAGCATGGAAAGAGGCCCTTCCTCCCACCGGGTCAATGCCGACCATCGATCACCTGTTCACACTAGTTCCATGTTATCCCACCTTCATATCCATTCCCTACACACTAGGGGCAATTTAGAGAGGCCAGTTAACCCTACAAATTTGCATGTCTTTGGGACGTGGAGGAAGCTGGAGCAAACCTAAGCAATCGCAGGGAGAACATGCAAACTCCACACAGACAGCACCCGAGGTCAGGATAAAATCTGGGATCTCCGGAGCCATGAGGCAGCATCTCTACCAGCTGCACCACTGTGCTGCCCATGGAAGATACAGAGCGCATGAATTGGACATTGATAATATAGGCTACACAAAAAGCTGGAGAAACTCAGCGGGTGCAGCAGCATGATATAGGCTAGTCAAATGAGAGGAGCAACATTTGGCAAATTAATTATAGTGTAGAGAAACCCAAGATTATTACCCCCACTTTAGGAAAGATAGAAAAGTAGAACATTGTTAATTGGACAAGATGATGGAATAGTGTGTGCATGGGAATCTGGGTGAACTCAGTCATGAAACACAGAGTTAGAATGAAGATCCAGTGACCAGGAAGGAAAATGTAATGTTGACCTTTATTGCAAGCAGACCTGGAAAGTCTTGTTGTAATGGTGCAGTGTCACACCAGAAATACCGAGTACAGTTCTGGCTTCCTTATCTAAGGAAGGTTTTTCTTGCTCCAGAGCAGGTCAGGGGAGCTTCAGAAGGTTGATTCCAGAGATGAAGAGACTGTCTTATGAGGAACAACGAAGCAGTTTGCATCTCTACTGGTGATTAGAAGAAAGAGAGTTGATCTTCTTGACACACTGAAGATTCTGAGGGGAATTCTGAGCCATAGTTTTAGAAATATAGGGTCTCTTATTTCAGGAAAAAGGCTTGATGAGAAATTTCCTATTTTTTAAGTTTAGAGATACTCAGAAACAGGCCCTTCGGCCCACCAGGTCCTTGCCAACCATCGATCCCACAACACTATTCTATTTACAATTTTACCAAAATCAATTAACCTACAAACCTGTATGTCTTTGGAGTGTGGGAGGAAACTGGAGCACCCGGAGAAAACCCATGCATGTCACAGGGAGAACGTACAAACTCTGTACAGACGGCACCCGTCGTTTGAATCGAACCTGGGTCTCTAGCGCTGCAACGCAGCAACTCTGCTGCGGCACCAACGTGTCATCCAGAGGTTTGTGAATCTTGGCAATTCTCAACCACAGCGAGCAGTGATTGACAGTGACACCTACTTTTCAAGACTGGGTAACTAACGCTAAACAGACTTATTATTATGTAGATGCAAGGACCTGCAGATGCTGGTTTACAACAAAGAAACACAAAAGTGCTGGAGTAACTCAACAGGCCAGGCAACATTTCTGGAAGGCATTGATAAGAGACATTTCAGATTGGGACCCTTCTTCAGACTGATTGTAGTAGGGGTGAGAAAGCTGGAAACAAGATGTGGGGTGGGACCAAGCCTGGCAAGTGATTGGTGGATACACAAGAAGACAAGATGAGCAATGAAATCTGAAGCTAGGAGAAGGGATGTATGTGGAAAGGGACAGAGGTCAAAATAGTGGGTGAAATGTGTGCACACCAAGGCGGGGCATAGAGAACAGAGAGGACAAAAAAGGGTGGGGAGGATGTTACCTATAATTGGAGAATTCAATGTTCGTACCATCAGGTTATAATCTACCCAAAATGGAATACAAGGTGCTGTTTCTCCAGTTTGTATGAGGCCCAGGACAGAAAGGTTGATATAGGAAGGGAAGTTAAAATAATTAGCAACCAGGAGTGCATGTGCATTGAAATTGTCACCAAGTAATGGAGGCAACATCAGGAGCACTGAATGTAGGTATGTTACAAAACTTACCTTGAACAGCGCTGCAGTTCTGCCGCTCCCCGTGTGCGTGACTTTGGCGCCTTTCAGGGGGGGGGGGGGCGGGCTTAAAGTGCTGTTTTTCTGCAGACTGGGAAAATCGATCCATGTCAGGCGATTTCGTTGCAGAAGAAAAATCGCTCCGACATTTCATTCATAAAGGTATTTTTAAATTACGCTAGATTATTTATTAACTAGAGTAATTTAAAAATCACCTTCAAAAGCCGTGAGCGCCGACAACGGGAAGGATTTGATGTAGGGGAGAAAAAAAGGTACAGTTTATTTTTATATTAAAAGTTGTTTTTTATGGAGGCTTTAATCATATTTTCATGTTGCGAAATGGGGTCCAAAAAAATGTATGAACCAACAGTATTTTTCCTCCTGACCTCACCGCAAACCGCAACGTTCCAATCCACCGCGTTCCACTAAAACCCACTCGCTAGTTGATTTAAATGGCCATTAATTTACAGGCATTAAACACTAAATTCCTTCCATTTGGCCCAGAAATTCATAAAAATTAGATTTAAAAATTATGTTATATTGTGGATTATCGTGTGAATGTTATTTGGACACTTAGGAAATTTTAAAAAAGTTTATCTTTTCTTAAGAAATGGATAGATGTTTAGATCTACTCATTGAATTTTGTAATTAGCTACAATTAGATAACTAACTAATTATATGCTTTAATTTCAGGTCATCCAAGTAAGATTGCTTCATATTTGTTTCAGAATGCTTCAATCTATAATAACTGAAAATTTCATTGAGTTCTCTTAATTTTTAAGAAAGTTATGGGCTTTTAACTGTTCTAGATCACAGCTTTTGAGTTAAGTCAATTGAAAGGCAATGGGGAACAAGATGCTAATTTCCGAGGATGAAAATGGTCATAACTTTCTTAATACTGAAGATATGAAAGTGAATTAGGTGTCAAATTAAACTTCTTTTTATTCTTTATCTGATGGGATAATTTGCAGACTTGATTTTTAAAATCTCAAAATTTTGTAACATTGCTAACCTATGGCCCCGCGATGAGAAGATCCTTGGCCTGCCAATCAGCTAGTTCCTTTCCTCTTCTCTTCTTTTGTAACATTGCTACTGAATGCAGTAGATAATGTTAGAAGAGGTGCACGTGTACCTCTGTCTCACCTGGAAGGGCTGCTGGGGTCCTTGGATGAATGGATGCTAGAGAGCAGGCACAGGAACAACTGTTACATCTCAGCAGGTCAGACACAGATGTGGCACAGGCAAGGGCTTCATCCATAATAGCAGGGGGAAACCGACGTTTACTGAAGAACTAGAGTCCTAGAGGGGAAGGCCCCGTCTTGGGAGCAGATGTGGTGGAGACGGAGAAATGGCATCCTTGCAAGAAGTTAGATGGGAAGTAAAGATGGGTTAGTTGTGGGAGTCTGTGGGTTTGTAGCAGACGTCAGTAGATAGTTTGCTCCCTGTGATGGAGACGGGGAGAGAGCTTTCAGAGATAATCCAAGTGAATTTGATAGTAGAGTGGAAGTTAGTGGTAAAGTTGATAAAATTAACGAATTCTGCACAAGTGCAGGAGGCAGCACCAATGCGATGGTCAATATCACTGAGAAAGAGCCAGGGAATGGTATTGGGGTACTTGCACGGAACCCAGCTATGGCAGTCTCTAGCGATGATGCCCAACATGATGACTTACTCTAGCGCCTGTCTTATTTTTGCTGGTCTTTTTGTTGGCTATGTTCTCTGACAGAAGTCACATGATCCAGTTTTATAATTCATCTAATTTCTATGAAAATTGGATTAAAAAAATCAGAATATAACATTTCATTGAGGAGTTATGAACACACATGACTCTGTGAGTCAGCTCACGAAACCCAGACTACTTGTTCGCCACCAAGACCACTATTAGAGAATCAATGTGGGCAATCTATCAGTGTCTGTACAGCATTCCCATCAAATAAGGAGCATTGGAACAGGAACTGACAGGTAGTCATTTGAACAAGGTCTGTGGGTCATACACATTGGAAAAATAAAATGTTCAAGGAAATACCACCAATACTCTCAAGCTAAAAAAAGATAAAAGTATAAATAGGGGCGGCTCAGTGGCCACTTCCTTAAACCGCCAGAGACCCCGGGTTCGATCCTGACTACGGGTGCTGTGTGTCTGGAGTTTGTACGTTCTCCCCGTGACCTACGTGGGTTTTCTCCAAGGTCTTCGTTTTCCTCCTACATTCCAAAGACGTACAGGTTTGTAGGCTTGGTATAAATGTAAATTGTCCCTAGTGTGTGCAGAATAGTGTTGGTATGCGGGGATCGCTGGTCGGTGCGGACTCGGTGGGCCGAATGGTCTATTTCCGCACTGTATCTCTAAACTAAACTATCATCTCCCCACATAGTAGCACCAATGACCCAGTTACGCAGCAGAATATAGGCAACCACCCTCTTACGGAAATAGCATCACATCTGTACTTAGCCAGTTTGTTTTCTCATTAACTGTTTTTGAAAAATGGAAATGAAATATGTGGAAAATGTGAAAATTATGCAGAAACTGCTGGGAGTGTGCAGTAGTTTGGCAGACACCTGGAAAGCAGAAAACTACAGTGTTTTAGGAGCAAACCGTTTCTGGTGAAGGATTTACACCTGCATGATTGGCTTGTCTTTTCCCATTTTCCGGAAACCTGGAAATGCAGCTGCTGGAATCTTAAGCAAATACAAAGTGCTGGAGTAACTCAGTGGGTCAGGCAGCATCTCTGGTCCACATAGACGGGCAACGTTTCGGGTTGGGACCCATCTTCAAGAAGTGCCCTGACCCAAAACATGTCCTCCAGAGATACTGCCTGACCCACTGAATTCCTTTTGTGCTTTTCCCACTTCCAATTGATACCGAGACCATTCTGTATTTCCAGCATTTTGTAATTTAATTTACTTTTGTCTCCTTTTCCTCCCAATCTCGGAGTTGTTTGAGCGAGATAATAGACAGCCTGGAATTAAAACAATGGTAAATAACATTCCCAACAAGAACACGAACAAAAAAGAAAGAAGATACTCAATCTTGGCCAGACATGTGGGGACTGGGGGTGGGGAAAACAAAAACCTGAAGGTTTAATGCAATAATCTTGCTTTACTGGTTTCATTAGCAAACAACACTAACAGTGCAGACCTCACAGCTGAAAATGCTTTACCTTGTTTATTGAGCAGAAGAACTCTAATCAATATCTTTTAGAGCATTATGTGTTACTGAGCTAGCTTTACTTCTTTCTGGGGATCTGTGAGAAACTGCTGGAGAGGTCTCAAAAAACTCTCAACATTTGGTAATTCTCAAAGGCAGCAGATATCACTAGGCTTAATGCCCGACAAAAGAAAACATGCCACTTGGTTCCACTCTATTGTCATGAAATTTCAGCATTGCATGGTTATTTTTTTTATGTTTGCTCCTTTCTTTCATGATTCAACATTTAGCAAAACATATTATCTTTAATCAGACAATCAACTGCACCAATTGTGCTACCATGCTAATGATTCAACATTTAGCAAAACATATTATCTTTAATCAGACAATCAACTGCACCAATTGTGCTACCATGCTAATGATTCAACATTTAGCAAAACATATTATCTTTAATCAGACAATCAACTGCACCAATTGTGCTACCATGCTAATTGATAAAGAACACATATCTTCAAAACAAATGTTATTTTCAGGAATTGAATATAATCTACTTGTTGTACATGACGTTTAAGTGGAATGAAGCCAACAGCTCTGAGATTTTGTGATGATGGTCTCCAACTTAGCTATTTGCATTTCATGAATATTCGTGTTTTACTTAACAAACAGGTTTGTTTGGCTTTAATTTGTGAGAGGTTTTTTAATGATCCATCTCCTCTTGGGGTAATAACAAACATACAGAGTAAACCAGTCAAGACTTCAACATAGAGTTATATTTTATTCCACTTTTTCAATTTCACCCACACACAATAGCTTAAAGCAACCTTTAAACAAGTGTGACTGCATATAACCTGATATCACATTAAAAGATCTTTGAAACAAATAGCATTTTAAATTAGCAGCATTACAATTTAATTTGCTTTGCATTAGATTAAAGTATACACTACATTAAGAGTAACATATTGCATTGATTTTAGGACAAGTGTACAATATTTTGCCAGAGCATATAGGTATACAAATATTAACTTGTAGGAAAAATGGGAGTATTTTCATTTTGTTTTCTTGATACTACGAAAATTCTGCACTTGTCTTTGTGCACTTTTGGAATGATGCAAAGGAATCTATATAAAATGAAGAATAAATCTACATCCATATAAAATACCACAAACCACATACCCAATGCTACAAATAGTGAAGCACACATTGTGGAAATATATAATTAAGACAACACCAAAACACTTACTTACAAACTTGATTGAATTGTAAAGCAGGTTTAATTATTAGACCCATTACAGCCACATAAAGACTTGAGGTAGTATTTTGGTTGTATTACTCTCAGCGAATCACACCAAATTCTATTTTGCTAAAATAGACAGCTGGTGGAAATATATAAATAAAAATCCTCAGCTCTGCAGTTTCCCCAATATTTCTGTGATTACCATGCTCTGCTACACAGCGGTTTGTGAATATTATTCAGGGATAAATGATCTTTGTGCCTTCACACATCATTAGTTCAATTATGTTGTGTAATAGAGCGTCACACTAATGACGACACACTTTAGTTTCCTCTAATCTGTACTCACCTCAGCTCTGGTTTACATTAGCCTGTAACTGAGATCACAAGATAACTAAGGAGCCAATTCAACAATAGCACTTTTAAAATGCTGGTGCTGCCAATAAGATTTCAATAGTGTACAGTTTATCCAATGCTTGGTCAACTATGCAATTTAATATTGGTGTCATTTCAAGACATTGCTTTGTGACCTGCTACAAAACTACTCAGTGATTGACAAATAAAGTGAAAGGGAGGTCATTTTGGTCGGGGATTAAAGCCATTGGTACAATTCATTTATGAATACCATACTATTATGAATACCATACTATTATATTATGCTCCTGAGAAATGTAATTCACTGAGAAAGATGTATTACTTCCATTTACACTACTTGCTCGCTGATATAAATAATAAAATCAAATAACATTGATCCTTAAGTATTTAAAGGAGAAAGATGATTGTTACAAAAAGTCCCATGACAATACATGAGGGTACAATGATCCCGCTGAGAATCATTCTAGTTTATTATTTTAGCTTTTCACCTTTCTAGTTCTGATGCCAGTAGATATTTTAAGGGAAGACAACACTGAAGAAACACTTCTAAACCAGTTTCAAAATATCTTGCTTATTTTGTGACCAAGTGTTTACCAAATATGACAGTTCTCCAGATACTGATAATTATCGAGATATTGCAAAACTATCTAGCCATTTGTAGCATTCGGCTACTCACTGGATAATGATACCTGCAGTGTTGAATCTCGTGTAAGAAGGAACTGCAGATGCTGGGTTACATCGAAGGTAGATTGCAAAATGCTGGAGTAACTCAGTGGGACAGGCAGCATCTCTAGAGAGAAGGAGTGGGTGACGTTTCATGTCGAGTCTGAAGAAGGGTCTTGAACCGAAACATCACCCATTCCCTCTCTCCAGAGATGCTGACTGTCCCGCTGAGTTACTCCAGCATTTTGTGTCTATCTTGAATGTTGAATGGCGCTGTGCATTCAATGTTTTACTCAGGAAGCTTGTATGTTATCTGAGCTAGAACGCATATCACTGAAAAGTGTTGAATAACAAGGATCACAGCAACTTTAAAATTGAATTATATTTGAAAAGGAAATGTTTGTAGCATTCTGGGAAAAGGCTGGGAGATCATCAAGGCATTTTGGGAAGATGATGACAGGCATAATTATCCAAATGTTTTCCTGCGATTCCCATTTAAGAAGGAATGTCAGGGGCTATGGGGTGAAAGCAGGAGAATGGGGTTAAGAGTGAGTGATAGATCAGCCACGATTGAATGGTGGAGTGGAGTGGACTTGATGGGCTGAATGGCCTAATTCTGCTCCTATCACATACAAAATTCTGTTGCGAATTCCTCTCTTCACAAATTAATACAACAGAATAGAATTTTCGGTCAGATGTAAACATTCCTGTATGCTGGAGCCAAAGAAGAGTTCATACAAGATTCCACAAAATGACCCCGAATGGTCACAAATTATGCAAGGATTTAGTGTCATTTATGAAACCTGAAGACATTTTCACAGTAAAATACATGAACACCAAAATTATTTGCCACAGAGCCTAAAAAACTGAGATATAGTCTAAATTGCAGAGCATCCCAGATTTACAGTACGTGTGATGAACAGCAGCCAGCGTGCTAATTGTGATATGGTTAAAACATACAATTTCAAACCATTCTTCCCCTTTGTCGTTCACTCAGAAATACTAATCTAATCACCACATTTTTTGGCCCATCAGTTATAATTGCTTTTATTGTATACATCTACCGACTTTCTCAGTGCCTTGCTTTATGTACATGTCCTGCCATCAGTTGGCACCTCTCCCGACTGGCAATTTGGGTTGAGCATTGATGGTGTTTGTGAGCTACTGAATCATGGACTCATTAATAGACTATGTACCTGGTGAACATCCAAATGCACATCTAGCTATGTCGGCGTATGGATAAAAATCATTGCTTATAGCTTTGAATGACTTTGCTTCCAGAATCCGGTATGCTTAATGTAATTGTGCTCCATTCACTGGTGCTTGGTCCAAGATCAGCTAACTTAAACAGGGGGATCAATTCAGGAACTTGGTCTACAAGCAGAACTTAATGACTATTAGCAGGACTAAAACAACCTCACTCCAAAGAAGGGTCTCGACCCGAAACGTCACCTAATCCTTCTATCCAGAGGTGCTGCCTGTTCCGCTGAGTTACTCCAGCATTTTGTGACAATCTTTACTTCAATGTTTCACTTCAACGTGTTGCACTAGATGTATGAAAAAGATACAAGCAGCAACTCATGTATGTTATATTCAATAGTATATTGATTTACTTCATTTCATAATCAAAAAGTTCCTATATGTTCACAAAAAATCTTACTTTTATAGTGTAATTCCGCGTGCAGTTTCCAATGTACAGTAGATTAAATCAGTGCAAAACTAAGTCAAGGTGTGCATTGTGGCAAATCAGTATTGCAAAAGAAATTAAAAGGACTATAATAGAAGGTGTGCAAAATCCTTAATTCTCATTCTGCATCAATCCAGTAATTTGCCAACCCTGAGAGCAGAAAAGGAACCATCTACACTTGCACAGTAGTTTAGCAAATGCTCTGCTGACAGTCTGCGGTTAGTTTGTCGATGGTTTGCTAATTCCAGGGTCTGTAGCCATCGTTGTGCAGTATGGCGACTCCTGTGGCTGCACAGTAGGGGTTGCTCTCCCCTTTGTCTGCATTCTGGGGGGTTGGCAATGGCTCCTCACTTGAATTGTAAAGGTAATCTCCAGTCATTGAGTCTGTCTGATCGGTCGGCATGCTGTGCAATTCTTGGGTGGCAACAGCACCTACCTGACGTCCCTCACCTGATTAGCAAATGAATATAACATTAGAGACAATGTAACATTGGAAACAAAAAAAATGAACAAACTTCCCAGAGGAAGTAAATGGGTCATTTTAATCAAAATGACTACACCTGATGTTTTCTAAAGAGAGACTAAATTTCAGGTAGACACTTCACGCAGCATTTTTCCTTTGCAACTACATGCGTAAATAACCAGATAGTCCATATCCATCATGGGGCGGTACAGTGGTGCAGCGGTAGAGCTGCTTACTTACAATGTCAGAGACCCAGTATCGATCCTGATCGCGGGTGCTATCTGTACGGAGTTTGCATATTCTCCCTGTAACCAGATGGGTTTCTCCGGTTTCCTCCCACACTCCAAAGACATACAGGTCTGTAGGTTAATTGGCTTTGTTAAAAAATTGTAAATGGACTTTAAGAATTATTCACTTTTCTTTTAATTCAACTCCATAACATCAAGTCGGGTCTCGACCCGAAATATCACCCATTCCTTCTCTCCACCTGTCCCGCTGAGTTACCCCAGCATTTTGTTGCTGTCTTTGGTGTAAACCAGCAACTGCAGTTCTTTCTTCACCATCATAACAGCAGTGTTGTTCCATTATTCCATAAAAAGTGTTTTTCCTCAGATTAAGTGTTACTGTAGACAAGTGCTTGCAGCAAAACATTAACAACCGAACCTTATTTCGACAAATGGAACAGAAAACCAGTTTTCTAATACACCTGTGACCTGCAATCAAAACAAGTGTCTCATTTTCTGACCACCTAATATTGTGAGCCTCCTCTGTGTATTTGCATGCATCCGATTCAATGCAATATCATCTGATGCAATGGCTAGAAGGAAAGATGAGAAGATACAGAGGGAGTGCGCCATTAAATCAATAAAACAAAAGCAAAGAACACCACTGGGTGTAAAGTTGTCAGTGGCAGAAACATGGCGACACTTGTGTACTGCCTAGGTGAGGTCTGTACACGTGACAATAAGGTATCATTGAAGGTGGAACAAAAGCATGTTGTGTTTTCAATCTCAGGCCCGGAGACATGTTGAAGATGGCTGCCCCAAACAAGAGTGCAGCTTCAGTGAGGTGAGTTCTAATTAAAACCAGCAGTGCTTTTCAAATTAGATACCAATTTTCCCAATGAGCACTTAAGAATAACATGACTAAGCACGTTTGTCCTTGGCTATGTCATTCCTGTGCGGCCATCTTGCCCCATCTCTAATGTGTTTCGAAAGCCACAATGTTCCTAATTAGGGGTTACACAAAAGGCTGGAGAAACTCAGCGGGTGCAGCAGCATCTAAGGAGCGAAGGAGATAGGCGACGTTTCGGGTCGAGACCCTTCTTCAGACTGGTCAGGGATCAGGGAAACGAGAGATATAGACGGTGATGTGGAGAGATAAAGAACAATGAATGAAAGATATGCAAAAAAAGTATCGATGATAAAGGAAACAGGCCATTGTAAGCTGTCTGTGGTGTGAAAATGAGAAGCTAGTGCGACTTGGGTGGGGGAGAGACAGAGAGAGGGAATGCCAGGGCCCGAGGGCTGAGGGAGAGGTGGGAAGGGGAGGATACAGCAAGGGTTAACAGAATTGAGAAAATTCAATGTTTCAAGGATATGGGCTGTCCATTCACTTGCTTTAAAACAGGACGAATTTTAAATTAAAATAAATTATATTCAGAATTTTGATGCAAACAAACATGTCCTCAAATATACTTTTTATCAACAATCACTCCGCTGTGTATTTAGTTTTGTTCTTTGGATATCAGGCCATATTTTAAAAATGCCATTTCAGGGAAGTTTCCACCAGAGCATTTACACATTTTAGCCCAAAAACATCAAATTCATGTGCGGGATTAGAGGCAGAACATTAAATGGGAGAATCCTGACCACTTGGCCACATCGGAAATAACAATGAAACATCTTTAAGCCTAGAAAGTAATCAACACCTGTAGAGGTGCAAACCTCTCACACCAGGCCAATAACAATGGCTTTGGTGACACAAAAGAACTGCAGATATTGGAATCTTGTGTCGAACACAAAATGCTGGAGTAACTCAGGGGGTTAGGCAGCAGGAATGGTTTTGGCCATGGATCTGCTGCTTGAATATTCATTCAGTAGTGCCTGAGGCCAAGTCATGGGATGCTACTGATCACCCTTGCATAAAAACAAAACACAGAGTGCTAGAGTAACTCAGCAGGTCAGGCAATATCGTTGGTGGAAAGGATAGGCAAAATTTCACATTGAGATCCTTCTTTGGAAATGTCACCTACCCATTCCTCCTATAAATACTTAAGTCTGAAGAAGGGTCTCGACCCGAAACATCGCCTATCTCCTTCGCTCCTTAGATGCTGCTGCACCCGCTGAGTTTCTCCAGCTTTTTATGTAACCCTCCTATAAATACTTCCTGAACCACTCCAGCACTTTGTGTTTTACACAAGATTCCAACATGTGGAATCCAGGGGGGTAGCACAGTGGCGCAGTGGTGGAGTTGCTGTCTTACAGCACCAGAGACCTGGGTCCGATCCCGACTATGGGTGATGTCTGTACAGAGTTTGTACATTCTCCCTGTGACCGCGTGGGTTTTCTCCAGGTGCTCTGGTTTCCTCCCACACTCCAAAGATGTGCAGATTTGAAAATTGTAAATTGTCCCTAGTGTAGAATAATGTTAATGTATGGGGCGATCGCTGTTTGACATGGACTCGCGAGCGGAAGGCCTGTTTCCGAGCTTTATCTGTAGTTCCTGTTTCAGCAGTCCATTACTTATTCCGAGCAGCCTATGTGTGAGTTTTGAGTCAATGCGCCTGTGATGCTCCTCCAAGCAAAATTTTCATTGTGCCTATACATCATTGTACTTGTGCACATGTGAATGAAACTCAACTTGACCTCCACAGAAAATAGACACAAAATGCTGGTGTAACTCAACAAAACAGGCAGCATCTCTGGATAGAAGGAATGGACGACATTTTGGGTCAAGACCCTTCTTCAGACGCATTGCCTCAAGGCAGAGGGGGTAACACTCCCTAACTCCATAAGGGATTCTCTCCCTAAAACCACCGGGTGGCGCTAGCAATGGCTGCCTCGCCAACAGTCTGTATGTCCCTTCCTTCTTTGTTGTTTTAATAGTATGTGTTAAATGTATGTTTTTAGTGTTCTTTAGCTTGTTTTATGTGGGGGGTGGGGGAAACATTTTAATCTCTTACCTCGATGGAGATGCGATTTTTTTCCCGTATCGTATCTCCATCCGCACTGCAGCCTAACATCGAGGAGTTGGCGGCTTTTGCTGGAGACCGTCTTCGAGAGCACCAAACACGGGAGCCTGCGGACTTTAACATCGCGGAGCACGTGGTCGCTGGTTAGAGACCGACTTCGGGAGTCCAAACCCGCAGGAGCTTCGACCGCAGCAATGCAGGAGCTTCGATGGTCCCGACGGATCGCTTGACTGCCCCGACCGCGGGAGAATAAAGAGGAAGAAGAGTGAACCTTATTGCCTTCCATCAAAGTCAGGAATGTGGGGAATCCACTGTGGTGGATGTTTATGTTAGTTTTTATGTAGTTGTGTGTCTTGTTGCTTTTTTTTAGTATGGATGTATGGTAATTCACATATCACTGCACCTTAATTGGTACACGTGACAATAAAAGACCTTTGAAACCTTTAGCTCTGGATTTGGGGGATTACCAGGGAAAAGGGCATGTGTGGCAAATAAAGAATTAGAAAGATGTTTCAAGCAAGGATCAGATACCACCAATAGGGGTATTGGGACCCAACACTGCACATTTGTTAGATATGGAGGTTGTTGAAATGGGTAGGAAGAAACTGTAGATGCTGGTTTAAACCGAAGATAGACACAAAAATCTGGCGTAACTCAATGAGACAGGCAGCATCACTGGAGAGAAGGAATGGCTGAAGTTTCGGGTCGAGACCCTTCTTCAGACTGACTGACTGACTAAAGGGTCTTGGCCCAAAACGTCACCCATTCCTTCTCTCTGGAGATGCTGCCTGTCCTGCTGAGTTACTCCAGCTTTTTGTATCTATCTTTGGTTGAATTGTTATTGTTAGGGGGGTATTGTTAACGGGACAGGTTGTTTTGTGGAGAGCTGGTGGGAGATGAGTAAAACACAGCTAAACAGTGTGCTGAAGAAGATATTTCATCACATCTTCATCAGTCAGGGTATATAGATAAGTTTAGATGTCAAGTTACAAGACATTGGTAAGGCAACATTTGGATAACTGTGCGTTGATCTGTTCAGGAAGGAACTGCAGATGCGGGTTTAAACCATAGATAGACTCAAATGCTGGAGTAACTCAGTGGGACAGGCAGCATCTCTGGAGAAAGGAAATGGGTGAGGTTTCGACTGAAACCCATTCCTTCCCTCCAGGGATGCGGCCTGGCCTACTGAGTTTCACCAGCATTTTGTGTCTATCTGTAGTTCTGTTCACCTTGCCATACAACAAATGCATTCATCTGGAAAGGCTGCAAAAAGATTTACATGGATGTTACCAGGTCTGCTGGGCTTGAGATACAAGGAGAGGGTTCCACAAAAAGCTGGAGAAACTCAGCGGGTGCAGCAGCATCTAAGGAGCGAAGGAGATAGGCGATGTTTCGGGTCGAGACCCTTCTTCAGACTGGTCAGGGATCAGGGAAACGAGAGATATAAACAGTGATGTGGAGAGATAAGGAACAATGAGTGAAAGATATGCAAAAAAGTATTGGTGATAAAGGAAGCAGGCCATTGTAAGCTGTTTGTGGTGTGAAAATGAGAAGCTAGTGCGACTGGGGGGGGGGGGGGGGGGGGAGATGGAGAAGGAATGTCAGGGCCAGAGGGCTGAGGGAGAGGTGGGGGGGAGGCAGTCTGGGTTAACAGAATTGAGAAAATTCAATGTTTAAGCCCAGAGGATGCAGACTCCCCAAGCGGAATATGAGGTGCTGTTCCTCCAACTCCAACAAGGAGAGGCTGGGTCTTTTTCCCCTGGAGTATAGGACAGCTGAGAGGTGACCATAGAGGTTTATAAAATCATGAGGGGCATAGATAACCTGAACGTCTACAGTCTTTTTCCCAGGGTAGGAGAGTCTAAAACTGCAGAGCATAGGTTTAAGGTAAGGGGAGAAAGATTTTAAAGGGAAACATTTTCCACATTCATGCAACTCGTTGCCAACAAAAATGGTAGAGGTTGCTGCAATTACAACAACACAAGTTACTTAGACAGGTGCATGGATAGAAAAGGCTTGAAAGGATAAGGGCCAGGCACAGGCATGTGGGCCTAGCTAAGTCAAACACGTTGGTCAGCATGTACAGGATAGGCCTGTTTCCATGCTGTATGGATTTAAATTAAATGTGTGGTGAGGGGGAGGGGTGGTGGTGAAGAGGACATTCACAGACAGGTGCCTGCACTCAAGGTTCAGATCATGGGAGCAGCGCCTAGAATTTGAATGACTGGGGCTTATTATTCAGGAGGTCAGTAGAAGAGGTGAGATTATGCAAGTACCATGGGTTACATAGAAAATAGGTGCGGGAGGGGGCCATTTGGCCCTTCGAGCCAGCACCGCCATTCATTGTGATCGTGGCTGATCGTCCCCCATCAATAATCCGTGCCTGCCTTCTCCCCATATCCCTTGACTCCACTAGCCCCTAGAGCTCTACCTAACTCGGGTTGACAGGGGATGGTGAGGTACTGCTAGGGCAAGGGCTGGGTCAGATAAACAGGCAAACGTGCCCGAGTCAAGTTTCCTGCTCTGGACTGGGACACAACAAGATCACTTTAGAACAACACGTACTAATATCTCCTGGCAAAATCCAAGAGAAACATTGAACGCAGCATTGTTATTATGTGCTGGTCCCATATGTCAGGAAGTGCCAGATGTAATTTCCCCAAGAGATAATATTTGACCTGGAAACTACTATAGAAATGCTTCAAATTGCACAAAAGATTTAATGTTCTGAGAAATGGCAGCACCTTGCGATTGGTTTTCTAGGAAGTGGAACAAAGAGCTGGTTTGTAAAGCACTGATGTTCGCTTGGTATCATGCCCTTCAACCATTAGAATCAAACAACAAATTTTCCATCTATTAACACTTCATCTTCTTGTCCAGATTTATGAAAAACACTAGAACTATACAGATCAGGTCCACAATGCGGAGTTACCATGCAGCAACAGTTCCGAATTTGGGTTAATAAGCCTGATGCAACATATCTTAAAGAGACCTCAGCTCACCATTAACGGACAAGTTTTGCTGGTGACAAAATAGAATTGACACAATCCCTTTAGTATCATGAGGACAGGAAGCCTTCAAACAGTTATACAGCTCTCTGGAGGCTCAACTCATTAGGGCATTGAGCGGTTGAATCATACACAACAGTAAAATCACAGATGCAATTCTCAGGAGGTGGCGTGTTAGCCTACTTCAGCCAGAACGGCTATACTGACACCATAGTCAGCTGTAAGGCCAAGGGAGGTTTTTGGAAGAGGAAGTCATCCAGTTGCATTTCCAATCAGCACCTATATAAAAGCTCTTTCAATGGACATGTGCAGAATTGGTGTGGATGAGTTAGGTTTTGTTTCTATACACCCCAAACCCCCATTCCATTTGGCTACCAAGCATTATTTAAGCTCTAGACATAACTGAGTAAATCATAACCAAAGGCCTGAGAAAGAAGGGAAGGAAGCATAACTTAAATGGGAATATCTGACTCCTTGCAAAGAACCCAACCCTTCTCGAGTTTTGTTTCTGAGAATCAACCACATGCTTGCTATCTGCTCATCAAGCAGAAAGATAGTATTCAGCATTGGCAGCTAGCTAGGCAGGAAGGACACCACAGGTTAACCCAATCGGCAATCACTCCGTTCAGCCCTCGTTCAATAAGCGAACTGACACCAGTACCACTGGCTATCATTCAGTAATATAAACTGCAGGGTACAGTACTGTTCTATTTTAATTTTACTCTCCATCTCAAACCAGCTGAATGACAGAGAATTTAAAGAATTGGCCAGATGAGACCAATTAATGTAAATTGGGGATTGAATTGCTAACTGCTTAGATCCTTGATAGCAAAGTGTCAACTTGACTGTTTTTGCTCAATTGTTTTTTATTGTTAATAAAATAGTGCATTGTTTGTAATGTTAATGGATGCTTATTACCAGCATTAATTAAACTATGGGAACCATAATCCTCATAGATTTATTTATTTCCTTTCTTGGCTAGTAAATAGTGAAACAAAGCTGGCTGTTTGTTTGAGTTGTGGGAGGATGCAGGGAGGTTAAAATGCGATGTTGACTGGTTAAACAAATCTGCAAGTATATGGTAAATGGAATATAATGAAAAATATATGAAATCACCCATTTTGGTAGAAAAAAATAGATAGGCATGTTAAGTTTGAAATGGTGATTAATTAAAAGGGATTGGTGATACAAAGAACCGTGTACACAAACTATTCAATGTTAACATGCAGCAAACTCTACACTGTGTGTGTCCGGTCGCAGCGGCCTCTGCAGTCCGTCTGTCTTTTTTTTTGTCTCGTTTGAGTGTAGTTAGTGTTTTTTTTTAGCTGGATATGTGTGTGGGGGGGGGGTGTCACCTATTCCTTTTCTCCAGAGAGGCTGTCTGACCCGCTGAGTTACTCCAACACTTTGTGTCTCTCTTCTGTTTAAACCAGCATCTGCAGTTCACTTCCTACACAAGATTCATATGGTACATTATTGGGATTGGGTGATGGTGGAGAGATTAAGTCTGTCTTGGCCTATACACTCATGAGTTTAGAGGAATGAGAAGTGACCTCATTGAAATACAACATAAAACATTCTTGCTGTGTTGACAGAGTAGATGCAGGGATATTATTTCCCCACACTAACGGGTCTAGAAAGAAAAACTCACAAAGTAAGGTGGTAATTATTCAGAAGAAATGTATTTATCTGGTCATAGTCATACAGCGTGGAAGCAGGCCTAACTTGCCCACACAGACCAACATGTCCCATCTGCACTAGTCCCACCTGCACGCATTTGACCCATATTCCTCGAAACCTGTCCTATCCATGTAGCTGTCTAAATATTTCCTAATTGTTGCGATAGTACCCGACTCAACTACTTCCTCCGGCAGATCATTTCCAAACACCCACCACCCTTTGTGTGAAAAAAGGTTCCCCTTGGGTTCATATTTAATCTTTCCCCCTCATCCTAAACCTCTGTCCTCTGGTTGTCAATTCCACTACTCTGGGCAAGAGACTCTGTACGTTTACCCAATTCAATTCAATTCAATTCAATGAACTTTATTTTTCCGTTAAGAACTTTGGTTTCTGCAGCCATACAACAAAAATAAACCATTTTTCAAGACACACAACGAACTAAATTCACACAGACATCCATCACAGTGAATCACCTCCTCACTGTGATGGAAGGCAAAGTCTTGTCTATTCCTCTCATGATTTTGTACTCCTCTATAAGATCAACCCTCATTCTACTGCATTCCAGGGAATAGAGTCCTAGCCTGCTCAACCACCCTATAGCTCAGGCCCTTGAGTCCTGGCAACATGCTCGTAAATCTTCTCTGTACTCTTCCAGCTTGACAACATCTTTCCTATAACATGGTGCCCAAAACTGAACACAATATGGTTTCCCCAATATCTTATATAACTGCAACATGACCTCCCAATTTCTATATTCATTACTCTGACTGCTGAAAGCCTTTCTGACCAACCTATCGTCCTGTGATGCCACTTTCAAGGAACTATGTACCTGGACTCCTAGATCCTAGGGCTGTAGTTTCTCAGTTGAGTATATTAGTCATCTTTTTTTAGATATTAAGGAAATCATGGTTATGGACTTTGTACTCGAAAATGGCACTGAGGTAGAAGTTCAGCCATGATATATTATAGCAGCAATATATATATATATATGTGTGTGTGTGTGTGTGTGTGTATATATATATATATATATATATATATATATATATATATATATATATATACACACATACATATTGGTCATCAAGGGACTGGCTGACCTTCTGGTTTGATTTTCAATGTTATGATGTAAACATTGGCTTTACTGACAAACTCACAAATTGCAGGTAAATCAGCAAATCTAAAATCAAAAGATAGAACTTACAAGGATGAGAGGGGATCTCATAGATACACGTAGAATTCTTAAGGGATTGGACCGGCTAGATGTAGGAATTTTTTTCCTGGTTTTGGGGAGTCCAAAACCAGGGGTCACAGTTTAAGAATAAGGGGTAGACCATTTTGGACTGAGATGAGGAAAAAAAAATTCACCCAGAGAATTGTGAATCTGTGGAATTCTCTGCCACAGAAGTCAGTGGAGGGCTATTCACTGGATGTTTTCAAGAGAGAGCTAGACTTAGCTCTTAGAGCTAAAAGAATCAAGGGATATGGGGGAAAATCAGGAATGGGGTACTGATTTTAGATGATCAGCCACGATCATATTGAATGGCCGAATGTATTGATGGTAAATACGTTCATATTTACTCTGGATTTAAGCAAGGTTATCTGAGATGATAGGTAATGATTGCACTCATTTTGTGTTGATCATAGAATGGGCTCGAAGGGCCAAAGGGTCTACTCCTGCACCTATTTTTCTATGTTTCTATGCTTCAAATTACTTGTGTTTAGTATGAGCTACACGATTTTAAAAGTTCCTTGGCCAACAATTTTTGTTGATAGATTTTAAAAATTGCCTTGGACTATTCTTCACCTTTGTGGGAATCCGACAGAAGCACCCTTTGCTAATGCTAACATTTGAATTTAAAACCCGTTGAGCAGGACTCAGCAATGTTAAACATATGTTAATTGACAGAAAAGCTTGCTTAGAGAAAAACAATGTAAGAACTAGCAAACTAACAAAGGACTGGATATGTGTAGGAAGGAAATGTAGATACTGGTTGGATATTCTGCATTTTGTTTTCAGCAGGTAATATTTGGAACCTCTGAGTTTAAGTTTATTATTGTCATGAGTGACAAAGTACAGTGACAAGTTTTGATTTGCATGCTCTGCACACATTGGTCTGAGAATGTATGCACGGCAGTCTAGTTCGAGTTCAGGTACAATGAAAAGCTTTCGTTGCATGCTAACCAGTCAGCGGAAAGACCATACATGATTACAATCGAGTCATTTGCAGTGTACGGATACATGATAAAGGGAATAACATTTAGTCTTTATAAGTTTGATAACTCATAATGTATTGATGGTAAATACAAGTCAATATTTACTCTGGATTTAAGCAAGGTTATCTGAGATGATAGGTAATGATTACAGTTACTTTGTGTTGATCATAGATCTTCTGCTTACTGGTACAGTTAAACAGATTTCTCAAGCTGCAGTGGATGAGTAATTAATTGGAATAACACACAATAACAAATGGGAAGGTAAGGATATATTTCTTGGAATACTCTGTTGCTTCTCAGCCCTTATGTGGTTTCAGTTTATTGTTACAAATGCCTTCTCCCATATCTATGCAGTCTGAAGAAGGGTCTCGACTCGAAACGTCGCCTATCTCCTTCGCTCCTTAGATGCTGCTGCACCCGCTGAGTTTCTCCAGCTTTTTGTATAACCCTCGATTCTCCAGCATCTGCAGTTCCTTCTTTAAAACTCTATGCTTATCTCAGTGACAAGAACATCCACTCCCGACACACTGAGGGCAATTTACAGAGGACAATTAACCTAAAAACTGGAGCACCCCAGAGGAAACCCATGTGGCCACAGGGAGAACGTGCGAACTTGCAAACTCCATACAAATATCACCCAAGGTATCAAGCCTGGCCCCGTAGCAGAAGCGTCACATCGCGGGGCTGGAAACAGGAAGTATCCTGAGCTAATTCTGCTACCACCATCATCTATTGCGACAAGCGATGGCTCCCACTGATTGTCGCCGGAAGCTTGCGTCCTTTTCAGGATGGACGATGACAGAGAGGCCAACATTTGTAACAAGATGGACACAAAAAATAGATGAAGTATCGTACCTGGGTCCCTGGTGCTGTGCGGCAGCTGCTCTACCAAATACTTACTCTGAACTAATAATACTGATACACCAAACTCTTTGTTTTAATCCAAATCTGTATGAGTGGGATATTTAAAGCGAAATAGCTATATTTAATTGACAAACCATGTCAATTAGATCAGCAAAACAGTTGTACCAGACTGTCAAATCTCTTCCGTTTCAAAGGAATAAATCAAAAATTAAACTTTCACTGCCCAGGTTTCCTTCTATTTCATGAACTAGCCGTCCAGTTCAAAATTGGGTGGGCGATCATTCTGGTGCAGTTTGAAACACTGCTTGCAGGAGAGATGAGAGAACAGATGGAAAACCACGCAGCAGAGAACAGGCCTGACAGCAACAATTGTAAAATGACATGTGGCATCAAGTAGATTCAGCAAATTAAAGTGGGATTAATTGATTGAAAGATACAGCATGAAAAAGGCCATTAGGTCCACACTGACCATCAATTACCCATCCACACCAGTTCTCTGTAATCCCACTTTCACATCTACTCCCTTACTGGGGACAATTTACAGAGGCCAATTAATCTACAAACCCACACATCTTTGGGATGTCCGAGAAAACTGGAGGGCTGTCACGAGGAGACCTGACAAACTCCACACTGACAGCAGTCAAGGTAAGGATCGAACCCGGATGTCTGGCGCTGTGAGGCAGCAGCTCTACCAGCTGCGCCACTGTGTCGCCCCTTTAGCATTGGCATCTGTGCTTTCTTGCAGAATGAATAATGCTGCAGTATTTTTCCACATGTCCAAAGATAAACCCGTTGCAGACATCAATAATACAGAACAGGCCAAGTGGAATCAGCAGAGAGGTGCTAGTGAACAATAAACGGATTCCCAATGAGAAAACAGATTTTCCTTAAACCTTAACTGGTAAGGTAGTGAAGAACATAAAGGGCAGTCATAACCAGACACATGGTACCTCTTATCTCACCCACACGGCCGGGTACTAACCTGCATGGAGCTGCACCTGATGATAACTGAGCTCGTGTGCTTCCATAAAGGTTTTTTTGCAGAGATCACAAGAGAACATTTTGTCTTTGGAATGTGTGCGCCTCACATGGCTGTCGTGAGCTGCATGAGAGGCAAATGCTTTGCCACAGTGACGGCATTTAAAGGGCTTTTCTCCAGAGTGCTGCCGAATGTGGGTCCGTAAGATGCTCGAGGCGGTGAAAGCCTAGAGTGGGGCAAGAGAAAGAGTAGAAAAGCATTAGTGATGCTCGGAGCTCTCAAACTAAGTAATTAAAACTCACTTCCCTCAAATTCAAACTCTCCAGATGCAACACTGAGTTGAACTTTAAACACCTCTTAATTTATTTATTTATTTATTTATTTTAATTTATTCTCACAGTTCCACCCACCAAGTAGTATAGTCAAACACATGACATGTCGTTAACTCCCAGAACACGGGTATTTTTACTCAGCTAACAGCAACGCCAAAATAAATCTGTAAAATTGAACAAAGCCAACCACCAAGGAGAGCTGATAAAATATGGATCATTCCAGCTGCCAAATGTATTAGCTTTTACAGGTTTCGTATGAACTTGATGTCTACTGTATTAGATCCTGCTATCACTGTTTGATGGAACCAATACAACCTTAATTTGACATAAAGAGAAATCCTGATTAAATATGTTCTTAGATTTGCTATAATAATATGAGCATGTAAGTGTATGTGTATATAAATATATGTGCATAGAATATATAAATAACTACATATAAATACACACACACATATATATATATATATATACACACACAACTAATTACAGAATATATTAATGTTCCATGCACTTTAATGCACTATATTTCCAGGGCATTCTCATTGTTCATGGCCTTACGGTTGAATAAATGGTGCGGAAATGTCCCACTCACCTTGTTGCAGTAGACACACTTGTATGGCCGTTCTCCCGAATGAACCCTCATGTGCTTGTTGAGGCTGGATGATTGCGAGAAGCTCTTCCCACATACGGAGCACTGTCCAACAGAGAGAGTCACAACTTGGACACGGTCGGTAACGCTAACTGTCCCGGGAATTACCTCACAATGATTCAAGCTTATACATTTCACATGTAGTAAAGTGTCACCCAAATTAAATGGAACCGTGTGGAGCGAGGAGCTGTGTATAGGAATAGAGTATTTGAATTGTGGAAAGGTGACACTTGCATTTTGATGGAAATGGGCTTGGAATACCATATATGTAACTACTGAATTAATTCACAACAAAGCAATAGTTGTTGTCAGTATTTCTCATGTCTCTAAGCTCTAAGTGATAGACTGGTGGTGTGATGCTTCTCCAAACATTGTGAAAAACAGTAAAACCAACAGCAAAATACAAAGTGCTGGAGTAACTCAGCAAGCCAGGCAGGTCTGGGACAGCACTCTTGAGTAAAAGATGCAAATTGGGGAAGTTCTTCCATAAGAACTGAACCAACTGAAAAAAATATGGAAGGTAGACAAAAATGCTGGAGAAACTCAGTGAGTGAGGCAGCATCTATGGAGCTAAGGAAATGGGCAACGTTTCGTGTCGAAACCCTTCTTCAGACTGATGTGATGTGAGGGTGGGGGTGGGGGGGCTGGTGAAAACTAAAAATACCCATCCCTGGTAACTGATAATATTTACCATGATAGTTCATCCAAATATTGTCACCAGCCTCCATAGTTTTCACAATCTCAACCAGAGATTGGTTGCTTCTTGATTAGTAAGGGCATCAAAGGATACAGGGAGAAGGAAGGAGAATGGGGTTGAGAGGAACGAATATATCAGCCACAATTGAATGGGGCAGCAGACTCAACGGGCTGAATGGCCTAATGCTGCTTCTATGTCTCATGATGTTCAGAAGGCTTCATGTCCAATGAATTACTGTGGTTACAGAAGTGGTTCATGATGTGGTTAACCAAAGGGCAGAGAGCGAGATATTTCAATATTCTGCAGCTAACCAGGAATTCTCCCACGGATAAATCACTTGGAATATTTCTATTCTGCTCCACTAGGTTGTGTATTTGGGACAGAGTCCATGGATAGGAATTAGCATCATGGAGATTCACACTGGATCTTATGTACTGGATCACGGGCTCTGACCTTACACTGGAATAAGTCTAAACAGAATAAAGAATAATAGTCTACATAAAATGAAGACCGAAGGTCTAAACACAATAAAGAATCAGAGTGTAAACACAATGAAGAGTAAAAGCTGGGACCGGGTCAGCAGTGGTGAGCAGGCGGGGTACAAGGGGGGGTGGGGGTCGGGACAGGACGGCGGCCACGGACTGCGCTCACTTTGTGCGGCCGGTGTTTCTCATGGACGTGCAGTATGTGGATCCTCAGCCGATCCCTCTTCTCGAACGAGCGGCTGCAGAGGTGGCAGGGGTACTTGCGGTCGCCCTGGTCCACGCAGCGGGTGTACTTCAGGTGCTTGTCTCGGTAGTATTTGTAGGCGAAGACCTTGCCGCACCTATCGCATTTAAAGCCCTCTGCGGACTCTGCCAAGGGAATGGAAGTCGCGTTTCAGTCAAGCGATCGCAAGCTAATGACAGTAAACCGCAAAAAGGGCAGAAAATCGTTTAAGTGTTTTAACCTTCGGCTTGCTCTGTGAATTGGCTTTCAGTCATTTCCTTTAAAGTGACCGGTATTCCCATAAACTGCAAGTAGCAGTCTCCATACCACACCAGCAGCTCCTGCTTCTCCTGCACATCCTTGCACGTCTCGTAGAAGATCTTGCCCTCGCTCTGCACGGCCGTCAGGTTCTGCTCCTGCGGCGACCTGGCGCAGTTTACCAATGCCATCCAGTTGCTCGCCGCCCCTTTCCCGTCGATAAAGTGGCTCAGGCGACCGTCTTCGAAAATCTGTGAAGACGAGTTGAGAGAACTCACAACAGCTCAGGGCCACCACCTCCCAACCGCGCCACAGAGATCTAACCGTCCCAGAACGGGATGCCGGCGTTAAACCCAGCTATTGGTAAACACTTGAGACACAAAGTGCTGGAGTAACTAACTACCCGAGACGCTGCCTGGCCCGCTAAGAAGTGCTGGAGTTACCCAGCGGGTCAGGCAGCGTCTGCAGAGGTCAGACATTTGTCCAGAGATGGTTACACAAAAAGCTGGAGAAACTCAGCGGGTGCAGCAGCATCTAAGGAGCGAAGGAGATAGGCGACGTTTCGGGTCGAGACCCTTCTTCAGGTGTCTGACGCGCTGAGTTACTCCAGCACTTCGTGTGTTGTTTTTTTTCTCTTGTTAAACCAGCATCTGCGGTTCCCTGTTTCCCCTCTCGTAAACAGTTGACACTTCAAACTAGCTCTCTCTCTCTCTCTCTTTAATATTTCAACTCTCAGAGTAATCCTCACCTCCCACATATACGAGTTGTCGTCGTACGTTTTAATTTCGCTCATATTCACCACTTTTCCCGTAAAAGGACCGAATCGGACGCCCTTGGGGATGAGGTTTTGGGAGCAGAAGACTCCGTGGTGAGGAACCCCGCCGTAGTAGGTGTGGGAGACAGCGAGCCCTGTGGGGAGAAAGGGAGAGGAGGGAGAGGAGAGACAGCGGTCACTCGCCGCACAGGATTTAACCGAGTGATGCATAGATCTGAGTGGCGCCGCCACCCTCCCGCTCCCAGCCCCTTGCCCCCACTACTCCTCCCCACAGTCTCTCCCTCACACACACACACACACCTCCTCCGCTCCATACCCGCTCTCTCCACATCACCGCCCAGTTTCCTTATTTACCACCACCTTCCCTCACCCTATCATTTCCTATCCCACTCCCTCTCTCCACTTCCCCATTCCACCTTCTCACTCCAGCTCCCCCTTCCCCACTCACTCCTTCATCACTATTCGCCTATTTATTCTTCCCTCGGTCACTCATTCCATCTCCTCGCTCCTTCACCCCCCCCCCCCCCCACCACTCTACCATCCTCTCCTCCCCTACTCAGCAACCATTTAATCACCAACACAACGCCGCCCTCCCACACCCACCCCCCATTCACCCCCACTCCGCTCACGTAATCACCCCCCCCCTTCATCCTTCAGTCCGTCAATCCTTTCATCCTCGCTCCCTCTCCCACTCCTTCCTTCAATCCTCTCCCCGGCTCCCCACCCTCTCCCCTTCCCTTCCACTGCTTCCCTCAATCCTGCCCCCCTCCCTTCATCCCCCACCCTCTCGTTTCCACCCCCCCTCCCCCCTCGTCCCCCACCCCTTCCCCAGTCGCCCCCTCCACTCACCCGCTGGGATTTGGACAGGGTCTCTGTCCAGGTGTTGGAGCTGGGATTCGTGCCCACCTGCAAGCAGAGGAACAGAGGAATCACTGAGATATTTCGTTCCGTCCATGTCCCTGAGAAGCAGGTGAATGAAGTGAGATGCACCTCCCTCCCTCTCTCCCCCTCCCTGTGAGCCGTGTACCTGTGTTTCCCGATACTCGCAGCCCTGAGATCGCATGGCTGACTGGCCCGTCGTGGCTGGTCGAGTTCATGCGGCCGTAGAGGACAGTGTTGAGGTCCTGCTCGGTGAACTGCCCGGCGGAGCGCAGGGAGCCCGTGTGCTGGGCGCTGTTGTTGGGCTGGGGGCGGTGGCGTCTGGCCGGTGGCCTCTGGCCGGGACTGTACAGGGGAGACAGGACGGCCGGCTTGTCGCGGCTTCGGGGGTAAACTGGGTTGAGGCTGTCCGGCATCTTCGTGAAGGAGGGCAGGATGCTGCAGATCCGTTCGGCGGCCGGAGTAGACTCGTTGAGGAAGGAGAAGTTGCCGACGGTGAAGGGCATGAGCGGGCTGGAGTCGTTGACCAGCCTGCCCAGAGACTTGAGAGGCTGGAGCGCTTCTTCTGAGGAGGAGGAGGAGCGCAGCACATCCAGGTAGTGGGAATGGGGCTGGATGGAGGGGTAGTAGCCCGGGATCCTTGGAGGGGGCGCCGTCCTGATGGATTCACTCGCGTAAACTTGTTCTTCAATCGACAAGGACATCCCAGTTGGAACTATGCGGCAACCCGGTCGCCTGTGAATGAGCAGAGAGAACCGTAGCCAGTGTGAATACATGTTCGCATTAACATAGGTAAAAGGGAGCTTCCGTCGCCAAATCCTGCATAGGTATCAGGATACAGATCCTGCAATCATGGGTCAATGGTCGACCCTTCCCACCACCCCAAAGGTCAACACCGGGCTCGCCCATCGAGCGACAAGGAGTGTACATTGTGTCGGAAGAAACTGCAGAGTCTGGTTTACGCCGAAGTTAGACACAAAACGCTGGAGTAACTCGGCGGGACAGGCAACATCTCTGGAGAGAAGGAATGGGTGACGTTTCAGGTCGAGACCCTTCTTCAGACTGAGAGTCAGGGGAGAGGGAGTCCAGAGATATGGAAGGGTATGGTGTGAAAACGATAGATAGCTGGAAAGCAGGAGGAATCGCGGAGGGGAAGCAGCGAGAGAGGGTGTTACAGAACGCTTGTCGGTGAGAGGAGGAGAACGTATTCAAAGTATGCATACTTTGAGCAGATTTCGCAGTGGGGCAGACGGAATGTGTAGGAAGCGACTGCAGATGCTGATTATACACCGAAGATAGACACAAAATGCTGGAGTAACTCAGCGGGACAGGCAACATCTCTGGAGATAAATGAATGGGCGATGGTTCGGGTCGAGACCCTTCTTCAGACTGAGTATTCCTGGAATTGGAATTTGAAAGGCGGTCCATGTGAAGTCTGATTAGTCTGAAGAAGGGTCTCGCGAGTAACTCCCTCTGAGTTACTCCAGCATTTTGTGACTGTCTTCCCTGTACAGTTTAGCAGATCTCGGATTAATTGACAGCACTTGCCTTCTGTACCATCCATTCCTACTGAGCAAAGTTGCCGGGTGGGGGTGGGAGGGAGAGGGAGTGGGGAGCTACCTGCCGGAAACCTGTTGTAACTCCTATGCAGCGGGTTGCACGGTCCACGGGTCAGTATCACATGTCCAGTGCGTTTCTAAGCAAAGACTCCCCCAACCAGCATTTAGGACGTTTAACAATGACTCAATTCATTAAATAAATCTCTGGAAAAAGATTACAGAAAGGCAGATAGGAAATGAAGAGGTAAAAACATGTTGGGCACATTGGCTATTTTACATGTCAATGTCCCACAGTAAGATGTTATCTTTGAAATTTGATAATCGTTTTGAAAGTACAGTGTACACACGCATACAACTAATCTCCGAATTACTCAATTCATTTAATAAATCTCTGGAAAAAAGATTACAGAAAGGCATAGGAAATGAAGAGGTAAAAATCTGTTGGGTACATCCGAATTTCACTTTTAGAATAAGAATACGGAGAAAAGCACCAACACGAAATTTACAACGAATAATTTAAAATGACATTCAATGGAGGTCGGTATATTGGATACAAACGGTGAACACAAGCTTGATTCCATGTGGAACGAAACTATCGTTCTTCTGCAAATGAGGTGAGAAAGACCCGCGTATTCGACGTGTGAATGAAGAAACAATATGAGAAACGTTTATGCAAAAACGAAAACCCAGAAAGGATCCAAACCATGGCGCGACTCTAAAGATGGGTAATTAACAAGACTACAGGCTAGTTTCTAAATGAATGGCGCCCGCAGCGATTAACCAGTCAAGGACAGAAAGAAAAGCAAGGTTGCCCACGGGGAGAAAAATAAAACACCATCGTTAGGGCAAAGTTTTTTTTCCACAGAAGTAAGATCCGATCTGGAAAGGGGTAATTCGGATTCTTTCCAGAATTGCGAAAAATCATTCATCAGGTTATGATATTCTGATAAATGAGTGTCCCCAAAGCAGTATCGATTTGCCGTAAGGACCACACGTCCCATCCCTACCCCCACCTCAACTGCATCTCCAAATGCTTATGTTTTGCAAGAAACCTGCTGTAATTAAGTATTGCGACGAGGTTTTGTTTTTTTCTGGATCCTAGAAATCGCGGTTAGAAAATAATGGACCTGGCTTTACCGATCCCTGGAACTGCATGAAATCTACTCAGCACAGACGAGGAGTTCGTTTTATTCAATTCAATGCTCGTTAAATTTCGTCAGCCTCCAAAACTCTACATTTCACGTTGATAACAGTTAGGGTCCGTGTATGTTAACTCGCGTGAATTGCATCAACGTGGTAGATAGCGAAGTACGATTCTATCCTTGTGTGCTAGCACATGCATCTTTCAGCAAACATAAACATGGTTTATTGGACCATTATTATAACGCCATTTGATTTAAATAAACATGTTACATCCCCGTCTCGACCGCTTGGCCGATAATTACCGAACTGAAATGAGGTGAAACCACGGGAGAACACTATCTTTTGCAGAGCACAAAGTTGGCAATCTGACTATTCCGTTCGAAGTGCAATGAATTCGATATTATCCATTGGATCAATATTCGCCAACAATTGAGACAAAACAGGGTCGTGACATTTAAATTAAAGAACATCGGGTCAATCGCAGAGGTCAGGGGGAACTAGATAATGAACACATCTAACGCCTTGGTTAAGTATTGAGTAAACAAAACGCCAGTTTGATCAATTACTTTTTAATACCCTCGTTGCTGTAAACGGATGCAAGAACTCAACCCCACATTTTTTAATGATTGCATTTTATGGCATTACAGTCTCTTTACCGAGGTCACTAAAACCAGCGTTTGAAAATGGGCAGCAGCGACTTACCTACTTTGCCTGAATCCTTCAGGACATTGGGTGCAAACGCGAAAGGCGAGATCCTTTATTGGAGCGCTTTGATGGTGGGGACGGGTGTAGTATTTTGACTCTTTGCTGTTTACAGAAAGCTACTGCTGTGCGTGTGGTCAGCTAAGGGCAGATGGCAAGAGAGTGGAGAGCAGGAGGGGCCGCGGATTCTCCCCGTCCCGGCGATTGGTCGGAGGCAGAGAGTGGGAGAGAAAGAGAGAGAGACCTCCTCGGGGACTGCACTTTAACACATTAGAAGCCTCCATCTCACTGTCACCGCATCTCCTGACCCTCGCAATCCGAGCTAACAGCGTTGTGGCAGAAAGCAAACTGTGGTTTATCAGTGTAGACCTAACCAATGATCTCCAAATACAACAGCAAAACATCGCTTATTTTTTTTCCGATGCTTTCCCCGGGAAAAGCCCAAGGCATTCGTTTGTAAAACGACTTCGACGCTCCAGATGCGCGCACCCACCCGGTCACTTCATAAACCCGCTGCCTCAAACTAGAGTCGGACATCTCGCTTCTTGGGGCCAAGGCAGAGAATAAATGAATCGTTGGATGAAGCGATTTAAAACAGAAGTCCTCAGGTTGATATAATATTGCAAGTCTCTTATTCATTTTACAATTCAAACAAAATATTAATCTAACCCTACAAAAATAAATGCCATCGATTCAGAACCAGTTCCAATGTCCCTTTATTTAGTGACTGCAATAGTTGACCCAATCACTGCACATCATTCGAAATCTCAGATTTAATTTTTTTAATTTTACAACATCAGAACTAGTGGTGTTACATTTTCTATACTGCTCATTAATACTTAGCGCAAATCCGGTAAACATTAAAAAAACAATGTTTTGGTCAAGCAGTGGAAATTGAAAGTTTACTGAACGAGCAAAATGGTAGAAATAAAACATCCTTTTGTAAAGACCACGTCAATTGCAACAGGGATTTATTCGGCTTATTTAACATGAAATATAAATGGGGGAATTTGAATTCAGAATGAAAATAAAGCTTTTTGACTTGCTCAGAGTGAATCATCCGACATGATACAGTATTGTGCCCCCCTCCCCCCAACAGGGCACGTAGGGAACAGAGGTTAGGTTACAGAGCATAAATGTAACTTTCGTTTTAAGTAAACAGCAACTCTTAAAATGGGCAGAAAGGAAGTGCAAATGTTGGTAAATACCGAAGATAGACTACGTGTTTGCTTTTGGGAGGAATATAGCCTTGCTAAGTGATATTAACTTCTTAAAAAAAGAATGCTTGGAATAGCAAGGGTCGATATCAAGCTTTAGGGTCAATCGCAAATCTGAATTTCATTACTTAAAAATGAAAGAAAGATTTAAACAGGCAATTGGATGGGAAAGGTTTGGAGGGGCATAGGCCAAACGCAGGCAGGTAGGACGAGTGCTGATGGGGCATGTTGGTCGGCGTGGGCAAGTTGAACAAGATCCACGCTGTATGATTCTATGATTCATTGACATTTATTTGTACATTTTACAACTTTTATTATGCAGCCGACATTAACATGCCGGCGGTTTTTTTTTCTTCTTTCATATGAAAATTTAGTCCTGTTAATTTTAACAAAGGCAAATGCCAAATTAATGCAAATAATCAGATGTTAGTTATTAAGATATAACCAGAAGATTTTTATCATGTAATCTACACAAACGTGGACTTTAAGATCGATTACATCCAACAGATGTGTTAAAGAAGGAACTGCAGATGCTGGAGAATCGAGGGTTACACAAAAAGCTGGAGAAACTCAGCGGGTGCAGCAGCATCTAAGGAGCGAAGGAGATAGGAGATAGGCGACGTTTCGGGTCGAGACCCTTCTTCAGACTGGTCAGGGATCAGGGAAACCGGTTTCCCTGATCCCGGACCAGTCTGAAGAAGCTGCACCCGCTGAGTTTCTCCAGCTTTTTGTGTAACCCTACATCCAACAGATGCCGGCAATCTTATGTTGTTTTTCAGAAGAGAATAGCAATGAAACTAAGTGCAATAATGGACTTTAATTAAGTATCCGAATTCTTGGCATTTATGTTGGCAGGTGAATTGGGACGGTGCACACAGATATCTAAAAGGGAATTGGCCGGGCGGACTCTATTCTCCCACTTACACAAGTACCAACTGGCGTGCATTTCTGGACACCGGACGAATGACCTTCGTTACATTAACACCAAAGTCAAGTGTTTGAAGGGGAACTAACGAATTTACGTTTTATATCGGTGACATTGGAACAACATTTCGTTGACTGCACGGTTTCTGGGGATTCGGAGGGAGGGTGGATTATGGGCTTCTTATCTCCGAACAGCATGAGCTCAGGTAGAAGTGGGATAGGCTGAGCAAGAGTGGGGGAAAACTGCAGACGTTGAATATCGGAATACAAGTGGAAAATGCGGGGCATATACAACGGCTCTGCCAATCTCTGCAAAGCCAATAACCTGTGTGAAGAACCTTCCTCGCAACTGGTCACCGACGGATTCCAGTTCAGAGGATGGCCGGCGGGCTGTGTGTCCCCAGCATTTCGAAATGCCACAGGTTTTTGATGAGTGCAGGGTTATATCCTAGTGGAAGTTTGTCGTTTTCAATATCCATTCCTTTAGTGAACATGCTGGGGTTTTTTTGTTAACCACTGCTGAAATTGATTTACCTTTATTCGAACAGATTTGCATTTAAATAATTTCATTTAATTTACAACCAAAACTTCTCACCTTCCGCTCACCACTTCCTCAATACGTCCTGCTTTTAACCCTGTAGGAAGGAACTGGAGATGCTGGTTTATACCGAAAAGGTGCCTCGATCCGAAACGTCACCTGTTCCCTTTCTCCAGTGATGCTGCCTGACCCGCTGAGTCACTCCAGAATGGTGTGTCTTTCTGCTTTAACCCTTTCGCGATGTGCTTTGTGATTGGCTTTTATGAGATAGGCGGAAGTGTTGTGAATGAATGCCGTTATATAAATCGTTTAAAATCTCTCAAGAGTTAAAATAATGCCTAAATGCTTACCGTCCATCTCAACTGAACTTTTCGGGATGGTGGTAGAAAGAGGAGGACATGGACTCTCAGCAGTGCAGTCTGCAGCCGGTTCCATCGCTGGCACTGGACTGGTCACAGCGCTGTTCAAAATCTCCCAGAATGGGTGAGTCTTTGCTGTTTCATATGCATAACAAATATTCTGATGGATTTTAAAAAAATTGAGAAAACAAACGGTCGACCGATTCATGCAAGTATCTTAACCCGCGCTTTAATACTCTTAGTTTTTCATTTTTCCCGTCGTAACATTTTACTCTGTATTATTTCCACGCTAAACACGGTGCGTTTCCCCTCAAGCAGAGAGCCCACGTGTGAGAAAGGATCGTACCCGCTCCTCATTTCACAGAAGGCCACTGTTCGCATCCATATATTCCTTCGTTATCGCCTCGTACACAGCCAACAATAGACCATTGTGGGCTCCACCTTTCCTTGGTCATCGGTGCCGGCTCTGGTTTGTTCTGAACAATTTTTCATGCATCTAGTTCCCCTCTCACCTGACTCTCGGTCTGAAGAAATGTCTCGACCTGAAACGTCACCTATTCATTTTCTCCATAGATGTAGCCCGGCCCGCTGAGTTACTCTAGCATTTTGTATCTATCTACAGCGTTTCACACCCGAGGAGGTGGGTGTCGCTCGGGAGTGCGATGCAAGGTGAACGTTTGCTGGGGAAACGCAGAATACAATGCGCCCGAATCTCACTAAGATGTTTTACTGCAGGAGTCAACTGTTTCAAAATACATTTAATCGCTAGTGGTACAGAGATACAACCAAGACATTGCTTTATAACCCCGAGCTAAGCAACATACACTCAAAATTAAACCACCGATATTCCAACATTTCTATCGTTCCAACCAAATATTTTAAACACGAAACGAAGAGTCTTCCTGGTCACTGTTCAATTTTCACTTCTGTTCCTGCTTACGCTTCTCTAGTTAATTCATTCAAGCATATGCTGTTTCACCATTACCCACCAGTTCCTTCTAGCTTTTTTTCTGTTAATTTTCTTCTCCTATTCCCCTCCCGGTAAATTGGCCCCATCAGTGCACGGGCTGGGGACCACAGAGGAATTTACAAAGGCTCCTGCTTCTCATCTGACCCAATCTCTCATATCAACATTTTAAAAAAAAAGTATTGTAATCAGGATTTCTATTTACATGGTTATGGAGTTTCAGCTCAATAATAGCATGCATTGAAATCAGCTAACTCAGGAAATTGAAGCAGGGACTTTCGTTGGTGGAATAGCTCTATTACTCACATACCTAACCAGCCGAGACAGAGACAGTCCACTCATCATCAGTTTCTGTTTTCTCTTATTGGAAGCAATTTTCAATCCAATTTGCTGAACCGTCATTAATTTAACATTCCTCCATCTTCTTTAAAGGCATCAGATAATTGAATATTTTGTGAAATTTGTAATATATTATATTCATAATGATTATTAACTCAACAAAACCAAGTAGATTTAGGATACATGTTTCTTCCACTGTACTGATTTAGCCTTACTCTCCAAATTAGTCTGTAATTTCTTCTATAAAATAATGAAACTGCGCAAAGCATTAACAAAGTCCTTGGATGCTTCTCCATCACTGCAGAACTCCTGAAATATTCATTTGAAGTCTTGCTTATATTGTCATATGCATTTCTTTTAGCATTCAGTGATATTGATTAATTGTTTTGGGTAATCTATAGGCATTCAGTCACTCACACTTATTTTGAAAATGTGTGTTACTTTACATATACTCTTGGTTTATGGGTTATTCTAATTGGATGTTAGAGCTGTGACCTGAAAATGAGTTGGGCATGTTATTTATTAAAATGTTGTAATTATATATTTAAAAAAATAGCAGTTCTTGCTACATCCACCACCATGAAACATATCTTACAAGTTGCAATACATTTGAACATGTATCTTACTATCAGTTTCTCCTTTCATTACTTGTCTTAAAGTGCCATCTATTGGCTGTTTCTTAGATCATTTAAATATGTATATATCCTGCATAGACACAAAATGCTGGAGTAACTCAGCAGGTCATGCAGCATCTTTAGAGAAAAAGCATAGGTGACGTTTTGGGTTGAGACTCTTCACCTATTCCTTTTCTCCAGAGTTGCTGCCTGACCCGCTGAGTTACTCCAGCATTTTGTGTGTATCCTTGATGTAAACGAGCATCTGCAGTTCCTTCCTACACATACAATATGCACCCCAGTGAATAGGAATTAAAGTTAATATTACTTTGCAGGAAGACTTACAGCACCTCACCAACAGTTGGGAGCTGCTCAGACTTGACCATCACTGCCTTTGTAGATCGTATCCTGAGAAAAATAACAAATATTTCTCCTCTATTATAAAAAAGCCCAAACACTTTCCCCTATTGCATACAAATAATCCTCACTTTAAATTTTTATTTAGAGATACAGCATGGAAACAGGCCCTTCTGCCCTCCAACTCCTCGGCGACCAACGATCACCCGTACACTATTTCTATCCTGCACACTAGGGACAATTTACGAATGCCAGTTAACCTACAAACAAGCATGTCTTTGGAGTGATGGAAGAAACCAGAGCGCCTGGAGAAAATCCACACGGTCACGAAGAGAACGTGCAAACTCCATACAGACAGCACACATAGCCGAGATTGAACCCAGGTCCCTGGCGCTGTAAGGCAGCAACTCTACCGCTGTGCCACCTTGCTGCTTCTGACACTAAATGCACGGCTCTCAGTGTTTTAAAAATCAATGCCATCTGCACCAGCTGGCAGTTCTTATCCCGCAAGTCTTCATTCTTTCAAGCCTCCTTCCTAACTCAGTTCACCTCTCCCACTTCATCGTCTTCTGGGAGACTTTTTTCCTAATAAGTTCTCATCACAGAAGTGAGCCAGCCGTCATACAGTTTCAATGCCAGCTGACGAGGAATCTAAATTTAAACATACAGAGAAACACCAACCAAACTAAGTAAAAATGCAATGATCTCCATTGCCACAGCTGCATGTAAATAATTCATTGGCATAACACTATTTATTTATTCTTTCTTTCTGAGTTATAGAATCATAGCACAGAAACAAGCCCTGCAGCCCTTGTCTATGCCGACCAAGATGCCCAACCTTGCCCGTGTATGGCCCCACTTTCCTATCCATGTCTTTTAAGTGTCCTCTGGCAGCTCATTTCATATACCCACCACCATCTGTGTGAAAAAGTTGCCCTTCATGTTCCTATTAAATATTTCTCCTCTCACCTTAAACCTATTCCCTCTGATTCTTGATTCCCCTACTCTGGGTAAAATATACCTCAGTAAAAGGTGCATACAGTCCATCTATTCCCCTCATGGTCTCGTACACCTCTATCAGATCACTCCTCATCCTCTTTCTGTCCAAGGAATAAAGTCATAGACTGCCCAATCTCTCCCTATAGTTCAGGCCCTCAACTCCTGCTAACATCCTCGTAAATCTTCTCTGCACTTGTTCCAACTTAACATCTTTCCTTACAGCAGGGTGACCAAAATTGAATGCAATACTCCAAATGCAGCCTCACCATCATTTTCTACAACTTTAACAAGACATCCCAATTTCTATTCTCAATACCCTGACTGATGAAGGCCAATGAACCATAGAAACATATAAAATAGGTGCAGGAGTAGGCCATTTGGCCCTTCGAGCCTGCACCGCCATTCAATCTGATCATGGCTGATCATCCAAGTCAGTATCCCGTACCTGCCTTCTTTCCATACTACCTGATCCCTTTAGCCACAAGGGCCACATCTAACTCCCGCTTAAATATAGCCAATGAACTGGCCTCAACTACTTTCTGTGGCAGAGAATTCCACAGATTCACCACTCTCTGTGTGAATTTTTTTTTCTCATCTCGGTCCTGAAAGTCTTCCCCTTTATCCTTAAACTGTGACGCCTTGTTCTGGACCTCCCCAACATCGGGAACAATCTTCCTGTATCTAGCCTGTCCAACCCCTGAAGAATTTTGTAAGTTTCTATATGATCCCCCCTCAATCTTCTAACTTCTAGTGAGTACAAGCCGAGTCTATCCAGTCTTTCTTCATATGAAAGTCCTGCCATCCCAGGAATCAGTCTGGTGAACCTTCTCTGTACTCCCTCTAGGACAAGAACGTCTTTCCTCAGATTAGGAGACCAAAACTGTACGCAATATTCCAGGTGTCGTCTCACCAAGGCCCTGTACAACTGCAGTAGAACCTCCCTGCTCCTATACTCAAATCTTTTTGCTCAAAACCAAAAGCCTTCTGTGACACCACTTTCAAGGAACTATGTACCTTGACTCCGAGATCCCATCTTTTGGCCAGATACACAACGATTAGGAAACTCAATGGCTACTGGAAACTGTTTTGCACTACAGAGGCATTGAAAAACATTAATTAACAAAAAAGTGTTGAGGAATATGGGAATGGGATTATGTGCTGTACAGGTTGTTTGCACGGACTGCACATGCTAAATTGCTTCCCTACTTCCAGTCCACTTCCTTTGAATTCCTCATTTCACATGATTGTATAAATTAGAAATCGACCACTCAGCTCCTTGAATCTGCTCCGCCATTTAATAAGATCATGATTCAACTCTGAAGCAGTTCTCCTCTCTCTGACTCTGGAGAAAATAGGTGGCATTTTGGGTCGAGACCCTTCTTCAGACAGAGTCAGGGGAAAGATAAATGAGAGATAGACGGCGATAAAGAGAGATACAGAACAAATGGAAGAAAGATATGCAAAAAAGTAGTGATGATCAAGGAAACGGTCCATTGTGGGCGAGGTGAAAACAAGTTATAGACAATGAAACTCACCAGGACAACAGTGAAATTAGTGCAATGACTAGGGTGGGGGAGGGAGGGAAAGAGAGGGGATGCAAGGGTTTCTTGAAGTCAGAGAAATCAATATTCATACCACTGGTTTGTAAGCAGCCCAAGCAAAATATGAGGTGCAGTTCCTCCAATTTGCATTTGGCCTCACTCTGACAGTAGAGGTGGCCCAGGACAGAAAGGTCAGTGTGGGAATGGGAAGGTGAGTTAAAGTGTTTGGCAACTGGGAGATCATGTTGGCCCAGGCGGATGGAGTGATGGTGTTCAGCGAAGTGATCGCCCAATCTACGTTTGGTTTCATCGATGTATAAGAGTCCACACCTGGAACAATGTATATAGTAGATACGGTTGGAGAAGGTGCAAGTGAACATCTGCCTAACCTGAAAGAATCGTCAGGGTTTCTGGACAGAGTCGAGGGAGAAGGTATAGGGACTGTGCCTTTGCTCTAGCTGTGTCACTCTGACCGTTCTCTAACTAGTTCCTCAAGAAACCCATTGACATGGTACTAACCCGATGCAGATTTCTTGCATTCACACAGGTAAATCTGGGCACTATATCTTCACCTGCTGCACCGTGACAGTTTTAGTAACGTTTAGGGAATTTGTTGGAGTAGACCAGGAGCACAACTGCATTTAGTAAATGGTATATGCTATAACCATTGTGTGTCAATGGTGGACGGAATGAAATTTTAGGGCACAGCAGGAGTGCAAAGGAAGGCGGTTGCTTTGATCTGGATAGTGTTGAGGTTCTCAAGTGTTTTTGGAGTGGGATTCATCCAAACTAGTGATGAGCAAACCATTGCACTCTGGACTTGTACTTTGGAAAGACTTCAGGCAGTCAGACACCTACCCTCTGACATGCCATCATAGCTATTATTGTACTGACCGAGTATATGAAGGAAGCTGGGAAAGTCAAGGATAGCCATCAATACTTATCAATTGATGGCTGTGTGTTACCTGGACGTTCTCACACACGGGCAGAGGTGGAGGACGACAAATGGAATTAAACGTTGTGCAATTAGCAAATATCCCCACTTATGGCCCCGCGATGCGAAGATCCTTAGCCTGCCAATCAGCTAGTTCCTTTCCCCTTCTCTGTCTGCTCATCTCCCACCCCTCAACCCTCAGTTTCCCATTTCCTTCCCCACCCTCCCTATTCCCTTACATCCACTATCCCTCTCTTCGATTCTACATCTTCAGTGCCTCAGACGTCCTTCTCAGATTCCACATCTGCTCTTTTTGATTTCACTTTACCTCCAGCCTTTGTTACTATCTGCACCTATCTGCCAATAATCCCACCTCACCTGAATCCACGTATCACTTGCTAGTTCTTGCCCCGACCCCTTCCCTTCGCTTCTCTCTACCAGCTTTCTCGCCTTTATCAGCCTGAAGAAGATTGGTTTCCCGACCCAAAACGTCACCTGTTGTTTTCCCTCCACAGATGCCACCTGGCCTACTGAGTTCCTCCAGCACTTTGTGCTTTATTCAGGGTCACTGGTAAAGACGGTTTGGCCTAGGACACAAGGAACACCACTCTGAGGAAGCCCAGCAGTGTTGTCCAGAGCAAAGATGGGTAACCTCCAATAATCACCACCATTCTCCTTCAGGCTAGATAAACACCAGCCTTCATTCCATTGCACACTCGCGCTGCTACTTTAGACTTTGCCGAAAGTACACGTTGCCCACTTGCAGCATCACAGGAACCATTGACATTACACAAACATTTCCTGCATTCTTGGTTCCTGAGCCACTAAATAATGCAGATTCAGCATTTCAGTCGAATTCTACCAGTTCGCCTCTGCCACATTCTGCTACAAGAAGGCAGACACCATGCAGGACCTTTTAGCCTGAAGGGCCTTGACAGAGGATGAGTCCTTATCCACCACTTTCCCCAGCTGTCGAAGCAATGGCAGGGTGGGTAGAGTTGCTCTTTCACAGGGACCCAGGTCAGATCCCGATCTCGGGTGCTGCCTGTGTGGAGTTTGCCCATTTGGATTGTGATTGTGTGGGTTTCCACAAGGTGCCTTGGTTTCCTCTGCGTGTGGCCTCTGTAAATGCCCCTAGGTGTGTAGTAAGGATGCAAAAATGGTATAACATGGAATTAGTGTAAACAGATCAATGGTCAGCATGGATTTGGTGGCCGATGGGCTTGTTTCCGTGCTGTATCTTTAAATAAATAAACATTTGATGTTTCAGTCTGGCAGACCAAACCCAGTTTCAATCTGGCAGATTTTATGGTTTATTATAATTAAATAGTTTAAGGGATTTTAATAAAATGGTTGCTGTTAAGAGTTTTGCATTTTTGCCAGAAGCAGATTTGGATCTATAGCACGGCAAAGACAGAAATGCTCATAGTGCCACATTTCCGACATGCTTAGAAAACGATAAAAGTACAACAGCTGTAATTTCACAAGTTCAACCCAAACTCAACTCCAGACTCAGCTTCAAGAGATAGACAGTGGTAACCACATCCTTGGCGACTTGATTTAAAAGGTCTTGTGTGAAGTCAGGAGCTAATCTCATAAACGTGTTAGCTTGCTGCCGTCAAGGGGGTGCTAAAATGATGGGAGAGAACGCCACCTACTGCACAGGAGCTGCATGGCTGTACTGTGATGCTGTGCTGCATTGGAGCTTAGGTACTCATGCTGATTCACTGCAGAAATCTTAAGGGCGGTAAGATTAGTGGCTGGCATCTATCCATGTTAAGTTTGTATGTCCCATCATGACCCAAGGTTTACTTTAGTGCAACTCAATTTAAAACAAAAAGCAAAATTCAAAGGAATTAAATTTTATTAAACATCGCAATAACAGGATTCTTTATTTACAACAGCATTATTTAACATCAAGTAAGCAAATGACATCAGCAAAAGCAATATTAGTTAACAACTTGCATAAATGTATTTAATTTCTTTGAATATACCTAAATTGGCATAGAATGCTCACAATAAGGATACAAAAATGGATGCCTGAAGAAAAAAAAAAGGTGTTTAGTGTGAACTAAAAAAAAAAATACATCTCTGAACTTGCAAACACTGTAAGCCTTCTGCTGAAGAACCTTACTTTACATATTGCTTAGAATTTGCAATTTGCCAATATACACCACTCAGAGACTTGGGGGAGAAAATGAACATTTTACAAATAGTGCCCCACTACTGACCACAAAAGGAACAAAGTAACATTGAAAAAAAAAACTAAGCAATAATCATGGGTCCATATTGCAGTAGGCAACCATTATTTCTAATTATCTGACAAAAAAAATTAATAACTGATGACACATCCAAAAATTTTACACAATTCACTATACAAACAATATAATACAACAAACAGCTGCTAGGAATATACAGGACATAAAAACATATCTAAGGCATTATGCTAAGTTATAGCATTTGAGGTTCCTGCACTGTACTAAGAAATTGACAGATCTTACAAAACAAAGTCAAGCTCTAAATGAAAAAGTAGACGGGATTTGCCTATCAAATTGAAAATCCATAGAATTGTTTGTGCAGAGAATTTGTCTGCATCCAGTCAACAATCAACTGTGTAGAAATACTATAAAATGATGTTGAACCACACCAACACACCATGGCTTAGCTGTATTTTAAAATCAACTCAGTGAAATCTTTGGATTTTGCAAACGGAGTCGTATCGCCTTGCTTGTTTGCAATGTACAGCACTACATAGTTCTTAAATGTTAGTTTTGATTCCATACTTTGTTAGAGGAAAAATGTTATGATTGAACATAATGCAATCAGAGAGATTTTGCTTCCCAATGAAAGTAGCTCCCATGATCCTCTTCCCAAGAGAGTAGACCTTTAAGCATTCAAATTTAGAGAAGATATAAATTTGGGTTACAGTGCACAGAGTTTAAATGATCATGTGAAACAAACATACCATAACCTTCAGAGTTCTGTGTTTTAATCTTTTGGCTCTGTAGGCAACTACACAGTGGTTATTTGCAAAATTCCAACAGTAACACACCCAGTCATAAACCATATATTTTAAATTAAAGCAGATACAAAATAGGATAAATACTGAAAACTTATTAGATTATTACATGATGTTCCCATAGACATAAATGCAAAGGTCTAGGCTCTAAATGCTTGCAAAATTAATTGCCTGCATTTCAGAAAACTTTACTAATTGACAGCAGTATTTACATAAAGCTATATACCAAAGCAATCTGAACACACAGAAAGAATACATTTCTTTATCAAATGAACAATCTGCAGCTGAGATGTGGCAGCTCACCTTTCTAAAAGCAACTGTTGAGGCAAAAACAGGTCTGCATTCAGTGTCTGTACAGTGATCAATATGATCAGTGTGGGTTTTGGGCTTTAAATGACAGCATGCTCCATACAGCCTGACACACAAGCACAGAGGTATCAGGACTCAGAATGTTACAGCTCAAGAGAGAAGCTATGTAATAAAACACCCACTTCCAACCCATTTAACAAATTTTCCAATGTATTCATAATATTAGACTGAGAGAAGCTACATGGACCCGAGTAGCAGTTTGGAGTTTTGGCATGATATTTGCATGTTTTGAAAATCTAAAAATGGTTGCAAAATATCTATCAGAAGAGCCAGTCAAGTTACTGGCCTTATAAATGCTACTGAAACAGGCTTGTTCACTACCTATCAAGGCATCATGATTCTTTATTTACAAAATAAACCAGAGACACTGCTGCTAAGGTATCTAATGTAATACTGTAGTACCTCACATTAAATCAGCAGCATAAGAATTTTACTTCATCAAAATTCTACAAGTGTGTAAAACATAATGCTCTCAAGTAAGTTATTGCTTGGTTACATACAGGCTCTTATATACAGTGCCCTCCATAATGTTTGGGACAAAGATCCATTCTATATATATTTGCCTCTGTACTCCACAATTTGAGATTTGTAATAGAAAAAAAATCACATGTGGTTAAAGTGCACATTGTCAGATTTTATAAAAGGCCATTTTTATACATTTTGGTTTCAACATGTAGAAATTACAGCAGTGTTTATACAGAGTCTCCCCCATTTCAGGGTAACATGTTTGGGACACATAGCTTCACAGGTATTTGTAATTGTTCAGGTGTGTTTAATTGCCTCCTTAATGCAGTGCTCTCAGCACCTAGTCTTTCCTCCAGTCTTTCCATCACCTTTGGAAACTTTTATTGCTGTTTATTAACAATGAGGACCAAATTTGTGCCAATGGAAGTCAAAGAAGCCATTATGAGACAGAGAAACAAGAATAAAAGTTATAGAGACATCAGCCAAACCTTAGGCTTACTGAAATCAACTGTTTGGAACATCACTAAGAAGAAAGAGAGCACTGGTGAGCTTACTAATCGCAAAAGGACTGACAGGCAAAGGAAGATCCCCGCAGCTGATGACAGAAGAATTCTCTCTATAATAAATTAAAAAAAACAAACACCTGTGGACAGATCAGAAACACTCTTCAGGAGTGGATTTGTCAATGACCACTGTCCGCAGGAGACTTCATGAACAGAAATAGAGGCTACACTGCAAGATGCAAACCACTGGTTAGCCGCAAAAATAGGATGGCCGGGTTACAGTTTGCCAAGAAGTACTTAAAAGAGCAACCACAGTTCTGGAAAAATTTCTTGTGGACAGATGAGATGAAGATGAACTTGTATAAGAGTGATGGCAAGTGCAAAGTATGGAGGAGAGAAGGAACTACCCAAGATCCAAAGCATACAACCTCATCTGTGAAACGGTGGTGGGGGTGTTATGGCCTGGGAATGTGTGGCTGCTGAAGGTACTGGCTCACTTATCTTCATTGCTGATATAACTGCTGATGGTAGTAGCATAATGAATTCTTAAGTGTAAAGACACATCCTATCTGCTCAAGTTCAAACAAATGGCTCAAAATTCATTGGCTGGCATTGGCAAGCTAAAAAAATGGTCAATTCTTGAGTGGTAAGTCAATCACCCAATCTGAACCCAATTGAGCATGCCTTTAAATACCAAAGAGAAAACTGAAGGGGACTAGCCCCAAAAACAAGCATAAGCTAAAGATGGCTGCAATACAGGCCTGGCAGACCATCACCAGAGAAGACACCCAGCAACTGGTGATGTCCATGAATCACAGACTTCAAGCAGTCATTGCATGCAGAGAAGATGCAACAAAATACTAAACATGACTACTTTCATTTACATGACGTTGCTGTGTCCCAAACATTATGGTGCCCTGAAATGGGGGGACTATGTATAAACACTGCTGTAATTTCTACATGGTGAAACCAAAATGTATAAAAATGGCCTTTATTAAATCTGACAATGTGCACTTTAACCACATGTGATTTTTTTCCTATTACAAATCCCAAATTATGGAGTATAGAGGCAAATAAATAAATTATGGGTCTTTGTCGCAAACATTATGGAGAGCACTGTAGCTAACTGCTTTCCAAAAGTCATCGCATCTTATTTTTTACAAAATACTGTACCATATGAAAATGTTATGGCTGTTTGTGTTCTCTTATCTGATCCTAGATCTACATAATTTTGCTTTTTGAAACTGCCGCTGACTTTAGGAAATTGTAATGAAGCACTGGGTTTCTGAAGCTTATAAAACAGTCCGTCCTCTCAGCACAATAAAACTGCATTGAACAATTAGTTTAGAATAATAGGCTAGACGAGTCTGTAATACATTTAAATTTTATGTCTCACAATGCAAGCATTACTATCCCATGCATAAACTCAACTAAACACACCAGAAGCAAAGTCATGAGTGTAAAGTCATGAATTTAATAGTTATAACAATCTGGTCTAATATGCATGATAGGATAGCATTGTTGGAACTAAACTGCATTGAATACTTAGCCTCGATGGAACCGCCGACATTGTAGTATTTGGTATATTGTGTGAGTAAATGTCACATTATATCTGCTTAATTCTTCAAAGCCAAAAGCTTTTTAATGTCTACATAACAAATGCAGTATGGAAAAGGCCCATGCCCACACACGAAAAGGAAACTCAACAAACTCTTAATAAATTCCAAATCTATTCACAATTGTCACTAGAATGAGTAGCCCAAGATACATTTGCTCAGAATTCTGTATTAAGAGTAAAAACCACATGACTTGATAACAGAAATGCAATAAACCAGGTAATGCAAATATTGGTTATGCACACAAGATGGTATGCACCATTTAATGAGTTTATTGTAAAATGTTGATCCAAGTTTTACGTGCATGACTTGTAGTAGAAGCTCCTGCTCTTTGTATAGTTCGGTCCCAAACCAATTGATTGTTCAGGGACAATTAAAGAGTATAAAAAATATTAGATTAGTAATACTTTGCTAGATTAGAGATGCAACATTAAATGATTATGAATCAGCAGTGAGGCCAGGCACAGGATGCCACCTATTTCAGAAATCCAGTAAAAAAAGTTATCCTGAAGATTCTCATTTCCGCATTATGTCTTAGCTGCCTGTATACCTGTGTTTGCTTCTATCAATGAAGATGAACAACTTATGACCTGAAGAACACATTGTACAAAATGGGAAAGCAAGGTACACCAAGAAAAGGAGAGAATACATTTGATCTTTGCTTCTGTTATTTTGCCATTGCAGAATGTTTTGAAAGAAAAAAAGTGGAGAAATCCTTAGCAAATGTCAGTGATGCTCCTGAACTCCACCCAGCACCCCAGCCTGTCTGTGGGAGACTGTGAATCATATTGCTCATCTCTGGTGGACAGAGATAAAGCCAGCAAATGAGAATGGTCTGCAAGAGGCCAACCTGTCATTTTGGGAAGGCCAATACTGTTGCCACTATGGTAAGAAGCACAACCTAAGAGAGGCAAACAGTAAGGCTCAGAAGAAGTGTAGATGGTGAAGGAGAGAAGGAAGCTGCCCTTCAGTTCCAAGGAGGCCAATTTCATGTAGGAATTTTTGTTGTCAGAATACCAGATGTTGCTCGGAGTACAGTAATGCAGACTGGGTGAATAACATGCACTTGCAATGAGGATATGACTACAAATTCCTGCCTTGTTTAAAGATGGATTATGCAGCTCGTGATGGGATTGAATTGGGGCTATGGGCTTTCCTGAGACAGTCCGATTGACTGAGAGAAATCTATTCTGCATTTTGGGCACGGGTAGGGACATAGGTCTCCATCGCTGATAGGTCGTGGGAACTAGCACGGAGATTTTACCTGAATGTGAATGAAAGAAAGTTATAAAAATGAGCCACAGATTTGGTAACCTTACTAGATCTGAAACATGGCAAGGATCAAAATGGTCTTATTTACTGCTATGTAATCGTTAAGATGATTTGGTAATTTTGTGTTTTCTGTCGACATGCAACAATTACTGTCAGATAAGTTATTCTAGTGTGAGAGGTGGGGCTCTACAGAGCTGATAGCGTTTAATAGGTAGCCTCAGTCTGCAGAGCCAAATGATTATAATATTTAAATGTAATGAAAAACAGTCAAAAATTTCATGCACCCTGGATATTGAGCCATGACTGCAGAACACACATGAAGAGCATGAAGAGATAATGCACCAAAACACCTTTGCTAACACACTAACAAACCACCAGGTCTATTCCCCATTTGGTTTCATGTCAAACATAAAAACAATTTCATATTCCATTTAGATACCTTCCAAACCAAATTCTTTATTCTTACATTATTCAGCTTACTGGTAAGTTTATTTATATTCACAGCAGAACCTTTTAAAGAAAGGCTTCATTTCTAAATACTGTTGAAGGGAAACATGGCTGAAAGCCTGCACACTGGATTAAATAGCAGAAAAGTCAGCAACCACTGAAGATCAAAAAAAAGCGCAAAGAGCTGATCATTCTGCAAAACGACGATAGAAATACATTCATCGGACAAGGTTCAAAGCCGATGTCAATCTGTTGTGAGGACAGACTTAAGTCACACTTATGGTGAATGCAATTAATGGACAAAGCAACTTCGGTAGGCAAGTACATTGCTACTAAGGAGCCTGTCTCTGTTAGCAACACTTGTAACAGGAATTTCTCTGAGACTGGCTGAGAGTTCAATTGGCTGCTGCACTTCTCTTGGCTTGATCTGGTGGAGCTTGTTTGTTGGTATAATTGTTACCACCTAAATGTTGACCTTGCACTGTACATCAGCAAGCACGTGGACCTTCTGGACCTAGTTGAAGACAGGAGGAATAGCAATCCAGAGGGTCAGCAATATTTCTGCAAGATTGAAAAGCATGAAATACATTTTTAATTAACAGAAACAAGACACAATATACCATTATAAAGAGTAAAAGCAGTGGTTTCAGAACAGTAAGCGACTTGAGAAACCAACTATATTTTCAGGTCTTTATGCTTTTTTTAGACATTTATTAAAAACAGTTTATAATACCATATAATAATCTTTCCAATTGCTTGAATTATTATGCTCAAATCATTTAAAAAAAACCTCAATGATATTAAAACATTTACAGTACATTCATTATGTGCAGTATACACTTGATATTCTTATTTTACATTTCTTGCTTTGTGTCCTAGTTAAGGATATGTGCAGGAGCAGTCAAGGAGCTAACAAGCCAACGCTGGATAAACAATTTTACAGTTTAAATGTTTAAAATACAACATTTTTAGTCAACTCGTCCCTGCTTTAAAAAAAACTATAGACTGAATTGAATGGATTTTTAAAAAACAAGATTGAGTTTTGACTTCTTGCTTTTACTATTCACTATTAGTTAGTTAATAAATCTCAGTTGTACTAATGGAACACAATTAATTATGTATTGCAACTTGTTATTGTAGCACTCTTGCAATAAATCTTTCCTCCTAAAATAAAAAAAAAGTTTAATTCACATCAGCAGTAACAACTATCATCCAAAAGGCAAACCGTGTGCTAAATATTTAATGTTATCTGTTGTTTTAAGATTTGTAATTTGGCAATAAAAGCCGCTAACACAATAATATCCCACCATGCATTGGTGAAGCTTGGCTTCAATTCAACTTAGATAGAGGAGATAAAATGACCTCTTTTATTCAAATGCAAATTAACTAGAATTTATTTACGAAATTAATCCATAGGACAATTTTTTTTTTTTTTAAATGGCGCGGCATTCCAGTCGCCGTCGTGGCAGCTCTGCGAAAACCGTGTGTATTTTTAACTTTCATGTTCCTTTTTAACTTATTTCTAAGTTCTAACTCCCTAGTACTAACGAAGTATGGCAGGGAAACTAATCTTAAATCTAAACTATAGCGCAAACGGAGACTTTTTAAACGCTGAAAATTCCGCAGGCATTGTCACTTTTCATTTCAATGTACATCTCGTATGTGTATGTGACGAATAAACTTGACTTGAAATGAGCAATTTCAGATAGACTATCGGGATGAGGAATGATCCAATCCTCACTTTGGAGTTGTGCTGAAAGAGAGTCACTGCATGTATGATGCTTCTTCCTATTCCTGCCATCTATGAGGCAGGACCTCCCAGTTGCCAAACACTTTAACTCCCCTTCCCTTATGACCTTTCTGTCCTGGTCCTCATCCACTGTCAGTGAGGCCAAAGGCAAATTGGAGGATCACCTCATATTTTGCTTGGGCAGCTTGCAACATAGCGCTATGAGTATTGATTTCTCTAAATTCAAGTAACCCTTGCATTCCCTCTCTCTCGGTCCCTCCCATACCCTAGTCATCCTACTAGTTTCACTGCCGTCCTGCTGAATTTCACCTTTTCACTTTCTAGTTTTACTCGTTATAACTTTCGTCACAGCAACACTGGACCATTGTGGTCTCCACCTTTCCTTGATCATTTTAATACAAAAGCACTAGTAGAGAATACAAATAACTCTGAACTTTATAAACCATATCTGCGGGTGACAAGACATAAGAAATAACTAAAAAGTGACCAGAAATAAAACCTATATATAGGATTTATTTAAAGAGCATTAAGATTTAAATTCTTAAGATTATACATAACATCAGCATAATATGTACTACAAATCTATGCTGATATAGTCAAGGGTTTTACAGGGTTATAAACTGGGCATTAGATGATGTACATTAGGTCCAAGAATTAATTGTGCACTTGTAAAACTAATTACCTTGTGATTCAGCCACGTCTCTTAACTGAATAACCACTTAAATAATTTATCTACTTCATAATAATCTCAAAGTACGCTTATTGCGACTTTAATTGCATTTGGGTAGTCATGGTACTTAATGTGAAGATACTGTGCCCTCAATAATGTTTGGGACAAAGACCCATCATTTATTTATTTGCCTCTGTACTCCACAATTTGAGATTTGTAATAGAAAAAAATCACATGTGGTTAAAGTGCACATTATCAGATTTTATTAAAGGGTATTTTTACACATTTTGGTTACACCATGTAGAAATTACAGCTGTGTTTATACATAGTCCCCATCCCCCCATTTCAGGGCATCATAATATTTGGGACACATGGCTTCACAGATATTTGTAGCTGCTCAGATGTGTTTAATTGCCTCCTCAATGCAGGTATAGTCTTTCCTCCAGTCTTTCCATCACCTTTGGAAACATTTATTGCTGTCTATCAACATGAGGACCAAAATTGAGTCAAAGAAGCCATTATGAGACTTAGAAACAAGATTAAACTATTAGAGACATCAGCCAAACAAAAGGCTTACTAAAATCAACTGTTTGGAACATCATTAAGAAGAAACATAGAAAATAGGTGCAGCAATAGGCCATTCGGCCCTTCGAGCCTGCACCGCCATTCAATATGATCATGGCTGATCATCCAACTCAGTATCCTGTACCTGCCTTCTCTCCATACCCCCTGATCCCTTTAGCCACTAGGGCCACATCTAACTCCCTCTTAATTATAGCCAATGAACTGGCCTCAACTACCTTCTGTGGCAGCGAATTCCACAGATTCACCACTCTCTGTGTGAAAAATGATTTTCTCATCTTGGTCCTAAAAGACTTTCCCTTATCCTTAAACTGTGACCCCTTGTTCTGGACTTCCCCAACATCGGGAACAATCTTCCTGCATCTAGTCTGTCCAACCCCTTAAGAATTTTGTAAGTCTCTATAAGATCCCCCCTCAATCTTCTAAACTCTAGCTTGTACAAGCCAAGTCTTTCTTCATATGAAAGTCCTGCCATCCCAGGAATCAGTCTGGTGAACCTTCTCTGTACTCCCTCTATGGCAAGAATATCTTTCCTCAGATTAGGAGACCAAAACTGTATGCAATACTCCAGGTGTGGCCTCACCAAGACCCTGTACAACTGCAGTAGAACCTCCCTGCTCTTATACTCAAATCCTTTTGCTATGAATGCTAACATACCATTCGCTTTCTTCACTGCCTGCTGAACCTGCATGGCTACTTTCAATGACTGCTGTACCATGTCACCCAGGTCTCGTTGCATCTCCCCTTTTCCTAACCGGCCACCATTCAGATAAGAGTCTACTTTCCTGTTTTTGCCACCAAAGTGGATAACCTCACATTTATCCACGTTATACTGCATCTGCCATGCATTTGCCCATTCACCCGACCTATCCAACTCACCTTGCAGCCTCCTAGCATCCTCCTCACAGCTAACACTGCCCCCCAGCTTCGTGTCATCCGCAAACTTGGAGATGTGGCATTCAATTCCCTCATCCAGATCATTAATATATATTGTAAATAGCTGGGATCCCAGCACTGAGCCTTGCGGTTCCCCACTAGTCACTGCCTTCCATTCTGAAAAGGACCCGTTTACTCCTACTCTTTGCTTCCTGTCTGCCAGCCAGTTCTCTATCCACAGCAATACTGAACCCCCAACACCCTGTGCTTTAAGTTTGTATACTAATCTCTTATGTGGGACCTTGTCGAAAGCCTTCTGAAAGTCCAGATATAACACATCCACTGGTTCTCCCTTATCTACTCTACTAGTTACATCCTCGAAAAATTCTACAAGATTTGTCAGACATGATTTACCTTTCATAAATCCATGCTGACTTTGTCCAATGATTTCACCACTTTCCAAATGTGCTGCTATCCCATCTTTAATAACTGACTCTAGCATTTTCCCCACTACCGATGTTAGACTAACTGGTCTGTAATTCCCCGTTTTCTCTCTTCCTCCCTTTTTAAAAAGTGGGGTTACATTAGCACCCTCCAATCCTCAGGAACTAGTCCAGAATCTAAAGAGTTTTGAAAAATTATCACTAATGCATCCACTATTTCTGGGTCTACTTCCTTAAGTACTCTGGGATGCAGCCTATCTGGCCCTGGGGATTTATCGGCCTTTAATCCATTCAATTTACCTTCCTGGCTAACCTGGATTTCACTCAGTTCCTCCATCTCATTTGACCCCCGATCCCCTGCTATTTCCGGCAGATTATTTATGTCTTCCTTAGTGAAGACAGAACCAAAGTAGTTATTCAATTGGTCTGCCATGTCTTTGTTCCCCATAATCAATTCAACAGTTTCTGACTGCAAGGGACCTACATTTGTTTTAACTAACCTTTTTCCCTTCACATATCTATAAAAACATTTGCACTCAATTTTTATGTTCCCTGCCAGTTTTCTTTCATAATCTATTTTCCCTTTCCTTTGTCCTCCTCCGCTGGACTCTGAATTTCTCCCAGTCCTCTGGTAGGCTGCTTTTTCTGGCTAATTTGTATGCTTCATCTTTTGTTGATACTATCCCTAGTTTCCCTTGTTATCCACGGATGCACTATCTTCCCTGATTTATTCTTTTGCCAAACTGGGGTGAACAATTGTTGTAGTTCATCCATGCAGTCTTTAAATGCCTTACATTCATATCCACCGTCAACTCTTTAAGAATTACTTACCAGTCTATCTTGGCCAATTCACATCTCATACCCTCAGTTACCTTTCTTTAAGTTCAGAACCCTTGTTTCTGAATTAACAATGTCACTCTCCATCCTAATAAAGAACTCAACCATATTATGGTCACTCTTGCCCAAGGGGCCACGCACAACAAGACTGCTAACTAACCCTTCCTCATTACTCAATACCCAGTCTAGAATAGCCTGCTCTCTCGTTGGTTCCTCTACATATTGGTTTAGAAAACTATCCCGTATACATTCCAAGACATCCTCTTCCTCAGCATCCCTACCAATTTGATTCACCCAATCTATATGTAGAATGAAGTCACCCATTATAACTGTTTTACCTTTGTTGCACGCATTTCTAATTTCCTGTTTGATGCCATCCACAACTCCACTACTACTGTTAGGTGGCCTGTACACAACCCCCACTAGCGTTTTCTGCCCCGTAGAGTCTTTCGCAGCTCTACCCATATTAATTCCATTCCTCCAAGCTAATGTCCTTCCTTTCAATTGCGTTAATCTCAATAGAATTCTCTAACCTCTTCTCTAGCCACACACTCATCTCCCTGCTACCTTCGGGTAGAAGGTACAGGAGCCTGAAGACTGCAACAACCCGTTTTAGGAATAGCTACTTCCCCACAGCCATCAGGCTATTAAACTTGGCTCGGAACTCTGAACATTAATATCCCTCCATCTGTTATTTGCACTTTATTAATTTATTAATTCATGTGTGTATTTACGTATATAATTGTAGTCAATGCCTACTATGTTCTGTTGTGCTATGCAAAGAAAGATTTTCATTGTCCTGTCAGGGACACATGACAATAAACTCTTTTGACTTTGACTTGACTTGGCTGACCAGCAACGCTACCCCACCTCATTTTCCTTTCTGTCTATCCCTCCTGAATATTGAATATCCCTGGATGTTCAGCTCCCAGCCTTGGTCACCCTGGAGCCATGTCTCCGTGATACCAACTATATCATATTCAACAATAACTATCTGCACATTCAACTCGTCCACCTTATTACGAATGCTCCTTGCATTGAGACACAAAGCCTTCAGGCTTGTTTTTACAACGCTCTTTCCCCTTATACAATTATGTTTAAAAGTGGCCCTTTTTGATTTTTGCCCTGGATTTTTCTGCCTGCCACTATTACTTTTCACCTTGCTACCTATTGCTTCTACCCTCATTTTACACCCCCTGTGTCTCTCTGCTCATGCTCCCATCCCCCTGCCACATTCGTTTAAATCCTCCCTGACAGCACTAGCAAACACTCCCCCAAGGACATTGGTTCCATTCCAGCCCAGGTGCAGACCGTCCTGTTTGTACTGGTCCCACCTCCCCCAGAACTGGTTCCAATGCCCGAAAAGAAAGAGAGCACTGGTGAGCTTACTTATCGCAAAGGGACTAGCAGTCCAAGGAAAACCTCCACAGCTGATGACAGAAGAATTATCTCTATAATAAAGAAAAATCCCCAAGCACCTGTCTGACGGATCAGAAACACTCTTCAGGAGTCAGATGTGATTTGTCAATGACCACTGTCCACAGAAGACTTCATGAACAGAAATACAGAGGCTACACTGCAAGATGCAAACTACTGGTTTGCTGCAAAAATAGGATGGCCAGGTTACAGTTTGCCAAGAAGAATTTAAGACAGCAACCACAGTTCTGGAAAAAGGTCTTGTGGACAGATGAGACGAAGATTAACTTATATCAGAGTGATGGCAAGAGCAAATTATGGTGGAGAGAGGAACTGCCCAAGATCCAAAGCATACCACCTCATCTGTGAAACACGGTGGTGGGGGTGTTATGGCCTGGGCATGTATGGCTGCTGAAGGTACTGGCTCACTTATCTTCATGAATGATACAACTGCTGATGGTAGTAGTAAAATTAATTCTGAAGTGTATACACATCCTATCTGCTCAGGTTCAAACAAATGCCTCAAAACTCATTGGCCAGTGGTTCATTCTACAGCGAGACAATGATTCCAAACATACTGCTAACGCAACAAAGGAGTTTTTCAAAGCTAAAAAATGGTCAATTCTTGAGTGGCCAAGTCAATCACCTGATCTGAACCCAATTGAGCATGCCTTTTATATGCTGCAGAGAATATATCCCCCAAAACAAGTATAAGCTAAAGATGGCTGCAATACAGGCCTGGCAGAGCATCACCAGAGAAGACACCCAGCAACTGGTGATGTCCATGAATCACAGACTTCAAGCAGTCATTGCATACAAAGGATATGCAACAAAATACTAAACATGACTACTTTCATTTACATGACATTGCTGTGTCCCAAACATTATGGTGCCCTGAAATGGGTGAGGGGACTATGTATAAACACCACTGTAATTTCTACATGGTGAAACCAAAGTGTATAAAATTGGCCTTTATTACAATCTGACAACGTGCACTTTAACTACATGTGATTTTTTTGGAGTACGAGGCAAATAAATAAATGATGAGTCTTTGTCCCAAACATTATGGAGGGTACTGAATATTAAGAGCTAAAAGCCAATCAGAATGCTCAGTGGAAGTGTACTACTTATATGATGCTCATGTGTCTACAAACTCTGTAAAAACATTTAGCAAAACAGAACATCCATGACACAGAGGATACGTTACTCACACTATAAAATCTGAATGTGATTAAGTTTACAAGTTCCCCCCACCCTCCCTGACAAATTGAACATAAAATAGCATTTTGAGGCTTAACTGCATTTGCACATTTTGCTTGGTAGTTAATTAAATATAGCCCAAAACGACCAACATTTTGGCTCTTTCAGGTAAACAGGTAACTTTTTTTCACAAACTCTACTAATTTTATCAATATTCTTTGACTGCTGGAAATCTTACTGCCCTGAAAACCACAGGTCAGATCCTGAAATTCACCCATTTACCCTACCTCCTATGCCAAGTACAGATTTTGAACTTCCAAATCTGCTTCATGCATGTACAATAGGTTATTTTTATAATTGGGCCTTTGTTATGCTAGTATGGACAAAGTAAAAAATAAACTGCCAATGTTATTAAACCATTAGCTCGTTTAACGTTTAAGTGATCATGGACAGGCTCAATGTCAATCATCAAAGTAATGCTTACTAAAAGAAAGTTTACCAATGTTCCCTGTGGATAGTCTCTCTCATTGTGTCAGGTTATGTGGTTTGAGCCACAATAATGAATATAGCAATTTACTATTACATTGGAACAATCCAGGTATTAAGTGAGGTTTGACAGAATTTTTCACAGTCCATCCACAAGCAATGTACAGTAGATCTTTGATAACCTTGCACATTCAGGATTTTGATTGGGCTGGAATGACTTACGGTCTAGATGACTAGATGTGATTATTATTAATATGCCAACACACTTTAAACTAGTTTTCTTTTTAAATGTTACACAGTATTGCAATAAATTAAACAGTTAAGCTGATCGGTTTAAAGAGTGTGCAGGAAACGTGGCAATACAGATTTATTAGAGTTGTGCTGCAATTAACAAATTTAAAAGAGGTTAAATGAAACAAGGTTTGTTTCCACCCATCACTTATCAGCTTCTGTCACAAAACATCTCCTCACCCACCCCAACCTGCTGCCATCACCTTATAATAGCTCCCTATCTGGTTCTACCTATCACCTACCACTCTCCACACTCCCTTTTCCCTTCTACATACTGGGCATCAGGATCTAATCTGGGTGCTGAGACGCATTAGCTCTACCTGTGTTCATTAACACAGTTTTAATTTTAATATTTGAGATTTTTAAACAAAATTCACTATGGCCTTGCATTATGTCTACGCAGACCTCCCACTCTCTCCAGTGGGACTGCTTATACTTCATTTCCTCTACACCATCCCAACGTTACTCAAGCAACGGAGATGGGGACATTATTTTTTCCCATTGCCAGTCTTAATATAAATAGTGTTTTCATGCGGTAATTTTTTTTCTCTTGCTAATTGTCACTTTATTTTTGAATAAGCCAAGCTCTGTTCTTTAAGTAGTTATTTACTCTGTGAGAGACATCACACTGAAGAACACACTAATCAATTTGGAGAGTGGGTGGGGAAAGGAGTGAGAAACAGTTTGGTTTTCATCTGCACATGTTCAGTAGAGTCAGTATTAAATACTGATTATACATGCTTGAGTTGACCTTCTCCGCCCAATGCTAGGAACTGAGACTGATGATTGGATTTGGCCAGTTTGAACCAGAGATCAAAGCAAAGACCATCCATATGTACACAAAAAGCTGGAGTAACTCAGCGGGTCAGGCAGCATCTCTGGAGAAAAGAAATAAATGACGTTTTTGGATAAGACCCTTCCGCAGTCCCTTCTTACACAAGGACCATCCAGAACAGTTACCCACTAGATAAATTAATTGAGCCACCAGTTGAAATGCAATAGACCAATAATGACTCTGATTATAAAAAAAGATGGAAGAAACCTGTCCCCCCCTCAGGTTCTTTGGACTCGTCACAGAAAATCTTCAAAGCCTGGTCCTAACTATCCATTACATAGAATTAACAAAGCAAATTAAAATTCTGTGCAATTTATTGTAACTGCATAAGGCAGTAATATAAGAAAAACTTTGCCTGATATCTGATTGTACAGTGCCCTCCATAATGTTTGGGACAAAGACCCATCACTTATTTAATTTGCCCCTGTACTCCACAATTTGAGATATGTAATAGAAAAAAATCACATGTGATTAAAGTGCACATTGTCAGATTTTATTAAAGGCCATTTTTATACATTTTGGTTTCAACATGTGTAAACTACAGCTGTGTTTATACATAGTTCCCCCATTTCAGGGCACCATAATGTTTGGGACAGATGCCTTCACAGGCGTTTGTAATTGCTCAGGTGTGTTTAAATGCCTCCTTAATGCGGGTATAAGAGAGCTCTCAGCACCTAGTCTTTCCTCCCGTCTTTCCATCACCTTTGGAAACTTTTATTGCTGTTTATCAACATGAGGACCAAAGTTGTGCCAAGGAAAGTCAAAGAAGCCATTATGAGACTGAGAAACATAAATAAAACTGTTAGAGACATCAGCCAAACCTTAGGCTTACAAAAATCAACCGTTTGGAACTTCATTAAGAAGAAAGAGAGCACTGGTGAACTTACTAATCGCAAAGGAACTTACAGGCCAAGGAAGATCTCCACAGGCGATGACAGAATAATTCTCTCCATAATAAAGAAAAATCCCCAAACACCTGACGGACAGATCAGAAACTCTTCAGGAGTAGATTTGTCAATGACCACTGTCCGCAGAAGACTTCATGTACAGAAATAGAGGCTACACTGCAAGATGCAAACCACTGGTTAGCTGCAAAAACAGCATAGCCAGGTTACAGTTTGCCAAGAAGTATTTAAAAGAGCAACCACTGTTCTGGATAAAGGTCTTGTGGACAGATGAGACAAAGATTAACTTGTATCAGAGTGATGACAAGAGCAAATTATGGTGGAGAGAAGGAACTGCCCAAGATCCAAAGCACACCACCTCATCTGTGACACACAGTGGTGGGGGTGTTATGGCCTGGGCATGTATGGCCGCTGAAGGTACTTCATGAATGATACAACTGCTAATGGTAGTAGTAAAATGAATTCTGAAGTGTATACACATCCTATCTGATCAAGTTCAAACAAATGCCTCAAAACTCATTGGCCGGCGGTTCATTCTACAGCAAGACAATGATCCCAAACATACTGCTAAAGCAACAAAGGAGTTTTTCAAAGCTACAAAATGGTCAATTCTTGAGTGGCCAAGTCAATCACCTTATAATGAACCCAATTGAGCATGCCTTTTATATGCTGAAGAGAACACTGCTGTAGTTTCTACATGGTGAAACCAAAATGTATAAAAATAGCCTTTATTCAAATCTGACAATGTGCACTTTAACCACATGTGATTTTTTCTATTACAAATCTCAAATTATGGAGTACAGAGGCAAATGAATAAATGATGGGTCTTTGGCCCAAACATTATGGAGGATACTGCAATTTAAAGTTACTGGCTACTGTACAGCAGTTGAAATGAAAAGCATTGCCTGCCTTTCATGGTAGCAGTTCCACCTTGCTCATAGGCAGTCAAAACCCTTTGAACACCCAAGTTAAAAGATTACTAAAAAATAAAATAAATAAATGAAACACTACCAAGTTTAACTAAAATCATCACAATATGGTAAAATAAGCCAAACATTTACTGATAGCTTATCCACATGATCCATGACTAGGGTTGCCAACTGTCCCATATTAGCCGGGGCATTTCGTATTTTGGGCTAAATTGGTTTGTTCCCATACGGGACCGCCCTTGTCCGGTATTTGACTGTTACTACACGGGTTAAGGGGACTGTCGGGTCGGAGCACCGCGTCCGGCCCTGCCTCACCCGTCCCGACGTAGTGCAGCAGCAGCGCCTCGCCCGTGGCCCCATCAGTTGGCAGCCCGGCCAGCTGTCCGACCTTCGGACCTTCGCTTACCGCCGACACCACCACCGCTCTTTCTCATGGCCGATCATTGGTTCACGAGTTGAATGGGGTGCCGGACTTTGCGCGCAACGTCGTGCATACCAAAACTCCTCAGCTGGCCCGCCGGCTGGGCTTTGTGTGCAGTCCAGCACCCGGGCAACTCATCATTCACCCAGCCACAGCCGTGTCGGTCAATGAATTGCTGTCAGGAATTTGTCCCGTATTTTGACCTTTTGTCCCTTATTTGGGAGTGAGAAAATTGGCAACCCTATCTATAACATTACTCAAATTAACTGGACCATTGATTACATCCCTGCCCCTCTAGTTCAAAGCACAAATCTGGTCACAAATATTCATGCCTTTGTCATACATGTTGTTGTTTGCTTGGTTAATGTTTGAGTCTTCCTGCAAAGGCTGATTGCAACTGTTTTCATTCCACATTTAATACTAGTACTCACTTTCATATTTGAAATGTTTTCCAATGCAAAGTATTTTGCTGATAATTCCTTTCATGACATTAAAATGCCATGCCTCTCTCTAGCCTTTGGCAAGACGCATTTGTTGAGATCTCAGCAACTTGGCTGCTGTTCCAAAATTGAGCTGTTAATGCACCAGCATTGAATTTCACTGATATTGGGAAAACACTGTCCATTTCTTACCTGTTCAGCACCCATAGAGGACAATCCTGATGTTGGCACAGAGGTCATTGAGGTCATGCTAATCTGCCCTGACATCTGATTCATGTTGTTCATACCAGCAGCATTGGTTGCCATAGAAACACTGATATTCATGTTGTTGCTGTACATGCTGGTGTTTGCCTGTTGTCCAAACTGTGGTGGGGACGGCTGTGAAAACATGCTATATTAGAAGAGGGGGAAAACAAAAATCATATATTAGATTAAGTACATTTCCCTAAAATTGTTACTACTTGGGTCAGTGAGATCTGCATCCAACAGGATCCCACTACAGGCCACATCTTCCCATCTCCCCACCTTTCTGCTTTCTGCAGAAATCGTTCCCTCCGCAACTCCCTGGTCAACTCATCCCTTCCCACCCAGTTCAACCCCTCCCCAGGTAATTTCCCCTGCAACCGCAGGAGATGCAATACCTGTCCCTTTACCTCCCCCCTTGACCATCCTAGGACCCAAACAGTCTTTCCAGGTAACGCAGAGGTTCACTTGCACTTGCTCCAACCTCATCTACTGTATCCGCTGTTCCAGGTGTCAACTCCTGTACATCAGTGATTCCAAGCACAGGCTCGGCGATTGTTTCGCTGAACACCTCTGCTCAATCCGCCTTAAATTTCCTAATCTCCCAGTTGCTCAGCACTTTAACTCCCCCTCCCATTCTGTCCTGTGCCTCCTCCATTGTCAGAGTGGGGCCTAGCGGAAATTGGTGGAACAGCACCTCATATTTTGCTTGGGTAGCTTACACCCCAGCGGTATGAACATTGACTTCTCCAATTTTAAATAGCCCTTGCTTTCCCTCTCTCTCTCCATCCCCTCCCCTTCCTAGTTCTCCCACCAGTCTTACTGTCTCCGACTACATTCTATCTCTGTCCCGCCAACGCCCACGTAACAAAGATGAGCGGGAAGCAAAAGGATTGGGTAATGTTTAAAGAGCAACAGAAGATAACTAAAAAGACAATACAGGGAGAAAAGATGAGGTACGAAGGTAAGCTAACCAAGAATATAAAGCAGGATAGTAAAAGCTTCTTTAGGTATGTGAAGAGAAAAAAAATAGTTAAAACCAAAGTTGGACCCTTGAAGGCCGAAAAAGATGAATTTATTATGGGGAGCAAGGAAATGACAGACGAGTTGAACAGGTACTTTGGATCCATATTCACAAAGCAGTACACAAACAATCTTCCTGATATAGTAGTGGCCAGAGGATCTGGGGTGACGGAGGAACTGAAGGAATCCACATTAGGCAGGAAATGGTGTTGGGTATACTGATGGGACTGAAGGCTAATAAATCCCCAGGGCCTGATGGTCTGCATACCAGGGTACCTAAGGAAGTGGCTCTAGAAATTGTGTATGCATTGGTGATAATTTTCCAATGTTCTATAGACTCAGGATCAGTTCCTGTGGATTGGAGGGTAGCTAATGTTATCCCACTTTTTAAGAAAGGCGGGAGAGAGAAAACGGAATTATGGACCAGTTAGCCTGACATCGGTGGTGGGGAAGATGCTGGAGTCAATTATAAAAGATGAAATAGCCGCACATTTGGATAGCAGTAACAGGATCGGTCCAAGTCAGCATGGATTTACGAAGGGGAATTTAAGCTTGACTAATCTTCTGGAATTTTTTGAGGATGTAACTAGGAAAATGGACAAGGGAGAGCCAGTGGATGTAGTGTACCTGGACTTTCAGAAAGAATTAGATAAGGACCCACATAGGAGATTTGTGGGCAAAATCAGGGCACATGGTATTGGGGGTAGAGTGCTGACATGGATAGAAAATTGACAGACAGGAAAGAAAGAGTAAGGATTAACAGGTCCCTTTCAGAATGGCAGGCTGTGACTAGTGGGGTACCCCAAGGCTTGGTGCTGGGACCGCAGCTATTTACAATATACATCCATGGTTTGGATGAAGGGGTTCAAAGTAACATTAGCAAATTTGCAGATGACACAAAGCTGGGTGGCAGTGTGACCTGTGAGGAGGATGCTATGAGAATGGAGGGCTACTTGGACAGGTTGGGGGAGTGAGAGGATGCATGGCAGATGACGTTTAATGTGGAGAAATGTGAGGTTATCCACTTTGGTAGCAAAAACAGGAAGGCAGATTACTATCTAAATGATGTCAAGTTGGGAAAAGGGGGAATACAGCAGGATATGGGGGTCCTTGTTCATCAGTCTATGAAAGTAAGCATGTAGGTACAGCAGGCAGTGAAGAAAGCGAATGGCATGTTGGCCTTTATAACAAGAGTCGTCGAGTATAGGAGCAAAGAGGTCCTTCCGCAGTTGTACAGAGCCCTAGTAAGACCACACCTGGATATTGTGTACAGTTTTGGTCCCCTAATTTGAGGAAGGACATTCTTGCTATTGAAGGAGTTCAGCGTAGGTTTACAGGGTTAATTCCCGGGATGGCGGGACTGTCCTATGTTGAGAGAATGGAGCAGCTGGGCTTGTACACTCTGGAGTTTAGAAGGATGAGAGGGGATCTTATTGAAACATATAAGATTGTTAAGGGTTTGGACACACTGGAGGCAGGAAACATGCTCCCGATGTTGGGGGAGTCCAGAACCAGAGGCCGCTTAGAATAAGAATAAGGGGTAAGCCATTTAGAACGGAGATGAGGAAACAATTTTTCTCACAGAGAATTGTGAGTGTGTGGAATTCTCTGCCTCAGAGGGCGGTGGAGGCCGGTTCTCTGGATGCTTTCAAGAGAGAGCTGGATAGGGCTCTTAAAGATAGCGGAGTCAGGGGATATGAGGAAAAGGCAGGAATGGGGTACTGATTGGGGATGATCAGCCATGATCACATTGAATGGCGGTGCTGGCTTGAAGGGCCGAATGGCCTACTCCTGCACCTATTGTCTATTGTCCCCTGAAATCAGTCTGAGGAAGGGTCTCGACCCGAAATATCACCCATTCCTTCTCTCCAGAGAAGCTGCCTGTCCTACTGAGTTTCTCCAGCATTTTGAGACTACTTGGGTCATATTAGTCAGTGAGTCTTACAAAGGGTGGGCACACTTTTCATACAGTAGACAACAAGCTTCTGAGTCACAATGAAGGTGCTTACATTTTCACGCCTCGATCCTCATTGATGCTTTAATCAGATCCAGACTGAATTACTCCACCACTCATCTGTGGACTCTCTACTCAATGAATAAACACTACTTGCTCAAAATGGAAAACCTATCCCATACAACATTTCGCAGATCAATCACGCTTGGCCTCATTAAACTATGCTGCTCCTTACCTCAACTATCTATATAAACCTTGGTTCATTTCAAATGGCAAACTGTGCAGTAGAATAGTTAGAAATAACAAAGACTTCTAGCAACTAAACAGTTTTGCAAAAATGTCTCCAACAATTGATTTTTAAGTCACTCAACTTCAAACCCACTCCTCTCCACCACAGAAAGAATTACAGCCCTTAATAATACCCCCCCCCCAAAAAAAAATGATATGGGTTAAATTGAAGAGCTAACATACCCAAGGGGATGTTATATAACCATTGCTTACTTTCCTCCATGATTCAACCACTCCACCTTACAAAAGCACATATTTTGGTCTGCAAAATTGTAACCGACTTATTCTTAATCTTCTGAAGTTAGAAAGATTAAAAAGACTCAATTTATTGCAAATCCCACCTCAGATGTCCTGAATGTGATGGTGAAAGTATTTGCAATGATCTGTTTTCCCACCCTCCCTCTGTAATGGAAGCATGAAGATGGTGGGGAAAGTACCTGTTTCCGTTCATGCTTCCCTGTGGCCAGCCATTAATCTCAGAAGGTGACTGGTAGGTGGGTGTAGGTTGCGACTGCTGTATCATTGAACTTTGTGTATGGCTCATTCTTGGGGACATTAAAGGGCTTTGGGGGGTGGTAGCCCCAGCAAATCCTGCATCAGACTGCTGATTCATTCCTGTGATTGAACAAACACCATAAAGCAATTTTGAACTGTATATAGTTTAAAGAACAATTTTATAACATATACTATATACTTTATGCATTTAAAAAATATCAACATTTCTCCTTCGATGACAATGAGCAAAATTAACAAGTGTCAACCACTTGTGAGCAAAAGTGGTCGACACTTTTGTATCCCTCCTCAACACTGCACACAACCAATTAATTTACCACGAGGAATGAAAGCCAATTAATAATTTTAAAAATGCATCCATTGCTGTAGTTACATTTTAGCTCAGTCCTCAGAAATACCTTGGTAAAAAATTGCAAATTGAAAGCAACAAACAACAAAACACAATCAGACTTCTATATTCTCAATCGGTTAATGAATGGCAAGCACATTTAAAAAATGATTTTTGATATTTTAAATTGATGTATCCACATAATGAAATATAAAGAGCTTGCTTAAAATTAATGCATGATATCTCATATCTGTCACATATTCTGCTCTGTTTAACTATTTCTCACAGCAATGTGGAAATCATAATTTTCCTCTTCATTATTGGCATAAACATTTACATTTTTCATTTGGTTCCATTATAAATCTCCTATACACAATTGCAGTAACAAATTCCCTTGAGCATCCGTTTTAATAGTCTGGTGGTAAATTAGGAATTTAGAGAGATGGACACGTAGGAATTAAATCATATGCGTTAATGTGAGGATTAATTCCCCAAGAACTCACAAAAAGGCAAGTGACTAAAAAGCATTTATTTTTCATTATGCCAACATTCAGTTCCTCCAATTTAATTTTGACCATGTTTTAACAGGGACATCAAAAATCTCAAACATAAAACTAGCTTTGTCACCCATGCCTTTTTCATGCATCATGAAAGGTAGCTCAAGGTGGACACATGGTCATAAATTATTGCCACTATCATAGAGGTGGACTCCAAAAAAATTGTTAGGTGTTGATGACATGTCTCCTTTAAGCAGCTATGTAATTGACATTTAATCTTATGTACCTTGCATTCTGTTTCCAATTCAAATGGCCTGTCAATTTTCCAGTCATTGCAATCTAGGCTTACTCTAACACTCCTCAGAATTAGCCACTGAATATGAACAAGAGCTTTGGGGTAGGTAACATGATCAACATAATACACCCCCTGCATCAGTTCTCAGGCTTTCTTAATCTACACGACTGTGCTGTGTCATATACTTCATTTACCTCATATGTCAGCAGAAAATATGAGTAACTACTGGTGGAATATTTTCTGAAGTTAAATCAATTTTGGAATTTACCAGTTACGTTTTCTAACCAGCCACTACTGAGTAAGAACTTTACATGTGAATAATATCCATGAAATTGTCTCATTGATATGGGGCACATTTAGAAATTAGATCTCCTTCGCAGTATTTCATAACAACAATGCACAGAATTTACATCTGTGGATCCTATGTGCCAATGGATGTCAAATCATTGGGGATTGGGGACAAGAATATTGGGCAAACTAATTTAATTCCCATTCTTTATTTTTCGGTAACATTTAATTAACATTAAAAAATGTTGCATGCAAAAAAGTTTAGTTCATTTTTATTCTCATTATAAGATTCTATGTCTACATTTATAACATGATGTTTATCATAATTATATCACCAGTCATACTTTGCAGACAAGAACAGAAGTTTGTTACTGCCAATCAACAAAACCATTGAATTAACTGCACTTGGGGCTGTAACATCCGACTTCACCAATGTTTAAAGCTCAATTTTGTGGGCAAATATATCACAAGATGTGTGAAAGCACTCCTATTAAAAAGGTAATTTTTTTCTGCCATAAAAAATAACGTTAGAAGTCTCATGAGAGTTTTCTTCACAAGGAGAATAACTGTATTCACATTATCCTTTGAATACTCACAACATAGATTATTCTCAATAACAAAACTATAGAGAACATTAACCTCGAGAACAAAGTTTAAATTAGGCATCTAGGTTCAAAAGATAAATTACTAGCGAAATTAAATATCTCTGAAATTTGTTCTAACGTTTAATTGCTTAAACCAATTTAATTATTACATCCCAAATATGTTACTAAAGCTTTTATAGGCATACAAAGTATGGCCCCATGAAATGTTTCACAGTAATTCAACATAAATCAATTCTGCTCAATCAAGTTTACAAATTTGTAAATTACAATGCTTACTTTAACACCAAAATGCTACTCAGTTTTGCAAGTCTAGTTGTTCACTGCAAAAATTCTACTGTATCCTGTATCAATGTACTGTCAGTAAGCAAAATGTCATAAAAATCTCCCCCTTATTGAAAATACATAATCCAACTAATTTGGATTCTTAAAACTAATGACGACTTGTAAGAATGATAATGACCAGGGCTGTCAGCATTGAAGATTCTGTGTTCATTTGAGTTATGTGATATTTAATACAACTTCACACTATTTAGAATTTGCACATAATGTAATATTATTATCAAAATATTGAGTAATTTACCACAGGAATAGTTTATGTAGAATTAATTGGTCAATGCCAGGGGTTTTAGGGATTAACAATTGACATCAACCTAAGTGTAACTTAAAATGTAAATTGGTTCAGGTTCTGTTGGACCTTTACTAGTTGCACCAGATGAATGAAATTTACTTAAACTCATAATGGCTTTCCCTAACAAAACAATAAGCAATCAGAGATTTATTGGATCTGCATTATGTATTAATTTTACAACGTATTACATTTTGCAAAACATTAGATAACAATTCTCCACCAGTCAACAGAAACAATTCACTAATAAATTATATCAGTGTCGAATTAGGATGAGCAGTAAGGCATCCATAGTATAAATGCCCCCCTACATATTGGGATGATCTGATGACTGATACTGGGAATCAGTATTTTTATCCAAGACCATCAATTTTTTAAAATTATTTTTCACCAATAAAGATCAGAATATACTAATTATAATGTAGCTGCTGATGTGAAACATTTCACTAATGGCCTACTTCGATGGTATTTTCCACATTAAGATCTATGGTCTCACTAAATACAATAACTTTAGCCGGCATTGTAACAGATAAGCAGTGCATGCGAGTTAGTACTGAATATCAACATTCACTTCAAAAAAGGAACGCGGGTCAGGTTAAATAAGGTAAAGACATTGCAAGCAACAGCTCCACACCCAATGCAAAGCCAAAATAAATTTGATCTATCATTCCCAACACACAAAGACAAAGAATAATGCAATATGTACAGTAAATAGATTTGCCATTCTAATAGTTAACAGCACTCAGAGGAAAGGCAGTACCTGAGCTGGGAAACTGGAAGGCATTGTGCTGCACCTGGGGACTCAATACAGGCCCAAACTGTCCTCCCACATTTCCTATCATCCCCTGGTTAGCCAGATTCATCTGGGAGCCATGCAAGGAGCTGTGAGAGAGGAGCTGTGACCCAGGATTCGGGGACACTGGGGAGAAAGGACTGGTGGAAGGCGGTGGGGAAGTAAGCCCAGTACCATAGTTCGGAGGGAATGGGAACTGTTGTGGTGATGCCTGAGGAATCCGAGGAGTGCTCATGGCAGCTGCCATGCTGCCAGAGGCTGCCATATTTGGTGGGATGTTCAAACCCTGCTGCCGCATCATGATGGTTCTCTGTTGCACCTGCTGCTGCTGTTGCTGCTGCTGTTGCTGTTGCATCAATTGTCTTTGACGCAGGTGCTGATTCAGGAGCTCACGCTGTCTCTGGGCCAGCATCTGTGCATTTATAGGTCCCTGAAGAACAAACGCAAAATATGACCCTGTCATTAACAACGTTCAATTATTTAGTAACCTTGCTGCAAATCAGTTCATAAGAGGAGCTGAGTGGGTTCACAAGTAAATCTGGAGCACCTTGTCAGTTCCTTTACCTGATGTAGGACAATATGGTGTTGAAAGTCAATGTTCAATATAACAAGAGTGCCTGAAATAATTGTCTTCATCAATTAAAAAAAAGAAACATAAACAATTGTTTTTTCTCCCCCACTCTTTTCCACCCCAAATTCTAGGAATTTTCTTGTATGACATTCATAACATGATAGGGTATTCCCAATAAAATTGTGTTTGCTTATGACCAAGTTAACAGCCTAAATTATTTTGGGTTTCTTATTATCTCTGCATACCACAAAATGTTTTTACCCTGTTATGCCAAATTCACTTACTTCCTGATGGGTTCTTAGAGAAAAAGGTATGGTATTGTTCAATCTTTTAGCACTAATTCATTGTCCATTAATATATCAAATTTTAAAGCAATATCAAAAATTACCATTGAAGCTGACATTATTTTAACCAATTTGTTTTTAATAAAACAGATTAATTATTTCATATTGGAAGCACAATTTTCATCTTTTCTGATATATAACTGCTGAATAATAACTGCCTATAACGAAAGAAACTTGGGAAGAAAGCTTACAAAGAATACATTGGTGTTCTTTGAATGCCAGACATACATTGATACAATTTAAAGTTATATATAGATTACACTACTCGAAAACCAAATTAAAAAGTATTTTTCCTAACCTTTCCTCTATTTGTGATAAATGTAAGAATTTTGAAGCAAATTTAATACATAGTTTTGTAACATGTCCACGGTTGAATTTTTATTGGATTGAAATTTTTAAAGTTATTTCGGAAGTCCTTAAGGTTAAACTTGACCCAGACCCAAAATTAATAATATTTGGAATCCCGGAGCCAAATTTGGTACTCACAATTAATCAAATAAATTTTTTTGATTATTGTTTAATAATTGGGAAAAAAATGATACTTAAATTTTGGAAGGGAACATTATCCCCAACAATTAAAATGTGGAAAGCAGAGATGTTGGAGACGTTGAATTTGGAAAGAATTAGATTTGTCCTTTTGGACAAGTATAATTCTTTTGAATTGATATGGTCTCCATATATACAGTATTTAGAGAAGTAGCTATTCTTGGAATCACGGCTTCGACGGGCACCCTATGGATCCGATGCGAATAACTTACCTATAATTGATAATATTGTGTATTTATTAGAGATATTTCTGAATGAAATAGTATCTCGTACAATGTCTTTAGTTTTTGTTTATATATATATATATATATATGTAATATTATTGTTTTTCAAATTATCTTTTTAATTTTTAATTGATATATGTGCGAAAAAAATTTTTTTTTTATTCCCTTTTATTTTTCCTTTTTTCTTTATTCTTTTATATATCTTTTTCTTTATTTCCATAAAAATAGAAGATATTATGTATTGATATGCTATTTGTAGTAATACTGAATTAAGGTGTTAGTTTATAAAGTAAGCTATATATTGTAAACTATTTACTTCAAATAAAAAAAATATTACAATAACTGCTGAAAAATAGACTAGATATGTGCATTTAACAGGTATGGTATGAATCTACTTTAAATGGAGTCAACCTTACTTTCCTGATTTTTTTGCTTTATCACTAAAAAACATGCACATTCACGTCAACTATGATTTCCCAACTCCTTTTTCTGAAGCAGGACTTTTTTTAATATTAGAATCTAATTCGTAAGAATAATAAAGCAGTTCTGGCGAGGCCAGCATTCAAATTCAGCTTGCTCGGTCTGCACAGTCAATATCAGCAGTACAGACACCAGGAAGAGGATACATTTACCAGCTCTTCATGTAAGATTAATAGTTCATACCCATTCCTAGAAATAAAAAGAAACCAAGCCGGCGTATGGTATGCTGGCCATCTTTGATCGGAGCATTGAGCATTGAGTCAGGAAGTTATGGTGCAGTTTTATGGGACTTGTTTCGGCCACATCTAGAGTGCTGCATGCAGTTCAGGTCGCCCCATTAGAGGAAGCATGTGGAGGCTGGATTAGAGAGTATTAGGTATAATGAGAGTTTGACAGACTTGGATTGTTTTCTCGGGAATGCCAGAGGTTGAGGGGAGATCAGTATGTAAAATTGTGAGAGGCATAGAGAGGGTAGACAGGCAGGACCTTCTCTGCAGGATTAAAATATCAAATACTACAAGGCATAGCTTTAAGGCGAGAGGGGCAAAGTCTAAAGGACAGGGGCAAGATTTTTTCCTCACCCACACACAGAGGGCGGTGGGTACCTGGAACATGGCACTGGCGTTGGTGGTGGAGGCAAATATGATAGTGGCATTTAAGAGGCTTTTTGGACAGGCACATGGGTGTGCAGGGAATGGAGAGATATGGATTATGTGAGAGCAGATATGATTAGTTTATCAAGATATCCAGTTGGGCACAGATATTGAGGGTTGAAGGGCCTGATCCTGTGCTGTATTGTTCCATGTTGTAGCAGGCAGCAAGTCTCCAACTCTCGTCTCAATGGATATCAAAATTAACTTATTTATGAATCTAATGGAAAAATCATTTTTTCAAATAAACAATAAAATGAAGATGATTAAAGCATCCTAATATTTTCTAATGCCTACCTGACCACTCATTTGTGGTGGCACGCTGGCCCTTAGAGGTAGATTCATGTTGGAGACAGTGGTGAGTGGGTTCATCAGTGGCTGTCGATTCTAGCAAAACAAATGCAAATTGTGAAATTGGTTATTTGTATGAAAATGGTTAAGGTTTAAAAAAAATAAATGGAGAAGCACTGGCCTTGTAGATGCATCTGAATTAGCACATTGCCACAGTACTTGGCAATGCACCATCCTTTGATACAGGAGGTTGAAAACAGGACTGGGTTGAGTGGGGCTGTGGCCACTACCAACCTTTCCCTACTGCCGCAGTAGGTTACTATTAGCTTTCAATCATGAACAACGGGAATGTGCTTGAGATACTGAGGGGCACAGGTCTGTCTATGTAACATGGGTACCGTTCTGAGGGGCACGTGTCTGTCACTGTAACACTGGGTCACAGTACTGCTGGGCACAGGTTTGTCACTGTAACACTGGGGCACAGGTCTGTCACTGTAACACTGGGATATAGTACTGGTGGACACAGGTCTGTCGCCAACACAGAAAGGTGCTCACTGCGTAACAGCACCGGTGGGAACGTCCACTCGTTTTAGTTTCCCTAAAATAAAGGACTAGGTCTTTTTGCTGCTTAGCTCAGATGGCAAGTACATTACCATTTGCTGTCCTTGAAGCCTTTGTTGGAGCTGAAGCCGAAGCTGATTGGGCTGGTTAGGCACCATTCCCGACGACCTCAGTGCAGGTCTTGGCTGCATCCGTAACATCGGGTATCCTGGTCGTTGCCCCATTTGATTCGCCAGAGGATGAAAATTAGGTTCCTGCATGGTAGAGTAGTTTCCTTGTACTACCGTGGTCTGCGGACCATATGCCTGATTGTAGACCTGAGGCTTTTCAACCATCATTGTGGACTTCTGGCTGGGAAATGACTCTGGCTGGTGATCCACACTTTGGCTCTGAAATACAAGATTAAAATAAAATTGTGGGCAATGGTCTTTTCTCACATCCTATTTACACTTTCTTGTCTACACACTTGGATATTATTACTCTTATAGTTCTGCTTTTAAACTTTGCCCTGAGCCGCTCATAATCTTCCAGTTGAACGTCTTTCCACGATCTACACTACATGGACTACGGCATCTGAGACCTTCCCCTCTTGCTCCAAGATCTTGTCCAACCCAGAAGAGACATCCTTACTCCTTCACACTGGGCAGGCAACACAGCCATCAAGATTCACTGTATTTGAGGCAGAGAGGTGCAGGTGGTAGGACTGCTGTGTCACAGTGCCAGATATCTGGGTTCGATCCTGACTTTGGCTGCCGACCTTGATCCTGACCACTGTGACTGCGTGGGTGCACCAGTTTCCTCCCACATCCCAAAGACGTGTGAGTTTGCAGGTCAATGGACTAAAATAGATGAGTAAGCTAGATAACACAGAACTAGTGTGAACTGGTCCACACGAGTGGGCCAAAGGGCCCGATTCCATGCTGTACCACTAAACTAAATCAAAGAAGAGTCTGTTCCTCTGTACTATGCTATCCCACGTGACTACTACACTACTTTTCCTTCCCTCCATTCGAATGGCTCCTCTGCCTTGGTGCTTTGGACAGTTTTCACACTCTCCCTTTAGTCCACACCCTTTAACATACAGGGAGCAAGAACCTTGCATTGTTTTTCAAGGGCTAAAGCTACTCCAGATTCAGCCTCTAGATCATTACTTTGGACTGAAACTTTTATTTTGGCACAAAGGCAGTTAATGGAATTTAGGGTGAGAAAGTAGATTTGATTTAATGGCAGATCAGGCTTGACAGTCCTCATGAATGACTTCCGCTGTTTATAGTGGAAGACTTGTGTGGCATTAGTGTACAGCCTACTGTGATAAGTATTTTTGTGAACCAAATCACAAAATTTGGTGCCACCTTCTTGTTCCCAATCTTTTGTGCAAGACTGAATACTTACCTGGATAACGAGTTCAGGTATTCCGAGTGCCCGGTCAATTTCTTCCAGTCCTAGTTCATCAATATTCTTTAGTGCTGAACGTAACTGGTCTAGAATTGTGCCTTCATCATTTGGAGCTTCCGTAGGTATAGATGTACAAAGCAGGTCATCTTGAGAACTGTTGTACGACTGCCTCCTAATATTAAAAAAAAAGTAGTATATAGCCATCTCAACAAGTTTTTAACATTGCTGCATGTGATAAGAACAAAATAAAATGGGTTTGGGCAAAATTATGTCTTCAAACAGAGTAAGAAATAAGGTCTGTGAAAGAGCTTAATGAAAAAGAGATTAACCATATTTGGATATTTTCACATCACTGACAAAGAGATACTTTCAAATTTTTATTATTATTCAAGTATAAATTAAGAGAAAATGTCATTTTTTTTAGCCTTTATCCATTGTTTGGGCATACTTCTTCAACCATGTTCAGCTCACATGTCCTACTTCTTGTATACCTGTTCTGGAACAATGAATTCTAAGCTACTTTTACATGGCTTATTCAAGTTCAGGCCTCAAAATCCACTGTTTAGGTTGTTGGCTCTCCACTGGAGTTCCTTCTTGTGCCTGACCCAGCAAGCTAGGAGATGGAGATTGGTAGGGGGGGGGGATTGAGTCATGGGAAATTGGTGTCCAACATTTTGAAAAGGGTGGTTTTGAGGGTCGGTGGTAGAATGGGGAACAAGCATTTGTGATCTGGCAAAAGGCTCACGATCCACTATTTGCATCGTTGTTTCAGGTGGTGATGGGGGTTACTGAGGATCAGCATCAACATTTGTGAGGATGTGAAGTGGGTAAGAAGTAGAGTGGGGAAGAAAAAGTATTAAAAAATTTGAAGACTTGCAAAATCATTGTCAGGTTTGGAGGCCAAATAGCAAATCAATGATGAGCGGAAGGAGCAATCAATCAGTGCATATGAAGGCAGGTCAGTGACATACCAGGCCGATGTCCCAGTCTGGTTGTGGAGTCACAGAGAATGGAAATGGGCCCTTCGGCCCAACTTGCTCATACCAACCAAAATGCCTCATCCACACGAGTCCTATTTGCCCGTGTTTGGCCCACATCCCTCTAAACCTGTCCTATCCACGTACCTGTCTAATTGTTGCTTAAACATTGCGATAGCGCCTGCCTCAAATACCTCTTCCAGCAGCTCGTTCCAAACACTCATCACCCTTTGTGTGAAAAAGTCACCCCTTGGATTCCTATAAAATCTTTCCCCCTTAAACCTATACCCTCTGGTTCTCAATTCCCCTACTCTGGACAAGAGACTTTGTACACCTACCCGCTCTATTCCTCATGATTTTATACATCTCTATAAGATTATCCCTCATCCTCCTGCACTCCACACTCCAGGGAATAGTTCCATCTTACTCAACCTTTCACACCCTTGAGTCCTGGCAACATCCTTGCAAATCTTCTCTGCACCCTTTCCTACTAAACAACATCTTTCTTATAACATGGTGCCCAGAACGGGACACAGTACTCCAAATGTGGTCTCATCAATGTCTTATATAACTGCAACGTGACCTGCCAACTTCTGTACTCAATTGATGAAAGCCAATGTGCCAAAAGCCATTTTGACCACCCCATCTGTTATCAATTCCATGTTCATTTGAAAATGGGCCATCTCTCCACCACTCTTCTGTTTAATTATCACTTCTAGCTTTGCTCATCTTCATCACACTGTCATTTCTGTGCCATCGTTTTCTATTTTAACAACTATAACACATTTTTAATATGTATACTTTGTGAATGAATAGACTAACTTCCAAGCTCCAAAGGGAGTTATCCCATAAGTTCCATTCTCTCCTCCTTATTTCACTCTACTTCTGCAAAGTATTCATTCACACATTCGCATCAACTCCCCTCTGACTCTTTTTTGCCATTAACTTGTACAAAACGTTAATTTACGGGGTAAGTTAACCCAAACCTTCGCAGCTACGAGGAAACCGGAGCACTGGCGATGTAAGAACCTGCTAACTCCCCACAAGCAGCATCCGAGGTCAGGATTGAACCCGGGCCCCTGGAGCTGTGAGGCAGCAGCACTAACTGTTGTCACTGTGTTGCCCTGAGATTTAAACTTACAATTTTATTTGGTCCGCATAATCTATGCACCCAAAGCTTATTTCACCTTTGATCTGGAGAACTCTGGTCTTAAGCTTTTCCTCTCCACAATTTCAAGTCTTAAGCTTACAGTATAGATCTCATTTGAACTATTTACTACTCAAATGCTTTTCTTCCTAAGATAATGCTGGAATAAAAATTACAATTCTTACCTCATTACAATTAAAAAAATAAAATAAGTTTTAAATAATATTGCAACTTACCGATTTTGATTAGCAAAAGGCCCCTGATCAATCGGCATTATACTGTCAGGCCAAGGTGCAGTTTGGTTTGGAGGCGCTTGTTGCTGAGCATATGATGGCCCTCCCAAACCAACCTCAATTTCTGGCGACCCTAATTCGCATGACAAGTAGCAGAAAAAATGCATTTTTAAAATGGCATATGGTAACATTGATAGCTTTCAGAAAACAAAACTAATTTTAAAAGCTCATTATAAGGATTTCTGTAACAAAGTGAATCAATATGTTTAGGTTTATTATTGTCATGTGGACAGTAGAAAACTTTGTTTTGCATACTATCCACACAGTTCAGATATACTATACATAAATACAATCAAATCAAACTCAATGACATAAGATAGAGCAAGAGAGAAGTAAACACAAGAACTAGAAATGCTGCTACATACCCATTATTTGTGTTTGAGGCATTGATCTCTGACCAGGCTGACTGTTTGGTCTCATAGGGATACCAGATGAAGGACTGCCGATCATACTGCCTTGCAGAGTTGCCCTGCTCATTGTAATGGATCCTGTGGTGTTTGCAGCAGAGCTTGACTGACCCCAGTCTACAGAAGCCATACTGGATCGTGGGGCTCCACTGCCCATACTACTGACCATTCCTAGGCGGAAACAAGGAGGGCTGGAGAGTAATCCTGTTTCTGAGATCCATTTTTCTTCCACAATTAGTACACACGGTTACGTGCATACCCAAAATTTATGACACTACTTCTACAATTTATTTTCGTCCATTTATTTTCAAATCTGTAATTGCTGCCATACTACCATTTCTTCAAGGTAAACACATTCTCGTCGTAATTAGCACCGTAAAACATTAATCTTGACAAATTCTAGCAGTTTAGTCAAAATAATCCTTGAATATATCACTAAACATGCATTATATCTCTTCTGTGGACTAACAGTACTGTAAAATCTTGCTGGTAGGAAGTGTTGCTTTATGTACCAGTGACAGGTGCCGAGGAGTGTGGATAACCCTAGCTTCCTTCCTGAGGAAGTGAATCACTTTTGCTGCTGAATACGTCAATGCTTTACTTTCCAATGAGCTCAAGATAAGTTACCAATGCCTAATAGTTTTATTACATGCAAAACAATTTGTTGTGACTGAGAAATTTTAGGTTTTTTTAATACGCTGGAGTACAAGGCCACAAACTATTTAATAGAGGACTCAGTAAACACCGTTGGGTCAAATCTTTTAATATTTCACAGCACAGGGAAATTACACCAATGTTTTTCCGATGTTTGTCTCAAACTGCAATACATAATGGGTATACCCTATCTGGGGAAATCCTCCTCTTTCCATTATGATCAAAGAATCGCGCAAATTGTGCTTCTACTATGTAAAGCTGACCACTTCCAGCAATTTATCATAAATAAGATTTTATAAATGCTCACTTTTAAAGCAGAGTTACTAATTAAAGTATTATTGTTGACAAAAGTTGATAACTTGTAAGTAAATATTACAACTTGGCAGGATATACTGTAGTGTACAATCATTCAACGGATTAAGACTGGACGCTGTCAATATCCGCATAATTTATACAGCTTTATGATGACATAAAACATCTTAAAACTGTATATCCTGACAAGTTGTAATATTTACTTAAAATTTATCAGATGAATTAATAAAAATAATCAGGCTTACAGGACAAGCAGCATTTCAGCTTTCAGAGTTTTTGGTATAACACGTGCCTCAAATGGCACTTCATATATTTGGGGTAGGTTTGGTAACCATTTCAGAAGCTGATTTTGGTTAATGAGACTTAAATAAGTCACAGAAGCAGAATTAGGCCATTCGGCCCATCGAGTCTGCTCCACCATTCAATCATGACTGATCTACCTTTCCCTCTCCATTCTCCTGCCTTCTAATAACCTTTGATACTCTTCCGCTTTAAGAATACCCAATGACTTGGCCTCCACAGCCGCCTGTGGCAATGAATTCCGCAGATACGCTACCCCCTGACTAAAGAGATTCCTCCTCGTCTCCTTTCTAAAGGTACGTCCTTTTATTCTGAGGCTGTGTCCCAGACTCGCCCACTAGTGAAAACATCCTGGTGAAGAGTGGGGAATACTGAGGAAGAGACAAATACTGCACCTTAATCATCATTTTCCTTTTGAGGTCATTTCAATTAGTGGTCAACTTCACAGCAGTCACATAATTTTTAAGGCAGCCGATGTAATCTACTTAATTTACATAATAGAATGAAGAGAATACCACCTACTGCTGTTAAATTGTACCAAATACAATACAATTCCCCTGGTCCCCACTCAAGCATGCAATGTGATGACAAACATGATTTCAGAAAGACATTGTTATGGTTGAACATGTGACAACATTCTAGTTATACATCTGAAAAGCTCGCAGAATTTTTTAATAAAAGAATGATAATTAAATATTCAGAATTGTATTGCAAAGTGTGGAATGGAGAGTTCCAATTATACTTCCAGGCCAAGCCAAAAAGACAATATATAACATAAATTATGTTATTATTTCCTGTACTTTTGGATTGGGAGTTCTTGTTTTTGACCTGCTGATGAAAGAATGGTGATTTTCTTTCCCCAACTCAGGGTAACACACAGCTTGGAAGGAAAGAGAAATCACAGAGATGGCGAGCCCAATTCATGTATGTTTGGTGACTCTGCCAAAAATGTATTTGGTGAAGTGTTGTACCTCATCTTCCAGATGTTGTTGTACACAGCACTTGGCGGTGGGGGTGGGGGGGGACCACATACTGAAATCTGGACTCAAACAAGAGACTCATAGTTCATTCCTCAGGAAGGTATTGAGCTAATTGAAGGGAATCATGACAGGCTACTGAAGGGAATCAATCCATTGGAATCAGCAGAAATAAAAATCAGCCAAAGATTATATAATTAACTTGCGATCAACATGACATGATGACACTGTTCCAGTACAATAGGCAAAGGCATGTTATGTCTTGACTGTAAAGCTGCATGTTGTTCACGAGGCCAAGGACAATGTTAATTTGGCTAAACCAGTACAAGGCATTGTTTTATACGTACAATGCCTTTGTACAAGTATAAACATTACAATTTCTTCACAGTGATTAGATACCTCGTTTAGATTTTTCTGACATCAGGATCTAAAAGGCAGCAGTAACATGCATCAAATGTATACCCGGTACATTACATTCAAAGGAAGTCGTCAAAAGACAGTGCAGAATTATTTGAACAGAGTCTTTGCAGTTGATGCCTATTAAAACTTCATTCATCGGAGTAAAGACCCACAGCAGAAAATGACAACTACAGGAACACCTGTACATCCTCTGCCTCCAGATCCAACTGATATTATTAGAAGTTAGCAGTTGTACAGCATAAAACTAATTGTACAACTCACACTGTAAACTCCACAATGGATATATTTCCTTTACATCCCCAGATGAAAAGCAACAACTTGTATTTTTAGATTGCTTTAAACCTATTTAAATGTCCTCGGATTCCTCATGTTAGCAAACAAGATTTGATTGAGCCACCTAGGAAAATGCTAAAATGACAATGGGCCTGATGAAATTTGAGAGTCTAAAGTAGTGTGTTTGAGGTGGAGGAGGGAGTGAAACAGAAACTTTAGGGAGGGAACAGCAGAGTGTAGACTGGGTCAGCACTGAGAGGAGTAAGGATAGAGAGAAGCCCGGCAAGATTAGCTCCCACTGGCCTGGCTGGATGGGGACGCAAATGAGAGAAGATGAAGCTACTGGGGTTGATACTTCTGAGGAGAGATTGGCACAGAGGGTGATTACAGGATTATCCACGGGTGGGGCAAGCATAGGGCGCTTGCAGGAGAATAAGTTCATCAAGGGGAGATGACCTGGTTGAGATAATGATTTGGGAGGCAGACTGCACAACAGGTAAAAATTGAAAGGAAATTAACTAAGAGAGAAGAACAGAGAAGAAAAGAGGTATTTCAATTCTGATACATGTCAAGAGTCAAGAAAGTTTTATTGTCAAATGCCCCTTGGATAATCACTCTTGAGATTCAGATACAACAAATGATTATTTGAGTTAAGCAAAGTTCAGCAGGTTAGTTCTTTAAGTGGAGAAAAAGGAAAATAAAAATGAAATGCAACTTAGATCTTTCATGGTTTTATGTGAAAAGGATAAGATTTTTATTTCACTTAGTTGTATTGCTAACTAGAAGTAGAAAGAGTAAAAAAGAAATAGTTCCGACATAAACATACCTGCACTGGCTCCCAAACCTCCTTGGTTACTCATCACTTGCTGTGACACTACAGCAAATGGACTAATGTTTCGTATTGGTGGGAATGGTCCTGCACTTGTCTGTCCCTGCATATGGATGTCCATTCCTGCATTTCGACCTTGTTGCTGTCTGCCTGGTTGCACAGCTCGAGGGTTATTGAAAGCTGCAGTACGAGTTAAAAGAAAAACATGTGCATTGGTGAAGAACTGTTAAACATTTACCTGTCAATAGCTTTAAGCAATTTTGGCTCATGGTATGACAAATACATATGGTCCTTTATTTGCTGACAATAATGGCGAGAACATAGTTGGACATTATTGCTACATCAATTTCAGATGAGGGAAGATTTACAGTAAATAGGAAGACTAGGAAACTACTCTATGAAATGCATCTACTATGGCATTGGCTCCCAGTTCACCACTTCTTCTTTCGTGTGGCGTGCACAGCCTAAAGTTGTTGGACAACTTGTTCTATTTGATCGTCCATATGTGCACATCGAGTTGATTGCATTAGTCGAAACAGAGCGGACCATGTGAAGGTTACACTCTTCCACCCCAGTTCACCACTAGAGTGTACTAACTAGCACAGGGTTGCGGTATTTTGTTAAGCAAAAGTTAAGCAAAAATGTCTTTATTCATAAATGTTTGAGAAACGTTTGCATATTTTTCCATTAAGTCATAAACATAGGTATCCATTGTTGGCAAGAGATGTTCCAGAGTCCAGTGCAATTATCTGTGAAAGTGGCTGGCATCTTTAATTAGTGCACCACCGTTTACTTGGCATCAATGTTAAAATGGCTACATTTCAAACATCAAAACAATAAGCACATCTTAAAAGTAAACTGTTGCAGAAGCACTTGGGATGTGGAAAGGCCCTGTGTAAGTGCAATTCTTGCTTGGAGTGTCATGCGGCCTGCCGAAGCTCTCGCCGATATCTTCAGAGCTACTGTCTTTGTGCGGCAATCCTTACTGCTTGGCTACTGGTTTCTTCTGCTTCCACAGCCTTGATGGAAGCTGCTGCTTCTGGGGTGATACTTTTCATTTGGCTAGGACGTGCCCAATTTCATCCAAGTTACAGTGGAAACATAAAATGGAAAAATGGTACAGACTTTCTATTAATTTGGAAAGATGCTGAGAGGGAGGCCAAAGGACCAGGGGTACTGACGTTCTACCAAAATGTAGGATCGACAGGTTTGATCCTCTGACTTTGTGGTAGATAGGATACAGAACTCGAAGTGTGTCTGTTTGTATTCTCAAATGCAAACAGTCAACGTGTCAAGAATGGCACTTTATTTAATGTGAAGGCAGCTGCAACTTTACACATGCCAGTCAATTTTCAAACCAAGTAAAAAGTGAATGTTAACCAGGTCCTGCTGCCTGCAACATCTGAGTTATTGTCTGAGACAACTGCCAAAGGAGGTGATGACTGTAGCTGAGGTCAGGACATTAACACAGCTGAAGATGGTGGGTCTTGGATGCAGCTCTTGATTCATTCTTGCAATTACATCCTTGGGCCATAATTGTTGGTCTCTGCAGCTTCAAACTATTTCCTATGTCCCAAGTGTGACTGAAATCAATGGAAAACTTTCCCCTTGTCTTCACTAATCAAAATTTGCAAGGCTCTTTCACGGTATAACCTTTCGAAAGGTGCCTCAATGTCAAGCCTGCCATCACCAGATTCAGCTTGTGCCCACATTTGGACCAAGCCTATAATGAGGTTAGAATAGAGGCCTGATATATTCCAAACTGAGTTAGTTACTACTGCAGAAAGTCTGCTCGAGAACAAAGTTTCTCAGGCAAAGCATTCTGTCCATATTTAAGATCAGACTCTTATGTCAACTTGCTTATCATGGACAAAACACTCTCAATTCTGAAGAAGGGTCTCGTCCCGAAACGTCACCCATTCCTTCTCTCCAGAGATGCTGCCTGTCACACTGAGTTACTTCAGCATTTTGTGTCTACACTCTCAATTTCCTGTGTTATCAAGAACAATCTTGATCCCAATAGTTGTGATTGGTTATGAAGCATAATCTGCAGCAGTGCAGGCTCTATGTTGTTGGGGTGTATGGTCTTTACTAAGTCCTGTGGACTTGGCTGCTGTTTCTTCATTCAGATTAGTTTGTCATATACATCAGAGTGCAATAAAATTCATAGATTGCATGAAGCTCAGAGTAAGCAATATTCATAATAATAGTTACACCAGTAAATAGTGACAGATTCAAAGCAGCCGAATGGTGCAAAGATTGTAGTGCAATCTGAAGTCATGCAAAAATAAAAGTACAATAACGAATAATCAAATGAGTTAAGAGTGAGAGTGTGTGACATAACCTCTGGAAAGGGTGTGTGTGAGTGATTGGTTCAGGAGTCTAATAGCAGTGGGGTACAAGCTGTTCCTAAATTTGGCCATTAGGGGGGTTCAAGCTCCTATAGAAGGTAGAAGAGAGAAGAGGGCATGGCCAGGATGACAAGCATCCTGCACAATATTTCCAGCCGTCATGATGTAATGCATCGTGAAGATGGACTGGATGGAAGGAGCGATGAGATTGTGATGAACTGGGCTGCATTCACCACACTCTGTTAACAGTGCAGCAGCTGCCATACCAGGCTGTAATGCATCTCATCAGAATACTTTCTATAGTCCATCTGTAGTTCAAGAGAATCTTTGTGAGCATGCCAAATCTTCTCAGATGCTTATGTAAATATACTGATGTGCTATCTTGATCACATTAGTGTGAAGGGATCAGATTAGGTTAATATGGATCCAACAAACTTAACTGTTGACCATCTGTAATGCAGCTCCATAGATGATGAAAGGGTTGTGTTCACAACCCCCACTTCCAAAGGTCAACATTAAACAATTTTATCTTGTTGATATTAGGGGTCTAGGTTAATGTTCTGACACCAGGACACAAGGTTCCTGATCGCTTTCCTATAGTCCTTCTCATTGTTGATCCGGACAGCAACAGTGGTATCATTGGCACACAAAGATCGATTGGCCACACAGTAACAAACTCTCAATCTTGAGGAGCACCAGCGTTGAGAGTCAGGGTGAAGGAAACCTTAAGATCAATTATAACCAACAGAGATCTGCCATTAAAGTCCAGAAGCTAGTGGTACATGCAAGCACCAAGACCAAGCTTGATGAAGTTGATGAGCATTGCAAGTCAAAATGGAAGGTATTTAAAGACTGCATGGATGAAGTACAAAAGTTGTTCATACCAGTTTGGCAAAAGAATAAATCGGGGAAGGTGGTGCATCCATGGATAACAAGGGAAATCAGGGATAGTATAAAAACAAAAGATGAGGCATACAAATTTGCCAGAAAAAGCAGCCTACCGGAGGACTGGGAGAAATTCAGAATCCAGCAGAGGAGGACAAAGGGCTTAATTAGGAAAGGGAAAATAGATTATGAAAGGAAACTGGCAGGGAACATAAAAACTGACTGCAAAAGTTTTTATAGATATGTAAAGAGAAAGAGACTAGTTAAAACAAATGTTGGTCCCTTGCAGTCAGAAACAGGTGAATTGATCATGGGGAACAAGGACATGGCAGACCAATTGAATAACTACTTTGGTTCTGTCTTCACTAAGGAAGACATAAATAATCTGCCGGAAATAGCAGTGGAACGGGGGTCAAATAAGATGGAGGAACTGAGTGAAATCCAGGTTAGCCGGGAGGTGGTGTTGGGTAAATTGAACGGATTGAAGGCCGATAAATCCCCAGGGCCAGATAGTCTGCATCCCAGAGTACTCAAGGAGGTAGCCACAGAAATAGTGGATGCATTAGTGATAATTTTTCAAAATTCCTTAGATTCTGGAGTAGTTCCTGAGGATTGGAGGGTAGCTAATGTAACCCCACTTTTTAAAAAAGGAGGGAGTGAGAAAGCGGGGAATTACAGACCAGTTAGTCTAACATCGGTAGTGGGGAAACTGCTAGAGTCAGTTATTAAAGATGGGATAGCAGCGCATTTGGAAAGTGGTGAAATCATTGGACAAAGTCAGCATGGATTTACGAAAGGTAAATCATGTCTGACAAATCTGATAGAATTTTTCGAGGATGTAACTAGTAGAGTGGATAAGGGAGAACCAGTGGATGTGTTATATCTAGACTTTCAGAAGGCTTTCGACAAGGTCCCGCATAAGAGATTAGCATACAAACTTAAAGCACACGGTATTGGGGGTTCAGTATTGATGTGGATAGAGAACTGGCTAGCAGACAGGAGGCAAAGGGTAGGAGTAAACGGGTCCTTTTCAGAATGGCAGGCAGTGACTAGTGGGGTGCCGCAAGGCTCAGTGCTGGGACCCCAGCTATTTACAATATATATTAATGATTTGGACGAGGGAATTCAATGCAACATCTCCAAATTTGCAGATGATACCAAGCTGGGGGGTATAGTTAGGTGTGAGGAGGATGCTTGGAGGCTGCAGGGTGATTTGGATAGGCTGAGTGAATGGGCAGATGCATGGCAGATGCAGTACAATGTGGATAAATGTGAGGTTATCCACTTTGGTGGCAAAAACATGAGGGTAGACTATTATCTGAATGGTGGCAGATTAGGTAAGGGGGAGATGCAACGAGACCTGGGTGTCATGGTACACCAGTCATTGAAAGTAGGCATGCAGGTGCAGCAGGCAGTGAAGAAAGCAAATGGTATGTTAGCATTCATAGCGAAAGGATTTGAGTATAGGAGCAGGGAGGTTCTACTGCAGTTGTACAGGGTTTTGGTGAGGCCACACCTGGAGTACTGCGTACAGTTTTGGTCTCCAAATCTGAGGAAAGACATCCTTGCCATAGAGGGGGTACAGAGAAGATTCACCAGACTGATTCCTGGGATGTCAGGACTTTCATATGAGGAAAGATTGGATAGACTCGGTTTGTACTCGATGGAATTTAGAAGATTGAGGGGGGATCTTATAGAAACCTACAAAATTCTTAAGGGGTTGGACAAGCTAGATGCTGGAAGATTGTTCCCGATGTTGGGGGAGTCCAGAACAAGGGGTCACAGTCTAAGGATAATGGGGAATTCCTTTAGGACCGAAATGAGGAAAACATTCTTTACACAGAGAGTGGTGAGTCTCTGGAATTCTCTGCCACAGAAGGTAGTTGAGGCCAGTTCATTGGCTATATTTAAGAGGGCGTTAGATGTGGCACTTGTGGCTAAAGGGATCAGGGGGTATGGAGAGAAGGCAGGTACGGGATACTGAGTTGGACGATCAGCCATGATCACATTGAATGGCGGTGCAGGCTCGAAGGGCCGAATGGCCTACTCCTGCACCTATTTTCTATGTTTCTATGTAAAATGATTTAAGATTCACTATGGTGATTATTAGAACCTCAGGAGACAGCGCAAGAATAGTCACCAAAGAACTAGCTGAAATTAACCGCTTCAACCTTTGATGTTGTACTCGCATGCTGCACTCCACACTGAGAATTATGTTGTTCACAGAACTTACTTGTCGAACCATTAATTATAAATGGTGATGGCTAATTTAACCACAAGATGGAAGAGAGTTGCAAAGCTTGACCCAGCCAACTGATCGACGAACAGTTTACTATTTAGCCAAGCATGGAACACTGTGTTCTAGGTTCACTTTGTTGGCATTTTATACACCCTTAATTGAGAGGTAGTAATGGAGTAAAGAGGGATAAACCAGGCCATGAGGTGACTTACTACAATGATGTACAAATCTACTGCTACTGATAGTGCCTCACAGATGACCAATTTGAGTTACTAGATCTCCAATATCTAGTGCACATAACCGTAAGATACACAGTGCATTCTGTGTATCAGAATGGCCATGGCAGAGCACTTTGCAAAGGAGATTAGTAAATGTGAAGTCAAGTAACGGATCCACATATTTCAGGTCAGGGCAATTTGGTCGACAATAGTATTCCTGAATCACACTTCCTCATCAATCTTGGCGTCCTCTGCTCAGAGAACATTTATGGAGAACTGGAGAAATGGAATAGGTGTGTTACGGGTCGTGACCCATCTTCAAACTGAGAGTCCTAGATTCTCAATCTGAAGAAGGGTCTCGACCCGTAACGTACCAATTCCATTTCTCCAGAGATACTGTCTGACTAGCTGAATTACTCTAGCTTTCAGAGTCTATCTCTGGTTTAAACACAGCATCTGCTGGTTCCTACACTTCCTTCCTTCCTACACTTTGTTGCCATACTGACTAGCATTCAACTGGGGAAAGTGTACCGATACATAAGCTGAGGAAAAGTTCTTTGATCAGTGATTCTGTTTCATATTTCCTTTTGGAGATGTGTCCTATGGATAACATTAAATGGAATTACTCATCAAACTAATTACATTGAGTCTGAAGAAGGGCCTCGACCCGAAACGTCACCTATTCCTTCGCTCCATAGATGCTGGCCAAAGTAGACTGGAAAGGGATCCTAGCAGGATTGACGATGGAACAGCAATGGATGGAATTTCTGGGCATAATCCGGAAGATGCAGGATCATTTCATTCCAAAAAGAAAGAAAGATTCTAAGGGGAGTACGAGGCAACCATGGCTGACAAGAGAAGTTAGGGATAGAATAAAACTAAAATAAAAGATGTATAACACAGCAAAGAGTAGCCAGAAGCCAGAGGATTGGGAAACTTTCATAGGACAACAGAAGGAAACAAAACGGGCAATACGGGCTGAAAAGATGAAGTAAGGGAAAGCTGGCCAGGAATATAAAGGAGGACAGTAAAAGCTTCTTTAGATATGTTAAGGGAAAAAGAGTAGCAAAGTCAAATGTGGGTCCCTTGAAGGCAGACACGGGTGAAATTATTATGGGCAACAAGGAAATGGCAGAAGAGTTGAACAGGTACTTCGGATCTGTCTTCACTAAGGAAGACACAAACAATCTCCCAGATGTACTGGAGGACAGAGGATCTAAGGGGGTAAGGAACTGAAAGAAATGTTCATTAAGCGAGAAATAGTTTTTTGTAGGCTAATGGGACTGAAGGATGATAAATCCCCTGGGCCTGATGGTCTGCATCCCAGGGTCCTCAGGGAGGTGGCTCTAGAAATAGTGGACGCATTGGTGATCATTTTCCAATGTTCAATAGATTCAGGATCAGTTCCTGTGGATTGGAGGATAGCTAATGTTATCCCACTTTTCAAGAAAGGAGCGAGAGAGAAAACTGGGAATTACAGACCAGTTAGCCTGACTTAGGTGGTGGGAAAGATGCTGGAGTCGATTATTAAAGAGGCAATAATGGGGCATTTGATTAGCAGTAAAAGGATTAGTCCAAGTCAACATGGATTTATGAAAGGGAAATCATGCTTGACTAATCTTCTGGAATTTTTTAAGGATGTGACAAGTAAAATTGATGAAGGGGTGCCAGTGGATGTAGTGTATCTAGACTTTCAGAAAGCGTTTGATAAGGTCCCGCACGGGAGACTGGTGACTAAAATTAGAGCACATGGCATTGGGGGTAGGGTGTTGACATGGATAGAAATTTGGTTGGCAGACAGGAAGCAAAGAGTGGGAGTGAACCGGTCCTTTTCAGAATGGCAGGCAGTGGCGAGTGGAGTGCCGCAAGGCTCGGTGTTGGGGCCGCAACTGTTTACCATATATATATTAATGATTTGGAAGAGGGAATTAGGAGCAACACTAGCAAGTCTGCGGATGACACAAAGCTGGGTGGCAGTCGGAACTGTGAAGAGGATGTTAGGAGGTTGTAGGGTGACCTGGACAGGTTGAGTGAGTGGGCAGATGCGTGGCAGATGCAGTATAATATAGATAAATGTGAGGTTATCCACTTTGGCGGCAAAAACAAGGGGGCAGATTATTATCTCAATAGGGTTAGGTTAGGTAAGGGGGAGGTGTAGCGAGACCTGGGCGTTCTTGTACGTCACTGAAAGTTGGCTTACAGGTACAGCAGGCAGTGAAGAAAGCTAATGGAATGTTGGCTTTCATAACAAGAGGATTTCAGTAAAGGAGTAAAGAGGTTCTTCTGCAGTTGTATAGGGCTCTAGTGAGGCCACATCTGGAGAAATGTGCACAGTTTTGGTCTCCCAATTTGAGAAAGGACATCCTTGTGATTGAGGCAGTGCAGCAAAGGTTCACGAGATTGATCCCTGGGATGGCGGGACTGTCATATTAGGAAAGATTGAAAAGGCTAGGCTTGTATTCACTGGAGTTTAGAAGGATAAGGGGGGATCTTATAGAAACATATAAAATTATAAAAGGACTGGACAAACTAGTTGCAGGAAAAATGTTCCCAATGTTGGGCGAGTCCAGAGCCAGGGTCTTAGAATAAAGGGGAAGCTATTTAAGACTGAGGTGAGAAAAAACTTTTTCACCCAGAGAGTTGTGAATTTATGGAATTCCCTGCCACAGAGGGCAGTGGAGGCCAAATCACTGGATGGATTTAAGAGAGAGTTAGATAGAGCTCTAGGAGCTAGTGGAGTCAAGGGATATGGGGAGGAGGCAGGCACGGGTTATTGAGAGGGGACGATCAGCCATGATCATAATGAATGGCTTTGCTGGCTCGAAGGGCTGAATGGCCGCTTCCGGCACCTATTTTCTATGTTTCTCTGCTGCCTCACCCTCTGAGTTTCTCCAGGATTTTTGTCTCCCTTCGATTTTTCCAGCATCTGCAGTTCTTTCTTAAACTAATTACATTTGTTTGATGGTAAAAGATTGCATCGGGTGAACTTGAAAATGCTTTTATGTCTCCTGACTAACTTCAGTAAAAAATTAATCTATCATTCAATTTTTCCTATCAGTGAGAGAAGACACAGAGACGTCAATCCAGATGCTTGGCTCAGTATTGTTCGAAGTTAGGTCCAAATTATATGATTTATTCTCAAAAGTAGTGGTTGAATCCACAACTTCTAATTCAGTGATGAGAATGTCACCAATGAGTAAAAGCAAACTCACATCACTAGCAACATTAGGAAGCCCCTACCTATCCACCCAAATGTGTGGATACAATGCAGATAGTTCCCCTGGCTTAAGAGTCTGCAAACCAGGAATCACACTCAGAATAAAATTTTGCCATTTATGGTTAATGTGAGGAGTGATATCTTCGCTCCTCGTTCGATTCAGGTGATGCACCTTGGGAGGTTTCCAGGCTGACAGCTGTCCTCTATTTCATTCAAAACACAGATTGATGGATTATATATGTAGGAAGAAACTGCAGATGCTGCTTTACACCGAAGATTGACACAAAATGCTGGAGTAACTCAGCAGGATAGGCAGCATCTCTGGATAGAAGGAATGGGTGACATTTTGGGTCGAGACCCTTTCAGACTGACAAATCTGAAGTGGATCTGTGCCTTCATGTTAGCAAGTTGCATAACAGCTCTGGAGCTAATGGTGTGTCCAGAGGCAAAGTGAGAGGACAGATGTATGTCAGCTAATCTGCAGCATGTTTCCAATTTCGGCACTGCATCTCTGGATAGAAGGAATGGGTGACGTTTCGGGTTGAGACCTTTCCTCAGACTAGATTATAGATTTTTGGATGTTTAAGGGAATCAAAGAATATGAAGATAGTGCAGAAAAATAAGGCAGAGATAGAAGATCAGCCAATATTTTAATGCAGTAGAACATTCTTGAATGATTAGATGGACAACTACTGCTCATAGTTTAAATGCAAATTCATAACAATATTATTTCATTTATGAATGCTAATTTGCTACTGCATAAAAAGTAAAAATAGTAAAAGAGTAGGGTTGTTTCCCCTTCATACATCTTTCAATTTTATTACAAAGTGATGACAAAAGTATGCATGAAGCATGTTTGCAACATGTAAATGAGAATGGAAGCAGGTAAGAAAATGTACCATTTGCTAATTTAAAAAATTCAGCATTCACATATCAATAAATATGAAATTCAATTGAACTCTCCTGACTTTAGAATGGAGATCGCATAAAAGAATTAGGATTCAACGTTAAATAATTTGCTGCCATTCATCTTAATCTGCCCCCAGAAGTGTAGTTTATTGACAGCAAGGTCAATATATAGATGACACCTGAGACTAACTCGAGCCAAACTGAAACAGCAAGGGAAAATATATCAGATGGAGAGACAAGAAATTGCAGATGCGGGAACCTGGAGCTAAGAAAGCAACATGCGCGATGGATGAAAAAATAAATTGTTTACATTTTGGGTCGAGACACTGCATCAAGAATATAATAATATAAAAGACCTTTTAGGTAGTATAGTTATACTATGCAAGTAAGATTTGTCCAAAACATGAAGACAGGAAGAGAAAAGATAATTGATAAATGAATTGCATAATAAATTCAAAATTGTTATAATTCCTACTTTGAACAGCAGATGGCGATCATACTGTTCCTGCGTGTGCACATGGAGGACATAACCAGACAACTCTGACCTCCAGCAGTAAACAATATGTAGTGTCACCCATCTTGTAAATGGGCAGTATCCACTGCTTCCCCAACAAATTGTTAGATGGAACTGTATTTTTGTACAGTACTGTATGACCAGTGAGTCCAGATGTAGATGCAAATTCATCATAGTGAAGCTTCAGAATTTACATACAGCGTGGAAACACCGAGTCCATGACGGCCAGCGATCCCCATACACTAGCACTATCTGCACACAAGGGACAATTTACAATTTTACCAAAGCCAATAAAACCTACAAACCTGTCTGTCTTTGGAGAGGGAGGAAACCGGAGCACCCAAAGAAAACCCACAGAGTCACAGGAAAAAAGGAACAAACTCCATACGGACAGCACAGCACCCGTAGTCAGGATCGAACCCGGGTCTCTGACACTGTAAGGCGCCACATTCAAAAATATATATATTAAATAGCACGAGTCTTCAGATTTGACCCAGCCTATATCCTTGCTTCACATTTGAAGTCAGCACCTGAAAAAAAAAAAAAGACCTGTGCGGACAGATCTTCAAAACCTAATTTTTGACCATGTTTTGCACAATGTTTCTTTGCAAGGGAGGGAATAAGGGTTACTGCTGAAAGGGGAGAGGGCAGAAGCAGGGAGTAAAGGATTATTGTTGATTGGGAGTGGGGGGAGGGGTCAGGAGGAGGGAATAGAGAATATTATTGAAAGAGGGGGAAAAAGGCAGGAGTAGAATATTTTTGGAAAGGACAGAGGAAGTGTGCAGAGTATTCTTTTTCTGAGAGTGGGACAGAGTGATGGTGTTGGGGATTATTTATTACAATTAAACTTTACAAGATGACGTGGAATTCTGCAATGCTGGAAATCCCAGTAGTCAGCCAGATGACATTGGCCCCATAAGAGCATAAGAAATAGGAACAGGAGGCATGGGCGGTATGGTGGTAAGGCGGTAGAGATGCTGCCTGACAGTGCCAGAGACCCGGAGCTCGATCCTGACCACGGGTGCTGTCTGTACGGAGTTTGTACATTCTCTGCATGACCGCGTGGGTTTTTCCCTGGGTGCTCCGGTTTCATCCCCCACTCCAAAGATATACAAGTTTGTTGGTTAATTGGCTTCAGTTAAAGATGATTGTAAATTGTCCCTAGTGTGGAGGATAGTGCTAGTACATGGGGATCACTGGTCGGTGTGTGGACTTTGTGGGCCGAAGGGCCTGTTCTGGCACTGAATCACTAAACTAAAGCTGATCATTTGGCCCATTGCCTACTCTCCCATTCAACAAAATCATGACTGAGCTTCCTACCTTATCTCCCATTCCTTGATATCTCCAACGTTCAAAAACCCATCAGTGTTTGTTCTGAATGTACCCCATGGTTGCATCTCCACACTCTTGTCAGAACAGAGAATTCCAAAGATTCACTCACCCTCCAAGTCCTAAAATATCTCTTCATTTCAGTATGCTCCCCCTCCCCCTCTTCTTATTCTGGAACTGCTCGCTGACTCGGTTGTTGGGCAGTTCATTGGCTGAGGGAATAGTATAGTTAATAGCAGCCAGCTTGAAGTTCAGCTCAGCTTCATCCATTTTGTGCACGCTGACGGACAAATATGGTGAAGCAAATGCGGTAATGATTCTGTGTCCAGTAGCACGTAACTGTTCATTTTCCATGACTCTCCTTGCAGCACCATGACAAAATTAACATACATTTTTAATATTTCTTGTGTTATTGAACTTGAACCCAGAGACTGAAATCTTTGCACAAATAAATGGTGGCAGTCAGTTGAACCCTCTTGCTGGGGGGATTGTAGCGCTGAAGATTTAACACAAACCAGACCATGAATTGCCTGGCCCACAAGCCAAAATAAAATCAGGTGATGAGAAGGATTGCAAAGTCCAGACAGGGTTGCAATATATTCCTTATGATGCATTAAAAAACATGTTTGCTGGCTTGGAAATTTGACAAACCCAACACAACTCGACATGAATATTAAAAGCTGTGCACCATAAATGTTGAAAACCTAAAATATAAACAGAAAATGCAAGAAACATGGTATCTATATAGAGAAACAGTTAACACTTTACATCAATAACCTTTTCATCAGCACAGAACATTAAGGTTGGTTCTCTCTCGAAACCTGCTGCATGTCCTGCTGAGTATTTCCAGATTTTTGCTTTAAATGTTGGAAATTATTTTTGGAAAGGAGCGGCGGCTGACTAAAAAGAATATGGAAGACAGGAGCGGCAGTAAGTGAGGGAGTCAAGAATGCCAAGATACCCGTACCTAATTTTACCAATGTCGTCTTAACTCCTTCAACCAATAGGCAGAGAACACAGCGTCTGGGGTGTCCATTCACATAGAGGATAGAATCACGTAATCCCAACCTTCACTTTGGTTGCTGATCTAAACAGGGTACATCATTTAAAGTGAACCGAGCTCTAAAGGTGTAAAATGAGTTCGAGATCACTCTGTTCCACATCTTCCATTTTACTGGTCTACGTTAATTATATTTAGTTTAGTGGTACAGTATGAAAACAGGCCCTTCGACCCGCACGGACCAATGATCCCTGTGTGCAGTTTTGGTCCCCTAATTTGAGGATGGACATTATTGCTATTTAAGGAGTACAGCTTCGGTTCACAAGGTTAATTCCCGGGATGGCGGGACTATCATATGTTGAGTGAATGGAGCAGCTGGGCTTGTATACTCTGGAGTTTAGCAGAATGAGAGGGGATCTTATTGAAACATAAAAGATTATTAAGTCTGAAGGGTTTCGACCCGAAACGTTGCCTATTTCCTTTGCTCCATAGATGCTGCTCACTCACTGAGTTTCTCCAGCATTTTCGTCTATCTTCGGTTTTCCAGCATCTGCAGTTCCTTCTTAAAGATTATTAAGGGTTTGGACATACTAGAGGCAGGAAACATGTTCCAGATGTTGGGAGAGTCCAGATCCAGGGGCCACTGTTTAAGAATAAGGGGTAAGCCATTTAGAACGGAGATTAGGAAACACTTTTTCACACAGAGATTTGTGAGTCTGTGGAATTCTCTGCCTCAGAGGGCGGTGGAGGCAGGTTCTCTGGATTCTTTCAAGAGCGAGCTAGATAGGGCTCTTAAAGATAGCGGAGTCAGGGGCTATGGGGAGAAGGCAGGAACAGGGCACTGATTTGGGATGATCAGCCATGATCACATTGAAGGCCAAAACAACATAGATCAATACAATGCGAATTACATGTGACACTTACCATTTTGTAACATCCCAGATAATGGGCTCGGCGTTCCAAGTGGTGATGCAGAGACATTCCCGTTGCCTATTTGCAGCAGGTCTTGGAAGATGGTCTGCTTGTCCACTGGTCCACTGGCAGGAACTGTCTTCATGTCTGGGAAAAGCTGCTGTAACTGACTGTTCTGCAGGTCATCAAGAATTTCTTCTAAGTTATCCAAGTCACTGCTGATCTGCTGTCAACAACAAGGCCAATTACCGCCCATAAATTTTGTGTCCAAGCCCAATCAGTGGATACTAATTAATTATCACGGCCTGTTTAATCATTTTTAAATGATCTCATGCCTCCCGGCCCAAATCTCTCTCCTTTCGCTCAAGGAGGAGGAATATTTGTTGGGTTTAGAAACGATGGCCACAGGACCCAGCCCCATCCACCTTTGCATAAAATGCAAAGATCTAATGACTTATAGAGGCACCTCAGAGACACTTGATCCCCATCAGCTGTCAACACACGTTACGCTGGCATGTTCAACAAGAAAGGAAATAAGAACCCTTCTTATTTGAGCCCCACCCTCCCCCTTCATACCCAGGAAAGCTCAAGTACAATATCGAATTCCGATTGAAATCAACTTCAGGCCGACTGGAAGATTGAACAAATCCACTGGGTGTGGGGCATTTACCCAACGAATCACCGGAGGAGCTAAAGCTTGTCAGGCAAAATTATGGTCAGTGAATTTTCATCCAAGCAAGATGTATATTATTGTAAAACAAGGGTGCATAGCTCTTGCATATCACCCTTGAGCTGGGATAATGTATTTCCTATGAAAATAATCCATTAGACCATGGGGCATAATGACCATCCCAACCTCACTTTGCTACGTACTATTACGTTTTTATTCATTTCAGGATCACCCACTTAACATTGATGCAAATTTAGTAAATAAATATCAGATTAAATCTAGGGAATCAATTATAAAAGATACCCATGAAGTGAATTACTTATCAGTAATCCACTAAAATTCCTGCCATCAAAAATAGTTTAAGTACAATTTTTATCTCGAGGAGATTATCTTTCAATTCCTTATGACATAATCAATACAGTTGTGAACCTACAAATCAGAAGCAGGAATGGGCCGCACTGCCCATCAACTCAATTCTGGCATTAAAGAACAATATGGTTGATCTGGCTGTAACATCAACACCATATTCCTGCGTATTCAGGGTTACATTTCACTAAATATTCATCAGGAATCTATACACCTCTACATTAGAAATATTCAAAGGTATTCCTCCCCTTGAAGGAGAGAGTTCCTAAGAATCTTGACCCTGGAGGGAACAAAAGTCTAATCTCTCATGGCACCTTTTTATGTAATTGCACATTTAAAAAAATGTCTGATTCTAAATCCTCGCATATAACGAATCAATATTTTCCACATCTGCCCTTTCAAGAATATTCAGGATCTTCAATGAGTGAATAGTAAGCTTTAAGTTCAACTATATTTTAAATTTATGAAATTATTGTCCTGATTTAAGATGCTTGACCCTAATGGGATGTTGCACATTAGATTTACAAAACTGGGGTGCAGATGTGCTCAATTTATGAGGAAGTATATGCAGTGATCACATATAGAGAAATGCGAAGGTGCATGAATCACAGGTATTATTGATTTAACTTTGATTTTTTTACACCTCGGTATTTGAAGTATGTTTGTTACTACCACATTAAAACTTCCCAACCTGATCTCAATTTATTTTTTAACTGACCGGTCTGCACAAAAAATATTGCTTAGAAATATAGTAATCTACGATCAAAGTGGGTTTATTTCTCTGCATAACAATGGTGTTCAAACGTTTCTGTAACAATTTGCGGGGGGGGGGGGGGGGGAAGGAAGATGAGGGCACATCATAAACAGCCCATGTTATTTGTTCTGTTGCATTTCACCAGAAGTTGTTTCCTGAACTCTCTCATTTGGTTAACAATCTGAAGAACCTTCAAGTATGAATTCTGATATAACAGCAAGCACCCTGATGTGTGACTAATGTTAAAGATTTAGAATTTGTATTTAGCCCGCCATCAAATATACTAGTTTCAAACAAAAAGAGGAAACGTTATGGTGTTTATATATTAACTCATTATTTCAAATCAAACTCTTTGTTATGATGAACCCAGAGAGTGGTGAGTCTGTGGAATTCTCTGCCACAGAGAGTAGTTGAGGCCAGTTCATTGGCTATATTTAAGAGGGAGTTAGATGTGGCCCTTGTGGCTAAAGTGATCAGGGGGTATGGAGAGAAGGCAGGTACAGGATACTGAGTTGGATGATCAGCCATGATCATATTGAATGGCGGTGCAGGCTCGAAGGGCCGAATGGCCTACTCCTGCACCTATTTTCTATGATTCTATGATTATCAATTTCAAAGTCTATTTCAAACTAAGTTTAACTATAAATGGTTTATTCATTTATATAGATCTTAATATGGTTAAACACGCAAGGTTTAACCATCAAGATTCAAGATTACCTTCTTGGGAAGTTGATGATATAATGTTATGTTCAACAGGTGCATGTACATTGCTGAGGCCTTCTGGAAAACAAGGAACTAGGAAAATGTGGGTGTTGTTCCCAAAAGTGCAGTTGTATAAAGATGACAATGTGGCATCTGCTTCCAGAGATTACTAGTTAACCTATTTTTACATGATTAATTATTCCCAGATTGGCCATTTTAGCCAAGAACTTCAATATAATTCATGTTAATGTGAAGAATAAATGTATTGGTGCATGTGATTGACAGAAAACATGACAGAAATTTTCCAATGATGGAACTAAATTGGTTCTCTTTCACTTGCAGAATAACTCCTTCATCAGTAATTTTAATGAGACACTTGGTATCCACATCATTCTGTGCATTAGATGTATATCCTACAGCCCATTGGAATCTTCTATCTTACTCCAAATCAACACTATCTACACAACTCGCCTATTTACTCCTTCACAGAACCGACCGTGATGCCAGATCCCATTTAACTTCATTGTTAAGCAACCCTGTGAGGAAGCCACACCGATTAGATCTGCCATGTTTATGTCATCAGCCATTCTCAGGCCTAGTGACGATAGAATGTCTATGACCTTTAACTGTATGGGCAGGATAAAATCAGTTATATTGTCAGAGTAGAGATGGAGACGTCACACAAAAAAAATCTCTGAAGCTACATTACTTATACACACCTTAGTGGGTAACAACCAGCAGGTACAGAATAACTCACAAATCTTCAAAAGGGTGAATTTCCATTAAAATCTTGCAGAATTTCCAAATTAAAACATTTAATAAAATTAAAGTTGCCAGGATGACTCCTGCACAAAGTGGCAAGCTATTCAATACCAACATAGGCGCACAGTTGACCTAATTGTTGTTCTAATTGTAAAATGTAACGCAGTACCTGATACGTTGACTTGCGTGTGGAGCTAGGATTCCTTGCCCAACTATTCTGCACCTGCATCAACAATCTCTACTCTTGAGAACTTTGCTGTGCATCACAGCTGTCCTCTTAACAAATTCAACCAGGTTGAATGAGTGCCAGACCAAGCATGTGCCCTGGCATTCTTGAAATTAAAATCTCAAAACATATCATGAAACTAATCGTTGCTTTCAGCTCCCCATACACAGGCCATTATCCCCATCAGTCGGAGAGACTGCTCATTAAATGGGCTAAGCTGGATCTTTGACTTGTCATGTAGAAGGCTATTAGCAGAAAGATCATGCACCATAAAAAGCGATGGGGGGAAAAGTATGAAACTGGATCCAAATCTGATTTTGTGACCTTTGCCTGAATGTTCAGCATGATACAAGTAATAAATTGTATGATAACAAAAGCCACTGAACGAGAAGCAGAAATATTTGGCATCAGAGAGATATTATAAAATCTGTTTTATTAATAAAAGGGCTTGGAAAACAAAAGGCTGAACAGGTGCTTTTCATTTCAGCTCAGCCAGAAGGCTTAAATTTATCTTTATTGTAGCTGGTAGAACCACTTCAGATAAATGACCAAAAAGAAGGGAATTTAATGAGCACAGAGAGACCCAGGAGTAAAACATGGGAAAGAAATAAGATAAGCTAATAAAATGCTGATGTACGAGAGCAATGTCATACAGCAATGTGCTTTCTCTCAATGTGGGAAAACATCCCAAAGAGTTTCACAGGTGCAATCAGAAATCAGACAAAATAATAGCAGGATGTATGATGACAAGGCTTGGACTTAGTGCCAGTTAATGAGCAACTGTTAAAAAAACAGCAAGGCAGAGACATTTGGAGAGATAATTTTCAAATTGAGGACCTGTGGAAATGGTGCTGCAGCCACTAAATATATGAGGGAAGGGACATTTTATGTTGGAAAATTTTACAATATTGCAATATGGGAATCTCGGCAGGGAGTGTTGGAATGGTAGAAGCAGCAAGAAAACAAAGCATTGGGAAGGGTCACTGTTGAAGAAACACTTATTGTCACAACTTGACAAAAAATACACAATTGGGCCAAACTTTCAAGGAACTATGTACTTGCACGCAAAGGTACAAGTCTCACTGTTCTATAACATTCCCTAGGGTTCTTCCATTCATTTGTAAATCTTAACCGTTTTCAACTCTAAATGTTTCACCTTGTACTTGTCTATGTTAAATTCCACCTCTCTACCCCTTGCCAACTTTCCCAGTTGTTCTAGATCGTATTCTGACGGCAGGCAAACTTTGTTGCTGTTCACAAAAACACCAATTTTGGTGGCATCTACAAACTTAATCACGCCACTTACATTCTCTGCCAAATTGTTAACATACATGACAATCAAAGGTCCCAGCAGCGATCCCTGCAGCACACCAGCAGTTACAAGTCTCCAATCTGAAAAGCAATCCACCACTTCCATTCTGTCTCCTACCACCAAGTCAATTGACTTATTTACCCTGGATTCCATGTATTCCACCAGTCTAGAACAATCTCGCACGAGGGGCTGCATTAAAAGCCTTAAAAAGGTTTGATTATAGATGTAAATGACCCTTGAAAATATTATTGTTCACCTCCTCAAAAAACTGAAATCAAATTTGTGCAACATGATATCCCATGAACAAAGCCATGCCAACCAACCTTAATCAGTCGACACTTTAACAAACCAAGAATTTTCTTGCCAGTGATTTCAGGCTCACCAACCTATAGTTCTCTGGCTTGCCCCTGCATCCTTTCTTAAATAAGGACATCAAATTAGCCATCCTCCAATCTTCCGATATCTCACTCACGGATAACGAAGATACATTTGACCCTGCCAGGATCCCAGCAATCTCCTTACTTGCCTCCCACAACATCCTAAAATATGCCCGGTCAGACCCCAGGGATTTTTCGGCCTTTATGTGCTCCTAGACCTCTACCTGCTTCAGGGGATCATTGTTTTCTTCTCCAAACTCACTAGCTTCCATGTCCTTTTCCATTGTAAATACAGACGAGAAGTATTCACTCAATGGGTGAAAGACCTCACCCATTTCCTGTGGATCCACACACAGATGACCACATTAATCGTAAAGGAGACCTACTCCCTCACTAGTTACTATACCATTCTTAGTATTCTTATAGAATATTTTAGGATTTATCTTTATTTTATCTTGAAACCTCATCCATGGCTAAAGTAGTTTTAAAAAATTCCCCTTGTTGCCTTCCTAATTTTCTTCTTACATGTACTCCTACATCCATTATATTGCAAGGGACTCTCTCTATCCAAGCTGTCTATACGCAACAAATGCATCCTCCTTTTCCTGACCAGAGCCTGAATATTCGTTTTCAGTGTTCCCAAATCTTGCAAGCCCTGCCTCTCACTAGCTTTTCCTACCTCATTTATTTTTAAATACGCACAGAGAACGGTGGGAGCCCAGAATGCACTGCCAGGGGTGGTGGCTGAGGTAGATATGATAGTGGCATTTAAGAGGCTTTTAGATAAATGTACAGGGAATGAAAGGATATGGATCACATTAAGAGGGGAGTTTAACTTAGCATCGTGTCCATCACTGACACTGTTGCAAACTTGCATGTGGGTCAGAGCAGCAGCTTGAGCCTATTATTCCATCCATAATAAAGGGAGAATAACAGTACCCATTCCCTCCTTGTCAAACTTCTTCAGTTAATGCAACAGACAGAAAACGTAAACTGGTTATGCTGCAAAACCTACTTAAATTGAAAAAAAGGCAAAGTAGTGGGACCTGCACTTAACAAACTAAGAGTCTTATTAAGCAATAAGGCAAATTATTCTGTTCTGCCATGTCATTTCCCTGTTTACAAGTGAAGCTTCTTGGATGGCTCAAAATAGTGAAGTACTGCCTGGAACCAGAAGGCCTGGGTTTAACTCTCAAGGTGCATTGAGTTACCTCACTTCAAATGGGCAACTAATGAGAATCACACCCAAATTATTGTACAGTAAATGTCATTTGACTCATTTGGAATATTTCAGACAGAAAGATTTGAATAGGATCTTTACAACTTGGAAATTAAAATAATGACTTCAAAAAAATTCACGCTTTAATATAAAATTATATCAACTGGAGGCACGCACCTGTTCTGATGGCTCAAAATTCATTTCCTTCTCAGACTTGATTGTTGTTTTAGTGCTCATGCAGGGATCCAACTTGCTATCCATCCGCTCGATTTTAGGTTTAATATTATACATACTAGTGTCGTCCTTATCCAGTAAGTATCGAAGTAGTGCATTTTCTTTTCTCTTCGGGCTCATTTGTTCCTGTTTATTAGGTATTTCTCCACCAGGAATTGAACTGCCCACGTCCTGGTTGTGTTCCTTACCTGTGGCCTCTGCTGTCAGCTTTGCCAAATCTACAGGAGAAGTGCTGTCCTGCAGGAGTCTGTGCAAAATTTTGTGTTTTTCTTTCAGCGAGGGCCCATGTGATGCAGAGGTGTTGGTTGTGGATGATGTCACTGCTGAAGTAGACAGTAATCCTAATGAATTGCCTGGAGAGTCTTTCATTGAATCTCCAAGAGTACTTGGCAAAGGGGAAGCTTCCACTTGATCTGATTTGGTGATCAGTAACTGTAGGAGTTTGGTATGTCCTTTGCCATCATGCCCTCTGCCTTGGCCATCAGTCCTTTCTCCGCCACCAAATGGATTTAAGTTACTTTCATGGCCATCTTTCTGTTCACTAGAAAGTCCACTTTCTGACTGCCCGGTTGCAACTTCAGTTGGTCCTGGCTCACCGAACAACCCAAAGGAATCTTTGGAGTCCACACTCCCTTTTTTAGTGAGCGAAGAACTGGTGTTTCCAGGAGAATTTTGCAAAGTCACCATTTTCAGTTCGGGTGATGCTCCATGAGATACTCCATGTCCTTCACTGAGGGCTTGAAGTGCATTAAGGGAGCTGCTAGAGTAGCTATGGCTATTCCCTGTGCTGCTACAAACCCCGACTGGAGAATGCAAGTTTCCTACCGGAGAAAACTGATTAGCTGAGATGCAAGGGCTTCCAACCACCCCGGGACTTCCACGATGTCTGGGAGAAAGCATGGAGTTCTTCTGTCCAGCAGTCACGCCTGGACTACTTCTTGATGGGCTGCCCATTTTGAGTGCATAGTTACTACCCTGAGGAGTGGCTGCTTGCATGCTTGGTCCATGGTTTATTCCTCCTGCAACAAACCTGTTTCCTGGCATTTGTCCCATACCAGTTTGCTCTTTCAGACCATTCATGGCAAAACTTGAACTGCTGTTCATTGCCATCTCTTGACCTGTTGTTGCAGCTGAAACACCTGCCATGGCTGGACTACTAGAATTTGGATTCAATGGCTTTACCATTCCTTGTCCAGTTGATTCCTGATTCATCCCACAGACATTTTGCTCTCTGCAGTTTTAAAGAAAACAGGCAAGTCATACCACTGCAATTAAAATATAAAAACACATACATTTATGCAGGATCAATGGAGAGGAGGGATGAAGGTAACTGTGGGCATTGGAGATGGATGATGATGTTTCAAGCACCCAAGAGAGAATGGTCAAAAACAGCAAGTTTATTTTAAACATAAAGGGCACCTAGCAGTAGCAAAACCTCAGCTTTGGACAACATCACTTCATAACAAGAGGAGTTGAGTATCGGACCAAAGAGGTGCTTCTGTATTTGCAGGGCCCTAGTGAGACCACGCCTGGAGTATTGCGTGCAGTTTTGGTCTCCCAATTTGAGGAAGGACATTCTTGCTATTGAGGGAGTGCAGCGTAGGTTCATCAGGTTAATTCCCGGATTGGCGGGACTGTCATATGCTGAGAGAATGGAGTGGCTGGGCTTGGATACTCTGGAATTTAGAAGGATGAGAGGGGATCATATTGAAACATATAAGATTATTACGGGTTTGGACACGCTAGAGGCAGGAAACATGTTCCCGATGTTGGGGGAGTCCAGAACCAGGGGCCATAGTTTAAGAATAAGGGGTAAGCCATTTAGAACAGAGATGAGGAAAAACTTTTTCACACAGAGAATTGTGAGTTTGTGGAATTCTCTGTCTCAGAGGGCGGTGGAGGCTGGCTGTCATGATACTTTCAAGAGAGAGTTAGACAGAGCTCTTAAAGATAGCGGAGTCAAGGGATATGGAGAGAAGGCAGGAACGGGGTACTGATTGTGGATGATCAGCCATGATTACATTGAATGGCGGTGCTGGCTCGAAGGGCCGAATGGCCTACTCCTGCACCTGTTGTCTATTGTCTAAGTTCCATTGACCATTTGCGGAAGCACACCTCACATTCATTGTGAAGACCTGGTCCGGAAGGATAAATTTATTGAGATCCAGGCTGAGCTGGGCAATTAGATATACAATTGGCTTGAAGATAAGAAAGAGGGTTGTGGTAGAAGGCAGCTTTTCCAGACTGTAGACTGTGAAGTTTCCATGATGTATGGCTCTGCGGCTTTTTAACTATCATCTGCTTCCATGCGAGGGTACACCAGAACCCCTGGGCCACGTTGACGCATGCAAATGCTGCATGGGTCACACCAACCCGAGGTGCATAGTGCACATCCAAGCAAATCCTTGTACGGGCATGTCACTTGCACAGAGAATATGGAAGTAATATTGCAAACTTCAAATTACACAAAGTACAGTGCAATCCAATGAACGTCTGTGGAGTTGTACAACAAAAGTGCTCTACGTAACAGAAGGTCAAGACCAGGTTTAATCACTTTAAAACAATAGCAAGGCTCCATGATAATAAGCGAGTTCAGTATTCCGAGTTCAGTATGCACAGTGACCTTTGACCTAGGCATGCTCAGTCGGAATACCGAACTCGCCTATTGAGTGTTCATTGCTCCAGATAGTGTGCAGCAATTTACAAAGTCAAAGATAATTTCCATTTGATATCAATAGCACTCTTTCTGGATTAATTGAACAATTAGATGTTACGTTTTTAGCATTTGAGTAGGGATGTCTAATTAGTTCTTGGTAGACTGCCAAATTGATGGAACAAGCACTGGTCTTCACAATGTCATTAAGTGGTCATACTTTTTTTTATCTCTGCAGAACGTGAGCACAAGATGAGTTAAACAGAAAGCGGGGAACACGCAACTTTAGAGTAGAGGTAACGTAAACAAAAATCTCCTATATGCCTATCAACACCGTTGCAACTTTATAAGGCTTCATAAAGAGGGGATCATAGGAGACTGTCCAATCTCATTTATAATAGTCTTCCCTTTATTTGTTCTGTTTACATAACATATCAAGTTGTTGATTTTCATCTGTACCTTATATCAGTTGGGTGCCTCTCAGACTCCTTACATCATGAGGGAATGCACAGGATACCAGATATAGAATGCAGATGCCACATGGAACAAAGCATCTACATCACCATCCATAAGTGGAGGCAGAGTTGGAGAAGATGACTAACAAAATACGAGATACACAGTCGACAATTAACCCCAGTGGAAAATCCAACAAATATGATCCAGCCACCCCGCACTTCATTATATAGTCAAAGAAGTTGTAAAGGATCTTACTCATGCAGGTGCCATATTCTAATTAAACACTTCAGCATATTTGGTTCTTGAGAAAAAACACTAAATGGTTAGTCAAAAACCACAGGAAGGACGTTTGAAGCTTACCTTTGAACAACATGCAGTGACATGATAAATTGAGGCTCGCTGGTATTTGGAGTGCGCATAAGCCTGCTCCTTGTTTGTGCAGCAACCATGGTGCCATCAGATAAAGAAAACCGATACACAGGACTCAAAGCCTGACCCTGTCTCAACACTGTAATTCAGAGAAATTGAGGAAAAATTATGAAAGGCACACAATGCTCCCTGAAAACTCAGACTTTAGATAGTGTTTAAAAATAATAATTCCCCGCAAGGACATGCTGATTAATATTGGGATACCATCCCATTAAAGATGGCAGCTCATTGGCACCTCATTCTTGTAAACATTTTTTATGAGGAGGATTTTGGGAAGGAGAAAAAAGTGGGCAGTGTGGGGCTGGAGAACTACAAGGTTGGAGGCTGTGGAAGGGATATCACCAAAGGTGATGAGATCGGCAACAATCTGTGTGACGATGGTCTGGTGGTTCGTCTGTGGAGTCATGGTTAAGGGGTAGGTATGAGGAGGTGCTCAAGAGCTGGCGTCTCGTCTTAGCATGGTAGAGGTCAGCCTGCCAGACTACATGGCACCCCTCTTGTCGGCGGCTTTGATCACAATGTTGGGATGGTTACTGTGTGAGAGAGGGGGCCAGCCATTCATAGGGGGTGAGATTGGAGTGGGTAAGGAGTAGAGAAGTCACGACAGTTGATGTCACGTTGGCAATTGGAAATTAAAATGTCAAATAGTCAAGAGCATAGATTTAAAGGCAAGAGGAAGAATGCTTAAAGGAGGTTTACATGGCAAGTTTTTTTTTTACAGAGAGGGTTTTTTTTTACAGAGAGGAATGTGCTGTCAGCAAATCAATGGAAAGAGATACAATAGCAATATTTAAAAAGGCATTTAGACAGGCACATGAACAGGCAGGTAATTGTGGGGCATAGAGCACATGCAGGCAGATGTGCTGTTTAAATTGGCATCATAATCGGCACAGATATAGTGCCCACCATAAAGTTTGGGAAAGAGATCCATCATTTATTTATTTGCCTCTGTACTCCACAATTTGAGATTTATAATAGAAAAAAAATCACATGTGGTTAAAGTGCACATTGTCAGATTTTATTAAAGGCCATTTTTATACATTTTGGTTTCACCATGTAGAAATTACATCTGTGTTTACACATAGTCCCCTCCATTTCAGGGCACCATAATGTTTGAGACACATGGCTTCACAGGCGTTTGTAATTGCTCAGATGTGTTTAATTGCCTCCTTAATGCAGGTATAAGAGAGCTCTCAGCACATTTTCCTCCAGTCTTTCCATCACCGTTTATCAACATGAGGACCAAAGTTGTGCCAATGAAAGTCAAATAAGCCATTATGAGACTGATAAACAAGAATAAAACTGTTAGAGACATCAGCCAAACATTAGGCTTACCAAAATCAATTGTTTGGAACATCATTAAGAAGAGAGAAGAATCGCAAAGGGACTAGCAGGCCAAGGAAGACCTCCACAGCTGATGACAGAAGAATTCTCTCTATAATAAAGAAAAATCTCCAAGCACCTGTCCGACAGATCAGAAACGCTCTTCAAGAGTCAGATGTGATTTGTCAATGACCACTGTCCTCTGAAGACTTCATGAACAGTAATACAGAGGCTACACTACAAGATGCAAACCATTGGTTAGCTGCAAACAAAAGATGGCCAGGTTGCAGTTTGCCAAGAAGTACTTAAAAGTACTTTCCTTCTGGAAAAAGATCTTGTGGACAGATGAGATGAAGATTAACTTATATCAGAGTGATGTCAAGTGCAAAGTATGGAGAGATGGAACTGCCTTGGATCCAAAGCATACCACCACATCTGTGAAACACGGTGGTGGGGGGTGTTATGACCTAGGCATGTATGGCTCACTCATCTTCATTGATGATACAACTGCTGATGGCAGTAGAATAATGAATTCTGAAGTGTATAGACACATCCTATCAGTTCAAGTTCAAACAAATGCCTCAAAACGAATTGGCCGGCTGTTCATTCCACAGCAAGACAATGATCCCAAACATACTGCAAAAGCAACAAACGAGTTTTTCAAACCTAAAAAATTGTAAATTCTTGAGTGGTCAAGTTAATCACCCGATCTGAACCAAATTGAGCATGCCTTTTCTATGCTGAAGAAAAGACTGAAGGGGACTAGCCCCCAAAACAAGCATAAGCTAAAGATGGCTGCAATACAGGCCTGGCAGAGCATCTCCAGAGAAGACACCCAGCAACTGGTGATGTCCATGAATGGCAGTCTTCAAGCAATCATTGCATGGAAAGTATATGCAACAATATACTAAACATGACTACTTTCATTTACATGACATTGCTGTGTCCCAAACATTATGGTGTCCTCAAATGGGGGGACTATGTATAAACACTGCTGTAATTTCTACATGGTGAAACCAAAATGTATAAAATTGGCCTTTATTAAAATCTGACAATGTGCACTTTAACCACATGTGATTTCTTCTATTACAAATCTCAAATTGTGGAGTACAAGGCAAATAAATAAAGAGTCTTTGTCCCAAACATTATGGAGGGCACTGTATAATGTGCTGACGGGCACGCTTTGTACTGTAGCGTTCTATGTTCTGCTCTATCTAAGTCACTAAAAAAACAATAACCGTTCATTACTCTTTTTCTACAAAAGCTTGGCTTTTCTACAAATACTTGACTTTTCCTTCTATGACTTAAAAAAATATATTGGTTCCACCTGTAAGTTAGTAAACACATTGTTTTCATATAGCAATGGATTTATTGTACATTTCTATCATTTATTCTGAAGCTTTAATTTGAGTTGTATTTGTACAATGTCCAGTATATCTTGCTTATATCATTTTAGTGCATTCCATAAATTCTCACCTTCATGATGATGCCTCTTAGCAAATGGAATCTCTTTGTCATTTTGCAGGTGAAATCTTTGAATACACCTCCGCACTAAGTCTTCCCAGCCTGGTTTCATTGAAGCACGTAATGCATTTATATCCAGAGATTTTAATTTGCCTAATTTTGTTTAAAGAAAGGAAAAAATAAACAAATCTTATATGTCAAATATCCAAGATGAAAAGATTCCAAATTTAAAACTGTCATATTGTTTTACCTGTTAAATCATGTTTGGTGGTAAAACTTTCAGTATTAGCAAATTGAGATCTCTCCTTCACGGGAACTCTCCTTGCCACACAGATTAAACAGGATTGCAAATCTGAGAAAGGAAATAAACTATTTTCAGTAAAAAATAAAAATGTAATGTAATAAGTTTACAATTAAATATAACGCAGAAAAACTTTATTACATGTGCAGCGATCACTCCTACACTGTAGACATTACCCACATTGTGTCGTAAAAAAACTGAAGTAATCATGAATTGTGGCGTGTTAGAAATTTTATTCAACTTGATCCCTTGGGCAACATCTTATCCTCCAAAGCAGATGCTGTGCATGATGCAAAGAACTGATATTTTGGCATTGAGACATGTCTGGAATCAACATCTAAATGATCATAATTATCTCTCAAAGTTCTCAGATATCTGTATTAACAGTAATAATTCTGCCACCTTCATGAATTAATTTTAACAAAATGTGGGGAGAAGTTGCTGGTGAACCAACAAGCATGTGTTTGGAAGAAATGCATCAAAAATAATTGGCCTCCTATTTCTGGGGCCATTTGGGAATAAAGAAATTGGAAAGAAAACTGAACACTTCATATACCATACAAGTTCCAGCTCTGACAGGTCGACAAATTTATTAGACAGACTTGCATTTATTTAAGAAATTCTTGGCTCAATGCAAGGGAGGTAAGCACTGAGGTATGAAAATTCTCATATCAGGGACCCCAGTTTGGGTATAAACACAACCAGATGCAAGCCAAAATTCTTTATTTTTTGCTTGAATATAGTTCAGCCATAATTTTAGAAGAGCACATGAAATGCTGGAGTAACTCAAGCGTGACAGGCAGCATGTCTGGAGAGAAGGAATGGGTGACGTTTTGGGCTGAGACACTTCTTCAGAAACATCACCCATTCCTTCTCTACACAGATGCTGCCTGTCCCGCTGAGTTACTCCAGCATTCTGTGTCTACCTTAGATTTAAACCAGTATCTGCAGTTCTTTCCTGCACACTTTAGAAGAGCAACTTAGTAGCACCTATTGGTAATCATTTATTTTCTGATAGTGTACTATCCACTCCGTGGCATGTCAGTTGGAATCACATTGTGGAAAATTCTGGAGAAAATCTACCAAAACAGCCTCCGGTAAATCTTCCTATAACTCAATGGCCTTCGATGGATTTGAACCTGGTGCCTGCATATGAAAGATCAATGCCAAATCCATTTATCAGAGGGACTCGCAAAACATCCATGGTATACTAACAACAGCGTTGCTGGTTAGAGAGGAGATTAACGCAATGGAAAGGAAGGACATTAGCTTGGAGCATGTGGAATCGGTATGGGTAGAGCTGCGAAACACTAAGGGGTAGAAACCTTTGGTGGGTGTTGTGTACAGGCCACCTAACAGTAGTAGTGAAGTTGGGGATGGTATCAAACAGGAAATTAGAAATGCGTGCGACAAAGGCAAAACAGTTATAATGGATGACTTCAATCTACATATAGATTGGGTGAATCAAATTGGCAGGGGCGCTGAGGAAGAGGATTTTTTGGAATGTATGCGGGATAGTTTTCTAAATCAACATGTAGAGGAACCAACGAGAGAGCAGGCTATTTTAGACTGGGTATTGAGTAATGAGGAAGGGTTAGTTAGCAGTCTTGTTGTGCGTGCCCCCTTGGGCAAGAGTGACCATAATATGGTTGAGTTCTTCATTAGGATGGAGAGTGACATTGTTAATTCAGAAATAATGGTTCTGAACTTAAAGAAAGGTAACTTTGAGGGTATGAGACGTGAATTGGCCAAGATTGACTGGCAATCAATTCTAAAAGGGTTGACGGTGGATACGCAATGGAAGACATTTAAAGACTGCATGGATGAACTACAAAAATTGTTCATCCCAGTTTGGCAAACGAATAAATCAGGCAAGGTAGTGCATCCGTGGATAACAAGGGAAATCAGGGATAGTATCAAAGCAAAGGATGATGTGTACAAAGTAGCCAGAAAAAGCAGCATACCAGAGGACTGGGAGAAATTCAGAGACCAGCTGAGGAGGACAAAAGGCTTGATTAGGAAAGGAAAAATAGATTATGAAAGAAAACTGGCAGGGAACATAAAAACTGACTGCAAAAGTTTTTATAGATATGTGAAGAGAAAGAGATTAGTTAAAACAAATGTAGGTCCCTTGCAGTCAGAAACAGGTGAGTTGATCATGGGGAACAAGGATATGGCGGACCAATTGAATAACTACTTTGGTTCCTTCATCACTAAGGAAGATGTAAATAATCTGCCGGAAATAGCAGGGGACTGCGGGTCAAAGGAACAATTGAGTGAAATCCAGGTTAGTCGGGAAGTGGTGTTGGGTAAATTGAATGGATTAAAGGCAGATAAATCCCCAGGGCCAGATAGGCTGCATCCCAGAGTACTTAAGGAAGTAGCTCCAGAAATAGTGGATGCATTAGTGATAATCTTTCAAAACTCTTTAGATTCTGGAGTAGTTCCTGAGGATTGGCGGGTAGTAAACGTAACCCCTCTTTTTAAGAAGGGGGGGAGAGAGAAAACGGGGAATTACAGACCAGTTAGTCTAACATCGGTAGTGGGGAAACTGCTAGAGTCAGTTATTAAAGATGGGATAGCAGCACATTTGAAAGTGGTGAAATCATTGGACAAAGTTAGAATGGATATACGAAAGGTAAATCATGTCTGACGAATCTTGTGGAATTTTTCGAGGATGTAACTAGTAGCGTGGATGGGGGAGAACCAGTGGATGTGGTGTATCTGGACTTCCAGAAGGCTTTCGACAAGGTCCCACATAAGAGATTAGTATAGAAACTTAAAACATACACATTGGGGGTTCAGTATTGATATGGATAGAGAACTGGCTGGCAAACAGGAAGCAAAGAGTAGGAGTAAACGGGTCCTTTTCACAATGGCAGGCAGTGACTAGTGGGGTACCGCAAGGCTCAGTGCTGGGACCCCAGCTATTTACAATATACATTAATGATCTGGATGAGGGAATTGAAGGCAATATCTCCAAGTTTGCGGATGACACTAAGCTGGGAGGCAGTGTTAGCTGTGAGGAGGATGCTAGGAGACTGCAAGGTGACCTGGATAGGCTGGGTGAGCGGGCAAATGTTTGGCAGATGCAGTATAATGTGGATAAATGTGAGGTTATCCACTTTGGTGGCAAAAACAGGAAAGCAGACTATTATCTAAATGGGGGCCAATTAGGAAAAGGGGAGATGCAGCACGACCTGGGTGTTATGGTACACCAGTCATTGAAAGTAGGCATGCAGGTGCAGCAGGCAGTGAAGAAAGCGAATGGTGTGTTAGCTTTCATAGCAAAAGGATTTGCGTATAGGAGCAGGGAGGTTCTACTTCAGTTGTATAGGGTCTTGGTGAGACCACACCTGGAGTATTGCGTGCAGTTCTGGTCTCCAAATCTGAGGAAGGACATTATTGCCATAGAGGGAGTGCAGAGAAGGTTCACCAGACTGATTCCTGGGATGTCAGGACTGTCTTATGAAGAAAGAATGGATAGACTTGGTTTATACTCTCTAGAATTTAGGAGATTGAGAGGGGATCTTATAGAAACTTACAAAATTCTTAAGGGGTTGGACAGGCTAGATGCAGGAAGATTGTTCCCGATGTTGGGGAGATCCAGGACAAGGGGTCACAGCTTAAGGATAAGGGGGAAATCCTTTAGGACTGAGATGAGAAGGACTTTTTTCACACAGAGAGTGGTGGGTCTCTGGAACTCTGCCACAGAGGGTAGTTGAGGCCAGTTCATTGGCTATATTTAAGAGGGGGGTAGATGTGGCCCTTGTGGCTAAGGGGATCAGAGGGTATGGAGAGAAGGCAGGTACAGGATACTGAGTTGGATGATCAGCCATGATCATATTGAATGGCGGTGCAGGCTCGAAGGGCCGAATGGCCTACTCCTGCACCTAATTTCTATGTTTCTATGTTTCTAACACCACTGATCTTCTCTACAGCCTTGCATTTTGATGTAGTTGTCCTTATTCAGCAGGATGGTCCCCAAGCCAATCCTTTCCATAATTTAACAGCAAATACCATAACCCCAGTCAAAAGACTGCAAACTTGAACAATCTGACCATTCTGCTGGCCTGGCTGTCAATGATCTGATCTGACTGGACAGCTTCCTGCTGCATCATTTACTCCTTTTTATAGACGCAACTATCTTTTACACAAAGTACATAAAATGAATTTCCTATCTACCACAAAATCATCTGCCCTCATCGATCAACTGCAAGCTCCATTCATCATCTCCGATTCAGAATGGGAACAAGTTGGAGCTTTACGTCAACATCAAATACATACGTTTTTGCAACATTTTTCTAACCCTTCCATGGTGGCCGTGGATGAGGATGGAGATAAAAATCACCACAATAGTCACATCAAGGGACTACAGTACAGATGCATACAAATTACGCCAAATTTTACCAATAGCATAATTCCAAAGGCTGTTGATATGATGAATGGAAATTTACTATCACCCAACACCTAACACAAACTTGATATATTAAGTTCCTGATTTCACTTGTAACCTAATCCATAATTATTTAGTATTAAGCAACCTATATAACTCTAGCTTTCACCAAGTATTTACTACTTCACTATTTCTTATGTTATCTTATCTACTAAATTGCAATTAAATATAACCACCAATGAAGCATATGAACGAAACCCACATTATCGGTGAGTCGCTGATTTTCAGAAGATGCACAAGATTTTGCAACACTACAGTGTGTGACGTGCTGGATCTGAGCTGGGCAGCATGAGAAGGTCATGGAGAGGGAAAATCATTCAGAAGGTCAGGGACAGTGAGGAAGTGAGGTGGTGTTTTAGGGGGGTGGAGGGAGTAAGGTTTACGTCGAAAAAAGGCTATGGTGAATATTGGGTAGTATTGGAAGAGAAGGAATGAAAGGTTGGTAGGTACTTAAATTACATGCGTCCTAATCCTGCAAAGCATCAAGACTACTTTGTTATCCTGGGTGACCAAAATCAGACAACACAACACAATATCCCCAATACTCCAAAGACATATTGCATGGGAAATCCCATCAGTCTATGTACAACTGACATGGAAATAAGCAGAGTGATACAACATGGAAACTCGTGTCTTAGCCAAATCTGTGCCAACTATCAAGCATCCATTAGCAGTAGGATACTTCTACAATAGAACTTTATTTATCCCAGGAGGACATTGATTAATTACCATTTTTTTTACCATGAATATTACCGTTAATACCAGTTTTTATTTTCCATGTTTCCATCATCTCACCACAGATTCTGCCACTCACCTAAACACCACAGGCAACTTACAGAGGCCTATTAATACCAACCCACGCCTTTGGGAAGTGGGAGGAAACCAGAACACCCGGAGGAAACTGACGCGGTCACAGGGAGAAAGTGTCAATTCCACACAGACGGCCGAGGTCAGAATTGAAATTGGGTCGCTGCCCTAAGCTGCAAGAAAGCAGCACAATGAGCTGCAAATCTGTCCAACCAGGGCAATCAAAGACAAATCACACCCAGAGAGACCAACTGAACTATTTGGAGTGTCATGAATTAATTCGAAAATGGTCGTTACAATGCTTTAAATATTTTTTCACTCGCATAGTACTGAAAATAGCATCATTATATAATTCAATTGTTAACTTAAATTGCTTCATGATATGATCAAAAAATAAATTTGCCAGTCTGATCAAATTCCTTTGCGCGGCTATTTATTTTAAAGCATTCAGGAAAAAAAGATAAATATGTATTATTTTTATGAATGCTGCATTTTCTTTACAATACTATTCGTGTAGCAGCTGAAATGCACTAAGCTTCATATAATACACTCAAGTGAATTAAATTGTTATTGCTAAGCAAATCAACACATCCAGAAATTATAAATAAGGAAATTACTATATTAATATCAATTGAAAACTATCGATTAATAAATAGGGAAGGATTTCCATTTCTTATATTTATCGAATTCTTTGCTCACCGTCCACTAAAACAATAAACTCAGAAAAAACATTGAAATATTGATTATAATTTAAATACAATTACTAATGAAGTCAAAGTACTTTATAAGAACAAATCATGTTTACATTCCATAACTAAAATCTTGCATTTACATGTTGCAGTTGAAGGTAAGGTTCTTATACGATTAAAGGCAATATGCTAGTATCCTGTTGGAACACAGATTTAATTGTGTCACGTTTACCACAATGGCCAAACAGGAAGAATTCTGGTCACGTTTAGATGCTGCCAAACAGGCGAAACAGAAATAACATAATTTTTTTTTTTTTTAAGTTCCATCCCGTTACATTAAATACTTTGAATGTTCCTTCTATGTGGTTCATTGTTATTTTATAGATTTTGTTTAAGCTGAAGGAAACGGACCATTTTATAGCTTATGATTTCATAAAGAGGGCGTACAATAAATCCCAGTAGGATGAATATAATTTAAGTAATTTTTTTTTGTGACTTAAGTATCGGAACTGCTTCTTTCCTTAGGAGACATCAATTATATCAAAAGCTCAAATTATCTTTAATCTTAGTTAGGTACAAATAGTTAACAAGGTTTGAAGAAAGGCAGCTTCAGTAGTCCTATTATTGATCTTTGCGTTGAGTATTACTGATCAGATAGAAGTTTTAGTGAAGAACCGGCAGATATGAAACAGGATTGAGCAACTACCATTGGATAGAGCAAAGCAAAATTAAGAGACGTTTGTATAAATTATTTTGTTTGAAATTACTAGCAGTAAAAGGAACATCTTGATTCTTAAATATTAATGAAGCACATTTAACGCACTTTAGCTTCAAAGCTTGCAAAAATTATGTTGACGTTGTAATGTTTACCAGCTTCCCCCCCCCCCGTCTCAAAGGCTACCCTTGTTATGTACCAGTCAACGTCCAGATGACAAGCAAAAAGACTGACCCCAGGTTACCACAAACAGGAGCTGCAATTCAGCCATTAGGTGGCATGCATGCCTGACTTTCTCTCACTTCCTGTGGGGAAGCACCTGACTTCCAGTGCTTCCACAACAGCCAGCGCTTGCACGCCACATAAGAATTAAATGTGCAAAAATCTGTGACCCACATTTCCACATGAAGGCAGGCAACCAATAGCTGGCGTGAAATATTTACACATTTTAAAATACGATAGGCGATCCTGTCATTGACTGTGGATTATCATAGTGCCAATATGATTGCATGAAATCTTACCTTCCCCCTCTTCTTTAATGGACTTTGGTTGAGATACAGCAAAACACTGCATTGTTTCATATTTCTGAGGTGCTTGCTGGTTATCATGGCCTTCCTCATCAGTCTCACCAGGTGGTTTAACCAACATACGACAGTTAAAAGTGTGGCTGTTTCGTCTTGGGATTTCATTGGACCAAGGCACCACATTAACTGGAAAATGCAAGATTTACACACTTCAGTATAAAATTGGAAAGAATAATTTGTATACTGATATAAAATCTTTATTTCATTAAAATTTGTATTTAATGTAAATATACTACTTCATTTGTTGCCACTTACACGCAGAAAATAATATGCAAAGAATATCCTTGAATTTACTTTAGTGTCTCCACTAACAATCAGCAATCTGGAAGCCAGCTACTTTGAAACATGATTAGAATAAATTCAGCCAGATTGGATTCAGTACATTAATTTGTCTTTTTTATTCTGAGGCACAGACTCTATCTTTGTAACATGACTAAAGTTGCAATTTATTTTATTGGCTCTTAGCAACCCGAATAACATCAATGCAGTTCTTGAACCTTGATCAGATGTCTGGAAATACAGCTAGCTGCCCATTCACTGGTTCACCCATTTTAAGGCCTCAGCATTCAGACTCTGGCAATCCAGGGTTCCGAGGGATACACCACTAGGTCAGTGGATGAATGAGTTGGTGGTCGGCAGGCAAATAAGCATAAGGGTCAAGGTGGGAATGGATGACAATGGGCGAGGAGCACAGCGATATCACATCATCCCAATTTAACTATTAACATTAAAAGCCAAGATGATAGTAAAAAGAAAATTCCTTATAAATTAGTAGTTGCCAGAGAGTCAATGGAAAAGCAACATCCAGTGATCCACTGCCAGCTTTGAGCCATCAACAGCCAAGTAAAAAAAATATATATATTAAATGAAGAGATAACAATTTTTAATCAGATCCTTACCAAGAGATTTAGGCAAAAGGTTTCTTACAAACTCTGCATGGTCACCAACATGCAGTATGCTGTAGACACTGGAGTTTATAAGCTCTTCTTGGTTGTACTTCAGGTACTGGGTCACATTCTCAGATACAAACACTATGTGCCCTTCAAGATTGACCACAAAAAGGAATCCATCCAAGGCCTGTGAAGAACAAATACTACAAATTAAATGCGTTTTTTATAGACACTCTCCCATCCTTAATCAGATGAGACATTATGTGCTAAAATGTTAGAAAGCTAGAGTTTGTGGATGTGTATCAGTGGCAGTTTACAGTTTCAAATCTAAAAGTTCTTGAAATCATTTTTTAATCTATCTGTCAACATCTCTCAGAGGTTGCTTCGGTAAATGCAGGCTGTCACTCAACCCAATACCAACATCAATGCAGCCAGTCAGCAAGCAGACCTGGTGCACACATGCCACTTTGTCTTTCGATACCCTCATTAACTACCCCCACATCTTCCTATGGGCGGGTGTTGTTGCATTCATTTGCACCTCACACTGCAATGCTCCCTGCCTTAAGGGGCGGCACAGTGGCACAGCTAGTGAAGCTGCTGCCTTACAGCTCCAGCGACCTGGTCCAATCCTGACTTGTGGCGCTGCCTGTACGGAAGTTGTGCATTGCCCGCATCTCCACCTAGATTTCCATCGGATGGTGCAATTTCCACTCACATCCCAAAAACATGTGGATTTGTCAGTTGAACAAGTAACTTCAGCATCACCTCTGGAATTCAGTTTTTGTATTCATATTTGGAGCAAGACTGGAATGACTACCAGAATTTCATGCAGGTTATTGGCAGGGGAGTCATATAGCACTGTATGAACTTTTTCCATCACGTGAATCATAAGAGCAGAATTGAAGGGATTAATGGTCTGGATTTAACTACGGTTTGGCTACATTTAAACCCAGGGACATTGAGATCAAATGTAACAGATATTCTCCTAGGAAAGACCAGTTTAATCACCAGAAATCAGGATGATTTGGTCTCTTAGGTGGAACGGAACCAGAATGTTATTCGAATGAATTCTGGTCCTTAACAGTCAACAAGTATGTTATTTTAGAAATGAAAATGAAACTATTTTCATTGCTATTGGTTGTAAACTGACCTCGAGCATCATTGGACCGAGTGCCTCTTTATCGATTACACCTTGACCTGTGGAGGATACATCCGCTTTCTGCACAGCATCTTCGTTTGCGGCAACCTTTTCTGCAAAACAAGAGGAAACTATTGCAACATGGAGGTTTACTAAATCTCTATTTCCAGATTCTTAAACTAATTTCATATTGCCATGCTAAGCTTTTTACACATTTTCTTCGTCTTTAATCCAGATGGTACTGTGATGGCGAGTCCCCCCAAAAAAAGTTGTTCCATGTTTGTGACTGAGTCCCCATCGGAAAACTCAATGGCTGTCACTATAACTACCAGGCTATGCACAGTCTGCTCACCGTGATTCCCAACTCACAATGTATTCCTGAACCCACTGATGCCTTCGGATTTAGATAATTATTGTCCCTTGATTAAAAGCAACTTTCATATGCAATTTCTACTTCTTCTGAACATATGATATACTGACAGTTACTGAAAAGTTCATATAAAAATATGAAAAGATCATATAAAAAAACATACAAATTCATATTCATTGCATTATCACCATCAAATCATTGCATCATCGACATTAAATCATTGCAGTATTTGAGAAATCTAAATTATAATTAGAGAGGTGTAATAAGTGTTTCACAGACGAGTGGGGAACAATATTAAGCAACATGAGCAATAGTGGACTGCCAGTAACTGACTCCATCATTAAATAACTAGAAATCGAAAGAGTAAAGTTAAAAGAAAACCTATATTTTAAAGATAGTTAGGCTAAGATATTCATGACCTCAAACGACATTGTGGAGATGTTATTTTTGTCAGTTTGAAATCACAGTAGTTGAGGATCAGAAGATGCAAAGGCCCAGAGGAGGTGGCAGCAATGAAAGTGACATTATCAAAGCTCACCTCCGTTAAGGGTTGAAAGTGACTACAAGCCTGAGGTCAAAGGCAAGCATAAGTTTAAGATGGAAATTGCTGCTATCAATTCAGTGTTCCTCAACAGATAAGATGTTTGCAAACAAAAATAATAGAAGCAATGCACTGGCAAAATTCTAAGCTATTTAAAAGTTAGTTTTGCTTTAATACCCTGAAAATGTTATGCCTGATAGGTAAGATTCAAGTCTTTTTTTTTTTAATGTGCACTGGGCGACAATTACTATTTAACAAACACTTGCAGTATTTTAGCTTTTTCTTTAATCTTGCGGGCATGTTATAATCTTTATTTCATATTGTCCAAATTGTTCCATTATTTGAAAAAAAAAGTTTTATCCTATTTACTTTGATGTCCCTAGGAACTTTTCAATTTGGCTGACCACACACCTAATTTGATGATATCAAGTTTGTCAACCATACTAATGTCTGTAAAGGTGATCCAAGATTCAAGAGAGTTTATTGTCATGTGTCCCAGATAAGACAATGAAATTCTTACTTTGCTTCAGTGCAACAGAATAGTGTAGGCATAAATAAGTACAGAACCGATCAGTGTGTCCATATACCATTGAATATATATATATACACACACACACACATAAATAAGCAGATAAAGTGCAATAGGCTATTAAAGTTCAGATTTTTGTTTGAGTTGAGTTTAATAGTCTGATGGCTGTGGGGAAGAAGCTGTTCCTGAACCTGAATGTTGCATATCTCAGGCTCCTGTACCTTCATGCTACAGAGATTACTAAAATCTTTGTGGAGGATTTACTTGAACTCAGTAAAGATGTTGTGCTAACTGTAGATTCAGGGCCAATTGATTGTCATTCTACTGGCAGTGGAATAGTCATTGCAGGTGACACTGGATTAATTCTACAGCTGGATTTTATGGTGTGATAAGATGCAGTATGTGTGGAATTTTTCTCACCTCTGTTAGCCAAGTTTACACTCTTCTACGAATGATGCAATGATTATTATATGAACAGCATAACCAAGTGAACCGGAATATGCTGCCTGTGGCAAGACCAACCAATGTGCTCACTACCAGCTGTTAGAATGATGCAGATAGAGCTTTTACACATCCTGATATCAACTTGCTTGCACATGCTGTTCAAATCTAGGATGGCAGGACTCTGCTGTAGTGGAGCAGGACAACACTTGCCCACGAAACAAAATAAAACTCTGACCATCAATAAAACCTTGCTCTTCCCCTGACTCAGTTGGCTGTCAAGGTTATTGTACATTGCTTCAGAATATCCCCGATATTCAGAAGCAGTCAAAAACTATTAAAAATTTAAACAAGTCAAAAAGTTAAAAGCTAAAAGTTAAGCAAAAATAAATCATACAAAATCATAAAAAAAATAAAACATGCTTGTAAACTAAAATACTTAAAGTAAACTCAATTAGTTTAAACAAAATGTAAATAAGCTTAAATTACCCTTCCCCCTCACTGCCGTCCCTGCATTTAAATCAATTTGCCAAGCACAGTGAATAGATTCCGCAGCTTAACTGCTGAGGAATTAAAGTGAGTTTTTACTTCGCCACTGAAGTTCAATTGGAGTGTAAAGTTAGAGTGCAACTGGGAAATTTGTTGGTGAACCTTGGCCAACAAGTTGAGAGCTTCTGTATTTGCACTGGAGCCCTGAGCCTACTGAAACTGACAGGAGGGGCACATGCCAGAGTGGAAGCTCTGACCATCAATAAAGAGTGGAACAGCATTCCTGCTGTTTTGTTTTTACCTGTATGTACTGTGCATCCTAACTTAATTTTGACCCCAATCTTGGAAAAAAATTGAATTTACTTTCCATTATCTTGAATCAAATGCAAATCTTTGTTATTCTTGACCTATGTCTTGGTTTAAGAACTATGAATCTAGTGCTTAAATGAAAACATGTACTTTGTTTAAATGCTTAAATATGAATATTTAATCCAAAAATTGAGGAACAAAGTGTCATTTTAGTCCAGGAAATAATAAAGTGGACCATGTGTGCCTGGAATTTTAGTTATAATCTTAGGTAGTTAATAAGATCCAATTTTAGTTAATTGCAGATATGAACTATTTTGTCCCTGTTTTCATTGATCAAATTAACTGAAAAGATCAATACAAGCTAAGTGGTAATTGCAAAATACATGCTGGACTGAGCATAATTTGAAAGCACCAAATGTCTGATGCTCTAAAACCCGCATCTGTTTCTGCTTTCTCAATGTTAATGGTGAAAAATGGGTAGGCAGTCTGGTTCTTCATATCCCCTTTTACTTCACACCCCAACTTCATTCTGAACAGCTGCTGTGTGTGTGTGTGTGCCATTCTGCATTTTAATTTCTTTAAGAAGCAGAATGAAATGAAAACAAGATACATTCAAAGAGCATGGCGCAATCTGGCTCTAAGCAGATGCAATGTGCTCATTTCCAACAGCCTGCCAGAAGGGAATATCACTCTATCTTGCTGAGTACGCCTTTCCACTGGGATTATAGCAGTGTCTTAAGAGACTTTGTTTATAATTATACTAACTATGGCAGCAGCAGCAGCAGCTCTGCCTACAATATGAACATGTCGGATAGAATTCAATTGAACAATGTGATCAATTATTCTACTAGAAAATCTTCAGTGCTATTTAAACTGATTTTATAACCAGTGTGGTTGATTGTCACGATTACAACACAAATAACTAATAAATGTTACTGCATGTTATTTGCACAAGAGTTGCAAGGGTTATCACCGGTGTAGAATATACAATGCCAATTCAGAAGACAATGGCAAAATCAGAAGTAAATCAGTATTCAAATTCACTCCTACATAAATCCAGATTTTATATTAAACATCAAATAACATAAAGCGTGGTTGAAAGACCCCCTATACTGTACAGTAATATTTTGTTAAATATTAAAGTAAAAATCTCAACATCCAAATGCTCAAAATAGATAGTTTACCGATACACAACAGCCATGAACCAATTTATCAATCCTAGCTCACATTTAATTAAATTAAACATTAGATTAATACAGCTGGACAAAGATGGATTTGGCAATTTACACCTCACACAGTGCATCAAAAAACCTAGAGAAATTTAAACCACTGCACATCTCTGATCTTTACCATATACTGTCATGGTAAAATTTTAAGACATATCTCGGTTGGAGCGCTTCTGAATGACCCTTAAAACAAGCTAATTACACATTCTGATTAAACAATCATGTATGCCACCTTGAAATAAATCAACTCGCAGCTTCTTTCAGCCTGTAAATATCAGCCACGAGATGAAACTTTTTTTTAAAAATAGTGTACTATTCACAATCACAATTTTTCTTAAAGGCTGATGTGCCACCCAGGGGAGCTCCCCTCCAACAGCCGAGGGCCATCGAGAGCACCACCCCTATGGCCGCCGGTAGAGGTCCCCTCCAGTGACCAGAAGCCATCCAGAGTTCCCCTCCAGTGGCCGAGGGCCAACTAGAGGAACTCGCTCCAGAGGCTCGGGGGCAGTCAATGGAGCTTAGCTCCAGCAGTCAAGGGGGACATCTGGTAGATCTCAGCTCTGTTGGCTCAGGGATGTCTGGAGGTGATCATCTCCAGCATCTGTGTTTGGCTGTAAAACCTTTGGATGAGTCTTCCCAGGACACAGTCTAATCAACTATGCAGATCATGCTGATACTGCTAAAAAATTATAATTGCCCGAAGTGTGCAATAAACAGAGTATAGTACAGCTCAGTAACATCGACCTGACTCGTCCATGCTGACCAAAATACCCACATTCCTGTATTTGACACATATTGCTCTGTTCCTTTCTATGTACCTGTCTAAATGCCTAGTAGGTTTAAAAACAAGTGAAACGTGTTCCTGTTAGAAAGAAAGGCAAGACAGACAGAAGTGGGGAACCTTGGGTGAGAAAAGATGTTGAGGTTCTGCTTAAAAAAGGAGTAACTGTCAGATATAAGCAGCTTGGATCGAGTGAATCCCTTGAGAATAGGAGGTATCAGAGTACATTTAAGAGGAAATCAGGAGGGCAAAAAGGAGACATAAAATGGTTTTGGCAGATAAAATAAATGATAATCCAAAGAGATTCGACAGCTACATTAAGGGCAAAGGGGTAACTAAAGAGAGAATAAGAGCCTTAAATATCAATGAGTCGTCTATGTGTGTGCCACCGGAGATGGGCCAAGTGTTAAATTAATATTTGTTGCCTGCATTTAGCATGGAGAAAGAATAGATACTTGGGAACTCGAGGAAGTTAATGTTTATGTCGTAAAGAGAGTTCACATTAGTGCTGGAGGTCGTAAAGTGCAGAAAGATGGATGAATTCTCAGGATCTGATCACTTGTATCCCAGGACATTGTGGAAAGTGAGGGAAGAAATTGTTGGGACACCGGCAGAGATATTTGGTTTCGTTTATTGTCATATGTACCGAGGTACAGTGAAAAGCATTTCTGTCGTGTGCTATCTAGTCAGCGGAAAGACATGCAAGATTACATTCAAGTCAACCACAGTGTGCAGATGCAGGATAAAGGTAGAGGAGATAGAGGAGAGGAGAAGCAGCATAGATGGAGTAAGAAATTCTGCAATTGGAATAGAGGTTCAAAAGAGTAGAGCAATTGTAATGAATGATTGCAGATCCACATTTTGGACCAGCACGCCAAGAGGCGTCTGGCTTGGGCACTATCTTTCTTTTTTTTAGCACCATTGATATCCACAGCTGAGGTGCCGGAAGATTGGTGGGTGGAAAATGTTGTGCCACTTTTTAAAAAGACTGTAAGGAAAAGCCTGGGAACAATGGTCTGTTGAGCCTAACAAGTGGTGAGCAAATTATTGGAGGGTATTCTGAGGGATGGTATCTACAGGGATTTGGAAAGGCAAGTCAGGGATAGTCAGCATGGCTTTGTGTATGGAAAAGTGTGCCTCCAATATTACCAAGTGCTTTTTACGAGGTGACCAAGGCTATTGATGTGGGCAGTGCAGTGGACTATCTACATGGACTTTGGCAAGACCATTGCCAAGGTATCGCATTGCCGCTAGTCTGGAAGATTAGATCATATGGGATCCAGGGCAAGCTGTCAACTGGATACAAAATTGGCTTGAAGATAGGAGACAGAGGGTGATGGTAGGGTGTGATTATTCCGACTGGAGGCTTTAACTCATGATGTGCCGCATGGAACAGCCTGGCTCCACTGTTCTTATTGGTCCTTACCTATATTAACAATTTGGACGTGCATGCAGGAAATGAGTTAGTAAGTTTGCAGATGACACCAAAATTGGTGGTATAGTGGACAGTGAAGAAGGTTATCCAAGATTACAATGTGAACTTGATTAATTGGGCAAACTGACTTAGAAATGGCAGATAGAATTTAATTTGGACAAATATTGTATTTTGATCAAGTAAACCAGGGAAGGATATACACAGTAAATGGTTGGGGCATAGAGAGTGTTGTGGAAGAACTAAGGGATTCAGATACATAGTTCCATTAAAGTGATAACACAGGTTCAAGGGTGGTGAAGAAGGGATCTGGCATATTTGCCTTCATTGGTCAGTGTACTGATTATAGATGTTGGATGTCACACAGGCAAGTGGGGATTAACTCAATTAGGCAACTTGGTTAGCATTGGTGAGTTGGCCCGAAGAGCCTGTTACCATGCTGGATAGTTCTATGATTCTTTCCAAAGATCCTATAGCGGAGCAAGATAGACCACTCCTGCTAAATGCAATGGGCTGACGTGTAGTACGCAATTGAGCAGAACGTGGGCCTTTTTTTCATCCATTTCCGTAACCGGACCCGACCCGCAGTGTAATCAACGTTGCGGGGGAACAGTTTGTGTTAATAAATTAAAATTCTGAAAATGAGAAGATTTTTACCAAATAACTTTTAATTTTACGAGGATGTTTCCGTAACTGGCTTCCGTCCCCGCACTATTATCCTATGGGATCTTTGGTGCGGAGACGGAAGCCGGTTACGGAAATGGGGCCTTAAATTACCCATGAATCTGCCCATGCCCTTACTACGTCTTTCTCATCGAGTGGACTATCTTGCTCGCTATAGGATCTTTGATTCTTTCTGCTGTGACCACATCCTTTCTACAATTATAGAGTGTCTATAAAAACCGCATTTAATTTGTAGTATTTGTTCTTCACAGGCCTTGGTGAGCAGAACTGCATACAATATTCTAAGTATGGCCCAACCAATGTCCTGTACAGCTGTAATGTAGTGTCCTAATACTTGTACTCAATACCGCCGCATATGAAAGCAGGCGAGCTAAACACCTTTTTCTCTACCTATGACTACTACATCAATGCTGTTAAGGTCCTTGCCATTTGTGCTTGGCTAGCATTAGACAATGCAAAATACATGATCTCACACTTATCTGAAGTAAATTCCATCTGTCACTGCTTCACTCAACTTTCTAGCTCCCTAATTCTTAGGCAACCATCGTCAATATCTCCAACTGCACCTATTTTCATGCCATGAGAAAACTTATATGAATGATCCAATTAATACATTTGCTGATAACATGAAGATTGGTGCAGTTGTGTATATATACACACACACACACTATACATATATACACATATCTATTATACATACACACATAACCCTCCACCACTACCTTCTGTCTCCCATCAGCAAGCCAATTTTGGATTCAGTTTGCCAAATCAAGGATCCCATGTGCCCTAACCTTCAGGGCCAGCTGACCATGTGGGACCTTGTCAAAAGCCTTGCTAAAATTCACATAAACTGTCTACTGCCTTGAATCCATCAAATTTCCTTCTCAAAAAACAGATCTGTGAGGCAGCATCCCCCCCCCCACACAAAACCATGTTGACTCCTCTTAATCAGTCCTCGCCTTTCCAAGAGAACATAAATGTCACCCCTCAATACATTTTCAAACAATTGACCTAATATTGTCGTAAGACTCTACTGACTGCCCATCTTGAATTGGATAACAACATTAGCTACCCTCCAGTCTTGCAGCACCTCATCCACGGCTAAAGATGATGCCAAATAATTGATGATTCAATGTAACTGATTTTTGGCAGCAAGGCAAAAATAATCGCCATTCCATGTACAATGGTCTTTAAAGGGAAAATGGTGAGGTCAGGGTTGCCAAACTACATGAGGCACAGGGGAAAGGAAAACACCACCGACTTACTTGTGCACCGCATCGAACTAAAATTAGAAAACCTAACATATGGCTGCATGAAACCAGGGGCATTCATATTCATTAGGAACCATTCTACTCCCAGAAAAACACAAGACCCTTCCTGTGCTCTCCAAATGTGTTTATCTTTTCAACATTAATGTACTATATTTCACTGTGCTGCTGAAATTTCCTGCAGTGAATATTAAACATTGCAGCTGCACTTTTTCTCAGTGTTTACACTTTCAGAGAGCAAACTAAGAACAAAGCTCTGTACTATGCCAGGTACAGCTGCTATGATATTAATCAAGCTTTTCTAGTCTTCACCACGCCCCTCCCTATCTTTCTTTCAGTTATTACGTTACTTATGGCTGAGGAACGCCATCTTAATTTATCCGCCGAGATTAACCCTCTGTCATAGACGATTCCACCATTTCTAATAGTTTACCGAATGTTCCAGTCTGCCCAACATCCCTCCCTCACCTGACTCCACTCATCTCTTTCCCTTCTTCTCAGCGTCCATAATCTGCAGTCCTCATCTCCACAAATTACTTCCTCCATTGCTATATTCACCCCTCGCTTCTATCCCCACCTGTCTCCTTTTGCCCATCAACTCTTTCTCATCTTATACCTTATCTTACGCTTATACCAAAAAAGATAAAGATCTAGAAGATCCAGGCTCGTAAGAGCTATATCACTTTTAAATACAGATCAAAAAATTTTAGCAAAGATTTTAGCAAGAAGATTGAGCAAATATATTAATAAATTGATAAACCAAGACCAAACCGGGTTTATACCCAAAAGACAATCATTTAACAATATGAGATGACTTTTTAATATAATGCATTCACATAAAGGGGAAAAGAAAGACACATCAGTTATATCTTTGGATGCAGAGAAAGCATTTGACTAGGTAGAGTGGCAGTATTTATACATAGTACTCCAAAAATTTAATACGAGAGATAATTTTATTAGATGGGTAAAATTATTATATGATAATCCAACAGCAAGAATATTAACTAATAATATGTTGTCTCCAAAATTCCAATTATCACGGGGCAATAGGCAGGGATGTGTTTTATCACCCCTGCTATTTGCCCTTATGATAGAGCCACTGGCTGAAAGGATAAGAACACATCCGAATATTCAGGGATACAATACCAAGGACTCTAATAACAAAATTTCATTATACGCAGATGATATACTTTTATATATTAGAAATTCAGAATCGAGTATCCCGAATGTATTAAATGTAATAGAGGTATTTGGCTCCTTTTCTGGATATGGAATACATTGGAATAAAAGTGAAATTATGTCATCATAGCCCCAGAAAGCGAATCATCTATTAAAATTTCCATTTAAAATTGCAACGGAAAAATGTAAGTATTTAGGTATTCAAGTTACCAGAAGATATAAATCATAATTTAACGCTAATTTTAGTCCTTTGTTAAATAAATTGAACGCTCTGATTAAATTTTGGAAAACGCTACCACTATCATTAATTGGCAGAATAAATGTTATAAAAATGATAGTGCTACCACAAATGATATATTTATTTCAATTCATACCAATATATATATACCAAAATATTTTTTTAAAAAAGACTCTAATATTACTAATTTTATATGGGGCTACAAAGCACATATAATTAAAAGAAATCATTTGTGTAAACCTAAAGATGTAGGGTGACTTGCACTGCCTATTTTTTTAATATTATTATTGGGCAGTGCATATTAAGAATATTATTTATTGGTTGGATTGCCCTTCTCAACAGATGGAATGGATAAGAATGGAGAAAGAGGATTGTTTTCCTTACGATTTAGGAGCGATCCTCTTCTCCCCGATAAAATTGAATAATATATTATATAAGAAGAATCCAATCAGACACAATATAATTCAAATTTGGAAACAAATACAATTAACTTTAAAATTAGGAAACTTATCATCATTAACATCAATAATGAATAATCCGGTATTTAAACCATCTTTTATGGATAAAACATATAGACAATGGGAAAGATTGGGAATTAAAAAGTTGGGTGACATGTATGAAATGGGACATTTATTACCATTTCAACAATTAAAATCAAAATTTAATCTGAATAATAACCAATACTTTTAATAATTACAGATATGTGACTTTATAAAAAAAATTATATACCAAGATTACAGAATATAACAATGGACCCACTGGAAGAGGCAATGAATATTAAGGTGCTCACAAAAATTAATATCATATCTATATAACAGCATTCTTAATAGAGAATTGCCATCAACAGCGGCAATTAGAGAAGACTGGGAAAAAGATTTAATGATAAAAATTTCTAAAGAAACATGGGAGAGGTATTTGATATATACATAAATGTTTGATTAACACTAGACATAATTTAATTCAATTTAAAATATTACAGATTATATTATTCAAAAGTTAGGTTGAATAAATTTTATTCAAATATTTCTCCCATCTGTGATAAATGCCTTTCTCAAAATGCCAACTTCAAACATTCTTTCGTTTCTTGCACAAAACTTCAAAGCTTTTGGTGTAATATATTTGATATATTCACTAGTTTATTTAAGATAAAAATGGAACCTAGCATGAAAATGATTATCTTTGGAGTATTAGGAGATGGAAACAAATTAAATATATCCCAAGTCTCATTTTTTAATTGTGGTTTAATAATAGCGAAAAAAACTCATACTCAAATTCTGGAAAAAGGCTACTATACCAACACTCAAAATGTGGATTGGTAATATGTTGGAAACGGCCCATTTGGAAGAAATGAGACTCCTCCTAATAGAAAAAAAAGACCAATTCTTAACGAGTTGGTCTCCATTTATTGATCTTGTGGATTCATGGGTTGTAATAACATCGTAAAATTAAAAATTCTGGGTTTGAGTGAAAAATGATTAACAAAAAAAAATATATATCGACTTGTGACGTGTAAGAATCTCCTTTATGCTTCACTTTCTCACTTATTTCTTTCTTTACACTACACTCACTAGACTATTCTTTACTCTTCGATACTTCTTTCTCTCTCATTTCTTTCTAAAACAAAAGTTGTACAAAGAATGCTTTAATAATTCTGGGAACCTGTAAAAAGGTACCATTAAAATGTAATGTACTTACTTCTAATAAATAAATTTTAAAAAACTCTTCCTCATCTGGATACACCCATCACCTCCGATCTCCTGTTTTGCCCTGCCACACCTCTCCATAAAATTGAACACCCAAGTGAGTTAATCAATTTAATATTTAAGAAGGAACTGCAGATGCTAGAAAATCAAAGGTAGACAAAAATGCTGGAGAAACTCAGTGGGTGAGGCAGCATCTATGGAGCGAAGGAAATGGGCAACATTTCGGGTTGAGACCCTTCTTCAGACACCAGCTGAGTTTCTCCAGCATTTTTGTCTACCTCTAATCAATTTAATAGTTCAGGAATGGTGAATGACCCAATGCCTCCAGGAATCTCTGGACAGCAATGTTCTTTTTTAACTAGTTATCCAAATATGGTGCCGGCAATTTATTAGCCATCTCCCCCTTACACTCTTAGACCTGTTGCAGAGTCTCAACTCGAAATGTTGACAATCCCTTTGCCTCTGCAGATGCAGCCTGACACATTGAGTTCTTTCATGTTTAGTTTTTCTTTAGCTCCAGATCCCAACATCTGCAGTCTGTGGTGCCTCCCTGAACAACCATATTCCTTGAAATTGAACCTTATAAATCTAGCTCTTGGTTTATGGAATAGCTGAATCCAAATCTCGCTGAACTTGCTCATTCTGAGATTGCTGTCCCCCAGGGTGCTACAATTTTCATTTCCTGTACATTGCCAGCACCATATTCAGATAACTAGTCAAAATGAGTATTGCTGTCCAGAGTTTCCTGAACACACAGGGTCATGCAGCAGTCACAAACTACTAATTTGATTAAATCACTGGGGTTTTTCCATTTTATATTTGGCTGCTGATGCCCGATTGAAATATCTTTCCTGTTCTCTCATACCCTTATCTTGCTCCAGAGAATAATGTCTTCGGCTAGCATTGCCTTAATCTTTAGCAACACATACTCGTGTTAGCATAAATTTAATAATAGTCAGAATTGTACAGCACAGTAACAAACCCTTTGGCCTACTATGTCTATGACGACTTGTTTGCCAATCAACACGAATCCCATTTGCCTGCATGAGGATTATATTTTTCAGAGTCTAGTGTAGGAATGAACTGCAGATGCTGGTATGCATCAAAGATAGACACAAAATGCTGCAGTAACTCAGCACGTCAGGCAGCATCTCTGGAAAAAAGGAATAGGTGATATTTCAGGTCGAGACCCTTCTTAGGAGTCAGGGGAGAGGTAAACTGGAGGAGGCCTAGAACAGAAAGTTTCCCTCTCTCCGGACAGTCAGTCTAAAGAAGGGTCTCGACCCATTACTTTTCTCCAGAGATGCTGCCTGACCCACTGAGTTACTCCAGCTCTTCTTCCAAGTCTTGCCCATATAAGTATGTCAAAAGCTCCTACCTCTCACCTTAAACCAATGCCCTCTTGTTTTTGATATCCCTCTCATTGAAAATGTTCATTTTGGATATTTCTGACCTACACTGTCCATATACTTGTTTTGCACAAGAAATGAGCAAACTACTTTGCCTATTGCATTGTTTAAGGCACTTAATGTTCCTAAATGTAAAGTTGATTTACATCAATTGCTCTGCTGTGTTTCTGGTATCCCCTTCTCATTATAATACACCACCCTCACAAACTCATTATATCAACATATTTTCTATAGTTCTAGCCCTTGTACAAAACTATATTCATGTAAACATGCTCCAGGTATGTCAATAATACCTGCCTGATCTTCCTGGACATAGCGCCCTGTTCGCCGGCTGCCCAGCCAATCACAGATCTGTTACTTCGCAACTCAAACAGCATGTTTAAATATTTCCAATAATTATTCTGTACCAATTTTATTATGAAGCTATTGCCGATTGTTTATTTCTTCTTTGTTTTGTTTTATTACCTCCACTTTTCCACATTAGGTATTGTTTAACACTAACATAATCAAATGCATCCCTGTTTTACTATACTGTATACTCTTGAGGTTACCTGTTATAACACACCACTTCACCAACTGCTATTGAAACAATATTTCAATCAACCTGCCTTCGGAAGTTATTTTTCCTTCATATTTGAATAACTACGTTATTGGCGATCTCTAGCTTATCCAAGAATTGAAACTATATGCTGTTCTAAGTTTTAATTATGCTTTCTAACAAAATGTTTCTGTGTTGACAATCCCCATTCCAACGCAGGTTCGCAGAAACAGCAGGTACAGTAAACACAGTACCTGGAAACAAAGGGGAACCCTCCACTGTGTCCGGAAACGTGGCCGACGGGCAGGACTTCAGGTCAGACTGAAGTGCAGGGGACTTCGACCCCCTCTCCCTACCATCCTACTGGCCAATGTACAGTCCCTTGAAAACAAGGTGGAGGACTTAAGGGCAAGGCTGATTTACCAAAGGGAGCTGAGGGAATGCTCTGTGTTCTTTCACAGAGACATGGCTCGCCCCCAGCTCCCAGACTCAGCAGTCCAGCCTGAAGGTTTCTCCATCCATCGCATGGACCGTACACTGGCAACTGGGAAAGGGAGAGGAGGGGGCGTCTGCCTCATGGTCAACTCTGCGTGGTGCTCAGACGTGGCAGTCCTATCCAACTCCTGCTCTCCACACCTGGAACACCTGGCTGTGAAGTGCCGTCCCTTCTACCTACCGAGGGAATTCACCTCCATCATCCTGACCGCGGTCTACATCCCACCCCAGGCTGATGTCCATCTGGCACTGGAGGAGCTGCACGCTGTGGTCAACAAGCACCAGACGGCCAACCCCGAGGCATTTACCACCATAGTCAGGGACTTCAACAAAGTCAACCTGAAGAAATCGCTCCCTAACTTCCAGCAACATGTCTCCAGCTGCACCAGAGGATCAAACACCCTCGACCACTGCTACATGACCATCAAAGATACCTATCGCTCCATCCCTCGCCCTCACTTTGGTAAATCCGACCATACTGCGGTGCTGCTTCTTCCTGCCTACAGGCAGCAATTAAAGAGCGCACCCCCAGAGATGAGGACTGCATAGAGCTGGTTGGGGGGGGGGGGGGGGCAGAGGAGCAACTCCAGGACTGTTTGTTGTCTGTACACTGGGAAATGTTAACGACCTGAATACGCCACTGTCGTTACAGACTTCATTAAAAATGTGTGGAGGACTGCGTACCAACAAAAACCTTCCAAGTGTTTCCTAACCTGAAGCCTTGGATGAACCATGAGCTCCGCACTCTTCTGAAGTCCAAATCTCAGGCATTCAGGTCTGGAGATGCAGAGGTCTACAAGAAGTCCAGATACGACCTTGGTAAGGCCATCAAAAAGGCCAAAAGGGACCTGCTCTAAGCTGGAGGATAAGCTTAGAACAGGCTAGGGAGAACAGTGATGTGCCTTCCTGAGCCCCCATTCGCCGTGATGGTATTTCAGTCACAGTCACACAGGCTGATGTCAGAAGATCCTTCAGCGGGGTGAACCCTCGGAAAGTGCCTGGACCTGATGGTATACCCGGCCTTGTTTTAAAAACCTGTGCAGACCAACTGGCTGGAGTTTTTATAGACATTTCCAACCTCTTACTTCTGATGTCTGACCTGCTTTAAAAGGGCATCAATAATACTGCTGCCTAAGAAGAGCAAGGTGACGTGCCTCAATGACTATCGACCAATGGCAATAACGTCTGTGGTGATGAAGTGCTTTGAGAGGTTGACTATGGCACATATCAACTCCCACGTCGACAAGAACCTGGAACAACTGCAGTTCGCTTACCGTCACAACAGGTCAACGGTGGATACGATCTCACTGGCTCTCCACTCCGCTCTGGACCCCTTGGACAACAGAAACTCATATGTCAGGCTGTTATTCGTTGACTCCAGCTCGTCGTTTAACACCATCATCCCCTCCATGCTGGTTACCAAGCTCTCAGATCTGGGTCTGTGTCATCCCTCTGCAATTGGATCCTCGACTTCCTCATCCACAGACCAGTCTGTCCGTATTGGTGGAAATGTGTCATCCTCGATACCAATCAGCACGGGAGCACCTCAAGGCTGCGTGCTCAGCACTCTGCTATACTCACTCTATACTCATGACTGCGTAGCCGAACATAGTGTGAACTCCATCATCAAGTTCGCCGACGACACCACTGTTGTGGGACGAATCACTGATGGTGACGAGTCAGAGTATAGAAGTGAGATCGACCGATTGACCAAATGGTGCCAGCACAATAACCTGGCTCTCAACACCAGCAAAACCAAGGAACTGATTGTGGAACTTTGTAAGGGGCAGGATAGGGACCCACAATCCCGTTTATATCAACGGGACGATGGTGGAAAGGGTCAAGAACATCAAATTCCTGGGCGTGCATATTTCCGAAGATCTTTCCTTGTCCCAGAACACTGATGCAGTTACAAAGAAAGCACATTAGCACCTCTACTACCTGAGAAAATTACGGAGAGTCGGTATGTCAAAGGGGACTCTCTCGAACTTCTACACGTGCACAGTAGAGAGCATACTGACTAGTTGCATCATGGCAACTTGAGCGTCCAGAAGCGGAAGAGAATGCAGAATGTTGTGATCACTGCCCAGTCTATCAACGGCTCTGACCTCCCCACCATTGAAGGGATCCATTGCAGTCGCTGCCTCAAAAAGGCTGCCAACATCATCAAGGACCCACACCATCCTGGCCACACACTCTCTCTGCTGCCATCAGGTAGAGGTGCAGGAGCCTAAAATCTGGTACATCCAGGTTCAGGAACAGCTTCTTCCCCACAGCCATCAGGCTATTAAACTCGCCATCAAACAAACTCTGAAGTCTAACAGCCTATTGCACTTTATCTGTTTATTTATGTGTTTGTATATGGTCTATGCTATATAGACACACTGAACTGTTCTGTATTTATGCTTACAATACTCTGTTGTGCTGCAGAAAGCAAGAATTTCATTGTCCTATCTGGGACACATGACAACAAACTCTCTTGACGACTTGAAGTAGCATTACAGATATTCTGCAAGTAAGTACATAATGTTTCAATACACAATATATTACTGTATTATGCTTATACAACTAGCTGTTATTGAGTGGTCTGGAAATAAACGTGTATACTTTTATATAAATCACCAAGCCTACATTTAAAATGGAGGCACAAGAGACTGCAGATGCTGGAATCTGATGCAAAAACAAACTGCTGGAGGATCTCGGTGGGTGAGGCGGCTTGTACGGAGGGAATTAAACAGTTAACATTTCAGATCAGAACCCTTCATCTGGAAGTCCAGTCAAGAGGAAGTGTCCCGACCGGAAACATTGGGTGTCCATTTCCCTCCACTCAACCCACTGAGTTCCACCAGCAGTTTGTTTTTTTCAATGCGATGTATAGACAATCTACATTTCAGGTGGCATGACATCAGGCACAAAGACATTGACAACTCACCAATGATCTGGTTTACATTACATATGCTGGGCCTCTGCATGGCAATGCTGAAATTGGAAACATGCTGCAGATTAGGTGACTTATATCCGACCTCTCACTCTGCCCCTGGACACGCCATTAGATCCAGGGCTGTTGTGCAACTTGCTAAGCTGAGGGCACAGATACATTTCAGATTTGCCAGTTTGAAGAAGGGTCTCGACCCAAAACGTCACCCATTCCTTCTATCCAGAGATGCAGCCTGTCCAGCTGAGTTACTCCAGCATTTTGTGGCTTTCTTCGGTGTAAACCAGCATCTGCAGCAATGGTAGTCATACCAGCAGGACCTTAGCTGCTTGCGAGACTGATCAGTGACCACAAGGAAGAGGCCAGGATCACCATGACATTGGCCAATATTGCTCCATATGTAAAGATGCATCATCAGTGCCCGACTTCTGTTCAACTGCTTCCCAAAGATTCTGATTTGAAGGGCAGCACAATATGTGACAAATCATGCACCTTGCAGAGTTCCTACTGCTTCACTTGATCCAGAGTGGGACATTAATATCCCTGATTTCACATAGATTTGTGGATAGTGCTGTACAAGTGGTTTCTTTTTCAGGTAGGAAATTACTACCCTTCAGATTGATGGCATTACTCAAACGAATCATTTGAATTATTAAAAAATGCTTCCACATCATGCGTCTCATTGAGGTTTATCAGGCCTTGTGAACAGATCACTCAGTCACACAGAATGGGAACAGGCCCTTCAGCCCACATTGCACATGCCAAACAAGACGCCCCATCTACACTAGTCCCAACTGCCCTTGTTTGGCCCATATCCCTCTAAACGTTTCCTATCCATGTTATTATCAGTCTTTAGCAATAATTAGAAACATCAAGTCTTAAGCGATTACTCCAAGAAAATCTCTACATTTGAAATGTCGGTCTTGGAAACCCAGATTCTCTTTAAAATTAAAGATTTCAAACTTAGCCATTTCATCACGTGGCATATATGTTTATTTTATGTGATTTTATTTTTTCCCCACATCAGCTTAAAGTGGAGGAGACTAGTTTCTGTAGGCTAGCTTCCCATAATTATAACGTAACAAGTAACCATTTATTCTGACCCTAAAATATCAGTGTGTGTATGATGGTGACTGGATAAGTCAATCATACTTGTTTACATTATGGACCACAGAAGACAATGCCTCCATTCAGTTGATGCACTAATATAGTGTAAAATAACTCTCCTAAAGTACAGCTGGTACAGTGGGTTGGGAACACAGAATTTTCATCTAAATATACAAAAGGAGCTAAACTTAACCTGGCCGAATTTATACAGCTTTGCCCCATTTAAAAATCCTGAGTTACTAATTTATCCTATTTAAAGTCAACTCCACTGTAATGTCTAATTATTTGAAATATGGAAAAAGTAATCATACTTTGAACAGGGTAAAGAATCTTTATTTTACAGTAAAGTTGACAAATGCAAAAAAAAGTTGTCACTTATATTGCTGCTTAAGTGTCAATTTGAATAAATTCACATCTTGAATTTAAGCAGAATCAGTTAATCAGTGGATGGTTTGAACAGTAGTTGCAGCGAAGTACAACAAAAGAAAACTATGAAAGAAGAGTCAGGTTAAAACAAAAGTCAAAATAGTAAAAGATCTGTTTGACATATGAAAGCACTTGCAAATGGAACAGTGAAATCTGCAAGCATTAGGTTTAAATTGGATGACAAAACAGATATTAAAGCAGAGGCTGATAAGCATTAGGATCAGCATTGTCCAATGTCTTTCACTCTTTGTAGACATTGGCAAAGTCAACAGTACCATCTTCTTTCAACATCCTTCCTTCTTTGTGGTACTTATTGGACTTTTACCCAGTGGTTTCCATTCTTAATTAACTTAATCACAGCCAAAGTATCTCCATCAATGGTTTTGATTCTGCTTCTACGCACTAACCTGGATCTCCATGGCAACAGTAGTTATAGCCAGAGCATCACCTGAATTGACTTATCCTTTGCTCCTTCATTGTTGCCTCTGCATTTTCCAAAAATCAAACTGGGCTCCTTCCTCTGTCATCTCCATGCAGTCTTTCGTAACACCATTGGAAAAAATAATGTTGCATTTTAAGTGCACCATGATGACACCCAGCACTAGAGCGTGGAAACAGGACCTTCGGCTCACTTGCCCACACCGACCCACATGTCCCATCTAAATAAGTCCCACCTGTCTGTGTTTGGCCAATATCCCTTAAACCTGTCCTATCCATGTACCTATTTAAATGTTTCATAAATGTTGCGATTGTACCTGCCTCAACTACCTCCTCTGGCAGCTCGTTCCAAATACCCACCATCCTTGGTGTAAAAAGGTTATCCCCTCAGGTTCCAATTAAATCTTTTCCTACTCACCTTAAACCCATGTCCCATGGTTCTCAATTCCCCAACTCTGGGCAAGAGACTGCGCATTTATCCGATCTATTCCTCGCACGATTTTGTAAGTTTCTATAAGATTCGTGAGACACGACCTCCCATGTGGAAAGCCATGCTGACTGTTCCCAATCAGCCCGTGTCCATCTAAATGCTTCACTACTTCTCTCCATCTTGCCACTGGTTTATCACATTGCTTGACCAATATCCTGTATCAATGAGTAAAAATATTTTTCAATTAAAAACTAAGATCAAAGCTACCATCCTTGGGCACAGACATAAATTTATTTCCCTACCTGCTAATTTAATTCTGCTCCCCAGGGAACCTAGATTGGTCTGCCCTGACATGAGGTCCCAATCACATTTTTACTCCATCATCATATTCACCTCAAAACTTTAGTAGTTTCTATTGCTTTTGCCACCTCTAGACTTTAGTATTCTAACCGTGTCAAGGCTGGTTCCTCATCTTTCACCTACGTAAACCTAGGCTCATTCAAAATGTTAGTGCCATCGCTCACACCGCTCCCTTCACATAAGCTCAAACCGTTCTCTTCACATCAATTGCCGCTACACGCTCAGGGTCATGCAAATTTAAAATTCTCTTTTCGGTTTTCGAATGCCTCCACCTCACTAATTCCTGTAGCCATCTAACTCTCCAAGATCTCAGTGCTCCCTCAATTCTGACTTCTTGCACAACTGTGTACAACACAAGTGTGGCATGGTGGCATAGAGTTGCAGCCTCACAGTGCCAGACACCCATGTATGGTCATGACCATGGGTATTGTCTGTACGGAGTTTGTATTCCTCCCTATAACAGCATGGGTTTCTCCGGTATCCTCCCACACTCTAAAGACATGCAGGTTAATTGACTTTGGTTAAATTGCAAATTGTCCCTAGTGTGCATGTGTGTGCCGGATAGTGTTAGAGCGCAGGGATTGCTGGTCGGTGCAGAGTCAGTGGGCCGATCGGCCTGTTTCCGCACTGTATCCCGAAACTGCAACTGTCTGAAGATGGGTTTCGGCCCAAAACGTTGCCTATTTCCTTCGCTCTGTAGATGCTGCCTCACCCGCTGAGTTTCTCCAGCATTTTTGTCTATTTTGCAATTTTAAATCTCTCTGCCCTCATGGGAGGCCAAGTCTTCATTGCGAACTTACAAAATAGCAGGATGAGGCGCATTTAACTCTTAGCATTTGCCATGTCATTCATTAGAATGACTCTTACTGATTTCTACAGATGCACCTTACAAAGCATCCTATCCGGATGCATCACACTGGTACGCAAAAAATTCCAAAAAGCTGTGAACACAGCCCAGTCCACCACACAAACTAGCCTCCCCCTCTATTTACTCCTTCATGCCGCCTCGGGAAAATGTTAACAAAATCAAGGACCACTCACATACCAGTCATTCTCTCTTCTCCCCTGTCCAGTCAGGCAAAAGAATCAATAGCTTTAAAGCACGTCCAACCAGAACAGTTTCTTCCCCGCCATTATCAAACTATTTAATGAAGATCTCATATGATACAGATAATTTGCCAATCTTTAAATTCACTTTGTTGTGGACCTTGCACTTTGTTTTATCAGCACTTTTTCTGTAGCTGTAGCACTGCATTCTGCATTTTGTTTATTTTCGTTTTTTAAATTACCTGATTGCACTCAAATGATTTGCCTGGACAGCAGGCAAAACAAAGTTTTTCACTGTATCTCGGTACACATGACAATAATAAACCAATACCAAGAACAAAGATCAGGGTTGAACTTGGACCACAGCGCCACCTGATTGTATTCAGAAGTTACATTTCACCAAGCCTCATGGGGCGAGCTTTCTAGATATATACTATCTTTTCAGGAAATACATTTCTTCTAATCTTAATGCTGAATTACACAAACACCACAGACAAAGGAAAACCATTATCATTGCATCTACCACATCAAGTCCTAAGGAATTACTTAAACTCTGAATATTATGATCTCTCATTCTTCTAAACTCTATGAAGTGCTTCCCAATAGCTAGACCCCATCTCTCCCCCATTCCAGGAATTATCAGTATATTCATTCTAATGCAAGTATAACGTTTCTCACACAATATTGCATATACGGTCTCATTCGGGACCTAAATTATTGCAGTTAGATATCAATACACTTGGACTCAAATCCTCTTGCAATGAAGACTCCACACTGTTTATCATCCCAATTATTTACTGTACCTGCACACTAATATTCAGTGATTCATAAGCTAGTAGATTCTGGTCTCTCTGCATCAAAACACCTTTGAAATCTTTCATCATTTAAAATATTCTGCTTTTAATTTTTTCCTACGTCACATTTTTCTACATGACATTCCAAATGCCATGGCTTACCTCTTCACTTAGCCTGCTTATATAACCTCAAAATATAAATAGAAAATGCTTGAAACATTCATCAGGTCAGGCGATGCGAGCGCAAAGAGAAACAGAGTTAATGTTTCAGATTTGTGACCCAATGTATTTTGTCTTTCAGATTGTCAGCACCGGTAGCTTTTTATTGCTTTTCGTTTCATAAAATCCCTGAAGCCTCTTGGCATCCTCCTCATAATTCACAATTGCACCCAAAATATGAACAGAAAATGATGGAGATACTCGACAAGTCAGGCCGCATCTGTGGGAAAAGAAACAGAATAACATTTTCAAGATCCTAAGCCACATATTTGTGACAAAGGGTTGTTGTCCTGAAAAGTTAACTCCATTTCTATTCCCACAGACAGAATCTGAATCGCTATTTCCAGCATTTTTGTATTTACTTTTAGATTTTCAGTATTTGTAGCTCATTTTCTATCAACATCAAATCTGGATATATTATACTTGGTCTTTTTACCCAAATCAAGGATGTAGATTGTGAACAGCACCAATCCCTGTGGCATCTGACTACTCCCAGTCTCCCAATCCAAACATCATTTACTTGTTTTCTCTCCATTAATCAATCTTCAATATATGCGAGGATAGCACCACAAATTCCACATAGCCTCATTTTGATTTATCACTTCTTGCAAGGCATCTAATCAAGGGTCCTCTGAAGACATACATCATATCTACCAGTTTCCCCCTCATTTAATCTTCAAGGTCCCAAATTTAAATTTCCTTCTTTAACCTTTCTTCAGTTTAGAATTCAACTTTCTAACCAGGATTTTGTGTTCTGACTTTGGTATCGAACTGTAATTGATATCGTCCCTCAGATAGTTTCACAACATTAAGGGCATTATATAAATGCAAGATATGGTGGTGGTAGCTTTTAGACACTCCTCCAAATATCTTTCTTCTTCAGCATGGTTTCAGTTTTTGACTGAGCAGGCTTCTATGCACATACCTGCAAAATATTTCTATGTTAGCATGATATATAATTTCATGCTTCTCTATATTGTTCATGGTGATCCTTATGGGCCTGTCTTAGGTGATTTTTCAGGCGACTGCCGGCGACTGTCAAGCCCATTATACAGGCGGGGGACAGGGCAAGCAGGGGTAGCGCTGCCTGAGTGAAATTCACACGTGCAAAGCCAATGTGATACAGACACACACTGCGATGAACAGGAAGGTTGGCGCAGTAATTAAGACGGTGAAAGTAGTGTACGGGAAGGGTCACGTAAGTCCTTTAAAAGAGAGGGGGAGAGGGGGTGGCAAGGGAGGAAAGGGGGAGAAGAGGGAGAAAGGAGTGGAGACAACTTTTAAGAAGCAAGAGATACACGGCTGTGAAGCTTTGCGGACATTAACATTACCAGTCGGTTATCCTTGGTACTGAAAACTACTGCTTACGTTTTTTTTCCCCAATGAGCCAATTAAATTCACTGGTCAACATCGGCTGCAACCTACGACAACCTTTGACCTCTTGGCAACCTACTAGGACCTCCTGGCGACCCACCTACGGCACGAGAATTCTCGTCACTCTCCATGGCGGCTTTACTTTGGTCGTCGCTAATTTTTTAACATGTTGTAAAATTCATGGCGAACATAATGAGGCCGCGACTAGTTCCCAGAATGCGGGAACTCCTCATGACCATGAAGGCGACTCCTCGGCAACCACCCGCAAACATGTGGCGACCATGTGGCAACCCCAGAGTCTCCTGCAGTCGCTTAAAAAGTCGTATAAGTGGGACTGGCTCATAAAGTTTACATTGTGAATTAATAAGATTAATTTGATTCTTGCTCTGTCAGAGAGAGCTGGAAGTTATCAGCGGATAGCAAGCCTGGTGAAGATTTTAAAAAAGGGCCGTGAAAGGACTGAAATATGGACGGCTAATTTTAAATGAGCACTGAGAACCAATACCAACCAGCAAAGGAATGATGTGGAAGTAGTTTAGAGATACAATGTGGAAACAGGCCCTTTGCCACACCGAGTCCATACTGACCATTGATCATTCGTGCATTAGTTCTGTGTTATCCCACTCACATCCTACACACTGGGAGAAATTTACAGAAGCCAATTGACGTACAAACCTGCATGTCTTTGGAATGTGGGAGGAAACCAGAGCACCCAGAGAAAACCCACAGAGAGATGGTCCCTGGGAGAACAGACAAACTCTGCACAGACTGGATATAGGTCAGAGGGCATCTGGCAGTGTTAGATGTACTTACATCTGTCAATGGTAATGGATGGGAGACTAAGCACAGCCACATGCGAATGCTTCTTCAGAGGTGACAAAGGTAGGAATGGGAATTTGAGCATGAGGGTAGCTGGTGAAGGAGTAGAAACAAGTAAAGTTCTAGACGGTGGGTACCAGATGGTTGAAGAATATGAGATCATGAGCTCTGCCCTGGTCACTTGGGACAGAAATGTTAAAAGGGATCTGGTTCAACCACTGATATCAATGAGGATGGAATTAGTGGTTTGCCTTCTGCTTCTTTCCCCACCTTGGAGGTTGCTTCTGTATTCAGGTTGAGACAGGAGATCAATTGTGCATCTCTCCTGTTGGAAAAAGACCACCATGTTCTCAATATCTCACAGGTAGTGGATACGTTTCCCAGAAAAAGTGTCCAAGGTGATATTTCAGGAAGCTACCAAACTCCTTGTGTACAGAATACTAGAAATGTATGAAAAAGTACATACTCAGAAAGTAACCATATTCAAATTGCTAAATGAACAACCCAACATTCCAGCCTCTTTGAAATCAATGAGCAAAACAAGAGAGCAAAGAAGGACAAAGTGCTGAAAACATTTATCTGGCATTTTAAGGTAAATAAGGATGTAATTTTAAAAGCCTTGCACATTAATGGTATCAAAGAGCAAATCAGTTGGGCTAGGTTATTGACATTTGAGCGTATCAGACTTTAATCTAGAAATACCAGCTTAAAAGACAAAAACATCTGAACAAAACAGTGCATTCTGTCAATGAACTAACACCTAAAAATTATTGTCTGGTGATTGCTCGGAATTGACCTTCCATTACTACCCAAGATGCCTGCATCATCTATTTAGGAGAGATTTTAGATAACCTCCTACCACTTCCAGAACAAGAGCGTCAACCAAGAAGCAGGGCTTGCAACTGAACGGCTTAAAAATATTCCAGGCTTCAAATCACACATGGACAACCAAATATTGTATCAAAGAACAAATTGTTCCCCAGGATGTTTTTCAGAGAACCTCTGAAATATCCAAAATTCACAACTCTCAATTTTTATTGCAATCTGCCTCTGGCTACTAAACGTCATTCTCATCTTTTGCGCAAGTTCTCTGCCGACCACCACTCGAACTTCCCCTAAATATGACCATAGCTACGTTAATATTAAGCACCCACTGGGATGTCCCGCCACCATTTACTGCATCTCCTCCATATTCCCCTCCCAATGATCCCATTTAGTTCATTCCGATACAATCTTTTCAACTTCCTTTCTTTTCCAATCCGAATTTCAGAACAATTTTCCAGTTTGTCTCAGTCTTCTTTCACAATTTTTACTCAAGACTAACCTAAGGAACTTTGAAGAAGGATCTCTACCTGAAATGTCATCTATTCTTCACGGTTGCTGGCTGACCTGCTGAGCTTCAGTTCTCCAGCATTTTGTGCCCTTTGTGGAAGAAGGAACTGCAGATGCTGGTTTAAACAGAAGACAGACACAAAAAGCTGGGGTAACTCAGCGGGACAGGCAGTATCTCTGGCTAGGTTTTGGGTCGAGACCCTTCTTCAGTCTTTTTATGTATTAACCAGCATCTGCAGTTCCTAGTTTCTACATAAGGAGGACTATGCCATTGCTCGGTCTTTTATTAAGTGCTGACATTCACCAGGGACATACACAAGATTGGGTGACCATGCCATCAATATGGGCCTAATAAAAGCTCACCAACAGTTTCCAACTTAGTGAAGCCTGTATGTAATATTTACATGCACATCAAAGTCTGTTCACACCAGTTCTGAACAAACATTTCCCAAGCATTACCTTTAATACATCCAGGTTTATGTACTTGACTCAAGTTAAAGAATTTACTTTTTTCCCCTTCAGAATTTCTTGATGTTGGCCATGCATTAAAGAGACCGTTAGTGTTCCACTGTGGATGGATCGATTGTAATCATGTATTGTCTTTCTGTTGACTGGTTATCATACAACAAAAGCTTTACACTATACCTGACAATATACACATGACAATAAAACTAAAGTCAAACTCTTTTCTTCACATCTCCTTCCACTCCAACTTCACTAAAGCAAATATTGCACACGCCCAACGGTTTTGACTCTGTTGTCTATAATCATTAATATTTCTCTCAAAGCCCTCATCAAGGGCCAACATTCACGAGAGACATACAAAAGAAATGGGACTCAGAGCACAGACCACCTACCCACACCAAGTAAATGGTAACAGGAGGTTAAAGATGAGTTGCTCTCCCTTATAAAAGTCAGCAGACTTAAATCCCTATTCCTCTCCTCATCTTCACTTGCCTCGCCCAAATCCCCTCTAATAACCCATCTTCTAATCAACCCATTTCCCATCTTTCCAAAGTCTGAGTGTCTCCTCACAATTCTTACATGATCCTCATGTCCATAAAATACAAAGCCAGCATCTGTTCATCTATCCTATAGCCTCACCCCATAGTCTCCTACAATATCCCCAAATAGCCTGACATTCTTCCAGGGTGATCACGGTCCCTTTCAAACCTTTGATCAAATATCCTCTTTTCTCGCCAAAAAACCCAACCTACAACAGTCAACTTCCCATAAAATCATCTTTTTAATTTTTTTCTGTTCTGCACGTCAGTGGATTGTCCTATTCATAATACTCAATAATTTTCTTGCAATCTGTTGCAGAGTATCCTCCCTTACTTTTCACAATCCTACTGTGAAGCCGTCAACAACTTAATTGCCTGTAAGATGTGCTGAGGAGAGCTCTCATTCGATCTGTTCTTGCATCTCTTGCGATGGCTTCTTTTCCTGTTTACAGCGGTTTACAGTTTCATCTCTTGCCTTCCAACCTTTCTTTCATTTACATTCACATATTCCACCCATCACCTAATTTGCAAACACAAGATGTATGCCCATTTCATTGTCCATTTATCTGTTTGCCATCTTGTTAGATTTGTCCAAGACTAAGCCGCTGGTGAATTGGAACTTGCATCAACTTGAGGTAACCAAAACAATTCAATTATTTTTTATGAAAAACAGCATGCTACTCCTCCCTTCCCACAGAATTAAACACCGAGTGTCACATCATAAAACCATTTGCATGCATCTCTGCAACATTGTCAGCTGCACACATTATTGTTAAAACCTTAGCCATGGCTTTGTGAATCTAAATATGGCCTTCTCTAATGCACTTTCTGCTGGTCTCCCAACTTTTTCCTATAAAGATTATACTTGGTACAGAACTCCGTCACCGTCTTATGCTGTCGGGTTTTCTTATCATTTCAGCGTTCACTGCTTTCCTCAGGCTCCCTGAATCTCAAAACTAAAACTTCAAAATCTCTTCAATCTTAATTCTGCAACCTCCTCCCACCACAACATATGACACCGCAATCATTTGATTCTGGTCTTCCAGAACTCCACATACAGTGGCAGAATTGTTAGCTACCATAGCACTAAATTCTCTAATATCATAACCGTCATTAAAAGTTAACAAAATGTCTTCAAACTTGCAAATTTTCCCAAATCTACTGTTGATGAGAGTCAGTTAACATTTATTTATTCTCCTCCCTAGTTAATACGTTACAGAAACGGATGTATCATGCTCAAAGCCGGAAGTACCAATGGTTGCTACATTATTTAATAGAGAACTGTTGCACAAGTATCAATAGAAGTGTTAGCTGGTGATTTTCTGAAGGAACTCTCTGGAAAAGCCGCCTTCAATAAAACCGACACCCTATGCTCTTAAGAGACAATGATGTCTGATTAGAGCAGGGAGGTTACAAGTTTTATTTTCCAAGAGTAGTTTAATAATATTTATGGGTGCTTGTTTATGTGTATGGGTGTCCATCAATTGGGTATTTGTAACAAAGACATGGCCTGTAAACTGCAGTAAGTGTAGGTCAAGCTTCCTCAATTGCCTATGATCAGCTGCAGAAATTGCAAGACAAATGCTGACTGTAAAGGATGATTCCACAACCAGTCTCTGCTCTAAAGGAGGAATGGAGTGGCTTTGAGATCAGTGGCGTGCAGATTTCCCAGATTGATTCCCATCAAGAGCAATTGAGGAAGCTTGACCTACACTTACTGCAGTTTACAGGCCATGTCTTTGTTACAAATACCCAATTGATGGACACCCATACACATAAACAAGCACCCATAAATATTATTAAACTACTCTTGGAAAATAAAACTTGTAACCTCCCTGCTCTAATCAGACATCATTGTCTCTTAAGAGCATAGGGTGTCGGTTTTATTGAAGGCGGCTTCTCCAGAGAGTTCCTTCAGAAAATCACCAGCTAACACTTCTATTGATACTTGTGCAACAGTTCTCTATTAAATAATGTAGCAACCATTGGTACTTCCGGCTTTGAGCATAATACATCCGTTTCTGTAACATTAACTAGGGAGGAGAATAAATAAATGTTAACTGACTCTCATCAACATCATTCATTACAAAATAAAGCAGAATTCAAATCAACAAAAGATTTCACAAACTTAAAAATGCTGATAGTGGATGTCCTTGCAATTTTAATCACCAACTTCAAAAATGACACAAAAGTTTGAGACGTCTTTTGTTGATTTCAATCCTGCTTTATTTTTAACTGATTAATAAAGGTCTCACCTTTACTTCAGCTCTTTGATGTCACTTTGCATTTGTCTTATTTCTAACAGGGTCATGAAATGACGGGTTTGTTCCCCCCATCGCCCTCACCACTCCACCCCCGCTCCTCCCAAAGCTCTTCGGTGACTTCCTTTCTTTTTGATCCAGCTCTGATGCAAGAGGAACCAGCACCATTTCTCCACTCAGCCACTTCTGACAAGCCAATTTCCTTAGTTTGTGACAAAGCACAGTCTTAACACTCCTTGAAGCCACGTCTTGAAGGTTGTTCATATATTCAGGCACTTCAACATCTCTCTTAAAACTCAGAGTTGCAAGGTGAAAATAATAACAATAATAATAATAATAATAATACCTTAACTTCACATCCCCAACAGCTTTGCAAGCTCTCAGTGGTTTTCTAGATTATTGTCATGACTGGGAGTCTTGCTCCTCGGTCAATCTCCCCCAAAACACAAAGACCTCAAATAAACCCCCAAATTCTTCACAATGCTGAGATTAAAATATCTCCCTTTAATCATTTTTTAGCTTTAGTTAATCCTTTACAAATTTTCACAATAGAGGAACTCTCCATCTCCCTCAGTCTTTTATTTCCTTGCAAGGTTGGTTTTTATTTATCAATTTACAGGACTTGGACATAACCGATAATGCAATGTTTTTTGTCCATCTTGAATTGTTCCCAAGCTGACGAAGCATTTAAGAGTTTAAAAGCATTTAACACATTGATGGCTCTGGAGTCACCAGAGGCCTTATCCATCGGATGAGAATGGCAGATTTCCTTAAATGATGTACGTTTATACAAGAGATGTGATTTTAACCAATCCATAGTTAATGTCACTGAGACAAGCATTTTATTTTTAATTGACCTAGTAGAATGCAAAATAAAATACGTGAATTCAAAATCGCAATTGCCAGACTGTTAATCCAGAACTTAGTCCGCATTGTCAGTTCCTTTACACAATCAATATCAACAAACTTCAGATACTGGAAATCTGAAATCAAAGTAGAAAATGCTGGAAAAATTCAGGTGGTCAGGCAGCATCTATGGAAAGCGAGTGTTAATATTTCAGTTGCAAGACCCTTAATCAGAACCCTGTTCCAATCCTGAAATCGTTCCCCAGCCCCACACGGCCCGATTTTACCTTCTCCCCAAAATCCACAAACCTGACTGTCCTGGTAAACCCATTGTCTCTGCCTGTTCGTGCCCCACCAAATTCATTTCCAATACCTTGACTCCATCCTATCCCCCTTGGTTAAATCCCTCCCCACCTATGTTCAAGACACCTCAGACACTCTCCGTTGTCTCCGGGCATTCCATTCTCTAGGCCCCCATCCTCTCATCTTCACTATGGACGTCCAGTCACTCTACACCTCCATCCCCCACCAGGATGGTCTCAAAGCCCTCCGGTTCTTCCTCGACCGGAGAACCAACCTATACCCGTCCACTGCTCTGCCTAGTGGAGTTGGTCCTTGCCCTCAATAACTTCTCATTTGACTCCTCCCATTTCCTCTAAATACAAGGCGTAGCTATGGGCACGCGCATGGACCCCAGCTACGCCTGCCTCTTTGTAGGGTACGTCGAACAATCCTTTTCGGGGCGTACCAGGGCCCCATCCCCGACCTCTACCTCCGCTACATCGATGACTGCTTAGGTGCCACCTCCTGCACCCATACACAACTCACTGACTTCATCCGCTTCACCACTAACTTCCATCCGGCACTCAAATACACCTGGACCATTTCCGACACTTCCCTACCATTTCTTGACCTCACTATCTCCATCGCAGGTGATAGACTTCTGACCAACATCCACTCCCATACCTACCGACTCCCATGGCTATCTAGATTACACTTCTTCCCACCCTGCTTCCTGTAAGGACTCCATCCCCTCCTTCCATCCCCTCCTCCCAATTCCTTCGTCTACGCCGCATCTGCTCCCAGGATGAGGTGTTCCACACCAGGGCATTAGAATGTCCTAATTCTTCAGGGAACGGGGGTTCCCCTCCCCCACTATAGATGAGGCTCGCACCAGGGTCTCTTCCATACCCCATAACACTGCTCTCTCACCATTTCCCCCACTCGTAACAAGGGCAGAGTCCCCTAGTCCTCACCTTTCACCCCACTAGCCGTCACATACAACAAATAGTCCTCCGTCATTTGCGCCACCTCCAACGTGACCCCACCACTCGCCACATCTTCCGATCTCCCCCTCCCCCCAGTCTGCTTTCCGCAAAGACCGCTCCCTCCGTAACTCTCTGGTCAATTCATCCCTTTCCTCCTGCGCCACCCCCTCCCCGGGCACTTCCCCTTGCAACCGCAAGAGATGCTACACTTGTCGCTTTACCTCGCCTCTCGACTCCATTTAAGGACCCAAGCAGTCGTTCCAGGTGAGACAGAGGTTCAACTGCATTTTCTCCAACCTCGTCTATTGCATCTGCTGCTCTAGATGTCAGCTGATCTACATCGGTGAGACCAAGCGTAGGCTTGGCGATCGTTTCGCCGAACACCTCTGCTCGGTCCGCGTTCACCAACCTGATCTCCCGGTGGCTCATCACTTCAACTCCCTCTCCCATTCCGAATCCGACCTTTCTGTCCTGGGCCACCTCCAGAGTGAGCACCACCGGAAATTGGAGCAGCAGCACCTCATATTCCGCTTGGGAAGTTTGCACCCTAGCGGCATCAACATTGACTTCTCCAATTTCCGGTAGCCCGTGCTTAGCTCTCCCTCAGCCCTCGGGCGCCTTCTCTTCCTTTCTCCTTTATTCTCCCTGCCCCCCCCCCCCCCAACCCTACATTAGTCTGAAGAAGGGTTTTGGCCCAAAACGTTGCCCATTTCCTTCGCTCCATGGATGCTGCTGCACCCGCTGAGTTTCTCCAGCACTTTTGTCTACCTTCGATTTTCCAGCAGTTCCTTCTTAAACATTGAAATGTTACTATTAGGATTATTCCAAGCCATCATGAAAATGATAGTGTATAGTTTTCTTTTTCCAAGAGAAAGTTAAATTATCAGTCTTAACATAAATTCTCAGGAGTTTTTCTATATTGCCGAGATGCATTTGCCCTTGCATGTACTCACTCGATTTCCAATTTTTTCAAAATCATAATAACGTGACCTAGAATTCATGTGTACCACTGATAAGCTGCAAACATCAAAATGGAGGATGTGAACAGGAAATAGGGCGTCTGAAATTGGGAAGTGCAACCACTGCATTTGGACCATTGCATTTTAATGTGGAACTATGTCCCAAACACATCTAACATTAATCCTTTTAAAACCAGGCAAATTCTGTGTCATTAGTTAACTTACCCTGCTCTTTTATATGCCGGATTCTTTTCACAGTTTCTTTTAGGATTGCACATTTGTCTGGCTTAACGTTGAAGTTGTCAATGTCATTAAAATTAGCGAATATCAGTTCAGCAAGTTCTTCAATGTATTTATTTTCTTGCTCTCGATGACGTTTCTCAGTGTTACGTTTGGGGCTGTTAAAATACAAAAGCAGCAGTATTAGATGCTAAACCCATTGAAGGCTACTTCACCTTGTGAAATGCAGGGAGTTAGAATTGATCGTCTTTGTGTAACTCTATCCAATTATACAAGATTTCACAAAGAAAAAAACACATCTTCTCGGAGCGAACTAATAGTGCAGCTAAGGTAAAGTTGAAATAACAATAAAATATATTTTGTCTTCCACTAATCACAATTTTCACAATGGTAGAAAATAAAAATTGTTTTCTAAAAATCTGACACAGCAATCTCAGGATGGTCTTTCTTCATGAAATGAGGAATTCAGCGTTGAAAATAATCAACAGTTTAAATATCTAACAATTAAATTTGGTCTCCAGGAGGAAAGGTTACGATTCCTAGAACCCCTCGAACCAACTACCTTAGTTGGAAAATGGTTATTAATAGTTAAGAGTACTTTAATTACACGGCTAACAAGATTTAGAAACTTCAATGAGGAACCTTTTCAAACACACTCTAACACCAAACCATAAAAAACAAACCATAGGGTAGAAAACAGAAAAATCTGTTCAAAGAATGAAGTACATTTACTGTTAGTTTCATTATCTTTGGCAAGCATAATTTCATGAATCTTTGAGCCATTCACGTCACTTTTTAAATGTGTATACTACTTGACGTTTTTAATTCCATATTTGTATGTGGCCCATACCATAACTCCCACTAATTTCCAATCAATAGTTGCCTAATTGCACACAAGCAACTTTTATCTTTTGGCGATATAGACGATTTTAAACGCTCGCAAACATTTCTTTAAAAGTCATTTATTCACAGATAAACAGGACAATTATAAATGCTTGTTAAAGAAGGAACTGCAGATGCTGGAGAATCGAGGGTTACACAAAAGGCTGGAGAAACTCAGCGGGTGCAGCAGCATCTAAGGGGCGAAGGAGATAGGTCGCCTATCTCCTTCGCCCCTTAGATGCTGCTGCACCCGCTGAGTTTCTCCAGCCTTTTGTGTAACCCCCAATTATAAATGCTTAATCTTCTCATCGTTTCACAGTTAACTATTCTTGCTCCTGCCTTTATAAATCTAATATCAGGTTCAATCAATATTAGAATTATCAACTGCAATTCATTTTATTACTATTAGATGGTTAATTATTTTTTGTTTGTTACTCGTCAAATCTAATTAGTCTCATCTCCTGCTGGAACTATTCTATTTTGTCAAGTACACATGAAATTGAAAATCTCCCATTGCAACCACATTGCTTCCACTATATGCTTCCTTGCTCCGTGTAGGTCTACCCAGATGAAGTCAGCACAGTTTGGAGGATGATACATGGCTGTTCCTGGAGTTTAGCATCCTCTTTACCGATTACTCATCCTTACTGATGTCATTTCTTTACATTGTTATACTTTTATCATCTTTTATTAATGCTGATGCTCCTTCTGATTCACCAACTTCTCTCCACATTCCAAACAACCTGAAATATTTGATGTTCAATCATGCACCATTTATTGGCACCTCTTTATTGACTACCCCATTATTTCCCTCAGGGTGAATTTGTTCTTCCAAATTATTTTTATTGGCAATATGAATTCAATAAGTTAACTTCTCTTGCTACCTATTCCTACATTGCTCTGTGTCCTGACACTATTTCTCATCTTATTTGAGACCACATGATGTAGATGGTGTTGTTCTTTGAATCACAACAAAAAGGTTCAATTTCCTTTTTTACACTTTCACTTTTTATTATTTCTCTTTTACCTTGGTAAAGTGCCAGTTTGAAGTGTTCTCTCTTCCGCCCCCCTCTCCCCTCCCTGCCCCAGACGTTAGTAAAAGTACATGCTAATTGCATGTGTTGATTAAGTAACTGAGCCAGATGGTACAGGAACCTGTTAAAGAAGGAACTGCAGATGCTGGAGAATCGAGAGTTACACAAAAAGCTGGTCTGAAGAAGGGTCTCGACCTGAAACGTCGCCTATCTCCTTCGCTCCTTAGATGCTGCTGCACCCGCTGAGTTTCTCCAGCTTTTTGTGGTACAGGAACCTTACAGGTCACTAAGTTAGCCAATTTCAGAATTGTGCACTTGGATTTAGGTCTTGAAGGAATGAAAAAAAAGTATTCAAATGCAGTTCTATTGTCCATTGAGAATTTGGGAGTCTGACAAATAGAAAAATATCCAAAGACCAACTTAGAAGGTAATAAAAATGTAAGCAAAAAAAAATCAAATGTGGTGCTATTGTGAACTAAAGATCATATTCAAGACCCTATTCTCAAAACTAAATATTGAAGAATTGAAACGTATTAAGGAGGATAAATAACAAAATATTTTTGTGATGAAAATATAGGAGAAAAACAAAAGTACATTTTAATCAAGATAAAGCTGTAAATTAGTTGGATAATTAATGCAGTTTACCTTAAAAGTATGTTAGTCATTGAACATATTGCTAACTTTCCTTAACTTTTCTCTTACCTTGGTCGTGGGTGGTCCAATGGTGATTCCTTGCGTTTTCTCGAGTCTAATCTGGAAAGGTCAGAGGAATTTTCGCCCATTCCACTCATCTTGTGGACATATAAGCAGCTGAAGGTAAAATAAGTTTCAGTTACAATTTCTCTGCTATACCATGATGGCATTCATGCAAGATTTCATAAATCACTTGCCCTAGATACAAATACGGTTCCAACACTCAGGACAACATCAACCACTGGATTATATATTACACTTTATATTTATTAGTTACATTTACATTCATAGCACACAAATAAGCGTATGCACGCGTGCTTGTGTGTGTATCATTGGTCTATGCATTTATGGCTTTTAGCCTATCTCAATGCCACGCCAAACTATTCAATTTCACAGAACAAAGAAAGGAAGAGGTTGAAATGCGGCCACTCAGTGTTTTAGGCCTGATCTGTCATTCAAGAAGATGGTGGCCAAATAACTCCTTGTCCCTGCATCCTCTGATCCCTACGGCATTAAGAAATATTTCCACCTGATTGTACAATAAGCCTCATTTTAAACTACCTCGTGGTAATGAAGTCCACAAGTTCACCAACCACTGGTGAAAGAATTTCTCCCGATTCTGGTCCTGAACGGCATGTTCGATTTCCCGGTTCTGGACTCACCTGACCATTTGGAAAATGTTTCCTGCATTTGGACTGTCCAGACATTTAAAGTTTTATGGGTTTCTAATACTCCCTTTCATTCTTCTACACACTAGTGAAAACAATCCTAATTGACCCAATCTCTCCTGACATCCCAGTAGTCAGCCAAATGACACTTTGTTGCTCTCCCTCCATGGCAAGACTATACTGGCATTCAATTGGTTAAAGCACAGAATCAATTATACTTAATGCAAGCAACAAAGAGGTAAAAATAATTTTCAAATTTAATCTGATAACTGCAATAAATCTTAAGGCTGCCCACGCCTAGATTTTCTAATTGAAAGTAATGGAGAATGCACCAATAACTTCCCAGCGTGTGGGCTACACTAGAAGTGGACACAACAATTTCTTCAACTGAGAGAACTCTTCCCACATCGAGATCCACATAAGCCAGCAAAACTCACCTGACCAGAAGGAGGAAGAACTCTGACCTATTAAATAATCATGCGCAGTCATCAAAAAGAGTGACTGAACAGAATTATTATCTTGGGATCAGTCTCTAAAGGAAGACTAAATCATCACCTGAAGCTGCCTATCAATACAGAAGATCCAGCTGAAAAGAACACCATACTTGAAGAACGTTGAGCAACTATATGACTCAATTACTCCGAGAGTAGCTGGCAACATCAAATCCCCATTAATACCTAACGTTCAGCACAAACACAAGATCGAAGCAGTAAATTTCTTTATTACCTCTCAACAACCAATTTAGACATTAAAATGGCAGTCAATCAAACATTCCATTTTTGAAAGAAGTTAAATTCTTTTGCGACCTGTGTGCCAAAAATGGGTCCCCAGACCAGGTATTTTACATTTATTATCAGTTCCAATTGCTCATTCATTTGCAGTTTTCATAGAGTAAAACTGACATCAAAATTAGAATTAGCAGTTAATTATACTAAGGTCGACAACTAATCTAATATCATTCATTATTCTTTACCACATTGTTAACTCAACTTTTCAAGCATGTAATACAGAAATGTGTACTTTGATTTGCATGTGCTCTTGTTGGAAAGAAAGAAAATAGATTCACCACGTTGTAAGACAAAAAATGTGCCTTATCAATCTTGCCTACATTTCAATATTATCCAAGGTCAAATTACATGCAATTGAGTTATGAGAAAATACCCAAAACAAAGGTGATTTTCAATAAATGATCATAGTAATGCAATGACCATTCTGACCACTCCACTTCTCCATGTGTGAACCTGTGCAGCAAATGCAGGTGGACTACTTACCAGCACATTCTTTCAAATCTCACTTCAACAGGAATACCAGGGCTCAAAATTAGCGGTTGCCTGGGTGCCAATGACCACAGAAAGTGCCGCCGGGCAACCTAAACGCCGACTCATTTTGCCCGGCTTGGCACGCAAATACTGGTTTATACCGGGAGACGCAAAAAACTGTAGTAACTCCGCGGGTCAGGCAGCATCTCTGCCAAATAGGAACTGACGTTTCGTGTCGGCGAATGTATTCCTCTAGTATCTTTGATTGCGGGGCAAAGATACCAGGTGCAGGGTGACGAAGGGTCGGAGCGAATGACGGGCCCGAACAGCAGCGGCAGCGGCCGCAATAGCGGCTCTACCGCCTCCGCCTCCCACACCCCGCCCCGCGGAAGGAGACCTCCTCCCTCCCTCGGCATGCGAGAAGGGTTGCTTTGAAAGCGCCTTTTGCGGATTTGCCATCAGCGGTCGCTATCGCCCTGATAACGGTCGCTGCTTGCGCTTTCAAAACAACCCCTCTCGCGCGCTGAGGGAGGAAGGGAGGTCTCCTTCCGCCGACTGAAGCAGCTGCACCTATATAGCTATAGGATCTTTGAGCTGCACCGCTCGGCCCCGCACCTTCCTGTCTACCGGCGGACGAGGGGAGGCGATGGCGAGGAGTTCCCAACCGCCATCCCCTTTGCCGGCGGCACTTTGGCGTTGGACAGTGACGGCCAAGGCAGCGGGGCGATGTTGTCCGAGGAGCGCTGACCTTCCTTCCTCCCCATCTCCTCTGCCCCTCCCCCCCCTCTCTCTACGCCCCCCTCCACCCCTCTTATCCAGGGACCCCTCCTCTCCATCCTGCACTGATCCCAATTCCCTCTTCTATTTAGTCCTCACTGACATCCCCTGTGCTCCCCTCCCCATCTACCCCCCCCCCTCAATCTATTCATCATCTTACCCACCTCGCATTGATTCTCCTGCCACCCCCTCCCATCCATCCTACACTGGTCCCCCAATTAATCCTGTACCGACCCTCCCTTCCCATCCATCCTGCACTTCTCCCCCCATTCATACTGCACTGATCCACCCATTCATCCAGTACTGATCCACCCTCCATTTACCCTGCACCAATCTCCCCATTCATCTTTTACTGATCCCCTCATGCATCCTGTACTGATCCCCTCATCCATCCTGTAGTGATCTCCCCATTCATCTTGTACTGATCCCCTCATGAATCCTATGCTGATCCCCTCATTCATCCTGCATAGACCCTCCGATCCACTGTCCTGACCCCCCCCCCCCCATCCATCCTGTACTGATCCCCCCATTCAAGAAGAATGGGGGGGAACAGTCTGAAGAAGGGTCTTAATCCGAAACGTTGCCGATTTCCTTAGCTCCATCGATGCTGTCTCACCCGCTGAATTTCTCCAGCATTTTTGTCTACCCCCATTCATTCTGTACTGAACCTCCATCCATCCTATACTGACTCCCCCCCCCCCATCCATCCCGTACTGATCCCCCCATTCAACACCACTAACATCCCCCGTGCTCTCCCCTCACAATTTTACATACTCCAACCAACACGTACTAATTCACCTGCCTCAATCCATCCATTCCGCACCGATTGCCTTATCAACCCCCCCCCCCGTCATCTATCCATCCCGCACTGATTCACACACCCCCTGACCCTATTATGCTTCATGGTCAGAGCGAACATTGATCATGTTTGATGACGGAATGTAATCAAATGTGTTTTAATTCCCATTGTTATTATTTGTTTTGACACCTTTAAACATATTACCAAAAGAACATTTGCTGCAGTTATGTCCTTTGGCCACCTCTTGTCAGTTAGTGTAATGTTTAACCTGTCAGATGGGTATAGTCGGTTTTAACAGCTGTTATCTTAAAATGCCTTTAGAAATTTCCTTGCAACCTGTATATTTTGTCATGGATAAATTATGTGGGAAGCCAGAGTGTTTCTGTGCCAATAGCAATAACGACCCATGCTATGGCCATGTCATGGTAATTTTCTGTCCTTCACAGAAAACATGCTTGCATCAATCTTTAGTGTGTATGGTTAAGCATATATGTTACCATGGTCCAGGATTTATTGACACAGGTTGATCATCTGCTGAATAATCCAACCACATTTTTGTTTGGAAGTGGAAAGAATTAATAGAAATTGCATTAATTGCAATGTGTAAAAAGAGTTGATATACTGTATTATAATTTTGCTGCATGTCATTGTGATGTAGATCATGTCTTGATTGGTGAATATGTTTAGTTTGTGAGTTATTTGAAGCAGAAATAATATGTGAATGTAGACAAAAGTGCCGGAGAAACTCAGCGGATGCAGCAGCATCTATGGAGCGAAGAAAATAGGCAAAGTTTCGGGCCAAAACCCTTCTTCAGACTGATGTGTTTCGGCCTGAAATGTTGCCTATTTCCTTCGCTCCATAGATGCTGCTGCACCCGCTGAGTTTCTCCAGCACTTTTTTCTACCTTTGATTTTCCAGCATCTGCAGTTCCTTCTTGAATATAATATGTGAATGCTTCATTGAAGATAATTGCGACTAGTAACTAAGCACTTCGTCTGAGCACATTATCGCACGCGTCATGCAAACTGTCTTCAATGACCACCTAAACTGTCATTTGGCAACCTAAAAAGCTGTCAAGATTGCCCGGCTGGCAACAGGGAAAAAAAGTTAAGCGAGAGCCCTGAATACTAGTCCAAGCCAGAAGGCTATGCAATCAAATTACCATCTAGAGACTACAGAGGTTCAGGCAAACCTCACCGATGTTCCAGTCAAAAGTGAAATACTGCTGCATTATAGAAACATAGAAAATAGGTGCAGGAGGCAGCCATTTGGCCCTTCGAGCCAGCACCGCCATTCATTGTGATCATGGCTGATCATCCACAATCAGTAACCCATGCTTGCCTTCTCCCCATATCCCTTGATTCCGCTAGCCCCTCGAGCTCCATCTAACTCTCTTTTACATTCATCCAGTGAATTGTTCTCTTCTGCCTTCTGTGGCAGAGAATTCCAGAAATTCACAACTCTCTGGGTGAAAACGTTTTTTCCATCTCAGTTTTAAATGGCCCCTTTATTCTTACATTGTGGCCTCTGGTTCTGGACTCTCGCAACATTGGGAGCATTTTTCCTGCATCTAGCTTGTCCAGTCCTTTTATAATTATATATGTTTCTATAAGATCTCCTCTCATCCTTCTAAATTCCAGTGAATACAAGTCCAGTCTTTCCAATCTTTCCTCATATGACAGTCCCATCATCCCAGGGATTAACCTCGTGAACCTAAACTGCACTGCCTGAACAGCAAGGATGTCCTTCCTCAAATTAGGAGACCAAAACTGCACACAATACTCCAGATGTGGTCTCACCAGGGCCCTGTACATCTGCAGAATTATCTCTTTACTCCTATACTCAAATCCTTTTGTCATGAAGGCCAACATGCCATTTGCTGTCTTCACGGCCTGCTGTGCCTGCATGTTTACTTTCAGTGACTGGTGTACAAGGACACCCAGGTCTCGTTGCACTTCCATTTTTCCTAATCTGACACCATTGAGATAATTACCTGCCTCCTTGTTCTCACCAGCAGTGGATAACCTCACATTTATCTACATTATAATGCATCTGCCATGCATCTGCCCACTCACTCAACCTGTCTAAGTCACCCTGCAACCTCCTAGCAGCCTCTTCGCAGTTCACACTGCCACCCAGCTTTGTGTCATCTGCAAATTGGCTAGTGTTACTTTAAATCCCAAGCACCGAGCCTTGCGGCACTCCACTCGCCACTGCCTGCCATTCTGAAAAGGACACGTTTATTCCTACTCTTTGTTTCCTGTCTGCTAACCAATTCTCTAACCATGTCAATACCCTACCCCTGATACCATGTGCTCTAATTTTGCCCACTAATCTCCTGTGTGGGACCTTATCAAAGGCTTTCTGACAGTCCAAATACACTACATCCACTACATTCAGCATTGTTGAAAGCTGAACTGTGGTCAATGCAGCCACCTCAGAATCTTAGAGTGGTCAAGATGCAAGACGTTACCCAGTCAACATTCAAGTTGTAAGGACATCACCAATCTGTCCTGATATTATCCCAACATTTATAACAAATTATTTAATTAGCAGCAATCTTCCAATAAACATAAGCGCCAGGACGAGGCGATAAGAGCCCAGCTATAGAAGTTAATTTATGGAATATGCCCTCTACATTAATGAGGTGATGTGCCTCACAAGCAGTGCAGGAAAGATATCCAAGGAGATAACAAGAGCATTTGCTAATATGAATCATGTCATAAGTGAGTCATTGAACTGCTGATTTTTACTTTTAAAAGCGATTTTTCAAAAACAAAGAATGTAGATGCTTTCTCAAGATTGCCATGGTGACCTCTTTGGAGCATTGACACTCTGACATGTCAGGTGTTAACATTACCTACTCACTGACGTCTGAGAAACAAACATCCCAAAAGGAACTAAATAGATAGTTGTGAGCAAGTGATCCTTGCATAACAGATGAAGCAGCATACTTGTGGTAAATCTCAAATATTTTCCCTTATGGCTAGTAGGGAGGGCAGGAGGCGAGAACAAAAAGGAAACCGGCTAACAAAACCCAAATTTAGAGAGCTCTAAAACATACATAGACAATAGGTGCATGAGTAGGCCATTCAGCCCTTCGAGCCAGCGCCACCATTCAATGTGTCCATGGCTGATCATCCACAATCGGAACCCTGTTCCCACCTTCTCCCCATACCCCTTGATTTTGCTAGCCCTGACAAACTCTCTTCTGAATGCATCCAGTGAATCGGCCTCCACTGCCTTCTGAGGCAGAGAATTCCACAAATTCACAACTCTGTGTGAAAAAGTTCATCCTCATCTTAGTTCTAATTGGCCTACCCCTTATTCTTAAACAATGGCTCCTGGTTACAGACTCCGCCAACATCGGAAACATGTTTCATGCACCGGTGTCCAATCCCTTAATAATTTTATACGTTTCTATAAGATCCCCTCTTATCCTAAATTCCAGTGAATACAAGCCCAGTCGCTCCATTCTTTCACATATGACAGTCCCGCCATCCCAGAAATTAACCTTGTGAACCTACGCTGCACTGCCTCAACAGCAAGGATGTCCTTCCTCAAATTAGGAGACCAAAACGACACACAATACTCCAGATGTGGTCTCAACAGGCTCCTTTGCCCAACAAATACATACTTCCAATGTTTAAGCACGCAGGTCATTCTCAGAAAACGGCTGACTCCACTTTTACAAACATCCATCAATTTTGTCTGCAAGTCAGAAAATACTCAATGCTATCCATACCTCCACAGTATTGTAATAACAAAGCAGCAAAAGCATGCAGGCTGATAAAAAAGAAAATAATACTAAAATGATAATAGACAATAGGTGCAGGAGTAGGCCATTCAGCCGCTTGAGCCAGCACCGCATTTCAATGTGATCATGGCTGATCATCCACAATCAGTACCCCGTTCCTGCCTTCTCTCCATATCCCCCAACTCAGCTATCCCCAAGAGCTCTATCGAACTCTCTCTTGAAAGCATCCAGAGAACCAGCCTCCACTGCACTCTGAGGCAGAGAATTCCACACACTCACAACTCTCTGTGTGAAAAGGTTTTTCCTCACGACTGCACACAGTACTCCAAGTGTGGTCTCACTAGAGTCCTGTACAACTGCAGGAGGACCTCTTTGCTCCTATACTCAACTCCTCGTGTTATGAAGGCCAACATGCCATTTGCTTTCTTCACTGCCTGCTGTACCTGCATGCCTACTTTCAGTGACTGATGAACCAGGGCCCCCAGATTCCTGTTTTTGCTACCAAAGTGGATAACCTCACTTTTATTCACATTAAACTTCATCTGCCATGCATCTGGCCACTCACCCAACTTGTCCAAGTCACCCTGCATCCTCATAGCATCCTCCTCACAGTTGACACTGCCACCCAGCTTTGTGTCATCTGCAAATTTGCTAATGTCACTTTTAATCCCTTCCATCTAAATCATGAATATATATTGTAAATAGCTGCAGTCCCAGCACCGAGCCTTGCAGTATCCCACTAGTCACTGCCTGCCATTCTGAAAGGGACACGTTAATTCCTACCCTTTGTTTCCTGTCTGCCAACCAATTTTCTATCCATGTCAGTACCCCCAATACATTATGCTCTAATTTTGCCCACTAATCTCCTATGTGGGACCTTATCAAATGCTTTCTGAAAGTCCAGGTACACCACTTGGAGAAGGGGGGGGAGGAGGAGAGGGGGGGGGGGGAGGAGAGGGGGGGGGAGGAGGAGAGGGGGGGGAGGAGAAGGGGGGTGAGGAGAAGGGGGGTGAGGAGGAGGGGAAGGGGGAGGGGAAGGGGGGAGGGGAAGGGGGGAGGAGAAGGGGGGAGGAGAAGGGGGGGAGGAGAAGGGGGGGAGGAGAAGGGGGGGAGGAGAAGGGGGGGAGGAGAAGGGGGGGAGGAGAAGGGGGGTGAGGGGAAGGGGGGAGGGGAAGGGGGGAGGGGGAGGGGAAGGGGGGGAGGGGAAGGGGGGGAGGGGAAGGGGGGGAGGGGAAGGGGGGGAGGAGAAGGGGGGAGGAGAAGGGGGGAGGAGAGGGGGGAGGAGAGGGGGGAGGAGAAGGGGGGGAGGAGAAGGGGGGAGGAGAAGGGGGGGAGGAGAAGGGGGGGAGGAGAAGGGGGGGAGGAGAAGGGGGGGAGGAGAAGGGGGGGAGGAGAAGGGGGGGAGGAGAAGGGGGGGAGGAGAAGGGGGGGGAGGAGAAGGGGGGGAGGAGAAGGGGGGGGAGGAGAAGGGGGGGGGAGGAGAAGGGGGGAGGAGAAGGGGGGGGGGGGAGGAGAAGGGGGGGAGGGGGGGGAAGAATGGCAGGGCGAAACTACCAGTATGTCTTCCTTGGTCCTGAAAACTCCAATGAGCCAATCAAAATGCCCAGTCAGTGAAGGAGATTGCCTACGGCAGCCCTCGACTGCCTGTAATTAAATAGCGACCCCACTCCACTGCACAACGAGTTAAAAAGAGCCATGCCGACCTAATTTTACTCGCGGAACGTTTTCAACATTCTGAAAATTTTTCCGCAACCTAGCTGAGGCCACGAGTATTCTGGAACTTCCCTCGAGCATGAAGGAGAGTTCCAGCGACCTCATAGGGCCTCCTAAGACCACGTGTCGACCATGCTGCGAGTTTGAAGGTCGTAGACATTCTTCTAAACTCACAGATTAGGTTGCCCAAGTGGGTCAGCCCCTTTACTCAGTCAAGCAGCATCTTTGGAGAATGTAGATAGACGATTCGGATCGATCTGAACAAGGGTCCCATCCCGAAGCGTCACCTGCCCATGTCCTCCAGAGATGCTGCCTGTCCCCGCTGAGTTACTCCAGTTGCTCAAGGGTTTTCTTACCCTGGAATGCAACAGCGAGCATGAAAGTGTCCAACATGACATACCTCAGGAGACTCCACCCAATGAAATATTTCTGAGAATGAAGGCGACCCTGACTTCCACTGAGGAGCTGTGCGGACACTTTTATTTATTTGTAATCGGAAGTTCGTCAAGAAAAGTTTCTTCAAAGTAAGGAACCTAACATTTGTGATAAATATACCTTTTGCATATACACCAAGGAACATTAACTACAGTGCAGGGCTCACATAATTGCGCTCATTCATTGAAGGTCACTGATATTCTCACTGGATACTGTTTTCTTGCATACAGCAAAATAAACATGTTGTGTGGTGTTATTTTGGATGGCTTCGTAAACTTTCTGGCAAAGAGCCTTCTCTCTGGAATTTTATTTCTCAGCTAAAAAAAGTTATTTGGCCAATCGAAAAACCTTATCAAGAGTCTTCACCATCAGCTTGTATTCAGCATCACGTCCTCCTCCTCCTCCTCCTCCCCGACCTGCGTGGCGTGGAACATCTGCATATCCTCCAGCTCCTCTGCCTGAAGATCACCCACAAATGACAACCCACTTACAAAATCCCTTCCACCTCAGGTTTCATGTTCATGGTCATAAAAATCATTCATTGCCTTATCTCACAAATTTGCTAACACACTTTAATAGTGTAAGATGTTATTTAATTCAGAAACACTGTCTTTTTTATACATCTCTGTCAAGGTGTAATCCTTCCGCCATCCAGATTAAGTTCGAGTTAGATAGAAGCTCAAGTTCAAATTGTATAATAATCTTTAAAAGTTTCAACTAGGTCAAGAGACTGCAGGAGGGATGTGGTGTTCAGTTGCGAAACATCCTCACACAACCTGAAGGCTTTCAGAGTATTTTGGAGCATTACCAAAGATCAGGAGGACCTCAGATGCCCCATTCTTCAATGCCCTGTAGAATCCCACAATGTTAACCAGATATCTGTGCAACTGGATCCTGGAATTCCTGACAGGCCGACCTCGGGTGGTGAGGATCAGAGACCACACTTCCACAGCCCTCACCCTCAATATCGGCGCACCTTAGGGGTGTGTCCTCAGCCCCCTCCTGTACTCCCTGTACACCCACGACTGTGGCCCAACATGACACCAACACCATTGTCAAGTTTGCGGATGACACTACAGTCGTGGGTCTGATCACCAACGGGGAGGAGTCGGCCTACAGAGAGGGGGTCGTAGCCCTGACACGGTGGTACCAGGCCAACAACCTGTCTCTCAACGCCGACAAGGAGGTGATCGTCGACTACAGGAGAGGGGGAGGAAAGTAAGCACAGTCTGATCATGCCCATACATTCAACTAATCTGACATGATAGACAGCATACCAAAAATTCCAAATTATTGAACAAACAGGTTTGTGTGTAATGTAGCTAGACATCAAAACATGCAATGTCTAGTAATTCAATTTGATTGTTCCCATCAGTTGCATGATAAATTTCCTCAGATGATAAAGATTTGCTTACATTTTGTTAGCATGTCATATGAAATGAATATCGAACTAACGTAACCTGAAGCTCTGGCAATACAAGCTATTCATAAGCTCTCTCCTGGTAACCTAGTTAGTCGGAACTAATGAAGTGTCGTCTTCAAATGTGTCTATACAACGAGAATCAAATCTTGCACGATCGATCTGTATATCTACGATTCAACAGAACCGAAAGGATGTAACCAAAATGCACCCATTGCTAGCATTTGGTTTCCTACCAACAGCTTCAGTGCACCAATATTTGGTTTATAATGCAATCCAACAAAATTATACAGTATCTTAGGCAAATTCCATACTGCTTTTCCGGCCTCTGGAACAGGGGTAGACTCGAATGTCCACTCTTTTTATTCGGTATGTGATAGTACCAAGGCAAGTCAGAGTCACAGAAAACAAGATTAATTCCCTTCCCTCCCACCGCTCAACCTGTCCAAGATGTTGCAGGGAAAAACTGCAGATGCTGGTTTAAACCAACGGTAGATACAAAATGCTGGGAGAACTCAGCAGGACAGGCAGAAGGAGTGGGTGATACTTCGGTTCAAGACCCTGCCCGTCTAAGCTAATCCATTTGACCACGAGTGGCCATTATCCCTCTAAACATTTGCTATGTACCTGTCCAGATGGCATTATTGTATCTACCTCGACTACTTCCTCTGGCAGCTTGATCTATATTTCCCCACCCTGTGTGTGAAGAAGTTCCCTCTCAGGTTCCTCTCAAATCTATCACCTCTCATTTTAAACCTTTGCCCTCTAGTTCTTGATTGCCCTACCCTAGGTTAAAGTCTAAGCACATTCACCCTGTCTATTTCCCTTGTGATTTGATGCACCTCTATAATATCATCCTCAGCCTCCAGCACTGCGAGGAAAAAGTCCTAGCCAGGTGAACCTCTCCCTGTAGCTCAGGCCTGCGAGTCATGGCACCGTCCTCCTATATCTTCTCTGCACTTTCCAACTAAATTACATTTATTCTACAGCAAAGTAACCAGAACTGAATACAATGCCCCCAGCATAACATGTAATAAAAAGGAACTGCAGATGCTAGTTCATACCAAAGATAGCCAAAATGCTGGAATAACTCAGTGGATCAAGCAGCATATTGGAGAAAATGGATAGGTGACGTTTCGGGTCGAGACCCTTCTTCAGTGATTATATTAGGGGGAGGGAGAGAAAAAAACAAAGCAAAAAGAGGCAGGACAAATCACAGCCAGCAACAGATGACCTTATACGAGGGAGTTCCCTGATGGGCAGATTGCTGGACAAAGGCTGGATATAGAAACAGGCGTGAGCCCAAGAGACGCGTTTACAGAAGTTACTTAAAATTGAAGAATTCAAGTGTTCATTTAACCTAGGAATGGCATTGTGAACATTATAGCGATGCCAGAGAGAGACAACGGTTTGGACTTCCCTCAAGCTTCACTGGGTAGGTAACCATATAACCATATAACAATTACAGCATGGAAACAGGTAGAATGTACCAAATGCCTGAAGAGCGGAGCAAGTTCCAAATCAACTCCAACTGACTAACTTTGGAATGAATATCTAATTCCCCTCTTAGTTAACAGCAAGCCAAGAACTGGCAAAGATTGTTAAAATCTGTCACATCTACGAGACCCATTAGTCTATCATGCATAATGCTCAAAATACACTTAACTGGGAATTTATTTAGCAGTATTGCGCGGGCATAAAATAAGGTATTTTGTCAATAGCTTTGTATATTTTGTTAATGTACCAAACACATTTGTGCATTATGTGCAGAATGTTGATAATTCAACAATACGGATGCCCAACTTAAACTTTAGAATCTCATGTTGTTAATTAACTCTTCCCCAAATTACCCTAATTTAAAAATCATCCACTCTAAATTTTTTTTGAATGCGTTTTCAGCTGTACCTCATTGGCTGTAGTGCTATAGATGTTCAAAGTCAAAGTCAAAAGAGTTTATTGTCGTGTGTCCCCGACAGGACAATGAAAATCTTTCTTTGCATAGCACAACAGAACATAGTAGGCATTGACTACAATTATATACGTAAATACACACGTGAATTAATAAATTAATAAAGTGCAAATAACAGACGAAGGGATATTAATGTTCAGAGTTCCGAGCCAAGTTTAATAGCCTGATGGCTGTGGGGAAGCAGCTATTCCTAAACCGGGTTGTTGCAGTCTTCAGGCTCCTGTACCTTCTACCCAAAGGTAGCAGGGAGATGAGTGTGTGGCCAGGGTGGTGTGGGTCCTTGATGATGCTGCCAGCTTTTTTGAGGCAGCGACTGCGATAAATCCCCTCGATGGAAGGAAGGTCAGATGTTATCAAACGTGTCATGTAAATGCAAGTTTCTTTATGCAAGAACAAAGCAGGATTTCATGTTGACATTTGTTCATTTACAAAAAGTCCATCTATTCTCTCGCCATGCATGAACAACTTGGTTAAAAATCTATTGACAAATACATCTGTGCTATCTGAATGACTCAATGGGAAGCTGCATGTGGACTGATACAAATAAGCTACTCTTCAAGGACAGTGTGTTGCTTTATGAACAAAATGCTTCAGTATTAACCTCCTGATAAATTATTTTTATTTTGCACACAAAAAATTGCCTACTTTCCATAACTAAATATAGGAAGACGCCTTCAATTTAAGTGGATTTTGTGAATTCTTATAAAACTGCAAAAAAAAAATTGATCGGATTATGCAGTTTCTCGAAAAACCCATTAGCTTTTCCTTCCCAATAGAAATCAAGAAATTATATAACAAGATAATGAATCAGACTTGTGCATAAACATACATTGTTTATGACTCTAAAAAATGGATTTTTGTGCAATTTCATAAACAACATGAACAGATTTTTTCTGCACTTTGATGTTATGTTTATTGGTGAAAAGGCAAAACAAAAAGCAGAGGATGCAAGTGGGACTGTTTTGATTCTAATAAATGCTTTACCAGTCAAAGAGCCCCCAGACAACATCAGTGGGCACATTTACCAACAGCTGTTTTATAAACACACAATGCAATTTTCCACAATCGCTCCCCACACAATGGCTACTGTATTCCTCAGTTTGTACCAGCTGCTAATTTACATTAAAAAGTGCCATGTTCAGACTGTATTTTCAGTTTTTTTTTACAATGCATCAGCTTTGAATAAGCAAACAAAACGACTTTAGCAGCCAAAATTCCTGCATTAACATGACAAACCATCACATCATGATATGTATTCATACGTTTCGTCTGCATTGGGGCACCACAACCTTCACAAGAAAAAGCACAACTGGAAATGGCTTCCTTTGTTCAGGAAAGGCAGGATCATCCAAACCTTCCAGAGACACATTTATTTTACTTAAATTACAACAATATTTTACAATCCGTCAACAAAGACTTAAGGCCCTGTCCCACAATGCGAGTTTACCCAAGAGCTCTCCCGAGTTCGTAGCGGGTACGTCGGAGATGTGGATGTCTCGTAGCGGCTTGTAATGCTAATGGCAGATACTCGGGAAACGCGTGAAATTTTTACAACAGTGTGAAAAATTTCCAAAAGTAAAAAATACTCCTGATGTAGTACCACGAGTTTGATTCATTTTTAAACTCGGGAGAGCTCTTGGGTGTCCCATGGGACAGGGACGTTAAGATTCAAAACTCATCAATGGTAATTATTTAGCAACTGGACATGAGGGCGCAGCAGAAGAGGGATCGCAGTCAAAACCCATGATTCATAATCTGCAGCTTATTCAAATACAACGTTCATATTTCAGATCCTTGAACATTCCGAACATCTATTTCGGAGTTCATCCAAAGAGCAAAAAAAAACACCCAGAAGCTGGGAGACCTTTCCTCATCTAGCCAAACCATTTCTTAAAAATGTTAAATAGCATTCTGTTTCCATTACTTTCCATAGAAAGACAGAAGGCGAACATTACATTTGCAGTGATTGAAGTGGCTGTTCAGAAGTTATGTATGTGGAAGTAGCAAAAAAGCCTCTTTGTATACATATAATTCAACGGTTGTTTATATCTTTTTAATAAAATGATATACTTTGACATTTAAACTTCCTTTTTACATTGAATTGCAATAATGAGATTCTCCTTATTCTATCTGGAAAATGCAATTCAATGTCACTGGATGACTTCCAAGTAAACTAGAAATGTTTCCACGATCTATCTGCTGCCCAATGTTATTCTGATTGTACCACAAAAGATTTACTCAAATTAATCGTTTCAGAATTTTTGTTATGTTAAAGCACTTAGCTCCAGCTAAGAGATACCCCTAGTGTTCTCTGTATGACCAAAACCTTGTCTATTCCACATCTTGATCATACTTCTTGCACAGCGACACCAATGAATTGTAAACAGTGTAACACCATGAGCCTGACTGCACCCTTTCCTTCCTGATCCAGTATAAATGGCTTTTGTATCTTAGTCTCACTTTACTATCCATTACCCTTAACCTCTGACCACGTTCATTTCCCAACACACATTTTCTTTAGCATCCCCAATTCCCTTTTCCTAACGTCCAGTTGAACAAGTTAACTTCTCCGTGGATTGTCACCTCGACGTGGTGGAGAAGCTTGTGTGGACCTGAGATCCTGAGAACTGTGCCATCTGGAGCTATGCTCCTGGTAGGGAGATCTCTGACAAAGAGCAATCCAACCAAGACCTCAACGGTGGAACAGACGGATGGCGTTGGCCGACAATGGAGCATCACAACAGCTGGGAAGGTGGATGAAGGCTGCAGCAGAAAAGAGTCTCCGGCCATCTTGGACTCCATGCCACTGGATCCTGACCCAGATCTGTCAAGGACCGTAGGGGGGGCGCTGCATGTGCACCAGTCTCCCCATGCTAAACAAAGTCACGCACAGGCATCCCCCATATAGGGAATAGCAACCTGGAGACACCCATGGTCAGCCATGACCGAAGGGGGCCTAAGAAAGTTGAATAATAAATTTGTCATCATGGTTCCAGTTCTGCTCAACATCCCCGCCTTCAAGATAACGCTTAATTTTGACTCGCCATGCGCAACACCAAGAAATGACAATAGCTAATGGACTGAAAGCCTTATTCTCTACAGTAACTCAACTATATGCATCTTAAAAATTGAAGCTATCGAGTAAACTTCCTATTTTGCAGCTCCATTCTCCTGACATAGCACTTCAATTTTGCAGCATCCAAACCTTAAAAATAAAAAATCCTGACTTCCCTACAATACTTCCCTTCTAAAATTGCTGCAAGTTAAACTTTCTACTGCAAATAGAAAATCATAAGATTTGCACTGCCCAAATCCTAAAAATAGATATACCAAAGTCCCAAATAATATTTTCCTTCACGAATTGGTGCAGATTTTACTTTATATAAATAAATACAAGAAAGAAATGTGCAATGTTAAAATAATTCCCGACGTATGTCAAGGTAAACCACCCACTAATGCCTCTAAAGAATAAATTTAACCAATAGTATTTTCCAAGAAAGATGATAAACCAAATCTGCCTCCTTCCAGATCCCAAACACAAAATACTAGAGTAACTCAGCAGGACAGGCAGCATCCTTGGAGAGAAGGAATGAGTGATGTTTTGGGTCGAGACCCTCTTTAAACCAGCAACTGCAGTTTTCGGTTGAAACCAACATCTGCAGTTCCTTCCTACACATTCCAGATCCGACTGGTCTTGCATCATAAACTGGCACAATGTAATAACATTGGAAACAAGGAACACATTTGAAGAAATCCCATTAGTTAAGCTATGCAGTTTGTAGAAAATTAGTTTGATGATGGATAAGGGGAGAGAAGAAAAAAATGATTGGAAACCAAAACATATCAAGTAACCACATCAAATCAAACAGGTAATCAATCATAATTCCCAAAAAGATTATGCCGTATGGAAATAACAATCACTTGCACTGCCCATCATATCATCCTTTAGGGATCACCAAGAAATTATTTGAATTTTAAAGTAAAACTTCAATACCCTGATGTAGAAACAAGGAATTTAATTTTAGCTGACTTATCGCCTACACAGGTTAATTTTCTTTGGTAAAAATCATAAATGATAATAGCGTGTAAGATTGTGCTAGTGTATGGGGTGATCGCTAGATATCATGGATTTGCTGGGCTGAAGGGCCTATTTCCGCTGTGTCTCTAAAGTCTTAAGTCTTAAACATATTTTGAGATCACTGCTTCAATCTGTCAAATTCTATCTTATGGCATTGGAAATGATCAAATAATTTTGTCCTAATTTCTACAAATTTTACGTTAGGAATATTCACGGATTGACAGAAATTGAAACTGCCGAAAGATTGATGGCTGCCGAAAGCATAGTTTCTACAGTGAAATCTAAACCAACGACTGCTTCAAAAATGTATTTCTTTTTCCTCAGTGGAAATTCTGACAGACCCATTTCTCTCAATTCAGTAACTAAAACAAACGAGCATTCACCATACAATGGAGAAATTCAACAGAGACTTCCTTTGCATTAAAGAATATAAATGAACTCTTGACATATATCAAAGATAAATTTTGAAATATTTTAAATGGCAGCAAAGGATAAGCAAGAAAAAACTTCTTTCTGAAAATCCTCTGTAGAAGTATTATTTTTTTTTAAAACCTCAAGCTATTTAAATAAAAACAATTTTTACAGCAATGCTGGGTGCTAAATTCTTATTTGGTTTCTATCTCTTCGCACTGGCTCCTTGAGGTCTCATATTTTCTTACTACATAGGAGGTCATTCAGCTCGAGTCGTGCCGGCTCCCAGAGAAATCCTTTTGCAGCTATTCCTGTACGTATTTGACTGTAACTAATTCCACCTCCCACTTCCATCAATTCCACTTTGATTCTCCCATCGCGCACCGGCAGCGACCAATTAATCTACCAACCTGTTTTGTCGTTGGGAATGCGGAAAGGGACTGGAGCACCTGGTCATAGAGACGCACATGATCATAGAGACTGTGCAATTCCACTCATGGCTCTGAAAGGTAGGAAACTGCATCTGCTGTGAAGAAACAACATCTACCCAGCACTGGACTTGAACAATGTTTAATGAGTGAAGAAAACACGAGGAAGCTGCTTGTATACAGGCAGCACAGGAGATCAAATTGAACGTAGCACATTGGAGCCGTGAGACACCAGGCATTACTTGTGTTGCCCTTTAATGAGCAGCTTCCGTTTGCTTCCCTCAATCAATAAACTCATGATTCAAGTCCAGAGTTGGAAAGAAGTGTTTTGTTCTCCTCAAATGCCGTCTCCTTACCTTTCGAAACTATCATTGGCCTCTCTCCTCAAAAAGCCCCTGCCCATTGAAACCAACCTCTTCGTAACCTTCATATTTTTTAACACAATGCCACCTCCCAAGTTCCTGTCCTTGCATCAGTACTGAAATATTGAAAGGAACAAATGCCATCTCATTAGTCAACAATGCTGGTTTGCCTCTCTCATCCGCTTCAACCTTAGAGCCTTAAACATAGTAAACCTCCTCCACCATCATGCGGTCAGCTTTGCACTGAGGTAATATTTGCAGAAGACTTGTTTTGAGGTTACAAAGAAACACTGAAAATGCCCAGCCTTACTTTTGCTGTTTAATTTGCAGCAAAGCAACTCTTATGTACCCATAATCACTTACTGCTACTGACCCGACTGCAGAAAGGCTACCATAGGAGAGATGGCATTTACAAATAATTCTCTCTTACCATTGGTTTTAGTTGCTAAAAGCAGAATCAATGTATTTATAACCTGCACAAATTCTGTAAATGGGATCCACCTGTCCACTTCTTCACCATTAAACCCCTTCATAGTTGGAGCTGAGTTCCAGGCCTCAGGCACTGTGAGTGGAAAGTACTTAAAGCCCATTTGTGGCTTTGAGGGCAGCGAGCTGTCAAATGGCCACAGTGTCCCTGGGATGAAATTTTGGGATCCACAACTGAGACCAAAAGTCACTTGCAGATTGCCTTGCATTGTGAGATGGCCACAGCAGCAAAAACTGAAGATTTTTGGAAGCCCAAAGCCCAAATATATTGTTTTTGGCAAATTAATCATCAGAAACAATGATAACACAGAATTATTTGTGGAACTGACAGCAAACTGGGAGACACTGGAGGTAGCCCCAGGAATGGGATGTCGTGTCTTAGTAGGGCTGCCAGCAACCATGGCGCTGGACCATTTAACGCTCAGAGAATGAGCAGGGAGGATCGTGTCCAACCCTATCCCTGTCTTGTGATTGCCTTCTGTGGTATCCCTGCAGACGTACTAAACGTTTGTAGCTTGGGGTGTCCAGAAACCTGCAGGCTTAGCCATCTCACAATGCAAGGAGATTTGCAAGTGACTTTCAGGCTCAGTTGTGGATCCCGAATTTTCACCCAGGGACAATCAGTGGGATGGCGATGTCACTGCCCTCAAAGCCACAAATGTGTTTCAAACACTTCTAGTGATCAGAGATATTTAAAACATGTCAAACAATTATTTCATTAAAAACAACTTTAAAACACATTTAAGTCATGTATGTCATTATGCAAAGAAATGCAAGATATTTAGCTGCACTGTTAAGTGAGGGTCTTGGACACACTTTGCATCCAGCCTCTCACCTCAGCATTGCTGAACGCCGCTCAGAGATCCTCTGCAGCGTCCAGTGCCGCATCAAGAGATCAAATTCCTGGCTTACTCACTGCAATGCATAGGCACAAATCAGGAATGCACAACTTCACAAAGACACCTCACTCAGCAAAAGGCAAGTACATTTCAGCTCAATGGATTTGCACCCTCATTCACTGGGCTGCAATGATCTCCACAGTAGAAAAATAACTGGCTGGGTATAAAAACTCAACACCCACCATTTTGATACAGTAATCTTTACCCATGCTTTCATTGCCTCCAATACCAACTTTTTCCAAAACGTCCTTAGTAAAGACCATATCATAGAGGAACAATCCTCCATTTTAAAGTTTGATCATTCAATTCCCCACCAACTACATCCTAATAAGATACATTTATACAGATACAGGGAGTCAAGGGATATATACCATGCGTAGGCTGATGAGATTTGTTTAATTTATCATCATGTTCAGCACAGACATTGTGAGCCAAAGAGCATGATCGATCTCTCATAATCCTGCTCACCCCAAATATGTACATTACTGATTGGTAACCTAGGCTCCAAATTAAATAGCTAAATCAGACATTTAAAAAGCTGTCACAACCTCCTCAAACCTGACATTCTTACATTTCGCGCATCTCTCCACGTCACCAAAATCACTGTGGAATTCATTTCCTATTCCCTTCGTATAGTCAAGTTTTTAGCCACTTGTAGTGGTATCTCGGCCTTGGGGCAAAGTACATTTTTGTCCAGTTACATCCAACTGGTAAAGGCACTAGGCACTGCAAGTTCTTTTTCAGTTGTTTTAAACATTGGAGATTTGCTGTTCACTCCTCGTGCACTGAGCACAACATTTTAACACTTACCATGCTTCAAAACCTTGCAACCAAGTCAAAACTGCCAGTCCTTCGTTGGCAAGTCAGAGATCCATTAACTAAATTAGAGGCGGAATTCACAATTATACATTGCACTCTTCCTCCTGAACAAAGCATCAGCTCCATGAAAAGCTCTAATGCAATCAGAATGGAAAAGGTTCAAAAATAGAACCCACAAGTGAAACAGAGGGCAATAAAGTCACATGAATCCTTTAAATGCCAGGTTAATGCATCACTTTTCAACATATGTCTGGTAAGAAAAATAATTACACAATTACCAACAGTTCTTGGAATTTTAAGGGGAGACTGTGATTAAAGAACGGCAAATACCACTCACCCATATTACTATGCGAATGAAGACATCACAGAACAACATTTCAGTAACTGTATAATTCACAAGGACCGAATATTCTTAGGACATGCAGACAGCACTACATGGACCAATTAACAATTCCCGGTACAAGATCCAGCAAAAATGTTGATTCTTATCTATACATGAAAGGGTGGCACAGTGGCGCAGCTTTACAATGCCAGAAACTCGGGTAGGATCCTGACTAATGGTGTTATAGAGTATAGAGTTTGTATGCTCGCCCTGTGGGCTTGCTCCTGATGCTCCTGTTTCTTCCCACATTCCAAAGACATACAGGGTTTGGAGGTTATTTGGCTCTTGTAAATTACCCCTAGTGTAGCTAGAATGCAAAACTCGGATAACATAGAACTCGTGTATGGGTGATCGATGGTCTGCGTGGACTCGGTGGCCGAAGGGCCTGTTTCCACCCTGCAACTCTAAACTAGCAAGGACACAAGCTCTGAACTTTCTGGGTGCTCTTTGCCACCATTTTCTCAGTTGTGCTCCAATTGAATTCAGCATTTAGGCCAGAGAATCAGCGCCAAAACCTGCACCCGAAACATTCATTTGAATGTAAATGAAATAACTGCAAAGGCAAGTTACTATTCTTTGAATTACACATTTTAAATGCTTGAAATTCTTTAAGCGCTTTAGCTTTTTTCCTTAATTACTAATATTTGATCTCTGACAAAATAATATTTGCTGTATTATCAGAACTATTTCTAATTTTGAAGTCTGTTGGTCGAGTGGCCGTGGTTTTTCTAGCTTTCAATTCTTTTTAGCCATTTTGTGGTGTATGCTATTTTTGCTCCTCCCTCCACCCAGCATAATGATTCCAATGTGTGGAGGGAGGGCTGCACCATTGAGAATCTAGTTTGCACTTTCCACGACACTGACACCAGTAGATCCAGATAACCTTCGGCGTGCCACATGAGTCAGCAAGGACCTCTGGCAACTTGCAATCGACAGGAACCTTTGGGACGATACACACTGGTCAAGTATAGACTTCGATTGTGTAAGTTCAAAATGTGGAAATCCCAGGGTACAAATGATTAGGTTCAGAAAGATTGCCAAATTATAGTGATAAACATAGATGTCCCAACACCCATCTTTACTCGAACCTGGACAGTTAATACACCACCACAGCCCACCCAATTGGTGCTGGCCATCAAACACACATTATACTCATACCACTTTCCACCACTTAGCCCACAGCCTTCAATGCCTTAACATTTCAAGTGCTCCTTTAAATACTTGCTAAATCTTGTGAGAGTACTTGCCTCCACTACCTCCTCTTGCAGTGATTTAACCCCAAAAAATACGTCTTCAAATCCCTTCTGAATCTCCTAACTCTTCCCATCTTAGACGCATGTCCTTTAGTTATAAACACCCTTGGCATGGGAAATAAGTTGCCACTAATTTCCCCCTTTATGCACCTCATATTTTTTGTATACCTACATCACTCACTCACACACACACACACACACACACACACGCCCCCATTCTCCCTGTCAGCCTGTCAGGTTTCTCCACAGCTAAAACACTCCATTCTGATGAATCTCCTCTGCGTTCTCTCCCGTGCAATTACATGGTCCTACAGTGATCAGAACTGTACAGAGTTCTCTAATTATGCCTTAACTAATGCTTTATATAATTTGACCATAACCTCCTTACTCTAATATTCTGCACCTCAGCTAATGAAGGCAAGTGCTCTGCATGCTTTCTTAAGCACCATATCTGGTCATGCTGCTGCTGCCTTCAGGATCTTTGAACATGCTCCTCAGTACTCTCTGGCATCCTATCATTCATGGTGTATCTCTTAGTCTTCAGGGCTAGAATACTTGTCAAGATTAAATCTCTCTGCAATTTTACCATCTGATTATGTAGTTCTGCAGCTGAAGATTGCCATCCTCACGATCAATATTAACTTCAACTTCCACGTCATCTGCACACTTTGTGCCCTTTTGTGTATTAAACAGCATCTGCAGTTCTTGATTTCTAAAGGAACACCATTGGTTACTCTCCAGTCATCCAGGACCTCGCAAGTGACCATCTTTGTCAAGGTTCCTGTATTTTCCCCACTTGTTTCTCTCAATAACCTAGGATAGACCCCATCAAACCGTGGGGATTTATCCACTTCAATGCTCTTTAAGAGCCCATCAACGGGTCATTCTTGCCCTCACAAATTAGGTTTCCCCAATATTAATCTCTCTGCTTCCATGTTCTTCTCCTTGGTGAAAGATGCAAAGTACTCGTCTAGTACCTGGCCGACATCCCCTGACTCCAAGCAAAAAAGCTCTCCTTTATTTTTGAGCGGTCCTACTTTCTCTCCCTGGTTACCCTTGTTTTTAATGTACCGACAGGACTCCTGTACATCGGTGAGACCTGGTGCAGGCTCGGCGATTGTTTCGCTGGACACCTCCACTCAGTCCGCCTAAACCTACCTGGTCTCCAGGTTAACTCCCCCTCCAATTCCCAATCTGACCTTTCTCTCCTGGGCCTCCTCCATTGTCAGAGTGAGGCCCAGTGCAAATCGGAGGAACAACACCTCATATTTTGCTTGGGTAGCTTACACCCCAGCAGTATGAACATTGACTCCTCTAACTTCAAGTAGCCCTTGCTTTCCCCCTCTCTCCATCCCTCCCCCTTCCAAGTTCTCCCACCAATCTTACTGTCTCCGACTAAATGTTATTTCTGTACTGCCCACTCCCTTGACACCAGTCTGGGGAAGGGTCTCAACCCAAAACATCACCTATCCCTTCTCTCCAGTGATACTGCCTGTCCCGCTGAGTTACTCCAGCATTAATTTCACTGTTGGTTTTGCTGTAGGTATTCGATATGTTTCAGAGCTATTTCTGTGCTTATAGACAGTATTCTTGATGCTATGATGCTAAATGTTCAACTTCTTAAAATCTACAATTACTTGCATGTACAGGGGTGGGGCAGAATCAGAAAATTGATGGGTTTTTGCCTGCCTATTTTCTCCACTCGTTTCCTGAAGGCATTGAATTCTTGTTAAAACACCATCAGTATGCCAAGCACCTTCTGGTGCCCCACCCCAGGAGTCAATTGGCTAGATTTTGCATTCAAAGGAGAATGCACTGTTCATTACACTTTCAGCTGCCCAAAGACTTTTAATGAGCTTTTGTGCACTAATTTACCGATTACAGAGCTATTTCAATACAGCCTTTTTACTGAAGATAAGAGGCATGTGCGGACAAAGCAAGAGGAAACCACACATCCTCAGATTGAAGATTTATCACTGGGATATGTCATCCAGGAAGTAAAAATCAGAATAATTTATTCAACACCAGAGTATTTACAGAGAAAAATAAAAGGAAAAATGGGAATAAGATATGAGGCCTTGAGTAAAAAGCTATAAAAAAAATTCAAACAATAACTAAAATGGGAAAGAATAAGGCTCCAAGATTGTAAAAGTAAATTGTGTCAAAGGCTGTTTAGCCGAGTATTCATAAAATCAATTGTACTTCAATGGGCAATCTCTAACATTTTCTGCCTTGTTCACACCCTTCATGTGCTTCAACGCCATGACTTTTAGCAAGTTTTAGCACTGCTTCCAAATTCCTGATCTCCACATTTATAATGAAGTCATTATCTGATTTACTCCATAATAAACAGTAAATATTCATGGTCAATGCAAAATGTGCGTCAATATTTACACAAGTAAATGAGTCTGGTAGGGAGCCCGTGACCAGTGTGTGCTAAAGGGATCAGTGCTTGGCCCCCTATTATTTGTCATCTAAATCATCAATGTAGATGACAAATAATAGGGCGTATTTACCCCTATTATTCCCTATAGGGCAAACTTACCAAACATGCAGCAACAACATTGTCATCTAAATCATCAATGTAGAGACAATGTTGTTGCTGCATGTTTGGTAAGTTTGTAGAAGAATCGGAATTGTATTGAACCGTGAGGAGGTTTTCGAAGATTGCAATAGGATCTAATTGAGTTGGGGAAGTTTGCCAAAGGAATAGCAATTGGAATATAACTCAAAAAAGACCAATGTTTTGCATTTTGGTCAGTTAAACCAGGGCAGGATGCACACAGTAAATGGCAGGGCTCTGGAGAGTGTTATAGTATAGAGATAGCCATGAGTACAAGTACATATATCTCTGAAAGTGGAGACACAGATAGTTAAAAAAGGTGTTTGGCATGCTTGCCTTCATTGGTCAGCATACCATGTTCAAGAGATGGGGCATCATTGTGCAATCAAAAAGTCATTGGTGGAATATTGTTTATATTTCTGATTGTCGTATTGTAGGAAGAATGCCATAAAGCTGGAAAGAGTGCAGAAATGATTTACCAGAATGTTACCAGGGCTGGAGGGTTTGAGTTACAAAGAGAGACTGGATAGGCGGGGACTTTGGCACCCAAGTGGCTGGTAGGTGTCCACTCTGTGGTATAAAGATCATGGAGGCCTACATAATGGTAATGGTCACGGTCCTCCCCCCCCCCAGTCATGGAGGTCAAAACTAGAGCGTGTAGGTTTAACATGGGAGGGGAAATATTTAAAAGGGATCCGGGGGGGGGCAACATTTTCCATACAAAGTGGTGGGTACATGGAACAAACTGCTGGTAGCTTAAGTAGCTGGTGAGGTGAGTACAATTACAACGTTTGAAAGAAATACGGATAAATACAAGGATCCAAAAGGATATGGCCCATACGTAGGCAAATGGTACAAACTTAACGGCTCAGGCAGCATCATTGGAGAACAAAGATAGTGACGTTTTTGGTCGGGACTTCTTCAGACTTAAATGTGGACTTCCGGCAGGAATGATTGACAGAGTAACACAGCATAGAGACAGGCGCTTCGGCCCACAGAGTCAGCAATAACCATCATGCAACCATTTACACTAATCCCATTGTGTTCTTTCCACACTCCCACCAATTTCCCCCCCTCCCCCTCCCCTCCTTCCCGATTCTACCATTCAGCTAAATTCTAGGGGGAATTTACTGTGGTCAATTGACCGTCAGCCTGCATGTTTTTCCAGATATGGGTGAAAACCACAGAGAAAATGTTCAAACTGCACATAGATAGGCTCGGAGGTCAGGATCAAACATGGCTGCATATATCTGAGAGGCGGTGACTCTACAATTTGCACCACAGTGCAAGTGGAAACTCTAGTTGATTTCCTCCTCCAAACCAAAAGTCTTCGAAACAATAACAGTTGTCCTATTGCCTGCCCAAATGAATCAGAGAAATTAGTGCAGATTAGGGATCAAAACTACATCTTTCTTTGTATGGACAAAACAGAGAGCTGGAGTAACAGCGGGTCAGACATCATCTGTGGAGGGAATAACCATATAACAATTACAGCATGGAAACAGGCCCTCTCAGCCCTTCCAGTCCGTGCCCCTAGTCCCATCTACCTGCACTCAGACCATACCCCTCCATTCCCTTCCCGTCCATATACCTATCCACTTTACTTTTAAATGTTAAAATCGACCCTGCCTCCACCACTTCTGCTGGAAGCTCATTCCACACAGCCACCACTCTCTGAGTAAAGAAGTTCCCCCTCATGCTATCCCTAAACTTCTGTCCCTTAATTCTCATGTCATGCCCTCTTGTTTGAATCTTCCCTACCCTCAATGGGAAAAGCTTATCCACGTCAACTCTGTCTATCCCTTTCATCATTTTAAAGACCTCAATCAAGTCCCCCCTTAACCTTCTGCGCTCCAAAGAATAAAGACCTAACTTGTTCAACCTTTCTCTGTAACTTAGTTGCTGGAACCCAGGGAACATTCTAGTAAATCTCCTCTGTACTCTCTCTATTTTGTTGACATCCTTCCTATAATTAGGCGACCAAAATTGTACACCATACTCCAGAATTGGTCTCACCAATGCCTTGTACAATTTTAACATTACTTCCCTACTCCTATATTCAATGCTCTGATTTATAAATTCCCTACTCCTATATTCAATGCTCTGATTTATAAAGGCCAGCACACCAAAAGCTTTCTTTACCACCCTATCTACATGCGATTCCACCTTCAGCGAACTATGCACAGTTATTCCTAGATCCCTCTGTTCCACAGCATTCCTCAATTCCCTACCATTTACCATGTACGTCCTATTTTGATTTGTCCTGCCAAGATGTAGCACCTCACACTTATCAGCATTAAACTCCATCTGCCATCTTTCAGCCCACTCTTCCAAATGTCCCAAATCTCTCTGTAGACTTTGAAAATCTACTTCATTATCCACAGCACCCCCTATCTTAGTATCATCTGCATACTTATTTATCCAATTTTCCACCCCATCATCCAGATCATTGATGTACACGACAAACAACAGTGGACCCAACACGGATCCCTGAGGCATCCCACTGGTCACCGGCTTCCAACCTGACTAACAGCCATCCACCATTACTCTCTGGCATCTCCCATTCAGCCACTGTTGAATCCATCTTGATACTCCGCCATTAACACCCAAAGATTGAACCTTCTTAACCAACCTTCCATGGGGAACCTTGTCAAAGATCTTACTGAAATCCATATAGACAACATCCACTGCTTTACCCTCATCAATGTTCCTAGTAACCTCGTCAAAAAATTCAAGAAGATTTGTCAAACATGACCTTCCAGGCACAAATCCATGTTGACTGTTCCTGATCAGACCCTGTTTATCCAGATGCTTATATATATCATATCTAAGTATCCTTTCCATTAATTTGCCCACCACTGACTTCAAACTAACAGGTCTATAATTGCTAGGTTTATTCTTTGAACCCTTTTTAAACAATGGAACAACATGCGCAGTACGCCAATCCTCCGGCACTATTCCCGTTTCTAATGACATTTGAAATATTTCTGTCATAGCCCCTGCTATTTCTACACTAACTTCCCTCAATGTCCTAGGGAATATCCTGTCAGGACCTGGAGACTTATCCACTTTTATATTTTTCAAAAGTGTCAATACATCCTCCTCTTTGAATCTCATAGTTTCCTACTTTTTTTCCCTTACCTCACAGAGTTCAATATCCTTCTCCTTGGTGAATACCGAAGAAGAAATTGTTCAATATCTCCCCCATCTCTTTTGGCTCTGCAGATAGCTGGCCATTCTGGCTCTCTAATGGTCCAATTGTATCCCTCGTTATCCTTTTGCTATTAATATAGCTGTAGAAACCCTTTGGATTTACTTTCACCTTTCTTGCCAAAGCAACCTCATATCTTCTTTTAGCTTTTCGAATTTCTTTCTTAAGATTCTTTTTACACTCTTTATACTCCTCTAGCACCTCATTTACTCCATGCCTCCTATAATTATTGTAGATATCTCTCTTTTTTCGAAAGAAGTGTCCAATTTCCCTTGAAAACCATGGCTCTTTCCAATTTTTACTATTTCCTTTCAACCGAACAGGGACATAAAGATTCTGTACTCTTACAATTTCCCCTTTAAATGTCCTCCATTTCTCTTCTACATCCTTCCCATAAAACAAAATGTCCCAATTCACTCCTTTTAAATCCTTGCGCATTCCCTCAAAGTTAGCCTTTCTCCAATCAAAAATTTCAACCCTAAGTCCAGTTCTGACTCTCTCCATAATTATATTGAAACTAATGATATTGTGATCACTGGTCCCGAAGTGCTCACCAACGCATACCTCCGTCACCTGACCTGCCTCATTTCCTAACAGGAGGTCCAGAACTGCCCCTTCTCTGGTCGATACCTCTATGTATTGCTGCAAAAAACTATCCTGCACACATTTAACAAACTCCAAACCATCCAGCCCATTTACAGAATGTGTTTCCCAGTCTATTTTTGTAAAATTGAAATCTCCCACAATCACTTCCTTGTGCGCACTACTAATATCTGCTATCTCCTTACATATTTGCTCTTCCAATTCTCGCTCCCCATTTGGCGGTCTATAATACAACCCTAAAAGTGTTGCTACACCGTTCCCACTTCTCAGTTCCACCCAAATAGCCTCTAATCTAGGGTACACAAAAGGCTGGAGAAACTCAGCGGGTGCAGCAGCATCTAAGGAGCGAAGGAGATAGGCGACGTTTCGGGCCGAAACCCTTCTTCAGACCACTGCGAGCCCTCTAATCTATCCTGCCAAAGCACTGCTGTAATATCTTCTCTGACAAGCAACACCTCCACCTCTTGTCCCTCCAATTCTATCACACCTGGAATGGATAGACAAAGTGTTTTGGGTCAGAACCCTTCAGGCACATTCTTGGTCCATTTGGCTCAGCATCGCATTGACATCATGGGAACTAAAAATGTTAAAGTTGACAATAAGCGAGTTTGGTATTCCGACTGCGCATGCCCAGGTCATAAAAAAGTCTCGGCAACGGTGGTGCTGCATTGTGTGCATTTCGTCCGTGGTCGTGGTCGGGCCCGGTTCTCGCTCGCTGTGGGTGCTGTTGAGGTGCTGCTGGGCGGTCCCCGTCCCCTACCCGGTGTCCCGTCCCTGTCTGGAAGTGTCTGGGGTGGCCCTGGGCTGCCGGGGGAGCCCTAGACTTACGACCGGGTCTGCAGCCACTGGCTCCAGCTCGGCTCTGCCTGTCCCGCCAGGTTGGCCGGCAGCCCTCCACCTCCACCCCTCAGTCTGACACCAAGGTCCTGCTGAAGATGGGCATCCGCCGGCCCTGCTCGAAGACGGACGGCTCGGAGCCACTGCTGCTGGAGTCGTCCTGGTTGGAGAGAGAGTCTGCGGACAGGCTCCTGCAGGCCATCGGCAGGACGGGCGCCCACTGGAGCTGCTGGCGACAGCAGCAACCTCCTCCCCCTCCCAGCCCCAAGCCCAGAGTCCGGGCCAGCTCCAACTCCATGTCGGGGTTGAAGGCCGCCTGCAGCACGGCCCAGTCGAGCGCCGGGACGGAGGAGGCCGAGCCCAGGCTGGCGCTCTGGCACAGGCGAGGCCGGGGCCCTCGCTCCTCCTCGGGGTTGTAGACAGAAGCCGGTGGTGTGCAAGGTACGGTTTGTACTTGCAGCGGTGGCTGAGGGAGCGCAGTTTGGCCAGGCCACGGTTGAATTGGCACTTGTCGCCGCAGCGGCCTATGGGCTTCCTCTGGAATTGGAGAGGGGTTGGGCTGGAGTTGGTGCTGGTTGTGGGCCTGTGGGTTATCACTGACGCACTGGAAAAAAAAACTGGTATAAAATACAAACTATTCATTTTTTATTTGTGCAGCAACTTGTGCATCATTAAACCTATTCCCTCTAATGTGTACTTAAACTTTTGATTTGATGATTTTAAGGATAATGCTACCCAAGACTGCAGAGGTACAACTGAACCGCTGTTGTTGATGTTATTTTATAATGCTAATTACCTAAGTTAACAGTGATTAGGATCTATAATAGCATTCCTTACTTTAGATCTAGTCCTTCTGCAAATACTCCAAAGTAAACAAATACTTTAACTTCCATTTAAAAAAAAAACTGAGTTACCCTTCTAACATATACTTTGCTTTAATGGTTCAAAAATGGATGCATTAGTCAGTAGCATGAAGCTAAATTCCACTTACAGGTTGAAAGCTGATCAGCCACATGAATTTTTTATGTTTAAAAGACACTTCAGGATGCCATTGGGATAGACTGTGGGATAACACATTAGCCTGCAAATGGATAGCAGTGGCTTTGTAACACACGCAGAAACATCCTAATTATTGTCTACAATATTAAATTTCAGACAACAGGCACTCTTCATGGAGCAATCTTTGAACTGCTGCATTAATTTTTTCCAATTACTCCATTAGAAGGAATTTCCAGTTAATATTTGTGGTACTACAAAGGCACAAGACCAGTTGTATAAAATACTGCAACACACAGGCACTGTACTGTAAGGACAATGCTTCACCAAAACATTACAGGATAGCTTTCCTTCAATATGTAGCCGATCCCCAAAGGCTAAATAGATCAAGTTGCTGAATAATCTGCTGGCAATCTAAAATTATCTGGTGCCATTACAAATCCAAGTTGAATTCTGATTCTGTACACAAGTACAGTATTACAAACATTTCTCCCACATCATTTTATTTGAATTATCACCACTTTCATGCATTAAAACCAGTACTAAAAAAACACTGGGCTCTTGAATTTTCTCCCTTCCATCATCTAAGTAGAGATGTATTCTTATTTGTGTGCTCATCTTATATATAAAACATAAATATCAATTATACATGTGTTTTAGTTAATTATTGCATGAACAATGTTACCTAAATGATCTTAAGTCAATAAGGTGAGAATTGAATTTGAAAAAATAGCCCTTTTCATCAAGTACCTGGATATTAGTAACTGATTTAAGTAACCGTGATAATTAAGAGACTGCCATGATATTAAAATACACTATGTAAAATGTTAAATTTCTTTTTGATTGCATATGAAAATGACACCCTGAAGTTGAGAAAAATCATCCAGTTATTGTTTAAAGTGTAACATGGTAGGAAATGAAAGGCAGTTGCTATCAAACAATTATTTTTGTTACTAGGCAAGTCTGAGGTAAAAGCTCACAATCATTTGTATTTTATCCCCTATCAAAACCTGTCTTTCCATTTAAACCAATGCCTTCAAAACTATATTTTTGTGCAATTGTAGGACCCCTCAGTCATGACTGACCATGGGTGACGCATCCTAGTCGGATGCAAGCCTGGGCGATGTCATATGGAGGACAGGCTGTTGCCCATGTGGCACGTCCCCCCTCTCTACGTAGCTGATCGATCCAAAGGAACAGCAGGGCCGTTACAGTTTGGCACCAGCGCCGTCGCAGGGGCTGCCAGAGCGAGGTTGTAGACAACGACTAACTGCCGCCTTAGGGGCTCCGACACCGGATTTTCTTGAGGTTTACTCTTGGAGCCTTTTCCATGACTGGATATGGCCACAAGGCAGTGGAGGTTTTAAATCATTGGGGAGTTTTCCCTCTCCTAGATGGACTGTGCCTTCTCAGGCTGACGTGCCCCATCTGCCTGAGACTCGTGGGGGCGGGAGCATCTACCTTCCCGTGCAGGTCTATAACACCTGCCCACTGCCTAGTCTATGATATCAACATTAATTGAAAGTAGTACCCCAGGAACATCATGAACTAGATTTCTACTTTAATCAAATTGATAGCAAAAAGTGTCCAGTCATAAATGAAAATCCATTAAGAGTCACTGCCGTGAGGAGATGAGCAAAAAATAAACAAGCAAACCTGAGTAAAATTACAATGAAGAAAATAATTATTGAAACAGGTTTAGAAAACTAGTTTGCCTACTATCACAGAGTAGTTTACGACTGCATTTGTACAACTGTTATATAATTAAGTAATAGGTTGTGGTTCTTCTAAACACAACCGGTTAGTCTCAGCCTTTTAGTCTCAATCAATGAAAGAAAATAGTGGCTACCAAATTGATGTGAAAGAGTTAATTCATACATATTGTGCATGTGTGGTATCAATGCACCGGCACAGCAACAGGAAGGAGTATAGCAAATATCAGTGATTTCAAATGAGTCATCAAGTTTAATAATGGTACAATAGTAAAACAAATGCATCTTAAAATGTCTGTGCTTTCTGTAATCTCATTGACCATCTGTACTTTGCATAATTTAAAGAGTTAATATCTAATAAATTTGATGACTTTTTTGAAAGAGCAATATCTTATGAATATTTACATGCTAGATTTTGCATAGGAAAATTATTGCTAAATTCAAGAATGTTTGCCAATCACAATTAGCAGTAAGATTTTAATTATTGGTAGATTAAACCGAATAAAGAAATCCTCATAGATGAAATGAGCTTTTAAAAACACCTCCCCCTCAAATCTTAAAAAATATGCACTTCAAGTAAATTACTTGCAGCATCATATTGTAAAATAAAAATTGAAGCTGTTTTTTTAAACTATAGCAATAGATAAATCGCAACTCACTTGGTGCTTTAATCAGCACCCAGCACATAAAGCACAACATCATAAAATATTAACACATGCACTTTGGGAGATTTAATAAGTTCAATTACACAATTCAATTTTTCATTTTGATTTTTCTCAACAATTGCAGCACTGGGTAAAGGTATGGAAATTTAATGCACGTTTATATCTATGTAGTACCATGCCTTTATAACCTGTGTGCTTTAACAGACCTTTTTTGACAGCTATAAAGGGCTGTTATGAAGATTAAGACTCACCCACTTCATCATGCAGAAAACAGCATCTTGTAATTCCACCTCTAAGCATCCGACAATAGGCAATAATTTCTCCAGTAAGTGAAAGCAGAAGATACCCACAATAAGGTGGTTTAGTGAAGAACGGTATTAATATAGCCAGTAACAACTAAACCAGACCAGACATCATGCAGCCACAATAACCTGTGGAGCCACCGTTTCATCTTCATTGGCTGTATTAGATCATGTGATTTAAACATCTTTAACTTAAAGTGCTGTTCCACTTAAAGGAGACAAAACCAAATAATAATGTACAAACTACTGCAGAATATAGAAACAGAAAGACCCGTTGAAGTATTCACTTATTGGTATTCTAAAAGTCCATCTTTGATGCCAGCACTATTAAATGCAACAAATTCAGTTACCCAGCTGATAATAAAGATGTTTGGACTTGGAAGTGCGTTATAAATTTATAGCCATTCCAATGATTCAGCAAGTTTGCCTAACAAGTGCGGACGGATTTCCGGATCAGAGATATGCTGCTTCAACAAAAACACTGGCATTCTTGGTTACTAGGCACTAGCTTCTTCCTTCTTAAAAACCAAGATACCATGTTCTCCAGAGATGCTGCCTGACTCGCTGAGTCACTCCAGCACGTCTTTTAATGCAATTTATTTTGGTGTGAATTGAACAAATTCACGACTGCAGCTGTCTACAGATCCTACACAGGACTCGTTAGTCACTTCAGAAATTGAGTCACCTTAAACCCAAAGGGGTGCCTAAAAATACATTTTATTCCAAATATTTTATAACTCGGAACATTTTTAATAATATTCAATTTTAAAATGGTCGTGAACAGTAGCATTAGATTGGCTTCCTTAAGAACGTTTCCGCTGGGGCTCCTCCCAAAGTGAGAGCAGGTTTAGCAAGAAGGTGAACAGTAAGCTGCATACGGACATTTCCATCTAAAAATAACTTGGATTTGATTTGGGAGGCAATCTCAAAAGCCATAATAAAAAGTAAAATCTGGAAGGATAGCAAACAGTTAAAAAACAATAACAAGGGACTCAATTCTACATCGATATCTTGTGGAAAATTTCTGTAGAAAACAGAGGAATTGTCAGTTTTGGTAGGAGGAACAAGTAGAAGCATGTAAAAGATTATATGCTGCGCCTTGTTCATCCTATCAAATCAGTTTGTTGAGGGTATAGAGCAGGAAGACCTGGTCGTACATGGATACATTCTTGAATTCTTAAAGTCTGAAGAAGGGTCTCGACCCGAAGCGTCACCCATTCCTTCTCTCCAGAGATGCTGCTTATCCCGCTGAGTTACTCCAGCATTTTGTGTCTACCTTGTATATATTCTTGGTTGCGGAAGGACATGTTGAGAGAAATACAAGAGAAATTGCAACAGGGATTTTATGAATAATGGGAAAGAGAACAAAAGCAAAAATTATATTTTGGACATTAACAAAACACTGGCTCAGCCACAGCTGGTGGACTGCATCAAATTCTGATCACCTTACTCTTTGCATAGGATGGAGGAAAGATTTATTAGAAAGGTTCACGGGAACTTTGTCTAAGCATATTTTCAGATTGAAAGTTGGACAGAGTGGTGGCAGATGGAATTTAATCCCAACAAGTATGAGGTGATACTTTTTGGGAAGTCCAATAGGGGATAGGACATATTCGGTAAATGGTAGGATACGAGACCACATCTGGAGTATTGTGTCCAGTTTTGGTCTCCGAATTTGAGGAAGGACATTCTTGTGATTGAGACAGTGCAGCGTAGGTTCATGAGATTGATCCCTGGGATGGCGGGACTGTCATATGAGGAAAGATTGAAAAGACTAGGCTTGTATTCACTGGAGTTTGGAAGGATGAGGGGGCAATCTTATAGAAACATATAAAATTATAAAAGGACTGGATGAGCTAGATGCAGGAAAAATGTTCCCAATGTTAGGCGAGTCCAGAACCAGGGGCCACAGTCTTAGAATAAAGGGGAAGCCATTTAAGACTGAGGTGAGAAAAAACGTTTTCACCCAGAGAGTTGTGAATTTGTGGAATTCCCTGCCACAGAGGGCAGTGGAGGCCGAGTCACTGGATGGATTTAAGAGTTAGATAGAGCTCTAGGGGCTAGTGGAATAAAGGGATATGGGGAGAAGGCAGGCACAGGTTATTGATTGGGGACGATCAGCCATGATCACAATTATTGGCGGTGCTGGCTCGAAGGGCCAAATGCCCCCCCCCCCCCCCCCGCACCTATTTTCTATGTTTCTATGTTAGGGATGTTGAATCGAGACCTTGGTGTTCAAGTCCATACCTCCCTGATCGGGAGGTGAAGACAGAGTATGTTTGCCTTCATAGATCAGGGCATAAAATCTACAAGTTGAGACATTAGGACACCACATTACAAAACAATGGTAGGCCGCACTTGGAGAGTATTGTGTGCAATTCTGGTCGCCACACTATATAAACAATGTGATTTGGCTGAAGAGAGTATAGAGAAAATTCACCCGGATTTTGTCAGGATGGGAGGTATTTGTTGATGGGGAAAGATTGGATAGGTTGGGCTTATTTTCAATGAAGTGATGGAAGCAGAGGGGTGACCGGATAGAGATATATAAAATTATAAGAGGCACAGATTACATAGAGATAACTTATGGTCCCCATGGTAGGGGTAACAACATCGAAGGGGAAGGCATTTTAAGTGGGATTTGAAAGAACTTTGTTTTTAAACAGCTTGGTTGGCACCCGAGGTGGTGATTGAATCAGAGACCATCACTACATTTTGCAGACATTCACACATTTGAATAGGCTAGGCATGGAAGGATATGGTCCTAATGCAGGCAAATGGGATTAGTGTAAATTAAGTTTTAATTTTAAGATTAGTTTTAAATTAATTTCAAATGCCACAGAAACCAAAATACAAAAATAGTTTTCTTTCTAGAAATCTCTAAGTAAAATAAACTAAACTGATCAGATGTAAAGCTTCTTTCCACAAAATGTCGCATGTATACAATATGGGTTGACATCATCAAATCACTGTATTAATCCAGTTTTGTTGTTGAGTGCATGATCATGTCAAAATTGCTATGAATATCAATGTAGATTTTCAAAGTAGCATTCCCACGGCTCTGCCCAAATGTGTCTCAAACACTAAAGGCAGTGTGTGAACATGTCATTTTATAACAGCAGCAGCCCAAATAAAATTACCAAATTAGCATCCAATATCTGCGACCAAACAATTTCTTCCAAGCCAATGTCTCCAATTTCTTCCAATGTCTCAACATTCCTGCTGTTTTCATAAAACCAAGAGACTGTAGATGCTGGAATACAGAGCAGAAATCTGCCGGAGTAACACAGGATGTCAAACAGCAACTGTTTATGGAAAGAAATGCTAAACGCAAGGTGATCCGAATTCAACCATTCATTTTCATCCACAGGTGTTGCTCGATCTTTTGAGTTCCTCCAGCAGATTGTTTCTACTGTGCGTATTTTAAACCTGGTCTGTAATAATGTTCAAGAGATCCAATATCACCTGCTTCTTGATCTCAAAATGTCCTAGCACATTAATATACCTCACACTGATCTCACTGTCCTCCATGGTGAATACCGACACAATGTTCAGTACTCCTACATTCTCTGACTCCAAGCATAAATTCCCCCCCTTTATCCTTGAATTACCAGCTCCAAATGTATTTATTTTTTGATACATGTATAATAATCCTTGGGATTCTCTTTGAAACGACTTGCCAATGCCATTTTATGGTCCCTTGTTTGTCTTTCTCGAAGGTCCTGGCTAATTTAATCTTCCTAAACCTTACAGTGTATTCAAAAAGTATTCAGACTCCTTCACTTTTTCCAGATTTTGTTACGTTACAGCCTTATTCTAAAACGGATTCAATTCTTTTTTTTAATATTATCATCAATCTACACACAATACCCCATAATAAAAAAGCGAAAACAGGTGTTTAGAAATGTTTGCAAAGTGATTAAAAAGGAATAACTGAAATATCACATTTATATAAGTATTCAGACCCTTTACTAAATACTTTGTTGAGGCACCTTTGGCAGCGATTACATCCCCAAATCTTCTTGGGTATGATGCTCCAAGCTTGGCACACATGTATTTGGGTAATTTCTCCCATTCTTCTCTGCAGACCCTCTCAATCTCTGTCAGGTTGGATGGGGAGCGTCGATGCACAGCTAATTTCAGGTCCCTCCAGAGATGTTCGATCGGGTTCAAGTCCGGGCTCTGGCTTGGCCACTCAAGGACATGCACAGACTTGTCACAAAGCCATTCCTGCGTTGTCGTGGCTGTGTGCTTAGGGTCGTTGTCCCATTGGAAGGTGAACCTTTACCCCAGTCTGAGGTCCAGAACGCTCAGGAGCTCTGTGAAGAGTCCTGGTGATTCCAAAGTTCTTCCATTTAAGAATGACAGATGCCACTGTGCTCTTCTGGACCTGCAATGCTGCAGAAATTTTTTTATACCCTTCCCCAGATCTGTGTCTCGACACAATCTTGTCTCGGAGGTCTACGGACAATTCCTTTGTCTTATTGGCTTGGTGTTTGCTGTGACATGCACTGTCAACTGTGGGAACTTATATAGACCGATGTGTACCTTTTCAAATCATGTCCAATCAATTTAATTTACTGCTGGTGGACTCAAATCAATTTGTAGAAACATCAAGGATAATCAATGGAAACAGAACGAACCTAAGCTTAATTTTGAGTGGCATAGCAAAAGGTCTGAATACTTATGTAAATCTGATATTTTAATTATTTCTTTTTAATTACTTTGCAAAACATTATTTTCGCCTGTTTTCACTGCTTCATTCTGGGGTATTCTGTGCAGATTAATGATTTAAAAAAAAGAATTTCATCCATTTTAAAATAAGGCTGTAACATAACAAAATTAGGAAAAAGTGAAGGGGTCTGAATACTTTCTGAATGCACTGTACATCAAGCTATTTGCACCAGGAAGGCATTGCTTGACAGGCAGAGTAAAATAGTGTTCAGAAGAGAATTGGATCATTAATTAAAAAAAACTGCAGGGCTTCAGGGAGTAGGAATGGCTACCTTGCTCTTGTAGGCAACTAGTATGAACATGGCCTCCTTGTGTGGACAACTCAGGCAAAATCCAAATGGAATTACACGTACAAACTATTGCAAGAAGGACTGCACAATCGATGACCCCTCCAGTCACCTTACTGGATAAGATAGAATTGTGGAGCAGTACCATCCAGATTGGATTTGTACTGTTTTTGTGGACAGAACCTAAAGGGCAGTGGATAGATGCCAGTGTTTATAACTGAACTGATGCAGCTAGTTTAGGTGCATGTTTTCAGCATGCCAACCAGAATGATGTTTGTTACCTCAGCATTTGCTATGTCCATTATTCTCAACCATTTCTTTCTATCACAGTCTTATTCACATATGTTTAAGACCAACCATGATTATGAGATTCTCAGGAAGATGGATGGCTCACTGGCACTTTTGGCTTGAGATAATGAGCAAGTTCGGTATTCCAAAAAACCCAAGGAATCATGGGATTTGTCAAAGGTCAAATGTTATAAATAAAAATCGAACGAAGCGCTGTAGATTCAGTGAGTATAGTTTGGGTCCAATTTTTTGTCTATTTTCAGTGGGAGACCGCGCGGGGGGGGGGGGGGGGGGGGGGGGGGGAGAGACCGGGACGGGAGGTGGAGCGCTCTAGCTCCATCTCCAACCAGCTCTAGCTCCATCTCCTCTGGACGGGGGGAAAGAGACCAGGCGGGCGGGGGAGACTCAGCTGGTGGGCGGGGGAGACTCAGCTGGCGAATTGGACAGTCCGCAGTCCCCCCCCCACTTGAGCATTCCATCCCCGCCCGGGGGGTGACCGGAGACTTCCGGACCGTCGAGACACTGGCCCTCAGCACGGAGAAGCTCCAACCCCGGCCCACCTCCGCTTCTCCCGCCGAGCCAACCGACAGCCCGGACCGACAACACCAGCGGTCCCAGGCCCACAGAACCCACAGCCAGCGCTAACTCCAGCCCAACCCCGCTCCAACTCCAGAGGAACCCACTCCTCGATGGGCCGCTACGGCAACAAGTGCCAGTTCGCCCACGGCCTCAGCCGCCACCCCAAGTACAAGACGGAACCATGCTGCACCTTGCACACCAACGGCTACTGCCCCTATGGTACCCGTTGCCACTTCATCCACAACCCCAAGGAGGAGCGCGGGTCCCGGCCTCGCCTGTGCCAGAGTGCCAGCCTGGGCTCTGCCTCCTCCGGCGCTAGACTGGGCCGTGCTGCGGGCGGCCTTCAGCCCCGACCTGGAGTTGGAGCTGGGCCAGACTCTGGGCTTGGCATGGGAAGGGGAGGAGTTTGCTGCTGCCGCCAGCACCACCAACAGCAGCTCCAGCGGGCACCCAGCCTGCCCATGGCTGGCAGGAGCCTGTTCGCAGACTCTCTCTCCGACCAGGACGACTCCAGCAGCAGCGGCTTTGAGTCGCCCGGTTTAGAGCAGGGCCGGCGGCTGCCCATCTTCAGCAGGATCTCGGTGTCGGATTGAGGGGTGGGAGGTGAAGATGGAGGGCTGCCGGCCAGGCAGACGCGAGCTGGAGCCAGCGGCTGCAAGTCCGGGGCCACCCCGGACAGCCCAGGGACACCGGGGAGGGGTCGGGGATGGCCCAGCAGCAACTTAAGAGCACCCGCATCGCTGGAGAGCCGGGACCGACCCCGACCGAAACGCAAGCCTGCACACAATGCAGCACCACCATTGCCGAGACTTTATAGCTAGTGACCTATGACCTGCGCATGCACAGTCGGAATGCCAAACTCGCTTATTGCAAATGCTTTAGACCAAACTTCAATAAACATTGGGCTTAAAAATCATGACGTATTGGGATTTTCTTAAAGTCACACCCTTCAACACCATTCATAAATTGAGAAGTTCTCGGAGCAGAATAAGACCATTCGGCCCATTAGGTGTACTTCGCCATTCAATCATGGCTGATCTGTCTTTCCCTCTCATCCCCATTCTCCTGCTATTCATGACAAGATATGACAGAATTACAGAGCTTTGGTCCAATTTGTTTATTATGAATCACATATTTGCCAACTGCATGCTTTTGCTGATTAACACACATCAACTTCTGCACTGTACTATCATTAGAGTGCCATTTCAGTTGCAGATATCCCAGGCACTTCTTTCTGCATGTCCCACTCTTAATTGAGCTGATGTTAGTCTCCGGGCTTGGTAGTTAGTAATGGCAAGTGCAGCAGATCCTAAGCCATGGCTACATATAGATTCATTTTGTTAAACCTCGTAAACTAACATGCAAACGCTTTCCTGTTCTCCTGAGCCTTGTTAGATGTTGGCAATCACACACTGCACAATACAACTGTTTTCTTCTTCGCTTCATAGTATTAGCATTGCTTCTGAATCATAACGTTGTGGGCTCAAAATTCACTTCATAAGTTCATAAGTTATTAGGAGCAGAATTATGCGATTTGGCCCATCATGGCAATTAAATCAGGACTGATTCATCTTTCCCTCTCAACATCATTCTCCGGCCTTCTCCCCATAACCTCCGACACCCATACTAATCAAGAACCTGTTAATCTGTCTGAAGAACGGTCTCGACCCGAAACGTCGCCTATCTCCTTCGCTCCTTAGATGCTGCTGCACCCGCTGAGTTTCTCCAGCTTTTTGTGTAACCCTCGATTCTCCAGCATCTGCAGTTCCTTCCTTAAAAAATCTGTCAATCTCTGCCTTAAAAATATCTATTGGCTTGGCTTCCATAGCTGCCTTTGGCAATGAATTCCACAGATCCACTGTTTTCTGACTAAAAAAAATCCTCCTCATCAACTAACTAAAATCTCCTTTGAAACAAAACCAAGATCAACACTTCAGTGCTGTGTGGGAGAACTGTCTGGGATAACATCTCCTAAATGCATCATTGCATTTGCAAGTTTTAATGGCATACTGGTTAAATTAATGAATCAGTAATTGAGATTCAATGGATAAATTATTCAGAGATTAAGTTCAGTAGGAATATGTGAAATGGTTAGATTGTCAAGATCCAAGCTTGTTGTCTAATACTCTTCATGGGTGTCACCATTCCATCCTTAGCCAATCTAGCATCAAAACAGGTGAATGAGGATTTATTTCTACTGATGTCCACCGCTACCTTATTAAATTACCTACACTTCCCCTGTTCCTGGTCAACGTTAGGTTTCCACATTCGACAGAGTCAGTTTTCAATGTTTGCTTCACTATCTTGTAGCTATAGCTCCTCGGTTGAGAATGTTTCACAGGTAGAAACATCTCTACATTTACCCAATCATCCCCTTGAAGATTTTGTTTTTCATTCAGATCACCCCTCATTTTACTCAACTCCAAAGGATATAGATCCACCTCCAAAACTGCTTGCAAAGCTCACTGAATTGGGTCTCTGTGCATCCCTCTGCAACTGGATCCTCGTCTTCCTCAGCAACAGATCACCATCTGCACAAATTGGCAAAAATACTTTCTCCTTGATAACCATTGGAGCACCTCAAAGTTGTGTGCTCAGACCCCTGCTTTACGCTCTATAATCTTGACGATTCCAACTTCATCTTCAAATGCACCAACACCACCACCGTTGGACGAATTACAGATGGCAATGAGTCACAGCATGAGGGTGATCGATCAGCTGACCAAATGATGCCAGAACAACCACCTTACTCTCAGTAAAACCAAGGAACTGATTGTTGACATAGGAAGAGGAAGGTCGATGATCCACAAACATGCCTTCATCGACAGCAGAGAGTCAAATACTTCAGATTTCTGGGCGTGTAAACCTCTGAAGATTTGTCCTGGACCCAACATATTGATATAAGCACAAAGAAAGTCCATCAATGCCTCCATTTCCTTAGATGATTGAGGAGATTTGGTATGTCAACGAATACCCTTTTGAACTTCTACAGGTGTACAGTAGAGAGCATATTGACTGGTTATGTCAGGTCGGGGGGAGTTCCCCCCCGCCACGGGTACCATGTAATCCCATGCTACCTGCTCCATGGTTGGATAGTTGCCGACTAAACCATCTCCCCCACCTGGTTTGCCAGGTGAGGAGGGGGCTGTGGACCCCCAGCAGGACCAATAACAAGACTTGTCAAAGGGTGGATGAGCTCCTAGCGAGCCAACGACCATCCACACCAGAAGAAGTTGCGATCACTGTCGTACATAGCATGGCAAGGCACCGTGCCTGTTGATGTTTTCAATGATGATAATGATGACCGCAGCTTGGTTTGGCAACTCGAACACCCAGGAACATAGTAGATTGCAAAAAATGGTGAACATTGTTCAGTCCATCACAGGTACTGACTGACCTTCCCACCATCAAAGGGATCACGGGAGTTGCTGCCTCAAAAAGGCAGCCAGCATAGTCAGAGACGCACATTATCCTGGCTATACTCATTTCATTCGTGCTATCGGAAATGTGGTATAGGACCCTGAAAACTGCAGCTTCTTCCTTACAAGCTTCAGGCTATTAAACACTACAACAAATAAGTTCCAATAAATTAAACTTATTAAGTTCCAATTAAGTTTAAATAAGCTAAAAATTACATAGACATGGGGCATTGTATTATTTGTTGCACTCGTATAGTTTGTTTTGTACACACAAATACACACTAAACATTTGTTTTGTTATGTATTATGGTGTTTATCCACTGGGCTGCTACAAGTAAGAATTTCATTATTCTGTTTTGAGTCATAGAACAATAAAACACTCTTGATTCTCCTTCAGCTGCTTATAACAGAACAATACTTTCATCCCCAAACTTCACCTAGTAATGTTACAATAAATACAATGCCATCCATAATGCTTGGGACAAAGACCCACCATTTATTTGTTTGCCTCTGTACTCCACAATTTGAGATTTATAATAGAAAAAAAATCACATATGGCTAAAGTGCACATTGTCAGATTTTAATAAAGGCCATTTTTATACATTTTGGTTTCACCAAATGTAGAAATTACAGCAGTGTTAATGATAATCCCTCCATTTCAGGGCACCATAATGTTTGGGACACAGCAAATTAGTCACGTTTAGTATTTTGTTGCATATCCTTTGCATGCAATGACTGCTTGAAGTCTGTGATTCATGGACATCACCAGTTGCTGCATGTCTTCTCTGATGATGCTCTGCCAGATCTGTATTGCAGCCATCTTTAGCTTGTTTTGGGGGCTAGTCCCCTTCAGTTTTCTCTTCAGCATATAAAAGGCATGCTCAATTGAGTTCAGATCATGTGATTGACTTGGCCACTGAAGAATTGGCCATTAGATGAGGTGGTATGCTTTGGATCTTGGGAAGTTCCTTCTCTCCTCCATACTTTGCTCTTGCCATCACTCTGATATGTTAATCCGTCTCTCATTTGTCCACAAGACCTTTTTCCAGAACTGTGGTTGATCTTTTAAGCACCTATTGGCAAACTGTAACCTGACCATCCTATTTTTGCGGTTAACCAGTGGTTTACATCCTGCAGTGTAGCCTCTGTATTTCTCTTCATGAGATTTCTGTTCATGAGATCTTCTGCAGCCAGTGGTCATTGACAAATCCACACCTGACTCCTGAAGAGTGTTTCTGATCTGTCGGACAGGTGTTTGGGGATTTTTCTTTATTATAGAGATAATTCTCCTGTCATCAGCTGTGAATGTCTTCCTTGGCCTGTCAGTCCCTTTGCGATTAGTTTGTTCACCAGTGCTCTTTCTTCTTAATGATGTTCCAAACAGTTGATTTTGGAAAGCCTAACGTTTGGCTGATGTCTTTAACAGTTTTATTCCTATTTCTCAGTCTCATAATGGCTTCTTTGACTTTCATTGGCACAACTTGGTCCTCATGTTGATAAACAACAATAAAAGTTTCCAAAGGTGATGGAAAGACGGGAGGAAAGCCTAGGTGCTGAGAGCTCTCTTATACCTGCATTAAGGAGGCATTTAAACACACCTGAGCAATTAAAAACACCTGTGAAGGCTTGTATCCCAAACATTATGGTGATCGGAAATGGGGGGACTATGTATAAATAAGCTGTAATTTCTACATGGTGAAACCAAAATGTATTAAAATGGCCTTTAATAAAATCTGACAATGTGCACTTAAAAAAAACTCTATTAAAAATCTCAAATTGTGGCATACAGAGACAAATAAATAAATGATGGGTCTTTGTCTCAAACATTATGGAGTGCACTGTTTTCGTACCAGGTGGAGAGACACCATCTTCCTCCCGTCGCAAGAAAATATTGAAACTTAAAATAGATACAAAATAAGCATCCCTAATCGGAGTCACAGGAAACTGGAACCTCTACCCCCATATACTCCCTCTATCATTCATTGAGAATAAAAACAACTCCTTATGCAGTCTCTCCTGCAATATATTGTGGCTTATAATTAGCAAAAATGCACTGTAATCAGTAAATGCCAAGGAGGCTACAAAAAGTACACATTAAACTCTCATAAATGACCGTTTTCGGCGGTATCTGAAAATATAGAGATGCACCAACTCTTTCCCCAATGCACTCGCCACTCTCACAACCCAAAAACAATATTAGCATTTAGAGGGTACATTTGGATGAGAGGGGAAATCAATCAGACTGAAAATTTGAGGAGGAAATTGGGTGAGAGGCATTTGACATCTGACATTTTTAATGCTTCTCATCTTACATTTAAATATATTGCAAAGGAACGCATTCCCTCTTGGGTGTAAACCTTAGATTAATAAACATAAAGTGGATCCTTTATTTTTCAGTGGGAACTACTTCTGCCACGCATATTGTAATGGAGAGCAGAATCAGATTTACCTCTTTAAACACAGGCAGCACAATTCACCAAGAACAACATGCAATGGAAACACAGATCAGCAGTAATAGAGGCCACTCCAAAAGCTTTAAAGTTTTTACATGACACTGGAAATAGGCTTAATTCTAATTGTCATATATTTGAATTCATGTGGACCCTTCATTTCCTTCCACTCCCTATAATTCAGCTGTAATTAAAAATTGGCAAAGTCATACTCCAGTTTGAAATAAAACAGCCATCGCTACAATTTTGATGCTATTTTTAAACATGATATTGGGTACTATTGTAATAACTCAATTTCTTCAACAACAATCTTCAAACCTATGATATTGAAGATAAGAGACAGCAGGTGAATGGGAATACAATCATCTCCATGGTAAAACAGCATCCTGACTTGATAGTACATTTCTTTTTCTTGATTGACACTGGTTCAAATCTAGGAACTCTCATCCTAATAGCTAATGTGGGGTTATCTTCATCACACAGGTTACAGCAATCGCCACCAAGTTCTCAAATGGAAGTAAAGGTGAGCCACCTACGATGGTGACTTCCATATTCAATGAACAAATTAAAAGAGGAAAATCTTTGGTTGCAGAACTGCCACTTCTGCAGACCCGCAATTTAAAAATTGCACCCTCAGAGAAATAAGACAGTTGGTAGACCCTGGAAAAACAACCGAGTGCATTATCATGTCTTCATGGAGCTCTCAGATAGGATCGCTACAACAAAGTGTGAAGTGAATTCATTTGGCAGTTTAGCACATGGTTTAGGAAGGAACTGCCAATGCTGGTTTACACAAAATGCTGCAGTAACTGAGGATCTCGGAAGATGAGCCTCGACCCGAAATGTCACCCATTCCTTCTTTCCAGAGATGCTGCGTATCCCGCTGAGTTACTCCAGCATTTCGTGTCCATTACATTGTTTTGTTTCTTTTTTTAAAATAACAATTTAAAAATAATCTACTGCAGCAGCAAAATTATTACTAAATGCATAAATTCTTACCCAGAGACATAGCTTTTAAGAGCAAGTTTTTGTGAACCTGTTCAGAAATAATCAGTCCAAAAACTGGCTCAATTATATAAGCAGCAAATATCAGATATCTGTGCTGCAGAAAGCAGAGTCTATTCTGCACATTGTTCCCAGTCAATTTATAGCCTATGCTCTTTCTTAAATTGATAGAACATCAGCACGCAGTATTCCAGTTGACCATATATAATACAATGAACACCACTGCATCTAAACAGCACCTTCATTACGTCACTGCCATGGGAGGAGACTAATCTGCTTGTCATCGTCAACATTCAGATTATGGCTGAGCAGCACCTAAACTCTATATACCTGCATAACTCCATATCCTATCAGATTTCTATCCTGAAATTTGTCAATTGATTTAGCATTTATGGACATTTAGGAGAAGAATTTTCCAAATTACTATTAGTCATGTGGAAAAAGGGCTCTCTGATTTCATTCTTAAATGATCCTGTTCTAATCCTAAACCTATTCTCAATTTGTTCCTAAAACAAGTGATTAATGATTGAACATCAAACAAAATGGCAATGGGGGCAAACTGTGGCCCTTCTGCTGAAATAATCCAACAAGTTTAATTTTATTTAAGCTTTTCCAGCTTTTCATTTTGACTCCAAGCTATTCACACATGAGCCTCATTACAATCTAAACAAATGCTAGTGAGCTTAATTGTTCCTGAAGTTGTTATTTGATTAGACGTGACAGAATTGGGTATTTTTAACAAGAAGACCTGCTTTGAGCACGTGGATGGAAATCACTTGAAATACACAGTTCCATTCAAAAAACAAAATGCTGGAGTAACTCAGCGGGTGAGGCGAGTTCCTTTCAAAACACTAATCTATACGGTGAGGTACCAACACTGATCACAAAAATCAGAACACTGAAGCTGAAGGTTATTTATTACGCAATCAGAACAAAATCCCCCCTTTGCACTGGTATTTTCGTTTCCATTTCTGTCTTAATAATTTTTTACTTCCTGTCCCCCAGTAGCTACAATTCCTATCTGAAAATGCTGTTTGTTTTTTTTAGTGCAAAGTTACTGGCCAAAATCATGAGGATTACATAAATCAGTGAAGTGATTATGCATTGTGGCCGTCTCGTAAAATAAAAAAGGCAGAAATATTAAAAGAGCTTCTGTGCATTAAGTGAAATTCAGTAATTATGAACCACCAGGTTGCATTTTCATTATATTTAAAACCAAAACATTCTTCACAGAAGCAGCCTTTTTTATTATTTCATCCACATAACATAAACAAGATTCAATGGATGTTTTCTACAAAGCTGAAAAAGCTATTAACTTGTTTGAAGAGATCATTAACAAACACTTGTAAACAGAAGTTGGGAAACATTCTCAGCTTGAATGAAATGATTGAAAAAAACTGGTCAGTAATGGCAAGTAACTTCCAATGATCTGATTAAAAGGCATGTGTTGCAATGGTCATAGGCAAAAAAAAAAGCAAAAGCTTGTTCAGTTCTATAATTTTTAACAACTAGGAAATCACATGTTTCCAATGATATAGTCTGTCATTATTGGAATCCAATCATTAGCAATGTGGCACAATCTCTTGTAAAGCACAAATTTTAGCCTGGAGGTTCAACAACATCTATTAGCAGCGTCGCCAAGGCTGTCAATGGTTACAATAAAGGAAATGCTCAAAAAATGAACACTGCTGTGGATTTTATGAACCAGCTACATTGTAGATTTTAACATTTAATTTTTCTATAATTTTGCCTTCGGAGAACTGAACCAGAAGCATGCCAAAGCCAGCAGTGTTGGAAACATTCAGAAGGTCAGGCAGCATCCGTGAAGAGAGAAACAAAGTATAACATTAGCGGTCAATGGCATTTCATGGAAACAAGTCATCACTGGTTATCACGGAGACAGGGAAAAGGGGAAGCAGGGAAGGGCAAAAGGGAAGGCTTGAGAAAGGAAATGTGGCCAGAGAAAGAAATTGACAAAGGGGGGTACATTTCAACAGCAGCAGAATACATATTACCTGGGCATGATGCAGATAGTTATGGCAACATTATTACCAACTTATGTTTAAAAAAAAAAATTCTGGTTGTAATCGAGAATTGTTGATGCCAAGTTAGAGCTTGGATGAGGTTGCCTTTCTCAATTTTCTATTTAACCAGGTGGCACAGTTGTGCATTAGTAGAGCACCTATCTCTCAGCTCCATAAGCCCAGATTCAAACCTGACCTCTAGTACTGTCTGAGTGGAGTTTGCATGCTCCTCTGGGTGTTCCAGTTTCCTCCCGCAACCCAAATAAACACACGTAGGCAGGTTAATTGGTCGCTGCACATTGCCCCTCGTGAGCAGCAGGTAAAATATCGGGGGGGGATGTTGGAGGGAGAAAATCGTGGAATGCGAGAGCATAAAATGGTTTAGAGTGAAATTAAATTTTAATTGCGTATTTCTTGGTCTCCCAAGTGCAGAGCAGACCACATTCGTGTGCAGATACACACAAATTCTGAACACGGTGGTGGGTACTTAGATCTCACCCTGTCATAGGTATTCCCTTTGTCCACCCATTTCTCTAAAATTCTACACAAGTGAAAACAAACTTTATCTCTTTCTCAAATCCACCAAAAGGGCCTTCGACCTCAAGCATGAAGACAATTTCTCTTTCCACAAATATTGCCTGACCTGCTGAGTTAAATCCAGATTTTTCAGTTTTTTAAAATTTCAGATTTCCAGCATTCACAGATTATTGATATCCATTTCAGAATCTTTACTTGATGGGAGTATATTTTAGATTGCTAAAACGTGGAAAGGAAACAGGCTGACAACGAAAACCAAGTAGAGAAAAATAAGAACAAAGCCATTATAAGAGGGCATTAATTATGAAGATTACATGTTGTAAAATGCAACAAATGGAAGATAAAAGAAAGTGTTCTATATCCGGAGATGATGCCGAATCTGCTGGATGCGTTACTGGTTAACTGTAATGTCTGGTGCCAGTATTTAGTCTAGAATAGACGGGTGAAAATTAGGCAAGAGCATGTGCGGAATGGAACTGATGCCATTGGAAAGAGTAAAACCATAGTGAAGGAAAAAGGAAGATTAGAGATGCTGGTATGGAAGGTGCTTTTTATCAGAAAACCCATTAATGAGCCAGTTGAACTGGGAATTTAGAACAGTGTCCATATGCGAAGCTGGGTTAAGAGTGTTTAATTCTCACGTACACACCGAACAATGAAAATATTTGAAACAGTTTAACAGGCCCCAAAACACAATGTACACAGATAAAATAATTTTCAGAAATTCAACAAATAACTAACTCTAGTGCAAAAATCACAGTCCTGAGTGCAACCAAAGGCAATCGCTAGAAGTTCATAGTTGCTGAGGTTAATGTTGTGCTGTGTTTAAGAGCCTGATGGTTGGTGGACAGAAGTTGTAGGTGGGAGGAGGAGGCATGAAGATTGCTAAGGATATTAATCTCCCTACTCCCCACCCCCAAGATGAAGATAGGAAGTTAATAAAGAATAAAAGGTTAGAGATAGAGTATGAAATGAACTATCTGAAAATATTTGAATATGAGTGAAATTGGTTGCATGTGATGAAGGTTTTGAGTTTTGTACCAATGCAGGGATCTGAAAAAAATGATACTCCCCCAAATGTACCAGAAAGATGACGGAAGGCCCCCCCAACAAGGAACGGTGCAAGGGTTGTACCACGTATTTCAAAAAGTTATGGTTTTCCTCTACACAGGAGAAACCAAAGCAGGCTGGGTGGCTGTTTTACTGAATATCTCCCTTCATTTGGTAAAGGTGGCCCTGGTCACTTCACCTCCCACTCTGACCCCTCAGTCTTTGGCCTCTTGCACTTTTCTCGTCAAGCCCAACACAAGCTCAAAGAGCATTACCTCATCTTGCAGTCGGGCACTTTGCAAATCTCAACATGTATCAATGAATTCCACAATAGCACACAATCAGCCTTTCTAATTTGACCACAATTCACCAACCCCAATCAAAGCTCACCAACCCCAAATTCCATACGATTCCAAAAGATCTGACTTGACATTGTTTCTGCGTTCTCCATTGTTATTTCAGACTTCCAGCTTCTGCTGGATCTTGCATCTCAATTCCATTTTTCTTTGCTTTCACTTCATCTCAATAAAAAGTATACATCACATGCCTTCAGTTGGCACCACCTCCCATGTGATTTTCACCTTGTCACTGACATTCCCTTTGTTCTCACACCCTTCCCTCGTTCCTGCAACTTAAAAAGTTTAAAGTCTGATTTTTGCCTATCCCCTAAATGGAGATAAGAAAGGAAGGAGAATTAGAATAGGACCACAAGAGAATGGCAGAAGAGGTGATGCAAGTCTTTTGTTCTGTGCAATTGGAGGGAACATTACCAATGCAAGCATGAAGGCATTTGAAACAAAAGATAAATGTTTTTTTCTCTGAATTCAAGCTTTGGCTTTTGAAGGTACTGGTTAATAGCTTTCATCCACCATTCCTGGACTATAATAGACAAAGTAAAAGGAGAAAGTTGTCCAGAATCTCCAAGAACACTGGACATTACCAGGCAAGTCTATCATACCTGCACACCTAATAGCCTACCAATGTCCCTATATGTTCACGATCAGTGCCTTGGATAAGATACAGGAAGGTCATTTATTTTAATGCTTTCATTGGCTATAATTAAGTTTCAGGTTCTACGTTTTGAGCATGTAAGCTGACACTTTGGTAAAGCACTGAAAAAAATCTTCTCTGTTGAAATATTTTTGTCCACCGCAATATTAGACTGAGGTCCTGTAAAATAAAATACATAAATAAAATGCCTTGGAGCATCACTTAAATGGCAGAGAGTTACGGTAACGGAAACAAAATCCTTCCCTGAGGCTTCTTCACACTCTGTGGCATATTTGGAAATACGATGTGTCTTATGAATACAAAGTTTCAAGGACATCAAACTGAAAAACTGACCTAGTTCAAAAAAGTTACCTCTAGCTTTCCTTATCTTTATGCAGAGATAAACATAGCAAAGGGGTGGAAGATTGCAACCTTCACGTGGTCCGCCCTGTTTCGACTAATGCAATCAACTCGACGTGCACAAACGGAAGAACAAATAGAACAAGTTGTCCTACAACTTTAGGCTGCGCACGGCACACGAAAGAAGAAGAACATAGCAAAAAAATGTTGGCTCAAATGCCATAAAGGATACTTATTATGTTACAATGTCATACAGGATTTGGTATGAAGCCTTCAGTCATTTTGATTTTGCTTATCTGAATTATGGGTGCGATCCCGCTGGCTCTCCACTCCACTCTGGACCATTTGGACAACAAAAACTCAAATGTCAGGCTGTTATTCATTGATTACAACTCGGCATTTAATACAATCATCCCCTCGAAGCTGGTTACCAAGCTCTCAGATCTGGGTCTCTGCGCATCCCTCTGCAATAGGATCCTCGACTTCCTTGCTCAAAGACCACAGGCGGCTCGTATTGGTGGAAATATGTCAGCCTCGATAACAATGAGCACGGGAGCACCTCAAGGCTGCGTGCTCAGCCCCTGCTGTACTCACTATACATTCATGACTGCGTAACCGGTCATAGTGTGAACTCCATCATCAAGTTCGCTGACGACACCACTGTTGTGGGACGTATCACTGATGGCGACGAATCAGAGTACAGAAGTGAGATCGACCGACTGACCAAATGGTGCCAGCACAATAACCTGGCCCTCAACACCAGCAAAACCAAGGAACTGATTGTGGACTTTGGAAGGGGTAGGATAGGGACCGTTTATATCAACAGGTCGATGGTGGAGAGGGTCAAGAGCTTCAAATTCCTGGGCGTGCATTTTTCTGAAGATCTCTCCTGGTCTGAGAACTGATGCAATTATTAAGAAAACACATCAGCGCCTCTACTTCCTGAGAAGATTACAGAGAGTCGGTATGTCAAGGAGGACTCTCTCTAACTTCTACAGGTGCACAGTAGAGAGCATGCAGACTGGTTGCATTGTGGCTTGGTTCGGCAACTTGAGCGCCCAGGAGCGGAAAAGACTACAAAAAGTAGTAAACACTGCCCAGTCCATCATTGGCTTTGACCTCCCTACCATCGAGGGTATCTATCACAGTCGCTGCCTCAAAAAGGCTGGCAGCATCATCAAGGACCCCCACCACCCTGGCCACACACTCATCTCCCACTACCTTCAGGTAGAGGTACAGGAGCATGAAGACTGCAATGTCCAGGTTCAGAAATAGCTATTTCCCCACAGACATCAGGCTATTAAACTCAACTTAAACAAATCTCTGAACACTAATAGCCCATTATCTGTTTATTTGCACTTTATCTGCTTATTTATTGATGTGTGTGTATATTTATATAATGGTATATAGACTCACTGATATGTTCTGTATTCATGCCTACTATATTCTGTCGTGCTGAAGCAAAGCAAGAATTTCATTGCCCTATCTGGGACACATTACAATAAACTCTCTTGACGTGAAAAGGACTTGGAAGCACCCATCCAACACATTGGACAAAATAGAAGACTGTAAATTGCATTTTAATTCACATTAATGCTGAGCTTAAGCAATCCGTGCCAGTTAAGTGGATAAGTTACTCAGGTGTTCTTCCGGAACTAAAAATGTTTTCTGACTCACTTGCGCACATAATCCATAGTAGACAATCGTTTTGGGATAACTACAACTTGTTAGACTTGTCCACAGACAAACCCAGTCAAGCAAACATTACATAAGAAAAGGTCATTCCCCAAAGTGAAAAAACACTGATTTTTCCCCCCTTATCCACTCTTCTATTCCTCGCCAGAAGGCAAGTATTTGCAGGACCACAGTTCTACCAACTCTCATTCAGAGGGTTATTTTCAATCTGTAAACTTAAAAAATGATTTGTGCACCAACTTTTGTCTCGTTGATGTTATCACATTGGCCGTTCAAACGGATACAATGGTATACATGAATCTCCACTAATCCATAGTTCACTAAAATACATTTAAGAAATAGTTCATTACTTTTCTTCCACCATCTATTAAGTTGTGTGGTCATTGTAGCTTTTCTACTGGCACCCAAACTAAAAAAAACAATTAACATAGCAGTTCAGAAATGAAAACCTGGGTGCTTATTGTGATATATTAAAATGCATGATCTCAGGATGCAAGAAGTAGCAATAACTCATTTGCTTTCCTTCAATGTTTCCAATAAGAGTTCCTGCTCCTTCAATAGTACCAATAGGCAGGAACTTCAATGAAGTGCTAAAGAGGTTTCTCACAGCTGAATGTACTATTTTTTAAATAAGGCATTAAACCAAAACCATGCAAATTGAAGACATTTGGGTTAGTCATAAATTAGCCTTCTCTAATTGTCTTAAGATGGTGGAGGTGACCTGCCCTCATAAAACGCTGCAGTTCATATGGTAAATGTTAGGAGAACATTAAAATACCTATTACATCAGTGTGAGTGGGCAACCCTACTCCCCTGATGGTGATGTTGTGGGGAAAGCTGGGTGGGGGGTGGGGGAGGTTCTTTTAACCTGAATTATGTTGAATTTCTCATGTGTTGTTTTGATGTTTGGACCTTGCGTCCCTGGCGAATAATGCCGCAGATTTACCAAAAGAGAACTTGACACCATAGATGCAGAGAGATGCACAGTTGTGGAGAGCACCGTCACAGGATAAGCATTGCAATTTGATTCAAAGGTGAGGCACATTTTTTCAAAGATCTATTAATGCCAAAGGTGTGTGGGTTTGTTGGTTAATTGGCCTCTGTAAATTGCCCCCTAATGCGTAGACAGTGACTGAGCAAGTGAGATAACATAGAACTTGTGTGTGAAGAGGTGATCAATGGTCTGAAGATGACACAAAATGTTTTTGTAATTCATTGAGACAGGCAGTATCTGTGGAGAGAAGAAATGGGTGACGTTTAAAGTCGAGACACTTCAGACTTCTTCTGAAGAAGGGTTTTGACCCAAAACTTTACCCATTCCTTCTCTACAGAGATGCTGCCTGACCCGCTGAGTTACTCCAGCATTTTGTATCGATCTTTTGTATCGAGAGCCTATTTTCATCCTGTATCGTTCAATCAATCTCAACATGAATGAGGTGGAGGTGCTTGGTCAAAAAGTATTCAAGACTGAGATTGGTAGAATTTTGGCCACAAAATAAATTAAGGCACATAGGGATAAAATGGTGCAATGGAAGGGATGGGTACAACTCCCCTCTAAAATCTAAGTAAGCTCCTCATAAATGGTACATTTTTGAAAGGTTCCTCAAAAGTAAATTAATGCTTTTAAAAAATCCATAAGAGGTGGACCTTCCTGTATGTAACACACCAGACCTTCAGAAATTATTAGAGTGCAGCTGCTGCAGCAATCAAAAACTGGTGTACAGCACCCATACCAAATTAGTTTGCAATTGCCATTAATGTTTATAGACCATCCTATGCATATGTAAAATTCTGCTCTTTCCTCTGAATGGAATAATTGTACAACTAGCTCATAGGAATGTAAATATTAAATTGTTGGTGTGAATTTAATTATACATGCTGTTACTATACAGTTAACCATAACCACAGTGCACATTACAAATTATAACAAAATGTTGCCTTGTTGGCAACTACCTCAGTTTTATTCATGTTGGGCTCCCTTATTGTATCTTCCATCTGTTTCCGGTAAGAGCAGGTTGAACATAATATTGATTTGATTTCAAAGTTATCTCAGAAACAGCAGCAATTCATGTTTTGAATTTGCTTTTGACCCTGCGGTGGGTGAATTATTTGCCACAAATATTTCACGATAGAGAACAGGGAGAGGCAGGATTTAGAATGAGCAAGCACACTTGCATTTTGCAAATATTCATTGTTTTTTTCTTGTGATAACAGACAGATCCAGACAGTACCTGCTCTCTCTCTCTCTCTCTCTAGCCACCAGAACAAATAAAAGAAAATAGGATAGTTCGTGTGGACCTTCATGTCTACCCGGTCATTCAATCTGATTCATACACTGCAATGGCCAAGAAGCGAGCAGGTAATATCATCTCTGACCCCTCTCACCCTGGCCACATACTCTTTGAATCACTTCCCTCTGGAAGGCGATCCGAACTGTCGAAGCTGCCACAGCTAAACATAAAAACAGCTTTTTTCCACGTGTAGTAGAATACCGTTTGCTGTGGTATTTTATTTAATTCCCATGTTTAATCAATAATGTTTCATTATTAATGTTTAATGTTTTATGTGTCATTCCTAACTGTCACTGTATATCATGTTGTCACATGCAGGCGAAGCACCAAGGCAAACGCCTTGTATGTGAATACTTGGCCAATAAACGTATTCATTCATTCATGGCCGATCTTCGACCACTTTCCCTTCCTATCACCACATTGTCAGATTTTCAGAACTTAAAAAATTTATCACCACTGAATATCTTTAATGACTAGAGAGCAGTCATGACCTCCCACCTACCTCATTGGAGACCATAGAGGTATCTTTAATCAGACTTTACTGGACTTTATTTTGTACTAAACAAAATACCCAATATCCTGTATCTGTACCCTGTGGGCAGCTTGATTGTAATCATGTATAGTCATTTTGCTGATTAGATAGCAAGCAACAAAAACATTTTCCACTGTACCTCTGTGCACATGATAATAATAAACTAAAGTCACTCAGTGTTATTTAGAGGTAAAGAACTAACACGTTGTTCTTGCAGTCCCACCCGACTGGCCTTTCAGCCCGAGATTATATCCACCAAATCTGATCTTTCTACATTCAATCTATCAATCCCTCGCAGAACCTTGTGAGAGCTGAGATCAACTTTCATTCTTACAAATTCCAGGGAGCAGAGATCAATCTTTGTTAATTGCTACTCATAGGACTACCCCACAATCTCAAAATTCTAAACTGCAATGCTTCTAAGAGCAATATAAATTTCTTTACTCAGCCCAAAACTGCATACACTGCTCCAAATGTGGTCTTTACCAAAGCCATGTACATTCTCAGTACGACATCCTTACTTATGAACTCCAATCCCTATCAATAGAGGGCAATATAAAATATGCCTTAGTAATTACATATTATGCATGCAAATTGACTTTTTGCACCTCCTTAACCAGCATGCACATATCCCTCTGTACATTGCAGCGTGGTGTGCTCCATTGCCAAGAACTAGATTCTGCACTCTATGTTTCCCTTTGCCCTACCTATTGTACTCGAGTCTAGCTCAATTATGATATCATTCTCATAAGAACCAGAACCACAAAGAGAGAGAAAACTGTTGAAAAAGTCCTGAGTAAATGTTTGGTATTTTGTGGCATAATGTGTCAAAAAATTTAATCTTGCTTCAATCACATAAAATAGCAGGTGAAAGGACATTTTGTTTCCATTCATCCTACAGGATGCTGATCCACTGGCATTTATTGCTTCTTTCTAATTGCCTTTATAGAGGGGGCAATGATCTGCCTTTTTAATTGTCAATAGTCCTTCTGATACATCTCCAACAAGACTATTGTGGTGGAAGTTCCACAAATTAAACCCAGCAATCAAGGGTACGGTATTTTCCGGTGAGGGTGGTGTACAATTGAGGGAGCCTGAAGATTCTGATGGTCCCGGGCACATCTTATTCACCAGATTACCATCAAAGTAATCTGAGCGAGTAAATTAAACAGGACATTTTCTCGATTTCAATTACTGCAGCCATGCTGTTCTGGGTGGTGGATGGAAAAAATGCTTAACATGGTATATGGAGTGTTAAGTTGCTTTGCCCTGGATAGTGGTGAGCTTTGATGTTTGTTTGAGCTGCACGTGTCGCTTGACTTCTGCTTTGTAAATTACCAATCACTACTAGCAGGATACACAGTCTCAGACCTACTGCTGTAGCCACATGGAATTATTTCCCAGAATACTGATGATGGTACTGCCATTCAATGTCATTACTAATGAACGCGCTTGTCTTACGTGGCTTTACTGGTAATCCACTTTGATTTATTGCTAATGGAAATTTGTTGACCATTTTGATTGGAACACGTGTCCAAACGTGATTCATGGATGCTTCAGCAAACTAAAACAGAAGTTGAATATCCACAACACATTTGCACATATCTGCCACTGGTTGAAGCCATTAATATAATACAAGGTGTACCGCAAGTAATAGCACATGCACTTGTGCCCCAATATTTAATGTGGTAAAATATGAACCGTAACAGTTTCAGTGTGTGGCTTGCATCTATTGTAAATCAGGCAAATTCCAAGAGGTAACAATCACTGAACTAGTTCTGCTATCAATAGCCTGTCACACTTAATAAAAAATGACAGAGTACAGATGAAACCAAATTTAACCATTAAATCTTTTTAAAAGGCATTCAAGAAGTGGAACATGCTTGTGGACTGCTAACATATCCAACTTCAAAATCAAAGTTCAGGTTCAGAAATCAGTTGCAAATTCAATTGTAAACATTTATGAGCTTTTTCCATGCAGAGTTCTATCCAGTGAATGGTTCCCACATAATATTTGATCTGTTGTTAACAAACATGCATTGTCAGCTGCTTACATCAACATAAATGCTTCGAATATTATTAGCCAATGCAGAACGATGCCTAAAACAATGGATACAATTATTTATCAGACTCAATTCAGCAAGTCCTTGTTATCAACTTATTAATAACAAACGCGTGTCACATTAAATTGGCCATGTTTTAGTGGAAGAGTTGATAAATATATCATGTTCACATAGAACCTTCTTGTGTTGGCCAGTGAATTCTGATACAATGATACAATGATACAATACAATTCTGATACAATGACTGGCAAGCAATGATACATCAATAGCAGGTGTATAGCCAGAAATAGAGAGTGGATTGTGGGCTGGAGGGGCAATCGAGCCCGGGTTAGGGATATCAGGGATCAGGAATATCCCTCCATGGATATAGCAACTTCTTAGTGTCACTGCCAGTAGTCTCGGTAGCATTGCATTATATTTTTACCCCAAGTCCACATTTCCTTCCCTCACGATTTTTACGGGCTTAATATATTCCACAAATGTAGGTTCACATCCAGCCGTTCCAAATGTCCGTGACTCGGTTTATTTAGGACATCTGCGCATGCTCCACCAAATGTGGAATCCAAAACAACATGCAGCCAGATGTCAGCATTTCTGACCTCTTTGCTGCGAGCCTTGCTGGTGCTGAATAGAGCGGATGGGTGGCCCATGGAAAGGATTGCATCCGATTCCTCACCAGTATCTTGTGGCTGGCTGGCACACAGATAATGACCCCAGTTAATAGAATAGTGTTGCTAACACTGTGGATAAATACAAGTGCAGGTAAGGGTTTGAATTATTTTACATTAGTGGCTAGTTAATTATGCTTTTAGCATTCTATGGTTTTCTTCAAAAAAAGTGATTAAAAAAAAACTTTTCATTATTTAAATATGTTTGAACCGTTTTTTAAATATCCCTCAGGAGGCAGGCGTGCAACATTAGGACCCAATGACTTGGGGATGACATATTGCAATGGACTGAAAATTAGTTATTGATCAGCAATTATAAATGCGGAATTAATGGCCTGTATTCAAGTTGTAAGGTAGCAAATAATGGAGGGGGAGGAAGAGTGTTCAGGCTTCAGCTATTTGAAATTTATATCGCTGGCATGGTGTAATATCGTGTAAAACTTCCAAGTTGCCTAATGATAAGCAACAATATGGGAAAAATAATTTGCAAGAGGAACACCGATTAGCTGCAAAGGAATAAATGAGTTAAGTAATTAGGCAATTAAATTATAAATTGAGAAAATGCAATTATCCACTTTAGTAGATTAGAAAAGCAGATTTAAGAGATGTTGAGAAATTAGCAAGGTCTTTGGATATGTCGCCTGATTTGGGATTTCCTTGTATAAAAATAGTAGAGAGGATATAGCAAACAGTTAGAAAGGCAAATAGCAGGTTAGCCTTAATTGCCATAAAAATGGAATGCAGAGGAAAATATTTTTTTCCTGCATTTATACAGCATTTTGATGAGGCTATGTTTGAAAAACTCGAAGTTTAAGATTAGATGCAGTGAATATAAATTTGATTGATTCCTGATCTGAGAGGTCTGTCCTACAGGAAAAGCGAAGAATGATGTGAGAGACTAGGAAAATGAGGTAGTCCGCTTGAAACGAGGATTCTTGGAGATCTGAGGAAGATGCAAGCGATCGCTTCCTATGCTCGAATAAAAGAACTGGGATGTAGACTCACAATGAGGGTTCTGTTATGTACATCTGAGAAAATAAGTCATTTCTCCATAATGGATTCCATTAAATCAATCAATAGGTACATTCAAAACAGATAGATAGGTTTTTAAGCTTGGAGTGTTAAAACCCAGTCAAAAGTATTGCCAGGATGTATTTGACTAAAGATTAATCAATGGGAATCCAATGAAGATCAGTAAGCATTTGTAAATTTTAGATGCTCATATGGTGCCTCACTTATGAAATAAACACTCCCCACCATTTCTGAGCTCTGTGCTGTTCCACTCCTTCTAAAGGTTTAGAAGGAAACTTCAGCTCCTTTTAAAAGTTAAACTCCTTCGAAAGGTTCCTTCTAAAATTGGAGCAGCTTTAGAGCATCCAAAGTTGCTCCAATAATGCACCATTACATTATTGGAGATTGTGTAAGAAGGCACACAATATAAAAACAGCAGTTATGTGCACTCTTGCCCTTTTGCTGAACAGTACCCTATTGATAACCATTGCGCAAATTTTCAAAATATCTACTTTCAACAATTTTTACATTCCCTGCACATGGTGAGGCACGGTAGCTCAGTGGTGGCAGAGCGGTAGAGTTGCTACCACAGCGCCAGGGACCTGGATTTGATCCAAACTCCGGGTGCTGTCTGTATACAGAGTTGTTATGTTCTCCCTGTGAGTTTTCTCCAGGTGCTCCGGTTTCCACCCACATTCCAAATGCGCACAGGTTTGTGGGATAATTGGCTTCAGTAATATTGTAAATTGTCCTAGTTTGTTGGATAGTGCTAGCGTGCGGGGATCGCTGGCCGAATGGCCTGTTTCGTGCTGTAACTCTAAACTAAACTAGATAGCAATCACTGGACCATTTGCCCACTAGTTTGCTGATTGTGAAATAGTTTGGCACAGCATATACATTGGACCCAATAACCAAATGCTGTTGCCTTTAACTGAAAGAGCACTTGTTTCCACAGTAATATTATAGTCCCATTGCTTTCCTTAGTCGCAAACATAAAATCAATACATAAAGTGCTGTTCAAAGAATCTATTATAAAATGTCTCTCTATATACGTCATATCAATTGAAACACGCTACATTTGAACCTAATAGAATTAGAATACACCAAGCCCCCAATAACAAAGACTAGGGATCTGCGGAGTAGACTTGATAGGCCGAATGGCCCAATTCTGCTTCTATTTCTTACGATCTTATGATCCATCACTGAAAATGAAGAGTGTTGAAAATTGTTCAATAAATGATTTGCAATATAACAGTTCGTTTAAATATCAATCGTAAGCATCCCAAATTGATTTCATTCCTCAGCCAGCCATTTCACGTGTACTTATGTTTACATTTGAGATTATGCAGCGAGTATATACTGCAGAGTATGTTTTTGTTTTAATGCTTTGTGTGACAATGTATTAGCCAGATGTGACTGGTTTATACTGTTAGAATACATTTCACTGACTTTTAACGTTGAAAATCTCTCTTATTATTATACTGCACATATTGAGAATGGAAAAGTAATGCAATTTAATCACTTTCAACAACTGCGCCATCTAAATTTAAACTAACAGACACCCACAGGATGGTGGGTATTTGGATTGAGCTGCCATAGGTGGTATCCAAAAGACATCGGACAGGTACATGTATAGGAAAGGTCTGAAGGGGTATGGACCAAATGCCGGCAGATGGGACTAATGTAGATGGAGCACCTTGGTCAGCATGGGTAAGCCGCGCCGAATGGCCTGTTTCAATGGACTGTAACATTCTAACTTCCACAATCTTAACATTTCAAGGAAGCAAACTGTTAAAGGTTGAAAATGTACCAATTAATCATTGACAGTATTAAACTCAAAGAAATGTCATTAACAGGCATAGTGCCTTTTACTCTTTACAACTGATAATTCCCTAGTACAGGCAACATATCTAAATCTTGGGACTGAATATAATGGCTTTCTTTCTACTATTTATATGTCGCCAGCATTAGCAATGTGCGCACACACAAAAAATAAATTCATGAAACACCATCCTCTCTATGGTGTATGTATTTACAAATTTCTTTAAGCTAATTAATTTCTACGTTCCTAATTTTACTTAGATTTTTATTCCCTTTCTTTCACTTCTCCATCTGGTCTCATTTTAGCCCAGATGGTGAAACCACCTGGATCTCTCTATAACTGCCTTTTTAAAAAATCACTTAATACATGCCAAAAGGACCGCACTTAGCAGCATGGGGTCGCTCTCCTTGCCAATTTCACTTTGCCCCAAGGTGAAGCAGTCACTCAGCCAAGAATGAGTAAAAATCATCCACTGAGTGCAGCTGTTTATGGATGGTGTCAAGAAAGAATATCCGCCACGTCAGATTTTCATAATATTTAAGTTAACAGAGTGCACACTCAATGTAATGATTTACCTTGGTAATTATGGTGATCAATTTGAAAAGGATTCTCAGCTTTATAATGAAGACTCTTCACCTAAGAATCCAATGCTGTAAAAAGTACTACTGTATAAAAGTACATGATCAGATTCGGCCAAGAAACTGCTTATTTAGACACCAGTTTTAAAATCCAAATTTTAGTTTGAAAAAAGAAATTAACTTAATTTGGAACCCAAGCTCCATTGTTATGAGTATTTCATACATGTCAGCTACTGCCAAAATAAAGTAAACCACACATTGAAAGAGACAAGTAGCAGCTTATACCCTCTGTCAGCTTTCCAAAACAGTAGCTGGAAAGATAGCCACGCAATCCCTTCAGACTGATTCTTTCACAATCAATAACAGGTGAGCAACCAAAATTCCAATGGTTTATTTTCTAAATTATAAAATAAGATTCCCTTTTGTGAAAATAGCAAATAATCATGATTAAAAGAAACAAATATGCTACAACTAGTTTCAGATAGCAAAAGACGACTGCCAAAATACCACGTTTAAAAAAGCTACGAAATAGAAATTTGACCCCAAATTGTATCAAATTTGCTCACATGCAAAAGAACTTCCATTCAGTGCAGTACTGAGGAATTGCTCCACAAGTTATAGATGCTATCTTTCAGAGACTTAAACTGAACTCCCATTTGCTCTCAGGAGGATCCAAAATATCCCATGGAGATATTTGAAAAGCAGGATGCAAGTCAACAACTATTTCATAACTCAAAAATAAATCTGATGGGTCTGTCCCACTTAGGCGATCTTTCAGCAGTCTGCCAGCGACTGTCAAGTTGCCGGCAGTCGCCTGAAAAACCTGCAACTGGAACGGCGACTGTCAGAGTGGAACACACACACACAAACACATTGTTTCCTTCACCAGCCCGTTATGCAGGCGGGGGAAAGGGCGCGCGGGGGGAGCACAGTCTAAACAATTCACACGGTGCAAAGCCATGGTGAAACAGACACACACCGCGATGAACAGGAAGGTTGGCGTTGTGAAAAGACGGCTAAAGCACAAGTGTACAGTAAGTCCTTTAAAAGAGGGGGGGAGAAAGGGTGGGGACAACTTTTAAGAAGCCAGAGATACACGGCTGTGAAGCTCGGCGGACATTTAACATTAACCAAGGATCAGTTATCCTTGGTTCTGAAAACTACTGCTTACCTTTTTTTTCCCCCAGTGAGCCAATTAATTCATCGGTCAGCACCGGCTACAACCTTTGAGAACCTTCGACCTCCTGGCAACCCATTTGGACCTCCTGGCAACCCACCTACGGCACAAGAATTCTCGCTACTCTCCATGATGGCGTCATTCTAGTCGCCGTTAATTTTTCAACATGTTCCCAGAATGCAGGAACTCCTCATGACCATGAAGGCGACTCCCGGCAACCACCCGCGAACATGCGGCGACTGCAAAGTCTCCTACAGTTGCCTAAAAAGTCGCCTAAGTCTGACAGGCCCATAGAGGGAGTACAGAGAAGGTTCACCAGACTGATTCCTGGGATGGCAGGACTTCCATATGAAGAAAGACTGGATAGACTCGGCTTGTGCTCGCTGGAATTTAGGAGATTGAGGGGGGATCTTATAGAGGCTTACAAAATTCTTAAGGGGTTGGACAGGCTAGATGCAGGAAGATTGTTCCCGATGTTGGGGAACTCCAGAACAAGGGGTCACAGTTTAAGGATAAGGGGGAAGTCTTTTAGGACCGAGATGAGAAGATCTTTTTTGACACAGAGAGTGGTGAGTCTGTGGAATTCTCTGCCACAGAAGGTAGTTGACGCCAGTTCATTGGCTATATTTAAGAGGGAGCTAGATGTGGCCCTTGTGGCTAAAGGGATCAGGGAGTATGGAGAGAAGGCAGGTGCAGGATACTGAGTCGAATGATCAGCCATGATCATATTGAATGGCGGTGCAGGCTCGAAGGGCCGAATGGCCTACTCCTGCACCTATGATTCTATGATAAGTCACCTAACCTTCCTCTTCTGAAATCCTGTCATATTTATGCCCTTATTAAAATCCATCAAAGGTTGTACATATTGGGTTATTCAGAGGGTCTGAGAAGTTCTGCAATCAACACATCTTTCTTATCATATCACAGTCTTTATGAATTAGTTCAAAATTAGCTCTATGATCTGACAAAGTCTACAAGCAAAAAAATGTCACACTTTAACGCACCTTGGCTCTTCTCCAAAAACACCGCTAGGGCATTTCGGTTGCAATACGATTGACAATCTTCAGATATTATTCTCTTCACTCTGTCAAAAAAGAAAAAGTAACAATAATTGTCAGAATTATACAGTGATAATCCAGTCCCTCACATAAGATAAACATTGTTCAACTGAACTAGCTGTTAAATTGTTGGTACTTACATTTGTTTTTATTTTTTGCCTTTAGTAAATTGCATAAATTTCTATTTTAAGTTAAATCAAAGCACTAGAATAAATTTGAGGACTAACTAGTTGTGCCCTCCGTTCATGGCACCAAATTTACGATATAGTAGCAGCTGCAAATGTCACGCTACTTCGGAAATTCAGTTCCATTATGATGGTGCATATTTAGCATTAGCAGCAGCGGAGGAATTTCTGCCTTGCTGACTTTTTAAGACCACAATCCCAATTCTGGACGAGGCTCAAAATGATTATAGAAATAATATCCCCATTTTTAAGTCACTGGTCTATAGGAACATGTATGCACTGGTGAATCTACACTGCATTCCTTCCAAGGCCAAGAAATCTTTCCCAAAATGTGACTCCTAAAATTGCTTAGAATATTCAAACCATGGTCTAAAGAGAACCTCATTGTTGCAGCATATCTTTGACACTTTAGTCACCAAGCCATGACCTGGTCGAATTACATCTAGGCTTAATAGCCGAAAATCAAGACATTAAGATGTTATACTTAATTATAGACATCAATTTACTGACACTTTGAGTTAACTAGTCCTCATTCCCACATCTTCTTTCATGAGCAGCACTGAATCCATAGTTTTCCAGAATAATGGAATCATTTTTGTTTGAGGGCCCTTTCAAAGATTATAGTATCGGCAATGTTTCCAGCGTTAGCAGTTTTCCCTTTAAAACCCTGGAATCATCTAGTTTGGGAACAGCTTTACTATTTTCATCAATACTATTATTTTACTTAGGTTTACAAATGTTCATCCCAGATTCGAAGTTAGTTTACTTGGGATGTAGGCTATCCTCTTTCGCTGCATGAAATACTGATACAAAAAAAGTCTATCATTTCTTGATTTTCATCTACAATATTACCAGTTCTAGTTTTCAGACTACCTTGATTACTCCGACCAGCTACCTTCTCCGGATGTAATTATCAATACTGAGTTTGATATTACTTGCAAGTTTCTCTCCATGGTTTACTTTACAGTTTGTCTCACAAAAACTTTTGTTGCTCCCGTCTTTCTTCCAGTTACCAGGATCTGTGGTCGTTTCTACATTTTTACACACTTTTTCTTTTAGAGTTGCGTTGGTCCATAGTCAGTAACACTAATTTGCTTTCACCTTCTTCAGCAGATCTTGCCCAGTATTAACTACATTGATTATCTTATTTCACATTTGTCCCTTTCAAAGATGGCATTGAAATGAAATACCATGGTCTGATAGAATGTGTATCACCAAAATGTTAATCCCTGTACTAAAAGTTACAGCCACTCTCTATTGTGTTAGTGTTGAGTCCAAATTGATTTAACTTCCAATGACCTCAAGTTTTTGATGCAAAGCCAAGATTTACATGAGTAAATTTGAGAAACATTATCAAGTCATTTATGAAGTGTTAAGTGTGAAGAATCCAGAAAAAAACCAATAGCTCCCAACAGTGAGTGATGCCACTAGGCATTTATGATCTTCATAAATCTCCAAGGCTTTCTTTTGAACTACATGCCAAAATTCCAAGTTATATTTACTGCATAATCTATTCGTTAAAATTTTAAGTAATCGTAGCACATTAATGACGCATTGCCAAGAATCTGGGTGTTTTTAAAAAAAAAGTATGATTTGTGCAAAAGTCGTCATGCTGTTCATAGTGAACCATGCTAGCGATCCGTTCCCTGGTCAATGGGAGACCATTGGGAAATCAGCACAGGCACTTCTGGGCCCGATTCCATAACGGCTGTTTGCCCAGGAAGCAGAAGAGGCTGCAGATATTAGAACCTTGAATTTTAAAAAATGCTGGAAGAACTCAGGGGATAAGGCAGCATCTATGGAGGGGAATGGGTCAAAAGGAGATGAGGAGGAATTTCTTTAGTCAGAGGGTGGTGAATCTGTGGAATTGAATGTCACAGAAGGCAGTGGAGGCCAAGTCAGTGGATATTTAAGGTGGAGATTGATAGTACGGGTGTCAGGGGTTATAGGCAGAAGGCAGGAGAATGGGGTTGAGAGGGAAAGGTAGATCACCTATGATTGAACAGCAGAGTAGACATGATGAACCAAATAGTCTAATACTGCACCTAGAACTTATGAAAGGTAACGTTTCCGATCAGCCCTTCTTCAGATTGAAGAGTAGAAGGGATGTAGCTGCTGGAAAGAAGCGAGAAAGAGTCAGGGGACAAGAGACTCCACCCTTTCCCCTCGCCTCCCTCTACCACCTTACTCTCTTCTCCTCCATCAGTTTGAAGAAGAGTCCCAACACAAAACGTCACCTGTCTAATTCCCTCCACAATGCTGCCTGACCTGCCGAGTTCCTCCAGCAGTTTGACATTTGCCCAGATGTCCAGCTGCTGCATCTATGTTTGCATGTAATGTGGCCTTTGAACTACAACCTGCATTTTCCATTCACAGTAAAACAAGGGACAAACCCTACAGTAGTCGAAGTGCAAATTAAAGGAGATATTGATGCTCTGCCCATTGCCCCAGTCAGACACATTTTTCGGTGCTCCATATTTGTCCATAGCAACACAGCCAAAAGATCACAGCATGCATCTGTTCTGCACCTCTATACAAGACGCTGTGACCACTAGCACCTGACTAATCTGATGCCTCAGAGCCATGAGGGACACTGACCTAGACTTTCGCAGGAGGGATGCCCAAATGCACTGGTTGCCTCCTTCAATCACTCATCTATTTTTATTTCATTTTCACAGCAGATTTTACTGCTGTTGAATCGAGGATGCTATGGCGAGTATTTTTTTTATTATTATTTTTTTTTAATTTTTAATTTTTAAAGAGGTGACACTGGTGCGGTAGCTGAAAGCTCAGAAGGTAGCTACCACGGGGAACGACACCAACCTGCAAGACAGCTTCTTTGTGTCAACATTGGTTAAGTGTGGAAAAATTGGGACCATGAACAACAACAATGCGCAGCAGGTCCAAACCAATAAAAACCTGCCTGTTAACCAGAGCCTTACTCCTTTCTTTGACGCATTCTCTTATTTGGCACTGGTAAATATGGATATTCAGTTTCTTCAAAGCATACGCTTCACTGATGAATACTTGCTTTCTGCAGTTACATGCCAATATACTTTTTTCCAAAGTATGCAAGGAATAATGAAAAGAATCTACTTTACCTCTTTGCCAAATGCTAACCTTGATATTTCAGCCCAATTGTTCCCCCAATACTGGTTCTACTTTCTATTGGAACACAAAGGCATCTGGAATATTGTTTTAGTTTAGTTTAGAGATACAGTATGGAAACAGGCCCTTCGGCCCAGCTACTCTGTGCCGACCAGTGACCCCTGCACACTAACACTATCCTACACACACTAGGAACAGTTTGCAATTATACCAAGCCAATTAACCTACAAACCTGTACATCTTTGGAGTGTGGGAGGAAACTGGAGATCCCAGAAAAAAACCATGCAGTTCACAGGGCGAACGTACAAACTCCATACAGATAAGCACCCGTAATCGAGATCGAAACGGGCTCTCTGGCGCTGTAAGGCAACAACTTTTCCACGGCGCCACCAATAAACGCTTTGATTTTTTTTGACAGCTAATATCCTATTGTCTACTATCTCCTTTAAAATGCTTTTGAATAACTTGGACAGCCATGATTTTGCTGTAGATTTGAAAGACCATGGAAAAAGGAATAAATAACAATTTCAACCTGAAGTGTTTGTAATAGATCTGAGAACATTTGAGTAGGTTTATCCTTTTTAAACTTCCATGCTTTATAGCATTTAAACAAGGATAATCAAGTGCCGCACATCTACTGTTTGCCATCTTCCTGCAAATTTATACGACTAGTTTACAAATCCTAAAAGGAACACCTCTGAAACGCATGCCCAGATGTTACAATAGACATATAGCACGTAAACAGGCCCTTTGGCCTAACTTGCCCATGCCGACCAAGATGCCCCATCTACACGTCTTACATGCCCCACTTTTAGCCCATCCATATCTCTATATAACTAGAAGTCTTTGTCTTGTTTGTGCCACGATGTGCCCACAATGCATCTGGTTTTCCTATCTTCTTCCAAATGCTAGGCCGCAGCCTTCCCACTTTCATGCATTCTACTCACATTTTTCCCCATGGTGGTGATAAACATCTTCCCTTCGCATTTCCACCTATATTTCCAGTTATTAATCATTGAAAATTTAAAAACAGCCAAAACGGCCTTCTCACAGCTTCCAGCCTTCTCACAGTGATGACGTCACGATGCCTCTCAGTGCACCAAACACAATGGGCTCTCAAGCTGGCTGCCGACTGCCACAATGACATCACAATGGGACGTTGTTGCCAATGGTAACGAGGTTGCTGCCCCTCTACCAATATCTGAAGGGGCTGCTCATCAAGTTCTGGTTGCATTTTGGTCCCATGATCCTGGTGTTTGGGCGCAAGGCAGGGAGTGGGGAGGGCCGATCGGGGGGTGGGGGAAGGAAATTGAAACGCTCATCGGTCCCCCCTCCACCCTCCTGCACCTCCTCCGGGAGGAACGCCGATGCCGCACACCACACCCCCCCCAACGGGTCCCATTTGGTCTAGTTATTATTATTATACTAAAAGTCTTGTCTGGACATCTGCCTGTCTGTCTGCGTACAAGCGGTCTCAAGGAACTGCGCCAAAAGGGTACACAATGGCGCAAAAATGTTTGCAGAACCTTATTCTGGTTTTTCCCGGTCGTCGTACATACAAGTTTCCTTCAGATTTGATGTTATATTTCACAAGTTAGTGATATTTAAAGTTAAAAAAAGCCAACTTTGAAAATAATAACTGCCTTTGAGAGGGAGACTCTTCCAGCAACTTCCAGTGATGATGTCACAATGACATCTCACAGTCCGCCAATCATAATGGGATCTCATTTACACAAGCTGCCGTAAAGATTCTGAAAACTGAAAATGACATCACAATGTGGTCTCTGCTGCCAATACCCAAGCTATGAGATGTTTTTACATTGTTGTAAGAAGAGAGAAGTGGGGGAAATTTAAAAGTTTTAAAGTGACATTTAAAAGTTGGATTTCTTCAAATCTGCACTGGCAGTTCGGCAGTTATGACGTCACAATGCTCTACCAGCTACAATGTTTCTATCCCAGAACACTAGAGTCCTTCACAGCAAATGTCCTTCAGGGAAAAAAAATCTGCCAGCCTAACCCAACACAGCAAAGTTTAATGATTAGATTTGGATAACAAAAGATGGCCCTGTCGGTGGCACCTACATCACATTTTTAAAGCTTAAAATGACCTGTACAGTTGGAGGCTAAGGGTGAGTGGTGGAATATTGCATTGGGGGAATGGGTTGCATTTGGAGAACGGGCGAGTTGTGGAATCTTACGCTGGGGAACAGGTTGTGTTGGGGACCAGGCCTCCTGTGTGACAGGGACCCGACGGGTGAGTGGTGGAATCTTACGTTGGGGAGCGGGTTGCGTTGGGGGACCAGGCCTCCCATGGGGGCTGTGGATGAGTGGTGGATTATTGCGTTAGGGGAACGGGTTACATTGGGGGAATGGGTGAGTGGTGGAAACGGGTTGCATTGGGGGAACCGGTGAGTGGTGGATTATTGTGTTGGGGACGGGGCCCCAACGGGTCAAACTTGGCCTAGTATATTACTAATACTCTCATCTTGTTTCTATCTATCTATCCATGCATATGTGCTCCCGGAACTATGCCAAAACAGTACAAGATAACACAATTTTTTTTTTTGCACCATCTTAATCACAATTGTCATATGATTATTTTGTATCATGATTCGTTCAGATTGATGGTATATTTCACGTTATTGCCATTTTTAGATTTACAAAATCCCAATTTGAGAAAAATGTCTTCCCTGTGCTTACAGCTATGACATCACAATGGGATAATAGCCCTGCTCACAAAATTGTTGCTATCCAAGTACACAGAGTCCTGCTAGCTCTAGCAGGTCAAAATACATTTTTCTTAAAGTCACAGTACACTGAATTTTTTTTAAAGTTTAAAATGAAGGAGGGTGAATAAGGCAAAATGAGCAGCCCCTGCACAATTGGGGGCTATGGGCGAGTGGTCGAATATTGCATTGGGGGAACGGGTTGATTTGGGGAAACGGGTGAGTGGTGGAATATTGACTTGGGGAACGGGTTGCATGGTGGGACCTGGCCTCCCGTGTAACAGGGACCAAACGGGTCCCAGTTGGTCTATATCCCTCTAAAACATTCCTATCCATGTACCTGTCCAAATGTCTTTTAAATGTTATCTCCAAAGACAGTTTAGAAATATTTTACGCTAAACAAAATGTAACTGCAAATGGAACGATCTGAATATGAAAACCGGACTAAATTCCGCCAGGTGCAAATTATCTTGGATAAAATTGTCACGAACAAGAATGATCATGTGTGTGTACAAAAGAGAGATAAGATCTCACTTCAAAATCATCCATTTTTAAATTCTACCACATTAACTGTCTCTAATCCTGGCCCACTTAGTTCATCTGGAATTGAAGCTCTAATCCATGCTCTGGCAGCTTCTAGACTTTATTCCAATGGTCTCTTAATGAGCCTTCAAACGTGGGCTCATTCAAACTCTGTTGCTATATCCTAATGGACTCCAAAGATCATTCGCCCAACACTCTTGTAGGCAGCTCACCCACATTGTTTCTACATCTGAATACAAAAACTCAACTTCTCAGTCAAATTCCTCGAATCTAGATCTTTCCAATTTTCTTCTCCAGCTCAACAGCGTTCACATTTTGCACTTCTCCAATTATAACCCCATACCGATCAATGGATTTCATGGCCATTATTAGTCATATCTTCACATCTCTCTTGGTTTAAACTCAAATTTCCTCTAAACTCTCTATCTCTACAAGATAATCCTTGAAATCCAAGTGTCCAAGCTTTTATTCATCTATACACTTCAAATTCGGGCTGCATTTTGACTATTAACATTCCTGCGACACATTACAGAGTATTTATGAAACACAAGGCAGAACATGAAGCAATTGCTGGAGCATCTTCCAGTCAAATCCTCAGCAAGGATTGTTTTACCCCCAACGTACTTTGATCTTCCATCCAACAATGAAGAGCAAACATTCAGACTGGCCATGATGTGATGATGCCATTTCATCCAGGTTCAATTGTAGAAAACGGACTCCATTTCACCAATTTAAAACACTAATTCACATAATAATCCAATTAATTATTTTATGACTTTAACTCTCTAATCTCTTCCAGCCCTATAACCCTCTGTGATGTGTAGGATCCACCACTTCCAGCCTATCCTTGAACTCAATTTAAATCACTTCACTTGCATTAACTGCGAAAGACATCAAGAGCGAGGGCCAAACGGACTTTGAATGATAGCACCAAAACATGGCGGCACCCGCATGTGTGATATGTGACAAATAAAGCATTATTGAACTATTGAAGATGCTGGGTTCTGAGATTCCTTCTCCAGACTACTTCATCCTTCTCTCTCTTATTTCTTTGAAAATTTACCCATTTACCATACTTTTGGTATAATGCTTGTCAAATTTTGTTTGAAAGAACCCTGAGGATGCAGCAAAAATTCTATGAGAAAATATGCTATACAAATGGAGGTTGCTCCCATTCCTCAAGGCAAGATGAATGTTGTAATTGAAATGGCAGGCTCACAATCTGAACAATAGTCTGCCATCTTTCTCTCTTTGTCCGTACGATACGGTTGCAGCGTTAAGCCCCAGTTCAGGATTGCAAGCAAACTGTCTCGACTGACATGCAGAGGAACAGCAGATTGTCGGCGGTGATTCTTTTGTGCATGTTAAATACAGAGATTTGTAAAAAGTAGGGCTTGGTCCTACTTTGAAGAGCGTTGATGTTCTCCCAAGTGTACTGCCTATATTTATCCCTGAATCTATTTCACCAAAATCTATTATCTAGACAACAGTGTATCCCATTTGGGAAATCTGATGCTGTACAATCTGGAATCAGTGCTTCCTGCATCACAGTGACTTTGCTTTGCCAGCTCCGACGAGGCTTGAAGGGATCACAAGAAACTGCAGGTGCTAGAATCTTGACATAATACATAAATTGCTGAAAGACCTCAGCAGGGCCAGGCAGCATCTAGAGAAGGAATGGACAGGCAATGTTTCAGATCAGAACCTTTCTTCAGACCAGTCTGAGGAAACCCACTGCTCAGTACTTGCAGATAGATGCCCTTCAAGTTCAAGACTTGCTACAGATCTCACTAAAGACTCTCTCTGAATGCATCCCCTCACATTCCAGTATCCACCATTCCCCCTTCTAACCAGCAAACCAAATGCCTCCCACATCTGCACCTACTTTCTCCCCACAAACAAAATATCCAACCCTCAAGATGCCAAATGCTCTGCCATCACCTCTTTCCAGACACCAACCACTCCAATCATTGCCCCTGCCTCCCAAGGACAGCCTCTGCCACACACACAACCCACAGTCAAGACACATGATCTGCCATGGAAAAAGCAAAAGACCGACCTTTGAACATGTTAATCATTTAAGGTCTAATATGTTGCAGACAACAGTTATTAGAATATGCAGTGACCAGTTTTTACAGCTGGCCAGTCAGATGTTTAACATATCTTTTCATGCAACAAGAATTCCTTAGATGAAATGATTAAAGTGTTACTTTTCACATTGACGTGCTCTATACTTTTGTATACCAGGTTTGTATTTTTACATTAAAAAAATATTTGAAACAATTTCATAGTTTATTGTAAATAGATACTTAACATGATGGTAATCATTTTAGATTGAAGACTTTTACTTCAAAGTCTTATCTTCTGCTTACAGGGAGTTCAAGTATCTAACATCAATTGCACAAGCCCAGACCATCATGCAAACCAACCTCCCTTTCACTGACTCCATCTACACTTACCGCTGCCTCGGCAAAGCCACCAGCATAATGAAGGACAAGTCTCACCCCGGTCGTATTTGAAAACGCATACCTCCAGATTCAGGGACACATTCTTCCCAGCTGTTATCAGGCAACTGAACCATCCTATCACCAACTAGAGAACGGTCCTGACCTACCATCTACTTCATTGGAGACCCTCGGGCTATCTTTAAATTGACTTTACCTTACACTGAACATCATTTTCTTTATCCTGTAACTGTACACTGTGGATGGCTTGATTGTAATCATGTAGTCTTTTTGTTGACTAGATAGCTCACAAAAAATCGTCTCACTGTACCTCGGTACATGTGACAATAATAAACTAAACTAAAGCTCGGTGAGGTTTGATTACAGGTTAATCTGCTTCATATTAAAAATAAACCCTCCTTACCATTAACTAGCAAATCTTTTTCAGCATTAAGTAAGACAAGTCAATATATACAAAGGATAATAACTCCACAAATAATAGTGCATTCAGAAAGTATTCAGACCCACTCTCTTTTTCCACATTTTGTCACGTTGCAACCTTATTCTAAAATGGATTAAATTATTATTATTTTTTTTAAATCGATCTACACACAATACCCCATAATAACAAAGCGAAAACAGGTGTTTAGAAATGCTTGCAAAGTAATTAAAAATAAATCACTGAAATATCAAATTTACATAAGTATTCAGACCCTTTGCTATGACCCCCAAAATTGAGCTTAGGTTCATCCTGTTTCCATTGATTATACTTGTGATGTTTCTACAACTTGGAGTCCACCATTGGTAAATTAAATTGATTGGACATGATTTGGAAAGGCACACACCTGTCTATATAAGGTCCCACAGTTGACAGTGCATGCCAGAGCAAAGACCAATCCATGAAGACGAAGGAATTGTCCTTAGACCTCCACAATAGGATTGTTTCAAGACACAGATCTGGGGAAAGGTATAAAGCAATATATCTGCAGCATCGCAGGTCCCGAAGAGTACAGTGGCCTCCGTCATTCTGAAACGGGAGAACTTTGGAACCACCAGGACTCTTCATAGAGCTGACCGCCCAACCAAACTGAGCAATCGGGGGAGAAGGGCCTTGGCCAAGAACCCGATGGTCACTCTGACAGAGCTCCAGAGTTCCTCTATGGAGATGGGAGAACGCCTTTATGGTAGAGTGGCCAGATGGAAGCCACTCCTCAGTAAAAGGCACATGACAGCCCGCTTGGAGTTTGCCAAAAGGCACCTAAAGTACTCTCAGACCATGAGAAACAAGATTCTCTGGTCTGATGAAACCACGATTGAACTATTTTGCCAGATTGCCAAGCGTCACGTCTGGAGGAAAACAGGCACCGCTCATAATCTGGCCAATACCATACCTACAGTGATGCATGGTAGTGGCAGCCTCATGCTGTGGGTATTTTTTTCAGCGATCAAGAGACTAATCAGGATCGAGGGAAAGATGAACAGGGTAAACTACAGAGAGATCCTTGATGAAAACATGCTCCAGAGCATTCTGGACCTCAGACTGGGGTGAAGGTTCACCTTCCAATGGGACAACGACCCTAAGCACACAGCCAAGGCAATGCAGGAATGGCTTTGTGACAAGTCTGTGCATGCCCTTGAGCGGCCTAGCCAGAGCCCGGACTTGAACCCGATCAAACATCTCTGGAGGGACCTGAAAATAGCTGACGCTCCCCACCCAACCTGACAGAGCTTGAGAGGATCTGCAGAGAAGAATGGGAGAAATTACCCAAATACAGGTGAGCCAAGCTTGTAGCATCATACCCAAGAAAAAAAATACCCATACTAAAAAAATGAATTTAATCCATTTTAGAATAAGGCTGTAATATAACAAAATGTGGAAAAAGTGAAGGGGCCTGAATACTTTCTGAATGCACTGCGTAGTAGATTCAAACAAGATCTTCCGCGTGATGGTGTACTTTATTTTCTTAACTGGCTCCTGTTACAGGCCAATAAACAATAAATGAGTTTTTACAATCATCTAGTGGTTATTTTGTAACTGTTAAAATACAACTTTCAACATTCATCAAACACAAAATTAAACAAAATTGTTTTTTTTTGAGCTGTCAGTTCATTAAATTTTACTTGTGTTTATTTAATGTAGGCATTTATTCAGTCAGTACTGCCTGCAAAACCTGAATAACTAACAATTTGAATGCCAACAGGAATGCCAACAATGTTACAGAATTCACAGTATAAATATAACTCATTTAATATTGTTACTATTCAGGATACGTAACATGCTGCTATGATCACTTCGGACACGTTACAAGTATAACAGAATGCTCAGTCCCTATTTTGAGCCTCAGTATTATCTGTGGTGCGCTCCAATCCTGTAATGCCTAACCCTTGCTGCAAACAGGTTAGACCATAACATTTTGTGATCAACTCTATTCCAGAAAAGGCTGCAAATCATGCTTTGTATTCTTTCTGATGCTATGCAACAGAAAAAAAAGTTCACAATTAATCAGCTTGGTCTAATTATTTCTTGGAAATTGAGAATTATTTGCTATAAATATTGTGTGTCAGAGGAGGAGGATGCATGTCTTACAAGTCTGCTGCTGCATTTTGTCAATATTCACTCATCGTGTCAATCAGGCATGGATATAAGAGAAAGTATTGGGTATCTTACTAACTCACTACAGTGTCGGGGTGTGGAGGGGGGGGGCATGCCTGAGGATCTACATAATCAATCGAAGATAATAATTAATTCCAGCCAATGAAGGCAGAAACAATCACTCGTGCAGTTCTGCTACCAATGACCTTCTACAAATAAAAGTAAACAAAAGTTGTGGATGAATCCCAAATTAACCATTAAACCTCTTCCTCTTATTTACACAAAATAAACAAAACTTTGATAATCTGGCATCCTTGGGACATTAGTGCAAACTAGTAGACTTTCTGGATTATTGAATCCACTCATTTTAATACCCAAGTACATTAAAACTTTTTTTTTGCCTTTTATGCCATAGCATAATAAATTGTCCAGTAATTGAACACAGTGAAATAATACATATAATCATTATTTAAAAATGTTCTGGACAACAAGTTTATGAAAATCTGATGTGTTGAGAAAAAGAAATTGGATAAATAGAAGTGTAAAATGGAGTCATAAAGTAATTAAAATTAAAGCGGGATTGCCAAGATGCTTGCATGACCTAGCAAACTGGGACATCCCAACATACAAATAATTTTAATGATGCCATGACTATGATGCCAATATTAGGAAGTAATAGAAATGAAGGTGGTGCACCAGAAACCTCAAACACAAAGATGGGCAAAATGGCCAGCAAATATGGCAAACTTGACATTGTCACTGATGGGTGCAAAAATCACATTTGGGTTTGGAGACAGACTGGTGCAAGAGAGCAAATGAGTGAAGAAGCATTTTAAAAATAGATCACAAGTGGCAAAGGACTTGTAAAAGGATTTGCCACTTCGCATATAGCAAAAAGGATTTGAGTATAAGAGCAGGGAGGTTCTACTGCAGTTAGAAACATAGAAAAATAGGTGCAGGAGTAGGCCATTCGGCCCTTCGAGCCTGCACCGCCATTCAATGTGATCATGGCTGATCATCCAACTCAGTATCCCGTACCTGCCTTCTCTCCATACCCCCTGATCCCTTTAGCCACATCTAACGCCGTCTTAAATATAGCCAATGAACTGGCCTCAACTACCTTCTGTGGCAGAGAATTCCAGAGACTCACCACTCTCTGTATAAAGAATGTTTTCCTCATCTTGGTCCTAAAGGAATTCCCCCTTATCCTTAGACTGTGACCCAGTTGTACAGGGTCTTGGTGAGAACACACCTGGAGTATTGCGTACAGTTTTGGTCTCCTAATCTGAGGAAAGACATTCTTGCCATAGAGGGAGTACAGAAAAGGTTCACCAGACTGATTCCTGGGATGGCAGGACTTTTATATGAAGAAAGACTGGATAGACTCAGCTCATACTCGCTAGAATTTAGAAGATTGAGGGGGGATCTTATAGAAACGTACAAAATTCTTAAGGGGTTGGACAGGCTGGATGCAGGAAGATTGTTCCCGATGTTGGGGAAGTCCAGAATAAGGGGTCACAGTTTAAGGATAAGGGGGAAGTCTTTTAGGACCGAGATGAGAAAAACATTTTTCACACAGAGAGTGGTGAATCTGTGGAATTCTCTGCCACAGAAGGTAGTTGAGGCCAGTTAATTGGCTATATTTAAGAGGGAGTTAGATGTGGCCCTTGTGGCTAAAGGGAACACGGGGTATGGAGAGAAGCCAGGTACAGGATACTGAGATGGATGATCAGCCATGATCATATTGAATGGCGGTGCAGGTTTGTAGGGCCGAATGGCCTTTTCTATGTTTCTATGTAAAGGAAACTAAATAGAAAGCTATATTCCGCAAAGATTGTATTGACAAAAGGTCATGATGAATTGGCACAATTCAGTGGTAGTTCTCTGAACTATAGACAGAGGAAACACCCAAAAATGAAGACTGCAGATAATTAAAGATTGTGATACCTCAACTAGTATTAAAAAATGGTATGCATGAAATGTAATTCATACCTTAACAATTTTGAAGACGTTTAATAATAAAAACCCAAAAGATGACTTTCCATTGGTAAACAATTTTTTTTTCAATTTTGCATTAATACCAGAGGTATAACCATATAACCATATAACAATTACAGCACGGAAACAGGCCATCTCGGCCCTTCAAGTCTGTGCCGAACAACTTTTTTCCCTTGGTCCCACCTGCCTGCACTCATACCATAACCCTCCATACCCTTCTCATCCATATGCCTATCCAATTTATTTTTAAATGATACCAACGAACCTGCCGCCACCACTTCCACTGGAAGCTCATTCCACACCGCTACCACTCTCTGAGTAAAGAAGTTCCCCCTCATGTTACCCCTAAACCTCTGTCCCTTAATTCTAAAGTCATGTCCTCTTGTTTGAATCTTCCCTATTCTCAAAGGGAAAAGCTTGTCCACATTAACTCTGTCTATCCCTCTCATCATTTTAAAGACCTCTATCAAGTCACCCCTTAACCTTCTGCGCTCCAGAGAATAAAGACCTAACTTATTCAACCTATCTCTGTAACTTAGCTGTTGAAACCCAGGCAACATTCTAGTAAATCTCCTCTGTACCCTCTCTATTTTGTTGACATCCTTCCTATAATTGGGCGACCAAAATTGTACACCATACTCCAGATTTGGTCTCACCAACGTCTTGTACAATTTTAACATTACATCCCAGCTTCTATACTCAATGCTCTGATTTATAAAGGCTAGCATACCAAAAGCTTTCTTTACCACCCTATCTATATGAGATTCTACCTTCAAGGAACTATGCACGGTTATTCCCAGATCCCTCTGTTCAACTGTATTCTTCAATTCCCTACCGTTTACCATGTACGTCCTATTTTGATTTGTCCTGCCAAGGTGTAGCACCTCACATTTATCAGCATTAAACTCCATCTGCCATCTTTCAGCCCATTTTTCTAACTGGCCTAAATCACTCTGTAGACTTTGGAAATCCTCTTCATTATCCACAACACCCCCTATCTTGGTATCATCTGCATACTTACTAATCCAATTTACCACCCCTTCATCCAGATCATTGATGTACATGACAAACAACAAAGGACCCAACACAGATCCCTGAGGCACCCCACTAGTCACCTGCCTCCAACCCGACAAACAGCCATCCACCATTACCCTCTGGCTTCTCCCATTCAGCCACTGTTGAATCCATCTTGCCATTCCTGCATTTATACCCAACAGTTCAACCTTCTTAGCCAACCTTCCATGAGGAACCTTGTCAAAGGCCTTACTGAAGTCCATATAGACAACATCCACTGCTTTACCCTCGTCAATTTCCCTAGTAACCTCTTCAAAAAATTCAAGAAGATTAGTCAAACATGACCTTCCAGGCATAAATCCATGTTGACTGTTCCTAATTAGACCCTCTTTATCCAGATACTTATATATATTATCTCTAAGTATCTTTTCCATTAATTTGCCCACCACTGAAGTCAAACTAACCGGTCTATAATTGCTAGGTTTACTTTTAGAACCCTTTTTAAACAATGGAACAACATGCGCAGTACGCCAATCCTCGGGGACTATTCCAGTTTCTAATGACATTTGAAATATTTCTGTCATAGCCCCGGCTATTTCTACACTAACTTCCCTCAATGTCCTAGGGAATATCCTGTCAGGACCTGGAGACTTATCCACTTTTATATTTTTCAAAAGTGCCAGTACTTCTTTTACTTTGAAACTCATAGTATCCATAGCTACTCTACTAGTTTCCCTTACCTCACATAATTCAATATCCTTCTCCTTGGTGAATACCGAAGAAAAGAAATTGTTCAATATCTCCCCCATCTCTTTTGGCTCTGCAGATAGCTGTCCACTCGGTCTCTCCAATGGACCAATTTTATCCCTTGTTATCCTTTTGCTATTAACATAGCTGTAGAAACCCTTTGGATTTACTTTCACCTTACTTGCCAAAGCAACCTCATATCTTCTTTTAGCTTTTCTAATTTCTTTCTTTAGATTCTTTTTACATTCCTGATACTCCTCAAGCACATCATTTACTTCATGCTGCCTATAATTATTGTAGATCTCCCTCTTTTTCCGAACAAGATGTCCAATTTCCCTTGAAAACCAGGGCTCTTTCCAATTTTTACTGGTTCCTTTCAACCGAACAGGAACATAAAGATTTTGTACTATTAAAATTTCCCCTTTAAATGTCCTCCATTTCTCCTCTACATCTTTCCCATAAAACAAAATGTCCCAGTTCACTCCTTTTAAATCATCTCGCATCTCGTTAAAGTTAGCCTTTCTCCAATCAAAAATCTCAACCCTAGGCCCAGTTCTGTCCTTCTCCATAATTATATTGAAACTAATGGTATTGTGATCACTGGACCCGAAGTGCTCCCCTACGCATACCTCCACCACCTGTCCCGTCTCATTTCCAAACAGGAGGTCCAGCACTGCCCCTCCTCTAGTAGGCACCTCTATGTATTGCTGCAAAAAACTATCCTGCACACATTTTACAAACTCCAAACCATCCAGCCCATTTACAGAATGTGTTTCCCAGTCTATGTGTGGAAAGTTGAAATCTCCCACAATCACTACCTTGTGCTTACTACTAATATCTGCTATCTCTTTACATATTTGCTCTTCCAATTCTCGTTCCCCATTTGGCGGTCTATAATATACCCCTATAAGTGTTGCTACACCTTTCCCACTTCTAAGTTCCACCCAAATAGCCTCCCTAGATGAGCCCTCCAATCTATCCTGCCAAAGCACTGCTGTAATATCTTCCCTGACTAGCAATGCAACACCTCCACCTCTTGCCCCTCCAATTCTATCACACCTGAAGCAACGAAATCCTGGAATATTTAGTTTCCAATCACAGCCCTCCTGCAACCATGTTTCACTGATCGCCACAACATCATACTTCCAGGTGTCTATCCAGACTCTAAGCTCATCCACCTTTCTTACAATGCTCCTAGCATTAAAATATGCACATTTAAGAAACCCCCCATCTCTTATTCTCTGTTTATTTCCTTTTTTTTCTTTCTCCTCTTGTGTCCGAGTGCTTCCCTTTTCTGCTTCCTGCCTCCCATTCTGTCTACTAGCTTTTGCTATTTACATCCCTCGCCCCAACCATTCTAGTTTAAAGTCTCCCCAGTGGCCTTTGCAAATTTCCCCGCCAGGATATTGGTCCCCCTCGGGTTCAAGTGCAACCCATCCTTTCTGTACAGGTCCCACCTACCCCAAAAGAAGTCCCAATGATCCAGAAACTTGAATCCCTGCCCTCTGCACCAGTCTTTCAGCCAAGCATTTATCCTCCACCTTGCTTCATTTCTACTCTCACTGTCACGTGGCACAGGCAGTAATCCTGAGATTGTTACCTTTTTGGTCCTTTTCCTCAACTCTCCTCCCAAGTCCTTAAATCCTCCCTTCAGGACCTCTTCTCTTTTTTTACCTATGTCATTGGTACCTATATGTACCACGACCTCAGGCTCCTCTCCCTCTGATTTGAGGATATCTTGGACACGTTTAGACACGTCCAAGACCTTGGCACCAGGGAGGCAGACCACCATCCTGGTCTCCCGACTGCGTCCACAGAATCGCCTATCCGACCCCCTAACAATAGAGTCCCCAATTACTATTGCCCTCCTCTTTTATAAATAGTGCTCAGATGATATTTGTCATAGTTAAGGAGATGACATTTCTGTAAATACAGCAGCCTTTAATATTATTCAAGAAAAATCCAAAAAACAATCAAGTCAGAGGAGAGCACCTGCTGGAGGAATTCCAAGTCAGGCAGGATATGTGGAGGGAAATGGACAAACATTGTGATGGTGCCCTTCTTCAGACATTCTTCAGTGAGAGGACAATGGGATTCACATAGGTGGTGCTGCCCAGCCGCACTAGAACCACACAGTTAATGGCTTCCAACTGTTGCAAGGGATCCGCAATTAAAATGATCAATTACTCACAATACTAAAAGGCAACTACAGAACTACAAATGCCACAGAAACCAAGATACACAAATAGTTTCCTTGCAAGAAATCTCTAAATATAACAAACTAAACTGATCAGATATAAAGGTTATTTCCACAAAATGTCGCATGTATACAATATGGGTTGACATCACCATATCACTGCATTAATCCAGTTTTGTTGTTGAGTGCATGATCATGTCAAAATTGCTATGAATATCAATGTAGATTTTCAAAGTAGCATTCCCACGGCTCTGCCCAAATGTGTCTCAAACACTAACGGCACTGTGTGAACTTGTCATTTTTAACAACGGCAGCCCAAATAAAATTACCAAATTAGCATCCAATTGCATATAGCTTTGTGATAAAACTATCTGAGCCCAAACAATTTCTTCAAACTCCAGGATTCCAAAATCATTCTGAATCAGTTTGTCTCAACATTTCTGCTGTTTTCATAGACACAAGAGACTGTAGATGCTGGAATCCAGAGCAGAAATCTGCTGGAGGAGCACAGCATGTCAAACAGCATCTGTGTATGGAAAGAAACGGTAAACGCGAGGTGATCCGAATTCAACCATTCATTTTCACCCACAGGTGTTGCTTGATCTTTTGAGTTCCTTCAGCATTTTGTTTCTACTGTGCTTATTTTAAACCTGGTCTGTAATAATGTTCAAGAGATCCAATATCACCTGCTTCTTGATCTCAAAATGTCCTAGCACATTAATATACCTCGCACTGATTTCACTATCCTCCATGGTGAATACCGACACAATGTTCAGTGCACCTCTGACTCCAAGCATAAATTCCCCCCCTTTATCCTTGAATGGTCCTACCCTCTCCAAAACTATTCTTTTTGGTGCATGTATAAAAATCCTTGGGATTCTCTTTGAAACAACTTGCCAATGCCATTTTATGGTTCCTCATTTGCCTTCCTCAAAGGTCCTGGCTAATTTAATCTTCCGAAACCTTACATGTGCTTCCTTCTTTTTGACTAAATTTACAACCACCCTCATCATCCAAGGTTCCCTACCTTGCCATCCTTATTGGAACATACTGGAATTCTGATCAAATGCATGGGCATTTGTCATTATAGAATAGCAGTTACTCAGCCAAGCAAGGTGTTATAAAATGTTAACAATTCCCTTTAACTTCCCAGAACTGTATGCAGATCGTGGAAATGAAGTAAATACGGTAGGTTTGTATCCACTGAATGTTTTGTTTTAATTTCAAATACTTCCAGAAACATTATTGGAAACCTGTCCGATGAATAACTGACATCCTTGGCAAATCAATCCTGAAGATCTAGTGGTGAAATATCTATTTTGAGGTGTTCATCTCATGCTTGCAATCTCTTTTGGATTTGGTGGTTTTCTGACATTTGGAAATAATGTATTTTACAAAATTGTTATGCAGGTGATGAATAAACCTTAAATCATACTGTCAATATCTGTGGCATCAGCAGCTTGATAGTGCAAATTCCTGTGAATACGGCGTTAAAATTTATAGTTCCAATAGTTCCAATTTCATGGCGTGAGCATATGCAATTCATAAAACTTACCTGCAGCTCTAACATTAAAACAATGAATTGATGATTGTAAATGGGAACGATTTACTTGAGTAGCATTTGAGTAGTACTTTGTTGAGTAGCATTTTCATTATTCAGCTTTTTCAGGCAGATCTTGAGACAGGCTTCAACGTTGAAAAAATGCCCTTGCATATCATTAACACCTTCACTTATTGCCTAGTATCTGATGATATTGATCATTACATTTCATAGAAACCCTCTCTTTCCTTTTTGGTTGTCCAAAAACAGCAATGACCTGTTGATTGCCGATCCTCCAGGGCTTCCGATGCACCTAACACCCAAGCATGGCCCAAAGTTAACACATTGCTGGTATATCCAGTCTCTTGATTTATCCATTTTCATACTTTGACTTTACATTGGATTCTAGTTTCCCCCTCCCCCCTTCCTTTCATTTCCACATTTGCTAAATACACAGCTATTCTCAGTATAATTTTCCTGATTTCCAAGAGTGAATCAAAAGAAATTCATAGCTTGAATATTCCTGCGTCCATCGAGTATGCTAAATTGGTACTGCACAACCTGACACATCAATGGGCCATCACTTAAATATTGATGGGGGGGAAGCTTAGAAACAAAAAATGCATACAGGAGTAGGCCATTCAAAATGATCATGGCTGATCATCCAAAATCAGTACCCTGTTTCTGCTTTCTCCCCCCACATATCCCTTGATTTCTTTAGCCCTAAGAATTAAATCTAACGCACTCTTGAAAACATCCAGTGAATTGGCCTCCACAGATTTACAATTCTGTGGGTGAAAAGGTTTTTTCTTTCTCATCTCAGCCCTAAATGGCCTACCCCTTATTCTTAAACCATGACCCCTGGTTCTGGATTCTCCCAACTTGTGGAACATTTTTCCTGCATCTAGCCTATCCAATCATTTAAGAATTTTATACGTTTCTATAAGGTTGTCAGAGAACTGGAGTATGAAAGATTGGAGCTGGCAGGGAGATGGTATAGCAGGTACGTCAGTCACACAGTGCAGAAACAGTCTCTCCATCCCACCGTCTACACTTATCATAATGCTGACCAGTTACACTAATCATAAACTAATCATATTTCATTCAATATACATTCCTATAAATTGCTTAGAACTCCAACTTGCTTCCCCTTCCCAAATTCTACTAACATACAGGGGCAATTTATAATATCCAACTAACTTGCTAGTTTGCATATCTTTGAGATGCGGAGGATGCGAATGCATTCAATAGAAACCGAGAAAGAACATGCAAACTCAGCACGGACAGGATAGCGCAAATCCAGGATCTGCAAATTTGCATCTCAACTGGAAATGCCGATATGCTGAACTTAGGTGGGGAAACAGTGTGTAACCACTGCCAGACTGTGACCTGCTCAAGAAGCCCCATTTAAACTCTACTGCTGTAAATATCATCCTATTAAAATCTGGTTGTTCAGAGAATGACAAATGCAACTCAGAACCACGTCAACTAACTTCTCCAACGATCACTTGATGTGCATTACAGATCAGCAGCACAAATGATATTTGCCACTTCTAAGTTTTTAAAGTAGCGACACAAGGAACACTCTACCACTTTGTGTTTCACTCATGTTTTTAAGAACCGTTCAATTCAATACAGAACGGAATGTTATCACAATCCATTCGGGAAGAAAATAAAAAGGATTCTCATACACATGACGCCAAAAGAAAAAAGTATTACATGACTGAATTCCTCCGTCCAAACTGGGGAAAAGAGGGGGCATAAAAAGTAAAAATAGGTTGGTGAGCAACTTCGAATTTCATGGTGGGACTAAAGCATGTTTACTGATTGGAAACACGCCATTTGGACCATTAAATTTGCATATTGTTTTTCTCAATGAGCCTTCCATTCTAATGCTAATCTCCTCCTTGCCTTTGGCATTTCTCTTTCCAAGCAACCATCTGCAGTTGCACCCTGTTTATTTGCATCTCCCTTAAGGGTAATTACCATTTTAATGCAACCTTTCATAGAGTCTTTTCTCCGTATACTTACAATTGTGAAAAGTGTGTTTATTGCAATTGAACCTTGAATCCCAGGAAGCCACCCTTCAATCTCATTGGCAGTCAGGCTGCAACAATTATTTGCTGCAATTGTTCTTTGAGATTTTATTTTGTATTCACACTTTTATAATTCTATATTACTGTATTCACCCTTCCTATCTGGGCATTGAAGGAAATTAACATGAAATAGCCTGGTCTTCATTTTTTTTTCAAGATTTGGAAAATGCCTGTTGGACTACAATTTGCAAGATTCTCCTTTGTGGTTGCAATGAAGCACATTTCACTATAATTCCCTTTTAAAAGAACACACTGACGGCGTTTCAACAACTGACATTACTTTTAATTCAAAAATAAGTTCTAACAGCCGTGGCATTTCAGGGATGTCCTACGTTTTTGACCTTGTGGTTAGTAGATCAACTTGCAGGAACAAGCTGGCTTTCAAATATAATCACCAGGCATGGAACATCCTAAACTTTGAGTTACATAGATACAAAGGCAATAGGTGCAGGAGTAGGCTATTCAGCCCTTCGAGCCAGCACCGCTATTTCAATGTGATCAAGGCTGATCATCCACAATCAGTACGCCGTTCCTGCCTTCTCCCCATACCCCTCGATTCCACTAGCCCTAAGAGCTCTACCTAACTCTCTTTTCAGTATATCCAGTGAATTGGCCTCCACTGCCTTCTGGAGGCAGAGAATTCCACAAATTCACAACTCTGTGTCAAAAGGTTTTTTCCTTATCTCCGTTCTAAAGGGCCTACCCCTTATTCTTAAACTGTGGCCCCTGGTTCTGGACTCCCCCAACGTCAGGAACATGTTCATATCAAAGTTGATTCTTTCATAAGAACTAAATTACACCAGTTGTAACATTCCCCATTTTATTCCTGTCTCAACCTATTTAATGCTGAGCACTGTGTCTGGATGGCTTTGGAAGGCAACCATTCCTGGGATGGCATGGCTGCCCTCTCAATCTCGTCTCCTCCAGAATTTGATACCTGCAACACAATTTAACCTTATTTTACTAACATCCCCCTGTATTTACTGGTTGATATTGTCCACATCCCCAACTATTTATTTGTAATCTATCAAGCCTGATGGTATCTCCACACCATTCCTCCCTCCACCTCCTCAAATTTCATTCTGCTCATATGGATACGGCACAGTGGCGCAGCGGTAGAGTTACTGCCTTACAACGTTTGCAGCGCCGGAGACCCCAGTTCGTTCCCGAACAATGGGTACTCTCTGTAGAGTTTGTACGTTCTCCCCATGACCTGCATGGGTTCTCTCAGAGATCTCTGGTTTCCTCCGACACACCAAAGACGTACAGATTTGTAGGTTAATTGGCTTGGTATAATTGGCCAGTGTGTGTACGATAGTGTTAATGTGTGGGGATCACTGTTCGTTGCGGGTCGAAGGGCCCGTTTCCGCGCAGTATCTCTAGCTTTTATTTCCATCCAATTGAGGGTTCTGATGGGCTGCAGACCAATGAGATATGTTGTAGTGACATTTTCAGTAAGGAATGTGCCAAGGAAGGCCTTAAAATCAGTGCAGGTAGACCTGAAAACTTGTGCAAGGGGCAACTCATTCACCATGCAGTTAAACAGATCTAAATTAAGCAGGCAGTCATCTAAAATTGATTCATGTGCCAATTTATCCTCTCAAGGTGGCGAATGTCTAGAAGTCTCTATCCTGAGGGTTGTGTAGGCTAGAACTTAAGATATTTGATGAGGAGTTGTATAATTTTGAAAGCTTCGGTAATTGAAAACAATTCCTCTTCGGTGCAGAAGAGGAATTGTGGCCTGGGGAAGATCAGTCACATTGAACTGCAGAACCGGCATGGAGGTTCAGGTGATCTATTTCTGCTCCTTTGTTCTTGTTACGGAGAATGCCATCTCAACGGCACTCCACTCTGCCCTCTCCCACCTCGATAACAGAGACACCTACATGAGAATGCTGTTCATTGACTTTAGCTCAGCATTTAACACCATTATCCCCTCAAAATTGATCACCAAACTCAGCGACCTGGGCATCAACCCCTCCCTCCGCAACTGGATACTGGACTTCCTGACTAACAGACCACAGTCTGTTAGGTTGGACAACCACACCTCTTCAACCCTCACCCTGAACACCAGCGTTCCACAGGGCTGTGTACTGAGCCCCCTCCTCACCTACGGTTGGAAGCCGGTGACCAGTGGGGTGCTTCAGGAATCTGTGTTGGGTCCACTGTTGTTTGTCATGTACATCAATGATCTAGATGATGGGGTGGAAAATTGGATAAATAAGTATGCAGATGATACTAAGATAGGGGGTGCTGTGGATAATGAAGTAGATTTTCAAAGTCTACAGAGAGATTTGGGACATTTGGAAGAGTGGGCTGAAAGATGGCAGATGGAGTTTAATGCTGATAAGTGTGAGGTGCTACATCTTGGCAGGACAAATCAAAATAGGACGTACATGGTAAATGGTAGGGAATTGAGGAATGCTGTGGAACAGAGGGATCTAGGAATAACTGTGCATAGTTCCCTGAAGGTGGAATCGCATGTAGATTGGGTGGTAAAGAAAGCTTTTGGTGTGCTGGCCTTTATAAATCAAAGCATTGAATATAGGAGTAGGGAAGTAATGTTAAAATTGTACAAGGCTTTGGTAAGACCAATTCTGGAGTATGGTGTACAATTTTGGTCGCCTAATTATAGGAAGGATGTCAACAAAATAGAGAGAGTACAGAGGAGATTTACTAGAATGTTGCCTGGGTTCCAGCAACTAAGTTACAAAGGAAGGTTGAACAAGTTAGGTCTTTATTCTTTGGAGCGCAGAAGGTTAAGGGGGGACTTGATTGAGGTCTTTAAAATGATGAAAGGGATAGACAGAGTTGACGTGGATAAGCTTTTCCCATTGAGGGTAGGAAAGATTCAAACAAGGGGGCATGACATGAGAATTAAGGGACAGAACTTTAGGGGTAACATGAGGGGGAACTTCTTTACTCAGAGAGTGGTGGCTGTGTGGAATGAGCTTCCAGCAGAAGTGGTGGAGGCAGGGTCGATTTTAACATTTAAAAGTAAAGTGGATAGGTATATGGACGGGAAGGGAATGGAGGGGTATGGTCTGAGTGCAGGTAGATGGGACTAGGGGAAAATAAATGGTCGGCACGGACTGCAAGGGCCGAGAAGGCCTGTTTATGTGCTGTAATTGTTATATGGTTATATGACTGCACACCTGAACATGGTTCTAACACCATCATCAAGTATGCAGATGATACAACAACAACGATGAGTCGGCCTATAGGGCGGAGGTTCAGCTCCTAGCAGCATGGTGTGCCGACAACAACCTGGCCCTTAACTCCAAGAAGACCAAGGAGCTCATTATGGACTATAGAAGGTCTAGGGGCTGCACGCACACCCCCATCCATATTAATGGGACGGAGGTGGAACGTGTTTCCAGCTTCAGGTTTCTGGGACCTCTCTTGGACCCACAATACCTCTACACTGGTCAAGAAGGCTCACCAGCGTCTTTTCTTCCTGAGGAGACTAAAGAAGGTCCATCTATCTCCTCAGATTCTGGTGAACGTCTACCGCTGCACCATCGATAGAGCATCCTTACCAACTATATCACAGTATGGTATGGCAACTGCTCTGTCTCTGACCAGAAAGCACTGCAGAGGGTGGTGAAAACTGCCCAACGCATCACCGGTTCCACACTCCCCTCCTTCAAGTCTGTCCATAGCATGCGATGTCTGCAAAGGGCGCGCAGCATCGTCAAGGACTGGTCTCACCCCAGCCACAGACTGTTTACCCTCCTCCCATCCGGGAGGCGCTACAGGTCCCTCCGTTGCCGGACCAGCAGGTTCAGGAACAGCTTCTTCCCTGCGGCTGTTACAATACTTAACTCTGCACCTCGGTGATTACCAGTCACCCCCCCCGGACACTCCTTCCCCCAGTATAATTGCACTACTGATACTGTTTGTACATATATTTTTTTTTTAACGTTCATTATTCTAAGTTCGCTCTTCTGGGGAGATGCTAACTGCATTTTGTTGTCTCTGTACTGTACACTGCACAATGACAATTAAAGATTTAATTGAATTGAACTTACGTCACCAGGGCTCAAAATTAATGGTTGCCCGGGTGCCAATGGCAACCTACAGTCCCGCCGGGCAACCTGAAAGCCATGCCATTTTGCCCGGCATGGCAAGCACGCGGGACACCTCTCCTTTAATCCCGAGCGGGCCCCCTCTCTGTCTCCGCCCACCATGTGTGTCCGGGTCTCGGCTCCGCCGGCCGCCATACACATGCCACGGCCTGCACATCCTCCCCCTGCACATGTGCACAACCGCAGCCAGCACATCATCGGCTGTGGTTGTGCGCATGTGCGGCCCTGCACATGCGCACTGCCACGGCAACTTTCTCCCTCCCTTTGTATTGTGGGAGATCTTGCCGCCATTGCTGTCCGGTCGCCGCCTCCCCGCGACTGCTGAAAACCAACGCAGAATTACTCCCTGGAGCTGGAGTAACTCTTGCTTCTTGGTCCTCCAAAAATATTCCAAATGGAATTTAAACTGTAATAGACCCACCACAAACAAACTCCAAACTCTGAAAAATAACAGCCTATTGCATTTATCTGTTTATTTATTGTGTATATATATGGTCTATGGTATATAGACACACTGAGAGAACTGAGAGAATATAGAGAACTTTTATCTCCTGTTCTGTATTATGTTTACATATTCTGTTGTGCTGCATCAAGCAAGAATTTCTTTGTCCTATCTGGGACACATGACAATAAAACTCTCTTGACTTGGCCTTAAGCAAAAAAGGGTTCTTGGGGAAAAACCTCAAATTTAGTTGCGTCTGGTTGGGTACCTTTGGTAGGGTGCAGACTATTCCATGCTTTAATTGCGCGGGGGTGCCAGCATCTCTGGATAGAAGAAATTAGGTGACGTTTTGGGTGGAGACCCTTCTTTAGATTTCCTCTGGTTTTAGTGTTTTTAGTTTAATTTAAAGATACAGCATGGAAACAGGCCCTTCGGCCCACGCCAAACAACGATCACCCATACACTAGTTCTATCCCACACATTAGCGACGCAAGTTAAGAGACAAGAGTGTTTTATTCTCTCAAGTTCCAGTTAGAACAATGAATTCCTTACTTGCAGCAGCATAACAGAATATGTAAACATAGTACTCTGTAAACAATGTTATAAATGAGAAAACTACTACTCTATACAGACAGCACCCATATTCAGGATCAATTCCAGGTCTCTGGCAATTTCAGGCTGCAACTTTATGGCCAATTTACTGCCCCATAGTCTTGAATTGAATTAAAACATACAGCAGCTGTAAAGGGGGACATAGCGTCACTTAGAGATTTAAGACTGAAAATGGATAACTTCTTTTTTTTTAGTAACCAAAGTTACCATCGTATAATTTTTTGTGTGTTGGAAAATAATAGTGGCACAGCTAGTGAACTTGCTGCCTCACACGCCAGAGATCTGTGTTCGATCCTGTTCTCGGGCACTGTCAGTGCTGAATTTGCACATTCTCCCTGCAAGCATGTGGGTTTCCTCCCACATCCCAAAGACGCATTGGCTTTATAAGTTAACTTGTGCCTCTATAAAATTGCCCCTAATGTGTAGGGAGTGGGTGGGGAAAGTAGGATAACAGAACTGGTGTGAATGGGTAGACAAAAATGCTGGAGAAACTCAGCAAGTGAGGCAGCATCTATGGAGCGAAGGAAATAGGCGACGTTTCGGGTCGACACCCTTCTTCAGACTGATGCGAGGGTGCGGGGAGGGGGGGCAGGAAGAAGAAAGGAAGAGGCGGAGACAGTGGGTTGAGGAAGACCTGGGAAGCGGAGGAGAAAGCAGCGACTACCTGAAATTGGAGGTCAAAGTTCATAACGCTGGGGTGTAAACTGCCCAAGCGAAATACAAGGTCCTGCTCCTCCAATTTACGGTGGTCTCATTCGGGCCATGGAGGAGGCCCAGGACAGAAAGGTTGGATTCAGAATTGGGGGGGGGGGGGGAACCTCTGCCGCATCTGGAAAGACTGCTTGGGTCCTTGAATGGAGTCAAGGGGGGAGGTAAAGCGACAAGTGTAGCATTTTCTGCAGTTGCAGGGGAAAGTGCCAGGAGAGGGGGTGGAATGGGTGGGAAGGGACAAATTGACCAAGGAATTACGGAGGGAGCGGTCCCTACAGAAAGCCGACGGGGAGGAGATGGGAAGATGTGACCAGTGGTAAGATCCCGTTGGTAGACAAAGCTTGAGAAAATCAGCGGGTGAGGCAGCATCTATAGAGCGAAGGAATAGGCGAAGTTTCGGGTCGAGACCCTTCTTCAGACTGATGTCGGGGGGGCGGGAAAAAGAAAGGAAGAGGCGGAGACAGTAGGCTGTGGGAGAGCTGGGAATGGGAGGGGAAGGTGGGAGAAAGCAGGGACTACCTGAAATTGGAGAAGCCAATGTTCATACTGCTGGGGTGTAAACTACCCAAGCAAAATATGAGGTGCTGTTCCTCCAATTTGCTGAAGGTCGCACTCTGGCCATGGAGGAGGCCCAGGACAGAAAGGTCGGATTCGGAATGGGAGGGGGAGTTGAAGTGCTGAGCAACCGGGAGATCAGGTTGGTTATTGCAAACTGAGTGGAGATGTTGCGCGAAGCTATCGCCAAGCCTGAGCTTGGTCTCACCGAGGTATATCATGCGCTAAATAATCAAACCAGATTTTTGTTTGGAAGTGGAAAAGAGATAATAGAAATTGCATTCATTGCAACATTTAAAAAGAGATGAGATACTGTATTATAATGTTGATGCATGTCATTGTGGTATATATCATATCTTGATTGGTGAATGTTTAGTTTGCGACTTTATTTGAAGCAGAATTAATATGTCAATGCTTCATTGACCACAATTCCGACTGGTAACTACGCACTTCGCCCGAGCACATTATCGCACGTGTCATGGAAGCCATCTTAAATGACCACCTAAACTGTCATTTGGTAACCTAAAAAGCTCTGGAGGTTGCCCGACTGGCAACAGGGAAAAAAAAGTTAAGTGAGAGCCCTGCGTCACCCTAATTCACTCCGAATGCTGTATTTGCAACCTTTTAAACCTTCATCGGAATCCCATAAACCAGAAATTGGATCAATTTTCACCCACTTCAAGTGTCCATAATGTACACAAACCCAGTTGATAGGGCTAGCAAATATTTCTGGGCGAAAATATACCATTTGCAAATTTCCACCTGGATCTTCTGTGCACTGTTAATGTTAGCATGCCAAGTGTTCTTCCAAATCAGATACACATCCAATGAAGGCACAACCTTACCAAAAGTGTATCCATAATTTTAATGGAATAGTCTCAGCTGATCCTGAAAAGCCATGAACTAGAGGCATACCATACTTTGTAGCTACTTCTTGGGATTATGTAAAGAACTACGCGGCTGGTATTGGAAGAGCTGACCAGATGGCTTCAGAACTCTTTGCAGGCCAGAGGGAGTGTTTAAACTAATAGGGAATGCCTCCTCCAGCAGAGAGCCACTGAAATGCTATTGCACTGGGTACCTCAGTGGCACTTAAGGGCCTGTCCCACACGCGTCCTTGGCTCGCAAATTACACAACCTCGTGGTTGCTTGAAGCATATGGGCACCGTATGGCCGCGCGGGGCCGGTCCCACTTAGAAACGCAGAGGGGTATGGAGTTGTGCGGGGCCAGTCCCGACATCACGCGGAGCTCCAAAATTCTTGCAGTGAACAAAATCTTTGCGCCCCAACGGCCTGTCGCGGAACTGACGGCCAAAGTGGGACAGGCCCAAGACCCTAGCGCGACGCAACGTCTCACTTTCAACAGCAGCAGAAGCAGGCAAATAATCGCCGAACTCGGCCTGGGGCTCATGGCTGTTGCAGTCCGGATCCGCCCCCACTTCTACTCCCACAGCGGGGCCAAGAAAACTGAAGATTGACACAAAATCCAGGAGTAACTCAGCATATCTGGAGAGAAGCAATGGGTGACATTTCGGGTCAAGACCCTTCTTTTCAGACTGCCGACACGAAACGCCACCCATTGCTTCTCTCCAGAGATGCTGCCGGTCCCGCTGAGTTACTCCAGCTTTGTGTCCATCTTCAAATTACGTCACGCACTCCAGACGGCTGTGCGTATGCATGTAATCGCGCCCGACCTTCACACGACCGTCTAGGTTCAACGCGACCACGTGGTCGCGTAATTTGCGTGCCAAGGACACGCAAGTGGGACAGATCCTTAGTCTTTCGAGACACCAGAACCCATCAACACTTCCCTAATGAACATATGCTTGGAAGCTCAGGCTTTCAAAATGAATTATTGTTGGGTTGTGAAGAATCCGGCAGGAAGACATGCTCCATAATCTAATCTTGACCCCAATTCAGCACAGAAATAACCAGATAGGGCCACCTCATTGACACTTAATCCCTCACTGATTTTAAGGCATTCCTTGGCCCGTACCTTACAGAAAATGTCTCAACAGTTCTGTGGTCGACACACCACAAGAACCCTCAAGTGGAAAGACATAAAACCTACTTGTGTACCACTTGATTGAGTGACTAGACTAACTAGACAACAGTACTTACCTGCTCCTGAATTTTTTTTTTATGCTGGAGCTCTAAGGCACACAGGTGCTTCTTCCCGACATGGATCTCATTGACCAAGATCTGCATGTCTCCGAGTTAATGTTGGATCTGCCTCCTTTGCATTCATTGTGTGACTATGCAAGCATGCCTTTTAAGGATTGCGGTCCTTCTGACTGGTGGAAAACAAAGAGTTTGAAGTCGCATTAAGTTGAATACAGATCCACTGGGAACTGTACAAGTCAAATAATAATAATATAACTTCCTGTGTACAAGTTACTCAGCACTATTTAAATGTTTTTATTCGATTTTTTATTTCTAAGGGATTCACACAAGCTCTAAAGTCACACAAGCACTAGTCACATCAGTTTAGTACCAATATTGTTTTTTTAATCTTTTTTTTTTCCTGATGTATTTCATCATTTTTGCCACATCAAAACCTACTTTTCTTACCAAGTCTCTCGTCACTTTGCCTGTTCTTTTAATTTTTACACTTACTCGCTCCTTTAAAATTATAGTCTTTGACACTAAAATTCCTGCATTAGTGCGCGTGGTTTGCCATCTGTTCAGAGATGGCATATCATAAGAAAACCTCCTCTGTAGAACTGGTTGTTTGCACATCACTCCAAGGTTTAAAACCATCCACACGATAGATCTGCACTGCAACTATGCTGATGGAGTCTGGGAGAGGGAGGAATAAGGTGAAACTTCAGAAAGTACTTCAACATGCTTCTGCACCTGTGGCAGACAAATGCCAAAGTCAACATTGAGACCAATCATTTGAAAGTCTCATGGTGAACTGCATGACAGCTTGTATTTTTTCAAAAGGAAAGACTTAACTGAAGTTTGTGAAATATGAACTGCACTAATGATATGATGCAGTGCATATGCAGTCCTTCCAAAGGACAGCAATTTACTTATTTTCAGAAACTATGTCGTCATAATAATTCAGTTATTTTTCTTGCTTACGTTCAATGCTTGTAAGGAATTTCTTTATATTTATTCCCATTTTTCTGCATTTATTGTTAACATTGTTTTTTATTTAAGACGAGGATAGGCACTTATATTTTTCTGGTAGTTTAGGTCATAGTAGTTCGGTTTAGGTTCAGCAGTCTTCACATATTTTATTGGTCTAAATAGCCCTGATAGCTCAAGCTCCACCTCTGAACATCTGGCAGTGGTGTCAGATTACAGAACGCTAGGGAAAATAGCAGCGAGGTCACAAACAAGCAAATAGAGTTATTGCAGATCTGCCTACTCACTCCGCATAAGCACGGCAAAACACTAAGTTAAAGACTAGTCAACAGTTTCAAGGCTTCCCCTCCAAAAGAGAGCAAACCTAGTAAAAATCCAGTAGTATCGTGCCTGCAGCAAAATTCTGGCGTCCACTGAACTCAATTCTTGCTAACTGGCAGATTTAAGCCAGCAAAATGACCAGAAATGACTCAAATCCCGTTCGCCGTTACACAAAGTTACTGTGAATCAAGTAAAATGACAACTCAAAAGATTTATTTGCTCTTATCATAAATTATCAAATTTAAAAGAACCACAAATTCAATATGCTCAATTTCCACAGGCTCATGCTCATGAGTATGGACTACCAAATCCCCCCAGAGTTCCACTCGGTGCAGTTGTTAGAACGCCTTCCCTAGCATGATGTAACATGACCAAAATTAAACCAGGAGAAGCAGGCAGGGCACGTGCCACAGACAGCAAGGGAAAGCAGTTTTTCCTCACTCTGTAGCGCTCGATGAGGAATGAGCGCAAGTTGAGTCTTCTGCTATTTCTATGTATTTAATTAGAATAAAACACCCAAGGGCAGAAACTATGCTGAAGTGTCTTTCAGAAATGTCGTCCACAGTCAGAAATTAAAATGCTGCATTTTAATTAAATTAACTAATTGCAAAAGATGTTTTCTACTCCAATGCATTATAATCGAGTCCCTCTCAATGGGTGTAAATAATCATCTTTTACCAAGGTTTCAAAGGTCAACAATGCAATAAATGCCATTTCATGAGGAACGAGAAGCTTACTCACTCACAAATCTTATTCACCCAGCTGTCACACCATCAATGGATTCTGCCTCAATCTATGGAATGGCTTATAGATACTATCTCTGAAGCAGATATGTTTTATAAAATTGCCACTGATATTTCCAAAGTGTCTCATAAACTACAAACGATGAAATTTGTTATGATTTACATTTTAGAGCAAAAGGGCTTTTGTATCGCATCTTTTATAAACTTGGAACATGCTAAGTCACTGCACAGCTAACATGGTCACCATCATAATTACCGAATTGTGAAAGGCCTGGACAGAGTGAATGTGGACAGGAAGTTTCCACTAGTGGGAGAGTCTGGGACCAGAGGCCATAGACCGTTTGAAAGGAGATGAGAAGGAATTTCTTTAGTCAGAGGGTGGTGAATTTGTGAAATACACTGCCGCAGATGGCTGTGGAGGCAAAGTCAATGGATATTTTGGAGGAAATTGACAGATTTTTGATTAGCAAGGGAGTCAGAGGTTATGGGGTGAAAGCAGGAGAATGGGGCTGAGAGGGAAAGATAAAACAGCCATGATTGAATGGTGGAGCCTTGATGGTCCGAATGGCCTCATTCTGCTCCCAGAACTTTATTAAATTCATTTTATGCAAAAAGTAAACATTTTTCAACCTGGACCAGTCAATCAATGGATTTTATCTAGGAAAGAATGGGAATTGTCACAATTCATTACCATGTTCTGGCTGCGAGTCAGAAAATGAAAGAGATTCTTTCCTGGTCTTTTATCACCTGCAGGCAAGATCATCAGAAATCAGGGCGAGGTTTCATTGCAACAAATTTCCACACATAATCCACTGAAAGATTAAAGTAGCCTCCCATCACATGCCACCAAAACACAAGCATGAATAAGGGCCGCATTAGCAACGCACTGGAGAAGAAATTTACAATGTTATACACCACCAACAGATTGATACCGAAAGCTAACTTTATATGCTGGTTAGACATACTGAAATATTTCCATTTCCCCACCATATCAAAAATGAAAATTCACAAACACTGACAAAATGTCTCTGTTCACGATTACACTCCTTTATATGCTCAAAATGGCGTACAGGCAAGCTTACAGGATTTGCTCAAGGCCGTGAACCAATATGATAAATATTCCAGACTTGAGCTAGAAATTAAATGCTATTCAATGTAACTTACTCAGAGTTTAGTGTTACAACTATAATAGCCATTTACTTTTAAGCTATTATGGCATTGTACTTATGGCAAGTACACTGCGCCCTCCCAGATACACCTTGTAACCACTTATTAAGCAACTGTCTTTTAATTAGGATAGTAAAACTATATTACAAAAGTCATGAGTATATTTATAAGCTTAGGGGCGACAACTGCACAACAGTTAGACTAAACATCACAATGGAAAACCATAAAAAAGTTGTGCACAAACCTTGCTTGAAGCATTTCAAATAAACAAAATATTTCCTGAAGCTTCGAAATTCAAGGCTTTCAATTAATTACTTTCGAAATTCAGCAGTGAAAGAGACCGATTGTAGTTTTAAATACAAAGTTTATTTGAATAATTTATTTCACACTAAGGACAATCTATAAATGGACATGAAAACTTTTCAAAAGTGTATTGGAATCTATTTGCATAGGCATGCTGCTGACTATTCTGAAAAATAAAATCGGCAATAACCTTACCATTCCTCACTACCACGTTTCTTGATACGTGTTAACAAGTTATCTCTCATAAATGGATGAGAAACAATTCCAGTTTTCACTGCAAAAATCAACTGAAGCACAACAGCATTCCCTGTACTGAATTCTGCAATTTCTCTGTCATCAGACTGTGCCTCGCCAACTAGCAGGATCCCAGGAGTGATGCAGAGATGTCAGAGTGAGGACAAACAAAGCGCACATTCTTGACACTGGTCTTTGTTGTGGAGACTTTAGTACATTCTACATTTGAAATAATTTTGAGGCTCCTGATACAAAAAAAAAAGTTAACCTTTGACCCACAATATCAATCTGCAATTGAGTTTTGCAGTTTAAAGTTTACAAGAGCAGGATTTAGAAGCTAAGTTTAGAAAAAAAAACCAAAAACAAATTGAGCATAATTCACATAAGCCAGGATCACATGAATGCCAAAACTGAAGGTAAGTTTATTGAAAAATTTAAAATATATCAGTTCAGATTCCCAAGACCCAGAAACAACTTTAAACACAAATAAGTACAGGAAGATGCAGATTAAAATTAGTGTTAAAGGGTCAGTCACACTCAAATTCTGTTCGGATTTCCCCATATGTTCATAAATGTTATTTTAACTTGCCGTTCTTGAAATTCACACAAACCATGTATTCACATGTATCACTTGAACGTCCTCCAAAATAATCTACTGCATCCAGTGTTCCAGATGTGGCCTCCTGTACATCGGTGAGACCAACATAGACTTGATTACCATTTTGCCAAACGCTTGTGCTCGATCCACCAAGGCCTACGGGTTCTCCCGGTTGGTAAACGTTTTAATCCCTCTACCCAGTTCCAGATTGACCATTTTGTCCCAGACCTGCTCCATTGCCAGAGCGAGGCCACATGCAAACTGGAGGAACAGCACTTCGTATTCCACTTGGGCAGCTTACAATCCAGTAGCATAGACATAGAATTCTCCAATTTTAGGCAACTACAAACCACCAACCCCCACACCCGCCCCACTTAATGTGCTCCACCTGGAACTGCACCCATTGCTCCTCTCCCCCCTCCCCTTCCACCTCCATCCCTTCTCAAGTTTCACAATTCATGACTCCAATCATTTTGCCTCACACCTGTTTTTTCATCTCTGGCTTTTGTCCAACCATCTGTCTATCAAAACCCGCTCTCAGCTGTACCCACCTGCAGGCTTTGTCCTGCCCCTCCTCTCATCCTGCGTTCTCTACCCCCCCCCCCCCCCCCCCCCACCACACAATCAGTCTGAAGGGTCCTGCCCTGAAACGTCACTCATCCATGTTCTCCAGAAATGATTACAGCATGGTTTTAAAATAAAAACTAGTATCTGCAGTTCCTAGTTTCTGTATTGTAAAAGTTGTTATCTCGCACTTGATAAAGGCTGGTTTAACAAATATGCTGGTTAAACCAACATTTACCCTGGCGTTCCCCCCATGCCAATGTAGGCACTGCCCCAATGTTGTTGAGAATGCTTACTTGATATTAGTACAGGTGCTCCCATGATGCTCTACCAATATCAGCCCCAGGAGCACCAAATATCAACAAGGGTGCCCCCTCGACGTCACCCTCTTCATGAGTACAGGGATTGTCCAGATGCTGGCTCGGGCACTCCCTCTGCATTACATGGAACGAGACCATGCTGGTCAGTAAAGTGTCAGATAGCCAAGATTCCACGCTAATTTTAAACAAGCTGCAAATTATCCATCGGGTGAGGCAGCATCTATGGAGCGAAGGAAATAGGCAACGTTTCGGGTCGAAACCCTTCTTCAGACTGATGTGAGGGTGGGGGAAGAAGAAACGAAGAGGTGGAGCAAGTGGGCTGAGGGAGAGCTGAGAAGTGGAGGAGAAAGTAGGGACTACCTGAAATTAGAGAAGTCAGTGTTCATACCACCGGGGTGCAAACTGCCCAAGCAAAATATGAGGTGCTGCTCCTCCAATTTACGGTGGGCCTCACTCTGGCCATGACGGAGGCCCAGGATTTGGAATGGGAGGGGGAGTTGAAGCGCTGAGCCACCGGGTACCCCAGCAATAAGAACATTGACTTCTATTTCGCTTGGGCAGTTTGCACCCCAGCGGTATGAACATTGACTTCTCTAATTTCAGGCGGTCCCTACTTTCTCCTCCCCTTCTCAGCTCTCCCTCAGCCCACTGGCTCCACCTCATTCCCCCCCCCCCCCCCCACCCCACCCTCACTTCAGTCTGAAGAAGGGTTTCGACCCGAAACGTTGCCTATTTCCTTCGCTCCACAGGTGCTGCCTCACCCGCTGAGTTTCTCCAGCAGTTTTGTCTACCTTCGATTTTCCAGCATCTGCAGTTCCTTCTTAAACATGCAAATGATCTATCTTTTGGCAGAGTCATCAACCCTTTTAAATTCACTCAGAACATGTTAGCACTGAAATAATTACAGTTTCATTTAGGAACATACTTTAACACAGATTACTTGAGCAACTGAAGTATTTTTAACCTGACAACATTCCTCCAATTTAACCAAACCCTCGAATCAGTCCGTGAATTTCTTAGATCCTGAAATGAACCTACCCGTGAATGCGTTAAACCAGTTTATAATGGCGAGCTTGAAAGGCATACTTTAATTCTCAAGTAGCAGAGTGACGTAGTCAAATTCTACCAAAAATTGTGATAATTTGCTTCTGCACTGTTCAAATTGAAAGTTCATCACATCATAGTTGGGTTGTGACCTGCCATTCTTAAAACAACCACAAAGTGAATTGAATGTTTCATTTGACAGCAAGAGCACCATGAGGCACCACAATCCAAAACCGAATGGACATAAAATATTTGGCCACATTCAGCTGTTGTGCTTCCTCAAATCACACTATTTCACCAGCTATGAATGACTGAGGTCATGGAAGGCCCTGCAAAAATGCCGGGTATCTTTTCCTCCATGCTTATTCTAGCAGACCACTACATTTCCAATATACTTTTCTAGGTTTCCAGCGTCTGCAGATTTTTCACTTTATTTCATTAAATAAAAAATATTTCACTGCATATTTTAATCAATAAATGGTGTCTGTGTGAACTACTAGCGATGAAGAGTTTTTTTTATAAAAAAGGATGGTCAGGCAACCAAAATTGGCTAATATTATGCGCAAATTCCGTTTGTTACCGAACACTAACCACTTAAAAAGATGGAAAAATATTTAACATTTCCTTCATCTCATTTTGAATGCAGAATCAAACATTTATGCCTGGATGCACCTTTTCATTCTTTACTTCTCCCATTAGCAGCCTCTTTACCCTCCACCTCCGGTTACTGTTCATTCCCCCAATCACTGCAACTAGTTGTTTGCCCTGTCCCCCCCCATGTTCTAGGAAATCTACCATCCAATGTATAATAAACATTTTCCAACCATTATCTAACAGAATAATGAGAATCAGAATACTGCTAGTTTCCATTTATTTTAATCATGAATCATACAAGCAAATTTTCCGTCTTGCCAGTTACCAAGTATGAAACTTCAATGTAGGCAGAATGGCACAATTAAATGAGAAAGGTCAAGTAGATCCAATAGGTTTATGGACATTTTCATTTAAAAAAAAACATTCATCTTTTTATGGCGATCATCTGGGCAGTCATTGACATTAAAAGCAACTTGGCTTCCAATAAAATAAATGATGGATGGCTGACAGTCACTTACAAGACAGAAATTAGATTACAGTCTGACCGATTTATCAGAAGGAAATGACACCGTCTTAAATACAATAGTATAATGTTGTATTTGTGTTGATTTATCGGAAGACGTGTGACTATTAACAAACTCTTAAATATGTTGTAAGAATCAATCATGTCATCTCATGTGAGTAGCTGATGTCAATCAGTGTGGAGTGGGAAAAGATTTGGTCTTTTTCAGCTTCATAGTAATCGGGGTAAATAAATAAAGATATCAGGATAAATAAAGTTCAGGCTTTTAAACGTCAACTTTAGCATAGATTTTCAGCTCAGTGATCTTAAAAGGCCATTTTTTACATTCAGAAGCAGAGAGGATAAGTGGAAGTAACAATAGCACTTCAGCCTAAAATTACCCAGATTCCATCCAGAACACTATTTAATAACTTAATCTATTTGTTTTGAATTGTTTACTGGCTCAGCTTCATATTGCGAGAATGTCCTACTAATATTTGGCCAAGTCTGTCACAATGTTGATTACCACATTGTCAGAAAGGATTGTACAACAAGGGAGGTTTCAGCCTCCATGGAAATTCTGCCACTTTAATGAAGCAAAATGTGTCCGTCCCCCCCCCAATCTAAATAAAACATCCTCGGAGTGCTAGAAACTATTCGGGCACCTTTCCAGATTGGTCTTTCCAACTAAGCTAGCAATGGCAATAAAAGGAAGACAAAGATCAAGATTCACCACAGTTGTAAATACTTATCGCTTGTAAATAGTTTCCAGTATTGCCCCATACATACCTTGCCACTTTTTCTGCCAGGTTGTCCAGATCACAATTTACAAATTCAATTTGGTGTATTCCATGCACCAGCTCAGTAACTACAATATAACTTGCTGGAAAAGCTAAGCAGGTCAGGCAGCATCTGTGGAAGTACACTTCAGGTCAAACATCTCAGAGAAATATTAATCTTATGCAAAACTGTGCAAATAACTATGAATGGCTCCTTCAATGGAAACAACTTTGGCCGTCTGGGCTTGTTGCTTGGGCTCTTTAAGATTAAAAACAAATTAATCTAGTCCTGGCACAATCCAACACTTTTTACAGCATACATAGCAGGTCAAATTCAAAAACTAATCGCAGGTGTCGAACATAGATGACATTTTTCATGCTTTATTCTATTCATTGACAGCTAACAGAAGTTAATCTGCAGAAATACTGATATCTGAAGCACATAGCTAAAGAATACAGAGGAATTTAAAACATGGGGAAAGTGAAGGAAGAAAACACCTCAGTATTGGAACAACTTTCCAATTCCAACTTCAGTGGCTTATAAACCAGACACTTATCCAACAGCAACAATTTCCTTGGGCATTCCAATGCTCCCTTAGAGTTAGCTTACTCAAAGCACATCATTTTTACGTCAGCGTAATATCCAAGATATGACCATAACATTGATTTTGATCTAATTTGTATTTTACTGCGTCATGTCTCAGAAAAAACTAACAATCCAACAGACAAAGCAGTCATTTCAGTCAGAAATGGGCTAATCATCAAGAGCATCTAAAACTAACAAAGATGCTGACAGATAAAATCGGACCATGTTGAGTCTGAAATCAGAGTTTATTCTTTCAAACTGAAACATTTAAGCAACTCACGACAGATGTTCCAAAAAGATTTACATCCGTGAATATACCTGTCATGCTTTAGAAGATCCTTCAAGACCACATGTTCGAGAAGTACAGCTCAGGAAGTGGCAGATTCATAGCTCAATAGTTCAGTTGGGCAGGACAGCTCAATAACCCACATCCTTGACACTAATTGTCAACACCCCCCATTGGAAATTGGTGCATTTCAATCTTCTCAACCAGGCTTGGATCAATTTCCACCATCAAATAGCCCGTCAACACTCTCGTTCAGACTTTTGCCTGCCATTTAGAATATAGAACAGTGTGGCATATGAACAGCCTCTGCGGCCCACAATGTATAGGCAAATAGGAGCTGGTCTTGGCATAATGTTTGGCATGGGCATTGTGAACACTATGCCAAGACCTACTCTTATTAGCTGCACATAATCCAAAGCTCTCCATATCCATATGCCATTCCAAATGTTTCTTAAATGTCGGAGGTAACAGAGAGAACCAACTACTGGTGCTATGGAACAGTTGCCTGGCATTATTCATCCTGTTCAGGATTAAAAAAAACATGAATAGAGAGGATGCAGAAAAAGAACTGCAGATGCTGGTTTACTTAAACAGTCACAAATGGCTGAATTAATTCAGTGGATCAGGCAGCAACTCTAGAAAATATGGATCGGTAGCATTTTGTGTCAGCAACAAACTTCACCTATCCATGTTCTCCAGAGCTGCGGCCTGACCCGCTGACTTACTCCAACACTTCGTGTCTTTTCGTAATGAATAGATAGGAAGCTGGTTTCAGATAAAATAACCAGGTACACTTTCTCACTCAAGCCAAAAGACCACTTTACCTCCAACAACCAAATATCAATACATGCCAATAGCATCCCGTCGAAAAAAAAAAAAATCAGCTCACCAGTCAAAGCAAACACTTAATGATGGTTTCTTATAAAAAGCAATAACAAATTAAGCAAAAATTTACCGAGTTGTTTGAAAGATTAATTTCAAAAGTGCAGCATAAAAATTAGAATCTAAACTATCGTAGAGTCTTGCATTGCAATGGTAACATGAATGGCTCATTTGTAGTGCAATTGAAAATCCTCCAAATATGCGGTATGAAAGAATTATAATAGCACCATATCCAAAATAAATTCACTCCAATGAATTTTACTATAAACAAACATTTTTGGACAGGAAATCCTGCTATAAGCCTCAAAAGATTTGAGTACATTAAATACACTTCAAATTGAACATTCAGGCACGTCAGTTTGGAAATCATACCAGTAGTACATTCTACTCTCTTCAGATAAGAAGCCAGATATCACGTGATTGTGTTCTTTAAGCAACGTTATTGTTATTCTCACACTAATACAATGACATGCAAAAGCATTACTACCAGTAACTTCACAAACCGTTTGCGTAAATGCAATCAATTAGAGGTTCAGAACATTCATTGAAGTCAAATTAATTTTTCCTTCAAATCAGATTAAGTAAAAATCGGAAAACACAAGAGATCGCAGATGCTAAGTTCAGTAACACAAAAACAGAACTGGAAGGACAATGGGTCTGACAGCATCAATAGAGGCAAAAAGGGTAAATCAACATTGAGAATGGGCTTTGTGTAAATATGTGTGTAATTTTCAAAGCATGCCTCCTCAAAATCTACAACTCCAATAAAAGATCTGCACTCTTAATGCCATTGATTATTTGTCCAACAAGGCCTAATATTTCAGATTAATGAAGCGTACATGTAAAATGGTAGTCTGAATAGTTGTCAGTAGCAAAAGTTGAAAGCTTGCACTTAAACATTTTCTCCAGGAAGCTCCCCGCCTCCACCCTTATAACTTCCTACATTTCACAGCAAAAGAAAATCAGAAAAGCATCATAAACGTCATAACTAATTAGCATTTTCCATTGGAAAACTTAATTGATATCTCTCTAGTGCCCATGCCAAAAATACCGTGTGTCCATTCGAAGCCAAAATATTTTATCATTCTCACAATCTTCTACTGAATCATATTTCTCCAGATGACTCTCTCCTGCATACAAAAGCATCTGCAGTTTGTTTTAACAGCTGACAGATATCAACATTTTTTACTAAATTATGATGAATATACATTTATGTTTCATTATCTCTTCCACATTTGAGTCAAATGATCGGTATAGAACTATATTGCAGTCAATTATCCAACATTAATTTAAGCAGATTTATTTCTCACAGTGACGAAACAAAAATCTTTCACGTGATGACCTTCAACAAAGATTTAAACACACACAGTCAAGTTTACTGTCATATATGCCTCACATGTAGCTTTTTTAAAAAAATACAACAGACTTTTTACTCTTTCAGGACATCCCTCAAAGCAGCCCACAGGTTCCATTCATGAGATGCTAAAAGTTGCAGAAAATTGTACAATGGTCCCTTCCACAAAGTATACCCTAAACACACCATAATAATTTTATTTAAATATACTGCGTTTTGCATAAACGTGATTTCTGCTATCTCTAAACCCAGATGGCAATAATCTAACTTCAAGACTTCCCCCAATACTGTTCCTCAGCAACATCCAATAACCTGTTGGGGTCCAGATATACCATCCCAAAAACCATCTCAATGCACTCCTATCCCGTTTTTCATTTAACCTGTCCAGCATCCTCCACTTCCTATCCGTCATTACTATGCTCAGAAATATACATAGAGTGTGACCAAACCTCAATATTAATATCATCCAACAGATAGACACAAAATGCTGGAATAACTCAGTGGGACAGAGAGCATCTATGGAGAGAAGGAATGGGTGAAGTTTCTCAGGTCGAGTCCTTACCTCAGACTGACATGGGGGGGGGGGGGGCGGTGGAAGATAGATAGATATGGAAGTGTGAAGGTGTGAAAACAGGGCAAAGGAAATATCATCTTGCTTATAAACCTCTTAGTAGCACTACCTCTCTGTATCAATCTCACCTCCTCCAGTCCTACGACTTTCCAACTCTTCCCACTTGTACTTCACTGATTTTCTCCACTCCACCACTTGTCTCCATGTCTTCAGTTTTAAGTTCAGGAATTTCCCACCCAAACCCATGTGTTTTTCTAACATTTACCCCAACTTTAAGATGCACTTTACAATCAGCAAAATTTAGTCATTTGTCCTCGTATCTCCTTTTACGACTTGGTGTCAACGATGTTTTAAGGATACTTGCATGAAGCACCTTTAGCTGTTTTAAAGCAGCTGCACAAATGAAAGTTGTTGCTGTTAAAACAAGCCACTTCTGATAAACCAAATCAAATTGTGTCAGAAAAAGGGTCTGAAGAAGGGTCTCGAACCGAAAAGTTGCCTATTTTCTTCGCTCCATAGATGCTGCCTCACCCGCTGAGTTTCTCCAGCATTTTTGTCAACCAAATCAATTTGTACAGATGAAAATCAGATCATTTAGTGTATGCTCACCCCCATCAAGGAATGAAGAAGAATCACCTATTTCACCCTCACCACGAATTACTGAAAAAATGAAAAGTGCACATTGAATGCATGCCGACCGCTCCCACTTCATGAAAGAGGCTCCAAGAGCAACTTCAAAGTAAATTTATCTGTTTGCCCCAATTCCAAAACAGCGCTAAATAAACAACCCAGAATATGACACTTTCCAAACAGATTCATAGATGAGCTTATTGTTAGTTTATCCCAAAAGAGGGAGAACATTTCCCTCAGAACACCTAGCAGTGGGTTCCAGTTAAAACCTGGGACTTTGTAACAACATTATAAAATCAAAACAGCGAGGAACCCCTTTGGCCTATTGTTCTTTGAAAAAGTTATCTAATTAGTCCCACTCTCCATTAGGGACACAAACCCTGAAAGACCACTGGTCCAATGTACAAATGCCTTCCGCTATACTGCATGAAGTTTGCCAAAAGGGTAATGAGATCCAGTCATCTTGAAGTGTTGCTTGAGTGAATGATTTGCTACCTCGCCAGTGAAAATAGTCAGCATTCATGCCAAAACTGAAACTTAAATTTTGCTTTGCATAAAAGGCCTAAAAAATAAAAAAAATCCCATCATGGAGTAGATAAAAATTGATGAAGTGTCAAAAAGAAAAGTTATACATATTGAAATGTCAGATTTATCAGTGGTTCTATTCACCAAAAATAAGCATAAAATTGAATAAACAATTGCATCGTTCTACTTGGCAATTCCCACTGCCACACCCTCACAAGGCCCCTCCACTCGATTAGCTTTGCCCTGCCAATAACCTAAACCTACAAGAAGCTGGGCTTATGCACAACACATCTGTTAAACTTATTTTCACCCCTCCTATGGCTAAATTCTGCAGGTATTCAGCCAGTTCTACTTGCCAATACACACCAGTCTAACAGCCAATCATTTGTTGTCCCCAACCCTTCCGCACAAAACAAGAGGAAGTTGACTTTAAACTCCGCTGCCGTCTTTCATTATGAATGACTGACAAGCCAGCCTTACACTTTGGAAAGCTCAGTCAAGCATATCCATTTTTATGGCGCGGCATTGTCAAACTACAAGTTTCTACTTGTTTAAACAAGGAATAAACTATTTTAAAACATCTACTCTGAATATTTTTACATTTTAAAAATGCATTAAAGTATACAGATCATATTATCCCACAATCAGAAATAACACACTGCATTTTTAAAATAACATAATGCGTTTTAACTTGTTATTGTATTTTATCTATTCATCAAGCCAAAGACACAATATTTTGTGTAAAAGACTTGTAACAAATCAAAATAATACCTAATAAAATACGGCAACCATTTAGAGTTTGGGGAAAGCAACATTTTTTGTTTCCATAAACCTCAGCATTTCTTTCACTCTTTTGGACCGAGTGACTTTTCAAGCAAGCAGTAAAAATCCAGAACTGGAAAGACAATATTGTATCAATGTATTGAATATTTTCCAAGGACATCCTAGAGCAGTAATCAAAAATAAAATTGCATTCGAAACCTGCTCTCCCATGTATTCTAGTTATTTATCATTTGGAAACCAAATTCTTCTGATATGTAGAAGCGAAGAATATCCGTGGCCCACAAAAGATTCTACACTTCCTAGTACTCCATTGGCTCTGCAAAGATTTGGGTTGGTTTGAGTTTATGAAAATTATTGTAAAAAGTTTCCAATTGATACTATTTTTCTTTTAGCATCTAATTAATAGTGTGACTGTTTCACAATTGAACTATTTCATTACAGCCTACAAAAAAAATCAACTTTCATTTTCACTTAAGTTAAAAATTAAACCGTGCTAAATAGAACTAAAGAAATGCAGGAATATTGAAAAGGTTTCCATAGAAACTAACAACGGCAGTACAGCATCTAATTATATCAGCATCCAAACAAAAATCATTCCTGTGTTAATCACTGTGTCGGCACGTGAAATGCTGCATCCTGACATTGGCTGTGAACCAAGGGGGAGGGGGTGGGGAAAGAATATATTCCATTTGTGATCCTTCAACTCATCATTTACTGCAACAACTTCCTGGAAGATATAGTCAATTGAACTGCATAAACAGATTTTTAAAGGCTTTGAGCAATAAAAAAAGACAAAAAAAAGCTTTCAGGAACAGGAAAAGCAACTTCCAACCAGATCTGCCCTTGTCATGAAACAACCCTAAGAAATGGAGAGTTAATTGGCAATGCAATATGCCTATTTCCAGCCAAGTTCATAACTAGATTGCAGGAATTATATTTAAGGACCTTTTAGCAATTTGTGTAAGATTGTGCCGTCTAACACACGTCAGATCCATTCCCCAAACTACTACACATATGCTAGGTCTGATGCTCTCAAAAGGAAGAAACTAATCTCCCACTGACATCTGTCCAAATGCAAAGCCGATGTTATTGTTCATAATTTCAAACAGTTGATATTCTAAAATGTTGTGTTTCACCATCACAATTCCATTGTTTACTTCAAGATTGGGTGAAAGAGAAGGAAAAAAAATTCTACTTCTCGTCTTTCCTCCAAATCCACACGGTAACTTGGATAGATTAGGTGAGTGGGCAGATGCATGGCAGATGCAGAATAATGTGGATACATGTGAGGCTATCCCCTTTGGTGGCAAGAACAAGGCAGACTGTTATCCGAATGGTGTCACATTAGGAAAACGGGAGGTGCAAGGAGACCTGTGTGTCCTTGTACATCAGGCACTGAAAGCAAGCATGCAAGTACAGCAGGCAGTGAAGAAAGCAAATGGCATGTTGGCCTTCATAGCAAGAGGATTGGAGTATAGAAGCAAGGAGGTCCTACTGCAGTTGTACAGGGCCCAGGTGAGACAACACCTGGAGTATTGTGTGCAGTTTTGGTCTCCCAATTTGCGGAAGGACATTCTTGCTATTGAGGGAGTACAGCATAGGTTCACCAGGTTAATTCGCGGGATCGCGGAAATGACATATGATGAATGAATGGATCGACTGGGCTTATAGTCACTGGAATTTAGATGGATGAGGGGGGTTCTTATAGAAACATATACAATTATTAAGAGATTGGGCAGGCTAGATGCAGGAAAAATATTCCCGATGTTGGGGAGAGTCCAGAACCAGGGGTCACAGTTTAAGAATAAGGGGTAGGTCATTTAGTACTGAGACAAGGAAATACGTTTTCAACCAGAGTTGTGAATCTGTGGAATTCTCTACCACAGAACGCAGTGGGGGCCAATTCATTGGATGTTTTCGAGAGAGTTAGATATAGCTCTTAGGGCTAATGGAATCAAGGGATATGGGGAGAAAGCAGGAACGGGGTACTGATTTTGGAAGATCAGCCATGATCATATTGAATGGCTGTGCTGGCTAAGGGCCAAATGTCCAACTCCAGCACATATATTCTATGTTTCTAACTGCTTTGCCTCACTCTTTTTTCAAAAATAAACATTGACACTTGAAACTTCATAACTGAGCTATGCAAAAAAAACTGGCAAATATCTACGACTTGCACCTGGTTAATGAGTGAAACTCATGACCATTCTGTTGAACAAATAAAGGAGCATGTGGATATAGAGGTCGCAAACCAGATAACATCTACTGCTGAACAATTAAATAACCTTTTCACTTACAACCGACTCAGAGCAATTTGTTAACACGCTCACTGGGAAATGGAACGACAGAATTTTTCAATGACAGGGTCAAATGTTGATATTAGAATCATTATAATCCAGGAATATTAACCAAACCAACAGCACGCACAATAAGCTAGGAGCTAGGAGAGCAGAAGAATGCGAGAGAGAGCAAAGAACCAGGAAATTATAGACTTGTTAGACTAACATCTGTTGTAGGAAGTTATCGATATCTTTAATTAAGGACAGACTGACTGAGCGCTTAGCTGCAATTTGAGCAGATTAGAGAGAGCCAACAAGGATTTTACAGGGTAGGTCATGTCTAAACAGTCTAAATTATTTTTTTGGGAGAAATAACTAATGTAGAAGATGGGATACGAATCCAGAAGGTATTTGAGAAGGCTCCATGCAAAGGACAGCTAAAATTAAAATGGTGTTATTGAAGCAAATTATTGACCTAGTTAAAAGGCAAAATAAGGGTAATGAGAACGCGTTTGAATTAGAAGCAACCTACCTTTGATGGCTGACAAAAAATTGTTTTGAGGTTCAACTATTCACATCTATTACCAACTTGACAAACATAATAAAAGTCGCATGACTGGTGTAGTAATATGTTCAGAGCATATAATTAGAGGTGATAATTGATTGAATTGGTTGAAATGTGACAGATGAATTGCAGTCCAGTTAAATATGAGGTGATCAGAAAAAGGGTTGAGCCTCATTATTTAACTTACAAATACCTAGCACAAAGAAGTTCTGAACAGATTTGAACTTCATGTGAACGATAGCTAAAAATAAAATGATACCAAAAACAAATCAACAAGGCTAGCAGATTGTTTGCCCTCATGATGAAAGGGTTGGAACCTAAGTTAGATGGTTTGGCCGCATATAGGGTACAGTTCCAAGTTCTTTATTGACCATCTCACTGCAAGGTTGCAACTCACCTCCAGCAGACTTCCTGCAAGAGTGCAACATCCACAGGACCAATGAGAAACTGTTCAATTTATTTCGCTTACACTACAGAACTTAAGACACTTCAGCCTGATTAGTTGAGCTACAATACGCAGTTGCTGCTTCTGCACGCTTGCGCACATGCACGCTCAGAGAGCTGAACTCAAAGTCATCATCGATTCACTCAGTGAAATATTCCAGACAATAAATATTACACTCAACATCTGCAACACAAACAAAGGCCCTACTGCAACCTGCCTCCTCCGCATATAACCTCGGGGAAAAAGTGGCCTATTTCTCATGCAACAGGTATCGCTCATAGACGGTGAAATTCATCATTGCCTGTAGTGCACCACCCACAACCTTATGGGCCTGTCCCACTTAGACTCTTTAGGCGACTGCCAGGGACTAGTTTGAATGCAATTCACCTACAACACTGACGACAACCTACGACAGCAAAAATTGTCCCCACTGTCACCGAAAATGTTTCAACATGTTGAAAATTTTTTAGCAGTCACCTGTAGTCGCCAAAAACAAATAAATAAGGGTTTTTTTTGTTTCTTTTTAATTGCCTGTGGGACAGGCCCATTAGACTGTTTCCAGTTCAAGACCTCCAACTGACAGAGACCAACTAAATCTCAAGGCACTGGAAATATATCACCAATACTGTTTGCCACAAAACCCTCCAAATCCACTGAAAGGACACAAAACATTATTTTTCCCTCCTTGGCCCACATCCCCAACAAAGAGGCCCTGGCTCATCTCTTTTTAACAGATCACATAATTTGCAAGTCTGGCGCTAGATTCATGAACAGATACTGTGCACTATTACAAGCTTTGTCAATGGTACAGATCAGGCCCATGACCAAAGTGGAGGACAACATTCCATGTGCCATTCAGAATCTCAAGACATAGAAACATAGAAAATAGGTGCAGGAGTAGGCCATTCGAGCCTGCACCGCCATTCAATATGATCATGGCTGATCATCCAACTGAGTATCCCTTACCTGCCTTCTCTCCATACCCCCCGATCCCTTTAGCCACAAGGGCCACATCTAACTCCCTCTTAAATATAGCCAATGAGCTGGCCCCAACTACCTTCTGGGGCAGAGAATTCCACAGATTCACCACTGTGTGTGTGAAAAATGTTTTTCTCATCTAAGTCCTAAAAGATTTTCCCCTTATCCTTAAACTGTGACCCCTTGTCCTGGGCTTCCCCAACATCGGGAACAATCTTCCTGCATCTAGCCTGTCCAACTCCTTAAGGATTTTGTAAGTTTCTATAAGATACCCCCTCAATCTTCTAAATTCTAGCGAGTACAAGCCAAGTCCATCCAGTCTTTCTTCACATGAAAGCCCTGACATCCCAGGAATCAGTCTGGTGAACCTTCTCTGTACTTCCTCTACGGCAAGAATGTTTTTCCTCAGATTTGGAGACCAAGACTGTAAACAATACTCCAGGTGTGGTCTCACCAAGACCCTGTACAACTGCAGTAGAACCTCCCTGCTCCTATACTCAAATCATTTTGCTGTGAATGCTAACATATCACTCGCTTTCTTCACTGCGTGCTGCACCTGCATGCCTACTTTCAATGACTGGTGTACCATGACACCCAGGTCTCGTTGCATCTCCCCTTTTCCTAATCGGCCACCATTCAGATAGTCTACCTTCATGTTTTTGCCACACCAAAGTGGATAACCTCACATTTATCCACATTATACTGCATCTGCCATGCATTTGCCCACTCACCCAACCTATCCAAGTTACCTTGCAGCCTCCTAGCATCCTCCTCACACCAACACTGCCCCCCAGCTTCGTGTCATCCGCAAAATAGAAGATGTTGCATTCAATTCTCTCGTCCAAATCATTAATATATATATATTGTAAATAGCTGGGGTCCCAGCACTGAGCCTTGCGGTACCCCACTAGTCACTGCCTGCCATTCGGAAAAGGACCCGTTTACTCCTACTCTTTGGAAACATATAGACTTTATTGGAAGATGTGCACCACTTTACAAGCCTACTACTACCCACCCACCACCCAAGGCATAGTCTCAGTACCCTCAGAACCAGAGTGGGTAGTCGTCCTTGAACCCTGGGACTGCCCAGGAAAAAGGCAACTTTCCAGAGCACAGTATCTTGGGGGAAAAAAACACATTTATGAAGGACTTTTTGCAAGGTAAATTACAAACTGATAGGTTAGTATTTCCAATATTATTGGCAATTAAAGGGTGGTTGGGTTGATTGGTATTGAGATTTGAAAGGAATTGAGAACATATGGATAGAAACATTTTTTGCTTGTGGGAAAATCAAGGCAATGCAGCATATCATTCTAATTAGGACAAGGCCATCAAGGAGAATTTAGAAAACGCCTCTGCTGCAAACATGGTAAGGAATATTCAACTTTCTTGCAAAAGCAGATTAAATGCCAGATCACAATGATTTTAAATCAGCGTGATAGATTTTTACGAACAAGGGAATAAAACAATATGGAGCTAGTGCATGTGACTGGAGGTACAATACAAATGTCTTATCAACTTGAAGAATGACACTAAAGACATCAGTTCCCCTGAACATATCTTGCGTTGGCTTTCAAAAGAAAAATTGCTTATTCACCACGTAACTTTGTGTGCACTATGGACAGTTTGCTCTCACCTGCACTATAATGACCAAGTGCAAATAGATGAATCACTTTGTGGATCACCTCTGCTCTACCTGCACACCCATTGAGATTCTACTTATGTGTCATATCAATTCTCCATCTCACCGATTCTTCCCACTTCAGCCCTGGCATCCTACACCATTTCCAACCTAGGTTCAGGAAGAACAAAATTATTTTTCTGACAATGTTTTTTGGGCTGTGTGAACATTTCGGCAAATCAGCATGTCCAGCATTCATTTGGTATTTTTAGATAATTATTCTGCAGTTGCATCTCCTATGGAGTTTTGTTACCTTCCACCATCACTCCTTTTGTCATTTAATTTCCATATTATCAGAGACCCTCCAGGTAGTTTCCTCCTCCCCTATCCATGCATGTACAAATATAATCATTTTTGCATCAAATCTAACACTAACACCAAAGTACAATTGCTGTCTTGCACTGCCATGTAACACAAGCAGCTGACAATCACCTGAATCCATTACCCAGATTAGGCAATGTTGTTTTAATTCACAAGTAATAAATCACTTAACAATAGATTACAATACAACAGCCAAAACACATCAGCCAAAACACAAATGTCAGCCGTTCTAATAAAGTTTCAAAGTTCACAATATAACTGCCATTTAGAGTCAAGAGTCTTTCAGCGTGGGAACAGACCCTCTGGCCCCACTAGCCCACAGCGGTCAGCATGTTCCATCTACACAAACTCCACCAACCTGCGTTTCGTCCATATCCCTCTAAAGCCATCCTATCCACGTACCTGTCTAAACGTTTCTTAAATGTTGTGATAGTACCTCCTCAACTACCTTCTCTGGCAACTTGCTCCACACACAAATCACCCTTTGAGTGAAAAGGTTACCCCTCCAATTCCGATTAAATCTCCCATCAACCATTCCATCAACCATCCCTCAGCCCTCCTGATCAAGATCTTACTGCAATTTTTTGACAACCATCTTCATCATCTACAAAGCCATCCACTTGTGTGTCATCTGCCGACTGACAGGGCCTGTCGCGAGATGTTGTCTATCCATTACCTCCATAGATGCTACATGACCCGCCGAGTTACTCCAGCACTTTGTTTGAATGAATCTCTTTTCAACCCTTTTTCTTAGAAGATTCACATCAAATGAGTCTATGTTTATAGCACATTGCTTTCGTTCACTTTTTGTTGGGTTTCCTGGTGAATTTTGTGAGAAATCACACTTGATTTTATATCATACCTTTCACAACCTCCTAAACCATTACGAAGCCTCCGAAGTTGCTGTCTGTAGATTCTGAATTTGGGTGCTGTCTGTGTGGAGTTTGGACGTTCTCTGCGTGACCGTGTGATTTTCCACCAGGTGCTCTGGTTTCCTCCCACATCCCAAAGATGCATAGATTTGTAGGTTAATTGTCCCTCATGTGTAGGGAGTGGATAGCATAATGTGAAGTGATGATTGATGGCCGACATGAACTTCGTGGGCTGAAGGGTCTTTACCGCATTTTTTAATTAAACTTAAACAAAACTACAAACCGTCAGCAATACAGAAGTCAGAAACTCTACCAAAATCTCTACCATATTTCTGATGAGACTTCGTGCATTCACACCTGGGAGAAGCCATTGGCTGCAGTGCAGGGCTTCCAATATAAATAGGCCTCTCGCGCCACACAACTTCAGGTAGCATATTACTGTAACACTCGATGTGTACAGCAGCATGCATCCTACTCATGTGTTTCATTTCTGCCATAATGCAGGTGTACCATTCACTGACTTGCTCCTGCCAAAAACCAATGCTCTCAAAAACCAGGAAAACTGGCTGAATATTTTCATCATAGATGAGGCCCTCACTAGGGTCTCGTTGATATCCCGCAGCTCTGCTCTTGCTCCCCCTCCTCCCAGTCATAACAGGGACAGAGTATCCCTTGTCCTCACCTTCCACCCCATCAGCCGTTGCATACAGCACACAATCCTCCAACATTTTTGCCACCTCCAACAGGATCCCACTATTAGTCGCATCTTCCCATCTCCACCCCTTTCCGCAGGGACCATTCCTTCCGCAACTCCGTGGTCAACTCGTACCACAGGATATGCAACACCAAGGAGGAACAGCACCTCCTATTTCGCTTGGACAGATTACACCCCAGCGGCATGAACATTGACTTCTCTAACTTCAACTAACCCTTGTTTCCCCTCTCTCCATCCCTCCCCCTTCCCAGTTCTCCGACCAGTCTTACTGTCTCCGACTACATTTTATCTGTTTGCTTTGTTGTTACCTTCTCCCAACTAACAATGATCTATTCTATATTTTCCTTGATCTGTTCCCTTTGCCCTGTTTTCACATCTTACACATCTTACCTTAACTATGTACCTCCCTCTCCCGACATCGGTCTGAAGAAGGGTCTCGACCCAAAGCGTCACTCATCCCTTCTCTGTGATGCTGCCTGAGTTACTTCAACATTTTGTGTCTACCTTCCGCCATTCCATCCTACACAAACTGACTGAATAACTTGGAATGGAAAAGGGAGCTAGAACACGCGAGAGATAATAAGATTGCATAAATGGAAAGTCTGGAGATATCTTTCTAAAATAAATCTATAGACATCACAATTTGCTTATTACTTAGGAAAATAAGCAAGGAGAAAAACAAAGTGTGTAGACAAGCTCCTTCCAAACTGTTACTACCACTGACAATCTATCCATAAAGCAGTTTGGAAAAAAACAGCCTGCAAGAACCCATCTCAGAATTCTATATTGCTGACTCTCTCTCGGCCTCTGTAGTAGTGCCTCATCAGTTATGTAGAATTTATCAGCATTAGCACATACTCAAGATGGTACACAGCAAAAAAAAAAATGTAAAAGGTCCACACATTTTTTATTAAGTGGACCAGTCTAAATCTACCATTAAATGATTTTAACAAATAATACACACAATTGTTGGGAGTACGTCGGGAATCTTATACACATTTATATTAAAAAGGAACACGTCTGAAACAAATGTGCACAATCTTTTATCCAAAATATCAAAACGGACTGTCAAAAAAGTTCTAATGGGTATATCTTTTAAAATCTGAACTGTATTATATTGCAAATATATAATATACAATATCTTCAAAATCTGCATTGCATTATGTAGCACTTTTCATTTAGAAATACACACTTTATACACACACATTTCATTTCGCAATAATGCTTGTAAAAAAATTATATACAAGGGAATGCGTATTAAATTCCTAGAATATAAATACATTATTAAAAATGTAGATTATGAAGCTTTACAGTAAATTTCGTTTGACCATTTGCAAAAATCTACTTGGTGCCCTCCATTATGTTTGGGACAAAGACCCATCATTTATTTATTTGCCTCTGTACTCCACATTTTGAGATTTGTAATAGAAGAAAAATCCCATGTGGTTAAAGTGCACGTTGTCAGATTTTAATTTAGGCATTTTTATACATTTTGGTTTCACCATGTAGAAAATACAGCAGTGTATGTACATAGTTCCCCCCCCCCCCCCCCCCTCCATTTCAGGGCACCATAATGTTTGGGACACAGTAATGTCATGTAAAAGAAAGTAGTCACGTTTAGTATTTTGTTGCATATCCTTTGCATGTAATGACTGCTTGAAGTCTGCGATTCATGGACATCACCAGTTGCTGGGTGTCTTTTCTGGTGATGCTCTGCCAGACCAACATTGCTTATGTTTGTTTTGGGGGTTAGTCCCCTTCAGTTTTCTCTTCAGCATATAAAAGGCATGCTCAATTGGGTGATTGACTTGGCCACTCAAGAATTTACTATTTTTAGCTTTGAAAAACTTTGTTGCTTTAGCAGTATGTTTGGGATAATTGTCTTGATGTAGAATGAACAGCCGGCCAATGAGTTTTGAGGCATTTGTTTGAACTTGAGCAGATAAGATGTGTTTGATACACTTCAGAATTCATTATGCTACGACCATCAGCAGTTGTATCATCAATGAAGATAAGTGAGCCAGTACCTTCAGCAGCCATACATGCCCAGGCCATAGCATCCCCACCACTGTGTTTCACAGATGAGGTAGTATGCTTTGGATCTTGGGCAGTCCCTTCTCTCTTCCATACATTGCTCTTGCCTTCACTCTGATATAACTTAATCTTCATCTCATCTGTTCACAAGACCTTTTATCCAGAACTGTGGTTGCTCTTATAAGTACTTCTTGTCAAACTGTAACCTGACCATTCTATTTTTGCAGCTAACCAGTGGTTTGCATCTTGCAGTGTAGCCTCTGTATTTTTGTTCATGAAGTCTTCTGCGGACAGTGGTCATTGGCAAATCCACACCCGATTCCTGAAGAGTGTTTCGGATCTGTTGGACAGGTGTTTGGGGATTTTTCTTTATTATGGAGAGAATTCGGTCATCAGCTGTGGAGGTCTTCCTTGGCCTGTCAGTCCCTTTGCGATTAGTAAGCTCACCAGTGGTCTCTTTCTTCTTAATGATGTTTCAAACATTTGATTTTGGTAAGCCTAAGGTTTGGCCGATGTCTAACAGTTTTATTCGTATTTCTCAGTCTCACAATGGCTTCTTTAACTTTCATTGGCACAACTTTGGTCCTCATGTTGACAAACAGCAATAAAAGTTTTAAAGGTGATGGAAAGACTGGAGGAAAGACTAGGTGCTGAGAGCTCTCATGCCTGCATTAAGGAGGCATGTGTCCCAAACATTATATGGGGGGGGGGGGGAACTGTATAAATACAGCTGTAATTTCAATATGGTGAAACCTAAATGTATAAAAATACCCTTTAATAAAGTCTGACATGGTGCACTTTAACTACATGTGATTTTTTTTTTCTATTACAAATCTCAAATTGTGGAGTACAGAGGCAAATAAATAAATGATGAATCTTTGTCCCAAACATTATGGAGGGCACTGTAGTCTCCAATCATCTAATAATAACATTGGACTACTTAAGTCTGCACATTAATTGCCCTAAAGAATTAACCCATACAATTTAGCTAAATGAGCTTCAATGTAAACATATTAAGGCATTGTATTTTTGAACATTTGTTTACTTAAACCAATCCAGTCATCCATCTGGTGCAGTTATTATGATGTAAAAGCAATACAAACATGGTATTTTGTTGATCTGATATAAAGGAGGCAACGAGCATCATAGACCAAAACCACTCTGGCCATGTTCTCATTTCACTCCTGCCATTGGGAAGCTGGTATAGGAGTCTGAAATTGGTGACCTCCAAGTACAGGAATATCTTCTTCCCAGGTTCCCGAACACTACAAGCACCACCGAACCAACAAACCATCTTGGTTACACTACGGGCTTTTGTTTTGCACTAATATTGCTTTTGTTAATTTATTGAACTTTTGTTTATTGCAGTATGATTACTGGATTAAAGACCTGTTATGCTGCTGCAAGAATTTCATTGTTCGGTTTTTGGTACATATGACAATTAAACACTCTTGGCTGTTTTGACTTGAAAAGAAACCTATATTTAAAATGCAATCATGATGAGCATATATTTTAAATACCGTGAAATTTAAATAACAAGCTTCAACATGTTAAGTTTCAACGCATTAGGCATCACTTGGAGGAGCAGAAATTTAACTGGGCCTGCCACCATGCAAGGGGAAGACAAAGTCTTGATACTACAAAGATCAGCTCACTTCATCACCTTCCATGCCCCTCTCCACCTGCAATGCTTAAATTATGAAATATGTACAATGTGTAAAAATCAGTGCATTTACAATAGTGATAAAGGCAAAGCATATTTTGATTGCCTGGCAATTTTATGCAAACGTTTTTATATCAACAACGTGGAACTGTGCTTTAAACGTTACTACCATTAAAGTTTTCTGTAAAAACATTTCTCAGCCCGTGTTTACCGGGTGGATAACAAAAGCAGGTAAGATCATTAGAATAAACCCCCTACTCTCATAACATTCCAAAACACCGTTGATTCATTGTCTCCATTTCTCCAATACTCCGTTTTCCTAACGCCCCAAGAAAATGATCTGCTTAAAAAGTGTACTGAGTCACGGAGATGGGCTATATTCTGCTCAGGAAACAAATCCAGTGTCACACATGAAAATAATACCTCTTCCAACCCCATTAATTTTAATGGGATCCTCAATTATGACACATTTACATTTTACTGCAATTAAAGTATATGCTTGTCATGACTGCATCTAAAATACAAGTTTCCTTTAATCTTACTCTATGCCATGATGTATTTGCAACCTGCAGAAAGGTTTCTGCTCCTGAATGTACATTAGAATAAATAAATTGGAGTAAACCAAACTGAAAATAATCATGCCAAAATCAAGACTCAGAAGTCTAAAGACTAAAGCAAGGAGGAATTTAAAAACCTGTAAATTTCAGCTCTTAGGCAATAATGGTCTGTGGTAGCTGATGACCTATCCGATTAGCCGACTCCCCCATCTCCCTCCCGCTCGGCAGCTTTGTTCACTGCCCCATATCTTGATTGTGAACCACGCAATGATTGGCCGTTGAGCGGAGGGGGGGGGGGGGTTTCCGCCACGGCTGGTCGTGGTTTTGCCCAAAGATCATAGAGCGGAGCTCCACTCTGTGATCTTTGGTTTTGCCACGCTCACTGTGCGCTTGTTCTGAGATTCTGGATGTCGGAGGTCCTCAGAAGAGAAAAACACACCTGCGGGCCGGATAATTTTGGGTTATGAAGCTTGTCTCGTCAAAAAACTGGAGGGGCTGCAGCCCCCCCAGCACCCGGTTCCGCGGCCCATGTTCTAATTCTCCATTCTGTTCCCACTCTGACTTCTCCACCTTTCATCTCTTGCACAGTTCTCACATAGCCCAAAGAAAGCTTTAGCAACAGCACCGAGCCTGCAGGGCTCAATATCGAATTCAACAATATCAGATAACCAACTTTTCCAGTTGTGCAACCTCATGAAATATTAAACTGAACTCTCATCTGCTTCATAACAGTATAAAAAAATCTGAAAGCACTGTTTTCCTGAAAACGCAAGGGACAAAATAATCAAATAAAAATAACACTCTGCATCCAAGTGTTGGCTATACATTTGCCTATGAAATATTGTGGCTATAATTCAAATCCAAGATCTTATAAAAACAAGAGCTCCTCTTTCTTTTAATTAACATATCCCCAGGAAGAAAAAATTCAGACCACATTTATCAGGCAAGGGAAAAAAAGTCTCAACTAGTCTTGGCAAATATATATGTTTGATGGAAACAGCTCAATTCGGAGAACTGTGATGTAATGCAGTTCGAAAGAGCAAAGACACAAGGTAATCCCTAATAAATGATATGGTGTTAAGTGGAGGGAATCAGAAGCATTTTTGACTTCATGTCCACTGAAGCCAGGAAGGAGGTCAGGTAGTGTTCAATAAAGTGATTTTAAAGGCTTAAGGGATATTTGCTTTAATCAGCCAAGACGGGGTGCATAATAAAAGGGGAATTGCCGTGAAACTGTAGAAAACACTAGTCAGGTCACAGCTAAAGCATTGTTTATGATTTTGATCACCATACTAGGAGAGGAACGCGAGAACAGAACGTTCAGAGGTGAACAGTAAGGATGTTGCTGGGGTTGTGGAATTATAGTTATGTTGGGATTGACTAAAATGTTATTTTCTATTGCAAGAAAGACAACCACAGAGATTTAATTACCGGTAAGTGAACAAAATTATGGTAAATCCAGAGAGGGCAAACAGTGAGGACTCTTTCTCTCTCTCTCTCTCTCTCTCTCTCTCTGGAAAGACAGAATAAAGATGAGAAGATCTGAAGGCAGAGGATTGCAACCAAAGTTTACAAACATTACCTCAATCCAGATTATTATTTCAATGCATTATTGAAGAGCCATTGCATTATTAGCAGAATCATCTTGTGGAAGCAACTTTCGTGGGCCTTCACACCTCACCGATGGTTTGAAATGATCCTGCAGATGTTTCAAAGAGCTGGAGATTCCTGGTCAATATTTATCTGTCATATAATATACTTTAAAGAAACTACATTTTTTTGACAATGAGTTGGCAATAATGTGGGGTGCCCATTAGACACACAAATTACCTTCGCTCAAAAAAAAAGCAACTGTGCAGGAAACTGTACAGTAAATGGACAATAAAACTCGGTTAACATCTCCAGAAAAATGCAATGAATGGAGAATCATGACAATTAACGTCCGTAAAACTAGGTAAGACATATGCAGCAACTGGTCAGAGTTAATTGACAAGGAAATTACACCATCACCTCTTGATGGCTAACTATACCATTATTGTAAATAAAAGTCTTGTAATGTGGACACAGGCTGTGATTATTTCCAACAATACTAGAGACATCATTTAAAAAAATACTATGCCTTGGAACATCTGAGATTGTGAAGTAATTCCTGAAACATGTTCCAACAAAAAGATATTTTAATAAAAGAACCAATAAAATCCATGAAAGTATCCAGCATGTACACATACTAATACAATGTTCATTCATACGAAGTGATTTGACAAAATGTTCCATGATTGAGATTGGCTCCCAACACAGCTCCTTAATTTAAAATTCCCAGCATCAATCCCCTATCCTCCTGGATTTTGTCTTCATAACCATCCTCGCTCCATCTCTCCATCTGTGTCTTTGTGAAATGCTCAAAGAAAGAATGTCTTTGATTTTTGGATATTGGCTTTAATAACCCGAGCAATTTGATATCAAATTCTAGTTGATAAAACTCTCCTGTGAAGTACCTTGGGACATTTTATTCTGTTAAAGTCACACTATAAACAAACCATCCAATGTGTGGACAGGCAAAAGCAAAAAATAGTTCTGTCAACAATGTGGCAAAGCCGATGAGATTATCCCAATGGAAACATTCAGTTAAAATTTGTCAACAGCATTCAATTTACTGAAGAGAATATTCCATTCAGATGCCTTGAACTTTAAAGATTCATTTCTCTTTAATACTAGTTTGATTTTTTTTAATTACTGCACATTGTTTTAAAGTACTGTATTTAAAAAGCATATTTCCAAATTTAATCTGGAAAACGTTTAGAAATGAATTTCATTTTAAAATTATTTAAAGTGTTGATTACATTTTTCTGTAGTTTAAGTTAGCAATGCACTCCTGTTTAGTGCTGATAATGAATTTGGATGATTTAGCTACAATTCTAAATTATAATTTTGAAATATACACATTATAAAACCATTCCATGGTATGTATTTTTTGTTTTGCACGACATTTATGTTAAGTTTTTAAACACCAAACATTCTACTACCAGGAAATCTTTCACTGGGCATAAAAGCCTGCGAAAACAAAAAGTTTTTTATTTGATAGAAAAAGGGTGGCGGCTTCATTACCATTGTGTATGTAACAATTTGTGCCAAAAAAGCGTCCCCACAGCCATTAATTTGAGAGACCATAAAGAACAGAGTCAACATAATTATATCGTTTCTGGGCGACAATTCAGACTGCTATGAAGTAACAACAGGGTTGCGCATTTGGTATGATTCGAGTCGCAGATGGAATAGCTGGAATTTAAATGACAACAAGCATTAATTTTCTGCTACGCAGCTGAATGATTCCCACCCCTGGCGGTGTTGCTTTCTGCAAGCATATGATCAGTTACTCAGCACAACATAATAATCACATCACGGTCAGGTGACATTTGCAGAGGATTTGGCCGCAGCGCGGATGTTGCATTAAGACGGTGGGTGCCGTCAGCTTGCAGTCCCACTATCACTCTCCACCTGCAATTTCTGCCAATGTGCAATTAACCCTAAATCCTCATTTGCTTCAATTACACACGAGTCAACCTCTAACCTCCTGACCCTGCTCGACAGAGGCGCTGCGAAATAGGAGATCCATCACACTGATTATCCCCAGCAATGGGTGGGACGGTTGCTGCTTCGTGGTTCCACCAGAGCACACTAATCTGAAACGACTTCTCTACTTTCAGCAGTTAATACCAGCCGCACGTCGAGCGAGAAGAGAGAGTTAGTTTCAGTTCGCATAATTCGGACCAAAACTGAAAGCTATCGTTGCGCGGTTAAAAGTTTAACCACAAAGCGTGTAAAGGGGAACAAATCCTTCGATAAGATCCCTCAAATCCATCCCACGATTTGTCGCCAGTCAATATTGTAACTTCTGTAGGAAATAGTTGGGATGGACTGAAACGAACATGCCACCATTTAACACTCCGAAAGGAAGACCAGCGTTTTAATAAAAACAAAGGCTTTGTTCTTTCAGCACAAACCCATATGAACCACAGAAAACGCACTTTAAAGAAATGCAATGGGATTGAATGCACCCATTTATTTAACGTGCATTTTCTGTATAGTTTATTGTAGGTGCGAACGATGTTTTTGCTGATGGCAATATCTGTACAACATGGGATCGAATGCACCCATTGGTTTCAATTGGACCAAAGTGTTGATTATGTATATACACATAACAAAAATTTTGGTCCAATTAAATCCACCCAATAATAAATACAACTTGCAAGATAATTCTGTAACCACCCGCACCCCCGGAAAAAAAATGCGAATGAAACACAAGATATTGAGGGGGGGGGGGGGGGGGAACACACACACACACACACAGGAATCTTGAACAAAACGGTGTTGCATTACAGGTCAGGCAGCATTCGCGGGGTGAGCAAGTAATACTTTAGGTCGGGACCATTCTTCAATCTTATGGAGTGTTGGGGAGAAGGCTGGAGGAGAGGTGGGATCAGAACAAAGGTTGGTATTTATAAATGTGTACAGGTATAATGAGAGGGGAGTGTTCAGGAGGACGTGGAAGGAGGCAATACAAAAGAGAAATGGGGTGTTTGCGGATGGGAGATGAATGGACAAAGATGGGGAAAGGAGCTCTGTGACAGAGAGAGTTGCAAGGAGAAGTATGGGGTTGGTTGGGATCGGTGAAACTAGGAGTTGCGGAGGGTGTGGTTTCAGATTGAAACCATGTCTGGGGATGTGTTGGATGTGAAAAAACGTAACATCTCCAGTGTCAGCGCAAAATTTGCCCCAAATGTCGAAGCATAATCTAAGACACAGTAAAATGAGAACATTTCCAAAAAATCTGATTTGTGCAAGTATGTCCTGGCTGTATTCAGACCAAAGTAATACTGTCTAGTATTAATTTACTGTCTAGTAGAAACTTTATGGAGTGGAACTTCATAACATTGATATTGCAATTATGTGCAGTAATATCCAGTTTGATGCCAATAGTTTGAGTGGTCTAAAGTTTGCAGTACTTCATTTGGATTCATATATTCTGTAATTGTGCATAACACAAATATCAAAATGAATGACATTTGTTGCATGGTCAAATCATCCCAGTAGACTTTCAAAATTTAATTACAATTTCTGTGGGGCCAAACTTGGGATGTGGTAGCAAGATGGATATCGTTGTGCTGGTCATCCAGAGATACATAATGCAAGTATCATAATGGCAGCAAGGGAAGTTAAATTAATTTATTTAACAGAATCTGAATAAGGCAATAATAGTAACCATGTAATAAAAATCGTGTCTGGTTCACCAACATCCTTCAGAGTTGGAAATCAGTTTTCCCCACACAGTCTCTTATGCCTATTGTCATGCCAATGGCAATGTCACTTACTCGGAATTGCCCTTGAAATCACTAGACCATACAGCTCAGGGGAATTTATGAATGGACAATAAATGCTCACCTATCTAACAACACATGATGAAAATGAATGCAAAATATCTGAAGACAATTTGCAAATATAATATTGCCACAACATGCATTTGGATAAAGGAACATTTTGGTGGTATTGTTTCAGGGCTAAGCGTAGGAATTAAAAAGTTGCTCTGTTTTATCTATTACCTCAAAATTGAATAAGCAAACGCAAACTCAGCATTAACATTTGCTCCACACAACACCTCTGATAACAGTTCAGTGTCGAGCTAAGTGTGGATTAAACCCATGATCTTCTCACTCTAAAGCAAGCATACCAAATCAAACTGACATTAATGCATTCCAAATAAACTAATGCTAGTCTTTAAATTCAGAAGTCTATTTAACTTTGCACTGCACTCATAAAAGCCTTTTCCCTCATGCTGTGCAAAAGGAACAAACACACATACACAGTAGTATTGTCAATGAATTTTGGCCAGGCACCAATTTCACATGTTGGTCACTTACATCATGTAAAGAATCCAAAGAATTAATCTTTTCATGCTTTTGGCAGATTAATTGTTTAACAGTATAGCACAGGAGAAAATGATGTTATTTTTAAGGGGAAACGATCTTCTAACATGTTAATACATACCACTTAGTTACTAAGATATCATTAGTGACTAGGTGCTAAACTAACCTTTAAGGGCCTGTCCCACTTTCACGACCTAATTGACGACCTCTGCCGAGTTTGCCCTTGACTCATACTCGCAGCATGGTCGTCACGAGGTCGTAGGAGGTCGTGATACTAGTCGTGGGTACTTGTGGCATCAAGTAGGTCGGAGCGTTTTTCTAGCCTGATGAAAAATGTCCACGCGTAAAAAAGGTTGTGAATGTGGGACAGGTCCTTTATGCAACTGCAATGCGAATCTCCTCACATCCCCGGCAGGCCCAAAAGAATAGTTAAGGTGGGAAGCAATGGTGATGGCATGGAATCAAGGCCACTGTCGTACCATTTCTAAATGGTGCATAGTCCTGGCTGAAATCAAGGGGAAAAGAAAACAGCATATGTGCTCTCAATTTTTTCAGAATAAAACCAGATATAGTTCCAAGTGGATATCCAGGTTCAGATATTAGCATTAAAGGTTTGTTTATTTTAAAGCAGCTTTTATCTACCAGCAAGTTGTGAGAGGTGCGGAGCTTGCAATACTTGTGAGAATACACTTTTCAATTTTTCAAACACATCAGTAACACTCCCTATACATTATTTTCAATATCAATTTTCTGTGCACTTCCACATTAATAGGATTTTGTTGTGCTTTTTAGGTAGATTTAAAAAAAGACATACCTAGATCATTGGGCTTTACTGAAGAGTGTTTATTGGCCTTGATAAGGTCACAACACATTACTGAATTACTGTAGTCTATGTGCTGGAGTACCAGCTAAAGTAGGGAGTTTCAGCATTATAATCCAGAAAGAATGAAGGGGCAACATATTTCAGACTTAAGATGGTAGTCAACTTGAATTTCAAGATAGTGACATTCTCATGTGCTTTCAGCTACTGTTTTTGCCGACAGAAGTTGCAGATTTGGGAAGTACTACTGAAGACAGCATGCCCAGGACAGTGTGCCATGTCTTGATGCGTTGCTTTTTTTCTGAGAGTATTCTATCACAATCCTGAGCCGAGTCTTGTAAATGGTTCAAAAGCTTTGTGGAGTCAAAAGGAAAGTTACTCACAGCAGGATACCCAGCTTTGTTGGCGTGAGCATTATCCAAAGGGGTGGAAATGAAACCAAACTAACACTTCAGATCTTATGACGAGGCAGGATTATTGCCAAAGAGTTGACGATGTTTGGGCCCAGGAAATTGCCCTGACGAACTCCTGCTGTTATATCCTCCACCCAAGAGGTTTGCTCTACAATAGCCACACCTTTATTTTGTGCACAGTATCTGGAAGTATTCTCTTTGATTCTCACCATTCAATTTCACTAAGATTTCTTGAAACCATAATTGACAAGTGCCATCTTGATTTTAAGGGCAATCGGTCAAGTCTATATATTCTAGCTCCTTCACTTGTGACTGGTTGCTGAATGGAATGAGCTCAAAGCAAAGTAGTCCTGGTGAAGCCCAAACGTATTACCAATGAACAGGTTGCTGGTGAAGGCAGACAAATTGCTGGAGAAACTCAGCAGGTGAGGCAGCATCACTGGAGAGAAGGAATGAGCGATGTTTGGGGTCAAGACCCTGCTTCAGATTGAGAAGATGGGAAGCAGTTTGGGATTTCAATGCTCATTGTTACTGTGATGAGTATTTGCTGGAAACTGGTAAAAACATTATTTGTCCAGGAAGTGATGGCCGAACAGACAGCAGGCTACTAATTCAGTCTATCCCCAGAGAATAGAGAACTGAGCAAGATACCACAAGCACAAACTAGCAAATTCAGGGAAGGAAGAAACATCTCCTGCCTGTGTTCCCCGCAAGCGAATCCATATATCATGTAACATCATTGAAGATTCATGGAGAATACACTATTTGTTAGAATGACCATTGCTGTTCCTTTATTATTGGGTTCTCATGGAAGGTCACAGACCTCAATAAATAACAAACTCATCTCTCCAATGCTGCCGGCAGACCTGTTGAATATTTCTAGCATTTCTGTTTCAGCATCTGTAAATTGCTTTTGTTCCTTTATTATTGAATGTAAACATCTTATACTTCCATATAAATAAAAATTACTGGAAATAAAGAATAAATTATAGAGACACAATGATGTTAGAATCTTGAGCAAAGCACGAAGTACTGGAGTAACTAAGTATGTCGGGCAATATATGTGGATGGAATGGATAGGCAACATTTCAAATCAGGGCCCTTCTTTTCATTGTCATCCTACTGTTTAGGTTCTTTCAACATGGTACAGGGGACCAGGCATGTTTGTTGATATGTCTGTTGCATTCAAATAAATATTTTCTGTAATAACAATAGAGCTTTCCTTTGGGTGACTGACTTTGTGTCGATGATTTTTGTCAATTTGCCAGTATCCGAAGTGGACCTCAAATGCAGATAACTTTGAAAACATTTTAAATGTACAATACCAATTATGCATAAACTGACCCAGATTTTCTTGTACAATATGCAAGTTCATTGCTACCTGCAGGTGATCAAACTTTTATTCATACTGCTAAATCTGGGCAAGTCTCAGAAGGCCCAGCTGCCTTATTCTTGTGGCCTCTAGCATTAGATAGTACGAGGGGACGAGGAGAAATTGTCCATTCTCCATGTAGTTCAAGGTCTAAGATAGCATTCTTTGAAAAACCAATGCATTAACTGGGTGCTGTTTGTACAAATTAAGCAATGATCACCTCATAGCACATATGCCTATTATATAATACTGAAATTCCAAAGTAATATAAAGCAACATTGAACATTTGAAATAAAAACAGAAAAGGCAGGAAATACTTACACCTGACAGCATCTATGGAGAGAGAAAAAAAAATTGCCGATGTTTCAAGGTGATCCCCTTCATCATAAGATGAATGTTCAGCTCTTCTGAGAGGTGAGTTATAAAACGTTGACATCGTTTCTCCTTTGAGCAGATGCCGCCTGACCTGCTTATCATTTCAAATATTTCTTGTTTTACCTACATAAATCCCTTTGGTTGGAATGTCAATTGCCAACTTTCCTCATGCATCGGAAAAATGCCGAGCACCCATCTATTAACTAAATAGTTCCCATCTTACCTGCCCTCAGTTCCACAACAGCAAAATAAATGCAACACATAATTAGGATTCCAAACTAAACATAGAAATGTTTAAATACCACCTATGCATCAACTAAGCACCACTCCCCACGGCCTTTGTTCAGGTACATCACTTTTCAGCAGCTCCAGGCTCAAGGACTCCAAGTTCTTGGTCCACAACTGGGTCGGCAGGCAACAGCGAATAGCAATGGTTGGATTGCACACATGCAGATTCTCCCTCCAGAGAATCTTCCGCAAGACTTGATCTTATGCAGGACAGTTTGCTGGACCACTTACCCCTGCAAACCCCTTGGAACACTATTGTCAGACACACTGGCAGCAAGCTGAGCCTGTGTGGCAGTAAGCTAACTTTGCAGCAAAACCAGGATACGGTTCAGGCTAAGTAGCAAGTAACATTCACACCTCATAAGTACCATCAGCAATAATAGTCTAATGACCTTCCATTGACATTGTGCAGAGTCCCACACCACCAAAATCTAGGTGCCAGTGGCATAACAAGACCATACTAAAATATTACGGATGAAAAACCATGTTAGTTCAGGGTTGAATTTTGGATGCAGGCGTCTCCTCCTCTGGCTTTCCACAGATTTGCCACCATCTTCTAGACAAAACTCAGGGATGTGAAGGAACAATAGCTACTTGCCTGAATGAATGCAACTTGAACAATACTTTAAGAAGCTCAAAAGGACACAAAGTACTGGAGTAAATCATGGATAGGTAATATTTCAGGTGCAGACCTTTCTTCAGACTGCTTCTAAGAAGCCCAATATCATCCAAAACAAAGCAGCATGTTTAGACGGCACTTCTTTGTCACTTTAAGCATTCACTCCTTCCACAGTCAGGCCACCCTGCGGCATTGCGCACAATCAACAAGATGCATTCCAGCAACTCGTCAAGACATTCTATACCTTCGATATCAAGATCTCCACTGCAGCAGCAGAAAAAAGCGACCCACCGCTGTGCCAGGAGGCTTCTGCCGAGTAGCAATCAGTTGCAATGACTTCAGCCTACTCTAAGAAAAACAGGCTGGGTTTAAACCGAGCAGATGCATTTTAACTGGAATGCAATAATAAAAACTGTAGATGCTGGTTTATACCAAAGAGAGACACAAAATGCTGGAGTAACTCAATGGGCCAAGCATCTCTGGAGAAAATGGATGGGTGAGGTTTCAGGCTGGGACTCTTTAGATTTTTAACTGGTGCTTGTTACTCGCGCAACTGGACCCACTTCACGGCATTCATCAGTCGAGGGAATTCTGACTCGATGCTGAAATCATCAACTTTTGTATTGCCTACTCATTGTAGTGTGCTTAGTTCATGTCAGTTTAGAAATACAGCATGAAACAGGCCCTTTGGCTTACCGAATCTGCACTGACCAGCGATCACCCACACACACTAGTTACAGAATTACACCTTACAGAAACCAATTAACCTACAAACCTGTACATCTTGGAATGTGGGAGGAAACCAGAGTTGCCGGAGAAAACTCACGGTCACGGTTAGTCAGCAACTCTACCTCTGCGCCAACCTGTGCTGTCCGCATTGATTGGAACAGTGGTTGGTGAATTATTCATTGGAATACCTGCAATCATTTTTGGGCGCGTATGTGTGAAGAAAAATGTTTACTCGGTACCAAGTGTATATTGAGACAACAAAAATTAAAATATCTATAGTTAAATGATGTTCCAGGGTTATTGTTCATTTCTCAGCCTGTGCTGTGTATTAATAGTAACCGGAGAGATTGTACACCCATATAAATCCTACATTTTCCTGGAATCCAATAGAGGTTATGCAGTCCCATCATGCAATTTAACCGATTAAATATCTAGAAAACCCTATAAAAGAGGTGAATTTTCTTCTTATAAAAAGGAATGCTGTACCCTCCACATTAAAGGATTGCTATGCAGGACAGACATTCTACTGACCCGACGCAAGCCTTGTTAATGCTGTTCCAGCATATACGAAAACAAATCATATAAAAGTTAAAAAAACAGCTCAAATGTGCGAGGTGAATCAGATTGCAAAAGGAGGAATCACGTTATTTACTGTACTAAAATGAGTCTAATCAAGGTGTATATTTTTAGATTTTAATATTTATTAGGACTTCATTACATATTTATCATAGACCAAATTTTAATACCGTATATAAAACCACCTTTCATATTGTGACTACGCACTTGACATTCTCATGCAAAGAATCTATATTGTTGCTCTTAAAAACATTAATCTTGAGCAAGATGATGTTCAGACTCAATATCCATTAGTATTACTGTACTTAGTTTAGAGATATTGCGCAGAAACAGGCCCTTCTTCCCGAGTCCACACCGACTTTGGAGTGTGGGAGGAGAAAACCCACGCAGGTCACAGAGAGAATGTGGAAACTCCGTAGAGACAGCATCCGTAGTCAGGATCGAACCTGGATCCCTGGTGCTGTAATAAATATATAAAATAGTTTCCTCTCTTTCTCTTTTCTCAAGCCTGCTCAAAGTCTCTCTTCAGCTGCCCAGTTGAAATAAGTGTGAAAGAGTAGGAGATATTGCACTCCATTATAAAATATGGTAAGATCTATTCCACTTGTATAGCAGGAACAACCAAAACTTGTCAATGCGTTTGAAGACTCCATCAGTACAAAGTCCAACTTCCCTGGTACAAAAATAATTCTCGATTGAGAGTATTGCTCAAACTTTATTAAAACTGGTGTCAAAACATAGTGCTGAATAGCCAACTATAGATGGGACAATACCTGTGCCTCAGTCTAGTGGGCTACAAAATAAGATTGGCAACAGATTCTATTAATAAAACATACACATATACACAGATAATGCCTGGGCATGATGAATAATTGCAGGATAACATACCAACACCGATTAACTGTACCGTTGAAGAAATAAGGGTCCCTTTGTTGACCAAATCCCATGGAATTATGCAATGAGGCAATACTTCCCAGAGTCATGGTATAAAACTGGGAAAATATGATTTCAATTATAGGTTCATTATGTTTTCCACAATAACCATTGCACAATGGAAGGATATGTACTGGGCTTTTTTCTTGTGGGATGGAGAACAAGGAAACAGGGTATCCTTCCATTATGACCTGACCATGCATCATCCATCACTAACAATATGCCGTGACCAGCAAGCACAAATAAGATTCTAAATAGAAAAATTCAGCCATATGAAGTGAATTTAGAGATGCTTGCAGCTCTTGAAAGGCATCCTTTGGTGATTAAATCAATGGCAATAATTGACAAGACCATATACCAATCCCCACATGAAGAGCAAAAGACAAAGCAGATATGCAGTTTACTTTCCTTGCAGTCATTACAGTAATTGCCGAATAGCTGTTCATATAACAGTCAAGTATTACATCCAAATTCTAAAGGCAAAATAATTCTGCTTTACAATATTAATATCCAGATATCACATCTAATGATAATTGTTCCATTAAATATGTTCCATAAAACAATATTATTCACTTTCTTTCACTGCAGAAACCATCTTGAAGGCATATTGTCGCAGCCATTTCACACCAAGATCTTTAAAAGGCAATAAAATTAACATTCAATTAATCAACACAACACAAATATAGTGGCAAAGATTAGCGGTCCAAAATATGATTAGATATTCCACTGGAGGCAGCTTGAGATATTTTAAATTCATTATTTTAAAACATCCAGAATGTATTTTAAAACTCAAATGACTTAGAGTCTTATACAGAAGTAAATCAGGCGTCATTATTCCAATCTAGCATATGGTATACAGTGCTCTCCATGTTTGGGACAAAGACCCATCATTTATTTATTTGCCTCTGTACTCCACAATTTGAGATTTGTAATAGAAAAAAAATCACATGTGGTTAAAGTGCACGTTGTCAGATTTTAATAAAGGCCATTTTTATACGTTGGTTTCACCATGTAGAAATGACAGTGGTGTTTATACAGTCCCCCCCATTTCAGGGCACCATCATGTTTGGGACACAGCAATGTCATGTAAATGAAAGTTGTCATGTTTAGTATTTTGTTGCGTATGCTTTGCATGCAATGACTGCTTGAAGTCTGTGATTCATGGACATCACCAGTTGCTGGGTGTCTTCTCTGGTGATGCTCTGTCAGGCCTGTATTGCAGATATCTCTAGCTTATGCTTGTTTTAGGGGCTAGTTCCCTTCAATTTTCTCTTCAGCATATAAAAGGCATGCTTAATTGGGTTCAGATCAGCTGATTGACTTGGCCACTCAAGAATTGGCCATTTTTTGGTTTTGAAAAACTCCTTTGTTGCTTTAGCTGTATGTTTGGGATAATTGTCTTGATGCAGAATGAACCACCGGCCAATGGACTTTGAGGCATTTCTTTGAACTTGAGCAGATAGGATGTGTCTATACACTTCAGAATTAATCATCCTAATACCATCAGCAGTTGTATCATCAATGAAGATAAGTGAGCCAGTACCTTCAGCAGCCATACATGCCCAGGCCATAACACCCCACCACCGTGTTTCACAGATGAGGTGGTATGCTTTGGATCTTGGGCAGTTCCTTCTCTCCTCCATACTTTGCTTTTGCTAATATAAGTTAATCGTCGTCTCATCTGTCCACAAGACCTTTTTCCAGAACTGTGGTTGCTCTTTTAAGTACTTCTTGGCAAACTGTAACCTGGCCATCTATTTTGCAGCTAACCAGTGGTTGGCATCATGCAGTGTAGCCTCCATATTTCTGTTCATGAAGTCTTCTGTGGACAGTGGTCATTGACAAATCCACACCTGCCTCCTGAAGAGTGTTTCTGATCTGTCAGACAGGTGTTTGGGGGTTTTTCTTTATTTTAGAGATGATTCTTCTGTTATCAGCTGTGGAGGTCTTCCTTGGCCTGCCAGTCCCTTTGCGATTAGGAAGCTCACCAGTGTTCGCTTTCTTCTTAATGATGTTCCAAACATTTGACTTTGATGTCTCTAACAGTTTTATTCTTGTTTCTCAGTCTCATAATGGCTTATTTTACTTTAATTGGCATAACTTTGACCCTCATTTTGATAAACAGCAATAAAAGTTTCCAACGGTGATAGAAAGACTGGAGGAAAGACTCGGTGCTGAGAGCTCTCTTACACCTGCATGAAGCAATTAAACACACCTGAGCAATTACAAACACCCGTGAAGCCATGTGTCCCAAACATTATAGTGTCCTGAATTGGGGGGGGGGGGAGAGAGAACTATGTATAAGCACAGCTGCAATTTCTACATGGTGAAAACAAAATGTATTTTATTAAAATCTGACAATGTGCACTTGGCCCCATAGCAGAAGCGTCCACGTTGCGGGGCTGGAAACTGGAAATATCCTGAGCTAATTCTGCTACCACCATTATGTATTGTTCAAGCGATGGCTTCCACCGATTGTCGCCGAAAGCGTCCGTCCTTTTCAGGTCAGACGATGACAGCGATGTCAACATTTGTAACAAGATGGACACGAAAAGAAGAAAAATGTGCACTTTAACCACATGTGATTTTTCTATTACAAATCTTAAATTGTGGAGTACAGAGGCAAATAAATAAATGATGGGTCTTTGTCCCAAACATTATGGAGGGCACTGTATAGTCGCAGGTGGAGAGACACCATCTTCCTCCCATCGCAAGAAACTATTGAAACTTAAAATAGAGACAAAATAAGCATCCCTAATCCGAGTCACAGGAAACTGGAATCTCTACCCTCATATATTCCCTCTATCATTCCTCGAGAATAAAAACAACATACCAGAAGTCTTCTATACATAATATGAAGGAAAAATATAGGATAACTGACATAAGCTTCAAATAAATAACTCAGATTTGCTTCTTGATGAATATAATTCATTCAAAGACAGTAAATGTATATTATTAGGTTTGAAAGATAGACAGAAAGAAAATGCATTCATATAATGAAGGAGCCCAAAACTAGCCATCTTTAGTGGAAGACATACAAATCTCTCTTTTTTTTAAAAAAACATGTTAACATGTGGAATGGTTAATTAATCTGGCAGTTAATAATGGCAGACATGGTAATCATCCAAAGGTAAAAGAAAATAATTTGGATATATTTATTATGTAAAATAAATCTGAGATACAACAAAGCAGGACAAATCTTTCATAACACAAGCAGAGGCCTGGTGGTCTGTTTCTGCATCGCAAAGTAAGAGCCAGTACTCAAATCAAATTATTTACTGTAGTTCGGCAGGAATGAGAGTGTACCATTGTCTTCTGGGAAAAAGATAATAAATGATAAACTTGCCAATAAATGATAAATGTTCACATCCCAAGATTATTTATGAACAGTTATTTGAAGGTGCAATTTTGAATCATTCAGGCCTACTTCCAACCCTTCCAAAATAATTTTCCTGAACCAATAGAACAAGATTCTGGCATATGGATCTATAGTGAACAATCAAGCTCATTATAAGGCTAATGTCTCAGGATAAATTATGTACACAATCCCACGAATTTCTCTATCAAACTAAGTACAACCGACACACCATTGCCCTTGCAATTTTTTTTACAGTGCAAACTGAAATAACATCTATATGAAATATAGTAACAAAACCAGCAATTGCAAACTGATTTGATTTTCATCTACTTATATCCGTTATCCACAAAGGATAAACTTCTATTTCAACTCGATATCCAACATCCACAAAAACATTTTCCTGTGGGTGCTTCAGATTTCTCTACCATTAATTTCCACCTCAATATCCCCCCCCCCCTCACAGCATTGAAAAAATAACATTAGATATAGAAGGAATTGTTCTGCCATCTCAGTTTAAGACTGCTACATTTAATTCTCTCAAGATTGTGAAAGGCAATCTTGTTGTCAATATCTTCCATGCAATTTAACTTACAATTGGAACGTTGTGTGCAGGAAGGATGTCGAGGCTTTAGAGAAAGAGAGAGGCAGAAGAGGGTCACCAGAATGTTGCCTGGATTAGAGTGTTGGCTATAAGGAGAGGTTGGTCAAACTCGGATTGTTTTCTCTGGAGCAGAAGTTGTAGGCAACCTGTTGGAAGCATGTCAAATTATGAGGCATAAATAGGATAGAAAATCAGAGTATTTTTTCAAGGGTGAAAATATAAAATACCAGAGGGCTTCTGTTCCAAGAGAGATAAGGAGCGGGGGAAAGTTTAAGAGATTTATGAGACAAGTTTCTTTTTGAAAAGTGCTGGGCTCCAGGAATATGCTGTCAGAAGAGGCATTCGAACCAGTTACTTACAATTTAAAAAAAAAAGCATTTTGGCACGTTTGAACAAACAGGGAATGGAGGGATATAGGCGTACAGCATTAGTTTACATTGATATCATAGTTGGCCAAAGAGCCTGCTCCTGCGCTAATTATCACATTAGATCTGACTCTTTAGTTACACATTAGTCATTTTACGCCTGCTTTTTCGAATTTAGTCCCTTAAGGGCCTGCCCCACTTGGCAAATTACGCAACCTCGTCGTCGTGTTGAGGCGCACGGGCATCATATGGCCGTGCAGGGGCCGGTCCCACTGAGAAGCGCGGCGGGGTATGTAGTTGTGCGCGACATTGCGCGGGGCTCCGAAATTTTTGTAGCAACAAAATCTTTGCGCGCCAACGGCCTGTCATGTAACTGACGGCCAAAGTGGGACAGGCTCAAGACCCTGGCGCGACGCAACGTCTCACCACCAACAGCAGCAGGCAAGCGATCGCCGAGCTCGGCCTGGGCCTCACGGCCTGGACCACCATGCGGTCCAGATCCGCCCCCACTTCTACTCCCAGAGCCGGACCAAGAAAATTGAAGATAGACATAAAATGCAGGAGCAACTCAGCGGGGCCGGCAGCATCTCTGGAGAGAAGCAAATGGGTGACGTTTCAGGTCAAGACCCTTTTTTCAGACTGCAGAAGAGTCTCGACATGAAACGTCACCTATTCCTTCTCTCCAGAGATGCTGCCGGTCCCGCTGCATGTTACTCCTGCATTTTGTGTCCATCTTCAAATGACATCACGCGCTCCAGACGGCTGTGCTGGCGCATGAAAATGCGCGCGACCTTCGCAGGACCGTCACGCCTCAACGCGACCACGAGGTCGTATAATTAACGTGCCAATGACACGCAGTGGGACAGGGGCTTAAATCAATGGCTCATTCATATCTTTAGGCGTTTTAAAGACCCGATTCATTAGCCACAAATTTGGCATCCCATGCCACTTTCCTCCTTCAGAACTTTGGCTGCAACCTATGCGCCTTCAAAAGCTCTGATATGATTCTTGTTACAAATGTGCCAAAAAATATATTCTTTGATTTTTAAATTATATTTTCTATCAGTCAGCTGTGTCCTGTATAGCATTTTACGGAAATGTGCAATGCAAAATTATTGCTCTACAATGCCATACGCAGCTTCCAAACAGGTTTGAGGATTAATAATTGATAAATTTGAACATAGAATTCCAGTACATACCAAAATCAAAACTAAACAAAGAATCTATCAAAAATCTAGTATTAAAACAATCAAAATCTAAACAGCAATGCCCCTTCATAGTAAATACACAAAGACTTTAGAAGACAATACAGAAAAAGTGCAGGACAGGGGCCGCGTACAGACATTAATGCAAATTACATCAAGAACAAGGGACATTGCAGGGATTGGACCATGAGAAAGACTGTTGGAAAAGCAAACATACTGGAAACGAACATTTGGACTGGCGAGTGTGACCAGGACTAGATAATACATGCAGGGGAGGAGTTATATGGTCCATGCAGAGGCATTTTCACAGAGTACACAATGGTGAAAAAGACAGGCCACCTTACTGTGATGATGAATGTTGCAAAAGGACAAAGGATCAGCGCCTCACCCACTGATTCTTCAATGAAAAGCAAGATTGCTCCATTGTTAGACAAAGGAGCAAGCAAAATTCACATTAACCTTTCAAAAACTAGAATTAAATTTAGCCTGATAAATTTCACATTTAAAAAGCTTGCCTCTTGTAAATGCATCACATTGCATCTGTAAGATCTCAGTTGCGGGTAACCTGCTCTTGACCCTCATACCAGGGATTCGATTCACTGTTTACAGGCTAGAGCAGTCATTGTTTATAGAGACTCATTAATCTAAATTTAAGTATTGACTTCCCATGCCCTTTAATATCCCTTCTTCAGTTTCATCAATCCTTTATTTCAATCTAATATTTTACATAAAGTACAAAAACTTGGCCCACATTATTGTACATTAACTGTATTAAAACTATGCATTTTCAATCCTGATGGTTCAATTGATTTAAAGTTTTATAGCTGACAATGATACTCAGTAGCAATAAGGGTTCATAATCCACATTACTAAACACTGCACACCTTTAGCATTTCTTTTTAAACCAACCAGACTTTACTCAAGACATTAACTCCAAATACTGCCGAGTTAAGAGTTTCCCATTGAACTGCTGGGTGGGGCATTCCACAAGCAAGGACAAAACAAACTACTGAATAAAACTCCCAATGGCCCTCAGGCTAAGCTACAAACACCAGCACCAATGCAAAAACAAATTACACTACATCACCGACATTTCTATGTTACAGATTGATTGGTGTAAACATATTCTGGCATGAGTTCGTCTCTTCTCACATTCACACAAACGCACTCACGGCAGCAAGAAACCGACAGAGCGTGCGACAGATCCCTTAAGCTTAGATTCAAAATCACCCTCAGTATTCTTGCAAAGATTCACAGAAGCATTACATTTCAGAACCCATGAACATTTTTACTGAAGTAACTATGCTTATAATTTTAGTCTGAAGCGGTTTGAACAAAAGGAAATTATGTTGAGACATGGGAATCCAAATTGAAGTCACTTGGGCATTTATTTTTCCAAGAAAACCAAACTTGAAAATTGTAGTGAAAAACATGAATCATGAGGCAAACAGAAAGCTGCAGCTTAGATTGACAAAGGAAAGAGGCTGCACTATCCACATCACCCAACAGTTTAAGAAAGCCATAAACTGAAGGTTTATGGACTTGTCAACAAATTTCACTCAAACTGATTTAAAGACTAATTATACCAGATTGGGCAGTTAATATCATATTGTAATAAATTTAAACGTTACAGACCCTTCACGTTCTGTATTTCAAATAGTTTTAACAATGCATACAAATGTCAGTATCAAAGAAGAATAACATTACTGAGTACAGCACTTATTCTAGGTATTAGCTAGCTCACCATTCAACATTTTTTTTCCCCATGAAGGATACATTTTCTATTGAAAGAGACCAACTCAGATATACCAGCTGTTTTTCTTTTAATGTCAGAAAGGTCCAGGGACAATCTACTACCACAATTAAGTCAACAGCAGGACAATAAAATCCAATGTCCACTTAGAATCCTCTTTCTACTATGGAAAAGACCAGAAATACCATTACATCACTACTGATGATGTCACGTGAAATAAGTTTTGTACATATCTTAAAGGGCCACTTGCTCGTCATTTCCAAGTGGGACAGGCCCTTAACTTTTCTTTTCATCACTCAGATCAATGTACAAATTGATACTTCAAATTCCAAATGAAGGTAGGATGTCTCCGTCAGTGTCACATTATCAGACTCTGCACTTGAAATTCAGTGACTTCAGGCCTCTCCATGTTGGCCCCCAATCCTTTGTTTCCAAAAACAATTTATCAAATTCACATCTTGTCCAATACCACTTTCCACACTTCCATCCATTAACAACAATCCACCCAAATATATATTTCTTAAACATAGGTTTCTGATAACTTCATTTGCTGGGTCCTAGAACTTCCATCCTGAACTATATTGTTCCATAGCCTGTATTATTTTATTTCATTTAGAATCGCCTCTTCAATGAATTGGTGCATTTTACCTGCACTAAACAAAAATAAAGTTTTATCATTCGAAATATTTCAAATTCACTTTGCAAAATTTCAGAATTTTAATATGTTAATGTATTGTAGTTTAACACAAAAGTTAGTTCAAGCACCATTAGTTAGAAGGTATAGATGGAATGACAACTCAAATTTCATATGACTCAGCTACCAAAAAAATTAACTAGTCAAGCCTATAAATGTACTCGCATAGATGCAAAACTGGTTAGCCAACTTTCAGTTGCTGTTTCTACAGCAAGCTCAAAAACATGTTCCATCGACTCTCAAAGTAACACTGTCTCAAAAAGCCCTGCAATCACCTATTCCAATTGGAAAGAATGACAAAGCTGATTATTTTATTTGGATTTTTTTTTGTAAAATTTAAACTATAAAATTATCAGTTTCATACGATAGCTTGATTTATTGGTTGGCAAATATTCATCGGTTCGAGTACCTAGAAATGTATGAATGCTTTTATATCATACAAAAGCATTAGAACAAATCCTTACACAATGCCTGACGCAATATGCTTCTAACCAAATAAGATTTCAACAAAGCAGAACAAACAATTTCTCAAATAGATTTGCTCTACAAGTGCAAAACCTCCATTTGGTGCCTCCTTGCTGCCCATACAAGCTCATGAACTTGCCCTGGGGAGGAAACAAAAATCCAATCACACACTGCAGCCTATAAGTATACTAACTAAATCCCAAAGTAACTACATACAATTACAAAAAGACAGCTTCAATTATAGAGTATAGTATCCAAGACTTTTGTAATGACCATCATACAATGCCATGCAAAAACAATTGTTGGAAACGGAGACACAGAGAGACGAAGAGGAGACATCACACCTGCAGGTATCTAACGTGAGCATGCTACCGAAAGAACCACTGAACATTTCAGCAAGGAACTAGCCCTTTGGTCCACAACATCTGTATCGAACACGATGCCAAGTGAAATTAATCTCCTCTCCTGCATGTGACCTATTTCCTTCCAGTCCCTGCATATAGAAACATAGAAAAATAGATGCAAGAGTAGGCCATTCAGCCCTTCAAGCGAGCACCACCATTCAATAGGATTGTGGCTGATCATCTACAATCAGTACCCTGTTCCTGCTTTTTCCCCCATTTCCTTGATTCCTTTAGCCCCAAGAGCTAAATCTAACTCTCTCTTGAAAACATCCTTCTGTGGCAGAAAATTCCACAGATTCTACAGTTTTTCCTCATCTCAGTCCAAAATGGCCTACCGCTTTTCTTAAACTGTAACCCCTGGTTCTGGACTTCCCCAACATCAGGATTATATTTTCCTGCATCTAGCCTGTTCAATCCTTTAAGAACTTTATATGTTTTTTTTATCAGATGCCTTCTTATCCTTCTAAATTCCAGAGAATACAAGCTCTGTCGACCATTCTTTCATCATATGTTAGTCCTGCCAACCCGGGAATTAACCTGGTGAACCTACATTGCACTCCCTTAATAGCAATAATGTCCTTCCTAAAATTAGGAGACTAAACTTGCACACAATATTCCAGGTGCGGTCTCACCAGGGCCCTGTACAACTGCAGTAGGACCTCCTTGCTCCTAAACTCAAATCCTCTCGCGACGAAGGCCAATATGCCAATTGGTTTCCTCACTGCCTGTTGTACCTGCATGCTTACTCTCAGCGACTGATATACAAGCACACCCAGGTCTCATTGCACCTCCCCTTTTCCCAATCTGACACCATTCAGATAATAATTTGCCTTCCTGTTCTTGCCACCAAGGTGGATAACCTCACATTTATCCACATTATATTGTATCTGTCCACTCATCCAACCTATCCAAGTCTGCAGCCTCATAGCATCCTTATCGCAGCTCACACTGCCACCAAACTGTGTGTCATCTGCAAACTTGGAAATGTCACATTTAATTTCTGGGGTCTCAGCACCGAGCGTTGCAGCACCCCACAAGTCATTGCCTGCCATTCCGAAAAGGAGCCATTAATTCCTACTCTTTGCTTCCTGTCTGCCAACCAGTTCTCGATCCATGTCAATACCCTACCCCCCATATAATCTGCTCTAATTTTGCACACTATTCTCATGTGTGGGACATTTTGGGAAGTCCAGATACACGACAGCCACTGGCTCTCCCTTATCCATTCTACTTATACATCCTCAAAAAATTCCAGAAGATTAGTCGAGCACGATTTCCCCTTCATAAATCCATGCTGACTTTGACCGATCCCGCCATTGCTTTCCAAATGCGCTGCTATAATAACTTCAACAATCGACTCAAGCATCTTCCCCACTACCGAAGCAAGGCTAACTGGTCTATAATTGCCTGTTTTCTCCCTCTCTTTCTTAAAAATTGGGGTTACACTGGCTTCCCTCTAGTCCACAGGAACTGATCCAGAGTCGAGAAAACATTCGAAAATTATCAGCAATGCATCCACGATTTCTAGGGCCACCTCCTTGAGAACTCTGGGGTGCAGACCATCAGGCCCTGGAGATTTATCCGCTTTCAGTCCCAACAGTTTCCCCTACACCATTTACTGACTAATGTGGATTGCCTTTTATTCCTCCCTCCAACTAGATCCTCAGTCCCCTAGTATTTCTGGGAGATTGGTTCTGTCTTCACTAAGGAAGACAGAACCAAAGTACTCATTTAACTGTTCTACCATTTCCCATTATACATTCACCCGTCTCAGATTGTAAGGGACCTATATTTGTCTTCACTAATCTTTTCCTTTTTACACATCTAAAGAAGCTTTTAAACTCAGTTTTTTATATTCCCCGCAAGCTTTCTTTCATGCTGTTTTCCCCTCTTAATTAACCTCTTTGTCCTCCTCTGCCGAGTTCGAAATTTCTCCCAGTCCTCCAGGTTGCTGCTTCCTCTGGCCAATTTATATGCCTTTTCCTTGGATTTAACACTATCCTTGACTTCCCTCATCAGCCACGATTGAGCCGCTTTCCCAGTTTTATTTTTTTGCCAGACAGAGGTGAACAATTTTTGGAGTTCATCCATGCGGTCTTTAAATCTTCTCCATTGCATCTCCACAGTCAGCACTTTAAGTATAATTTGCCAGACTATCCTAGCCAATTCCCATCTCATACCTTCAAAGTCCCCTTTCTTTAAGTTCAGGACTCTAGTCTCTGGATTAACCATGTCACTTTCCATCCCAATGCAGAATTCCACCATATTATAGTCACTGTTGCCCAAGGGGCTTTGCACAAATTGGTTTAAAAAACAATCCTATATACATTCCAGGAAATCCTCCTCCTCAGCGCTGCTACCAATTTGGTTGGTCCAATCTATATATAGATTAGTCACCCATAATAACCGCTGTATCGTTGCTACATGCATTCCTAATTTCCTGCTTGATGCTATCCCCAACCTCCCTACTGCTGTTTGGTGGTCTCTATACAACTCCAACAAGTGTTTTCTGCCCTTGGCTATTTCGCAGTTCTACCCATACTGATTCAACACCATCCAAGCTAATGTCTCTCCTTGCAATTGCATTAATCTCCTCTTTAACCAGCAATGCCACCCCACCTCCTCTTCCTTTCTGTCTATCCTTCCTGAATCTCGAATACCCCTGCATGTTTAGCTCCCAGCCTTATCACCCTGGAGCCATGTCTCCATAATTCCAACTATATCATAGTCCAACTACTAAATGCACATTCAATTCATCCACCTTATTACGGATATCCATGTGCCTATTCAAAAGCCTCTCAAATGCCACAATCATATTTACTGTCACCACCTTTTCACAAGCTTTCTCTATTACGAAGAGTATCTGGACTCTCCGGTTTTATACATGACCAGACAAATGCAGCCATGATGTTTAAACAAGTTAACGAGTTTGATTGTTATAATGCAGCCACTTTATTGAGCGCAACACTATTAAGTGTTAGATGCTACAAAGTGTTAACTGTGCTAATCGGGTGGTGCACAGTACCCGTTAGATTCCACAGCTGTGAACTGCACAAATTGAATTAGCTGTTACTGACTTTGATGGAGGCCTTGGTGAAATGACAGATGGTACAAAAGAACATTAGGACTATTTTCCTAACATAGCATTCGGAGAAAGAGGGGGGAAAAAAAAACAGGAATTTGGATTAAATCTACATCTGTAAAACTCATGTTAAGCTGCAACGAGCAAATATTTTGTACATCAAGACTTTGTTTCTCTAATCCTATTATTTCTGTTATTAGTGTACAATCTGCTATGTTACTAATTTGGTGTTATATTTACAACCAACTTCTTAGTTTACCAGAACAGTTATGTTCATGGATATAGAAACATAGAAAATAGGTGCAGGACTAGGCCATTCGGCCCTTCAAGCCAGCACCGCCATTCAATATGATCATGGCAGATCATCCAGAATCAGTGCCCCGTTCCTGCTTTCTGCCCATATCCCTTGATTCCGTTCGCCCTAAGAGCTATATCCAACTCTTTCTTAAATACATCCAGTAAATTGGCCTCCACTGCCTTCTGTGGCAGAGAATTCCAGATTCACAACTCTCTGGGCGAAAAAGTTTTTCCTCATCTCAGTCTTAAATGCCTACCCCTTATTGTTAATTATATATAATTCCACAATACTGATGGCAGAGTGCCTTTCACCTTTTGCTGGTCACAAATGCCAGCAGGCATCCCTGTGGCCGCCTGGCATTCTAATTCCCTAAAGACATTTCCCCATAGGTAGGTGTGTTTATGAACATTAAGAGAGGATTGCACCATATACGAGGAAAATACATTCTGGTTTTGCACCTGTCATGCATTGTGCACCGTCTTTCATCTGATCCTTCTTTAACCATGAAATACAGATTTTGTAGTACATCAAAATCAATAAATCCTTACCAAACGCTTTACTATTTTTAGTTGATCCAACAACAGGAAGAATATTCAAATATTCAAATTGCCAGCAATTTGCCACCTTATTTACTCCGTATTTAGATCAGCTATTGTTGCCCCCACTAAGACTGAAGTTAATGTCAAAATGTCTTTCACACCTTTTCAGGTATTTCAATTGTAGTTCTATTATAGCTGACTTTTTTGTAAATATTAATCTAGTTTAGGTTTGATAAACAAATGAGAATCAACAAATTAAAAATTGGTCAAATAGATGAATATAATTTGAAATTATCCTCAATTTTGCCGACGACACCAATATTGTTGGATGAATTACAGATGGTGCTGAGTCAGAGTATAAAAGTGAGATTGATCGACTGACGAAATGATCAGCACAATAACCTGGCTCTCAATATCAGTAACACCAAGGAATTGATTGTGGACCTTGGAAGAGGAAGGGTGAGGACACATAAACCTGTCTATATCGACGGGATGATAGTGCAGTGTCAAAAACTTCAAATTCCTGGTTGTGCATATTTCTGAAAATCTTTCCTGAACCCAGCACACTGATGCAATTGTAAAGAAAGCACATCAACATCTTTATTTGCTGAGAAGATTACAGAGATTCGGCATGTCAGAGCAGATTCTCTTGAACTTCTACAGGTGTACAGTAGAGAGCATATTGACTGGTTGCATCACAGCCTGGTTCAGAAACTTGAATGCCCAGGATCGAAGAAGAGCAAAAAGTTGTGAACACTGCCCAGTCCATCACGGTTTCTGACCTCTCCACCATCGAAGGGATTTACTGGAGTCGCTGCCTCAAAAAGGTAGCCAATATCAGAGGCCCACACAATTATTTTACCTGTCATCAGAAAGGTGGCACATGAGCCTGAAAACATTGTAAAGGTTATATTCTGCAAAGTCTTGGAACAGATTTAGAAATGCTGTAACCCATTGAGAAATGTTGAGGGTGGGGGAGAATTCATATCAACCTAGTTGATCATGAATGCAAAATTAATCTAAATGTAATATTTAAATAAAGCATGGCTACCTTTCAGTGACATCAGCACGTCTGTCTGAAAGTCTTGGTGAAGAACTATGTTCAGCAGCTGTACTTTTGTGGATCATATGCCTTGTCTGCATTAGTCCTGTTCCACAAGCTTTGGTGGAAGCAAACTTCCCATAATTTTTTCTTGCATAAAACTAAAATTGCTCTTAAAATTATATGTTTGGACCGTGTATTTAGAAAACCTATCAATACTATAAGGCAAGTTACAAGAATTGCGTTCATGTTCTGTATTAAGTTATTTGTGCTGGCAGTAAACAGAAACGTTATAATTGGTTTCTCTAACCACCATTTTATCATTAATATTGGTTGCCGTGTTTGGGCATTGCAACAGAGCCACTGTTTGTGCCATCCCTAATTGGTCACAAGAAGGTGGCAGTCATGGTAGTTCCAGCACTGATGAAATGAGATTTCCAGGATTCAGACCCAACAATCTATTTCCAAGTATGTAACGGAGGACAATCTGCAGATGGGATTCCAATGTAATTGCTGCCCTTTTACCTCTTCATGGAGGCTGTTGCAATAGCCTTGGAGGGTATCTGCAGTGCCTTTTGTAAATATTATATGCTGCACGCATGAGAGCGGGAATATTGAGGCTGATAGATGATTAAGTATGGTGCAATCTTGTACTTGAAGCATCTCGTTTTTTCTTTCCCACAGATTCTACATGGCCTGCTAAATATTTCTAGTATTTCCTGCATTTATTACTAATTAGGTTTTTTGAGATTTGCTGTCAGTTTGCATACCCACTTTCACAATACACTAACTCCTAAATGAAGCACCACTGAAGATCAGTAATATACTCCCAGGGATTATGTCATCTGCAAAAGGAGAGCAGTAAAGAAAGTGGGTAAAGAAGCATTTTGAATTTTAACAATGTCTCATTTGAGATGCCAGCAAACTCCAATTTATTATGAACTTTTGTCCAAATGTTTAAAATCGGAAATAACCCGAAATTCATTCTAGAATTCTACAAATAGTTTGCTTGCAACTTCTTCCTCATGAAGTTACCACAGTTAGCAATTTAGCTCTATTGACACCACAGGAATTATTCCGCCGTATGGGTATGGGCATGCAGTCGTCTCCTGTGGCTCCATACCATCCTCAAAAGCAATGAACACAATTTATGTTTAGAGTTCTGGTGCATCAGGTCTTGGCCAAACTTGTGCTCAAGTTACTGGGCAATAAATACACAGCAACTGGTAAACAATTGGCTAATTTCACAGGAAAATACTGGCAGGTCCATGTGGAACTGCTGGCATTCACACAAGTGCCACCACGTACATGATTCTCCCACAAAATTCATGAACCTACTGAATCCTCTTTGGCAACCTTTTGGACGGAGTTAGGTCGCACATGTGTACAGTGGAATACTATGTTTTGCTTGCTATACAATACATAAAAAATCAAGCCAAATTCAAGCACAATAGGTAGAACAAAGGGAAAGATACAGCATGCAGAATATAGCTCTCAGCACTGTCACACAGCTGTTCCAGAGACAAAGTCCAAGGTCTGCAATAAGGTAGAGAATCAGACTTTACCCAAGCTTATGGAAGGACCATTCAGAAGTGACTGGTAGTGCATGCTTATAAGCTTCTGCATTATCTATCCAACGGGAGCAGGAGGATTGACTGCGGTGAGAAAGGTTGTTGATTTTGTTGGCTGCATTCCACGGCAGCCTGAAGTATTGGGCGAGATCCACAACTCTTGGCATTAAAAGGAAATTATTTTGACCCAATCTATTAAATGTTTTTCAGTTGCAATCTGCAGAACAGATGAGGGAGAAACAGTGGATGTTATGCGTTTGGATTTAAGAATATCACACGATTGGAAGTTGATTAATTGGGATTGGAAGTAGATTAATGGCACATTTTGAGCAGGGGGAAAAAAAAATAGGAATGGACCATTTACAGAACGAGAGGTTGTGATTGGTGAGATGGTACTTTGGTAGAGCGAAAAATATTTTGTAAACAGTGAGAGATTGAAAGTTTGTGTTTAAAGGGACCTGGAAGTCCTTGTACAGGAAATTACTGAAATTTAGCATGCAGACACAGAGACAGTTAAGGAAGGCAAATGGTACATAGATCTTTATTGCAAGAGGTTTTTCGTGCAAGCATAAGGATTGCTTGCTGCAATTAGATAGAACCCTGGTGAGATCGCACCTCACTCTTTACAAATCTGATCACCACCACAACCCCCCTCCCCTTCCCCCCCCCCCCCCCCCCTCACCACACCAAAAGAATATCAAGAAAATCTAACAAGTGGTCATAGTGTCAAAATAAAGGATTAGCCATTCAGTCAGAGATGAGAATAAATCTCTTTAATATAGGGTAGTGCTATACCCAAAACACAGCTGTTGAGGCTCAACCACTGAACAATGTTTTACTATTAAAAGGAACCAAGAGATTTGGGGTTAGAACAAAATTGGTGCAGAGGTAAAATACCTGGTATAATCCAACTGAATGTCCTTCTCCCTTTATTTATATATTTTTTTCAAGTCAAGGGACAGAGCATGAATTTTATGTAATTTTCCAGCAACTGCTTTGGGAAAATGGACTCATAAAACTGGTGTCACGTTAAATCTGGTATAACAGGAGCTTCACCACTCATTTCAATGGAAGGGAGGAACATGTGAAAAGGTAAATGTCACTTGCATTGTTTTTCATTACATACAATATAGAGCATAGAAAAGTACAGTACACGATACAATGAATGTGTCCAACATAATGCCAAGATGAACTAATTTAAGCTGCCTGCACATGATCCATATCGCCCCACAATCTCAGCATAGCTAAAACCCTCGTAGAACTTGCCCCGCACATCTCCTTGAAACTTTGCCCCACAGTTAAATACTTGTAAGAACGATTGTAGATAATCCAGGCTACAAAATCATGTCAGTGAATGTAACTCCCTAATCGGGAGGGCTGGATCGGGGAATTGCTTCCATGTTTTCTTCCTCTTACCAAATGCTGATGCAAACCAATAATTGTAATTCTCTAAATTAATAAATAAAAGCTTTAGTCACCCTAAAAACAAGCTGTCTAATTAACACAACACATTTAAACACAAAACTATACTATAGTATCCGCAAGTTTGAGTCGAAGGCCGTGGCTTATACATAGTCTGTTGATCTCTGCAATTGTAGAGGACTGCACAACAGGCTTCAATACCTTAACCCGAGGAGGGAGGCAGGATGTGGTTGTGGAGAAAATGTTTATTAGCCCAATTTCCTGCTAAAAAACGCTCTGGAGAGGCCATTTATAAATAAATGACCTGCTAATATTAAAGTCCCAAATAAGAGCAGCCATTTGGTTAAATTACTATATTTTTAAGTGAACAGACAACTCGTCCAACACCATCTACTGTTAAAACTATATCTATCACAACAGCATTTTAAGCAAAATCCAGATACGACATTGAGCAACAGCAAGGTGGCGGTTAAGTTACCTGTAATCACAATTACACAACAAGATTCATATGGATTGCAGTTTCAGTTGCGAGTAATCTAAGTAATAAGTCACATAACAATAGATTGCAATTCCACTGAAATTGTTTAGCACACATGACTCAAAAGCAAAAATGCAGGAAAACTTTGTTTTTGTCTTGCCTTCAATTTCCAAGTAACCAAATTGAATTTTACTCACAATCATTCATGCAAGGCTTTCTGCAACAGCCAGATTTGTACAAGAGAGGAGCTCGGGCAATTATGTAATACAATGCGCAATCTCCTTCAATGCTTGAAGATTCTATGATTCCATTTATCAAATCAACAATACCAAAGAAATAAAGAAGAAACATTCAAATTAAGTGCACAACTGCAAAATCTGTGAACACAAGAGGTTGTAATGCTGAAGTAACTTCCACTGTCTCAATCTCCACACCACCCCCCCACACTTGTTCTCACTCCCGATTTCTCAAACAGAACTCCCAAACTCAACAGCAATTCACTCCTCACACAAATCTTGACAACCATGGCCTTTTTGAACACGCAGCAATGCAAAAGTATTGTATCAGACGAGAACGCGAGAGAGCGAGCGAGATGCCTTCCGCCCAGTAGCTACCCGCCAACCACCAGCTCCACCTGTGCCGAAGGACACCGCGGCTGGCCCGTTTCATTGTCCGGTCCCGGTGGCCGCTCACAGCCACCCGAGCTACTGAGCGAGTTTCTGGCATGATCCCCGACCCCCTCCTTCTCAACACTCCTGCTCTCCCCACTACTTTACCCAAGCGGCGCTGTCCTTTTACAGCCGCTGCACTGATGGATAGCCAAGTCTATCTTTCTTGGCTAACAATCTAACCTTCAGCCTCCAAGACGCAGGTACATTTTTGGGCCTTATTTTCAGGTAAAAAAATAGCATCTTCTCTGCCGGGAAATACGGTATTTTATTTCAATTAATTATATTCAGGCATCACACTTGCACACACACTTGCTGCAAAGCAAAATTCTATAAACAGAATTAGATTAATGATCACTTAATTTTAAAGACAAATTAGGTGGTTATTCATCTTTTTCTGTGTGTAGACGTTTGTAATGGTTGCGTGATGAATGCTATTTGGACACTGGGAAAACGAATCACATCATATTTATCAAGGCATGTTTTAAATCCACCTCACTGTTTTACATTTCATGCAAAGGACAACTCCAATAAACCATCACTAGTCCAAACTGTCAGCCAAGAGCAAGTATTCAAATCCTGTTGGGAGTCTTAAGCCCACAACTTTCTGACTTGGGCTACCACCAGGACAAAGTTGTTACTTTTATGACTTTGAGTCTATTTTGTAAACAACCATTATACAAGCAACTTTAGAAAAAATATGCATCACCAGGTGTAGTATTTCAATGCAACTTCCAAGGAAATCTACATTACAAAATACAGTGGTAACACTGATACGATCTTAAAATAAGTGTGCCAGTGATTAGATGAGTTGGTTACAGATTATTGCTCCATTTATCTGCAGTTTCAAATGCAATCTACATGTGAAACATCCACATATCTAAAAAAGCTATCCTTGCCATTTCCACTTTTCAAATAAATCAATAAATGGAAATTGCATCATTTATTTCTGGACCAAAAAAAAGTATATCAATAATAAGCAAAGGCAGCAAGACTATCAAACTTGTAAATTAGTATGGAATTGCACTAAATCTAGTTTGGAATTTTTACTTTAAGTGTTAAAAACTCTACTGTAAACTGTTGGGAATTAGATTTAGGCACTGAAAAATGCTGCAATTGACTTAATGAATGATAAACACAGACAGGTCAAATAAAACTGGAACATTTTAAATTCAAGATTGAGTTCTAGAAATACAAGACTTCCTCACGCTTTCAGTTTTACCATACTATAACACTCCCCAAGTGTCAGATATCCTTCAATGAGAGAACTGCTAAGTCACTAGACTGCAGATTCAAAAACTATTCAGCCCCAGAACACAAAAAAAAATATTTCACAAGCCAGTCCAGTTATAAGAGGCAGCACGGTAGCGCAGCATTAGAATTGTCGCCTTACAGCGCTGGAGACTCAGGTTTGATCCAGACCACGGGTGCTGTCTGTACGGAGTTTGTACATTCTCCCCGTGGGTTTTCTCTGAGATCTTCGGTTTCCTCCCACACTCCAAAGACAGACAGGTTTGTAAGTTAATTGGTTTGGTATAAGTGTAAATTTTCCCTAGTATGTGCAGGATAGTGCTAATGTGTGGGGATTGTTAGTCGGTGTGAGCTTGGTGGGCCGAAGGGCCTGTATCCGCACTGTATTGTTAAGCTAAACTATACTGGTGTGTGTGTGCGCTATTTTCAAACTTTTAACCCAAGTCCTTCCCAAATTCTCACGGAAACTGTCTGAGCCGCTGAGTTACTCCAGCATTTTGGGTCCATCTTTGGGAGTAAAAGATCGCATGTCAAGGCTTTTAATGGATGCACCCCCAATCATAACCAATATTAAATCTTAAAACAATACGAGTAAAATAAGTTTTCTGTTCACTAACATTTGCAGTTGCTGGACCTTGATGTGCTCAAGTTGGAGGCTGTGCTTCCTGCATTGCTTTTTGGAGAGAATTCTGGGGTCCACTGCCAAACTCTACATTATGTGATGGAGATTCGTGAACATGCTCAAGTTCGTTCTACACCACTTTAATACTCCAGAATTTACAAACTTGATCAAACCATATTCCACTACTAGCAAACCAATGTTTTCATCCTATCAAGGGGTTATCCAACATAACTGGGGGAAATACCAGAATTAACACCAAAATAAACTAAAAGTAAGTCATATTACATAATTCAAAACTGAAAGTAATGAGGTTCATGGGAAGAATTGTGCCAAGTTGATACAAGCCCTTTGGATAAATGCCCTACAGTTTGGTAAATATTAGCTTACTGTATTTTCTCCCATAAATTAATTAAAAACAAACAGATCTAAAATTAGAGCACAAGCGTAATAAACTGGACAAGTATTAATGGAGCTATGTGTAGTATGTTAGCAGGAATTCATTCAGCGTTTACACCTGGCCCCAATAATCTCAAATAAATTTGTTAAAATGGTAGGCAACATTGGTCATGATTATGGGCATCTTGAAGGAAAAGAATCCAGGAAAATCAGATTTGAAAAACCACGGAACGCTATGGAGAAGCAACAATTGACCATGGATGAAAGCTTGAAAATCTAACAAACAGAAAAGCCCTGGATGCTTAGAGTTCAAACATAAATGCAATTCATAATTCATTTAGTCAATAGTCAGATTTATTCGTCACATGCACAGTAAAGCGCAGTGAAAGGCTGCAGCATGAGAAAAAAGTTACGGAACAATATTGCAATAATGTCACATAAAATGTCACATGTCATATTTTACCAATAAATTGGTTTCAAGCATACAAGTTGCATCCGTGCAACATTTATTTTCCTTAGATGAGGTATTCAAATCAACCGGCAAGCCCAGCATTTATTGCCCATCCTGAAAGACTGGAAGGTTGGGAGGAGAGGTAATTTTTGGAAAGGATTAGCCAAAGCTACGGATATTTCACTGTGAAGCAAAGGAAGAAAAAGCAACAGGGGCACATGTACAAAGCAACATTATCAGAGTCCTTAAAACACATATACTGCATGGTTTCATCACAGTACGGCATCCCAAGCAGAAATAATAATAACATTTAATTTATAGTAATTCAAATGGATATAAATAGTGCAGTTCCAAAATTAATGCCTTCAATTAGTGGCACAGCAGCCCAAATGAAGCACTACTTTGATATATGCACAAAACTAATTTCAAAATGCAGACTGAAAGAGCACAAGACATTAAATTAAAATATGAAGAATTATTTAAAAAGAAAAATTGAAGACATTTCTCAAATACTACATAGTAAACGTATCAAAACAACATGAATTAGTAACAACCAAAAACTGTTGATGTGCAAAAGGTACAAGAGTTTTGAAATAAGGTCTCCATCAGTGCATTAGTTTAGTAATCTGATTAGTCATTCAGACTCCTGGATTTTTGAAACTGAAAATATATTCAATGTTTTGGCAGAGGATTTGAAAATTAAATTAAAAAAAAAAAATCTATATTCAAAATGATGGACCAAAAAGAGAGTAATAAAAGTCTGATGGATTTCCATACAGTTAGTTCACTGGTGTTTCTATTATTTTCAACCAGTCAAGCCTATCAACACGAAGGACTCAAAATTCTCTTCTTAAGTGGCCAAGCAACTAGTTATATCAAGCACATTCCCAAGTCAACTATAATTGGGCAATAAATGTCGTGCCATTAACAACCACTTCCTAAAAATTAATGTTTTTGTAAAATGCAAAACAGAAACAGAAACAGGGGATTCAGTCCTTGAACTGGCCCATTTTCCTCTTAGGTAGAAAGAACACCCTTGGATACAACTTTCTAAATAACAAATGCAGGAGCAGATTGGAGATAATCCAGTTATTTTTGGACTAAGCCAGGGAAGGAGACAAAGTGGCATTTAACCATTTACCAGAATTAATGGGGAGGTAGTGCCTCACAACAAGGAAGTAACAGAATTGTGAAGTGTTAGAAAAAAAGTCAGTTGAGAGCAAAAAGTGATGGTGAAAAACAACTGACCAGCCTTTTGAAAGCCCAGCAGAAATGTTTCTGAAGTAGCTTTAAGCTGACAATTTACCATTCTTTTTTTGGAATAGACTGGGGAGATTGTAACACAGAGTGAATCTGGGTAATATCCACTGCATATGAATAACAGAGTTCATACTCAGAAGAAAGAATTGCACCTTCTAGTTACAGATGCCAAGAAATCTTTATACAGCTAATGAGTGGCAAGCAACATTAATACCACAGAAGTACCATCCAACAACCATCACCAACAAGTGTAACCATCTGACCTTGATATTCATGAGCATAAGCATCAGCAAGTGCCCTATATCACCACCATCCGAGGAGTCACCATTGAGCAAGCAAACACAATGGTAGTGTGGCAAGTACTATGGTAACAAAACCAATTTAGAGGCTGCATATCCTTCAGCAAGTACCTTTATCCCAGTTGTGCCTAAGAATATGATGGAATAGTCAGTACTTACATGGACGACTGCTGTTGCAAAACTTTCAAGGGGCTCAACACCATCCAGGACAAAGCAGCTCACTCACCCCATGTACCACTCTAAACATTCATTCCTTACACCACCAGTATACAGGGTCTGCAATGTGTACCATCTACAGATGTATTGGAGTCATTCAACTAGGCAATGGGAACACGCCCAGTTGCAAGTTTCTGTCCAAGTCACATACTAATTTGCCCTGGAAATGAGCTGTCACCCGAGCACGCGTTATGAGAGCATGTTCACCAGGAAAACGTGGTTTTCCAACACATTTAGGAAAGGGAATACATGTTGGCTCCATCAACAACATGCAGACACTGTGTAGTCGTAGTGTTAGGCATGAACACAGAAACACCAACACTACAAAAAATGTATCCTGATTAAATCCCCAATTTCTGTTTAGTTTTACAACTGAGAAAAAGTATGACATAACTCACCATTCGATCTCTTACTTGGAATAAAAAGCAGGCGAAGAAGAATAAAAATTGACTCTCTATCAAATATAGCAGGCAATGAGAGGTATGCAATATCGGTTATGGTCAGATTGCCCAAAACAATTGAATAACATCAATTAAACTGATAAATAGGCAAGTGATGCCTGTTTGGAACTGTTGCAACTGAAATCCAAATATTTTTTAGGTTCAGGAAAACGGTGTACAGTATTTGTCAGAAGTGGAAACAACTGAATACAAACATCTGCAAACCCAAACGAAGGTAGTAACAAGTCAGAACTTTTGAGAAAGTTTGCTTTTTCACAATAATTCAATCCTCCAGAATGCGAAACACAATGAAAATGAAAAAGGCAGTGATTTGCAATCACGGAGCACGTAAATTCCTGCAGCTCCAGTGTGTCGTTCTACTTCTTGTTTCTAAACGTTTTGGCGAGAAAATCCGAAAGAAATCACGCAAATAACCCGACTACAAAATGAAAAGTGGTGCCTGGTGTGCATCAGGGGAAAGGGGTGGGGGAAGGTTAACTCCGCCTTGTGCAAATCAACCGAGGAGTTATTTGCACCTCAAAAGCAGCACCAGCCATGCTGTGGTGGATGCGCCAAGTAGCTGCCACTGGTCTTCCTTCAGTCAGCGTCCTGTGGGGGAAGCCGCGGACCACTGGCAGTGGGAGGAAAGAGGGCATGGCATCCCACCCAGCCGGCATCCTGTGCAGCTGTAGTCCACAACTCGCTTTCCAGTCCGCGGCGTAGGCCCGAAAAAACAATCGGACTACAATTCCCGAAAGACACCGCGGGTCGGTCTACGCGTGCGCATTGCGCCACACTTGATGTTTATCATTGCAGTTGGTGAGCCGCACGGCGCAACCAAACTTCAGAGATAGACACGAACTTGCTGGGGTAACTCAGCGGGACATTTGGGTCGAGACCCTTCTTCAGAAAGAGTCACGGGAGAGGGAGACTAGAGATATGTTGACGGGTAAGCTGCGAAAACGACAAATCAAAGCAGAGATGTAGAATGGCTCTGGGGAAGCTGATAACGAGGCATACAAGCAGTAAAATCAATCAGGAGGACAGTGAAACTGTAGGAAGGAACTGCAGATGCTGGTTTACACAAAATACTCGAGTAATTCATCGGAACAGGCAGCATCTGTGGAGAGAAGGAATGGGTGACGTTTTGGGTCGAGCCCCCTCAGACTGACATGCAGGGGAGAGGGAGACTAAAGATATGGAAGGGCAAGGTGTGGAGTGGACAGATCAAAGCAAACAATGTGCAAGGAAGTGTAGAATGGTTCATCATTGGTTATGGTGAAGCTGACAACCAGGCATACAAACTAACATTAATCGGGAGGACAGTGGAACTCGTCGGAGAACTAAGGTGGGGAGGGACAGACAGAGAGAGAGAGAGAGAGAGAGAGAGAGAGGGAAGGAAAGCAAAATATACTTGGTTCGAGAAATCAATAATAATACCGCTGGGGTGTAAGCTGCCCAGGCGAAATACGACGCGCTGTTCCTCCAAATTGCATGTGGCCTCACACTGACAGTGGAGGAGACCCAGGACAGAAAGGTCAGTATGGGAGGGGGAGTTAAAGTGTTTAGCAACCAGGAGATCACATAAGCCCAGGCGGACGGAGCTGAAGTATTCAGTGCAACAATCTCCCAGTCTCACCGATATACAGGAGTCCACACTTGGAACAGCAGATGAGGTTGCAGGAGGTTCAAGCGACCCCCTGCCTCACCTGAAAGGACTGTCGCGGTTCTTGGACGGAGGAGGTACCGTACAGGTGTTGCATCTCCCGCGGCTGTAGGGGAAGGTACCTGGGGAGGGGGTGGTTTGGGTGGGAAAGGATGATTTAGTGGAGACCATAGCCCGCTGCCTGTTGGATACAGCAGTGGCTCTCCCCTTCTTAACGGGTGAAGCTCCGCGTCAATCAATGGCGCTTCCCTTCAAGTTAGGTTGAGAATCGAATGCAAAGCTCGCATTTTGGTGAAATACTATTAAAGAAAGCGGCGCCTTTCGGCAGCAGCTGCAGACAACGCCAAACCAACGCGGGTACAGGGCCCACCCAGCCGCTACTGAATACTCTCAATACTCCGAATACTCTTACCCCCCCCCGGGCCCCGAGCAACACTGCTGCTGCTGCCGCCGCCGCCGCCTCCGGCACTTGCACGGAAAAACACACACACGGACTTGGTGGGGTCGGGCGAAGTTGCGGGAGCGGTTGCCCGGTGCGGTGCGGCGGGCCGTGGGCGCCCACGCACAGGGGGGCTCGGCTGCCCCCCCTCCCCCGTCCCTGCAGACCCACGCCGCCGCCGCGGCTCCAGGCTGAGCCGCCAAAAGCAGCGGCACAAACGGGCAGACCGTGTCTCCGAGATAAGTGTGGGAGGGGGCGGTCTACTCACCGGCTCGATGGAACTGGAGGTGGGGGGGGTTCAACAGGGGAGGCGATTCACCAGCCTGACCTTCGCTTCTGAAGACGGCCTCTCCGAGCTGTCCGCCATGTTGCTCCTTGTGTATTTAAATGGCAACCGCCCACAATCGAGGGAGGGAGGGAGGGAGGGAGGCGAGCGGAGAGAGAGAGAGAGAGAGAAGGGGGGGGGAGGAGGGACGGGCGGGCGGGCAGTGGGGAAGTGGGCCCAGCCCAGCCCGGCCCAGCCCAGCCTAGCCCCAGAGCGACATACGCTGCTGCTCAGCTGCTGCCGCTGCCGTGGCCCCACAAACAGTCACCATCGCGGCGCCGTTCACCTGGCTGCCCGCGGCGGGGGCTAGAGCCAGGCTCGGCGCTGGGATCTCCGGGGCGGCCAACACACCCATCCTGTCCTGTCCTGTCCTGTCCGTGCAGCTGATAGTCTTGCACCCCCTCCCCACACACACACACACACACACACACACACACACACAAGCCAGCAGTAACATTAAAACAGACCTGTTACCTCCTTCTTGAAGTGAAGCGTGCAAAAACTAAAAGTCTCTCAAACTAAGCCGAGATTCACGACACATCGCGGGCTGGATTGCAAGCGTGGACTTCATCGCTGCGGCTCGGGGTTCCTCAGTGGAATCGGGAAATAAGTGGCTTGCCGGATTTAATTTGATCGAAATAGCGATATAACGATCTACGGGATTTCAATGTGTCAAAACGAATCCTGCTTTTTTTGGCAGATTGTCGACTAGGCACCAGAAGGGGGTGGTGGTGGTGATGAAGTTTGGGGAGGGTGTTACAGAGTTCAGAGCCTGGGCAGCTGCCAGTTGTGGGAGGAAATGAAAGTGGAAGCTCAAGGAGCTGGAACCGGAGGAACGGAGTGCAGAGGCTTGAAGAAGGTTGCAGTGATAAGGAGGGGTTACGGCTCTGGAGAGATATAAATACAACTTTCCCCTGACACTCAGGCTGAAGAAGGGTCTCACCTATTCCTTTTCTCTGGAGATGATGTCTGAACCGCTGAGTTACTCCAGCTTTTTTTTCTATCTTTGGTCTAAACCAGCATCTGCAGTTCCTTCCACACACAGGGCTTTGTTTATTACGCATTCACAGTTTAAATCTATCGTGTCTTTTGGGAATAAAGACTGTTCGTGTCTTTTTAGTGATAACGCTTATTAGTACTCCGGATTTACAGGTTTGCAAATATCGATAAATTAAAATATTCAGGATTTAAAAGGCGGTATAATAGGATTATTCATCGGTCTTATAGCAGATTGGCTTTAAAGAAGAATTAACGTGTTATTTTTCAATTTCCAGCGCACTATTTGGAATAGCTAAGGGCGTAATTGGCAATTTAGGGAGAAAAAGCAGGGTGTTGTACAAGAGACCAAGTTGGAGGAATGTGATATGCTGGAACCTGTGGGTGGGAGCAACATTGTATGGTTGCAGAAATATGAAAAGTTGCGTCCGGGGATGCATTTATTTCGAGGAATTGTGGTACCTAGAGAAGGTATAGATCAGCAGTTCAGAGTGGAGAGAAATAATAGATGCTGCCTGATTAGCTAAGTATCTCCCATTATTTTCCGTTTTTCACTTACATTTTTCAGCACCGGTGTTTTTGTTTTTTAGAAAATGTAAAATAAATTTAGACATAAAAGAAATATCCAAGTGTTGTCTGCTAAAAAGTAAATGAGAATTCCGTAAATTACATTCAGAAAAAAAAAAAGGCATCTCAACCATTAGAGGCATATTAGAAAATAAAGTACAGTTGCTGTTATTCTGAATTAAAAACAGAAAATGCTGTAAACACTTAGTTGGTCAGACAGCACCCATAGAAAAATAAACAATTAATGTTTCAGGTCCAGGTACTTAAACTAACTTGTTTATTTCCCTTTTCCAGTTTTGAGTAAGAGTCATGGACATGAACATCAATTCTGTTTCTCTTTCCACAGATGCGTCTGAGTATTTTCAGCATTTCCTGTTTTTATCACATGGGCACATTCCAGCTGTATGTTCCCACTTAGCCAGCAGATTAAATTGATTCATGTTAACTATAGGTTTGTGTAACATGGGTTCTGATGTGGATGATGCAACAACTATTGGTGGTTAAGAAAGGAAGTATTAAGAATAAGCAAGAGGTAGATTAGAATATAATCAGATAATGGTTATAAATAGCCCAGATACAAGTTTGAAGGCTACCGCTAGTTCCCCAGTTATTGCACTGAGAACAATATGGTACATAGTCATAGAGCTGTACAGTACAGAAACAGGCCCTTTAGCCCGCCTTGTCCATTCCAACCAAGTTGCCATGTTCGGTTAATCCCATTTGCCTGCATTTCGCCTATATTCCTCTACCTTCCTATCCATATATCTGTCCAGATGTCTTTTGAACGTCATTATATAAAATAGTAAGATTAAATGAGAACTTACCAGTTTGAAGTTTGATCTTTATTTTATGAGGAGTTACGATGAGGGATTACACGAAGAACCCCGTCCAGCCGCAGGTGCGTCAATCTTCAAAGCAGCGGAGTTAAATCACAGGTACTGAAGTATAATGGTAAAATAACAGAGACTAGAACTACCAGATGATATTTATATATTTATGAAGGTTGGGAGCAGAGGGCACGTAATCCCTCATCATAACTCCTCATAAAATAAAGATCAAACTTCAAACTTACTATTTTACTTCGGAGTCACGTGATCCAGCGTTCACACTGCATTGATTGACTCAAATCGTTAAATAATCAATAATGCATCAATCATAACATTGTTTAAATGAATTAACGGTTTATTTACAAAATAAAACAATAGCAACCCCTCTATCTCGGGGGGAAACTATAACAGAACTCAAAACAGATTCAGCAAACACCCCCAGCCTTACAATCGGCTTATGATAGAATTTCTGGAAGGTCAGCTCACTGGACCACCCTGCGGCCGCGAGGATATGGTCTATAGGCACGTCCATCACCCTGGCCACGGAGGTTGATGCCGCCCTGGTGGAATGAGATTTGAATTTATCAGTATCAATCCCAGCACTTCCCATAACCTGCTTTAGCCACCTTGAAATTGTTTGCACCGCCACCTTATTGTGTGTTTTTTGGTAGCTAATAAATAATGCAGACTCTGTTCCTCGTAGGACTCTGGTAGCCTCAATGTAATGAGACAAACATGACACTACACACAGGCGAGCATCTGTTGGGTATGCTGAAAAAATAATCTTACATCCTGTCATACCTATTCTACTCTGTTTGAGCAGATCATAAACATAAATAGTAATGGCATCTGCCGATACCTGCATTCTGTCTAGCCATAGCTTCTGCAATGTCTGCAAACGTTGGGCTGATACCAACGTCATAAGCATGACCACCTTCATGGTTAGTTTGGCTAGAGATAGGCTTGTAACAGGAGTCCACTGGCAAAGGAGCATAAGGACTTTGCTCACATTCCAAATACCGGAATACCTGGGTTTAGGAGGATTAGAAAACTCCCTTCATAAATCTGGAGACTAACAGATGTGTCCCTACAGAATGCAACTCTGAACTCATGAGTAAATAAGAAGACAGAGCACTTCTGGCTGTATCAATCGCACTATAGCTTAATTTTTGATCGAAGTAAAGAGTGGACAAAAACTCCAGTACGTCTGGGATGCCTGCAGTCTGATATGAGATATTCTACTGTAGGCAGAATACCTCCCATTTCCTTATCGAGGTGATGTACTGCTTCCGAGTACTCTCCCTGCAGGCCGACGTGAGAACATCCACGGTACGATCAGACAGTCCTCTCCACAGGTATGGCCTCCTTAAAATCTGCAAATTAACAGATCAATACGATCATGTAAAGGATGTTGATCACCAGTTACCGGGTTCACCAGTAGGTGTTTATGTTTGGGAATAATCATATGAGGCTTAATAGCCATCTGCAATACGAGAGGGAACCATGGCTGAGTAGGCCAATCTGGCACTACCAGTACTCCTGAAGCGGAGACCTGCTTGATTTTTTGCAGGCATCGACTGATGAGACAGAATGGGGGAAATGCATATACAAACATTCCACCCCCATGCAGCGAGAATGCATCCACCGCTGCTGCACCAGGATCTGGTTCCCATGAAACATATCTGGGAAACTGATGGTTTAGTCTAGATGCAAACAAGTCAATATCTGGCATTCCATACTGAGCAACCACTTGATTAAATATGTCCTTATTTAACATCCACTCCATGTTATCATTGAATTGGTGTGACCTAGTGTCAGCTACTGTGATGAATCTACCTGGTAAATATATTGTTGAAAGCCAGATATTTTGGCAATGCACCAGCCCCAGATCTGATTAGCCAGTGTATCACAAGTGACTTGACTCCTTCCATGTGGTTGACATATGCCACTTCTGTAGTGTTGTCAATCTGAACCTGCACATGCAAGTGACTCCTGGCAGAGCAATAAGCTTTAAGCCCATACCAGGTTCCCAAAAGCTCTAAATAATTTACCCCTCTTAATTGGAGGAGGGATGTCTCATCAGTATTCCATCTGCCTCCACAACTGGAAGACATATCCTTAGACCCCAACCCAGCGCACTAACATCCGTCTGTAAGATTATGGAAGGTGGTTCAACCAAATCTTCCCTGGAACTTTTTGAGATATTTATGATCCACCATTGAATTTCTGAAATTGCCTCTGCTGACAATTGCATAGGCCTATCAAAATGACCTGCATGTGTCCTCAGTGCCTGTTCTTTTGCTCGTTGTAATTGTTGATAATGCAGAGGTCCAAACTGCACAGCTGGAAAAGCAGCCACCAATTTACCAACTGGCTACTTGTCTAATTAAAGGTCGTTGCTCACTAAGGAGGTTAACACAATCCTCAATTTACTGCTGCCTTTTGTCCCTGGGCAAAGTCACTAACATGTGATCCGAATTAATGGTAAAGCCCAAATAATCAATAATTTTAACTGGTGATATTTTGGATTTATCTGGATGAATGACGAACACAAAATGTTCAAAAGCGAGTTTAACAATTGAATCAGATGATTCAGCTGCAGTCCGAGTCTTCCCGATAATTAAAATATCGTCTAAATAGGTCATTACAACATGCCCCTGAGCTTGGAGTAATCATAGAACAGGTTTCAACAATTTGGTAAATAATCTAGGAGCTGAAGTTAACCCATTAGGCAATGCTTTGAATTGCCACAACTGACTCATCCAGGTAAATTTCAAATACCTCTTATCATCACAATGAATACACACTGAGTAATATGCATCCTTCAAATCAATGCTGGCCATACAACACCCTTTGGAAACCAGGTGTTTAGCAGTAGAAAAAGTTTCCATTTTGAAATGCCTAAAGCATACAAAGGAGTTCAAGCTCGTCAGGTCCAGAATGATTCTATATCCCCCAGTCTTTTTAGACCTAGGAAAAATACTTGACACAAACTGATGGCTTTGACAAACTGAGTTCTCAAAAACCCCTTTTTTGTATAATGTGTTAAGTTCTGCTTGTAAGTGCATATTCTCTTCTTGTGAAAATATAAGTTTTCGACTTGGAACATGCTGATTGGATCGACACACAGTAGGGTAAAATTCAATTTCAACCCCCTCTATACTGCTCAGTATAAATGAATCTGATGTTATCTCCTGCCATTGTTTGAGAAACAAGTGTAATCTGCCCCCAATGTGAACATCCATTTCACTTGATTTATATTCCATAGGAGCAACATTTCTCACTTGCATATGTCCTGGCTGCCCTTTGTAGGGAAAGTTATCCTTCCCCTCATGCCTTTGGCAGGCTGCCAGCTCCGAGTTTGCGAAGCTAAGTGGCTCGTCCCTTCCCTGGCGTCCGTGATGGTACCCCGCCGATAAGGAAAAACCCTTTTTCCTGGTTTGTCACTCGGCTTGATGAGGCCCATAATTCTTGCGTCCTCACGTAGTGCTTTAACTCGCTTGGCGAGATCCTCGTCAAACAAAAGGTTAGGCGGTTGTGTGCTGGTCGGCTTACATAATGATGCCAGTTTAGGGTTTATGACTGGGCGTATGGCACTTCTCCTTATGTTATTAATCTCAAAAAATGCACTGCACTGGAGTCCCAGTGCATCCTGGTGGGCTTCTGTTATATGCCCCTTATCTACAGTAGTTGCAAATGCCGTAAGCCCTGCTGAAAGCAATTTAAGGACTTTTTGAAACTTCAATTCTTGGGATCTTGCTGAAACCCCCAACTGTGTCCATATGAGATGGTTCACCGTCAGTACTTTTAGCAAACCACAATTAATTGGGGCTTCATATTTTTTAGCTGCCTCATCCATAGCCAATTCTTGAAGCTGATGTGAGAGCATATATTGAATGGCTGCTGCCAATTCTTCCCCAAACGGCTCCCCTGGCTCTCTGGGGACTGCAAATTTCTCCACTATATTCGGAATGATTTCTAGTTCCACTCCCTTGTGGCTCTCCCCAGCCACTGATTCGGCGTCAGTGAATTGCTGAGCCGGTATACCCACCTCTTCAAAGGTTGGGTATTCTTGCAGCCCTATTGCAGGCGCTGCTAGCACAGGCTCTCCACTAGCCTGGCGTGGGCACCACTCCTCCTCATGGAGTGCGTCCCTGTCGAGCATCTTTTGTAATAAGACCTCAACCTGGGAGAGCCGTGAGCAAACGGTCTCTCCTTGTGAAGGTAAAACCTCCAGGCCCGACTCTGGGTCAACGGGCCTATTTGATTTTGAAGTTGCCTTGTGCCCTACCGGCATGGCTACGCTGCTCACAGGAAGCGGGTCCGGTGTCGCTAGCTCCATTGCTGGCGATGGACTTGGTGACCTAGGCGGGCATCCGCTAACCACGGTCTTCGAACCTTTTTCCTGCGGATCGCCTCGCCCACACCTTCTTCACTTTCTGCATCATTTTAACGGTCGAAACCCTACCACTAAAACAGAAAGTGAGCACAAGAAAAAGTTTGAAACTTACCTTCGTTTTAAACTCACCGCTTGGAGAAGCTCTGCTGCTCCAACCGGCCGACTGCACCAATGCGTCTGACGTAATGACGCACCTGCAGCTGGACGGGGCTCTTCACATAGTCACTCACGTGACTCCGAAGTAAAATAGAATTTACGTTTCAAGTAATTTGTGGGATGTTCTTTCGAGGCCATGACTGTCTTAAGACATTTACACATGCTGTAGTTGCAAAATCACAAATTGAGAGGCTTCAGTGTTGAGCCACATATGTCTCTTATATAGATCTGATTCATGTTTTTTAAACGTGTTCATTTGCTGTATGTGCAGTGACCATTTGCTCCGGGCTCAGAGAACAAAATGATGAGTTTGAAATGGAGAGATAAATTGTTAAGTATTACTAAATGTAAATGTAGCAGTTCATGATTACCAAAAAGACATCCTGAAATCAAAAGCAGTAAGTGAAAGAAAAAGAAACAGCAATTAACGGAGTCATTTTGAAAATTATTACAGACAGAAGAAGAGAACGGGTGCTGACCAAGAGCGAAAGCAACACCAAATAATGAAAAATCAGCATATCATTTGAGACTGATAGGAAAAGAGATTCCTGAAAATACTTTCGATAAATGGTAGCAATCATTATAATAAAATAGAGGACTTCCTTACTTCTGAGGAGGTGAAGATACCAGATGTGACGAAGATTGCTCTATTTATATACATTCATATCGTAAAAGAATCTGGAAACCAAGGAGAGACAAAATGCTGGAGTAATTTAGCAGGTCAGGCAACATCCTGGGAGAACATGGATAGGTGATGTTTTGGATAGGGACCCTTTTCAGACTGATTGCAGGGGTGGGGAGAAAGAAAGCTAGCAGAGTGGAGGGATGCAACAGAGCATGGCAGAGCCAATGCGCTAAGTAAATTGGATTGGACAACACTTGCATAATTTGGATAAGAATTTATTTTATGTGGAATATGGCAATTATTAATCTAAGAGCAAACAAAAATGAAGGTTCTGGAATACATAAGTAAAAACGGGAAATGCTGGAGATACTCAGCAGGTCATTCAGCATCTATGAAAAATAAACAGTTAATAGTATTTCTTCAGTTCTTAATCTAGTCAGATTTGTGTACTGTGGAAATGATTAACATGAGGAGTTGGCAATTATTATTATGTCACTGCGTCAAGCAGGGAAGTGAGGAGAAGACTTGTTATTAAGAAAATTATGCATGCATTTGAACATTTTATCTGACATCAAAACTGCAATAGGCAACTTATGGAAACTAAAATAATGTTCAAAATTTGATTTTGGACTAAATATTGTAGTGTATAAACAATTTATGATGGCAAGATGGATATTGGGGTGAGACGGATATTGGAGTGAGTTACAGAAATCAAGAGTGGGCCACATCTAAAGTATTGCAATTCTGGTCATCATATTCCAGCCAAGGTATGCAGCCACTAGAAGCTATGTAGAAAAAAATAGCTGAACTGCTTCTCATGTTAAGATTTTCTAAAGTATAAGGACAGATGGAAGAGTCTTTGCTTGTTTACAGTAAAGAGTTGGCTTGAGAGGCATTCAAGATAAATATTGAATTCTGGTAATATTTTCAAAGGAGTCACAAACTATTGAATGAACTCTAGAAATGAGAGTTACATTGCATGTAGCAAATTTCCACAGAAGATGGTGAATATTTGGGGGGAGATTTTGCTAGATAATGAAGAATTAAGCATTTGAGTATGATTAGTTTTGAACTCTATTGGTGGATTCTGAATTGATACCATTCTTGTACTTCCCTGTATTCTTTATGAGGGAATAATAGGGATAAAGTAAAGTAAACTGCATTATCAAGTAGAAAGAGAAGCCTCTGCTGTATATTCATGCATTATTTAACATTAAAAAACAATTATTTCATTAGCAGCGAGGGAAAGTAAATGTCAGCAATAACTGAGGCACAAGGAGAAAATTTCAAAGATACTTCTATCGATCATATAATGTAGAGACCTATTGAGACTGCTGAAAAAAATATATTGATCCCCTCTGAATACAATTAAGAATTTCTGCAGTGTTACGCTCTGCCCTTGAACAGAAACAATGGGGTCTTATTATTGAATTGTTCTTGTTAGATTCTATCTATCCATCTATCTATCTATCTATCTCATCTCTCTATCCCGCCCCGAGTCAGTGAGCTCCGAAGCCACGCCGAGTCGGGGAGCTCGGAGTGTGGAGAGGCCCGGAGCCTGGCCGACTGCCAGACCGATTGCTGCAAACTCGAGATCCTGGGGAAGTGTGAGTGAGGGAGCCGGGCACTGGCTATACTTTTTTTTACATGAGTAGATATGTGGTACATGCGACCATCTCTCTTTTGCAGGAGTGGGGTCATGTGCCCACCTCATTCATACTCCACTGAAAATGTCCAGTAGTGTGAGCTCCCCAAGGATAAAAGGTAGCTTTTAAGAAACATAATAAACTATTTCTCATGATCCACATCAATCCAGACATTTACGGAATGCAAACACCTTCTTTAATGAGAAGAATCTGGCTTATTCAGAAAAGCACTATGGACCAGGTGAGTACATTTACCTGAATTTATCAGAAGCCGGAAAGCTGGCAAATCTCAGTATCTAAGATGCAGCAGTCATACTTCTGTGAATACAGCACTGCAGTAATCTCACTGATAGTGAATTTAGCAGCAACCCAAGAAGTAAGGCAGAGATTGGTGGCAGCCACGTGCAATAATCCAATGGCCAAGAATTTAAGAATGACTAAAACTTTCACTTGCATCGCGAAGTCTAGGCATTGGTAACATCCTCAATATTTCTGTGCCTCCTGGTCAGTGTTCTTCAACCCTTCAACTCATCTGCAATGCCTATCTTGAAGCTTGCAGAGCTGCCAAGCAGTGTCCGAACAGGGGGATTTATTGAAAGTGTTCCTGAATAGCTACATTCAGTGATAAGAACATCCTTATAATTTTAACATACTCTATCAACCTAGGAAAAACATTGAGTAGTCTGCATTCAGCTCAAACACCACCCTCTGAAATCTTCCTCTGTTAATAGAACATCCCATCAAGTCATGTATAAAGCAAAAACATAGCATATTGTACCCCTAGATCTCCAGAGACTAATTCACAATGGTTACTGTCTGGAGCTTGGAGCAATTTATGTCAGTACAGGCTGAAACAAGTGATTAGATCATTAGATGTGTGTCCTGATGCTGAATAAACAACAAGCATGATAGCATAGATCATAATAACATAGACCAGAGGTACTTGGTCCAATTTCATAATCGACACCATTATCCCTGGAGAAATTAGCTCATCCGATTTATCTCAGCTAAAAATAATCTTTGGGTCATAGAGTGCTTAGGTACCTGGACGTGGCGTCGCAGGAGGAGAAGCCAAAGCAAAGAATGAAAGCCAAATAACCGAACGGAAACAAAGCCGAAACGCCAAATAACCAAAAGCGTACAAAGCCGAAACGCTAACTAACCAAAAGGGTGGGACGCCTAAAAGCAAACTAACCGAAAGTTGGCTTGTAGGCTGCGTCACCTACAAGCCAACTCACTGAAAGGCCGCTCTGCCGAAAAGTCAAATAACGGACATGACGTCGCTGGGGGGGGGGGGGGGGGGCGGGACTTGTTGGCAATTAGTCCTTACTCCCGCGTCCATCACATCTGTGGCTGGTGGAGATGGGAGGGTGGGGGTCATTTTCCCACACAAGCCATAGGTGACTGGGCAAGATGTAAGTGGCCGAAGGAGCGCATCCCTCGGGACAGCCCACACTCTCCCACGGCCACGGCCGCCCTCCGCCTCGTCTCCCCCGTGTGGCCGCACTGTGGCGGGCTGTGTGCCGGCAGCGCTGGGTGGAACAGAGGTGTGGTACAGGCTGGTCCCACCGCCCACCCGGAGACACTGACCGTGATGCACCGCCATCGGACCACAACCCCCACACCGGGTGATTCACCCCCCCGCCACCTACACCGAGTGATTCACCCCCAACCCCGGCCGCGGGGACAGACAGCTCGGGGCATTGGCAGCCATAGTAAATCGCTTTTAAAACATGGGGGGGGGGGGGGGGGACACAAATTCCCTGGTGGGCCGATGACAACGAAGTGTGCATGAAAACGAACTGTTTTATCTCCACCCACTGCCCCCCCCGCCCCTTGACAACAAGAAGCACATTTTATTTATTGTTTAAACACAGTAATACCGTCTGGTTGCCTGCGTATGCACACAAGCTCCCACGCTCAAAACACCAGATAATCTGTAATATGTTTTAACCAAAGATGGACACAAAAAGCTGGATTAACAGAAACAGAAATCTCTGGAGAGAATCAATGTGCTCTATGAACAACTGAAGAATCGTGCAAGTCAACGCCTGCTTTCCCTGTGCAAGTCAGGATGCCTCCATTTTATGGCAGACTGCACGACCCTACATGTCTGCTCTGCAAGAATTAGATTTAAGAGAACCAGTACAAACCTTGGTATTCATTTTATGTGATGTGACCATGCGGACCAATCGTCTTTGGTGGTTAGTGGTCAGCCACCATCTTGGTCCCTGAAATTGGTAGGTTACTTGAAAATACAACATTGTTCCTTCATCTCTGCAAGATCAGGGAGGGGGGGGGGGGGGGGGTGAGAGGGGCGAGAGGGCTTAGGATTTACCCAAGATCTGAACCATGTTGCAGAAGATCCAGAATATTTCCAAGACAACATGGAGTGTGCCTTGGTGATGAATCTGCAGATGTTGGTGCATATATACTCCTCCTGCCCTTATTCTTCAAGATGACAAATATTGAGTTTGAGAGGTGCTGTTGCTGCCTTGTTTCATGACTTGAGTGCACTTTGTAGGAGATATACACTACCACTAGAGGTAGGTGTTGGATCCAATGTTTAGAGTGGTGGACAGGGTGCCAATCAAGAGGTAGATCATTGCTGCAGGATAACTAGCCTCAGATCGGCTGTGTGGCCACTGTATTTAGCTGGTCCAATACATTTTTCAGGATGTTGATCATGGGGGTCATCAATGGTTAACCCTAACAATGCATTCACAATTGCATTGACGGAAAGGTAAGGAGTAAGCAATTGAGCATGATTAGTTTTGGAATATTCTTAAGTTATGACCATTCTTTACCTTCCCATGTGTTTATGAAAGGAAGAAAAATGCATTAAAAAAAGTAGAAAGAGAAGCTGAAATTTTCTGTTTCTGCTCCAGCATTGTATTGTTTGAGGCACCATCATCAATGATTTTCATGAGGACAAGATTTAACTACCTCTCTTTGAAAATGGCCATTGCTTGCCCTCAGTGTGGTGAACGTGGTGTGGCATGAGTGTTTGGCATTTATCAGATTAACCCTGAATATCAGACACAGCTGAGTGCATCATTTGTGAATAGAATTGAATGTAAGCAATCACCAGTGAATTCTCTACTTTGAATCTTGCAACGGAAAGATATTAAATAACGAAGCAGCTGAAGACAGCTGGTCGAAGGGCACCATCCTCGGAATCATTTGCAAAAATGTGCCTAAACTACGTTGTCTAATCAAAAACACTAATATTTCTTACCATCTCAAAGATATCATGGCCACCCCATTGTATCATGCTTCATCCGCCCACCTTGTGGTGCACACATCCCTTCTTTTTCCAGGTCTCCATTCATGTCATGTTAAGCAGCGTTTGGCCAAACTGGCTACTGACTCTTCACTATTGTCACTTGTCTCCATCTAATGCACTCTTTGTGATGTGCACTTCCTCATATCCCTGTGGTACATCCACCAAATAATCTTATTTTTAAGCAATTCCATGCTTGTCCTTCATTGTTATCCTCACCAAATGTTTCCATCCACCAAACACACACACACAAGATTGTTATTTTCCTCTTAGCTAGAGTCAGAGAGACAATAGCTGGAATTTCTTCACAGGTCATGCTGCTCACAACCGCAGATAAATAATTGGGAGTGGGAACAACCTGGACTTGCAGTGGGCATTCATAAATATCCAGAGGTGCAAAAAACAAAAAACAAATACATCACACGAAGCAGTCATGTTGAGTTAGATTCAACATTGTGAGCAAAGGAAGGAATAAAGGCTATTATGATCTTCTTAATACCATGCAACAGTCCAACCATTCCATGATTATTTTACATTCTCTGTCTCCCCAAGGCTCATCACTGGTAATGCAAACAAGTGCACATTCACTAGACTCATTCTGGTGATATGTCACTTCAGTTGCTTATACTTCATTAGAACCAGAAAATCATACGATTGGGTATTCAGCTGTGCCCTTCACATCACAAGTGAGTGACAACAGATGGAAACAAGTGGCAGTGGTAAAGAGCCAGTAGCCAGTTGATGTAGCATAGTGTTAAACATTGTTTAATAAGACGTGAATGCAGACTGTGAGGATATCTGACAAAGAAGAATCATTAAGCAATAACGTTAAATATATAATAAGCTGAGTGGCCTTCAAAATACCTCCACCATATTTTCAGGGAAACAGGACAAATCTGCTGCATGTATATGCATTTCTATAAGGAATATGCAGCCAGTGCCATGGATGGTAAAATACTCCAATTAAATGAACTACACTATACATCTTTAGATAAGTTTACAGATGCCTTAAACCTTGTCGCGTGGCTGTAGAGATCTGTATCAAAGTGTTTACCAGCACAATAGCTGGTGGCTATTGAGTGTGTGGCTGGATAATGTCAAAAGGAGCCATGGATCTTGATACAGGCTGGTACTCTGTGACCAACAGGATCGGGAGATAATAAATCTTCTGGTTTAATACTGATGCAGGCCACTATTAGTTATAATACCCTGAGCTCCAATCCAAGAAACATTAAAGAAACTGAACCCGAGTGCTTCCTTTAAGTTACACATTTCTACTTCCACATTTGTTCCTTCTCTGCCACTTTCCTCTTTCACAGTGCTGCTGCTGAATTATGACCAGAACTAGGCTTCAGTCCAAGGCAACATAAGTGACACGTGCTCAGATGGACCTCACAATTGTGAGAAGTAATCTTCAACGTTTAGAAGATACTGTGAAAAAATGCTAGAAGTTTAATTAAAACCTGTGATGTGATTTTTTTTTCCCTCCAAGATTAATTCTTCCCACCCACCCCTTCCCCCAGCCTAAACAACTCCTCCCTACCCCACTCTCCCTCGATGGCCATTATTCTTATCCTCCTTTCAACAAAGAGTTTCAGGAGGCTTGGCTTACCGTGGACCTCCATGAAATGATTGAAGTATTGAACTGCTTGAGTAATTTCCAGAGATAATTGCAAATCCATCTTTCAGTTGATAATTGAGAGTCCATTTCCAGTTGTTAATTGAGAATCCATCAATCTGTTGATGCAGCCTTTTGTGCTTGTGAATTGTGGAAATTTCATTGCACCCTGGTACATCTGAAAATAAACTAATCTGAGTGTATTTTCTACAATAAATTAATCTACACATGCTTCAACTGAAGCGTCACTGTGTTTGGTTATCTAGAAGATGATTTGCCTATGATTTTAATGCTTATTATTGTCATTTTGCTTTAACAACTGTGTGCATATACTGTGATGTTCTACCTAATGTAGTGTCTATTCACGGTACTAGTCATGGTACTCTGTGACTGGAGTCTTGGCAGTTGGCTGTGGTTTGAGAAGGGGTTTAGAAAATGGAAGCCGCCCTTGAGTTCTGCATGTGAGCCTGGGATGTAAAGCACAGGAGTAGTACAATTGTGAATATAGCTTGTTCTCAATTTTTGGCATATATGAAATGATCTGAGAGTAAGATCATTCTCTCATGAGCATGTGAGCATGTCCTTTCCGTGTTGGAGTTCGCCACATTAGCTTTAACATGCTGCGAATCCAGCCCATGTCACTATGCTTAATTAGTCATGCCAGAGGATCAGATGATAATAGTAACACTATTTAAATGCCTGGCAGTCAACCACTCTCACCAGTGGTTCATGAATGAATCCCAGAGTATGAAGGGATTATTTAAGGCCTGGATGGTATCATTCTGAGCAGCCTCAAGGTATACTCCATAAAGAATTTTTAAATGTTTTAATTTGGTTAAAGCAATGCATGCAGATTCATTTGCTATTGATTCAGTAATTTCTCATAGCCAGAAAGGATCCCTTTTAATATTTGGCACGTGGTTCAGTATTCTTGATCTCATCCTCAATGCAATTTCATATCTTTATGCTTCCAGGTCCCATTGTCAAGTCCATTGTTACACACACGGGGAAAAGAACAATGACATTCTTACTTGCTGCAGCTTTAACAGGCAACCACCCAACAAATAAATATTCAATAAACAATAATGCAATAAATTATACGAGGTACCAGACCATAGTAGTGCAAACTAAATTGCATTGTGCAAACCTTACACCAAGTTCATAATAGTTTGATGCTGCTGTCGGTCTTTGATGATATTAGCTGCCTTCTTGAGAGAGTGCTTCCTATAGCTCCCGACGATGGTGGGGTACTCAATATCCAATTGCTCGATCACAATTGTATTCTGTGCTCCAATATGCTTTTCCCAAGTATATATATTTAAAAACAACTGTGTACCACACACAGCTTTGTAGTTACTTGCTAAGGTGAGATCAACAAAAAGGTTGTATGGCGACATAAAAAACTGTGCTTTGCTCAACACACCAGCATCTGCAAAGTGCTGGCTGAACTCATTGCGTTAGGCAGCATCGGTGGACGGAGTGAACAGATTACATATTGGGTCAGGTCCCTTAAGTCTGTCTGAAATAAGGTCTTGACCCAAAATATTATCGGTCCTTTTCCTCCAGAGATGCTGCCTGACCAGCTGAGTTCCTCCAGCACTTTGTGTTTTCAAATAGCTAGTTTATAGTAAATAATAGTTTAGTTTATTATTCTTTTCATATGTTATATTGAAAAGCTTTTGTTTGCATCCTATCCAGTCAAAGAAAAGACTAGACATGATTACAATTAAGCCATCCACAGTGCACAGATAAAGCTTAAAGGATACAACATTTAGTGCAGGATAAGGTTCGATTGAAGATATTTCAAATGTCTCCAATGAGGTAGATGGGAGGTCAGAACCATGCTCTAGCTAATGAGAGGACCGTTCAGTTGTCTAATAACAGCTGGGAAGAAACTGCCCTTCAATCTAGAGGTACAGTGTGTTCAGAAAGTATTCAGACCCCTTCACTTTTTCCACATTTTGTTACGTTACAGTCTTATTCTAAAATGGATTAAATTATTTTTTTTAAATCATCAATCTATGCACAATACCCCATAATAAAAAAGCGTAAACAGGTGTTCAGAAATTTTTGCAAAGTAATTAAAAATAACTGAAATATCACATTTACATAAGTATTCAGACCCTTTACTCAGTACTTTGTTGAGGCACCTTTGGCAGCAATTACAGCCTCAAGTCTTCTTGGGTATGATGCTACAAATTTGGCACACCTGTAGTTGGGTAATTTCTTCAATTTTTCTCTGCAGATCCTCTCAAGCTCTGTCAGGTTGGATGGGAACGCTCTGGAGCAGGTTTTCATCAAGAATCTCTCTGTACTTTGCTCCATTCATCTTTCCCACGATCCTGACTAGCCTCTCAGTTCCTGCCACTGAAAAACATCCCCACAGCATGATGCTGCCACCACCATGCTTCACCGTAGGTATGGTATTGGCCAGGTGATGAGCGGTGCATGATTTCCACCAGACGTGACGCTTGGCATTCAGGCCAAAGAGTTCAATCTTGGTTTCATCAGACCAGAGAATTTGTTTAGGTGCCTTTTGGCAAACTCCAAGCGGGCTGTCATGTGCCTTTTACTGAGGAGTGGCTTCTGTCTGACCACTTGACCATAAAGGCCTGATTGGTGGAGTGCTGCAGATATAGTTGTCCTTCCGGAAGTTTCTCCCATCTCCTCTGGAGCTCTGTCAGAGTGACCATCGGGTTCTTGGTCACCTCCCTGACCAAGCCCTTCTCCTCCGATTGCTCAGTTTGGCCAGGCGGCCAGCTCTATGAAGAGTCCTGGTGGTTTCAAAGTTCTTCCATTTAAGAATGACACATGCCACTGTGCTCTTCGGGGCCTGCAAAGCTGCAGAAATTGTTTCATACCCTTCCCCAGATCTGTGTCTCGACACAATCCTGTCTCGGAACCTACGGACAATTCCTTCATCTTCATGGCTTGGTTTTTGCTCTGACATGCACTGTCAGCTGTGGGATCTTATATAGACAGGTGTGTGCCTTTCCAAATCATGTACAATAAATTTAATTTACCACTTGTGGACTCCAATCAAGTTGTAGAAACATCTCAAGGATAATCAATGGAAAAAGGATGCACCGAAGCTCAATTTTGAGACTCATAGCAAAGGGTCTGAATACTTATGTGAATGTGATATTTCAGTTATTTCTTTTTAATTACCATGCAAAAATTTCAAAACTCATTATTTTCACTTTTATATTATGAGGCATTGTGTGTAGATTGATGATAAACAAAAATAATGTAATCCATTTTAGAATAAGGTTGTCATGTAACAAAATGTGGAAAACGTGAAGGGGTCTGAATACTTTCTGAATGCACTGTATGTATTGTAAAATTCTGTACCGCTTACCTGATGCAAGAGGGAGAAGAGGGAGTGGCTTACGCGAGTCCTTGATGATGATGGCGACCTTCCCAAGGCAGCGAGAAATGTAGATGGAGGCAATGGAAGGGAGGTTGTTTTGCGTGATTTCATATATGCCAAAAAATTTTGGTCTGGGTTACATCCATAACTCTGCAATTTCTTGCAGTCTTGGATGGATCTGTTCCCAAACCAGACTGTGATGCATCCCCATAAAATACTTTCTACGATGCATCTGTAGAAGTTGGTAAGGGTTGTTGGAGATATGTCAAACATCCTAAGCCTTTTAAAGAAGTAGAGGCGTTGGTGTGCTTTGTTGGCCATAGCTTCGATGTGACTGGTCCGGGACAAATTGCTTGTGATATTTATTCCTAGTAACAAAGCTTTTGAGCATCTCTACTTCGGCACTATCAACGTGTATGTACAGCTTTGTTTCGTGAGGGAGAGGTCAGCATAGGATGTATGCCTGGTCTTGTCACTCGCACCCTCTTCTGTTTCTGTCATATATGTGGACACAATAAATATATCCTCAATGTGGCGTAATTACATGTGACCTTCATATGTAATGCTGAATGGAACTATCTAATCAATGCACATTTTAGAGTCAGCATGTTTGCATAATATATTGACCAATTGAGTGATATTCAACAAAGAGCTTTTCAATGTCCTTTTCTTCCTTCAGAGTACCCTGCCTGATCTGTAAGCAAAATTGTTCAAAAGTTGAGAGGGTCCACAAGTATGGGAGTTCTTTCCTTGTTCCCATTCTTTCATCTCAATGAATTGGATTCTTTGGAAATTTGATGGCATATATTTTTCAGTTGATAATGGTAGAATAATAACCAAGGATTTTGAAACAGTAAAACAAATATATTTGACCAAGTGCTCTAAATGAAAGAAAATAGCAAAATACATTGTACATTTGGGGTTACTGCTAGAGATTTGATGTTGAAAGAGAGAGGTATTGGGAACTGTACAATTGTTCTAAACAGCCAACTGTAGGAAGCTAACCAGATACAGAAAGATGTGTAAAAGGAGCTACAGATGCTGATTTCAACCGAAGATAGACACAAAAAGCTGGAGTGACTCAGCAGGACAGGCAGCATCACTGGAGAGAAGGAAGAGGTGACTTCGGATTGAGACAGATGTGGCCAGCTTGGATTGCTGGTGTCATTTGCAACTACTGTGCTGAAGTAATAAATAGGTCAAGGAGCTTGTCTACAAAGCCCTGCCCATTGATCTTTTTCCAGTGTTATATAATTAGTGATCTTTTACCTTTGCTGGTCTATGCTTTTGCTGATGAAACAGAGTGGATTAATTGGGGAAAAGAGGGCATTCCTACTCTTCCACACTTCCAGAATAAGACGCAGCAAGACAAACTCCCCCACTATGTTACAAAAACCCCTCTAAATTCACAGGCAGGACATGCCAACCAATGTCTGCTTTCTCTTCCAGATCCATAAACCCACGTTTGAATCCTTCATTACACTCAGTTTATACACTTGGCACGGTACTGTCAAAATTTCAGCTTTGTCAACATGTGATTAACAGCATAAATGGAAGAAAGAATTTTAGGAGCAATATTCAGTTGGCAAAGAAAAAAAAGTTAACGTAATTGCATAAAGCATAAAGGAAAACAGCCTTCAAAGTCCTTCCATCACCGGGAAAGTTGTAGTGGAGTGCCCTCTACTGGTATCTGACAGCAAATACACTGTAGTACAGTAATAGTACAGCCAATCATTCTCCAAATTGCAACAATCCTAAACTTATATTTTTCAAGTCTATTTCAAACCTAAAGTAATAGCAAAATCCACTCATCTTCAGTATTCATCTTCAACATTAAGTCTTAGTTAATGTAACAACCACAATAACATAAAATAAAATTATACAATTGGAAGCTGTGGTCAATGTTCTTTATAAAAGAAGGTAAGTGAGCACTTTTTGTTTGGAATTGGCCCCTATCATTTTCTCTATCCCCTCCTAAACTCCTCAATTTAAACCAAGCGTGGACTGGGCGATCGTTTCGCTGAACACCTTTGCTCAGTCCGCCTTGGACGTGATCTCCCGGTTGCCAAATACTTTAACTCCCCCTCCCATTCCCATACTGACTTTTCTGTCCAGGGCTTCCTCCATTGTCAGAGTGAGGCCAAATGCAAATTTGAGAAACAGCACCTCATATTTTGCTTGGGCAGCTTACAACCCAGCAGTATGAATATTGATTTATCTAACTTTGTAACCCTTGTGTCCCCTCTCTCTCCGTCCTTCCCACACGCTAGTCATTGTACTAGTTTCACTGTTGTCCTGATAAGTTTGATTGTCTGTATAACTCATTATCACCTAGCGCACAGCCAACTATGGACTGTTTCCTTGATCATCGTTACTTTTTTTTGCATATCTTTCATTTGTTTGTTCTATATCTCTCTATATCACTGCAGAACCGGATTGAATGACTTCTAGACAAGTATGGGTTTATAGTTTATTTTAAACTGCTGGCAATTAATATTGAAATCAGGCTCAAAGTAACACAGATGTTACTTGGTTGAATTATTTTATAATGTAACAGATAGTGTCATTGAGTCATACCGCACAGAAACAGGCTCTTCGGCCCAACTTATCCATGCTGACCATGATGCCCCATCTACGCTAGTCACACCTGTCCACATTTGGCCATATTGCTCTAATCCTTTCCTATCAATGTATCTACCCAAATGTATTTTGGATGTTGTTATAGTACCGGCCTCAACTATCCCTCTGGCAACTTGTTTCATACACCCACCACCCTCTGTGTAAAAAGGTTATCCTTCAGGTTCCTATTAAATCTTTCTCCTCTCACTTTAAACTTATGTCCACTTTATCTGTTATTAAATTATATTGAGCATCCATGGACAGAGAAACAGAATTTCTGGTCAACAGCCCTTCATCTGAACCATAAAAATGAGAAAACTAGCATGTTTTAGTTTCAGAGAGTGGGAAAGTTGGACAAAACAGAATGTCTGTTATAGGCTGGAGACATTGATTATCCAGGTGACATAATTGTTTTCATTGCAATCCAAGAGAGAGGAATGAATTGTAGTTGGCCGGATGAATGTAATTGCAGGAATATGAACATGAGCAGTGGAGAGAGAAAAAAACAATGTGCTGGAAAGGTGAAATGTGAAATAGCAGTTGCTAGAACTGAAATAAAGGAAAATGCTGAAAATTGTATGAAAGATTTGGAGAAAGACAGAATGCGACAAACTCCAGGCCTATCTTTTTTTTTGAATAAAGGATTCGCACTTAATTGCCTCCAAGAGTTTAGTGAGCTATGAAAAATTTCAACCAAAGAGTCCATTATGGTTGGACTTCCTTCAAAAGGCTCTCATGCAGTCCTCAGCCATCAGTCCCTAAGTGTCTCCAATACTTTATCCTTTGTAATTTGGATTTTTGTAGGTCAACCTAATTATTTGTAATTATTACAGTTCTGATCTCATATTTTATTAATAGAATTATCTCATCTCCTACTCTTTTCCGCCTATTAGTCCAGAACCACTTCCCCGTACAACTCTTATGGTGCACCCTTTTATTTCTATTTGTGCCATTAATTCATCCATTTTCTTATAACTAATTTGATGACTCCCTTTTTTGAATCCGACAGCCTTTTTTTTAACTCTGTTGCTTTTTATATTTGATCACTTTATCTCAGAGGATCCGTTGATGCTGCCTGACTGCTGTGTAGTTCCAGCATTTACTGTTTTTATTTGAGATTGTAATTTTCAATTTGTCTTGTTCTGAATGCCATAACCCATAAGCATTCATAGAACATAGAACAGAACAGGCATTGGAAAGGTTCCTTCGGCCCACATGTTTGTGGCGAAAATAATGCCAAGTTAGATTGATCTCATCTGCCTGTACACAATCCATATCCTTCTGTACCAGGCACGTGCTGTGAGTAATTACTCAATGTAGGCAGTCAGTTGGCTTTAAAAAAATATCTTAAACCGCGCATGCGCAGATTGTTCTCTCCGTAAAAAATAAAAATAAGTAACAATTCAATTTTCCCAAGGCTTCTAAATCTCCTTCATTTTTTAATTACTGAATGGTTGGGGGACGGAGGATGAAGGCAAGTGGAGAGATGGTGGGAAAAACGGGAGCACACCGGGACGTTGAATCAGTTGTCATCTTATTGAATGACAATACTAATTCAAAAGTCCAATTGGAAGGAGAGTTCCTTTCAGAGAGTCTGAACCAGGGGTTAAAGATGCGGGGAAGACAGGAGTGTTGAGAAGGAAGAGGTCGGAGATCATGTCAGACTCACTCAACGCTGCCGCAGCGCTCCGAGCACGGACAGCAGAACTGGCCGCCACTTCCGGGGAAGGAATCAGCTCGGGTGACTGCGAGCGGCCGCCGGGACCCGACAGTAGAACCGGCTGCCACTTCAGCGTTTTCTGCTGGCCCGCTCACCTCTGGCAGTGCTCTCCGTCTGAACACGTCTCACCAGTTCTGCTGTCGCTCGCAGTCACCCGAGCTGCTTCCTTCCTCGGAAGTGGCGGCCAGTTCTGCTGTCCATGCACGGAACGCTGCGGCAGCAACCCGAGCTAATTCACTCACCGGCCACAATGCGGTGGCTCCATGCCTGGAGCGTCGCAGGCGGGTTACTGGCCCTGACCCCCTCCTTCACAATGCTCCTGCCCTCCTCGCAACTTTACCCCGGGCCAGACTCCCCAAACACTGTGAAAGGAATTCTCCCCACCCACCCCTGGAAATACGGTATTTAAAAACATAAAGCACCAAGAAATGTACTTACCGTGTTATTGGTACACAAACTCCATTCTTCTCTCTTTGTTTCCCAAGATACTCTTAAAATAATGACAATCCATATTTTAAAAACCCGCCAAGAAACTTGCGCTGCACATGCGCAGAAGGCTGCTGCGCATGCGCAGTACCGCAAAGGCAGGATTTCAGTTGCCTTTAGCCCCGCTTTAAATTGTCGGTTTGAAGCAGCGCTGACGGCACGTGGGCTGCACAGACCTTCGCGTGTTGCAAGTACTGTGGTTGAAAGGCACGGAGAATTATGCCTACCTAAGAGATTGATCTCTTAGATAGGCATAATTCTCCCATGCCTTTACTATTTATATTTAATAATTGCTATTTCATAATTTTAGTCAGGGTAGGCAGTGCCTACCCTGATGGCACATGCCTGCTCTGTACCATCCACTTCCATGTGCCCATCTGAAAGCCTCTTAAACACAACTATCGTATCTGCCTCCACCATCACCCCTGGCAATGCGTTCCTGGCCTCCACCACCCTCTGTGTGGAAAAACATGCACCACACATTCCCCCTCTCACCTTCTAGCTATAGTTATATTGCTTCCACCAACACCCTTGGCAGCACGTTCCAGGCACCTGTCACTATGTGTAAAAAACTTGCCCTGCACATCTCTTTAAACTTTGCTCCTCTCACCTTAAAGATATGTACTTAGAATTTAACATTTCCATTCTGGGAAAAAGGTTCTAAATGTCTGTGCCATTTATGTACTTCTATTAAAGTCTCCCCTTAACCTGTGACATTCCAGAGAAAACAATCCAAGTCTACCCCGTAGCTAAAACCCTCTAATCCAAGCAGCATTTTAATAAACCTCCTCTACACCCTTTGCAAAGCATCCTCATCTTTCCTATAATGGGGCAACCAGAATTGCACACAATACTCCAAATGCAGCTTAAACAAAGTGCTATAGAGCTGCACCTATAGATTTTTAAAATCAATTTCAGATGGTCTTCAATCTTGTCTTTAAAAAAAAAAAAAATTCTTTAATGTTATTTATAGGCATACTCTAAAGTAATACAGCACGGAAACTGGCTCTTCGGCTCTACTTGCCCTTGTTGTGTAAGTAAAACTACTCTGAGAAAATCTCTGACTTTTTCTGCCACACTTTGTCTACAGTTACATGTTTTATTAACTTTCACTATCATCTTGCCTTTATTCTTTAATTTCTAAACATCTTCAACCCTGAGTAAACCCCTTCGCCCACCACACAATTCCACAATTAACTTTAAAGCCCCATCTACACTCCTTGTTACTCGGTTCACTGGAACATTGCTCTCAGCCTTATTGAAGTCAGGCCATCCCAACAGTGCTGCTTCCTCATTCCCCTGAGCTGGTGTTTGTGCCCTTAAACTGAAGTGTCATCAGAACCTTGAATACTTCAGCTGTCCCAGGAGCTTCATGTTTCCTTGTGCCTATTCATGGCCAAGCTATTCTCAAATAAAGTGAAGGATGTGTCGTGTCCATGACCTCCTTCAGTTCTGGTCTGTCCCTACTATTATACAACATCATGTTCTGTGAGCATAGATTTTGCTACTCCATGCAATGACATGTACTTTTCAACAAAGAGCATGACATTTGTCAGTTCACAAGGATTTTCTACATCAGATATATTCATGTTTTCAAATGTGAACAGAAAAGACTGAAAATTCTCAGCAAGTACAAAACACAGAACGGTAACCTTTCAGTTATCAATTTCTAGTATTTTTTTTACTCTATTTGAAATTTCCAGCAACTATCCATTTTTGCTCTTTGATTAGAGATCACTTTCAGAAGACGTTATTAACCATGACATTTTCTTCTTATTTCAGAAGGCAAACTCATTTGATGACTCCTTTTTTTTGAAACCTTCTGAAAAGCCATTTGTAAATAGAAACATAGAAAAATAGGTGCAGGAGTAGGCCATTCGGCCCTTCGAGCCTGCAACGCCATTCAATGTGATCATGGCTGATCATCCAACTCAGTATCCCGTACCTGCCTTCTCTCCATACCCCCTGATCCCTTTAGCCACAAGTGCCACATCTAACGCCCTCTTAAATATAGCCAATGAACTGGCCTCAACTACCTTCTGTGGCAGAGAATTCCAGAGACTCACAACTCTCTGTGTAAAGAATGTTTTCCTCATCTCGGTCCTAAAGGAATTCCCCCTTATCCTTAGACTGTGACCCCTTGTTCCGGACTCCCCCAACATCGGGAACAATCTTCCAGCATCTAGCTTGTCCAACCCCTTAAGAATTTTGTAAGTTTCTATAAGATCCCCCCTCAATCTTCTAAATTCCATCGAGTACAAGCCGAGTCTATCCAATCTTTCCTCATATGAAAGTCCTGACATCCCAGGAATCAGTCTGGTGAATCTTCTCTGTACCCCCTCTATGGCAAGGATGTCTTTCCTCAGATTTGGAGACCAAAACTGTATGCAATACTCCAGGTGTGGCCTCACCAAAACCCTGTACAACTGCAGTAGAACCTCCCTGCTCCTATACTCAAATCCTTTCGCTATGAATGCTAACATACCATTTGCTTTCTTCACTGCCTGCTGCACCTGAATGCCTACTTTCAATGACTGGTGTACCATGACACCCAGGTCTCGTTGCATCTCCCCTTTTCCTAATCTGCCACCATTCAGATAATAGTCTACCCTCATGTTTTTGCCACCAAAGTGGATAACCTCACATTTATCCACATTATACTGCATCTGCCATGCATCTGCCCATTCACTCAGCCTATCCAAATCACCCTGCAGCCTCCAAGCATCCTCCTCACACCTAACTATACCCCCCAGCTTGGTATCATCTGCAAATTTGGAGATGTTGCATTGAATTCCCTCGTCCAAATCATTAATATATATTGTAAATAGCTGGGGTCCCAGCACTGAGCCTTGCGGCACCCCACTAGTCACTGCCTGCCATTCTGAAAAGGACCCGTTTACTCCTACCCTTTGCCTCCTGTCTGCTAGCCAGTTCTCTATCCACATCAATACTGAACCCCCAATACCGTGTGCTTTAAGTTTGTATGCTAATCTCTTATTCGGGACCTTGTCGAAAGCCTTCTGAAAGTCTAGATATAACACATCCACTGGTTCTCCCTTATCCACTCTACTAGTTACATCCTCGAAAAATTCTATCAGATTTGTCAGACATGCTGACTTTGTCCAATGATTTCACCACTTTCCAAATGCGCTGCTATCCCATCTTTAATAACTGACTCTAGCAGTTTCCCCACTACCGATGTTAGACTAACTGGTCTGTAATTCCCTGCTTTCTCTCTCCCTCCTTTTTTAAAAAGTGGGGTTACATTAGCTACCCTCCAATCCTCAGGAACTACTCCAGAATCTAAGGAATTTTGAAAAATTATCACTAATGCATCCACTATTTCTGTGGCTACCTCCTTGAGTACTCTGGGATGCAGACTATCTGGCCCTGGGGATTTATCGGCCTTCAATCCGTTCAATTTACCCAACACCACCTCCCGGCTAACCTGGATTTCACTCAGTTCCTCCATCTTATTTGACCCCCATTCCACTGCTATTTCCGGCAGATTATTTATGTCTTCCTTAGTGAAGACAGAACCAAAGTAGTTATTCAATTGGTCTGCCATGTCCTTGTTCCCCATGATCAATTCACCTGTTTCTGACTGCAAGGGACCAACATTTGTTTTAACTAGTCTCTTTCTCTTCACATATCTATAAAAACTTTTGCAGTCAGTTTTTATGTTCCCTGCCAGTTTCCTTTCATAATCTATTTTCCCTTTCCTAATTAAGCCCTTTGTCCTCCTCTGCTGGATTCTGAATTTCTCCCAGTCCTCCGGTAGGCTACTTTTTCTGGCAAATTTGTATGCCTCATCTTTTGTTTTTATACTATCCCTGATTTCCCTTGTTATCCATGGATGCACCACCTTCCCCGATTTATTCTTTTGCCAAACTGGTATGAACAATTTTTGTACTTCATCCATGCAGTCTTTAAATACCTTCCATTGCACATCCACTGTCAACCCTTTAAGAATCACCTGCCAGTCTATCTTGGCCAATTCACATCTCATACCTTCAAAGTTACCTTTGTTCAAGTTCAGAACCCTTGTTTCTGACTTAATTTTGTCACTCTCCATCCTAATGAAGAACTCAACCATATTATGGTCACTCTTGCCCAAGGGGCCACGCACAACAAGACTGCTAACTAACCCTTCCTCATTACTCAATACCCAGTCTAGAATAGCTTGCTCTCTCGTTGGTTCCTCCACATGTTGGTTGAGAAAACTATCCCGCATACATTCCAAGAAATCCTCTTCCTCAGCACCCCTGCCAATTTGATTCACCCAATCTACATACAGATTGAAGTCACCCATTATAACCGTGTTACCCTTGTTGCACGCATTTCTAATTTCCTGTTTGATGCCATCCCCAACTCCAATACTACTGTTAGGTGGCCTGTACACAGCTCCCACTAGCGTTTTCTGCCCCTTAGAGTTTCGCAGCTCTACCCATATCGATTCCACATCCTCCACGCTAATGTCCTTCCTTTCTATTGCATTAATCTCCTCTCTCACCAGCAACGCTACCCCACCTCCTTTTCCTTTTCGTCTATCCCTCCTGGATATTGAATATCCCTGGATGTTCAGCTCCCAGCCTTGGTCCCCCTGGAGCCACGTCTCGGTGATCCCAACTATAGCATAGTCATTAATCGCTATCTGCACCTTCAACTCATCCACCTTATTACGAATGCTCCTCGCATTGAGACACAAAGCCTTCAGGCTTGTTTTTACAACACTCTTACTCCTTATACAATTATGTTGACAAGTGGCCCCTTTCACATCGATCCCTATTACACTTGGCCATACTCTCCTATCCCCTTGTGAGCTTTCTTTCCCGTTAATTCTGGGGTCATTAACCATCCCTTTACTCTCTTTCCCTTTAACTCCATCCTCGACTATCCCATTTGACACCCCACCCCCCTTATTCAGTTTAAAACCATCCGTGTCGCGGTGGCAAACCTGCCAGCCAGAATGCTGGTCCCCCACCTGTTAAGATGCAATCCGTCCCTTTTGTACAGTTCCCCCTTACTCCAAAACAGATCCCAGTGATCTAAGAATCTAAAACCCTGCCCCCTGCACCAGTTCCTCAGCCACACATTCAGGTCCCGTATCTCCCTGTTCCTGCTCTCGCCAGCACGAGGAACTGGAAGCAAACCGGAGATAACCACCCTGGAAGTCCTGCTTTTCAGCATTTCTCCGAGCTCTCTGAAGTCCCGCTGCAAAATATTCATCCCCTTCTTTCCAACATCATTTGTGCCAACATGCCCGACCACTTCTGGCTGTTCACCTTCGCCCTTGAGGATTGTCTGCACTCTGTCCGTGACATCCTAGATCCTGGCACCAGGAAGGCAGCACACCATCCTCGAATCCCGTCTGTTGCCGCAAAACCCGCTGTCCGTACCTCTCACAATGGAGTCTCCAACTACAATGGCGTTGCCCGACTTTGCCTCTTTGGTTTTGGCTCAACAGCCCTTTTTGTTTTGCAAGCCAGTCCGCCGCTCAGTGAGATACCGTCTTCTGTCCCGGCAGCTTCCACGTGGGTGAACCTGTTCACAAGAGGTACAACACCCGGGGACCTTTGCATCCCATGTTTTCCTCTCTTTCTCACCTTCACCCACCTTCTCTCTTCTAGTGCCTTGGGTGTAACAATCTTACTGTAGGACTTGTCGAGGAACGACTCAGTTTCTCGGATGAACCTGAGGTCATCCACTTGTTTCTCCAGTTCCCCAACACGGTCCTTCAGGAGCTGTACCTGGATGCACTTCTCACATTTGTAGCAGCCAGACGCACCAGCAGTGTCCTTGACCTCCCACATACTGCAAGTATTACACTTCATCAGCTTGCTTGACATCTTCTTTTGCCTCGGTCTCTCCCTATCCAGTGTTTTGCGCAGCCTCCTCTCCGAAGACTCTCGAGCCAAAGACTCACACTTTACTCACAGGGCACTTCCCTCACTGCCGCTCCCCAAGAGCTGCCTTGCTTATATTGACTGTTAAATTGCCTAATTTACAAGCCAAATTCCTCAGTTTTCAACTGTTTTCCCCCTCTGACTCACTGAGAATTCTCCTCCCACTTGGGCTAGAGCCAATCAGTGCTTTCTCCTGCTTCTCTTTGTTGCTGTTGCTTCAAAATCCACGGGAGCACTGAGTAAAATCTGGTGCTCTTCATATTTGATCACTTATCAATTTGATTAATTAGTTCAGACTCATTATCAGTAAAATGTAGAAACAAGGAACTGCTCATGTCAGGTCTGAAGAAGGGTCCCGACCCGAAATATCACCTATCCATGTTCTCTGGAGAAGCTCCCTGAGTTACTCCAGTATTTTGTGACCTTTTCATTACCAGTAAATCTCAGGTCAACGCTACTACCGAGATTTGGTCATGTCCGCATCCCTCTCCCCATCACCTTACTGAATTTACGCATTAGCAGCAGGCTCACTCTTTCCAGTTGATGCAGAGGTGATTTATTCTTCCTCATCTTTCTCGACTTAGCTGCAACCTTTGACCTTGCTGATCACATTCTTCCCTCCTCCAACGTCAATCTACTTTCCAGCTAAGTGGAACACCACTTCTTGATTCCAATTTTATTTACCCGTTTCTACCAAGAGAATAACCTGCAATGACTTTCTCTTTCTGTTCCCACAATGCTACCTTTGGTGTCTTCAAGATTGACTCTTTTTCTTAACTGTTTTCTTGTTGAGTCCATTGCACTCCCGATCTGCCCTGTGTTCTATTCTCTATAAGTCAGTGTACAAAACTCTGCTGCATGTCCTAACCTGCACCACCATCCCATTCACCAATTATTCCTGTGCTTGCTCTTCTACATGGGATTGGTGGAGATTATGGATTTGGTTTGTGGTTGGTTGGTTGGGATTATGTAGTTTAACATTCTTGCTGAAACCTGGGAATCACTGGCAGATGCCAACTTAAAAGTGGAGAAGGAACAGCCAGGATGATGTTGAGAACCTCAAGGCCATGATCAGGAGTACATGGAAGCCTTGCATTAGAATGGAAAGAGAGCGTTGCCTCCCAAACTACCCCCATGAACTGATGATTCCCACACTGGCCTCAATAGCTCCCTCAGAATCCTCGAATCCACATTGAAAGCAAATCATTCGCATTGCCATAGGACTGCCAAAGAAGAAGACAACAACCTGGATTAATGTCAGACTTATTTTAAAATTATATAAAATCTTCACAACATGATTCAATTATTATTTCAAATTATCACTTTTTCAAATTATTACTTTATTTTACATCAAAACACACTTTAAATAAGTAAAACAACACATTTGTAAAGAATTTAAAGTATAACAGTTTAATTAAATCTACAATGTATTTGTTCCATATTGCTCTGCTCTCAGCTCCTAATAATTTTGATGCTATTCATTCCTGGGTTACCTTCATGAATAATATTTGATGCACTTTGCTTTTCACTGCCAGACCATGCAGTTTGCCCAGTTTCAGAGGACAGTCTTGTAATCTATCCTAAATGCTGATAGTGATAGAAAAAAAATCACATGTGGTTAAAGTGCACATTGTCAGGTTTTAATAAAGGCCATTTTTATACATTTTGGTTTCACCATGTAGAAATTACAGCAGTGTTTATACATAGTCTCCCCATTTCAGGGCACCATAATGTTTGGTACACAGCAATGTCATGTAAATGAAAGTAGTCATGTTTAGTATTTTGTTGCATATCCTTTACATGCAATGACTGCTTGAAGTCTGCGATTCATGGACATCACCAGTTGCTGGGTGTCTTCTCTGCTGATGCTCTGCTAGGCCTGTATTACAGCCATCTTTATGCTTGTTTTGTACCCTTCAGTTTTCTCTTCAGTATATAAAAGGCATGCTCAATTGGGTTCAGATCGGGTGATTGATTTGGCCACTCAAGAATTTACCATTTGTTAGCTTTGAAAACCTCCTTTGTTGCTTTTGCAGTATGTTTGGGATCATTGTCTTGCTGTAGAATGAACCACCGGCCAATGTGTTTTGAGGCATTTGTTTGAACTTGAGCAGATAAGATGTGTCTATACACTTCAGAATTCATTCTACTACCATCAGCAGTTGTATCATCGATGAAGATAAGTGATACATGCCCAAGCTATAACACCCCCCACCACTGTGATTCACAGATGAAGTGGTATACTTTGGATCTTTGGCAGTTCCTTCTCTCCTCCATACTTTGCTCTTGTCATCACTCTAATATAAGTTAATCTTCGTCTCGTCTGTCCACAAGACCTTTTTCCAGAACTGTGGTTGCTCTTTTAAGTACTTCTTGGTAAACTGTAACCTGGCCATCCTATTTTTGCGGCTAATCAGTGGTTTGCATCATGCAGTGTAGCCTCTGTATTTCTGTTCATGAAGTCTTCAGCAGACAGTGGTCATTGACAAATCCACACCTGCCTCCTGAAGTGTTTCTGATGTCAGATTTGGGGATTTTTCTTTATTATAGAGATAATTCTTCTGTCATCAGTGGAGGTCTTCCTTGGCCTGCTAGTCCCTTTGCGATTAGTAAGCTCACCAGTGCTCTCTTTCTTCTTAGTGATGTTCCAAACAGTTGGTTTTGGTAAGCCTAAGGTTTGGCTGATGTCTCTAACAGTTTTATTCTTGTTTCTCAGTCACATAATGGCTTCTTTGACTTTCATTGGCACAACTTTGGTCCTCATGTTGATAAACAGCAATAAAAGTTTCCACAGATGATGGAAAGACTGGAGAAAGACTTGGTGCTGAGAGTTCTCTTATGCCTGCATTAAGGAGGCAATTACACACCTGAGCAATTACAAATGCCTGTGAAGTCATGTGTTCCATACATTATGGTGATCTGAAATGGGGGGACTATGTATAAACCAGGCACGTGCCGTGAGTAATTACTCAGGGTAGGCACTCAGTCCGCTTTAAAAAAAATTAAACCGCGCATGCGCAGATTGTTCTCCCCATTAAATAAATAAATAAATACAGTGACATTTCAATTTGCCCAAGGCTTCCTAGTCCTAGACCAATTGGAGGGACGGTTCCTTTCACAGCGTGTGGAGAGTCTGTGCCAGGGGTAAAGTTGTGGGGAGGGCGTCGGGGATACTGCCAGCGCTGGAAAGGACACAGAGAACATTTACGAGGAAGGTGCCAGGACTAGAGGGTCTGAGCGATATCGGCTGGACATGTGAGGAGCAATGGTGAAAATCGCAAGAAAGTACTTATCACAAAGTACTGGAATCTTCACTCACTCACCGCTACCGCAGATCTCCGGAAGCGAAGCCACGCACTGTAGCTGGGGATAGAAGCAGCTCGGGGAGCGGCCACCGGCACCCGACAGCTGAACTGGCCGCCACTTCAGCGCCTTCTGCCTGCCCGCTCACCTTTGGCAGTACTCTCTGTCAAAACACCTGTCACCTGCCGTTCGCCGACTTCGCTCATGTCAGCGGCTTCCTGCAAATCCTTAAATTCCCACAGCCGAGTAACCTCAATCGCGCTGTCGGAATTTAAGGACATGAGTGAGGCCAGCGAGCGGCAGGAGAGAGGTTTTTAGATGGAGAGCTGCCAGAGGTGGGCGGGGACCGGCAGAAGGAGCTAAGGTGGCGGCTGGTTCCGCTGTCCGGCCCGGCGGCCGCTCAGCCACCCGAGCTGCTTCTCTCTCTCTCCCCCCCCCCCCCCCCCCCCCCCCCCCCCGGCCTCAGAGCGATGGCATTCCACGCCTCCGTGCAACGAGCGTCGCAAGTGGATGCCCCTGACCCCTCATTCATAACATTTGTGCCCTCCCCGCAACTTTACCCCGGGCCAGACTCCCCAAACGCTGTGAAAGGAGCTCTACCCCCCCCCCCCCCCCCTCTCACACCCCGGCAGATATGGTATTTTAAAAAAAAATCACAAAATGTACTTACCGCATCATTGGTACACGACAAACCATAGTTGAAAACCCCGCCAAGAAACTTGCGCTGCGCATGCGCAGTAGACTGCTGCGCTTGCGCAGTAGGCTGATGCGCATGCGCAGTGCTGCAAAGGCAGAATTTCTGCTGCATTCAGCCCCGCTTGAAGCTGACGGCTTCAGGCAGCGCTGACGGCACGTGGGCTTCACAGAGCTTCCCGTGTCACAAGCGCTGCGGATGAAAGGCATAGAGAATTATGCCTACCTAGGAGATCGATCTCTTAGATAGGCATAATTCTCCCATGCCTTTACTATTTATATTTAATAATTGCCATTTCATAATTTTAGTCAGGGTAGGCAGTGCCTACCTTGCCTACCCTGACGGCACGTCCCTGGTATAAACACAGTTGCAATTTCTACATGGTCAAACCAAAATGTATAAAAATGGCCCTTAATAACAATGTATAAAATGGCCTTTACAGTGACAATCTGCACTTTAACCACATGTGATTTTTTTTCTATTACAAATCTCAAATTGTAGAGTACAGAGGCAAATAAATAAATTATGGGTCTTTGTCCCAAACATTATGGAGGGCACTGTAGGCCAGTAATGCACTGGGGAAACAGTGGGTAACTAGGCATTTCGCTAAATCTATACAAACCAACTGACAGGAATTTGGTAGAATGATTCATAGATCGTAATGAAAACAAAAGTTTAGTTTTTTATTTTCGTTCAGAGATACAGCGCGGAAACAGACGCTTCGGCCCACCAAGTGATTCCTGCACAGTAACCTTATGCACTCCAGATCCAATTAATAATTTTTAGGGAAGCCAATTAGCCTACAAACCTGTATCTCTTTGGAGTGTGGGAAACCAGAGCTCCCAGAGAATACTCATGCGGTCACAGACAGAACATACAAAATCCATACAGAGGCATCCATAGTCATTTTTGAGCCTGGGTCTCTGGCGCTGTAAGGCAGCTGCTCTACCTCCGTGCCGTTTAATAAAGGCTAAAGTTACAAGTAGGAATATTTCCAAAGTTTCATTGGAAATAATATTTGAAGTAATTTTGCAGTTAGTTTGTTGCAAGCGTTCTCTGTGCGCAGCTATGTATAGAGCTGGAAATTGACATAATATGAGGTTTGATGCTGCCGTCTAGTGGTGACTTCAGTAATGTTCAAATCAGAGTGAAATCATCAAGCCTGACAAGATGAGCTAATTATTAGTTTAAGCAAAATAGTAGTTATTTCATAGATCTCGAGGGAAATTCTATTGAAAAATGAGCAGCTGGTCAATCTGTCTGTCTGTGGATTAAAGTATTTGGAGATTATATTGGATGGGATATGCAGGTTTTCAAACCAGATTGCTTAGCTTACTGCTGAAGAATGTTAAGGATCAATTTCAATCTTTCCTGATTCTTAAGCTCAGATAGGAAGTCCCTCAACAAGCATATCTCAGACTGTTACTTCGTTCTACACTGTCCAGAAAACCTCCTCCTAATTTACTTGTGGTCATATTTATAAATTTGTGCTGTCTTAATAATTGTCTGAACCCCAACAGAATAGTGCAAATAAGATGATGTAAAGTGAACTTATTTTGTAGAAACTTGTTCAGTAATATAATGGTTTCTATATCGGGATTTTCAGATGATGTATAACCATATAACAATTACAGCACAGAAACAGGCCATCTCGGCCCTTCAAGTCCGTGCCGAACAACTTTTTTCCCTTAGACCCACCTGCCTGCACTCATACCATAACCCTCCATACCCTTCTCATCCATATGCCTATCCAATTTATTTTTAAATGATACCAACGAACATGCCGCCACCACTTCCACTGGAAGCTCATTCCACACCGCTACCACTCTCTGAGTAAAGAAGTTCCCCCTCATGTTGCCACTAAACCTCTGTCCCTTTTCCACTTTAGTACTTTTCCACTTTGCTTTGGAGTATCTTTCTCATATTATAGGAAATATATTTAGACAATCTTTGGTTTGAAATGAAAAGCATGTTAAGCACTATAATTAGATTATATATACTTCAAATTGGAAGATGATATAATGATTACTGGCAATATATTAAATAATTCACTTTAAGCTTCCTTTGATTAATCTAAACACTACATGGGTTTGCTCATCAGAACATTGCTCGGAAACAATAGACTGGCAAAGCATGACTATATGATAGAATTCTAACTTGGATAAATTAAAGATCACAATACTTTTCTACAATACTGGGTGATGCATTCAGCACAGTTTCTAAGTATTTGGTGTTTTCTGCCAGATAAATGTTCTACAATGTAGAAGAAGGGTATGTTTAATACCCCTTCATTGCCTGTGATGTCATTTAGTGTGTTCATGGGTAACCTGTGACTTAACTCCAAACTCCCACTGTTGATCCTTGTTGATCAATACTTAAAGTTACAAAAATCTATCAGTCTAATACCACTAATTGATCCTGCAATCAATTGTTAATCTTCTTGTGTGTACATGTTGTTTTCTATCATTGTGTTGGATGAGGTGCTGATATGTAATAGATCCAGGGTTGCAGATGGGTGTGCAGGCAGTGGGATGGGTGCTGAGAGACTTTAGGAGGAAGCTGACAGATTAAGTGAGTGGGGAAGGACATGGGAAATGGAATAGAATATGGAAGAAATCCAAACTACCAATTTAATAAAATAAATTGTAAGGATGAAGAGTGATTAACAAGTGCTCTTGTCCAGAAAGTGATGATCACTGGAAGTTAACATACAAGTACAGTAAACATTTAAAAAAGGTAAATGGAATGTTATATTTTATTGTAAAAGTTTAAAGTACAAGAATAGAGAAGACATTCTCTAGGAGAGCTCAGAACCAGCGGTTACAGTTTAAGAATAAGGAGTAAGCCATTTAGGACTGAGATGAGGAAAAAAATGTTCACCTAGAGAGTTGTGAATCTGTGGAATTCTCTGCCACAGAATCAGTGGAGGCCAATTCACTAGATGTATTCAAGAAAGATTTGGATTTAGCTCTTATGGTTAACGGAATCAAGAAATATGGGAAGAAAGCAGGAACCTGGTTTCTGCAGGTACTCCTGCACCTATTTTCTATGTTTCTATTCCAATTATGTAGTGCCCTTGTTAAACCACATCCGATTACAGTTGACACAAGAAACTGCAGCTGCTTGACTCTTGAACAAAAAACAAAGTGCTAGAGGAAGTGGGTCAGGTAGCATCGGTGGAGGGAATGGACAGACAACATTTTGGGTTGGGACATTTCAGACTGATTGTGAGGGGGGGAGGAATGTTGGAAAACAAACTAAACTAAGTGATAGTTGGATGCAGGTGAGGGGATGGGGGAGGGTGTAGGGGTGGTGGCGGGTGGTGTGACTGCAGATGGGTGTAGTAAGTGACAAAGGCTAGAGGTAAAAAAGAGACAAATTGGTGTCAGATAAGGAAAGAGGAGTGAAATGTAAAGACACAGTGTGGGACACTGAGAAATTTGTGTACCTGGGGTGGGGTGGGGTGTGGAGGGACAAGAGAAAGAGGACGACTGGGGGGGGTGGGAGGGTGTATATTGGCTATTGCATGTTAGCCAATCAGAATGCTTAGTAATTATAACTCCGCCTAATTATATGATTTATAGTGTAAGAACTCGCCTACTGTCTAGTAGTAGCTGCAGTGGACTGAACGTGTGATGTACTGCATATGTGATGATGAACTAGACAATAAAGATGCTTGTGCTCCAACTTGTGTGTGACTAAGGTATTTACATGGTGTCAGAAAATCGAGTCTAGCCCGCGTCTCTTTACCGCGATTTATTTTGCTTATGGTTGCAGGAGGGCTGTGATTGGAAACTAAATGTTCCAGGATTTCGTTGTTTCAGGTGTGATAGAATTGGAGCGACCAGAGGTGGACGTGTGGCATTGCTTGTCAGAGAAGATATTACAGCAGCGCTTTGGCAGGATAGATTAGAGGGCTCATCTAGGGAGGCTATTTGGGTGGAGCTGAGAAATGGGAACGATGTAGCAACACTTTTAGGGGTGTATTATAGACCGCCAAATGGGGAGCGAGAATTGGAAGAGCAAATATGTAAGGAGATAGCAGATATTAGTAGTAAGCACAAGGTAGTGATTGTGGGAGATTTCAATTTTCCAAAAATAGACTGGGAAACACATTCTGTAAATGGGCTGGATGGTTTGGAGTTTGTAAAATGTGTGCAGGATAGTTTTTTCCAGCAATACATAGAGGTATCGACCAGAGAAGGGGCAGTGCTGGACCTCCTGTTAGGAAATGAGGCAGGTCAGGTGACGGAGGCAGGTCCCCGGGTGTTGTACCTCTTGTGAACAGGTTCACCCACGTGGAAGCTGCCGGGACAGAAGACGGTATCTCACTGAGCGGCGGACTGGCTTGCCAAAGAAAAAGGGCTGATGAGCCAAAACCAAAGAGGCCAAAGTCGGGCAACGCCATTGTAGTTGGAGACTCCATTGTGAGAGGTACGGACAGGGGTTTTTGCGGCAACAGACGGGATTCCAGGATGGTGTGCTGCCTTCCTGGTGCCAGGATCCAGGATGTTACGGACAGAGTGCAGACAATCCTCAAGGGCGAAGGTGAACAGCCGGAAGTGGTCGTGCACGTTGGCACAAATGATGTTGGAAAGAAGGGGATGAATATTTTGCAGCGGGACTTCAGAGAGCTTGGAAAAATGCTGAAAAGCAGGACTTCCAGGGTTGTTATCTCCGGTTTGCTTCCAGTTCCTCGTGCTGGCGAGAGCAGGAACAGGGAGATACGGGACCTGAATGTGTGGCTGAGGAACTGGTGCAGGGGGCAGGGATTTAGATTCTTTGATCACTGGGATCTGTTTTGGAGTAAGGGGGAACTGCACAAAAGGGACGGATTGCATCTTAATAGGTGGGGGACCAGCATTCTGGCTGGCAGGTTTGCCACTGCAACACGGATGGTTTTAAACTGAATAAGGGGGGTGGGGTGTCAAATGGGATAATCGAGAACGGAGTTATAGGGAAAGAGAGTAAAGGGATGGTTAATGACCCCAGAGTTAACGGGAAAGAAAGCTCACAAAGGGATAGGAGAGTATGGCCAAGTGTAATAGGGATCGATGTGAAAGGGGCCACTTGTCAACATAATTGTATAAGGAGTAAGAGTGTTGTAAAAACAAGCCTGAAGGCTTTGTGTCTCAATGCGAGGAGCATTCGTAATAAGGTGGATGAGTTGAAGGTGCAGATAGCGATTAATGACTAGGCTATACTTGGGATCACGGAGACATGGCTCCAGGATGACCAAGGCTGGGAGCTGAACATCCAGGGATATTCAATATTCAGGAGGGATAGACGAAAAGGAAAAGGAGGTGGGGTAGCGTTGCTGGTGAGAGAGGAGATTAATGCAATAGAAAGGAAGGACATTAGCGTGGAGGATGTGGAATCGATATGGGTAGAGCTGCGAAACTCTAAGGGGCAGAAAACGCTAGTGGGAGCTGTGTACAGGCCACCTAACAGTAGTATTGGAGTTGGGGATGGCATCAAACAGGAAATTAGAAATGCGTGCAACAAGGGTAACACTGTTATAATGGGCGACTTCAATCTGCATTAGATTGGGTGAATCAAATTGGCAGGGGTGCTGAGGAAGAGGATTTCCTGGAATGTATGCGGGATAGTTTTCTCAAGCAACATGTGGAGGAACCAACGAGAGAGCAGGCTATTCTAGACTGGGTATTGAGTAATGAGGAAGGGTTAGTTAGCAGTCTTGTTGTGCGTGGCCCCTTGGGCAAGATTGACCATAATATGGTTGAGTTCTTCATTAGGATGGAGAGTGACAAAATTAAGTCAGAAACAAGCGTTCTGAACTTGAACAAAGGTAACTTTGAAGGTATGAGATGTGAATTGGCCAAGATAGACTGGCAGGTGATTCTTAAAGGGTTGACAGTGGATGTGCAATGGAAGGTATTTAAAGACTGCATGGATGAAGTACAAAAATTGTTCATACCAGTTTGGCAAAAGAATAAATCGGGGAAGGTGGTGCATCCATGGATAACAAGGGAAATCAGGGATAGTATAAAAACAAAAGATGAGGCATACAAATTTGCCAGAAAAAGCAGCCTACCGGAGGACTGGGAGAAATTCAGAATCCAGCAGAGGAGGACAAAGGGCTTAATTAGGAAAGGGAAAATAGATTATGAAAGGAAACTGGCAGGGAACATAAAAACTGACTGCAAAAGTTTTTATAGATATGTGAAGAGAAAGAGACTAGTTAAAACAAATGTTGGTCCCTTGCAGTCAGAAACAGGTGAATTGATCATGGGGAACAAGGACATGGCAGACCAATTGAATAACTACTTTGGTTCTGTCTTCACTAAGGAAGACATAAATAATCTGCCGGAAATAGCAGTGGAACGGGGGTCAAATAAGATGGAGGAACTGAGTGAAATCCAGGTTAGCCGGGAGGTGGTGTTGGGTAAATTGAACGGATTGAAGGCCGATAAATCCCCAGGGCCAGATAGTCTGCATCCCAGAGTACTCAAGGAGGTAGCCACAGAAATAGTGGATGCATTAGTGATAATTTTTCAAAATTCCTTAGATTCTGGAGTAGTTCCTGAGGATTGGAGGGTAGCTAATGTAACCCCACTTTTTAAAAAAAGGAGGGAGAGAGAAAGCGGGGAATTACAGACCAGTTAGTCTAACATCAGTAGTGGGGAAACTGCTAGAGTCAGTTATTAAAGATGGGATAGCAGCGCATTTGGAAAGTGGTGAAATCATTGGACAAAGTGGGGAAATCATTGGACGAAAGGTAAATCATGTCTGACAAATCTGATAGAATTTTTTGAGGATGTAACTAGTAGAGTGGATAAGGGAGAACCAGTGGATGTGTTATATCTAGACTTTCAGAAGGCTTTCGACAAGGTCCCGAATAAGAGATTAGCATACAAACTTAAAGCACACGGTATTGGGGGTTCAGTATTGATGTGGATAGAGAACTGGCTAGCAGACAGGAGGCAAAGGGTAGGAGTAAACGGGTCCTTTTCAGAATGGCAGGCAGTGACTAGTGGGGTGCCGCAAGGCTCAGTGCTGGGACCCCAGCTATTTACAATATATATTAATGATTTGGACGAGGGAATTCAATGCAACATCTCCAAATTTGCAGATGATACCAAGCTGGGGGGTATAGTTAGGTGTGAGGAGGATGCTTGGAGGCTGCAGGGTGATTTGGATAGGCTGAGTGAATGGGCAGATGCATGGCAGATGCAGTATAATGTGGATAAATGTGAGGTTATCCACTTTGGTGGCAAAAACATGAGGGTAGACTATTATCTGAATGGTGGCAGATTAGGAAAGGGGGAGATGCAACGAGGCCTGGGTGTCATGGTACACCAGTCATTGAAAGTAGGCATGCAGGTGCAGCAGGCAGTGAAGAAAGCAAATGGCATGTTAGCATTCATAGCGAAAGGATTTGAGTATAGGAGCAGGGAGGTTCTACTGCAGTTGTACAGGGTTTTGGTGAGGCCACACCTGGAGTATTGCGTACAGTTTTGGTCTCCAAATCTGAGGAAAGACATCCTTGCCATAGAGGGGGTACAGAGAAGATTCACCAGACTGATTCCTGGGATGTCAGGACTTTCATATGAGGAAAGATTGGATAGACTCGGCTTGTACTCGATGGAATTTAGAAGATTGAGGGGGGATCTTATAGAAACTTACAAAATTCTTAAGGGGTTGGACAAGCTAGATGCTGGAAGATTGTTCCCGATGTTGGGGGAGTCCAGAACAAGGGGTCACAGTCTAAGGATAAGGTGGAATTCCTTTAGGACCGGAATGAGGAAAACATTCTTTACACAGAGAGTGGTGAGTCTCTGGAATTCTCTGCCACAGAAGGTAGTTGAGGCCAGTTCATTGGCTATATTTAAGAGGGCGTTAGATGTGGCACTTGTGGCTTAAGGGATCAGGGGGTATGGAGAGAAGGCAGGTACGGGATACTGAGTTGGATGATCAGCCATGATCACATTGAATGGCGGTGCAGGCTCGAAGGGCCTAATGGCCTTCTCCTGTATCTATTTTCTATGTTTCTATGTTTTCTATGGAGGTATGTGTTGGTGAGCACTTTGGGACCAGTGATCACAATACCATTAGTTTCAATATAATTATGGAGAGAGTCAGAACTGGACCAAGGGTTGAGATTTTTGACTGGAGAAAGGCTAACTTTGAGGGAATGCGTAAGGAATTAAAAGGAGTGAATTGGGACATTTTGTTTTATGGGAAGGATGTAGAAGAGAAATGGAGGACATTTAAAGGGGAAATTGTAAGAGTACAGAATCTTTATGTTCCTGTTCGGTTGAAAGGAAATAGTAAACATTGGAAAGAGCCATGGTTTTCAAGGGAAATTGGGCACTTGTTTTGAAAAAAGAGAGATATCTACATTATTTATAGGAGGCATGGAGTAAATGAGGTGCTAGAGGAGTATAAAGAGTGTAAAAAGAATCTTAAGAAAGAAATTCGAAAAGCTAAAAGAAGATATGAGGTTGCTTTGGCAAGAAAGGTGAAAGTAAATCCAAAGGGTTTCTACAGCTATATTAATAGCAAAAGGATAACGAGGGATAAAATTGGACCATTAGAGAGCCAGAATGGACAGCTATCTGCAGAGCCAAAAGTGATGGGGGAGATATTGAACAATTTCTTTTCTTCGGTATTCACCAAGGAGAAGGATATTGAACTCTGTGAGGTAAGGGAAAAAAGTAGAGTAGCTATGGAAACTATGAGATTCAAAGAGGAGGATGTACTGACACTTTTGAAAAATATAAAAGTGGATAAGTCTCCAGGTCCTGACAGGATATTCCCTAGGACATTGAGGGAAGTTAGTGTAGAAATAGCAGGGGCTATGACAGAAATATTTCAAATGTCATTAGAAATGGGAATAGTGCCGGAGGATTGGCGTACTGCGCAGGTTGTTCCATTGTTTAAAAAGGGTTCAAAGAATAAACCTAGCAATTATAGACCTGTTAGTTTGACATCAGTGGTGGGCAAATTAATGGAAAGGATACTTAGAGATAATATATACAAGCATCTGGATAAACGGGGTCTGATCAGGAACAGTTAACATGGATTTGTGCCTGGAAGGTCATGTTTGACAAACCTTTTTAAATTTTTTGATGAGGTTACTGGGGAAATTGATGAGGGTAAAGCAGTGGATGTTGTCTATATGGATTTCAGTAAGGCCTTTGACAAGGTTCTCCATGGAAGGTTGGTTAAGAAGGTTCAATCTTTGGGTGTTAATGGCAGAGTAGCAAGATGGATTCAACAGTGGCTAAATGGGAGATGAAAGAGAATAATGGTGGATGGCTGTTTGTCAGGTTGGAAGCCGGTGACCAGTGGGGTGCCTCAGGGATCTGTGTTGGGTCCACTGTTGTTTGTCGTGTACATCAATGATCTGGATGATGGGGTGGAAAAGTGGATAAGTAAGTATGCAGATGACACTAAGATAGGTGGTGTTGTGGATAATGAAGTAGATTTTCAAAATCTAGAGAGATTTGGGCCATTTGGAAGAGTGGGCTGAAAGATTGCAGATGGAGTTTAATGCTGATAAGTGTGAGGTGCCACATCTTGGCAGGACAAATCAAAATAGGACGTACATGGTAAATGGTAGGGAATTGAGGAATGCTGTGGAACAGAAGGATCTAGGAATAACTGTGCATAGTTCCCTGAAGGTGGAATCGCATGTAGATAGGGTGGTAAAGAAAGCTATTGGTGTGCTGGCCTTTATATATCAGAGTATTGAATATAGGAGTAGGGAAGTAATGTGAAAATTGTACAAGGCATTGGTGAGACCAATTCTGGAATATGGTGTACAATTTTTGTCGCCTAATTATAGGAAGGATGTCAACAAAATAGAGAGAGTACAGAGGAGATTTACTAGAATGTTGCCTGGGTTCCAGCAACAAAGTTACAGAGAATGGTTGAACAAGTTCGGTCTTTATACTTTGGAGCGCAGAAGGTTAAGTGGGGACTTAATTGAGGTCTTTAAAATGATGAAAGGGATAGACAGAGTTGACGTGGATAAGCTTTTCCCATTGAGGGTAGGGAAGATTCAAACAAGAGGGCATGACATGAGAATTAAGGGACAGAAGTTTAGGGGTAACATGAGGGGGAACTTCTTTACTCAGAGAGTGTTGGCTGTGTGGATTGAGCTTCCAGCAGAAGTGGTGGAGGCAGGATCGATTTTAACATTTAAAAGTAAAGTGGATAGGTACTGTAATTGTTATATCGTTATTATATGGTTATCAGTTTTTATTTGTGAGTGATTTTGACGACATGGCTAACTCTTGTCGAAAGCCAAGCCCGCTCGTGTTTGATTCTGATATAGCCGAATGCTGGCGAATGTTTGAGCGAGACTATACTCTCTATATCCGCATCGTTCACCGAAACAACCCCGATTGACATAAAGGCATCGCTACTGTTAAATCTAGCGGGTCCGGAAGCAATGATCCGCGCAGACACCTTTTGAATTTGCACCAGCACATCTCGACGTGAACGGTCTGGTACTGGTGCCAGCTGAAACTATCGACAACCCGACGGTCCTACTGAGAAAGTTTAGAGAACTGTGCGACCTGCCATCGAATCGTATACTTGAGAGAACAAGATTTTTTGCCCGACAGCAGCAGGCTGACGAGCCTGTCGAACGATTTATCAGCAACCTAAGACACATGAGTTCACGGTTCCCCTTCGGTGAGTTGACAAATGAGCTTGTGCAAGATAAAATTATGGGAGGAATGAGCGACTGCAAGCTAAGAGCAAAATTGCTTCGGAACACTGAATTGACTTTAGAGCAAGCCATTCATGCATGTCGAATGGCAGAAACTGTCGCCCCACTGGCTGACTTTGACCCCACCAGTCCTCAACAGCAACATAACGTAAATTTAGCTAACTACTCTCCGCAGAAAATTTTAAACGCATCCCGCAAAGGTCCGAATATGCCTGCCACGAGATGCCCAAATAGCAACTATTTCCACTCTAGGGGGTGCCAATTCTGCATTGCCCATGGGAAAGTTTGTCACAAGTGCAAGAAACTCAACCATTTTGCTACTTGTTGTTGGTCACATGGGAACACTGCTTCAAGGACAAATCTGCACATGATTCAACAAGAGCCGGGTGATTCTGATTCCCAAGAACAAGACGATGCTTCCCACGGGAATGATTCCGATAACACAGACACTGACTCAACCGTACTCTCCATAAACCTGCGCTCCACAGGCAAAGTGATGGATCCTGCGGTGACCATGATAATCCATAACAAGGCTTTGAATGCCAAAGTCGACACTGGCGCCAGAGTGAATGTAATGTCACTCAAAGAGTTCAACAAGATAAGAACCACTGGACTCATGAAAAAAGACTCCTCCACCCTACCTGCTTACAGGGGGGAAGTTCTTCACTTGTTGGGTAAAGCTGATTTAAAGTGCACCGTCAATGAGCAGATAAAAAACCTAATCTTCTACATTGTCCAACCAAACTCAGAAACCTTGCTTGGCATCAATGCATGCCGTGACCTAGGTCTGGTTTATTTCGGCCATGCTGTCTACAAACTCTGTTTGACAGAGGAACCAACACAACAGATGCTATCCAATTATAGAGACTTATTTCACGACAAACTTGGCAAATTGCCTACGGTATACATGATCACTGTAGATCACGCTGTCACGCCAATAGTTTGCGCACCTCACCGCGTTCCCCATGGCATGCGGGGGAGAATACACGCCGAACTCAAGCCTATGATCTCCATTGGAGTCGTTGCCGAGGTCAGCGAACCCTCGGACTGGGTCTCCACTATGGTCGTCACCACAAAAAAAGACAAGAAATAATTACGGATCTGCATCAACCCTAAAGATTTAAACACAGCAATCAAATGCCAATACTATCCGATGAGAACCACTGAGGATGTAGCAGCACAGATTGGCAATGCAACGGTATTCTCAGTCCTCGATGCCAAAAGCTATTTCTGGCAAATACCGCTAGACCAAGCATCATCTGCCCAAACAACTTTTGCCACACCATTTGGCTGCTACAGGTTTTTAAGAATGCCCTTTGACATCAACTCTGCCAGCGAAGTCTTTCAGCGCGCAATGGAACAACTATTCGCAGAATATCCATGTGCCATCATTGTTGACAACATCCTAGTATACGGCCGCAATGTGACTGAACATGATGCCAACCTGAAAAAGATACTGAAGCGTGCCAGAGACATTAATCTGAAACTCAACCCTCTGAAATGCAAGTTCAGAGTCTCCAAAGCCACCAACGTTGGTCACGTGTTCACCAGCAACGGATTAAAAGCGGATCCATTAAAGACTGCAGCCACCCACGAGCTGCCGGTCCTAACCGACGTCACCAGCTTACAACGATTCCTCAGCATGGTCACCTACCTGGGCAAAATTATTCCCAACCTCAGTGAACTGTCTGCTCCCCTACGACAACTGACCCACAAGGACAATGCATGGTCTTGGTACCCGCAACACCAAAGAGCCTTCAAGACTTTAAAACTCCAGCTAGCCAGCGCACTTACACTGGCATACTTCAATCTCAACCTGCCAGTCACTATCACCTGCGATGCATCCCAGTATGGGCTTGGCGCAGCATGCCTACAAACATCCTTCGACGGCGACATGATGCCCATCTCTTATGCGTCACGCACTTTGACTGAAACTGAGCAACGCTATGATCAGATAGAGAAGGAACTGCTCTCCGTTGTCTTTGCCTGCCCAAAATTTAAAGACTTTATCTTTGGCAAAACCTTCACGATCGAGACCGACCACCAGCCACTAGTTACTATCCTGAGCAAGCATATCCATGCCGCCCCTGCTCAAATGATGATGCAGTTGCCACGGTTTGACTTCTGCATTGTCGACAAAAAAGGTAAAGACATGCACATTGCAGATACGCTATCCAGAGCCCCGTGCACCACTAGCGAATGACACCCAGTTGAACAGGACGAATTCTCGGTCCTGAATGTCTCGTTTGTGCCCGCCTACGCCGCCTTGCCGAGCACACAGCTGCAGACAAGTCCTCACAGCTGCTGACCTCCATCAGAAGAGGCGGGTGGCCAAACAAGCAGTCAAACACTCCGTTTGAAATACGACCCTACTTCCTGGTCCATGACAAACTGGTGTTGCACAATTGTCAAGGGTCACAAGGCAGTCATTCCCCCAACCCTGCGGAATGAGTACTATGATGAAATCCATGGAGGCCACTCTAAAACTAGCCAAGGGGATGATCTCCTGGCCCAGGATGACCAAGTACATACGTGAAAAAACAGAATCGTGCGCGATCTGCAACAGTCAATCACCGCATCAACAGAAGCAGCCCCTCTTACCCCAGCCGGCTTCCTCTCTACCATGGTCATCACTGGCTGCCGACAATTTTGAATGGCACGGGAAACACTACCTTGTGTTAGTGGACTCATACTCTAACTGCTTTGAAATTGACTTTCTGCCAACAATCACTTCAGAAACAGTGATCCAAAAGCTGAAAATACACCTTTCCGTGCATGGGGTTACCCATTCGTCTTCAGACTGACAATGGAACTCAATTCACCAGCCAAAAGTTTAAGGACTTTGTAAAACGGTGGAGCTTCCAACATGTGACCAGCAGCCCAGAATACCCACAGTCCAATGGACTTGCGAGCGTGCTGTTCGGAGCACAAAGCAACTCATGGAGCACTCCTATCTAGCCAAATCTGACGTCTACCTGAACCTGCGAAATATTGCAAGAGACAGCATTCTCAGCTCTCCAGCCCAGCGGCTGATGTCCCGCCAGACACGCCCTCCACTGCCTGTTTCCCAGCAACAGCTACAACCAAAGGTCTGCCCCCTGCCGTAATACAGAAGCATGTACAGTTTAATCGAGACACGCAGAAGCGCTTTTATGACAAGACCAGCAAACCACTTAAACCACTTAGGTCAAGTGGTACGACTGCAAACAGATAAAGGACATACCAAACTGGGACAGATTCATGGCCCCTCTAAGGAATCACGCTCCTACCTGGCTGGAGTTGATGGTGTCCTCTATAGACGCAACCGTCAACATCTCCTTCCTGAGAAGGAATATCGTCCTGCATCCCAGGGTCCTGATGCCCCACCGCTCGAGTTTAAACAGACTCCTGTTGCAGCTGCTCCAGCACTTGCCGCTACCGGGTCCGTCCACTCCCCATGCCAGTCTGTCCCTGCGTCCCCTGTTGTAACCGCCCCCCCCCCCCCCCGGGGTCCCCGTGCCAGCACACGCCAGGTTCCCCTGCGACAGCCTCCCCCCACAGACCTAGTGGGCCCCCCCGCGGTTCTACCTACCCCAGCCCTCATCTTTTCGGAGGAAAAGGTTGGTGAGGCAGCCCCATACCGTACGAGGACCGGGCGGGTTAACAGGCCACCTTTTAGATATGCAGTAGATTGCAGTAGATTGAACGTGTGATATACTGCATATGTGATGATGAACTATGCAATAAAGATGCTTGTGCTTCAACCTGTGCGAGTCTAAGGTATTTACAGAGGGCATGATGTGAAATTGCAGAACTCATTGTTCACACTGTTATGTGGTAGGTTACCCAAGCAAAATTAGGTGCTCTTTCCGTGGCCTCAGTCTGGCAGTGAACAAGGGCAAGGACAGAAGGGTCAGGAAACGAATGGGACTCCAGAATTTCCTCCATCAGACCCTGCACATCTTAAGCATTTTCCCATAATCTTTGGCGATACATCCGTCTCCCATCCCAAAGTCCCCCATCTCCCCTCTTCCTCCTACCCCCATCTGCCAACAATCTCCTCCACCCATATGACGCCTAGAAATAGACACAAAGTGCCGGAATAACTCAGCGAAAACTAACTGAAGAAAAAGGTGCGGTGACATTTTGGGTCAGGATGCTTCTTCAAACTGAAAGTAGAGGGGAGGTAACTGGAAGTGTCTTCTCCACCTGGCTGAAAATGCCTCGCTGGGCAGAGGAATTCAGGTTGGGCTTTAACTTTACACACAAGCGGGCCTCTACACTTCACGTTGCAACCAGCCAGAGGGCATTTGTTATCGAACTACGTTAATTGAAGAAACTGTTCTCGTCATTAAAGTTAAAAGAACTCGTTAGTAAAACTAGAACGAAGTAGTGAAGGAGGAATAATGTTATAGGCTGTAGGTCGAGCATTAAAAATGTGTCTAGAAATAAACTTTCGTGACCCATGTCTCGGAACTACATGAAATTTTGCACTGATTTAGATAAAATAATTAGAAAATGAGATAGAAAAAGTAAGCGTCAACTAGCGTCCAATGCCCATATTACACCATGGGGAGCCTATTTCCATGTTGCAGCCTATTTAAACCATATATTAAATATATATATGACGTGAATATTACTGTAATCATATATAATTATATTATATAAAAATAATAATTAATATAATTATGAGTGTGTTTTTTGAAGGAGACTGCCGCAGAGGTCTGGCTCCTAAACCAGCCTAATTAATGGGTGAGGGCAGTTCCTGTGGGTTCCCCCGTTTACTGCACTCCACTAACTGTCAGTGGGGGTCATGGCAATAGTGGGACTGGGCGGTGCTAGGCTGGGGGAAGGCTAAGGCAACTTCCACTGACAGGAAAATGCTTAACCCTAACTCGCCCCTCTTCCAGAGCTGCCCACGGCTGGACTGGAGCCACTTTGAACCGGCTGCGGGCTCCGTACGTGTGGCCCCGCAACGCGTCCACCTTGGCCAGCAAGCCCTTCTGGATCATCATGGTGCCCTGCACGCCGCCCAGGCCACCTTCAGCACCCCCATAGCGCCGGCTCCATCAGTCCGCCTGCTCACTCACTGCAACACCGGCCTACCGACAGCCCGACTGACCACTCGCAGCACCCACCGGCCGTCCAACCACTCGCAGCACCCACTGCAGGCTCGGCCCAACACTCACCACACACCGGAGGCCGGGCCCAACGCTCACCATCCACCGGAGGCCCTGCACGACCGACCGCTCTCACCACCCACCAGAGGCTCGGCCCCACTCTCACCACCCACTGGAGGCTCGACCGATCCTCCACAGCATCCATCGGTCTACCGACAAGCCCGACTGACAGACTGACTGATTGACTGACTGAATAGCCGACTGACTGTCTTCTGACTGACCCTAATCCTAGCCCTACCTCTACATTTGTCATTTATCATTTTTATTTAACAGTTCACATCATAACTTTATAAAGATAAATCATTTGAAAATAAATGATCAGCAAGGTTAGCATTACCTTTATTACTTGGAAACCTTGTTATTGTTTTGATGCAATTAGGAGGCAGCCATGATCCCAGATTATTCGCTGCCTAGCAACCATAAAACAAAACGCAGGTTTGGTCAATTTGCGTCCGACCTCAACGTCAAACATGCATTGATTGGGCAATTACTACTCAGAAAATTTGAGGTCTTTCTCTCATTTTTAAAAAATGTGCAGGTTTTGTTCTTGATGAGTTTCGGGTATGATTTATATAGCATTTTTACACAATATGTTAAAAATTCAGGTAGTTCCATGAGTTGGGTCACGAACCTGAACGAAAAAGGTCCTTGGCCCACAGCCTATTAGCAGGAAACGCTGGTGCTTCTTCATATGTCAGCATTTCGCAGTCCAAGGAGCAGGAAGTTAAGGATCTGCATGAAAAGGCTTTGGGACTTGCTGATGCTGCCCCACTCACCTGCTCCGTTGGGAATCCTAGCATCCAACACATGATCCCCTTAACTGCACTTGTGGCTGATTTCAGGAGCGGGAGCGAGCTACAATGTGCCGTTAAAAGCCAGTGGTTTTGCTTTAAAATAGCATTTGCCCTTTACAAAGTGTTTCAATTGTTCGCATAATTAAGTTTGGGTATATTCTTGTTCAGTATCATTTATTTTTGAGTATATTTCAAAAAGGATTGGTTCTTCCAACCACAACAAGCCGCCAAATCGCTTCCTTCAGCCACGCAGGTTGATGTGACCGTGCCAGGCAAACTGAAGCTTTTTTTACTTTTACCCGTGCCAACAAGAGCATTATTTGGAACTCCTCCTCTCAATAAGTAGTGGGTGATATTTTTGTGGGTTAATAATCTTATTGAAATATACAACAAACTATTGATAGCGGCACCACAGGGCACACGCTGAGACACTTCCACCCCTGGAATCAATGCTGGAACCTTTGTTATTAATGACTTGGATGAGAATGCTGATTTTGTAAGTTTGCAGACCACATGAAAATTAGAGTCATACAATGACTAAGGATACAGTGGGACAGAGATCAAACGAGAAGTTGGGTGGAGTAGCTGGAATTTAGTCCAGGCAAGTGTGAGATAATGTTCTTTAGGTATTTAAGGCTAGGACATATAGAGTAAATGGAAAGTATTTTAGGATCATTGTTGTATAATAGAGAAGCTTGGGGAGCAAGTCCATTCCTGAGAGTAGCAACACGGATGGATTATTGAAAAAGGCCTTTGTTATACTTGATGCCCTGCCTACAAAGGCAAGCATAAGAATTGGACACCGTGTTGCAGCTGTATAAAACAATGGTTAATCTGCATTTGGAGTATTTTGTGTGGATATGGACTTCAACAAGTCCATGACTGCATGTAAAGCTACCCTGGGAGGGTAGATTGTATGTGATAGACAATAGACAATAGGTGCAGGAGTAGGCCATTCGGTCCTTCGAGGCAGCACCGCCATTCAATGTGATCAGGGCTGATCATCCCCAATCAGTACCCCGTTCCTGCCTTCTCCCCATATCCCCTTACTCCGCTACCTTTAAGAGCCCTATCCAGCTCTCTCTTGAAAGCATCTAGAGAACCTGCCTCCACCGCCCTCTGAGGCAGAGAATTCCACACACTCACAACTTTCTGTGAGAAAACGTGTTTCCTCGTCTCAGTTCTAAATGGCTTATCCTTTATTCTTAAGCTGTGGCCCCTGGTTCTGGACTCCCCCAACATCGGGAACACGTTTCCTGCCTCCAGCGTGTCCAAACCCTTAACAATCTTATATGTTTCAATAAGATCTCCTCTCATCCTTCTAAACTCCAGAGTGTACAAGCCCAGCTGCTTCATTCTCTCAGCATATGAGTCCTGCCATCCCGGGAATTAACCTTGTAAACCTACGCTGCACTCCCTCAATAGCAAGAATGTCCTTCCTCAAATTAGGGGACCAAAACTGCACACAATACTCCAGGTGTGGTCTCACTAGGGCTCTGTACAACTGCAGAAGGACATCTTTGCTCCTATACTCGACTCCTCTTGTTATAAAGGCCAACATGCCATTCGCTTTCTTCACTGCCGTCTGCACCTGCATGCTTACGTTCATAGATGGATGAACAAGGACCCCCAGATCCTGCTGGACTTCCCTGCTTCCCAACTTGACGCCATTTAGATAGTAATTTGCCTTCCTGTTTTTGCTACCAAAGTGGATAACTCCACATTTCTTCACATTAAATGTCATCTGCCATGCAGCTTCGATCCAGAGAAGAGCTAGATAACTGGATAGAGTCTGCATTATGGTAGGAAGCAGAGGGTGACTAGTAGTGCGTCTCGGGGATCAGTGATGGTTCCATTACTTTGTCATCAATATTAACAAATTTGATGAGACTATATAAGGCATGCTTCATATATGAAAGTTCATATATGACAATAAAATAGATAAAGACAGTGAGGATGTTTATGAAGAATTACAGCATAATCTTGAGCAGCTGGGCAAGATTTCCAAGGGATGGCGTGTGGACTTTCATGCAAGTAACTGTGAGGTGTTGCATTTTGGGAAATCAAACCAGTGCAGGATCTTCACGATGAACAGCAGGGCCCTGGGGAATGTTGGAAAGCAGATGGATCGAGGAGTGTCGCTGTGTAGTTCATCGAAAGTGGCGTCACAGGTAGATAGGGGAGTGAAGGTGGCATTTGGCATGCTGGCCTTCATCGATCAGGGAATCATCAATCAGAGGTTATGAGACGTACTTCATGATCAAGGACCCAAATATTCTCATACTGATGATTTTTGTTACATTGGTGGAGGGCTCTGGTAAAGTTTCTAGTTGCTAAAGAAGCTAGTCTAACAACTATAATGAAATGCTCCGATCTAATTAAATTCCAGATGTACATCCTTGTATAAACTAATTGAATCAAGCATACACTTAATCAAGATGGCGCCTGCCTGCGGTGACTTTTGCGGAGCACCAGAACAGAATAGAATTACCTACAACTTCTATCAACTTACCTGCATCAGGGAAACAGCAGTAATCGGTGCCGTTTCAGACAGGCTGCTTGTGCAGCTGAAAGCTCTGGCAATTTTGCGATCTCCCGCAGCTGCGGGAGTCGTTACAGACTTCATAAAGAAATGTGTGGAGGACTGCATCCCTACAAAAACCTTGGTAAAGCCATCAAAAAGGCCAAAAGGGAGTTCTGCTCCAAGCTGGAGGATGAGATAGATGTTCGTCAGCTGTGGCGGGGCCTGAATGCAATCACCTCTTACAAGGTGAAACCAGGAGGCAGCTCGGATGTCGGCGATACATCACTCCCTGATGAGCTCAATGCGTTTTACGCACACTTTGATAGGGAAAACAGCGATGTGCCTTCCCGAGCCCCTATTCGCTGTGATGGTATTTCAGCTTCAGTCACAGAGGCCGACGTCAGGAAATCCTTCAGAGGGGTGAACCCTCGAAAAGTGTCTGGACCTGATGGCATACCTGGTCGTGTCCTAAAAACCTGTGCGGACCAACTGGCTGGAGTTTTTACGGACATTTTCAACCTGTCACTTCTGAGGTCTGAGGTTCCCACCTGCTTCAAAAGGGCATCAATAATACCGGTGCCCAAGAAGAGCAAGGTGACGTGCCTCAATGACTATCGACCTGTGGCACTAGCGTCTGTGGTGATGAAGTGCTTCGAGAGGTTGATCATGGCGCAAATTAACTCCTACCTCGACAAAAACCTGGACCCACCGCAGCTCGCTTACCGCCACAACAGATCAACGGTGGACGCGATCTCGCTGGCCCTCCACTCCGCTCTGGACCACTTGGACAACAAAAACTCATATGTCAGGCTTTTATTCATTGACTACAGCTCGGCATTTAACACAATCATCCCCTCCAAGCTGGTTACCAAACTCGCAGAACTGGGTCTCTGCGCATCCCTCTGCAATTGGATCCTCAACTTCCTCATTCACAGACCACAGTCTGTTCGTATTGGTGGAAATGTGTCAGACTCGATAACAATCAGCACGGGAGCACCTCAAGGCTGCGTGCTCAGCCCCCTGCTGTACTCACTCTATACTCATGACTGTGTAGCCGGTCATAGTGCGAACTCCATCATCAAGTTCGCCGACGACACCACTGTTGTGGGACGTATCACTGATGGGTATGCGTCAGAGTATAGAAGAGAGATCGAGCAACTGTCCATATGGTGCCAGCACAACAACCTGGCCCTCAACACCAGCAAAACCAAGGAACTGATTGTAGACTTTGGAAGGAGTAGGATGTGGACCCACAGTCCTGCTTATATCAACGGGTGGATGGTTGAAAGGGTCAAGAGCTTCAAATTCCTGGGCGTGCACATCTGTGAAGATCTTTCCTAGTCCGAGAATCACAGATGCAATTATTAAGAAAGCTCATCAGCGCCTCTATTTCCTGAGAAGATTGCGGAGAGTTGGTCTGTCAAGGAGGACTCTCTCTAACTTCTACAGGTGCACAGCAGAGAGCTTGGTGACCGGTTGCATCGTGGCTTGGTTGGGCAATTTGAATGCCCTGGAGAGGAAAAGACCACAAAAAGTAGTAAGCACTGCCCAGTCCATCATCAGCTCTGACCTTCCTTCCATCGGGGGGATGTATCGCAGTCGCTGCAGCTGGCAGCATCATCAAGGACCGACCCAAAAGGCTGGCAGCATCATCAAGGACCCACACTACAACCCTGGCCATACACTCATCTCCCTGCTACCTTCGGGTAGAAGGTACAGGAGCCTGAAGACTGCAACAAGCTGGTTTAGGAGTAGCTACGTCCCCACAGCCATCCGGCTATTAAACTTGGCTCGGTACTGTGAACATTAATGGCCCACAGTTTGCCCATTAGGTAGGTAGGTAGGTAGGTAGGTAGGTAGGTGTCTGTCTGTCTGTCTGTCTGTCTGCCTGTCTGCCTGCCCACCTGGCCTGCATGAGTGAGCTGCCAGCACAATAATCCATTCGGCCCACAATGTGAATACTAGCCCTCTGGAAACCAGTCCCTTTAGCCCACAACACCCATACTAGCACTCCAGAAAGCTCCATCCCCCACTGGCCACCAATATTGCAATTGGCGGAGAGGTGGAATATTGCATGTGAACATGGGACCCAACGGGTCCCACTTAGTCTAGTAAGTCAATATACATGTCGCAGGGCTATCTTTCATTCATTATTATCGCACCTTTATGTCTTTCACACATTTCTATGTCCACCTGTTCTTTATCAAGTCTTTAACATGATTTGGCATTGAATCAACCAGATTCTGATTTTCCACCAATTTTTTCATCTCGGTACCTCTGCTATATAACCATATAATATAACCATATAACAATTACAGCACGGAAACAGGCCATCTCGGCCCTTCAAGTCCATGCCGAACAACTTTTTTCCCTTGGTCCCACCTGCCTGCACTCATACCATAACCCTCCATACCCTTCTCATCCATATGCCTATCCAATTTATTTTTAAATGATACCAACGAACCTGCCGCCACCACTTCCACTGGAAGCTCATTCCACACCGTTACCACTCTCTGAGTAAAGAAGTTCTCCCCTCATGTTACCCCTAAACCTCTGTCCCTTAATTCTAAAGTCATGTCCTCTTGTTTGAATCTTCCCTATTCTCATAGGGAAAAGCTTGTCCACATCAACTCTGTCTATCCCTCTCATCATTTTAAAGACCTCTATCAAGTCCCCCCTTAACCTTCTGCGCTCCAGAGAATAAAGACCTAACTTATTCAACCTATCTCTGTAACTTAGCTGTTGAAACCCAGGCAACATTCTAGTAAATCTCCTCTGTACCCTCTCTATTTTGTTGACATCCTTCCTATAATTGGGTGACCAAAATTGTACACCATACTCCAGATTTGGTCTCACCAATGCCTTGTACAATTTTAACATTACATCCCAGCTTCTATACTCAATGCTGATTTATAAAGGCTAGCATACCAAAAGCTTTCTTTACCACCCTATCTATATGAGATTCCACCTTCAAGGAACTATGCACGGTTATTCCCAGATCGCTCTGTTCAACTGTATTCTTCAATTCCCTACCGTTTACCATGTACGTCCTATTTTGATTTGTCCTGCCAAGGTGTAGCACCTCACATTTATCAGCATTAAACTCCATCTGCCATCTTTCAGCCCATTTTTCCAACTGGCCTAAATCACTCTGTAGACTTTGGAAATCCTCTTCATTATCTACAACACCCCCTATCTTGGTATCATCTGCATACTTACTAATCCAATTTACCACCCCTTCATCCAGATCATTGATGTACATGACAAACAACAAAGGACCCAACACAGATCCCTGAGGCACCCCACTAGTTACCTGCCTCCAACCCGACAAACAGCCATCCACCATTACCCTCTGGCTTCTCCCATTCAGCCACTGTTGAATCCATCTTGCTATTCCTGCATTTATACCTGCATATTGTAGTTTGTCAGGTCAGGCTCATGGCTCTTTTGGCATGGATACTGGAACCTGGAGCAAAAGACTGTTGAAGGGACTCCATGAGAAACATTAACTTTGCCTTTACCTGGAAAGATGCTGTTTGACCCATCAAGTTCAATCAATTAGTTTTTATGCAAACAATTTTTGCACTTACATTTTCTGCAGCTGTATAATTTAACGATTTCAAAAATACAGCAACAGATTACACATGATGCCACATTGAATAAAGAGTCAAAGTAGGTTGGACAATTTACTTCACATTTACTCTGCAATAAATGCAGTTACAATAATTCACTGTGCTTATAATTAAAAATACAATTCATAGACAACACATCCAAAGTAAAACCTATTTCCCAATTATTGGAGGCATCTTACTTCTGTAAGACATCACATATTAATACTCATCAGTTGCTAGTCATGAAAAAGGTCACTTTTGTCCATTAACTGGAAGTATTTATAACATATAAAGCAGAATTAGATTAAAGAAATTATTCATGGATATTTATTTTAAAAATACAGCCTTCCTTTCCACTTTGTTTGCACATATTTTGGCAATAGATTTGTGCGCTCCTTGATGTGAAATAAAGGTCGCACTGAAATAGTTTGAGCATCCAGCATCTTAACAGTTGCCAGGTGAGGTTTAGGCACAGTAAGGCACAATAGTAAGCCATCTCTACTCTGAATGCTCTTTGAACATCTAACGTCAACATAGCATTCTGCATTCCCAGCAGTTATATGATCATGCAATCAGACTGTCAAAATAATCCCAAAATATAGTTTTGTGCTCACTAATTAAATGGTGATGCATACTTCACCCACATCATATTGGAACCCTCAGCCAGAAAGACACACTTGGCTCATTGATCTAACCTCAATTTGGAGCCAAGCTGACAAACTTGAAATGGGGTGTTGAATCCTAGTAACTTTTGCATATAATGATCAGCTTCCTTGTGATCAAAAATGCAATGCAGGAAAGGGGCTCTTCGCAGATTATTTCCTAATCCCTCACCTACACACGGGTCATATTCCAAACTAGAAATATGGACAGGATGTCAGGAACATTTGAAGTGCTTTATCCAGGAGCATTCCTCAATTTACAAAATTAAAGGCTCCACCAATAGTTAGCATTCCAGAAATGTCTTTAAATTTAATGACAAAGATCTTTATGAAATTCTCATTTATATATATTTTTACAAAATTAAAACTCTTCTGAAGTTAGCAATTCCCTATGTAAAGAATATTGTATTGTTGTCATGTTAACAATTGTTGCTTTCTGTCATTAGATCTGCAGAACTGCCACACTAAGGCTTTGCAATTTTTTAAATAAAACTGCTACTAAAATTTGCAGTCTTTATTGTTCTTTTCCTAGAGTAAAAAAAATAAGCATACCTGTTTTACTGCAATTCTTTTCTTTCATTGTTTTCTAAAAAAATCTTATTTGCAGTGATCTCTAAATTCTGCCCCTGCTCGAATTAACCTGAGTATTTGGTTATAATGCTGACAAAGTGGATGGCTGAGTGAAGAGGATGATTGCAATTCTAATCAAAAGAAATTAAAGCATAGAACATAATGTGATATTAGGACTCAATCCATTACATGAACCTGTATGTATGTTCATCCCACCGTATAAAAACAAAGAAGCATAATTTTCTGGTATGACAGACATCTCAATTTAAAACAACTGTTCTCGTGATGAATTGCTAAGTTAACTGCTCAAGTAATTTATAAAATAATTCAACCTATAAGAGGAAAGGTGACATTTACTTCAGCCGGCAATAATAATTTGGCATCCCCAAATAAATGGGGAAACAAAATGTCTATTTTCAGATAGTATCATTGTTTTAATTGCATTGCTGCAGCACTTTGTAATTTTATGCAGTGATAAAATTATGACAATTTTCATTGCATGTACACCTTATCATTTACTACTAACAGTAGAGGAAGGACGATTATGTTACACTTCATCCCCAGGGTGGAGGGGGGGGGGGGGGGGGGGAGATGATAATTTCCCAGATGTGTCCCTGTATTCGTTGTTCCCACTGGAACAGACAGATCATAAAGTATATTTTGGCAAAGTTGAGCAGATTTGTTGATACTTTAGTACAAGTGACTATTTTCTTACAGCAGAAATTCTGGAGGTTAGGAAAATTTAGCCCTAGCTATAGCATAACTTCTTAAAGCTGGCAAATGTGGATAAGTCTGTAATAAACCACCTCCATTTCTGGTTGAGCAGAGCAGAATTTCACAAACGTATCAAATAGAATCTGCTATATTGTTTCTCTAAAATGGGGACATTGTGAGTAAAAGAGTACCCTGCCACCTTCCCTCTCAATATTATTGGCTTAATTATTTTCTGTTGCACGTACCTAGAAGATAAGACTATTTGTTGCTGAAAATTAAATATTTGAAGGAAAATTGTCAATGGAAAATCTAATAAAGCAGTTGGCAATTTGTCTGTAGATGTGCCTGTCTTTCAAGATGATTTAGCTTTTCTTAAACGTGGAGAGTCCCTATCTTCGGAAGTGACGGTTCCATTTACTCCATTAGCTGCAAAACAGAAAGACGGGTTACTATTGCTTAATTCCTGTGGCCATCTGGGACCAAAATTATGTGAACTGCAAGCAGGCTGAACTACACAGAATACACAAAGCAGATGAAATAGTAACAGAATAAAAGCCAACTGTGCAAGAAGGAACACCAAAAATATATTCTCTGGTGTCAGACTCGTTCTATCAGGAACGAACCCAAATGAATAAATGAGGTGTAAAACGGGCAGATACAACCTACTGCTACCTCCCCAACCAAAACACCACCCAAAGAAAATCATGACTTAGTAAGGAAAGAGATCATATTGACCTGGAAATACATTTTGGAATCATGCAATATTATTTTTTTATATGGTTACAACCAACTGAAATGTTTATGACATCAAGCTGGTGTATACACACACACACACACATTTGTTAGTTATAATGGAAGAACATAAATCAAAAATGGCAGGGGAAAGACCAAAACACTACAGCAGTTGTATAAATCTGAAATAACAAGTGCAAATATTGAACATTAAGTCTGGTACCTGTAAGAGAACAGGTAGTAAAGGATACAGCCCAAAGCACTAATCCATTTGCAGTTCCTCTCCAGTATACAAGCATCCAACTTGTGTACAACTCATACCTACGATTGAACATTTGCCACCTGTTGTGGGACTGCAGGCATCTTCTGCCATATGGGAACTCAGTTCACAGCTGCACTTCTCTCTACCGGTCTGTTTAGGTTATAAACAGTTCTCAAGACCAGAACCCAGGGAGGACCCAAATTCTTCTTCCACATGCCAACCAATCAACTTCAAATTACCATTTTTATTAGTGAAAGTTCACTGTAATAACTTGAAGAAAACAATACATTTTAACTGGTTTGGAAATTACAAAATTACTTGCAATGCCACTGTTTGGCACCAAATGACACATCTTGAATAACTAAACTAACCTTTATTTTCTCCTTTTTTGGTTGGTTTGTTCTTTGTGTTGCCGGCTTTCTTTTTTAGAGCCTGTATTTGTGCATGCTCTTTCCATCTTTTGAGCTGGAAATTAATGAACTTCCACATCATGTATGCTTGTGTCAAGCAAATGGCAGCCAGGGCACTTATTCTGTAATTAAGTACAGAATTATATACAGTTATATTTTCTTCACCATTATCATATTCCATTTACCAAGAACAATTGCGTGTTTACGGGCAGATCATGAAGTGGGTTAGTCAATTAATTTAGACAATATGAAACAAAAACTTATTTTAAAAAATGTTTTATTATCATCTCTCCTGCCAATAAAATCATTGTTGTTAATGAAATAACTAATAAATAATTTTCATGCCAAATTCTCAATAGTAAGCCTGCCAAAGTTATTAAAGCAAATTTGAAGCAAAATAAAAAAGAACTGTTGGAAAGACTTGGCAGGTCAGGCTGCATCTGTTGAGAGAAATAGACAGTCGAAGGTTCAGGTTGAGACCCTTCACCCTGTCCACGGAAGCTGCCTGACCTGGAGAGTTGCAAAATTTCTATAGCAAGTCTCCTCTTCTTCCACCAAAACCCTGCGTTGAACGTTTTGAAGGCAACTCAATAAATAAGATGTCAAGGAAAGGCCTTTAAAGTAGAAATAGGGACAGATATTGCGGAGGAGGAAAATGGGATAATTAACTTTGTCCTTGCTCACCCTCGTTCCATCTCAATGTCTAAAAATCCCTACTGTGACAATGGCAAGATTGAAACCAGAAATGGCTGGTTGCATAGTTCTAATCAGCCCACAACATTGAAGGGGCTGTACTCAATGTTGCCGGGTCACCTCCTTGTAAAACAACTCATGGAAGCATTTGGAACATCTCTGCTTTTCCAACGAAGGAAGGCTTATATTTGCTAGAAATTGTAATTTAAGGGTTTGCATGTACTTAAAAAGGTAATTCTTTTTATTCCATTCTTTCCTGGGAAAATTATGAATGTGTTGCATCTTGTGAGGGGGAAGAAAAAGGCTCCCATTACTTATTTTAGGCATTTGTGGATAATGATTGATTGACTTGGTAAAGGTTTGGAAAGATTAGGTGGCATGGATACAGAATTTACAAAAAATATTCATTTTAGCTGTCTTTACATGGTTGCCAAAAAACATAATAAATATTTGATATGATGTGCATCAACCAAATAGAAACTAAACATGTTTCTTCCATCTAGGACTGTAAAGCCAGGTAACACATTAAAGATGGGTGTGTACATGAATGCACAAAATTGCCGAGCTCAGTGCAGAATCACGTTAACGTGACAAACTTGTATCCTTTTAGATAATTACAATTGCTATGATATTGTTGCAAGCTCCCCTTTGGCACCATGTGGAACTGGCATGTCTTCATAAAAATATCCAAACTGATTTAGACACGATTGATCACTTATTGTTAGTCAATAATGGAACATCATTTGATTGGGTGAATTCCAGCAAGACTGAAAACAGTTGTAGAATCCAAGCATCACAGTGACCTAAATCGATTTGTTTTGTACAAACAGGAATTGATCCCAGGAATTACTGTTCATATGGTTTGACACCATAACAGGAAATGCAAGTGGCAATAAAGCTCCCAGGGATGTATGAATATTTTTTTGTGAAAAGGCCCAAGCTAGGTTTAAAAGAAATGGTGCAGCAACTAGTTTATTCTGTTATGCCACAATCAACTGTATTGCCGAAAATAGTTTAATTTTTAGCGCATCACTTAGAACACTCAAGATTTTAATAATTAGAAAGTTATATAAAGTATTTTCTTCATTTGAACAACGTTTCAATACTCCACAATTATTTTGTGATCTTTTTAATGGGCGCAGTGTGCCCATTTTGCCCGCCAGTTTCCGCAAATTTCTGCATATTTTCTTGCATAGAAAATTAAAGTGAATAGTGAATAATCAAAATCCCATTGGATTGTTAAAATTACTTTGTGCCATCAAGTTGTCAGTTTTAACATTCATGCTGGAGATGGACCATTGGTCTTATCCATTGGTGTTCCTCATGTAAATCAATTAATGGGGAAATGACAAAATATTCACTATAATCAGAATGCAAACATGATGTGATGATTTGAAGATTTGTCTCAAGACATGTAATTTAAAAATGGTTCCGGAAAGTTACGACACTAATGACTCTAAATCATACCTTCAAAGATATAACAACATTTTTCATCACATTTAAAATTTGTACCTTACAGCCAAAATGTTAAAGTTTCCAGTAGCTAAATCGAAACTTTGATTTTGAGATCCAGAAAGGCCAAATCCAATGGCGAGTACAGACAGGGAGAGAGTAAGCAGTCGTGCCACGACAAACAAGGCAGCCCACAGTGTAAAACTGGAATTTAGAAAAAGATTTGAGTTACCAAATCGAAACATATAAGAGCAAATAAACGGCAAAGAAATGTCAGAGCTCTAAATTTCTCAGAATTTTAAATCTTACTTCTTAAAGATTCTGCAACTAAGCTATCTTTCGTTTTGCTTTCGACATGACCAGATAAAAAAAATCTGAGCTTGGGTCCACACAGCATCTTTCACAATCTCAGTACATTCCCAAGCACTTTATAATCAAAGTACCTTTAAAACTCTAGCAATGTAGAAAACACAAACATAAACTTAAATGCATCAAGCTTCCACAAATAAAAAGTAATGATCACAATGCTTAACTGGCATCCACTGAGGAACAAACATTAGCCAGGAAAAAAAATTCCCCTGAAAAATAAAGGAACAAAATGCTAGAGTAACACTGTAGGTGGCACAGTGGTAGAGTTGCTGCCTTACAGTGTCAAATACCCGGGTTCAATCCTCACTGCGGGTGCTGTCTGTGTGGCATTTGTACGTTCTCCCCGTGACCTGCGTGGGTTTTCTCCAGGTGCTCTGGTTTCCTCCCACACTCCAAAGACGCACATGTTTGTAGGCTAATCAGCTTGGTTAAATTGTAAATTGTCCCGAGTGTGCCTAGGATAGTGTTTGTCTGCAGGGATCGCTGGTCGGCATGGACTCGGTGGGCCGAAGGGCCCGTTTCCATGCTGTATTTCTAAACTAAACTAATTGGGTCAGGCAGTATCCCTGTAGAATATGGATAGCTGATGTTTCAGGCAGGGACCCTTCTTCAGACTGATTGTGTGCTCTGGGGGGGTGGAAGAAGAAAGCTAGCTTTCTTTCAATTGTGCCATAGGACCATCAACATCTACCAGAAAAAAGGCTTGATTTATCACCTCACCAAATTATAGCTTTATCAAGAGCGCAGCATACCCTCGGTATTCCATTATGTCGAGGCCCTGTGCTTAGGATAAAGTATGGAGCATGAATTTACAACTTTCTAGAAAGTCGACCACAAATGATCAGAACAAATTCCAAAAGGTGACTGCAACGCTGAAATATTCACACTAATACTTCATCGAGAAAACTGATATATTCCTCTTATACGTGATGACCGCAATTCAGTAAAAGCAGGAGCAAGACTGATTCATGAGAAGCTCAACTTCAATGCACTGACTCACACCAATTGTGACTTTGTGAAACAATCAATAAATCATGTAAAAAAAAAGATAATGGTGTCTAAATTAGATACAAAAGTGGCTAGTATGGAAACAACACAATATTTCGGTCATGTGGATAACTGCCGGCTTCAAATGTGCATATCAGCAAATTTTAAAGCTCATCTGTAGATCAATCCAAATATCCTTTTCTTGATTTTCCTAATACTTGATTACACTACTTTTTTTTTTTTTTAACTCCCCAGAGAACCAAGATAAATCAGCTAGACCATGTGGGGTCACAGCATTAATACTTGCAAGCCACCCAATCAACAGTCATTCCAAATCCATTTAAGTAATTTGATTTACGTTATACATTACACCCAGAAATAGGTGGACTTCCAAATATGTGGTCAACAAGCAGCTTACCCTGGCGTTTTTTTCTTAATCTCCAAAATGAAGGGACACAAAACAAATGGCTAATTTATCCAATTTACTTTTCTCCTTCACATTTCGGTGAACCTTCTTGGAAGTGTTTTAACTCAATTTATATCAACAGTTGACTAGTTTTCAACACGATACAATATTTCAGTGCTATGTATTACATGGAAGCTTACAAATTAGGAGCAGGCGCAAGTCATTTGGCCCTCCAAACTTTTCTCACTATTTAATAAGATGATTTTATAACTTTTCACTTCCTTATCATAATCTTACCTACATCTGCCTTGAAAATATCTAAACACTGCTTTCACCACTCTTGAAGCAAGAATGTTACAAAATCTCAGGACCCTCTGTGGAAAAAAATGCCTGTGCCTTAAATGGGGGCGGTGGGAGCCTTATACTTTTTTTAAAGTGTCCCTTATTTCTAGATTCTCTCACAAGATGAAATATCATATCTACATCCACCCTATAAATACCATGCAGGGTATTTTGCTTCAATCAAGTCTCTTTTCACTCCAACCCTATTGGGTACAAGCATAGGCTGTTCAATTTTTCCTTTATGCGATAACCCACATACTCCAAATATATTCTGGGAAGGTTCTCCAAACTGCTTCCAAACACATTAATATCCTTCCCAAAAAAAATCCAATGTTGTCTCACCAAAGCCCTATATAACTGAAGTATAAGCTCCTCTTTGAATTCTTTGTGGAATAAATGACAACATTGTTACCTAATGCAGTATCTGAAAACTATCCTTTTGCGAATCTAATCTATCTGGCAATGATAAAGTCACGGTTAACTGCATGGCCAACTCCTCATTCAGAAAATAAGCTTCAGGATTTACGAACAAAAACAGAATTCTTGTAATTTTTATATCTCTATTAACATTTGAATAAACAATGTAAACTTATAGTGGTCAGTACAATTGCTTGCTATAAAATGCAGACCAAAGCACGGTTTTAAGTGGTTAAACTCACCCCTTCTCGTTCTTTTCATCACTGAAATAAAACAGTCGAGAGATATGAAACAGAAGTTCCACAAAATAATGCAGCACCATTAGTACCAGGCCAAAACGGTTCAAGCTAGAGGAAAAAAATTGCAAAATTTTACATTCTATTGACAACAAATGGGCAGAGAACAATCAACATTGTCAAGACCTTTCATGCCTCACTCACTCTCTTTTCTCCTCACCGCATGCAGAAGGTATAAAAAATGAAACTACAATCAGATTCCAAAACAGCTGTAGGTTCGATTCTTTTTGCGCCAAGGGAAGTACAAAATTTTTTTTATAGGGACAACCCTATAATTCATAGTAATAGACGCATTTGGAAACAAATAGTTAAGACTTTACATTTAGATAATTTGTCACTTAGCCTACCAATTATGAATAACCCTTTATTTAAACCCTCTATATTAGATAGGGGGTTTAGACATTGGGATGATTTAGGAATTAAAAGGATAGAACACCTTTACAGAAAAGGAAAATTTCTTTCATTTCAGTAGTTACAAGATATTTATGGATTGCCATCACATAACTTGTTTAGGTATTTACAAATTAGAGATTATATTAAGTCAAACACACAAGATTATAAAAATAAAGAACCAGGATTATTAGATGAACTGTTTAAAAGCACCCAAATACAGAAAAATTAATAGCTTATATATACAATATTATTTTGGATAGGGAGAATCCAACAACAGAAATATATCGACAAACATGGGAAAATGAAATAGGTTTATCTATAACGAAAGAAACTTGGGAAGAAAGTTTACAACGTATACATCGTTGTTCGTTAAATGCTAGACATACATTGATACAATTTAAAGTATTATATAGATTACATTATTCGAAAACCAAATTAAATAGAATTTTTCCTAACATTTCTTCTATTTGTGATAAGTGTCAGAATTTAGAAGCCAATTTAACACATAGTTTTGTAACTTGTTCAAAACTTAATTATTATTGGATAGAAATCTTTAGAGTTATCTCTGAAGTTCTTAGAGTTAAACTGGATCCAGATCCAAAGTTAATAATATTAGGAATTCCGGACTCAAATTTGGTATTAACAGTAAATCAAATAAATTTATTTGATTACTGTTTGATAATAGGGAAAAAAATAATATTGAAATTTTGGAAGGGAACATTATCCCCCACAATTAAAATGTGGACAGCAGAGATGTCGGAGACGTTGCATTTGGAAAGAATTAGATTTGTCCTAATGGACAAATATGAAATCTTTGAACAGATATGGTCTCCATATATACAATATTTGAGGGGGTAGCTGTTCTTGGCATCACAACTCAATGGGTACCCGACAGGATTTGATGAAAATAATTCATTTTCAAACTGGGATTTGTATACATGTCTCAATTGATATTATTGTAATAGTTTTATTTACAATATATTTTGTTGTTTCTCTTTCATATATATATATATATATATATATATATATATATATATATATATATATATATATATAATACTTTTTACTCTTTTAAAAAATATATATATATTAAATAGATATATATTAATTGTTGGTTTTTTTTCCCTTTCTTTTTTTAATATAATCAAAATCATTATTTAATCACAACCTTTATTGATTTAAAACCTATTCTTTTTTCTTTTTCTCTCTATTTCTAAAAAACAGAAGATAATAATAATCAATGTGATATTTGTATAAATACCGAATTAAGTTGGTATTTGTAAATTTGTTTTAACATTGTGAAATGCTTACTTCTAATAAAAATATTATTAAAAAAAAGATTCCAAAACAGCTCGTCCCCACTGTTAGCATAGGAGAGTTTTGTTCAGGAGTCTGATAAGATTGTATTCTTGATCTGCCAATCTACCTCGTTGCAGCAATAGCATGTTTTTATCTGCATTGTCTCTGTATCTGTAACATTATATTCTGAAGAAGGGTCTCGACCCAAAACGTCACCTATTCTTTCTCTCCAGAGATGCTGCCTGACCCACTGAGTTACTCCAGCATTTTGTGTCTACATTATATTCTGCACAGTTTCCATTCTGTTAGCAACAATGGAAGAAGACCTTTCAACAATAAACCAATAGCAATCTTAAGTTATCCCCATTCACAGTAACAGAATCAAAGACTAATATCAGTAGGGACAAATCAGATTCTTAACTGTTAATAATGCGTGAAGTTAAAAATACTCCTAATTTTTTTTTCCAAATTAGGTGCAAATTTAGATACAATTTGAAATACAAATTCTAAATTTCAAAGAATGACAAGAGGACCATTTAAAAAAAAAGACTGATGGGTAAATAGAAATGCTATTCTACTTTGTGAAGCTAAATAGACACATTCACAAGATTGTTGCTAGTTTTCAAATGAGGAAGCAGGAAGGTTTTAAAGATAGGAAACTGGATAGCATAACTGATTTCAAATGCATTACCCATTGATGGTATTATCAAATTATGGATAATGAAAATTAAAATGTTTATACGGTTGGGCGCAGGAAAGAGTTGCTGCCTTCCAGCACCAGAGACCTGGGCTTGATCCTGATTATGGGTGCTTGTCTGTACAGAGTTTGTACGTTCTCCTCGTGACCTGCGTGGGTTTTCTCCGGGATCCTCCCATACTCCAAAGATGAACACGTTTGTAGTTTAATTAGCTTGATATAATTGAAAATATTCCCTAATGTGCGTTGGATAGTATAAAGGGCCTGTCCCACTTTCACGACCTAATTCACCACCTCTGCCGAGTTTGCCCTTAACTCTTATTCGCAGCATAGTCATCCCGAGGTCGTAGGTGGTCATAGGTAAGACGTGATACTAGTTGCAGGTACTCGTGGCATCAAGTAGTTCGGGGAGTTTTTCTAGCCTGATGAAAAATGTCCACGAGTAAAAAAGGTTGTGGAAGTGGGACAGGCCCTTAAGTGTGCGGGGAATAGCTGATCGGTGCGGACATGTGGGCCGAAGGGCCGGTTTCCGCGTTACATCTCTAAATTAACAAAAAATGAAGGTAAAGTTGGAAATGGTGATTATTGAAAAATGATAATTGGTGTAGGTAAGATTACATGACAGAGCATATGTAGATTGAGATAATAAAAATCAGGGACTTGTTAGATTGAGTGTCCATTCAATTTACACACTTGACATGACCTCCATTCAGATCAGCTTAATTACCTTGCTGATAAATTTCTTGTGCCACCATGAATTTAACCAATACCATAACATGAATTTAATTTATTGACAGACTATTTGGATGATCAGCCATGATCATATTGAATGGTGGTGCTGTGTCAAAGTGCTAAATGGCCTACTCCTGCACCCATTGCCTATGCTTCTATTGGCCGAAAACTATGTCTTGCTGAGCCACCAGAATTAATCTAGTTATCAGAAGTCATCAGAAGTTTGTTCTATTCATGATTTATTAACATCTCCAAAAAGCCTTCCAAGTGAAGATTTTTTTTGACAAACCATTCCATTTTTTTCCTTTTCAAGATTGAAAGGGCCAACATAAATAAAGGTCATACTTCTAGCAGCAAGCTCAATCACAAAAATCACAGTTCGAAGAACCAATCATAGCCTAAAGGAATAAGATAAGTGTTTGATTCCAAAATCATCCAATTTCTGTGTAAATTGGTCATTCTCCCCAGGGAGGATTAAATCAGAGGGAGGCAATCTTCAAATTAATGTCATGCACCTAGTTCATGAATATATTGATGAATGCCCAGAAACATGAGCCTTTTCTGTCGCAACAAAATTCCAGACAAGTAAAAAGTTCACAAATTAAAGACAAGTTTGTCACAAGTTAATGCAACAGAATTTTCAAACCATACAATTAAAATAATCATCTGTGAAACTACCCACTTGTTAAGAAATGCAAGTGTTGAGATAGCCTATAAACAGTGTCCCTGCAGGTTTGGTTCAGTTTAATTAAAATAACGATTATTATTAATAAATTAATTTCAAAAAGGAGAGATTCCCCTTTAGCTACAATCTTGCCTCTCTTTTTGACTATCTAACAGCCCCTTCCAGTGAAACAAGTGACAGGATCTTCTGGAGTTCCTATTTAGGTTTATTTTAATTGCCAGATTCAAATGATTATATTGAGGGTATTTTCTTCGTTCACACCAGTTCTGAAAAACACTTACTTCAACAGATATGCTCCAGCAATGTGAAAAATATACAAGCTCGTATACACAAGCTGACGAGGAATATCTTCCTAAAAACAAAAAGACACTCAACTGATTACAAACCATTAACAGTACATAGTTCAACGGTGCAATTTTAGAGATGGATTCCAAATCACTTAATTGAAATGTATGTTACATCCATAAAAATGCATCTTTTCCAGAAATATATTGAGAATGGTCAAATTATTAATATATAATTCTAACTCCGATTTTTCAATGGCCTGGGAACAGCATTAGTACATCAAACATTTTCATTATCAACATAATCTTAAAAAAAATGTCTGGTACTTCCAGCTGAAAACAATGACAAGAAACCTTGTCTGTTCTCCGAAGGTACAGACAAGGTGTTTCACTTATTAGATACACAAGAAAATTGTTGTATTAAAATCTGTTTTCCATTCTTCCAGGAAGAATTCTTGTTTTGCTTAGAACATGCCGTCAGGGCAGAGGCAGGGAAGTCATGCAGCTTGGACCTGGGTTGGGAGGGAATAGTGGTGCATTTTGAAGGGCATTGTAGACGCCAAAGTGTAGACTGCAAAGTAGGAACAAAGTGCCGTGGATCAGCAGATTTGACAGACTATTTGGATGATCAGCCATGATCATATTGAATGGTGGTGCTGGGTCAAAGTGCTAAATGGCCTACTCCTGCACCCATTTTCTATGTTTCTATTGGATGTTTTTTAATTTGTACGAATACTCAAACACGCTTATTTTACTTTTAAATGTTACACAGTAGCATAATACGTTTCCCCAGGGGCCAGGGTGTCTGTGTCAGCAGGAGTGTGCAAATCAGAATCCCAGTGAGCCAAATGAAGAACCGTAGAATTTATGAACCACCAGATATTGGATTATCAAAGTTTTACTGCAATTGGATATCGAAAATATACCCATCTTCCCAGGTCAGTCATTGTTTAGTTCAGAGAAACAGTGTAGTCACAGACCCTTCAGCCCACCAACAATCACCCCGTGCACTAATTCTATCTTACACACTAGGGACAATTTACAGAATCGAATTAACCTACAAACCTGCACGTCTTTGGAATGTGGGTCGAAACCAGACGGGGCACGTGGTGGAAACCAGACGGGGCACGTGGTGGAAACCAGACGGATCAACCAATGCCGTCGCAGGGAGAACATGGAAAACCCTTAGTGACAGTTGTCAGCTGCATCTTTACTTCCGATGAAGATTCATAGTTCCACAGAAGATAGATATAAAATGCTGGAGTAACTCAGCAGGACAGGCAGTATCTCTGGAGAGAAGGAATGGGTGACATTTCGTCAGACTGAAGGGTCTCGACCCGAAACATCATGCGTTCCTTCTCTCCAGAGATGCTGCATGTCCTGCTGAGTTACTCCAGCACTTTGTGTCTATCTTTAATTTAACCAGCATCTGCAGTTCCTTCCTACACCCGAAGCTTTTGGTCTGTACAGCCATACCAGGTAGTGGTTTTAATCTGTCATTCATCAAGAAAGCTCAAAAACGAAATGTCATTACCAAGGCTTAACGTAATAACATTAGACTGCATTTCTACAGAGCTTTGTTCAATGCCAAGTCAAGTCTAAATTCTGCTGTTCATCATCAACTAATTATTGTTAACTTTGTTAATCAAATTTGCCTTCCCAACGTTTGTTGCTGCAGCTGGTGTACTGCATGCAAAACATCATGCAAAGGAAAAGTACCAAAGCTCACCTTTCGGGTTTTCTGAAAATAAAGCTCCGGTAAGGCATGCAACCAATAAGCAACCTGGGCGATATAGAAAAATTTCACCTGAAAACTAAAAAAAATAACAAAATATGTTACAAAGAATGTACATAGAAATCTTGCCATTTAGTGCAAATCACAACGTATAGGTCCAAATCAAAATGCACCAGGTTAAATTAACTCTTGTAAATAGTGAAGTAAATTACTGCTAATTTATCTGAACATATTTTGGAGGCATCATTGCAATAACCAACAGAAACAGTTCCAGATAATTAAGGGACACTACTGTAACTAATGACAACCTTTGCTCACAGCCGTGTTGCCACAAAGCATTCTGACTAATCAGAACATTGCATATTTCTTCATGACATACTGCTGTGAAATTAATATTCTAACCTGGAATAGGTGTCGCATGCAAATTAGCCTCAGACTAAACAGCTACCAGTGATCAAATATCATATTTCAGCTCTTGGATATAAATTGCAATACGTCCACAATAAATAATCAGTTCAAATCCATCACAACAAAATCATTTAATGTCTTGAATGCAACTATAACACCAAGTCCTGTCTAAAATTAAATAAGCTAAAAGTATTGTAAATAAACATCTGGTTCAACCATAATGTCACATCAGGTGTCTAAAGTCTAACGGTAAAGTACAGATCTGAAATCAATCATGGCTCATTTGAACTTGAAATTTAGTACCACATTTATTAGGATAGCCATTATATATTTTTAAAAATTCAACTGTGGTTTCCACTTTCTTATTTCAGGGAAAGAGCTTCACACGAGGCAGCAAGTAACGACAATACTCAGCTGCGCCTCAAAGCAGAAGGCCCTGGGTACTAAGCTGCTTGACATAACAAAATTGCTCATTACCAAGGTTTGTTGGCCAATGACCACGTTTTAGAGAACGCAAGGGTTAGGGTTTCAGTTTGCAGGCAGTGCTCACTGTTCTCACTACCGAGTCTCAGTAGAGACTGACACTTTGATCTGGCACACAATATCATCACCCTCGTCCAAATCTGCCAGTCATTCACGGCAAATTATGTCCTACATAACTCTTCCCACAATTTGGGGCAGCATGTAACTTTGTACTGCTCTTTCGGCTCTCTTTGAGGCTGACACGGCCATATATTCACCCAGTATGTTAGCCTTCCCTTCCAGTTATTCAAAATGCATTTTGACTGATCAATAATAATATTCCAGCATTGCTTCACCATGGAGTGGCGTCTAGCAAGTTTAAGTTTAGGGTTAGAGGTACATTGGACGAAACACCCAAGAGAGCCACAAGAATGATTCTTTCCTCCTACACTCTGGGTCAAGTGCTGTGCTCAAAGGAAGAAAAGCATTTATAACCATAAGGCACTCATTTTCAGACCCAAAACCCCAGCACAAACGACTTTCTATTGAAAGGTGCATCCGTATTGTACACGCCTACAAGAGTTAAAATTGTAAAGGAGAAATAATAAAAAATAGGTGTAGATATATTAATGTTTTTCATAGAAAAAATACTCACGGCATCAATGTATGTGGGTAGCTTTCCCATAAATTCCTAGGATGTGATGCGTAATTCTCCTGTAAATATGAAAAAATGTTTGCTCAGACAGTTAAGCAATCATTATATTTGCCAAAATCAAAAACTATTAAAAATAATTTTTACTTACAGAGGCTAGAATGCACGCTCCCCAGACAAAAGAAACCAAGTAAAAGGCACTGAGTTGTCCAGATTCATTGAATTTGCTGTGCTTTGTTTTTGAGAAGTGCATCCGCTTGTTGATTTTCTGCAATGATGAAACTCAAGTCATTTGATTGATGGATAAAACATCATTTGCGTGATTATTTTAAAAATGTAACCATACTCACATCGAGCACATACTCTTGCACAATGGCGTGAAGAATAATAGCAACCAACGTGTAAAAGAAAATTGTAGCCACGTCCTTAAAGCCATAATGATAAAGAATGCGTGATTCATCCTTTTCATCTAAAAGAAACAAAGAATTCAAGATCTATTGATGCGCAACGTAAGTTACATATGTAAAACAAAAGTACACGTGGGCAATAACAGGTGATTATTTTGTAAGCATTAATAACTGCAAATTTAACTGTCAAATTAAAGGAAAACCAAAATATACATGAAAAATATATTTTTCGGCACGGACTTGAAGGGCCGAGATGGCCTGTTTCCGTGCTGTAATTGTTATATGGTTATATGGAAAAGAATGCAATTCCTAAATCATTCATGAAGTAATGTGATCTTAAAGATGGAAGCTTTTCAAGATTGTATAATAAGCAAATTAAAAAAATAGAATGATTAGGTTGACAAACTAATTAATAACAATAAAAAAGTAACTTGAGTGTAACAATTGCAAAATGTTCAGCTAGTAGAAAAATAAAATCATTACTCTAGAAACGGTGGGTTTAATGTTGAAGGAGTTCAGGTAAAGCTCCAGTAAAAAGTTATAATGTGATAATAGTTATAATAGCAGAAGGAAAGTAAATTTCAATAAAATGGAAGCAAGCAATAGTTATAGGATCCCGCTGATTGAGATGTCAGAATTCCATTAACAATTGAAGACCATGTACAACAATTATAATTTAACAAAAATCTGAAGGAATATGGGAAAATAGGAGTAAGCAGAATAAGAAAAACTAATAATTCAAGACCATGTACAACATCTGCAACAGTATTCATGACAAACTACTTTTAAACTTCTGTTGAAGTTTTTAAGTATGTTACTTGCAAATAAATTAAAAAAGCGAGAAATTACTCGAAGGTTCATCAAAAAACCATAATTAATAAGCACTTTACGTCAGCCCATGATGAAGATAATGATAACATTTTGTATTATGTACTGCTTTAATATAATACAATGTCCCAAGGCACCTTACATGAATCAGACCAAGAAAATGAGAACAAGCCTGGCAAGCAGTTACTAAGTAAAATTGTGGATTAAGAAACGTTTTGAAGGAAAATGGATAGACAATATTTTGGTGGGAACTTCAGAGTTCAGGGTTTACAAAGACAAGGTTGTCAAACAGTGAGGAAACGTCACTCAGGATGAAGAGGTGCCCAGAAATGGGTAAAAAGTAAAGGCATTGTGGTGATGAAGGCGACTGTGGTTACCAAAATAGGGAGTCTTGGAACAATAGAGAAATTTGAACACTCGGGTGAAAAATGTTTAATTGCAGTAATACTCAGGCATGATCAGGAAAAAAATGACAAAAAGAGGAAGAGAGAGTTGGGGGTCCAGGCAACGTATTCTCTTGCCTGTTTACCTTTAATTTGTACTGCAATTTTTTTTTAATTATACCTTAAAATGATACATTTTACTTGCTTGTCACTTCTTAATTTACACAGAATATTTGTGATAATAATACCTTAAAATGACACTAACTCCTTGCTTGTTTACAGTTAAGTCACATTGAAAATATTTTATATGACACCCACACCTACTTGTAACATGATACCTGTTCCTTGCTTGTTTACTCTAATTATAGAGAAGTATCCTTTACCATTGTATTTAAACGCCAAATGAATTTCAAATCCAACTCTTAACAGTTAAGATGAAAATGAAGACCCATAGAAACATAGAAATTAGGTGCAGGAGTAGGCCATTCGGCCCTTCGTGCCTGCACCGCCATTCAATATGATCATGGCTGATCATCCAACTCAGTATCCCGTACCTGCCTTCTCTTCATACCCTCTGATCCCCTTAGCCACAAGGGTCACATCTAATTCCCTCTTAAATATAGGCAATGAACTGGCCTCAACTACCCTCTGTGGCAGAGAGTTCCAGAGACCCACCACTCTCTGTGTGAAAAAAGTCCTTCTCATCTCAGTCCTAAAGGAGTTCCCCCTTATCCTTAAGCTGTGACCCCTTGTCCTGGACCTCCCCAACATCGGGAACAATCTTCCTGCATCTAGCCTGTCCAACCCCTTAAGAATTTTGTAATTTTCTATAAGATCGCCTCTCAATCTCCTAAATTCTAGAGAGTATAAACCGAGTCTATGCAGTCTTTGTTCATAAGACAGTGCTGACATCCCAGGAATCAGTCTGGTGAACCTTCTCTGCACTCCCTCTATGGCAATAAAGTAAGGTATGGCAATGAAGATCCACTTACTTCAAAGATTATCATATTGTGCTACATAGCTACTCAGTCAAATTAAGGGCAGTGGACAAAGTATTAACATCTCAACTTGGAATTTAAGACATTTGAAAATACCACTTGCCAAAATTTAAAATTAAATCTATGGTCAAATTATATATTTTTTTAAAAAGAAAAATAAGCGAATAATCTTTTATCTTCTTTGGACTGCAAATTCTGGCAACCCGCGGCTGTGAGTCGCCACGGTCTCGACGCCTCCCGGAGCACCGCATAGAAGCCCGGGTTGGACGAAGCGGCCAACGGCACCCGCGGCTGGGGCGGCACCACAGAGGTGTAAAGTGGGGCGTCGATAGCGGTGAGGCCTCGGCAGGGGTGAAGCCTCACAACGGCTTACAAATTACAAAATCCGCAGAGAAATCTCATGCCTGAATACTGGAATGGAAGACAAAGTCTGGAGAAGGCCCAGAATTCTGGATGGGTGGAAAGTAGGAGATTGGTCCACACATCATTACCATAGTCAAATCACAGACATAGGGATGACTTTTCCCAATATTCTGAAGGTGAATGTAGGTGGTCTTTGTAATAAAGGACATTGAGCTGGAAGCTCATCTCCGTGTTAATAAATTAGCTAGGCTGTCGAGAGGCTCAGCCAGAAAAAGAGGAACTGCAGATGCTGGTTTAAACCAAAGATAGATACAAAATGCTGGAACAACTCAGCAGGACAGGCAGCATCTCTGGATAGTAGGAATGGGTGATGGTTTAGGTTGAGACCCTTCTTCAGACTGAGAGTCAGGGGAGAGGGAGATATGGAAGCATGAAAAAAGATCAAAGGGGACGAAGATCAAGGAAAATGTAGAATAGATCATTAACTGAGGGAAAGGTGACAACGAGGCATACAATCAGTAAAATGTACTCAGGAGGACAGTCAAAATAGTCGGAGAACCAGGATGGTGGAGGGATGGAGACAGAGGGAAAGCAAGGGTTACTTAATGCAAGGTATTGCTCTGAGAAATCCTAAAATGCTAAGAAAACATACCTGTTGCAGGAATTGTGATATTATATTGCAGAGTAACAAAGGACACAGCTATCTTAGCTGTCATCTGCAAAACAGGAAAGAAAATATCCTCAGTTATCATAAGTAATCATTTTAATTTAAAAAACAAAATTTTAACGATAAACCAGCATGGAAAATGGACATCAACCTTTTCAATGGCTGATGTCAATACCAACAATAGTAAGGGCAGCTCAATTTTACTGTACAGCATTAAAACCACACTAAATGGGACACATTTAGAAAAATGAGGTTTCACGCACAGTAATGGTTTCATTTCACTACAATCTAGTCACATAGCTCCCCATATCCGTGATCCTATCGTGCCCAGCAAGTGTGGAAGTAATGAGGAATGCAGGCCAGCTTGCTAATCATAACCCCAAGCAGACCGAAAAATGCTAACTTAGGTGAAGCATCAAGTACAGGACTGCATGCATGCATAAGTGCAAAACAAAAAACACACTGCAAACAATTTTCTATCGAACAATTGACATATCAAAGCTACATCCAGCCGGAGTAAAAATTGATTTAGTCGCTACATACTTAGCTCCACCATGAACAACACCAAAGACCAGCACAAGAGCAAAACACATAGATGAGTATTTAGAACTATTTTGAACCTGAAGTTGTAAGAACATGATACATTTTGATCTTGCCCTGACTACGCTACAGATAATGATCTTCAGTTAATTCAATTTATTTCCGGGCAATAAAGATATAACTGAGTGAAGTGACACAGGAAAGTTCTAAAAGCACCCTGACTGAAATACTGAATCAGATTCAGCTGGGGATTTGCCAAGTTGATTCAGTGCAAATAGTTACACAAGAAAGGATCAGAGGATCAATCATTTTGCAACCATTTGATCATGCTTTACTTGATAAGCCTCAGATAATGTGCTGAACAAGTACCAAGCATCGACCAGTTACAACAAAACTGCATAACCACATTGCACTGACATTGGGTTTCCTGTCATTTGTCATCGTTGTGATACTTAAGAGTCAACATTGACAAGGAACCAGCCACACAAGCAGATCATGATTTCTCCAAAAACCTTTCACCATCCACAAGACACCTTAAACATTTTAATAGAATATTCTTCACTTGTCTGGTTATTCACTTCTCCAACAACACTTGAAACAATTCAGAATATATTAGTAGGTTTGATTGCAATCCAATGTCGGAATTACAAAGACAGACAAGAGTAGATGAAAAATCTAGTTGGAAGATTATAAAGTTTGTTTTTTTCTGGTCTGTAATGTGAAAGGGGGAAGCAGTGCCAGGTGCCCTCTGGTTGACATGAACATTTTTATCAAAGAGTCAAAAGTGGCCAAGTAACAAAGATGAATTAATTTATTGTGGTCACCTAGGTGACAGATTGGATATGTTGGAGACAGGGTCTGAGCAAAGAAGCAAATGGTCCATGCACAAAGAAGCATGGACACACCTGCATGGATTAAACTCCATGGCTATTTCTCTGCCCGTATCTGTAACTGAACTATAACCTGCTGTATCGTTTCACAACCTCCTTTGCTGTATGCAACTCCAATTTTAATGTTGTCTGAAAATTTGTCTACCAATTCATCTACATTCTTGTCCGAGTCAATATACATATCACAAACCGAGGTCCCATCACTGATCCTCGCAGAACACCACTGGTCATGGACCTCCATCCAGAATAATACCCATCCACCAACAAGCCAGAAGATGCGCAGAGTCTACAGAGAGAGCACCAAATCTCATGATAAAATTCTGCACTAACCTGAACATTCTCAATGTTAAGCTTGGAAATATGGCATTAGGTCCTCTGACATTAAACTAGCAAAGAGTTAATCAAAGGAAACCAGCACTAACAAATCTGGAACTCAAAAAGGATTAAAAATGACGAGAAGAAAGCCAACTAGGAAAGACATTTGGGAGGTGATATTTGGTAGGTAGCATGGAAAGTCACTATGATGCTTAAGATAGCATAGCTTTCACTTAAAAGGCTGAGCCACAGAACTTTAGAGATCATAATTATGTTTCAGTTTCATATGTACAATTTAGACCACACCTTGTGTACCATGTATACATTTGTCCACAGATTACATGAAATATATATGGAGAGCGGAGAGAAGGTATTTACATAGAAACATAGAAAATAGGTGCAGGAGTAGGCCATTCGGCCCTTTGAGCCTGCACCGCCATTCAATATGATCATGGCTGATCATCCAACTCAGTATCCCTTACCTGCCTTCTCTCCATACCCCCTGATCCCTTTAGCCACAAGGGCCACATCTAACTCTTAAATATAGCCAATGAACTGGCCTGCCTTCTGTGGCAGAGAATTCCAGAGATTCACCACTCTCTATGAGAAAAATGTTTTTCTCATCTCGGTCCTAAAGGATTTCCCCCTTATCCTTAAACTGTGACCCCTTGTCCTGGACTTACCCAACACCAGGAACAATCTTCCTGCATCTAGCCTGTCCAACCCCTTAAGAATTTTGTAAGTTTCTAGACGATCCCCCCCTCAATCTTCTAAATTCTAGCGAGCACAAGCCGAGTCTATCCAGTCTTTCTTCATACGAAAGTCCTGACATCCCAGGAATCAGTCTGGTGAACCTTCTCTGTACTTCCCCTATGGCAAGAATGGCTTTCCTCAGATTTGGAGATCAAAACTGTACGCAATACATGGATGTTATCTAAAACTGTACACAATACATGGATATTATCTAAATTTATATCTGACATGACATCAAATAAACTTGCTTCCTTTGGAGCAAAAGGAGGCAAAAGGGAGATGATTTCAGTGGATTAAATTCCGATCAGTTGAATAGCAAATAGAATGGACCCAATTCCCTAGGCTACAGGGCCAAACCTGATGGCATAGTTTTAAAAAGATTAGGATTTTTTTTCAAAAGGGCAAACTAACTCTGGAATTCAATGCCAGAAAGTTACCCTTTCATCGCTTTGGAACAACTTTAATGTGTATTTGAAGAGTCAAGTGTAGAGCTACAGACTTGATGTGAAGAGCTTCGTGTCAGAAAGTGGGATAATGGTTGGTTGCTCTTATTCAACATCACGGATATTACCAGCAAAACGCCTGTTTTTGTGCATTAATTTTTAAAGATTCTTTGAACTGTTCTCGCCCTTACAAAAAATTATCTTGCAACTTTTGTACCATGTCTCCATTTCTCTTACAACTTTGCACATAGCAATCAAGTGCGTACAGTGAAGTAGCATTTGTGAATAATAGGATCAGTATACTCCCATTTAACCCAACACCCAATTAAAAATCGCTGGTTTTATACATTTAATACCGGTAAATTTACACATTTACAAAATAATGTCGTTAACATGGCACCGCGTTGCTTTGACTAGAGTGCAATTACATTGATGTAAGTTTAGATATACGTAGATAGGCACTCGCAGGTGAAAGCATGCCGAGTTAAGAAGCCTGGTTAACTCTTGCATTTCTACACGCAAACTTTCTACGACTGATGAAGAGAAACGAAAACATCACCAAACTTCTCAAAGTCCGATGCATCAGTGACAAAATAGACAAATACATTTTAATTGCACATATGGATTATATTTCCAAGTAGTTTTAAACATAAATGGATATTCAAGTGCAGCATGGTTAAGAATGGACACATGTACATTTTGGAAACCATCAGCAAGCTGAGAGTAAAATGAGGTTCGGGAAGCTCTTAGAATTGGACACGTCAACCCAAAGGCAACTGTTCCCGAGGGGGAGCCGAGCCAAGCCACGCCACGCCGCTTGTTTCGCGCGTTGCACCGTGGGCCTTGTAGTCCTGCCCTCGCCCGCCGCCGGCCGGACACACGCACAGGGCACTACAACTACCAGAATGCCCGGCGGCTGAGACCAGGTCCGGGTGAGAAAAGGCAACCGGGAGAATGGGTCCGGATACTGGCGCAGGCGGGCCGAGCGAGCGAGCGGACTGACATGTCATGTCCACGGTTGGTCGGTCGGTCCGCCCGCCCGACACCACTGAATGCCACGTAACCCGGGGGGGGGGGGGGGAGCAGCCTCACTGCGGGCCGCCGCTGCAAGGGAGCTAAGCCCGATGCGGGTGGAGGGTGGAGGATGGCGCCGCTCACTAACTCCCTCCCTCACTCCCTCCCTCACTCACCTCGAACATCAGCCCGAGCAGGAAGACCATGGCGACACACGACACGATGTCGGCGTGGTTCTGCACGATGAACTCATGACTGAACACCGGCGGGTTCTTGTTTTTCTTGCGCAGACCCATGGCGGGGGCACCAAGGGTCTCAGACTGACGATAACCAGCAGCGGCGGCGGCGGCGGCAGCAGCAGCACCACGTCTGCAGGAGCCCGAGGCGCCCTGACTCCGCCCTCGCTGCCCATGGGGGGGGGGGGGGCGGGCGAGACTCCCGCCGCATCGCCCCTTCAGGGAGGGAGCAGTACCGCGCTGCTTCATGCAATACAGTCAGCCCTCCCTGCACAACACATCATCCTTCGACATTTTCACCTCCTCCAACGGGATCCCACCACTAGCCACATCTTCCCATCTCCGCAGCTTTTCGCAGAGACCGTCACCTCTGCAACTCCCTGGTTAACTCCCAAACCACCCCCTCCCACCCAAACCACCCCCTCCCCGGTTACCTTCCCCTGCAACCGCAGACAATGCAACACCAGTCCCTGTACCTCCTCCCCCTTTCAGGTGAGGCAGCGGTTCACTAGCACCTTCTCCTTCTCCTTCTTCTTCTTCTTCTGACAACTTGTTTTATTTGATCTTACTTGATTGTGCACGCCAGGTTGATTGCATTTGTCAAAACAGGGCGGACCATGTAAAGGTTGCAATCTCCAACATCATCTACTGTACTGCTGTTCCAGGTGTGGACTCCCAATACGTCGGCGAGACCAAGCATAGGCTCGGCGATCGTTTCGCTGAACACCTCCAAGATTGACACAGTGGCTGTTATCAGTCTGGTTACTCGACAGCTTATCCCATTGTTTTGAACTGAATATGAATGGCTTGCAGATGATTTTAAAAACACCATTGAAAAACAGTGAGCAAGAAAGCTTTAGCCTGTAAGAAAATGTAGATATGTAGGAAGGGACTGCAGATGTTGGTTTAAATCGAAGTTAGTCACAGAAAGGTGCAGTATCTCAGCGGGTCAGCATCTCTGGAGAAAAGGAATAGGTGATGTTTCGGGTTGTGACCCTTCTTCAGACTGTTGATCTGGTCTGGCGAGTCGGATAGAAAAGTAGCAAATGAAGTTTAGGCTAGATAAGCAAGAGATCATGTATTTGAGAGGGAATACACATTAAAAAAGATCTTTGGAGAAACAGAAACCTTAGCCTCCAAGGCTTAGAATATATGCCCATGAATCCTAAATAGTAGAAGGAGGGATGAATATGATTATTAAGGTACATTGGGTGCTTTGTTTTATTAGCCAAGGTACTTAATTTAAAAGAACAGCAAGGTCATGCCAAATTCAATATAACACCTTATAACACCTTGGTACTGTACATAACTCTGGCCACCAAGAAAGATGTGATTTATTGGAGAGGGTGCAGAGGATATTTACAAGCACATTGGATTGGAACATATTAGATTTGGGGAAAGATTGGATCAACTGGGATGTTTTATATAAAATACAGGTTGAAGGTTAACTTGACCGAGCAGTACAAAGTTATGTGGTGCTGTACGCTTGCCATTTGTGCCCTCCCTCAAAAAACTTCAGCCCCATCCTATTTCCCATCTAAAAATCACGACTTGGCAACATAATCAGTTTAAACCAGCATCTGAAGTTCCTTCCTACACATGAAACTATAAACTTTTTGTAAACTTTCTGTTTTACTATCTCGACTCACTGTTTAACCCTTCCAGTTATTTGTCATCCATTTCTTGTGAACATTCCCTATTCACTCCTTATGCTGGGAAGAGACTGCATTCTGGAATTCCCAGCATAAATCTCACCAGATTTCTTTCCTTCTTTAAAATACTTTTTAAAATCAACTTCTTTGACCAAGCATTTGCTTAGTTACTCGTGTGGATCCCTGTCAAACATTATTTAATAGAATTCATTTGAAGCATTTTGGGACATTCTTAGTTTGTTTACAATGTTAGATAATAGTAAGATTAAACAAGAACTTACCAGTTTAAAGTTTGATCTTTATCTTATGAGGGATTACGTGAAGAAGCCCCGCCAGGCGCATGCGCGTCATACTTCAAAGCAGCGGCGTGAAAACACAGAAACTATAGTCAAAGTGATATAGTTAGACTCAGAAGACTAGAACTACCAGATGATCTTTGCGATTATGAGGGCCGGGAGCGAAGGGCATGTAATCCCTCATCGTAACTCCTCATAAAATAAAGATCAAACTTCAAACTGGTAAGTTCTTGTTTGATCTTACTATTTTACTTTGGAGTCACGTAAGTGACTACGTGAAGATTTCAAAGCTCTGTGATTTCATGCCGTAGATCCATTCCATACGACACACTGCTTCAGTTGACACAGTAGTGAATAAATAATGTATTGAACATTGCTTCGAATTATCCAATAATCATTTTAATAATAATAACAAACAAAACAGTAATAACCCCTCTGTCCCAGGGGAAAATGACAAAAGAAATTTAGAAAGAAAAATAAATCAAACCAAACCCAAAACAGCATGCCCAAAACCTGGCACTGTCAGGACAGGTTTATCATAACATTTTGAGAAGGTTGCCTCCTTAGACCATCCTGCGCCCCCGAGGATTTGGTCTAGAGGCACGTCCTGCGCCTTCGATGTGGATGTTGATGCCGCCCAGGTGGAGTGAGATTTAAACACATGAGCGTCTACTCCAGCACAATCCAAAACCTGTTTTGACCATCTATAAATAGTTTGTGCTGACACCTTTTTAGAGGCTTTTTATGGCTGATGAGCATTGCTGTCTCAGAGACTCTGAGACTCTTAGTTACCTCGATATATTGACTCAGGTGCTTGACTACACATAGCGTTTGGTCAACGGGGTATGTTTTAAAACTTACTTTGGTTCTGGCCATTCCTGGCCTGCTTTGTTTGATTAAATCATACACATAAAACGTAATGTTATCTGCAGAAGAATACATGCTATCTAGTCGTAACTTTTGCAATGTATGCACTCGTTGCGCTGATACTAGCGCCATGAGCATAACCACTTTAAGTGTTAACTTCTGAAAAGACAGTGACGTAATTGGAGCCCATTGCCGAGGCAGTGTGAGAACTATACTGACATCCCAGATTTCTGTATATCTAGGCTTAGGAGGGTTCTTGTTAAAAATTCCTCTCATGAATCGGGATACTAACGGATGAGACCCCATAGATTGTTCTAAAAACTGCCCTAAATAGGAGGACAAAGCACTCCGAGCACTTTTAATGGCACTACAGCTCAAGTGTTCATCAAAATCCAATGTAGCAAGGAACTCCAATACATCCAGTATGCTTGCAGTATGATAAGATATATCTGACTGCAAGCAAAACATCTCCCATTTCTTAATATGAGACACATATTGGTTTTTAACGCTATCTCTCCAAGCTGCAGTTATCACATCCATGGTCTTACTCGACAGTCCAAGACCTTGGAATGGTCTGGTCAGAACCTGCAGATTAACAAATTAATACGATCATGTAACAGATGACTTTCTCCTGTTACTGGATACACCAGTTGGGGACAGCCATGAATGGCTGAGTCATCATTCTCAGCACCAATGGGAACCATGGCTGTGTAGGCCAGTCTGGAACCACCAAAACGCCCGAGACGGAGTCCTGCTCTATTTTGGTGAGGCATTGCCTAATGAGGCAGAATAGGGGAAAAGCGTAAAAGAATGTACATCCCCAATGTAGCGAGAATGCGCCCACCGTTACTGCTCCTGGATTTGGTTCCCACGAAACGTATTTAGGCAACTGGTGATTTAGCCTGGATGCAAACAGATCAATATCTGGCAAACCATAGTGGCTGACAATCATTTTCAAAACATCAGGATTTAGCATCCATTCTATGTTGTCATTACACTTCCGTGACCTGTTGGCTGCCACCACATTATCTCTACCTGGCAGGTAGATAGCCGAGACCCAGATGTTTCTGGAAATACACCAGTCCCAAATGAGGTTAGCCAGATTATCACATGATACAGACCTTATTCCTCCCATTGATTGATATAGGCAACAGCCATGGTATTGTCAATCTGGAGCTGAACATGTAAATTATTCATTGCTGAACAATAAGCTTTTAATCCATAGAATGCACCCAGCAATTCTAAGTAATTTATACCATGCCTGCGCAGGATTAAATCCTCTTGCACACTCCATCTACCACCACAGCTAGACTCGTTGTCCGTGGCTCCCCATCCCAAAGCATTCACATCTGTTTGTAAAACCACTGAAGGTTGCTGAACCAAAATGCTTTTGGTAGTTTGTACAATATTAATAATCAATCTTTGTAATTCAGCGATGGCTCTTGCTGGCAACTGCATAGGTCTATCAAAATGACCTGCATATTCGTTAAGTGCTTGTTCTCTAGCTCGTTGCAGACTTTGATAGTGCAGGGGTCCAAACTCCACTGCAGGGAAAGCCACCACCAATTTCCCAATAACACTGGCTACTTCCTGGATGGATGGGGTGTTGTTTTTCAGTGAGACTAGTACAGACCTCCCTGATTTCCACAGCCTTGGCTGTAGGCAAAGTCACTGACATATCAACTGAATCAATGACAAACCCCAAATAATCAATTTTTTGGGATGGCTCTAACTTGGATTTTGTTGGATGGACCAGAAAACCTAACCTTTCAAACAGGTGTTTGGTTGCTGAAATGGACTCCTCAGCTGTCTCCTAAGTGTTGCTTATGATTGACATATCATCTAGATAAGCCATTACAATGTGATTCTGGGCACGAAGTAGCGCCAGCACTGGTTTCAACAATTTCGTGAACAACCTAGGAGCTGAGGTTAACTCATTGGGTAATGCTTTAAATTGCCACAGCTGTCCCATCCAACTAAATTTCAAGTATCTTCGGTACTGATGATGAATTGGTGCTGAATAATATGCATCTTTCAGATCTTTGGTTGCCATATAACAACCTTCTGATAACAGCAGTTTAGCAGTATTGAAGGTGTCCATTTTTAAATGTCTATACTGGACATAGGAATTTAACTGGGTTAGATCCAGAATGACTCTACATCCACCATTTTTTTTCTGTCTGGGGAATATATTGAACACAAATTGTTGAGGATGGTATGTCATCCTCTCAATTACCCCTTTTTGGAACAAAACCGTAATTTCTTCATTTACCTGCTAAGTTTCTGGTCCAGAAAAAAACAATAACCGATTTTTGTGCAGGTGGATGAATTCCTGACATAAACTCTATTCGAGACCCTTAGACAGTGTCCAGTATAAACAGATCAGATGTTATGCAGCACCATTCATCGTAAAATAACTGCAACCTACCCCCAACCGGAGGTTGTTCCCCAGAAGATTTATCCTGGACTGAATGAATCACCCGTACCTCTACAGTTGACCTTGGAGTTCTTGTCCTTTTCGCCATACTGGGGTTGTAGTTTGGATATACAGGTGGGTAATACCTCTATCCTACTGGCCCCACTCTGCTTGGCCCTGCCCCTGGATCTGACCGGCTTCATGTTGAAAACGACCTGCGAGGCGGCATCCTGGCGGAAGGGACGTAAGTCTTCATGAGGCCTATTGTCTTGGCCTCTTCCTCCAGGCCTTTGACTTGTTTGAGCAGGTCCTCCCCAAATAAATATTGGTGGACCTACATAAAGTTGCAAATCGCGGGTTTAGTGTAGGTTTTATGGCTATTTTCTGGATGCAATTCACTTTGAAATATGCGTTACACAGCAGGGCCAGCATATCCTGCTGTGTGCCGGACATCGGTGTCCCTCGGACCATTTTGCCAAAAGCCGTGATGCCTGCTCCAACCAATTTGAGGACCCGCTGGAAACGGATTTCTTGTCGTTGCATTCATTTGTGCCCAGATAGAAGAGTTCACAGTGGGCACTTTGAGCGACGCACAATTCACAGGTGTTTTGTATCGGGTGGCTGTTTGTTCCATTATTGTATCTTGCAGCTGGTGAGAGGCCATGTAATTGATGTTGGCCGCCAGGTTTTCCTCCATGGCTTCACCAGTACCTTCCGGAATAGCAAAGTTCCTTGCTACATCCGGGACACCTGGAGTATGGCTCATGCACTCTGGTGTGTGCCCAAAAGCAGTGACACCAACTCCAGGGTCAGATTCCTCCTGCCCTGGCTCTCCCGAGTCTTGCTCCAGGGAGGTCTCTTCCACCCCTAAACGAGGTGCTGGAGAGGATGATTCCCACTGGTATTCATAAGTGGTGTAGTCTTCACTGTATGGGCCTCTATGTGAGGTTGTTTGGAGAATCCTTGGGACAGTCGACCCTGATTGAAAAAATTCATGGCTCATTAGCGTTTGGAGCATCTTCTCCATCTGGTCGAGCCGCCCCCATACCTTTTTATTAGAAGGAGGGGAGTCTTCCTCTTCATCAGACCCGTCAGATAAAACGGGCCTGAGAGATTTTCTCTTGACCTTCCTCCCTGGTGGAGTGGCCTCAGTGCCCTGAAGCACTGGAACTGATGGAAGCAGTTGAGCTGCCAGTAGAACAGCAGCCAGTATCGGAGCTGGCGTTACTGCAGCCGGTATCTCCTGACCCGATCTGCAAGCGGTAACCGTGGGCCCGCACGTTACGCTCCTACTACGGACACTTTTATTTACTACACGCTCCATACCTCCAACTCCCGCTGGCTCCTGAGCCAGACTCACGGAGTTTAAATACTCGCAGGAAAAGTTTGAAATTGACCTACCTCCGAGTTTACTACTTACCGCTGGTGGAGCTGCGCTCTCCAGCCCGTCGGTGTGCCATGCGTCGGATGTAATAACGCGCATGCGCCTAGCAGGGCTTCTTCACGTAGTCACTCACGTGACTCCAAAGTAAAATTATGTTTTGCCGTTGTTCTTGTTCAGTACATTAGATTACAATCCTCAGTTTCCATGCGATTGTTGCTAATCTCCCTATGATTCCCCCAAAAAACAGCAAACATGGAATTTTCAGCTATTTATACAAATTGGTTTGAGGTGCTGCTAATCTCCCATCCATCATAGCAAGAGGCGAATGTTTGCTGAAGTTCATGAACAAATTTCATTTATCATGCGGCAATACTTGTGTTGGTGCAAATTTACATAATTTCATACAGAATGGGAAGATCTGCATCATATCTCTATTATATTAAAACTCTGTGTGTGTCTGCCGACATCCGTCTGTTGTGCCGCACGGCTGCCAAGTTTTCCCCCCTTGATTCCCTGCTCCGCCAAAACCGGACCCTCAGACCCCGCCGTTTTTTCCATTTCTCCAGACGTTGCGCTTGTACATTACCAAAGGTGCTCCTCGTTATGTTTAGACGTACATCCATCCCCCCCCCCCCCCCCCCCCCCCCGCTTAAAACAATCAAACTGCTCTCACCCACAGAATGTTGGGAAACAATCCATTGTGTGATGTCACAATGCCCAATGCTCACAGATGTCCAATCGGAACGGATCTCATTTACATCTGCCCTCGCACCAGCCCCGCCCCCCCCCGCCTGATGTTCCAGCACGTTCCATTGTGTGATGTCACAATGCCATCCCTCACAGACGTCCAATCGGAATGAGTCTCATTTACATCTGCCTTAGCTCTAGCCCCGGCCCCTCCCCCCGCAGCCTGTGTCGAAGCACTTGATCACGTGATAGGGAGTGGGGAATAAATGGACTGCCCCTACCCCTCCCCCTCCCTCTCTACCACCCCAATCTTTCCCCCCTCTCCCCCTCCCTCACTCTTCCCCCTCCTTCCCCTACCCCACCTCCCTCCTCCCCCTTCCCCACACCTCTCTCACCCTTCCCCATCCCTCTCCTCACCCCTCCCCCCTCCTCCTCCCACCCCATCCCTCCTTCCCTCCCCCCTTCCCCTCTGTCCCTCTTCCACCACTCCCCCTACCCCTTTCCCCCTCCTTCCCTACTCGTTCACTTCTCTCCCCCTTCCCCGCTTAGTGTGTGACTAGAGATTATGCTTTTACATTCACTAATGCACTCCTCATTACATTTAGACATTGTTACGTACACATTTTTAATAAAATCCTTCCCCCCCCCCAATATTTCAAAATCTTAAAAAAATCAAACTGCTCTCACCCATAGAATGTTGGTAAACATTCCATCGTGTGATGTCACAATGCCCAATGTTCACAGATGTCCAATCGGAACGGATCTGCCTTTGCAAAAGCCCCAGCCCCCCCCCCCCCCCCCCCCGCCTGTTGTTCCAGCACGTTCCATCGTGTGATGTCACAATGCAATCCCTCACAGATGTCCAATCGGAATGGACCTCATTTACATCTGCCTTTGCCCCCTCCCCCCCACAGCCTGTGTTGAAACGCGTGACCACGTGTGGGAATGGAGAAAGAGGATTGGGGGTGATAGTAGGTATGTTACAAAACTTACCTTTACCGGCGCTGCACTTCTGCCGCTCCCCGTGTGCGCGACTTTCGCGCCTTGCAGAGGGGGGCGGGCTTAAAGTGCCGTTTTTCCACAGGCCTGGATAATCGATGAATGTCGGGCGATTTGGTTGCTGAAGAAAAATCGCTCCGACATTTAATGAATGGTGGTATTTTTAAATTACTCTAGATTATTTATTAACTAGAGTAATTTAAAAATCACCTTCAAAAGCCGTGACCGCAGACAACCGGAAGCATTTTGCGTAGGGGAGAAAAAAAGGTAAATACTTTATTTTTATATTAAAAGTTGGTTTTTCGGGAGGCATTAATAATATTTTTAGGTTGTGAAATGGGGTCCCCAAAAAATGTATGAACCCCCAGTATTTTTCCCCCCGACTTCACTGCTAACCGCAACGTTCCAATCCACCGCATTCCACTAAAACCCACTCGCTAGTTGATTTAAATGGCCATTAATTTACAGGAATCAAACACTAAATTCCTTCCATTTGGCCCAGAAATTCATGAAAATGAAATTTAAAAATTATGTTATATTGTGGATTATTGTGTGAATGTTATTTGGACACTTAGGCAATTTTAAAAAAGTTTATCTTTTCTTAAGAAATTGATAGATGTTTAGATCTACTCATTGAATTTTGTAATTAGCTACAATTAGATAACTAACTAATTATATGTTTTAATTTCAGGTCATCCAAGTAAGATTGTTTAATATTTGTTTCAGAATGCTTCAATCTATAATAACTGAAAATTTCATTGAGTTCTCTTAATTTTTAAGAATGTTATGGACTTTTAACTTTTCCAGATCACAGCTTTTGAGTTAAGTCAATTGAAAGGCAATGGGAAGCAAGATGCTCATTTCCGAGTATGAAAATGGCCATAACTTTCTTAATACTGAAGATATGAAAGTAAATTAGGTGTCAAATTAAACTTCTTTTTATGCTTTATCTGATGGGATAAATTGCAGACTTGATTTTTAAAATCTCAAAATTTTGCTAGTGATAGGGAGTGGGGTATAGATGGACTGCCCCTCCCCCTCCCTCACTACCACCCCAATCTTTCTCCTCTCTCCCCCCACCCCTCTCCCCCTCCCTCCACACACTCTCCCCCCTCCCTCCCCTACCCCATCTCCCTACTCCCCTCCCTCCCCCTCACCTCTCACCCTTCCCCACCTTACTCTCTTCCCCTCCCCCACCCCTCTCTTCCCCCCTCTCCTTTTCCCTACCCCTCTCCCTCTTCTACCACTCCCCCCACCCATCTCCCCCTCCCTCCCCACTCTTCCACCTCTCCCCCATCCCCTCTCTCCCCCTCCCTCCCCACTCTTCCCCTCCCTCCTCACTCTTCCACTTTTCTCCCCCCATCCCCCAACCCTCTCTCCCCCCATCCCCCACCCCTCTCTCACCCCTCCCCCTACAACTCTCCCCACCCGCTCCTCTTCCCCCTACCCTCTCCACTCTTCTCCCTCTCCCTCCTCCTCCCTCTCTCCCACCTCCCCCACCCCTCTCTCATCCCTCCCCGAACCCTCACCCCCTCCCCACCCCTCCTCCCCTTACGCTCTCTCCCCCCTCCATCTCCCTCTCTCCTCACCCCTCCCACCCCCTCTCTGCCCTCCCCCACCCCTTCACCCCCATCTCCCCCCACCCCTTCCCCTCTCTTGCACCACTCCCTGCTACCCCACTCTTCCTCCCCACCTCTCTCCGTCCCCTTTCTCTCTCCTTCCACTCTCTCCCCCTCCACTCTCTCCACCCCTCCCCTCCCCCTCTTCCTCCCCCTCTCCTCCCCTCTTCTCCACCACCCCTCTCCTCTCACCTCCACCTCTTCCCTCCCCTTCCCCACCTCTCTCCCTCCCCACCCTCTCTCTCCCCTCCCTCCCTATCTCCCCCACCCCTTTCCCATACTCTCCCCCTCCTCCACCACTCCCCCTTCCCACTCTCCCCTACACCTCTCACCCTCCCTCCCCACTTCCACTTCTTTCTCCCCCAACCCCCACCTCTCCCCATCTCCCTCCCCCACCCCTCTCTCCCCCTCCCTTCCCTCTCCCTCCCCATTCTTTACGCTTTCCCCTCCCTCCTCACTCTTTCGCTTCCCCCTTCCACTCTCCCCTCCCTCCACACTCTTCCCTCTCTCTCCTCTCCCCCTCCCCACTTCCCCCTCTCCCCTTTTCCTCCCCCCTCCCTCCACCCCTCCCCCACCACTCTCAACCCCTCCCTGAACCCTCTCACACCCTCCCCCACCCCCTCACCTCCTCCCTCTCTCCTCACCGCTCCCACCCTCTCCATCCCCATCTCCCCCCACTCCCTTCCCCTCGATCTTGCACCACTCCCTGCTACCCCTTTTCCCCTCCTCTCCTTTCTCTCTCTCCCCCCTCCTCTCTCACCTCCTCTCTCTCCCCACCTCTCTCCCTCACCTTTCTCTCTCGCCCCCTACCCCTTTCTCCCCCTCTCCTCTCCCCTCCACCTCTCTTTTCTCCCCTCTTCTCCACCTTCCCCTTTCCTCTCCCTTACCCCGCCTTCTCTACCCCACTCACCCACCCTCAGGGACATGCTGACCCCCCCCCCCCCAAATGCACATTGGGGGAACAGACCCAACGGGTCTGCACTTGGTCTAGTGTCATTTAGTTCTGTTATGGAACAGTAGCTACCAATATGGATTATTTGAGTCTGGAATAAAGATGTCTGCCTGAATTAATGTAGATAGTTGTTTAGGAGTACATTTTGTCTTTATTTGTTTTGGAAATATTTGACTTCCAGCATGGTGCTTTATTAGTTTTCTATTGTTAGAGCGTGGAGGCTGCCATGGTTATTTATCCAATTATCCGGCCTGCGGCCTACATCATCTTGAAGCCGCGGTCTCCGGTAGGGAAGCACGATTCTGGACTTACCTTCCAGACGAGAGGGCCTGTACATCTGGCCGCCCGCAGTGGCGACTTCGGAGGTTTGTGGTCCGGACCACGGGGAAAAATGGAGGAGGACTGACTGAACTTTGTGCCTTCCACCACGGTGATGAATGCTGTGGGGGATGTTTTTGTGTTAAATTTATATTGTGTATTGTGTGTTCTTTTTTATTGTACCGCTGCTGGCAAGTTCATTTCACTGCAACTCATTGTGTATGTGACGAATAAATATGACTATGGACTATTGAAGTTCAGTAGAAAGTACTGGTCTTGGACAGGTTTGTACTCTTGGTTAAATAATTTCCAACTCTCACACTTGGGCACACAAGTAATGGATTGGATGTCAAATGTGCCACGGAAATGCACATCTGCACGATAGGAAGAGTAAACTGAATGTAAGGAACATTTCAGCCATAGAATCTGAGTTGAATAAAGGTTTTGGAATCTAAAATGACTAAAGGACTGAAAAATAACCTTGCCTAATATAACAGTCCAGAATATAAATAGAAATATATTTAATTAATATGTACCCAGTTCTCACTTAGATCAAATATTTATCTTGCCAATGAAGTTTTACAAAGGTATCAGTTCATTAACATGTTAAAGCTTATCTGATAACTCAGTCGTTGAACAGAGCATACAGGACAAAGGCATGTGAAGTAATCTTGTGATTTTGTTTCAGAGCCCATTTGCCCAATCCCTAATCCACATCAAATTGGTTTATATCAACCAGCATCAATGTTATCCTTCAGCTATTTGACTGTGTGAAGGAGAAAAAACCTGAGACAGGAATTTCTAAGAAGTGTATAAATGTGAAGTAAGGAGTCCATGACGATGTGTGTAAGATGAGAATCTAAACGCCATTTTCCATGTCAATAAAGTTTGATATAACATCACAACGGCAGGCGTACGATTGATTTTGAGGACCGAAGAAAGCTGCAAGTCTATAATTGAAACGGAAGATTAATAAATAATAAACAGGATTTGAGTAACTAAATACGAGGTTGTATATTTTAGTTTTGCTTTTAAGTGGCGGAAAGGGAGCACAGGGAGCAAAATGCAACGGAATTTCGTTTGGAACTGCATATATCGATGTATTTCTAAATGACAATAAAGTTTGTTTGACTTAAAGTCAAGTCAAACAAACTTTATTGTCATTTAGAAATACATCGATATATTTTGAAATAAAGACACATTTCAAAAGATTAGGTCAAGCTTATTCTCTCCCTAGTGGGGTCTTCTATATGTTATGTGAAGATGCCTTCCAGAACATACTCAACAATTTCTACCCCATCTAACACGATGGCAGTCCCTGTCTATATTAGGAAAGTTAAAATCCCCTACTATGACCACCCTATTGTTCTTCGATCTCTACAATCTCCTAGAATGTTTTTTGCTCTAATTCCCAGACTAAAAGCTTCTTTAGGTATATGAAGAGGAAAAAAATAGTTGAGACCAAAGTTGGACCTTTGAAGACTGAAAAAGGTGAATTTATTATGGGGAACAAGGAAATGGCAGATGAGTTGAACAGGTGCTTTGGATCCGTCTTCACTAAGGAGGACATACAAAATCTTCCTGATATACTAGTGGCCAGAGGATCTGGGGTGTCAGAGGAACTGAAGGAAATCCGCTTTAGGCAGGAAATGGTGTTGGGTAGACTGATGGGACTGAAGGCTGATACATCCCCAGGGCCTGATGGTCTGCATCCCAGGGTACTTAAGGAAATGGCTCTAGAAATCGTGGATGCATTGGTGATCATTTTCCAATGTTCTATAGATTCAGGATCATTTCCTGTGGATTGGAGGGTAGCTAATGTTATCTGTCTTTTAAAGAAAGGCGGGAGAGAGATACAGGGAATTATAGACCATTTAGCCTGACATCGATGGTGGGGAAAATGCTGGAGTCAATTATAAAAGATGAAATAGCGGCACATTTGGATAGCAGTAACAGGATCGGTCTGAGTCAGCATGGATTTACGAAGGGGAAATCATGCTCGACTAATCTTCTGAAATGTTTTGAGAGTGTAACAAGGAAAATGGACAAGGGAGAGCCAGTGGATGTAGTGTGCCTGGACTTTCAGAAAGCATTTGATAAGGTCCCACATAGGAAATTATTGGGAAGAATTAGGGCACATGGTATTGGCGGTAGAGTGGTGACATGGATAGAAAATTGGTTGGCAGACAGGAAACAAAGAGTAGGGATTAACGGGTTGCCTTCAGAATGGCCGGCAGTGACTAGTGGGGTACCGCAAGGCTCGGTGCTGGGAGCGCAGCTATTTACAATACACATCGATGATTTAGATGAAGGGATTCAAAGTAGCATTAGCAAATTTGCAGATGACACAAAGCTGGGTGGCAGTGTGAACTGTGAGGAGGATGCTATGAGAATGCAGGGTGACTTGGACAGGTTGGGTGAGTGAGCAGATGCATGGCAGATGGAAATTAATGTGGATAAATGTGAGGCTATCCACTTTGTAGCAAAAACAGATAGGCAGATTATTATCTAAATGGTGTCAAGTTGGGAAAAGGGGGAGTACAACGGGATCTGGGGATCCTTGTTCATCAGTCAATGAAAGTAAGCATGTAGGTACAGCAGGTAATGCAGAAAGCAAATGGCATGTTGGCCTTCATAACAAGAGGAGTTGAGTATAGGAGTAAAGAGGTCCTCCTGCAGTTGTACAGGGCCCTAGTCAGACCACACCTGGAGTATTGTGTGCATTTTGGTCTCCTAATTTGAGAAAGGACATTCTTGCCATTGAGGGAGTGCAGCATAGGTTTACAACGTTAATTCCCGGGATGGCGGGACTGTCATATGTTGATAGAATAGAGCGGCTGGGCTAGTATAATCTGGAGTTTAGAAGGATGAGAGGGTATCTTATTGAAACATAAGATTATTAAGGTTTTGGACACGCTAGAGGCAGGAAACATGTTCCCGTTGTTGGGGGAGTCCAGAACCAGGGGCCACAGTTTAAGAATAAGGGGTAAGCCATTTAGAACAGAGATGAGGAAACACTTTTTCACACAGAGAGCTGTGAGTATGTGGAATTCTCTGCCTCAGAGGGTGGTGGAAGCCGGTTCTCTGGATACTTTCAAGAGAGAGCTAGATACGGCTCTTAAAGATAGCGGAGTCAGGGGATATGGGGAAAAGGCAGGAACGGGGTACTGATTAGGGATGATCAGCCATGATCACATTGAATGGTGGTGCTGGCTCGAAGGGCCGAATGGCCTACTCCTGCACCTATTGTCCATTGACTACTGTGGGGCCTATAGTGCCATCTCAACAAGGTGATGATCCCCTTCTTCCATCTCAGCAACCATATAGTGTCACTGAGTAATTCCTCAGTAATTTAATCTTAAATTTGAGTGCTAATTATAGTTTTCAAAGGACAAAGTGATTGAAGCAGCAAAGACACACTAGGTTGCTAGCAAGATGGAGGGAAAACAAATATAGCTTTTCAAAAAATAGTAACACGAGATTAGATGCTGGAATCTTAAGTAAAACATAAAGAGCTGAAGGAAGTCAGTGGGTCAGAAAGATTCCATGAGGGGAATGGAGAGATGATATTTTGTATCAGGATCCTTCAGGCTAATGGAGTGCAGGGGAAAAAGCTGATAAAGAGAGGAGAGTCATAGAGTTATACAACACGGAAACAGGCCCTTTAGCCTAACTTCCCCTTGTCGACCAAGGTGCCCTATCTACACTCATCTCACCTGTCTGCATTTGGCCCAAATCCTTCTATATATTTCCTGTCCATGTATCTGTCCAAATGTCTTTTAAATGTTGTTAGAATACCTGACTCAACTACCTCCTCGAGCAGCTGGTTCCATACACTCACCATCCTCTGTGTTTAAAAAGTTGTCCCTCAAGTTATGAAATCCTACTCCTCTCACCTTAAACATGTCCTATTTCTTGATCAGGGTAAAAGACTCTGTGCATTCACCCTATCTATTCCCATGATCCTATGCATCTTTAAATGATCACCCCTCATCTTCCTGCGCTTCACGGAATAAAGTCCTAGCGTGCTCAACTTATCCCGATAACTCAGTCCCTCAAGTCCTGGAAACATTCTGATAAATCTTCTCTGCACTCTCTCCAGATTAACAACATTCTTCATAGCAGGATGACCAAAACCGAACACAATACTCCAAATGCGGCCTCACCAACATAACTGAAGGGAAAGGATGGAGCAAAAACTGGCAAGTATTAGGTGGATTCAGATGAGCGTTGGGCTGATTAGCGTTGGTGCAGATAGTAACAAAGGCAAGATGTAAAATGTCTCCATTTGATAACAAAAATAAACTGACTACTATGCCTGCAGTGATGAACAGCAATGTGACAGGTTGGGTAGAATTAACTTTTACAATGTCAGAATTGTCTTATGAGGGTTTCTGTTCAGCATAATTTTCTCTCTTCAGGAGCCCATCAAATCTACTCCGCCATTCAATCATCTCTCCCTCCTAACCCCAATCTCTTGCCTTCTCCCCATAACCTCTAATTTTCTCTCTTCAGGAGCCCATCAAGTCTACTCCGCCATTCAATCATCTCTCCCTCCTAACCCCAATCTCTTGCCTTCTCCCCATAACCTCTGATCAAGAATCTATCTATCTCTGTCTAAAAAATATCCACTGACTTTGCCTCCACAGCCTTCTGTGGCAAAGAATTCCACAGATTCACCACCCCCGGACTAATCTCCTCATCTCCCTCCAGTCCTGGAATTTCCCACTAGTGGAAACATCCTCTCCACATCCACTCTATCCAAGCCTTTCACTATTCTGTACGTTTCAATGAGGTTCCCCCCTCATTCTTCTAAACGCCAGCGAGTACAAGCCCAGTGCCAGCATATCCTTCCTCGGATATGGTGCCCAAAATTGCTCATAATATTCCAAATGCAGCCTGACAAGTGCCTTATAGAGCCTCGGCTGTTTTTGCAAGCCCTCTTGAAATAAAATAATTTCAAGCCCTCTTGAAATAAGTTATTTTTTATAAATATCAGAATTCTGAATCTCAGAATATTCTGAATATCAACATTCAGATAAAACAACAGGTAAGACCGAAGAAAAGAGAGAAGATCCATTTGGTGTTGATAAAAAATCCATGTTTGGGAGCCTGGAAGCATCATTGGAAGGAGGTACATTTTTTTGTAAATAAGTAATTGTACTTTGATTTAACACTTTTACGTGTTTTTGTTTTGTCTTCTTTTCATCTCTGGTCATAAATACAAGTATTACTTGCTTGACTTTGTCCCGCTCCCACCTCTTTTCCATCTTACTCCCTCCTATTACAATTAGTCTAAAATACTCCTGATGCATCACCTATCCATGTCTTCTAGAGGTGTTGCCTCACCTGCTGAGTTACACGTGCACTTCAGACATTTTTGGTAAACCAGCAATTGCTGATATCTACTGATAAAACTACCCCACCTTTGCCTTCCATGAAAGCCTACTAGCAATCTTTGGTAGTAGGGCCACTGTTCTATGTTAATAGTCTCAATTACCACTCAATGCCCAAATGGAGGTCCAATGGGGCTTTAAGGTCAGTCTTCTGCATCCAGCCGAGATAAGTGCAGGTCTACTGGGATCGTAGAGTCATACAGCACCGAAAAGGGCCATTGGAGCCACTATGCTGATCATCTATACTAGTCCCATTGAATCACATTTGGTCTGTAGCCTTCTATTCCTTGGTGATTCAAGTGCTTGCCTTGATGCTTCTTATATCTTTTGAGAGTACCTGTCTCCATCATGTCCTTGGGCAGCATGTTACAGATTCCAAATACAATTGAAATCATTCTCCCTCAGAACCCCACTGAATCTCTCATTTATTACATTACAGCTGTGGCATTTCTGTTTTTGACACTTCCACCACCGATTCTCACCATCTACCCGATGTATCCCCCTCTTAATTGTGTATACTGCTATCAGGTTGTAGGATCTACCGAATCCTATGACAGAAAGCAAAGAACAAACAACACTTAGCTGAGCCAGACACCTTGTGTCTTGTATGTTCCAGAAGCCCCTTTTACCTACATTCTCACCAATTATAACCCATGTGTAGATAAGGCCAATTAGTGCATCTGACCTTGGAGTTGTTATTGAGCTCTTGTGGCTGGACCTTCTCGTGAGGCTGCTGGCGAGTCGCCAGCGGTTACAGGCTGTATGCAAAGCCAACGTGGGCGTGAAGGTGCCACAAGGTCACCTTTTCAACTCCAGGGAAACCAAACCCAGTCTATCTAAAATGTCTCCTTATAAATGAAATGCTCCAGTCCAGACAATGTGCCAGTGAATCTTCTCTGCACTCCCTCCAGTGTAACCACATCCTTAGTGAGGTCCAGCAAGATCTACCCTATTGTAATGCTTATATAGGCCATAGTATAAGCAAAAGAAAGTCAAGAACAGAACAGTGATTTCTAATATATGCAGAAATTATGATGGAAATAATAATTTCTCCCTTCTCAAATTATCTCAGTTTCATACTTGTAAAACCATGCTGTTTCCTTTACCTTCCTATTCACTTATCAGATTTTACAAATTTTAACTGTAACCATGGACTAGATTTTAACTCCCACGGTCAGCGAGATATGAGTCACCGAGAACAAAAATTGTGAAGAGATATTCTTGGAGACAACATACATGCACATGACTAATTTTAACATACAGCAAATGTAACCCCTTAGTAACAATTAAATAATTTATTTCTAATACTTATTGGGCCTGTCCCACTTACGTGATTTTTTCGGTGACTTGCCGGGACCCGTCATAGTCGCAGCAGGCCCCGAAAATTTTCCAAAATGTTGAAAATCCAGCGGCGACCAGAACAAGGTACGTCCCTTTGGGCGACTACTCACGACCAAACAGGCTTCACCCCACGACATGTCGCCTGTATGGTCGTAAGTAGTCTCCTCAGTCGCCCAAAGAGTCGTAGTGTCTTTCTGGTCACTGCCGAATTTTCAACATGTTGAAAATTTTCAGCGACCTATGATGGGTTCTGGCAGTCTCCGAAAAAGTCGCGTAAGTGGGACAGGCCCATTACAATCGCAAGTACAAATTTAGTATGTCAAGCAGATAGTGGAAATATTATTTTATCTGCACAATCTTATGCTCTGAACATTTCTGCTGAAAGGTTTTGTGGTTCCAGTGCCTCAAACTTTACAACTGGAACCTTTAAACCTTAGTTTATCGCCAAGCATGACATAAATGGCGTACGACTATGTACTTATTAGGTAACAAATTAGCATTTCACAGGAATCCAATATAAGTAAATTCTGTTTAACTAAATTTTAGAATTTGTAAACACAACATAAAGTGCATTGAAAAGGTTGAAGTTATTTACTAAACTGACTCAAATATTAAGTCTAATGGTTGACAGTAAACTTTACTGCATCCTGTTTCATCTCAGAGACTGATTTACAAAACATCACCATAAAAGTTATTCCTATGTGACCACAAAAACTTTGCATTCCTTGTTTTGCAGTTCAATATTTGTGAGATAAATAAGGATACTGGTCATCAACGTAAAAGCTTGTGTCTTCAATTTAGTTTACTGTGTTGTTTCAATAATACTTCAAACAGGCTGTAATGAATGAACAATTCTGTTCTTCATATAAGGGTTTGCGAGATATATCACATCAATTATTCCATTTATTCAAGTAGTAAATAATGATTCTCCCCAGCACATGTGTAACACATGTTGTAACATAAACCAACTTAATGCCTCTTAGTGTCTCCGTTCTCCGTACAGTACCAGGCAGTGGACAGAACAAATATAGTAATTTTAGTTATCAGCATATTTTTAAACAGAAAGTCACCTCCTGTCTGATTGTTTCAATTCCGCTTAAGAGCTGAATTATACTTTGAGTTATGTTTTGGTGGCAACTATTTTTGTCACTCAATAAATCATACTGACACTCTTTACCCAAAACATGGGTAAACAATTACAAAAAAGTTACTAACTCAAATGATGATTCAGCTCTTAAGCCGCATTGACACAATTAGGCACAAGTTTATGTTAAAAATATGCAGATAATTAAATATTAATCACATCAAAACTTATTTAATCCAGTCAGATCTTTTTGAATTTACACCAGAGACTGAATATTTTTGGCTATCATATCTGCACTGGTTTAGCTCATCAACGTCAGTCAATTATAACTTTCCATATCTTTATGTACTTATTCACGTATACAATTCATTAATGCATGAAGTTATGGTCAGTGAATAATTTAGTTGTAGCAATTCTAAAACCTTGCTTCTTACAAGGAAAAATGAATCCGATTCCTTGAGATCAAAATATTAATCCTCCCCAAGGATTATTGTAAAGTATTTCACAGCACATGAAACCAGCAGAAACTGATTTTAATGTAGCTGCAATTTATCAAGGTGCACCTTACGTTTGATGTCAAACATCCTGTTCCGTTTCATCAAGATTTTATGATATGATCACAATGTCATTAGGTAGAACTGGGTTATTTAACCAGCAATGGAACATTTCTAAAAATTCATATTCAAAGAATACATACAAAGAGTCAGCTGAAGAGGGAAGGCAAAATACATTCCATGTAACAATTTCATTGCAGGATCAATGTCCTGTTCTAAATCCTGCAAAGGAGTGTACTTTTCTTCAAACGTTTGTACTTGGTTAGCTGGGATTCTAACAAATAGAAACCCTTCAACTTGCTTAAAGCTCTATCAAACCTAGTACTGAGAAAACAAATGTATCTTTGTTTCTCTTGATATGAAGAACACACGTATTTCCAGTGTGGACACTCACAGTCAAGTACAGACAGCTAAAAGACAGTTACTTTTTTACCAGTATTAGGAAACTGGATGTACTACTACCTGGCTATATATGTACCAGCCGTATTTATACTGTTTCTAGCTGTTGATCCAGGTCTGATCACTCGGTAGGCCAATGGTTAGGATTGGTTAATCCCAATGACTGTCTTTGTTCTGCAAAACAAATTAATCAGTAAAACTGATTGGACAATCATCAATACCCAGGATCTGCTTGGTGAACCATCAGACCCCCAAATCCACTTAAGGTGACTTGACACACATATTTTATTGTGAGAATGTCAATTTTTGTCTCCACCCACCCTAGTTCAACTAGTCATGTTGGACATTAGACAATAAATAAAAACTTCTTGGAAACTCACTGATCATCCTTGTAAAGGATTAATATTTTGATCTCAAGTTCAAGGAATCTCCATGTCTATAAACCATGGAATTTGACATGTTGCATGTTAATGTTTATTTCTGATTCCACGAGACAATAAACAATGAACTGGAATGAAAAATAAATGTAGTAAAAACTTAACAGCTTAGCCAGTATCCAGGAGAGAAATGTGGTTCATGTTAACAAACTTCCATCAGAACTCGAAGGAACATTAAGATGCAGCGAGAGGAGATGGAACAAAGAGAACACAAAAAATGCTTTGACTAAAAAAACAAAATGGGCAATAGTGCAAAATGTAAGTGGTTGGTAATAAGATATAATAATAATGCAGGAGGAATAAATACTTGATATTACCAATGTGAATGTTGAACATTTGATTACCAGCAGTTGTTAATTTCTGGTTGTGTTCTGATGGCAGGGATGTGACATGTTGGAAGATCTGGTACTGTTCTTTGAGTTTATATTGAGCTTGGAGTCACACAGCACAGATGTGGCCCTTCCATGTAACTTGTCCATGTTCACTAAGATGCCCCATCTAATCTAGTCCCATTTTCCCCATATCCTTTTAACCGTTCCTATCCATGTACCTGTCCAAATGTCTTTTCAATGCCATTATTGCATCTGCCTCAATTATTTCCCATGGCAATATTCCATATACCATATGTGTAAAAATGTTTCCCCTCGGGTTCCTGTTAAGTCTTTCCCCTTTTATCTTAAACTTATGGTCTCTAGTTCTTGATTCCGTTATCTTGGGAAAAAGACTCTGTGCGTTCAGGTTAGGCAGCATCTCTGGATGGTTGACATGCCAGGTTGGGACCACTCATCCAGTCCATATGAAGGGGCTCCAGCTCAACTGTTGTCTGTTCATTTCCTTCACAGATGTTGCCTGATCTATTGAGTTCCTACAGCACTTTGTGTTTTATTTTTAAATAGTATTGTGCTGAAGAACATGCAATGCCATTCCCTTCCACTGGATGTCAGTCCTGTATTTAGAGACCATTTTTAAGTCTTCACTTGCTGATGCTGGCAAGGGAAAGTTCTGGAACCATATATTAGAGGGAATGTAACCAATAAACCAGCTCTTTAATGGAATTGTATTAGATTAAGTACATTAGATGATAAGATTGTTATTTCCCTAAATGATCATCAAATGTATCACGAGAAAAGGTCACTATACAGACATTGTCAGCAGCAATGCTGGTAACATTGTTTAAGGCAATTTTACTTACCCATTGATGGGGCACAGAAAAACTAAATTAAACACCAGGGCCCAATTCTTATAATTACATTGGCTACAGAGAAAACTGCTAAGTTACATAGATCAAAACATTTGTGTACTTTTAGGATGCCAACTGGTTGACTCAAATTACGTGTTTCTATGCTCCACTTTCTAATCAATGTAATCCTGCATAAAATATGTGAACTGAAGTATTCATTCATTCCTCAGACATTGTGAAAATACCTATATAAAAGAAGATTGTTAATAAAAGTGGAGGTAACAAAACAAATTTAGATAGATAGACAATAGGTGCAGGAGAAGGCCATTCGGCCTTTCGAACCGGCAACACCATTCACTGTGATCATGGCTGATCATCCACACTCAGTACCTCGTTCCTGCCTTTTCCTCCCATATCCCCTGACTCCGCTATCTTTAAGAGCTCTATCCAACTCTCTCTTGAAAGCATACAGAGAATTGGCATCCACTGCCTTCTGAGGAAGAAAATTCCACAGATTCACAATCCTCTGTGTGAAACGTTTTTCCTCGTCTCCATTCTAAATGGCTTACCCCTTATTCTTAAACAACATGAAGAGTAATGATATGGTTTAAAGTACAAACAGAAATGAAACATATTGTACAAAATAAGGATATCAAATTGGAACAGGGCTGATTTTAGAAATTTGAGAATAGGAATGAATAGAGAAACTGGAGACAACACTATGGGATATTTTTGAATCAAGAATTCAACGTTTGAAAATAATAATTTGTTTTTAAAAAAGGAGAGCGGTCTGCCAACTAGCAGACGGAATTTAACATTGTAAAATTATCAGCCAATAAACCAATTTCTGATTTTATGCTGGAATGAGTCAGTGAAGAAGCAATAGAGAGTTCACAATAGAAAATCAGCAGAGCACTGAGTGTACTAATTAAACAAGTTCATCATAATCATTTTTGTCATAGTTTAGTTCTTGGGTTAGATAGTGCTCTAGGGGCTAGTGGAATCAAGGGATATGGGGAGAAGGCAGGCACGGGTTATTGATTGGGAACGATCAGCCATGATCACAATGAAAGGCGATGCTGGCTCCTCCTGCACCTATTTTTTAATGTTTCTATGTTAATAATCTAATTTCAAGACACCAATTTAAATTGCAGTTTTTGCACTGGATAATAATGTATAAACCTTTTTAAATGAAAGAGGGGAAAAACTGCAATAGAGTTAGTCATCAAGCTATACAGCATGTAAATAGGCCCTTCGGCCCAACTGGTACATGCCGGCCAAGTTGGCATTTGGACTTCTGATCCATATATCTGTCCAAATGCCTTTTGAAAATCGTAATTATATATGCTTCTACTGCTTTCACTTACCAGCCAATTATTTTCCTGTTTGTTTGTAATTTCATACATTGATTCTTTTCCCAGTTTCACAAACTGTTGGTTTGTTGCCACTGGTGCTTTTCATTAATTCAGTTTTGATTATCCTGTAAGGTACAAACACACTCACTATAGGTCGTACATCAAAAAATTCCCCCATTCATCAAAATCCCTAATTCAAACTGTGAAACTGAAGCCAATATGTTATCAAAAACCTAGACATGCTATCTAAAAATATTGCTCACAGGATGGTGCAAATCCCACAACCTCATTCTCAACGTGGGAAAAACGAAGGAGATGGTGGTTGACTTCAGGATGGCGGGAAAACAACGCCATACACCTCTGCACATCGATGGAGCTGATGTGGAAAGGGTCAGCAGTGTGAAGTTCCTTGGACTCCACCTGTCAGATGACCTGACGTCCACGACCAACACCACAGCACTGGTCAAGAGAGCCCAGCAGCGACTACACCCTCTCCGAAGACTACGGAAAGCAGGTCTCCCCACTGCATCGAGAGCACATTAGCCTACGGCGTCACTTCCTGGTTCGGGAGCTGCAAAGCGTACGAACGGCACCAACTAGACAGGATTGTGAAGACTGCCAGCAGGATTATTGGTGCTCCACTCCCTTTCCTGCTGGACATATACAGGAAGAGATGTATCAACAGAGCCATCTCCATCATCAAAGACCCCTACCACACATCGCATCACATATTCTCCATCCTGCCATCTGGGAAGAGGTACAGGAGCATCAGCTTCAAAACCAGCAGGATGCTCCTCAGCTTCTTCCCGCAGGCTATAAGACAGATAAACGGACTTTGCCCCCTGCCAAAGTATCGCGCACCAACCACCAACCTGGACACACTGAAGCAGAGCCATTGTCGTGCCGCTGCCCATTGGAACTCATGATGATATATGTATTTTTATTTCTATTTATTTTTTTACCGCACACTGAATGGACACTGGTTGAGCAACGTTTTTTCGTTTCCTCTGGGTATGTAAGTACTCAGGAAAATGATAATAAAGATTTTCAATTTCAATTTCAACTGCCACTGATAGGTAGCTTGATTACTACTGACCAACACTGTTGAAGAAACTACGTTATGGTTAAAGTTGCTAAATATTAAATTGAAAATATAACTAAATCTTACATGGCGATCAACTGACCGCACAGTGTGTATCCTGCAGAAATTATACTCTGTGGAACTGGATCCTTTGCTACTTGCTTCATGTCTCCTATCTCAATACCTCCCAGAGACCTGGTAAAATGAAATTAAATGGGCATAAAGGATTAAACACTGTAATTACTGGAGTCTTGCCTTGCACAAACTGACATTGTGTTGTTCATCCATCTCTAGGACATTACTGCAAGAATTTATCCAGACAATGTTCGATGCTCAACATTATTACCATAGATTTTGTCCTGGATGCAACATGACATGTTTCACACATCTTATAGAACACTGACTATTTGAGATATATATGTAGAGATCATGCTCCAAACAGAAGATCACGAATATATATAATTTGAAGAAAAATAAAATGACACAAGCTTCATAAGTTTTTTTTTCTGCTTTAAGCATTTTGCATGCAGAGTGATGGTTAAAGGCAGTTTGGTCGTTACTATTTAACAGAATGTTCTTGAGGTAATTCACTAGCTGTGCTGTAAGCCAAGAAATTCTGCGGTTTCAGATACATTTCCTGGAGTTGTTTGAATTTCCAAAATGTTTTTAAGCATGAAAAGCGAAGTGATCACAACTCCATAAATTTTAAGATTATTTAGAACAGTCTGGAGCTTGCGGGAAGGTACCAAAGTTGAATAAGGCAAATTACAATGTTGTAAGGCAGGAGCTCAGGAGCACTCGTTTTTGAGTAAATCCACATCTGACATGTGGGAGTCGTTTAAAAAACATTTGTTCAAAGTTCAGGATCAGCATGTTTCAGTTAGGGGGAGGGATAAGAATGGCATAGCAAGACATCCTTGGATGACCAAAGAAATTGTGATTTTTTTTCTAAAAACGCTATGCATGCAAGGTTTAAGATGATGAAATTGGATAGGGTGTTTGAGGAAGGAGGAAAGAATTTAAGCAAACAATTAGTGGGATCAAAAGGGCATACAAAGTGGCTTTGGCAAGTCAGATTAAGGATGTGCTATACTGTTCAATGTGCAATGAAATAAATCGATTAGTTTAAAAGTAGAAGAAAGATTGTTTTAATGGTAGTGCTACATGGTTCAAGGTTTACGTTTTTTTAAATATGTAATTGTGACTTTGAAGCCAGGCTTTTGGATAACCCTTCATACCCACTCCGTGCTTTGTCGAGGCAAAAGTCAATGTTTAAATGAATTATTCCTCCAGACCTGCTGCATTTGATGATGTATGATTATAAGCTCTATAATTAGTGTGCTACTTTGTTCTTCAACTATATTCTGGGACAATCCCAAATTCTGCTTTTAAAATATTTTACAAATCCAGTTCTTCAATAGAACTTCTTAAGGGCCTGTCCCACTATGGCGACCTAATTTGCGAGTTTAGAAGAGTTTGCGCTCGCCAAAAACTCGCAGCATGGTCGACACATGGTCCTAGGAGGTTACTGTAACTCTCCTTCATGCTCGAGAGAAGATCCCGCATACTCGCGGCCTCAGTTTGGTCGAGGAACGTTTTTCAAGATGCTGAAAAATTTTCCGCGAGTAAAAATTGGTCGGCATGGTTCTTTTGAACTCGTAGTGCAGTGGTAATGGGGTCGCTATGTAGTTATAGGTAGTCGAGGTAGCTGGAGGCAATCTCCTTTGCTGACCGGGCATTTTAATTGGCTCATTGAGGAAAAAAAATGTATGCACGAGTTTTCAGAACCAAGGAAAACTGACCGGTAATGTTAAATGCCCGCTAAACTTTATTAAAAGTTAGCTGGCTTCTTAAAAGTGTCTCCACTCCTTCTCCCCACCTTCTCTCCTCCCCGCTCTTTTAAAGGACTTTACCGTACACTGTGCCAGCCATCTTTTACCTTCCTGTTCATCGCGGGCATCACCTTGGCTTTGCACCGTGTGAATTTCAGACAGCGCTCCCCACCTTTCCCTGGCTTCCGCCTTTGCGATGTGTTTGTGCCTGTGCGCACTGACGGTCGATCTAGCTCGCTGTTTTTAAGCTAAGTGCCCCCGAGCTTGAAGGTTGCGTAAGTGGAACAGGCCCTTTAATCCAATCCTACTGATTGGAGGTGAAATTATGAAGTACCTTAGCATAGATGAGAAAAATGAGATTTTTTATCTTGAAAGCACTGTATTTATATATAACTAGACCAAGTGCAGACCCGCTGCACTGCTCCCCCAACGCAAGATTCCACCACTCACCCGTTCCCCCAACGCAATATTGCACCACTCATGCATAGCCCCCAACTGCACAGGCGCGGCTCATTTCTCCTCATCCCCCAGCACTCCCTCCTCCTCCACCCTCCCTTTTCAATCCCTACAGAGGGAGGCGGGTAGAGAGGAAAGGGTGGTAGAGAGGGAGGGGTGTAGAGTCGGGGGAAGAGAGGGTAGAGAACGAGGGAGCGAGAGTAGAGAGGGAGGGGGTAGAGAGGGTAGATAGGGAGGGGGCATCTCCCTCCTCCACCACTCCCCATCCTCCACACCCCCCCCCCCCCCATCTCCCCCTACCACCCCAGCTCCCTTCTTCTCATTTCCCTCATCCTACTCCCCTCACTCCCATTCCCCACCCCAGCACCTACCCAGGTCGCAGAGCAGCACCAGGGCCTGGAAGTCGGCCTGGTTCTCATACTCGGCCCGGCCCTGGCCGTAGACTCCAGCCGTCAGCTCAGCCGCCGCCTGGGCTCCAGTGCAGGCCCCGACGTCATCTCCGAGCTGACCCCGGACCCAGGCTCGTCCTTGGTTCCAGCGGCGGCTACTATTTTGGCCCTGGTCACGGCCCCATCCCAAGCCCCAGGCTCAGCCCTCACTCAAGCTCCAGCACCACCCTCCTCACCGGGCGTTGGCAGCTGCCGCCACGCAAGCACAGGAGTGCTCCTCCCTCCTGGAGTGCCTTGCGAGTGCATTGTGACGTCACTCTGGTTTTTTTTCCGAACTGGGTGAGTTTTTGGGCCGTTTTTAAAACTTTAAACGATTAAAAAGTTTGGTAATATAGGTGGGAATACGACAGGAAGATGTTTATCACCGTGACGGGATGTGAGTAGGATGTGTGAAAATGGGATGGCTGTGGTTTAGCCACAGGCAAGACGAAGAGTTTTAGTATTATATAGATTTGCACATAGTTGATCTGCTCACTTTGTAGAAAGCTATAAAATGAATATGGTATATTGTATGGATTTTCAGTACACCACATATTTGTAGTGATTCTTCTATCTTTAATCATCTCCTTGTAAGTTTTGTCAACCTTAAATCACCTCCAGTATTTATTTTTAACATGTGTGCCTTTGTTACCTCCAGGAGTGGCTTGTAAAAGGAAGTTTGTCAATTGCCAAATCAATAGACAATAGGTGCAGGAATAGGCCATTCGGCCCTTCGAGCCAGCACCACCATTCACTGTGATCATGGCTGATCATCCACATTCAGTAGCCTGTTCCTGCCTTCTCACCATATCCCCTGACTCCACTATCTTTAAGAGCTCTATCCAACTCTCTCTTGAAAGCATCCAAAGAATTGGCCTCCACTGCCTTCTGAGGCAGGGAATTCCACAGATTCATAACTCTCTGGGTGAAAACGCTTTTCCTCATCTCCATTCTAAATGGCCTACCCCTTATTCCTCAACTGTGGCCCCTGGTTCTGGACTTCCCAACATCAAGAACATGTTTCCTGCCTCTAGCATGTCGAATCCCTTAATAATCTTATATGTTTCAATAAGATCCCCTCTCATCCTAAATTCCAGAGTATTCAAGCTCAGCCGCTCCATACTATTAACATATGACAGTCCCGCCATCCCGAGAATTAACCTCATGAATCTACGCTGCACTCCCTCAATAGCAAGAATGTCCTTCCTCAAATTTGGAGACCAAAACTGCACACAATACTGCAGGTGTGGTCTCACTAGAGCCCTGTACAACTGCAGAAGGACCTCTTTGCTCCTATACTCAACTCCTCTTGTTATGAAGGCCAACATAGGCAAATCAGAGTAGAAAGCATGGAAATAGAAACACCCCATCCTGCAACAAAAATGAACAAAGCTAATTCAAAACCATACTCTATTCATGATCCATAAATTCCACCTAAATCCCTTCTATTAGCTGACGAGGATTGTAGCTGGACACGCATTAACTTCCACAGATTCTGGTCAGGAATTTACAACATCATATTAGGCAGCAAACAATTGAAATTGAAATTTCAAGATCCAAGAACACCTCTGCAGGTTGGACCATTTTAATAGAAAAAGGTTGACAGTGTCAGAGACCCAGGTGTAATCTTCAGGTTGAGTTATATCTATGTCGAGTTTGCACATTCTCCCTGTGATGGGTTTTCTCCCACATCCCAAAGACATGGAGATTTGTAGTTTAATTGACCTCTGTAAAATTGGCCCTTGTGTTGGGAATGGATGAGAAAGTGGGATCACATAGAACTGGTGTGAACGGGTGATCAATGGTCGGCGTGGACTCAGCGGGCCAAAGGGCCAGTTTCCATTCTGTATCAAAACTAAATTAAACTTCATAAAATAAGTGGTAATTGACATGAAATATAATACATCTAAGGTTCAATTCAGTTAACTGTAAAATGGAAATGAACTTTAAAACAAGAGTTGCAAACAAATATAACACAGGTGTTGTGATGATGAAATGATTTAGAAAAGTATTTTTAGTTAAGAGGGATGCCACAATGCTCAGTACTGGTTGTACGCGTATTTGAAACTGGGGATCAGGTTTTAATTCCCCCAAGTTATATTTTTATTCTGCTTTCTTATCAAGTTTTCTCTGTTTTGACATTTTCTTTCTCTTTTCCCGTAATTTACATGTCTTTTTAAGTTTACATTTATTTTTTCACATATCCCACTGAATGCAGCCCATGGTTATACTTATAGTCTGATATTAGAGTCGAGGGTCAATGAAATTCTTACTTGCAGCAGCACAAGGGAATATGTGAATATGTAAACATTGTACGTAACGGGAAAAAAAAGAAAGTTCAATAAATAACAAATATAGTGCAAATAAAAATAATAATATAGTCTTTTGCAGTTCAGAGCTTATTCGTTGTGTTTAATAGCCTGATGGCTATGGGGAAGGAGCTGTTCCTGAACATGGACGTTACAGTTTCCAGACTCCTGTACCTTCTTCCTGAGGGCAATGGTGAGATGAGTATGTGGCCAGGATAGTGTGGGTCCTTGATGATTTTGGCTGCCTTTTTGAGGCAGCGACTATGATAGATCCCTTCAACGGTGGGGAGGTCAAAGCCGGTGATGGACTGGGCAGTGGTCACAACTTTTTGTAGTCTTTTTCGCTCCTGGACGTTCAAGTTGCCGAACCAGGCCACGATGCCACCAGTCAGAATGCTCTCTACCGTGCACGTGTAGAAGTTTAGGAGAATCCTCTTCGACATGCTGAATCTCTGTAATTTTCTCAGGAAGTAGAGTCGCTGATGTGCCTTCTTTACAATTGCATCGGTGTGCTGGGTCCAGGAAAGTTATTGACCCTTTCCACCATCGTCCCGTTGATATAAACAGGATTGTGGGTCCTCATCCTTACCCTACCAAAGTCCACAATCAGTTCCTTAGTCTTACTGATGTTGAGAGCCAGGTTGTTGTGCTGGCACCATTTGGTCAGTCGGTCAATCTCACTTCTATATTCTGACTCGTCCCCATCTGTGATTAGTCCAACCACAGTGGTGTTGCCGGCGAACTTGATGATGGGAGTTCGCATTATGACCGGCTACACCGTCATGGGTATAAAGCAGGGGGCTGAGCACGCAGCCTTGAGGTGCTCCCATACTAATTGTTACTGAGGATGAAGTGGTTCCTCCAATTCGAACAGACTGTGGTCTGTGGATGAGGAAGTCGAGGATCCAATTGCAGAGGGATGCGCAGAGGTCCAGTTCCTTGAGCTTGGTAACCAGCTTGGCGGGGATCATGGTATTAAACGCCGAGTTGTAGTCTATAAACAACAGCATGACATAGGTGTTTTTATTGTCCAAGTGGTCCAATGTGGAGTGGAGGGTCAGTGAAATTGCATCCTCCGTTGACCTGTTGTGGCGGTATGCGAACTGGTCGAGGTTCTTGTTGAGGTAGGAGTTAATGTGTACCATAACCAACCTCTCAAAGTACTTCATCACCACAGACATTAGTACCACTGGTCGATACTCATTGAGGCACGTCACCTTACTCTTCTTGGGCAACGGTATTAATGATGCCCTCTTGAAGCAGGTGGGAACCTCAGACCTCAGAAGTGTGAGGTTGAAAATGTCCGCAAAATCACCCGGCAGTTGGTCTGCACAGGTCTTGAGAACTCCACTGGGTATACCATCAGTTTCAGGCGCTTTCCGAGGGTTCACCCCCCTGAAGGATCTTCTGACGTCGGCCTCTGTGCCTGTGACACCATCGGGGTGAATAGGGGCTCGGGAAGGCACATCAGTGTTCTCCCTATCGAACCGTGCATAGAACGCATTGAGCTCATCAGGGAGTAATGCTTCGCTGTCGTTTGAGCCGCCTCCTGATTTCGCCTTGTAGGAGGTGATGGCATTCAAGCCCTGCCTCAGTTGCCGAACATCAGTCTCATCCTCCAGCTTAGAGCAGGTCCCTTTTGGCCTTTTTGATGCCCTTACCAAGGTCGTATCTGGACTTCTTATAGACTGCATCGCCAGACCTGAATGCCCCAGATCTGGTCTTCAGAAGAATGTCCCTGCATATATTCCTTGTTAGCAAGTCACAAAGACTGTTTTTTCTGAGAAGCAAACAGGATACCATTCAAAGGAAGACAAAAATTGCTGAAGAAACTCAGCGGGTGAGGCAACATCTATGGAGAGAAGGAATAGGCGGCGTTTCGGGTCGAAGAAGGGTCTCGACCTGCTGAGTTTCTCCAGCATTTTTTGTCTACGTATGAATTTTCCAGCATCTGCAGTTCTTTCTTAAACAATACCTTTCAAAGGATCTGTGCCTTCTACATGGTATAATGGGATAGAAAATGTATTTTTGCCCAATGTTTCTCGATCTTTCAACAAACATTGCGCAAAGGATCCTTTGTTTTAAAGCAGATTTTATATTATAGATAGATTTATTGGAGCATCATCAATATTTGATATATTATAGTCAAACCTTAACTGTAAGACAATGCTCAATCAGTAATCCCTCGTAAAGTGGTTTAGATCAGTGATTTAACAGAATACAACACAAGCAAGGCATTACTAGAATTTAATTTAGTTTCATTACATAGTTGGCAAGATATTTCCCAAGTTGTTTTCCTAATGAGGTTCTACTGAAATTTTGAAGTAATAACACAAACAGTTCACACATTTTCTCCAAATTAACAATCAGAGTTATCGGAGATGATCAGAAGACTCCCTTTGGATATACCACTTCTGTATACTTTATGAAATATTTTCAGATTTTTGATACCAAACCTGTGCTTCAAAAACCAAATCTTTTTTTTTAAGCGTTTAAAAAAAAAAGAGGGTTCCATATTGTCCATTTAAGAAGATGGCCATTCATTACAAGTTGCTTTTCCATTTCCAAGTAGCATTATCGTGGCCTGAAAGACAAAATAATAGGGATTTTGATCAATGTAACTTACAATATAAAATATACTGGATTGATATTAAAAAGTGCAAAATTAGTCAGTGATTCAATAATGTACAAAAGATTGCTTTCCTCAATCATTTCCTTACAATTGCACTCAGGCTACCATGTAACTGAGGTTATGATAATCAAGGGAGAGTTTATTAAACTAGACTGGAACAAATATCTCTTGCCTTAAGACATGAGTTATCCTGCTGCTGCTCTTCTGGTTAAGTTGAAAGTTTTTTTTTACTAGAAAAATGAGAAATAGCACGACAATAGACATTAGGTGCAGGAGTAGGCCATTCGGCCCTTCAAGCCAGCACTGCCATTCACTGTGATCATGGCTGATCATCCACGAGTGTCCTGGAGAAGCACAGAGGGCTCATTATTCACAAAAGGTGTTCTTAGGAACATCTAATATTTACTGTAAGCCAATGAGCACTAGCATGTTATTGTTTGCCTTAATTTTAAGGCAAATTAACTGTTACTAGAAAGACAAACATTTACTTGCACATGCAGTTCTATTTCTCAGGGGAATAATGAAGTCATCTTTTGGTCTGTGTATGACTATGGTGGGATTGGACAAAGAGCATATTTAGCTACGTTGACAGAATGTTGGTCTTGGTGTATCTTCTTTTGCATACTTCTATTTATAGCATATCTTACTGCTCCTGTATTGACATTATTAATGCCGTTTTTTGTTTTCTTTTAATTTCCAGATAATTAGCTGATTGAAATTCTACAAATGTTATAATGGTATTTCAACTCAAATCTCTAGATTATTAATCCAGGGTTTTGAGTTACCTTGGCATGCAAACAAGTGTGTCACTACCATAATCATATTCAAATAGTTTTTGTGGAAACTCATGGAAAAATAGTTTTTAGGAAAAGAATAGATGCAACTATGTGCATTATCTACATTACTTAACCAATGCACTCAACCGTGTGGGGGAACTAAGTCTTAGTTCCCCCACACGGTTGAGTGCATTGGGCAGCAAGTTTTCGCCATTCTGTTCGGTCATGTGCGATGTCTTCCACCCTCGATAGGTTAGCGTTCCGGGATTCCAAATGCTTCTGGAATGTTCGCCTCCATGTGAGTTTTGGTTGGCCTCTTTTCCTTCTTCCGTCAGGGTGCCATGTCATTGCTATCTTAGGTGCACGTTCTGATGACATTCTGAGTACATGTCCTGCAAATTTCATCCTGCGTACCTCTATGTCCTGGCTGAGAGGCTTTTTTGCAGTTTCCCGGTAGATCTCCTCATTTGTGATGTGGTTTCTGTAGAAAGTCTTCAGGATCGTCCTCAAGCAGCGTTGTTGGAATGCATCCAATTTCCTTTTCATCTTCACATTGATTTTCCATGTCTCATTGGCATAGAGGACTGTAGGGAGGACGACGGACTGGAAGAGCTTGACTTTTAGCATCTTGGATATCCTGCCACTAGACCATATTGACTGCATTCTTCTAAAGACTGATGCCGCTTTGCCAATTCGGGAGTTGATGTCGACCTCTACATTTCCATCTACTGTGAACATGCTGCCAAGATAGGTAAATCTTGTTGCGTTTTCCACAGGTTTCCCATTGATTATCAGTTGGTCTATTGGCAGCTGGACTCCAGTCTGCATGGTCTTAGTCTACCGGCAGCTGATCTTTAATCCAACCTTTGATGCATTCTCCTCCAGACCAGCTGTCATCTCTTGAAGAGTGTCTCTCGACTCTGCTAGTTGTGCAATGTCATCGGCAAAATCTAGGTCTGTGAGGTGTCTTCCTGTTCTCCACAGTATTCCAAAGTCAGGTTTGTTCATTGTCTTCAGCATGACATAGTTGATTGAGACAATAAACAGTAAGGGAGATAGAAGGCAGACTACATGAAGAACCCGCCAGCCCGCATGCGCGTCAATCTTCAAAGCAACTGTATGAAACCACAGACCACTTGCACCAACTTAAACTATAGAAAGATTAATAACGCTCGACTTACTGAATGATCTTTATGAGATTCAGGGTTGGGAGTGGAGGGCACGTAGTCTCACGCTCCAACTACTCATAAAATAAAAATTCAAATTTCAAATGGTGAGTTCTCGTTTAATCTTTCTATTTAATATCAGTCTTGTGAGAGACTATGTGAAGCCTTTGAAGCTCTGTGGTTTAATGCAGTAAACCAATCTGTATGTGAAAACACTAAACAGATAAACCATAAATGGTAGAAAAGACATGGGCCATTAACAACATGGTGCTAACTTTATATACATCGCCCTTAATTGGACCACAGTCCCAATTGCCTTTTGGGTTAGACAATAGCTCATGCAACACTGTTCAGAATTCTATCTGCAACCGTCCAAACATGTTCAACTACAAATTTTATAACTTGTGAAAGTGCGCTTTTCTGAGCCTCCTGCTGTTGCAAGATGATCAAATGGGAATATCCATTCTATTGGCTGCTAACGAGCTAGCCGCCCTGGTAGAGTGAGACTTGAAATTATTTGAATTCACTCCTGCTTTCAACTGCTTACACTCTATCCATCTTGAAATAGTCTGTACCAACAATCTTTTGTGAAACTATTATACAACTATGAAGAAACCATCCTTCATCTTATAGGCACTTAGTAACCTCAGTGTACCTTTTTACATAATAAACACCCCCAATCTCCTCTATTGGGTATGCTGTCAACTCCAACTTGTACCCAACCATGCCCAATTTGCTTTATGAGTTCATTCCCATAAAAAGCTACCCTTATGTCCAATATGACCTAGAGATCCATACGGAGATTGTGTAAAGATTGTGCTTTTTGTGCTAAAATCAGTTGTCATAAGCATAAGTTAAAAGATACTGCTCCAGCATTAGGAATACAGTTGATGATAATCTGCATAGCAATTTATACTGATACATATTCCACACTACTTTGTATCTAGTACTAGATACAACAACAAAGCAGCACGAGCAGTGCTAATTGCACTATAACATAGTCGCTTCTCTTAACCCCAAACTGAAAGAAACCACAAACCTGTTACTTTTGTTTAAAAGTAGCTCACATGTGTTTCTTCACAAAACATTCCATACAACCATGCAGTGATAGATGCACGAGAAATAGGCTGAGCTCGCCACCGCTCGTGTCTTTGAGCAATTATAGCTTCTTTCAGCAGACATATTTACAACGGAAGCCCTGGTTTAGTAGGCCAATTTGGCACTTCTATAATCATGTTGCCTCGTCTTAAATTATCATAGGAGGCATCTACTGATAAAACCCCTGAGTCTTATCTGTGGCTGGAGTCTGAGACAAAAACCCTTAAATATGTAATAGATAAAGCCAGCTGCAGAATGGACTTTCCTGGATGAATAACAATCCCTAGAAATACTAGGAGAGCCTTGGCTGCTGAAACAGCTAACTCTGAGACACCTGATCTCTATCCTACAATAAACATGTCGTCTATAACTCCATAACAAAATGCCCTTTAGATCTGAGTAGGGCAGCATTCACTTTAGAATCTTTGAAAATAGCCTAGGGCTGAAATCAACCCCTTTGGTAGAGCCTAAAATTTTCACCACTGGCCTTGCCATATGAACAACAGATATACCTGTGCCTTTTGTGTATTGATATGGAAACGAATGCTTCTTCAAGATCAATTGCGGCCCTAAATCATCTGTAATCAGCTAAATTGCTGAATGACAATTATACATCTTAAACTGGTTATACCAAGCACGTGATCTGACTAGCCAAATCCTAGACTGATTTGGCATCCTCCACTTTTCTTCAACCTTGAGAAAATATTAGAAATATACCCCTCTTGTTCTTGGGCATCCTTTGTGAGATGTCTCTGTTTCAACTTCGATAGCCATAGTTTCCCCTTTATCCATAAGTACAGAAATCTTGGCTTCTCTACCGCAGAGGAAATAATCAACCAGCAACTAAATCTTGTACCGGTTTATGATTTGTAAAATGGAAAATCAGAGGTTATCTGTCCCCACCTGTTTGTTGAACCATCTCACCTATCTCTGGCTTGAATATCGACAGCACCTCTCATGTGACTGATGTAATAACATTTGCATACCTCAACAGCCTCCACCTCATTGTCACTTTGCTGTCCATGACGAGACAGATGGTGACTGTAGATGTGATCAAGGCAGTTTCTGAGAAAGCACTTGCTATAAAACCACCAAGGCTGCCAATAAAATAATAGACAAAAGATGATATCACCCCCGCCACCAAGATCCAGCAATCGCTGAGACAGACACCACCATAAATGGCGTCAGGCAGATACTAATAGTGAACTGATCCTAGACTTTGCTTTGTCCCCTTGCTCAGGCATCATGACCAGCTGGGGACGATTCTGAATATGTGGAGAACGCTGCACCCATATTGAGCACTGAATCCTGCCCCCTGGCTTAGTTAATTGTGTAGGCCTGGTGCTTCAACCAGCCGCAGTGTAGCGGTATCTGCCACTCATTTGGTAGAGATGATATGTATGCAGGTAAACGGGAGTCTTACCCACAAAGGGTGTATTTATCACACCCGCCACAGCCTTGAAATTCTCTTGCGAGTTTTAACTTGCTAGCCCAAGTCTACTAGCAAACGGCACATGCTAACCTAGCACAAAATGAGCATAAATTGGGTTAACCTCAGGCCTATATCATCCTAAGACAATTTAGTTTAGGCTGCACATTACACAAAAGTGCTAAGGCATGTACTGTAATTCAGATAGCTGAATTCCCTCTACTGACCTTGCAAAAGCCGAATCCTTCCCTGAGAATCTCTGACTTTCTGGGGATTAAAGCCTTTTGAGTTTGCTTTGCCCTGCAGATAGCCTCAACTGGTGGCATTAACCTATGAACCTCCAGTGTCTGGCAGAATCAGAACATACATAATATCCAGCAGTGTCCTGCATGATCTTTTCAATCAACTGATGAAAAGTCAAATAACCAATGCTACTTGTCAGTTTTATCTCTAACAATTCTCTTATCCCCGAAGGGATGGCAAATTTAGTCACAAGTGCCAGCAGATCCTTTACAGTGCTTTTGCTTTTATTATTTATACTAGATCCTAGACTTTGCTCTGTCCCCTTGCTCAGGCATCATGGCCAGCTGGGGACGATACTGAATTTGTGGAGAGCACTGCATCCATATTGTGCGCTGAAACCTGCGAATAAAAGCCTCCTGGCATAGTTAATTGTGCAGGCCTGGTGCTTCAACCAGCCTCAGTGTAGCGGTATCTGCCACTCATTTGGTAGAGATGATATGTATGCAGGTAAACGGGAGTCTTACCCACAAAGCTTGTATTTACCACACCCGCCACAGCCTTGAAAGACTAAGTGGGACCCGTTGCTGGCCCTTCTGCTCTTTCGGAGCCTTAGCGGAGCTCACTGAACAGGCCGCGCCTGCCAGTACTCCGAGCCTGATTCGACAGGCTGCTCCTTCGGGGCCTTCTGCCTCTCTGGAGCCTCGCTGGAGCTTACTGTGCAGATCGCGCTGCCAGTTTCTCCCAGCCTGGATTGACAGGCTGCTCCTATGGGCCTGCTTCTCCTTCGGAGCCTTAGCCGAGCTCACTGGATAGGTCGCACCTGCCAGTACTCCAAGCCTGGTTCGACAGGCTGGTCCTGCGGGCCCTCACTGAACAGGTTGCGAGGATTCTGAGTCCGGCCGCCTGCTCCCTTTCGGAGCTTCAAAGGTGGTAGCTGCACAGGCCGCGCCTATCAGCTTCTCCGAGTCCAGCTGCCTGCTCCCTTTCGGAGCTTCATCGGAGGTAGCTGCACAGGCCATGCCTGTCAGCTTCACCGAATTCAGCCGCCTGCTCCCTTTCGGAGATTCAACGGAGGTAGCTGCACAGGCCACGCCTGTCAGCTTCTCCGAGTCCAGCCGCCTGCTTCCTTCCGGAGCCTCAACGGCGATGGCTGCACAGGCCGCGCCTGTCAGCTTCTCCGAGCCCGCTGCACCAATTTTCGGAGCAGCGGGCCGTTCCTGAAGGAAAAATGCCTTACCTGCTGGAGCATTTTCAAAACGCTCAGAATCCCGCGCCATGCGTCGACTTATTGACGCGCACGCGGGCTGGCGGGTTCTTCACGTAGTCTCACGAGACTTCAATATAAAATGAATGTTTGCAGCCTGTTTGTAGTATGTTTTATTGTTTTCCATGTCTCTAATCCATACAGCATCACCTGTTTCACATTTGAGTTAAAGATGCGTAATTTGGAAGAGCTCCAGATCTTCCTGAGCATGTTAAACACTACCCTAGCCTTATTGATTCTACTTTTTATGTCTGCTTCTGCCCCTCTGGTGATGCCTACAACACTGCCTACGTATGTGAATGTTTCTACCTCCTCTAGAGCAGTGCTGTGCGTAAGAATAGGGTTGTTGGTTTTGGAGTGGATCTTCACCACCTGTGTCTTTGCTGTATTGGGTGTAAGACCAAGTTTTGTTGCAGTTTGTGAGAGTCTGTCCATCTTCTCCTGCATTTGTATCTGTGTGTGTGTGAAAGGAGAACTATGTCGTCTGCAAAGTCAAGATCATCTAGCTGCTCCCACATTGTCCACTGAATTCCATTTATTTTCCCTTCAGTTGTTTCCGTCATGATCCAGTCAATTGCCAGCAGGAACAGGAATGGTGACAATAGACATCCCTGCTTGACGCCCGTCCTGACACTAAAGCTCTGAGAGAGCTGGCCTGCATGCATAACTTTGCATGAGGTTCCAACATACATGTTCTTAATTAAGTTTATGATCTTAGTGGGAATTCCATAGTGGTCCATTAAGTGCCATAGTGTTGTCCTATCTAAGCTGTCAAACGCTTTCTCAAAGTCGATGTATAGAGACGTGTTCCATTCAATAGACTGCTCAATGATGATGCGTAATGGTGCTATGTGGTCTGTACATGAGCGATCCTTCCTGAATACTGCTTGCTGGTCCCGTAGCCTCTTGACTGCAGCTTCTGGAAGACGGTTGAGGATGACCCGGTTGAGAATTTTACTGGGTACAGAAAGTAAGATGATCCCTCGGTAGTTGTCACATTTTCTTAGGTCACCTTTTAATGGCAGTTTCACGATGTATCCCTCTGACCATTCTGTGGATGTCTTTTCCTCTTCCCAAATTCTCCCAAAAAAGCTATAGAGACTATATCTACTTTCAGGGCTTCAGGTGGAATATTGTCAGGGCCAGCAACCTTGCCAGTTTTCTGTGGCTTGATTGCAGCCTATATTTCTGATTTTGTTGGTCTGTCACACTTAATTTGTAGTGGTATCCTGGCTTTGGGAATGTGTGTCTGTACAGTCGGTGGTGGCCTATCTAGCTCTCTCTTGAATGTTTTCAGAGAACCGGCCTCCACCACCCTCTGAGGCAGAAAATTCCACACTCACAACTCTCTATGTGTGGAAAAGGTGTTTCCTCATCTCCGTTCTAAACGGCTTACCCCTTATTCTTAAACTGTGGCCCCTAGTTCTGGACTCTCCCAACATCGGGGACACGTTTCCTGCCTCTAGCATGTTCAAACCCTTAATAATCTTATATGTTTCAATAAGATCCCCTCTCATCCTTCTAAATTCCAAAATATACAAGCCTAGCCATTCCATTCTCTCAGCAAATGACAGTCCCGCTATCCCGGGAATTAACCTTGTGAACCCACTGTGCACTCCCTCAATAACAAGAATGTCCTTACTCAAATTTGTAGACCAAAACTGCACACAATACTCCAGGTGTGGTCTCACTAGGGCTCTGTACAACTGCAGAAGGACCTCTTGCTCCTATACTCAACTCCTCTTGTTATGAAGGTCAACATGCCATTCGCTTTCTTCACTGCCTGCTGTACCTGCATGCTTCCTTTCATTGACTGATGAACAAGGACCCCAGATCCCGTTGTACTTCCCTTTTCCCAACTTGACACCATTTAGATAATAATCTTCCTTCCTAATTTTGCTATCAAAGTGGATGACAACTGTATCTACATTGGAATCACTAAAAGCAACCAAAGCAAAAGTTCTACCTTAATGTATTGAATTACTCTTTGACTTCTTTGTGTATTTACATCATTCAAACTTGACACAAGACACTCATTTCAGTACTTTCCCATTCTATCATCCAGGTCACTTAAATTTCACCCATTATCATTGTTTATATCCTCATTAATTCCAATAACATAGACTCAAATGTGTTGTGTAGCTACTCTTTTGCTTTCCTGTCAAATTTTCAACACTCCCTTGAACTTAATTTGCATTAGTTTTAATTTACTATAAGAAAAATCTAATCTTAATCTATCTCATCATTCAAGGTACTCAAATTAATAAAGCACTTCCTTCATTTATTGTGGAAATTATCCTAGTTTGTGCTCCAATTATACAATTAAATGTATCCCAACTCTTACCCAATGCTTTTCGCTGATTTTTCTAATTTACGTGCGCTTATTTCCTTTCATAGCATTGAAGCTTTTTATCTATATTGCAATTTTAAATTTATAGCTCATTAAATTTTAATTTATAAGCTGATTCCTAGAAAATGGTCTCCCTTGGAATTTTCCGTAGCTGTCAGTTACGCGTACATTAAGAAATGAGTTAATAATGGGTTCATAACATTGCATAAATTTTATTCTGTATCCAAATTTTTAGTAGTGATATGTGAATTCCATCAGTGTTGATCTCCATTAGCCAAACTGCCATAAAACAGGTGTCACCTTTATTTACTCTTTCTCTTACTTCCATATTGAATCCAATTGTGTCATGATCACTCTTGTTTTTACAAATACAGGCACTCTACATAAGGGTTATGATCCGTGATCTCTTACGCAAGTCAGATTTTACATGTTCGAACCGTTCCCTTTACTTACCTAATGGTTTGCCAAAATAATTGGATTTATTGAATAAATGTCGATATGATAGGATAGAACTATATTTATCCCCAGATGGAAATTGGTCTGCCAACAGACATAAAACACAACAAGATACATGAAATTAAAGTGACGAGTGGAAAGTCCAGGAGTAGGGATGTGCAAAGATTGGGGAAGAGGGGCGGGAAGGTGTGTCAGTATACCGCATGACAGAAGGGGGAGGAGTTGTACAGTTTGATAGCCACAGGGAAAAAGGATCTCCTGTGGCGTTCTGTGCGGCATCTTGGTGGAACTAGTCTGTTGATGAAGGTGCTCCTCAGGTTGACTAGTGTGTCACGGAGGGGGTGAGCTGTATTGTCCAAGATGCTCAGGGCCTGAATTGCTCACTATTGAATATTTATTGGTCTATGGTAATTCCCGTTCCATCCAGTGATGTTGCCATCTTACCGTGAATGGATGAATCCCAGTCATTCAAAGATTTGTGGTGAATAGATGTATCCTAACATTTGAACAGTCACACGGTGAGTTAATGGATGATGACACTGGCCAGTCACACGATGTGTGGCTGGATCCTGACACCCGGTCAGTCACACGGTGAGAGGATGAATCCTCACGCTGGCCAGTCACAAGGTGAGCTGTGCATGATTGAAGTTAACCAGATTCAGAGGGGATGGACCGCAGAGCCAGTGTGCCCTCTAGCGGACAGCAGTGGAATAACAGGGCTGCTGAACTTGTTCCTCACTGGTTTAGTTTTTAGTTTTCCAGCGGGTTACACTTGGGGTGGAATTCCAAGTCGTGTTTCGTAAGTGGTGGAAGGGGGAAGAAGAGTTTGGAAATACATTTGAGTTTTAAGTACTGTCGGTTTTTGTTCTTTGGACTTTGTAACTTTCAGTCTACAGCGAATACAGCGCACTATCAAAGCATGGAATTATCTCCACCAAGCCACGGTTGCCCAGCCAGATGCAACTAATTTTAAAGTGGCACTTTCTTCCCAATATCCCTCTCTGGCTAAACCCCTCCCTTCACCACCTCCAGTTTAAATTCCAGTTGGAATATTTTGGAGGACCAAGTAACCAAGAACCAAGAATGCAGGATGGGAACAAAACCAAGATTTGCAGGTGTATCTCTGTCTTATATCTGTCTTCTTTCATTTGTCGGACCATGTGCAGTCTGTCCCACAGTGATGGTTGACTCAGTAAACTGCCCCAGAGCACACTGTGAAACATTTGTATATCAGACAATCGTTCTTTTAGTTTTATTTAGTTTAAGAAACAGCTTGGAAACATAAACTGCAAACACAAACTGATTGCAATAGGGACAGAGTACAGAATTGTTTATGGAAGTGCGAGTTTACACAAGTTGCCTATTGCGTTAGTCAGGAGTGTCTGTGCTATCTTATCTTTCCTAAAACCAAACAGAGCTTTATAGTTTTATTGCTAAAATAAACATTACTTTACCCTTTATCAAACTAATTTGTGACTGAAAAACTCCTTTTGCTAAATCAATACAATATGTACGAAATCAAACTGTACAAAAAAAAATTAAGCGCAGTGTATAAATTACATTTCCTGAAGAGTACAAGAGGAACATGACAAAAAAATCAACTATTTTAAGTCTAGAGCACGTTGAATGTTGAAGCTATGTTTGAGATGTTTAATTGCAGTTGTTCAGCTTTATAATTTATCTAATGTCTCTGTTGACTGCTAATCCGCTGAGCAAAATAAAAACTCTCAGTTGAGAATCCAATGATAAAGCCTTTCATCAGCAGGTTAGTTTACTTAATCCGAAGAGTAGCAGCAGGATAACTCGTGTCTTACTGCAAGAGATATTTGTTTCTATCTAGTACAATAAACGATCCTTGCATTACCACATCCATGCATTGCAATGGTCCAGTTCTCATTAGAAGTATAGATACCTTCAGCATCGTCCATGTAGGACAGTTCACATCTCCCATTCATTGATTCTTGGCAAAGCTTTTTTTTAATTTCAAGTTTTCAAGAGAGTTAGATTTAGTATTTTCAACAGAGTTAGGATTAGCATTTTCAAGAGAGAGTTATGGGGCTGGCCCACTGTACGAGCTAATTCAAGAGCTCTCCCGAGTTTAAAAAAAATCAAACTCGTGGTAAGCACGTAGAATGTACGTTGCGGGTACGTCGGAGCTTGGGATGTCTCTTAGAAGCTCGTAACGCTAACGACAGGTACTCGGGAAACGCGGTAAGCTCGGGAAGACTCGTGAAGATTTTTCAACATGTTGAAAAATGTCCACGAGAGCCCCGAGTACCAGCGGCTATTACCGTAATCCTCCGAGTTCAAATCAGTGGTAACTCGGGAGAACTCTTGAATTAGCTTGTACAGTGGGACAGCCCCATTAGATTTAGCTCTTAGGGCTAACGGAATCAAGGGGAAAAAGCAGGGACGGGGTACTGATTTTGGATGATCAGCCATGATCATATTGAACTGCAATGCTGACTCATAGAAACATAGAAAGTAGGTGGAGGAGGCCATTTGGCCCTTCGAGCCAGCACCGCCATTCATTGTGATCATGGCTGATCATCTAAAATCAGTAACCCATGCCTGCCTTCTCCCTATACCCCTTGATTCCGCTTGCCCCAAGAGCTCTATCTAACTCTCTTTTAAATTCATCCAGTGAATTGGCCTCTACTGCCTTCTGCGGCAGAGAATTCCACAAATTCACAACACTCTGGGGAGTAATGGCCTACTTCTACATTTCGAAAGTTTCTAAATATTAATTCAAATATATATGGCATGATTATTTTTTTGTGATCTATACTTTTTGTGCCTACCTGTTACTTGATCCCCTCTAGATAGTTTAATGAGATGCGAGTAGCAATGAAGATCTCCTGATCTGTCACCTAGTGGAACCCATCAGCATTTACACAGACTTGGCCTCATGCTCAGCATTCAACAAACTCTTTCTTATGGATGGCATGACTGTCATTTCATTTGGCAGGCCATGCTCCAAGACTGTAACATTATTGTGTTGCCATGCACCTGGGGAACTAAAGTGACAGTACCAACATTTTTCCTGCATTTTTCATCTTCATTGCTGAGGATACTCACACAGTTTTCCTTCCTTCATCAGCTTTTCCAGGTGGTGTTTAAGATTACCTTCAGCTGCTTGATGCAAGTGAGGAGGGGTATCCTATTGATAAAGCAAACCATATCTTATACATTGTTGTAAGAACAGACATTTTCTAATGTAAAAATAAAAAAAAAACAAACATGATGCTTATGTGGAACATAATAGAAATGTCCAGGAGCTAGGATTATTGACCATAGTTCTAATGAAGCATGCTGCTCAGTGGTACTGGTAAAACCCAAAATGGGCAGTTGAAGGCAGATTATTGATGAGTAAGTGTTGTTTTACAGCAGTGTTGATGATCTTTTCCGGAGATTAAGAAGCAAAATTGGCCCATTAATAAGCCGGATTGGATTTGTCCTGCTTTTTATAAACTGGGCATATTAGGACGATTTTGAACAATCAGATAGATGCCAGTGCTATAAATATATTAGAATAGCTGGGCAAGAGGCCAGATCTTTCTGGCGGTCTTAAGTATTAAACCTGAAAAGTTAGGTCTCTTAGGCTTTGCTCTATCCAGTGATCTCAGCCATTTCTTGATATCACATTGGCTTAGAGTGAATACAATTGTTTGGAAACCAGGTAGACAAAAAATGCTGGAGTAACTCAGCGCATCAGGCAGCGTCTCTGGAGAGAAGGAATGGGTGACATTTTGGGTAGAGACCCTTCTTCAGACACTCCCGCAAAAAATAGCATCTGCAGTTCTTTCCCACACATATTTGGATACCAGCTTCTGTTATGGAAGAGGGAAATTGGAAGAGGAAGCAGGTCAGTTGGGGGCACTGCGAGTCAGCTGCCCTGCCAGCAGCGTGTTTGTTACTTTGAATACTTTTTGTTTTTTTACTTTGTCCAAACGTTTGTTTTAGTGCCTCTCAGTTTGTCTTATGTGGGGGATGGTGGGGGAGAAAAGGGGGAAACCGTTTTTCAGTCATTTCCTCGACAGAGAGGCAACTTTTTCCATGTAGCTTCTCCGCCTCCCCTATCGCGGCCTAATAGCTTGGATTGGAGCGGCCTTTCTCGGAGTTGGGCCCAGAGCTTCAGCAGCGGGCGCAGTGTGGACGTTTCCGAGAGACGCCAGAAAGGAGTGCTCCGATCGCTGGCCCGGTGACTTTGGCATCATGGGGCTGCGGTCTCCAGAGCTTCTAGCTGCGGGTGTGGCGTGGACTTACCATCCGGAGCCTGGGATCCCTTGCCGGGGATCGCCGGAGAAGAGCTCCGACCGCCAGCCTGCGGCCTATAACATCCCGAAGCCGCGGTCTCCGTTAAGAAAGTGGCCGATTCGGGCACTCCAAGCAGCGGAGTGTGTTCGACTGTCCCGATGTCGGAGTTTTGATAATCCCGACGAGAGGGCCTGTACATTCAGCCTTTTCGTAGCGGCGACTACGGAGGGTTTATGGCCCCGACCACGGATGAACAAAGGAGGGGGACTGACTGAACTTTGTTGCCTTCCACCACAGTGAAGCATGCTGTGGTGGATGTTTATGTTAAATTCTATTGTGTATTGTGTGTTCTATTTTTCAACTGTATCACTGCATGGGAAATTAATTTCACTGCACCTTAGTTGGTGCATGCGACGAATAAATTTGACTTGACACTTCCGGTGGCGCCATGTTCTAAGAAAGAACCGCGCCAGATCAGCTCCGAAAAAATCTGAAAAGAATCGGGGGTTAAAGGAGGCTACTAACGGTACTTACCGCAGGAGATCGATTTTAAACGGCTCCGGGTGCGATTGTAAGCTGCGTGACGTCATCAGGCGCGCGACTTTAGCGACTCCGGTAAGAAACTTAAAATGAATCCCTCCTCCCCCACACAGCCGAAGAAAAGCTCCAGAAGGGAGGTAGGCCCCACCAAAGCTTCAGGCTCGGGACTGGCTGCCTCCCAAGAAGAGATTTCACAAAGAAAAGCTGAAATGGAAGAACTTAAAAAGTCTCTGCTGGCTGATATGAGGAAAATGCTGAAGGAAACACAAACAGAAACACAAAAAGAAGTGAAGAAAGATTATAAAGAAATTAAGGATGAAATGAAGGCCTTAAAAACGGATATTCGAAAAATCAAAGAAGAATTAGCAAAAGAAGTTAAAGAAATGGTAAAAAGCATGCTGAATGAATGGAAAACAGACGTGGAGGAGGAGATACATACTCAACTGATCGAGGTAACTGATAAGATTGCTGGGATGGAACGAATGATGGAAGAGATGATGGATGAGAAATTAGAGGCGAGGTTAAGCCCTATATCAACTGTACTGGACCAACAAAATGATGCGATTAAAGAACTAACTGATGTTGCTCTAAAAACTGCGAGGGAGAATGATAGGATAAACGAAGAGAACAAACGCCTCTCTGAATTATTACGTAAAATAAACGAGAAATGTATTGATTTGGAGGGGCGGCAAAGACGTAAGAATTTGCGCATAGTAGGTCTGCCTGAGGGACGCGAAGGAAACCATGACCAACGTAAATTCTTTGCAAAACTCCTAAAGGACATTTTGGATCTGGATCAAGAGCCCCTGTTGGGCCGAGCCCACAGGGCTCTAAGACCGGTTTCTGGGAGTGGTGCACCACCAAGACAAGTAATTGTAAAGGTGGTTTATGACGGCGTCTTTGAAGATATGATGAAGATAATAATAAGAAAAAGAAATCTGAAATACGAAGGAGATAACATCAGTATCTTCAGAGACTACCCGGCTGAAGTGGCTAAAAGAAGAGCTCTATTTACAGAAACAAGACGCATCTTGAGAGATATAAAAGGAATAAAGGAGATCAGATATGGTCTGGTGTACCCGGCAATACTTAGAGTTACCTACGAGAAGAAGGATTATCGTTTCATTAAGCATACAGCGGCACTGGAATTCGCTCGGAAAATACAGAAGAAGGCAGAAGAAGGAGAAGAAGGAGAAGCAGAGGAAGAAGGAGCAGACCCGACAGGAGTAATTGATGGATGAACTTTATGGACCTGCGGTTATGAACTACTTACTGAGAAAAAGGCGGAATAACGGACATAGAATTGTAGTATTATATTGTTTACTAATTAATTAATAAATACTAATTTGTAATTATTAATTACTAATCACTAATTACTAATTAGTTTGATTTCCCTTACTCCCCTTATATAGTATTACTAACTATGATACTAATTATAGTTGAAATTAACAACTAAAAATTAGTAATATGAATAATAGAAAAAGTTATTAAGAACATAAAGTTAGCACCCCCACCCCAATATATACAGTATTCCAAATAAGAGCTGGAATATTCAACATCTTTTTTTTTTAAGAAAACGGAAGTCGCTAGATTAGTAGCCATGTTAGTGTGGCTTTCACCTGTGCACACTACACATTATAAAAGTGTAGTCTCTTTTTTTTCTGATCACCATTTTTTCACCCTTTACTTTTTTTATATTTACATTCGTTATTATTTTTTGTATAACACATACTTGATTTTATATTATATATTATATAATCATGACTTCTATCTATATTATATAATCAGATTAAATGGATATGGTTTAATGGAATTGGAAATTCGCATCGGATTGAAGTTGGGGTGTAATGTCGGGCTGGAGGTGTCAAGAAGGCTACTCCAAAAAAAGCCACCCTAACAATAAAATGCAAGATATGAATGTAAGGAGTGGGGGTGATGGAATCACCTTCTGCAGTTGGAATGTTAAAGGAATCAATGAACCAATTAAAAGGGGAAAGGTATTAGCTCAGCTGAATAGATTGAAATCTGGAGTTACGTTTCTTCAAGAGACACATCTTAAAAAAGATGCTCAATATAGATTAACAGCTAAATGGATTTCAAAAGTATATCATTCTTCGTTTATACACAAATCTAGAGGAGTTGCAATAATTATTCGCAAGGGTATACCTTTTAAACTTAATTCGATAATAGAGGATAAGGAGGGTAGATATTTAATAATTACAGGGGAATTACATTCAAAAAAAGTAATTCTTATGAATATATACGCACCTAATTTTGATAATCCACTATTTTTTAAGAAAATATTTAATAGTATTCCTATATCCACCCAATATAATTTAATAATTGGAGGTGATTTAAATTGTACTTTAGATAATTATTTGGATAGATCTTCTACGAAAAGTAAGGCTCTTTCTAAATCAAGTAAGCTTATAAATTATTTTATTAATACATCGAATGTTAAAGATATTTGGAGATTGGATAATCCAACCGGACGGGAATATTCATTTTTCTCGCCGGTATTCGGAACTTATTCGAGGATAGATTATTTCTTAGTTGACTCAAAATTACTCCCCTTTACGTATGATGCAAAGTATCATAATATTATTATCTCAGATCATGCCCCGTTAACATTTAAGATAAAATTAAAAGATATAGTTAATAAAACTAATATTTGGAGATTCAACACACAGATATTAAAGGATAAAGACTGCTGTAATTATGTGGAGAAACAGATTAAATTATTTTTTGAAACTAACGATAAACCTGAGACCTCCCCATTATTATTATGGGACACATTTAAAGCATTTATGCGCGGTGCAATAATATCAGCACAAGCACATTTTAATAAAGAAAATCGAAAGATGGAGCAAAAGTTAGAAAAAGAGATAAAACAATTAGATAGTGAAAATATAATACATCCTTCTAAAGAGTTGAGTAATAAAATTGCAATATTAAAATATAGATTAAATAAAATTTACTCTGATCAAGTGATAAAACTTTATCAACAAACTAAACAAGTTCATTTTGAATTTGGTGATAAACCTCAAAAATTATTAGCACGACAACTCAGAAGATTAGACGATGAAAAAACTATACATAGTATTAGATCGGTACAGGGAAATACGTTGACTATACCAAGAGACATTAATGACACATTTTTACAATATTATCAAAATCTTTACTCATCTAAATTAACAGGGCAAATAGATGAAATGGAAACATTTCTAGAAAAATGTCATTTTAATAAGCTAGATTCTGAGAGTAGGCAATTGTTAAACGCTGAAATATCTGTAATAGATATTGAAGAATCAATTGGATCGTTAAAAAATGGTAAAACAGCGGGCCCCGATGGCCTGAGTGCAGAATTTTATAAAAAATTTCATGATCTACTTTCACCAAGATTACAAATAGTGTACAGACACACCTATGAGTTAGGAAAATTACCAGAGTCTTTAAATGAATCTACAATCACATTAATTCCTAAATTAGATAAGGATCTGGAAGATCCTGGATCATATCGAGCGATTGCCCTTTTAAATACTGATCAAAAAATATTAACTAAAGTACTTTCTCGGAGACTAAGTTTAGTGATTTCCAAAATAATACATTATGATCAAACAGGTTTTATTCCAAAACGTTACTCATCACATAATCTTAGACGCTTGTTTAATATTATCTACTCGAGAAGAAGAGATATAGAATTAGCAGTTATATCGTTGGATGCTGAAAAAGCATTCGACCAGGTGGAATGGTCATATTTATTTAATATAATGGAAAAGTATCAACTGGGGGATGGATTTTGTAAATGGGTAAGAATATTATATTCTAACCCTACTGCAAGAATTTTAACCAATCAAATACTATCACCTAAATTTAGACTTTTTAGGGGATGCAGACAGGGATGTCCGTTATCCCCTTTATTATTTGCCTTGGTGATAGAACCTCTGGCTGAAAGAATTAGATCAGAACCTGAAATATATGGGTATAATACTGACACAACAAATAATAAGATATCTTTATATGCAGACGATATTCTGATTTATATTACTAAGCCGGAATGCAGTATTCCCAAGTTATTCAATGTTATAAATGAATTTAGTGTATTTTCAGGATATAGGATTAATTGGAATAAAAGTGACATTATGCCTATAACTGGTATAAATGTAAATATTACAAAAATACCCATTAAAAATAGTTACAGATAAATTTAAATATTTAGGAATCAATGTGTCTAAATCCTATAAATTATTAATTAAAGCTAATTATTATCAATTATTAGAGAAACTTAATAAAAACATTTCATATTGGAAAACACTCCCTATATCTATGATCGGTAGAATTAATGCTATAAAGATGATTTTTTTACCACAATTGTTATATTTATTTCAGGCAATTCCTTTTTTTCTCCCAAAAATTTTTTTTTTTTTAATTGATAATATTGTTAATAGTTTTGTTTGGGATTACAAAAGTCATAGAATAAGTAAAAAACATTTATGTAAGTCTAAGATAAATGGAGGGCTAGCACTTCCAAATTTTCTATACTACTTTTGGGCAGTCCAGATTAAGAATATGAATTTTTGGTGGGTAAATATGGATGATGAACCAATGTGGTTAAAAATGGAAAAGGAAGACTGTTTACCTGTCAATATAGAGTCGATTATTTTCGCACCAAAGGAAGTACAAAAAAAGACTTATAGGGACAACCCTATAATTCATAATAATAGGCGTATTTGGAAACAGATAGTTAAGACCTTATATCTGGATAATCTTTCTTTTAGGTTACCAATTAGGAATAACCCACTGTTTAAACCCTCAATCTTAGATGCGGGGTTTAGACTGTGGGAGGATTCAGGAATTAAAAGGATAGGACACCTTTATAGAAATGGAAAATTTTTATTATTTGAAGAGTTACAAGATATTTTTGGACTACCTTCACAACACCATTTTAGGTATTTACAAATTAGAGATTTTATTAAATGCAACACACAAGACTATAAAAATAAAGAATCAGGCTTATTAGATGAGCTGTTTAATTTACATCCAAATACGGATAAGCTTATAGCTTATATATACAATATTATTTTAGATAAAGAGAACCCAACAACTGAAACATATCGTCTAGCATGGGAAAATGAAATTGGATTACCTATAATAAAAGAAACTTGGGAAGAAAGCTTACAAAGAATACATCGGTGTTCTTTGAATGCCAGACACACATTGATACAATTTAAAGTTATATATAGATTACACTACTCGAAAACCAAATTAAAAAGTATCTTTCCTAGTCTCTCCTCTATTTGTGATAAATGTAAGAATCTTGAAGCAAATTTAATACATAGTTTTGTAACGTGCCCACGGTTGAATTATTATTGGATTGAAATTTTTAAAGTTATTTCGGAAGTTCTTAAGGTTGAACTCGACCCAGACCCAAAATTAATAATATTTGGAATTCCGGAGCCAAATTTGGTACTCACAGTAAATCAAATAAATTTTTTTGATTACTGTTTAATAATAGGGAAAAAAATGATACTTAAATTTTGGAAGGGAACATTATCCCCAACAATTAAAATGTGGAAAGCAGAGATGTTGGAGACGTTGAATTTGGAAAGAATTAGATTTGTCCTTTTGGACAGGTATAATTCTTTTGAATCGATATGGTCTCCATATACACAGTACTTAGAGAAGTAGCTATTCTTGGAATCACGGCTCGACGGGCACCCTACGGAATCCGATGCGAATAACTTACTTATATTTGATATTATTGCGCATTTATTATAGATATTACTGTATGAAATAGTATTTCGTATAATGTATTTAGTTTTGTTTATATATATGTAATATTTTTGTTTTTTAAATTTTCTTTTTTTTTTATGGTTGAAGTATGTGGGAATTTTTTTTTATTTTTTTATTCTCTTTTTTTTTTCTCTTTTATATATCTTTTTCTTTATTTCCAAAAAATAGAAGATATTAAGTATTGATATGTTATTTGTAGTAATATTGAATTAAGGTGTTAGTTTATAAAGTAAGCTATACATTGTAAACTGATTACTTCAAATAAAAAAATATTACACAAAAAAAAAGAAATTGAGACACCCATAATATGATATCCAAAAATATTCTTTAACTATTAAACATTCATGAAATAATTAAAAAAAAAAAAAAAAAAAAAAAAAGATGATGATGAATGAATGGAAAATAAAGGCGGACGCTGAGTTTCAAAACCGAATGGCTGAGGTAAACGACAAGGTTGCTGGGATGGAACAAATGTTGGATGCGAAGATAGATCCTATTTTAATCTCACTTGACCAACAAAATGATGCAATTAAAGAACTGACTGATTTTGCTGTATCAAGTGCTAAGGAAAGTGAGAAGCTACGCGCCGAGAATAAACGTCTCTCAGAGCTACTACGTAAAATAAACGAGAAATGCATTGATTTGGAGGGATGACAAAGGCGTAAGAATTTGCGTATAGTAGGATTGACCGAGGGTCGTGAAGGAAATCAAGACCCATGAACATTTGCTGCAAAATTCCTAAAGGACATTCTGAATTTGGATCAAGAGGCCCTGTTGGGCCGTGCGCACAGGGCTTTAAGACGGGCCCCTGGGAGAGGTGCACCGCCAAGACAAATGATTGTAAAGGTGGCCTATGATCACGTCTTTGAAGAAATGATGAAGATAATAATAAGAAAGAAAAATTTGAAATACGAAGGAGATAACATCAGTATCTTCAGAGACTACCCGGCTGAAGTGGCTAAGAGAAGATCTTTATTCACAGAAACAAGAGGTATTCTGCGGAATATAAAGGATACAAAGGATCTCAGATATGGTCTGATGTACCCAGCAACATTGAGAGTGACCTACGACAACAAGGAATATCGTTTCGTTAAGCATACTGAAGCACTGGAATTCGCTCGAGACATACAGAAGAAGGCAGAAGAGGAAGCAGAAGAAGAAGCACGGGAGGAAGAAGATGAAGACTGAACTTTTATCACCGGCCTGCGGTTATGAATTATTCATTGAGAAAGAGGGGGAATAATGGACATGTAGTTGTAGTTTGGTATTAATTAGTGAAATTTCAATTGTTCCCCTAATATAGTATTACTTATTATAATACTAATTATAATAGAAATTAATAACTAGTAATTAGTAATATGAATAATATAAATAATTACTAAGTATTTAAAGTTAGTACCCCACCCCAATATACACAGCATTATAGATAGGAGCTGGAACATTTAACATCTTTAAAAAAAAAACGGAAGTCAGTAGATTAATAGCCACGCTAGTGTGGCTCTCACTAATGCACACTACACAACATATTAGTGTAGTTTCTTTTTTTTCTGGGCACCCTATTAACACCCTTTTCTCTTTTTTTATTTACATTTTTTATTTTTTTTTATATATCAAGTATTTGATTTTATGTTATATATTATATGAATGTAGTTATGAACGATATTGTATAATTACTTTAAGAAGACATGTATATGGATTATTGAGGATAGTAATTTTCATCAGGTTGGCGTTTGGGTATACCGTTGGGCTGGAGGAGTCGAGAAGGCTACTCCAAAAAAAAACACCCTAACAGCAAAATGCAAGACATGAATGTGAAGACTGGGGGGGATGGAATTACCTTCTGTAGTTGGAATGTTAAGGGAATTAATGAACCAATTAAAAGGGGAAAGGTGTTAGCACAGTTGAACAGATTGAAATCAGACGTGATCTTCATTCAAGAAACCCATCTTAAAAGAGATGCTCAACATAGATTAACAGCAAAATGGATTTCTAAGGTGTATCACTCTTCATTTATACACAAATCTAGAGGAGTTGCAATAATTATTCGTAAAGGTATACCTTTTAAACAAAGTACTATAATAGAGGATAAAGAGGGTAGATATGTAATAATTACAGGGGAATTATATTCAGAGAAAGTAATTTTTGTGAATATATATGCCCCTAACTTTGATAATCCATTATTTTTTAAGAAAATATTTAATAATATTCCTATTTCCACTCAATATAAGTTAATAATTGGGGGTGATTTTAATTGCACCTTAGATAGCTACCTAGACAGATCTTCTACAAAAAGGAAAGCTGCCTCTAAATCAAGTAAACTTATAAATTATTTTATTAATACATCTAATGTTAAGGATATTTGGAGATTAGATAATCCATCCGGACGAGAATACTCCTTTTTCTCGCCCGTATATGGAACTTATTCTAGGATAGATTATTTTCTAATAGATTCAAAATTACTACCTTTTACGTATGATGCAAAATATCACAATATTATTATTTCAGATCATGCGCCACTAACATTCAAGATAAAATTAAAAGATATACTTAATAAAACTACTACTTGGAGATTTAATCCCCAGATATTAAAGGATAAGGACTGTTGTAAACATGTAGTGGAACAGATTAAATTATTTTTTGAAACTAATGACAAACCTGAAATTTCACCATCGCTACTTTGGGACACATTTAAAGCATTTATGCGTGGTGCAATAATATCAGCACAAGCATATTTTAATAAAGAAAATCGAAAGATGGAACAAAAGTTAGAAAATGAGATAAAACAACTAGATAGCAAAAACATAAAACACCCTTCTAAAGAGTTAAGTAATAAAATTGCAATTGTAAAATATAGACTAAATAAAATATATTCTAAGCAAGTCATTAAACTTTTTCAACAAACCAAACAAGTGCATTTTGAATTTGGAGACAAACCACAAAAATTGCTAGCACGACAACTTAGAAAATTAGAAGATGAAAAAATGATACATAGAATTAGATATGCGCATGGAAATATATTGACTATACCAAAAGATATTAATGACAGATTTCTACAATATTATCAAAATCTTTATTCATCTAAATTAACAGGACAAACAGATGGTATGGAAACATTCCTACAAGAATGTCAAATTAATAGTTTAGATCAGGAAGGTAGACATTTGTTAAATGCTGAAATAACAGTAAAAGATATTGAAGAATCAATTAGTTCGTTAAAGAATGGAAAAGCTGCGGGCCCTGATGGCCTGAGTGCAGAATTTTATAAAAAATATAAAGATCTGATTTCCCCAAGATTACATACAGTGTATAGATATGCGTATGAACAAGGAAAATTACCAGAATCTTTAAATGAATCCACAATTACACTCATTCCTAAAGGGCCTGTCCCACCAGCATGCAACTCGATGCGATTAGCGCGACCTAACGTGGTCGCTTGAGCCGTCCGGTGTCGCGGGGCCGGTCCCACTTCGATCACGGGAGCCGTGCGGAATTGTGCGGAGTTCGTCCCGATGCCGCGCGGGGCTCCGAAAAACCGACAATGTCCAAAAATCCCGCGCGGCAACGGTTTGTCGGCTCGCAGTCGCCGCGACATTTACATACCGCCCGGACATCGTGCCTCCGTGAAACTATTCGTAAGTGCCTCCGTGACCCTCTATGTGTGTGGCTCCGTGGCCCTGTATGTGTGTGTGTCTCGGTGCCCCTCTCTGTGTGCCCCTCTAAGTCCTGGCGAACTTACCTTGGACTTGCTTCAAGTTCGCCTCGCTTTGCACCGCGTTGCGCCACTCACCCAACCTCCGCGCGGCCCCTACTGCCGGTTTAGTTGCGCTTGCCGCATGCAGGCGCATGCTGGTGGGACCGGACCTGTACAGGGGATCACCCGACCTCCGCGCGGCCCCCGCTGCCGGTTTGATCGCGTTCATCGCATATAGTTGCGTGCTGGTGGGACAGGCCCTTTAGGCAGACAAGGACTTGGAAGATCCATGATCATATAGAGCGATTGCCCTTCTAAATACAGATCAAAAAATATTAACTAAAGTTTTATCTCGGAGATTAAGTCTGGTGATTTCTAAATAAATACATTATGATCAAACAGGCTTTATTCCAAAACGCTATTCATCCCATAATCTTAGACGTTTATTTAATATTATATATTCAAAAAGAGTACGGGACATGGAATTAGCGGTTGTATCGTTAGATGCAGAAAAGGCATTCGATCAGGTGGAATGGTTATATTTATTTAATATAATGGAAAAGTTTCAATTGGGGGATAGATTTTGTAAATGGGTAAGAATTCTATATTCGAATCCTACTGCAAGAATCTTAACTAATCAAATACTATCAGCTAAATTTAAGCTCTCTAGGGGATGCAGACAGGGATGTCCGTTATCGCCTTTATTATTTGCTTTGGTGATAGAGCCTCTGGCGGAAAGAATTAGATCTGAACCTGAAATATACGGCTATAATACTGACACAACTAATAAAATATCTTTATATGCAGATGATGTTTTGATTTATATTACAAAACCGGAAATTAGTATTCCCAAGCTGTTTAATGTTATAACTAAATTTGGCACATTTTCTGGATTTGGATTAATTGGAACAAAAGTGATATTATGCCTATAACTGGAATAAATTTAAATATATTACAGCAATACCCACTAAAAATAGTTACAGACAAATTTAAATATTTAGGAATTAATGTAACTAAATCCTATAATTCATTAATTAAATCTAATTACCCTCAACTACTAGATAAACTTAGAAAAAATATTTTATATTGGAAAACACTCCCTATATCTATGATTGGTAGAATAAATGCTATAAAGATGTTTTTTTTACCACAATTGTTATATTTGTTTCAGGCTATTCCTTTCTTTCTCCCGAAAACCTTTTTTAAAAAAATAGATAATATTGTTAATAGTTTTATTTGGGACTATAAAAATCATAGAATAAGTAAAAAACATTTATGTAAATCTAAGATAAATGGAGGATTAGCACTTCCAAATTTTTTATATTATTTCTGGGCTGTCCAGATTAAGAATATGAATTGTTGGTGGGTAAATATGGATCATGAACCAATGTGGTTAAAGATGGAAAAGGAAGACTGTTTACCTTTCAATGTAGGCTCGATTCTCTTTGCCCCAAAGGAAGTACAAAAAAAAATTTATAGGGCCAACCCTATAATTTATAATAATAGACGTATTTGGAAACAAATAGTTAAGACTTTACATTTAGATAATCTCTCACTTAGACTACCAATTTTGAATAACCCATTATTTAAACCCTCTATATTAGACGGGGGGTTTAGACATTGGGACGATTTAGGAATTAAAAGGATAGAGCATCTTTATAGAAAAGGAAAATTTCTTTTATTCCAGGAGTTACAAGATATCTACAGACTGTCTCCACAACACTTGTTTAGGTATTTACAAATTAGAGATTATATTAAATCCAATACACAAGATTATAAAAATAAAGAACCAGGATTATTAGATGAACTGCTTAACTTGCACCCAAATACAGAAAAATTAATAGCTTATATATATTATATTATTTTGGATAAGGAGAATCCAATAACTGAAACATATCGTCAAGCATGGGAAAATGAAATTGGTTTATCTATAACAAAAGAAAATTGGGAAGAAAGTTTACAACGAATACATTGGTGTTCGTTAAATGCCAGACATACATTGATACAATTTAAAGTATTATATAGATTACATTATTCGAAAACTAAATTAAATAGTATCTTTCCCAATCTCTCCTCTATTTATGATAAATGTAAGAATTTGGAAGCAAATTTAATACAAAGTTATGTTACATGTCCCAAATTGAATTATTACTGGACAGAAATTTTTAAAGTTATTTCTGAAGTTCTTAAAGTTAGATTGGACCCTGACCCAAAGTTAATAATATTTGGAATTCCGGACTCAAATTTGGTACTTACAATAAATCAAAGAAATTTCTTTGATTACTGTTTGATAATAGGGAAAAAAATCATATTGAAATTTTGGAAGGGAACATTGTCCCCCACAATCAAAATGTGGGCAGCAGAGATGTCGGAGACGTTACATTTAGAAAGAATTAGATTTGTCCTATTGGACAAATATAATTCCTTCGAACAGATATGGTCTCCATATATACAGTATTTAGAGAAGTAGCTGTTCTTGGCATCACAGCTCGACGGGTACCCTACGGGATTTGATGAGAATAATTTATTTTCATACTAGGATTAATATGCATGTCTCTATTGATATTATCATTTGTAATAGTTTTATTTACAATATATTTTGTTGTTTTTCATTTATATATATATATATATATATAATATTTTTTCACTTTTTTGTTAACCTTTTTTCCTTTCTCTTTTTTTCTTATATATAATCAAATTATTATTTAATCACATCTTTATTGATTTATAACTGCTCTATCCTTTTTCTATCTTTATTTCCAAAAAAATAGAAGATAATAATTATCAATGTGTTATTTGTTTAAATATTGAATTAAGTTGATGTTTGTAAATCTGTTTAAAACATTGCAAATTGGTTACTTCTAATAAAAAAATATTTAAAAAAAAAGAATAAATTTGACTTGACTTTGACTAGTCAGCCAGCTTTCACAACCTAATGGGTCGGGCCGCAAATCTCTGACCAGTTAGGTTTGGTTAGCGCTATCACTGGTTCCCAGAGTGTGTCTACCTGTTCATCCATCACATCCTCCATTTCTGGACATGAGGTACTAAGTAGCAAAACTGCCTCAATGAATGTTGATAATTACTACCACAGTCTATGTGCACATAATAGCCACTTCAACCATGAACCAGAAGGCAGCTGGTGCTTGTGAAATCAAAATGCTGAAGGTAGCATGACACATTCAAAAATACAAAAAGATTGTTTCTTTTTTATGGTATTAGACAACTAAGTTATTACCCAGTATATTTCCATAATGCAGATGTCATTTATCTAGTTCTCAAATAGAAGAATAAAATAGTAAGATTAAATGAGAACTTACCAGTTTGAAGTTTGATCTTTATTTTATGAGGAGTTACGATGGGGGATTACATGAAGACCCCGCCAGCACGCATGTGCACGACATTCTTCAAAGCAGTGGTGTGAAATCACAGATACCAGAGTAGACTAACATAGTAAGATAAGAGAGAACTTTCATACCAGTTGAACTTTATAATAGAGGGTTTGGGAGCGGAGGACACATAACCCCTCATCATAACTCCTCATAAAATAAAGATCAAACTTCAAACTGGTAAGTTCTCATTTAATCTTACTATTTTACTTCGGAGTCACCTGAGTGACTACGTGTAGATTTCAAAGCTCTGTGATTTCATGCCCTGGAACGAGTCCATGCTCACACACTGACATGCTAGGAAAGGAGGATGAACGTATTTCAGACATGACACTGTGCTGAAAAACAAAGAAGGTATTTATTCATACCTAAAATAATATGCCCCACATTAGGTAATTTATTTAACAAAACTTAAAATTTTTCCTGCAAACGTCTCAGGAGCGGCCACGGGTTTATTATAAAAGCGCTGAAAAGTTTGTTCATTGCTCCAAACCGCTGTGGCAAGGATGTGGTCCATAGGAACTTCCATCGTCCTAGCCACCGATGTAGATGCAGCCATGGTGGAGTGAGATTTGAAAACGTTAGTATCCACGCCCGCTGCACCTAATACCACCTTTAACCATCTGGAGATGGTTTGCACTGTGACCTTATGGTGAGGGCGTTTGTGGCTTATGAGTATAGCTCTCTCCGTGCCCCTAAGACTCTTGGTGACTTCTATATATCGTAAAATATGTGTCACAATGCAGAGCCGACTATCTGCAGGATAGGCCAGAAATTCAAATTTTTGCCCAGAGGAACCGGGTCGGTCTGGTTTAAGTAACACCTGTATCAGAAAGGTTATCTTGCCATTGGTGATATACATGGCGTCCATACTTAGCTTGTGTAAGGACTGGACCCGTTGTGCTGATACAAGTGCCATTATCATTACCATTTTGTATGTTAGTCCAGAGTGAGCCCCGATATAGGTGTCCATCCTCGTAACATAGTTAATACTATGCCTATATCCTATGTATGGGTGTATCTGGGCCTGGGGGGAATTAGAGTTAAATATACCCCTCGTTAGTTTAGATACCAGTGGGTGTGATCCTATAGCCAGGTGATCACTCCCTCAGCCCACATAATTAGATAGGGCACTCCGTGCACAATTAATGGCACTGTAAGTCAATCCTTCATCGAATTGAAGGGTGGCCAGAATCTCCAGCACTTCAGTGATAGTGGCTGAGTCATATGAAGTGTTCGTCCTGGTGCAGAACACTTCCCATTTTCTGACATATGTCAGGTACAGTCTTCTGGTGGACTCCCTGCACGATGCTGTGATGACATTGATCGTCCTGTCGGAGAGTCCGTAGTCCAGAAATGGCCTGTTCAGAATCTGCAAATCAATAAGTTCATTCGGTCATGGCACGGATTACTTTCCCCTGTCACGGAGTGTGCCAACAAACTCGGCCGTTTGTTGATCCGAATGCAGGGTTCTGTGGCCATCATTTGTACTGCTGGGAACCCGTGCACCCAAAAACTCTAGCTCTCAAAAATCATGCAGGCCATTTCGATAGGCCTATGAAACTACCAGGGAAAGCTAAATTAGAATTAAACAGGTGGATAGAAAATGCTCAGCGTTGTTCTAACCCCATCACTATCATGAATCCCTTGGTTACATTACAGACTGATGCCAGTGCTAAAGGTTGTGGAGCAACTAATACCACCACAAGTTGTGGTGGCAGATGGAGTGCACAAGAATAGTAAGATTAAATGAGAACTTACCAGTTTGAAGTTTGATCTTTATTTTATGAGGAGTTACGATGAGGGATTACGTGAAGACCCCGCCAGCACGCATGCGCGACATTCTTCAAAGCAGTGGTGTGAAATCACAGATACCAGAGTAGACTAACATAGTAAGATAAGAGAGAACTTTCATACCAGTTGAACTTTATAATAGAGGGTTTTGGGAGCGGAGGGCACGTAATCCCTCATCATAACTCCTCATAAAATAAAGATCAAACTTCAAACTGGTAAGTTCTCATTTAATCTTACTATTTTACTTCGGAGTCACGTGAGTGACTACGTGAAGATTTCAAAGCTCTGTGATTTCATGGCCTGGAACAAGTCCATGCTCACACACTGTCATGCTAGGGATGGAGGATGAACGTATTTCAGACATGATACTGTGCTGAAAAACAAAGAAGGTATTTAATCATACCTAAAGTGATATGCCCCACATTGGGTAAATCATGTAACAGAACTTAACATTTTCCCCTGCAAACGTCTCAGGAGCGGCCACGGGTTTATAATAGAAGTGCTGAAAAGTCCGTTCACTGCTCCAACCCGCTGTAGCAAGGATGTGGTCCATAGGAACTCCCATCATCCTAGCCGCCGATGTGGATGCAGCCCTGGTGGAGTGAGATTTAAAAATATTAATGTCCATCTCCGCTGCACCCAATACCACCCTTAACCAACTGGAAGTGGCTTGCACTGTGACCTTATGATGAGGGCGTTTGTGGCTTATGGGTAAAGTCCTCTCCGTGCCCCTAGATTCTTGGTTCCTTCTATATCGTAAAATATATGTCACAATGCAGAGCCGACTATCTGCAGGGTAGGCCAGAATGATAATTTTTGGCCAGAGGAACTGGGTCGATATAGTTTGAGTAACCCCTGTATCAGAAAGGTTATCTACCATTGGTTAACACATGGCATCCATACTTAGCTTTATAAAGACTGGACCCATTGTGCTGTTACAAGTGCCATAAACATAACCATATTATATGTTAGTTTATCCAGAGTGAGCCCCGATATTGGTGTGCATCCTCGAAGCATAGTAAATTCTATGCCTAAGTCCCATGTATGGGTGTATCTAGCCCTGGGGGAATAGAATTAATACCCCTCATCAGTTTAGATACCAGTGGGTGTGATCCTATAGGCAGGTGATCACTCCCTCGGCCCAGGTTATAGATAGGGCACTCCTTGCAAAATTAATGGCACTGTAGCTCAAACCTTCATGGAATGAAGGGTGGTCAGAATTCCAGCACTTCAGTGATGGTGGCCGAGTCATATGAAGTGTTTGTTCTAAAGCAGAACACTCCCATCTTCTGACATATGTCAGTGCTGTCTCTGGTGGACTGCATGCACGACGCTGTGTTGACATAGATCGTCCTGTCGGGGAGTCCGTAGTCCAGAAATGGCCTGTTCAGAATCTGCATCAATAGGTTCATTCGATCATGGCACGGATGACTTACCCGTCACAGGATGTGCCAACAGGCTCGGCTGTTTGAGGATCCGAAAGCAGTGTTCTGCGGCCATCTTTAGTACTGCTGGGGACCATGGTTGGGTAGGCCAGTCAGGAAACCCGAAATACCCGTTGCGGAGTCTTATTTAATTTTTTGTAAGACCCGACTGATGAGGCAGAAGGGGGGAAATGCATAGCAAAACAATCCCCCCAATGCAGCAAGAAACATCCATCGCTGCTGACCCCGGGTCCCGATCCAACATCCATTCAATGTTGTCGTTGAATTGCGTGACCTGGTGTCCGCCACCGTATTTAGTTTACCTGAAAGGTAAGTGGCTGAGATCCAAATCTCTCTAACCAGACACCAGTGCCAGATGTAATTAGGCAATTCATCACATGATATCTATTTTATTCCACCCATATGATTAATATAGGCCACCACTGTGGTATTATTAATTTGTAACCGTACATGCAACTGGTGCATATCTAAGCAGTAGGCCCGGAGTCCATGAAATGCTCCCAGCATTTCTAGATAATTAATCCCTAGTGCTCCCAACAGGGTTAAATCTTGTGCACTCCATCTGCCACCACAACTAGTGGTGGTATTAGCTGCTCCCCACCTTTAACACTGGCATCAGTCTGTAATGTAACCGAGGGATTCATGATAGTGATGGGGTCAGAGCAATGCTGAGCATTTTCTATCCACCAATATAATTGTAATTTAGCTTCTCTGGTAGTTTCATAGACCTATCAAAAATGGCCCGCATGATTTTTAAGAGCTAGAATTTTTGCTCTTGCAGGTTTTGTTAATGGAGTGGTCCAAATTGTGCTGCTGGAATGCAGCCACTAGTTTCTCAATCTCTCTGGCTACTTGCAGAATGGATGGTTCCCTGATGCCAGTGAGGGTTTTACATGCTTCTGTCAAGTCTGTCCCTTTGTTTGGTGGCAAGGTGATAGACATTTGAACAGAGTCAATAGTGAACCCCAAATAATCCATGGTAGTGGAGGGTTACAATTTTGATTTATCTGGATGTATGATAAATCCCAGCTTTTGAAAAAGATGTTTTGTGGCTGATACTGCCATTATAGCCATCTCCAAATTCTCACCTACAATGAGAATATCATCAAGGTAAGCCATGACAATATGGTTATGCTTCCTTAAGTATGCTAAAGCTGGTTTTAACAATTTTGTAAACAGCCTGTGTGCTGATGACAACCCATTGGGTAAGGCCTTATACTGCCATAGCTGTCCCATCCAGACAAATTTCAGGTATTTATGATGATCCTTGTGTATTGGTACTGAATAATATGCATCTTTTAGATCGATGCAAGCCATGTAGTACCTTTCAGAAATTAGCTGTTTGGCTGTGACAAACGTGTCCATTTTGAAATGGGCATACTGAACGGAAGTATTTAGTTTGGTCAAATCTATAATGATGCGGCAACCGCCATTTTTTTTTGTTTTTTGTAAATATATTTGATACGAACTCTTGAGATTCTGATTGTCTTCTCAATTACCCCTTTTACGTTTAGTCTTAACAGTTCAGCATGGCCTGCTGTTCTCTCTTTTTGTGAAAGTATGAACTTTCGGCTAGGCGTATGCTGAACTGGGATGGGGAGTTCGTATACAAATTCAATTTTGTAACCCTGAATACTTCAGAGTATGTAAGGATATGAGGTAAAAGTGCTCCACACATGATGAAACAAGTGCAACCGTCCACCAACCTTTGATGAATCTAGGCATGCAATGTTTTTGAGGCAACCAGACCCACCTACCTCCATGGTTACCGTTAGTGCTGTGTTGGTTGTCTCTGCCCTTGTTTCTTCTGGTATGGTGTTGCTGCGTTGTGGAGTTGGCGCATTTTCCAAGAAGGTCGGGCTGGGCCGTGGTCTAAAAAAAGACCGCTGAGCAGGTGGGTCGGCCTTCGAGCTTTCACCACCAAATGGTCTTTCGTTGTACCGTTGTCTGGTGGATGTGTAGGGGTGCTGCCGCTGCTGATAGTGGGTTTTAGAGGTGTTTGGCACCTTGATCAGGCCTATAGCCTAGGCATCCTCATCCAGGTCTTTCACCTGCTTCGGGAGGTTGTCCCCAAACAGCAAAGTTGGAGGCTGTGTGCTACTGGTCCTGCATAATCCCGCAAATTTGGGATTAAGTGCAGGCTTAATGATGCTCTTCCTGTAACTGTTAATCTCAACTGAGTATTACATCTAGAGCATCTTGTAGCTCTTCAGGCATATCAACCCCATCAGCTGTTCTGGTTACTGCTGTGATTCCAGCAGCCAGCAGTTTAAGGATTCTCTGGAGTTTCACCTCCTGGCTCCTTATAGATGGGCTCATGTTGCCTCAGATGGGCTTGTTGACTGCTGGTACATTTAGAGAAATGCAGTTCTCTGGAGTGAGGTATTTCTCAGCAATAGTGTTTATGGCCAGCTCCTGCAGCTGGTTTATAACCATGTAATACTGGCTGCCAGCTTTGGATGTATAGGCAGTCCTTTCTGGGTTGGTATAGCATGTTTATTAACCATGCCCAACAATTCTTCTGGCACCCCTGACACAGGCGACTCTTCAGCCATTGCCCCTTCTTCAGGGTCAGCCCAGCTCTGACCCCTAATGCTCCCCTGCGAAGAGGGTGAGACATTTGGTAGTCCTTGATAGGACCCTGCCGTGGGTCTGTGAGGAGACCCACCGTGACTCTGCCCCTGCCTAAGAAGGTCACGCTGGAGCAATTGCTCCACCAACCGCTCCATGCGGGAAAGATGCCCGCCGTCGCTATCCGCACACGGGGTGTCATCAGGTCCGGACCCAGCCGAGTCAACGGTCCTGTCCGACTTCCGGGTGGTTTTGCTGGTGGACCACGGCGCACCTGCGGTCTGTTGCGGCGAGAAGTCGGGAGCTGCTGGTAGCACCTGCAGCTCTGGAGAGACGGCACGCTGCTGGCTGCTTTCCACAGTAGCGGTTTTTGCCGCTGCTCTCCTGGATTTTCGCGACTCCATGGTGCTTTCTCCGTTGCTGAAAAACAAAGTACACCGAGTCGCCACGCTCACCAGAATGGTAAGACTTACCTTCAGTAGGTTTTTAAACTTACGCTGGAGGAGCGGCGCTCCTCCCGACTGTCGCTTCCGCAATGCATTCGACGATATGTCGCGCATGCGTGCTGGCGGGGTCTTCACGTAGTCACTCACGTAACTCCGAACTAAAATAGATAGTCCATATGCAAGTTTTAAAATCTCACAATTCAAAATCTTTCATTGTGTTATGATGAAGAACTCAGTCCCATTATCAGAATGAACATAAAATTAAAGATTACCTTATAAATAGTTTTAACAAGTTCCATTGGGGCGAAATACATCTCAGGATGCTCCTGAAACACCTTTAAAATCTTCTGTTCCCTCATATTTCTGTGAGATATGTAATCTCTAATTTTATCAGAAGCATTTTGCACAACTGGACCATGACCTGAAATGCAAAATGTAGAGCATGAAAAATCAAGAGAACAATATTGAAATTGTTCATTCGGGAAACAAAGGACACATGTTCCGGTAGAGATTTACCACGTGATCTTGAAAATCACCTCATCTGAAAACTTCATTCATTATTTGTTGAGTTATTTCTTCAAATTCTTCACTAATCTGAGATCTTTTTTTGAAGTTAACGAGCTGAAGCTAACAAGCTGATGATGTCACAGTGGTTCTGCTCCTCGCGGCCAGCTGCGCAGTTTTTAACGTGCAGCCTGCTGGCCAGCTTTCCACGAGCTGTGAGTTACGTAACCCCCCCCCCCCCCCGTGTAACTCTCACTCGGGGATGCCGCGGGCACAATCTGAGGACAATCAAACGGCTTCAATCCAGCGCCCCACCTGCCCCCCCAGGGTTCTGAAGCCGTTTGATCGTCCTCAGATCACGCCAGCCCGCGGCATCCCTCGAGTCACCGCCACCCGCTCGCCGTGGGCCCCGCAGCCCGCTCGATGTTGGCCCCGCAGCCCGCTCCCCTCCTCCCCTCTACCCCCTCCTCCTCCTCTCCCCCCTCCTTTTCTGCCCCCCTCTCCTCCTCTCCTCCTCCACGCTCCTCCTTCCCCCTCTCCCCCCTCCTCTCTCCCTCCCTCCTCTCTCTCTCCCCTCCTCTCTCTCCCCCCCTCTCCCCCTACTCTCTCCCCCCTCCCTCCCCTCTCCTCCTCTCTCCCCCCTCCCCCTTCTCTCTCCCCCCCTTTACCTCCCCTCTCCCTCCTTCCCCCTCCCTTTACCCCCCCTCTCCCCCCATTACCACCCTCTTATAGTTTGGAAATGCTAAAGCTATATTGCTTTTGGTTTGGAAATGCTAAAGCTGTATTGCCTTTGGTTTGGAAATGCTAAAGCCGTGTTGCCTTTGGTTTGGAAATGCTAAAGCCGTGTTGCCTTTGGTTTGGAAATGCTAAAACTGTGTTGCCTTTGGTTTGGAAATGCTAAAGCTGTGTTGCCTAATTAAAGTTGCCTTGCCTCATAAAAGCTGCCTTCCCTAATTAAAGTTGCCTTGCCCAATTAAAGCTGCCTTGCATTCTATATAATTAAAAGTCTAATCTTGACCCTGTTTGCATTTTATATTGATTTTCGAACAAAACGCTACCACGTACGACTGTGATTTTTGGCCATCATACTCAGCGTCCCCCTCCGCTCATCAGGTGACGAGGATTTTTCCCATAGATTAAAAATAAAAGAGTTATTAGTAATTAAAAAATGTTGAGATTCTCTCTCCTGTCAATCACACCATGAAGGCCTTCTAGTGAGAGGGGGAAGGGACTATAAAACCTAGAATTGTGGGCGTGGCTCAGTCTCTGCAAGATGGTGGAGGGAGAGGTCATGACTCGCTGTCTTTGGTGGCCTTGCACCCTGCTTGAAGCGGTAAGAAACTGCACTTGGATTTGGTGGCCTTGCATCCTGCTTGAAATGGAATTTCAAGGAATAACCGTGTCAACTGCCAACTCACCAGCCATGAGTGAGCTGCCAGCACAACAGGCTTGAGTGACTGAGCCGCCAGCCCAAGAATCCATTCGGCCCACAACGTCCATACTAGCCCTCTGGAAACCAGTCCGTTCAGCTCACAACACCTATACTAGCGCTCCAGACCCCCCCCCCGGCCACCATTCCCTCCCATGTGATGCTGGGACCCTACATGTCCCACTTGGTCTAGTAAATATATAAAATTTGGGATATGGAATTGGTTTTGTTTAAGGACTTCAAATGCATTCAAAAACCCACGGAAATATACATATGACAAGAACAGCACTCAGTGGCGACAAATATCCCATTATATGAAATTTCCCCCCACTATAATCTTCCCAGTGGAAACTACTGTTAAAAAGACTCCCTGAAATGTGCATCTAAATAAGTGCAAAATACCAAAAAGCAAACAATGCTTTATATCAGAAAACTCATCTCTAATGAAATGAATAACCATACTTTTTGAAGTATATGAATTCAGCAGTTATTAGAACTGCAGATCAATGAAACACGAATTACAAGTCATCTCCCTCTTCCCAATGAGACTTCGCCATCTGTCCCTCCTGTGTCAACCTTTCCATTCATGCTCTCACCCAGAATACATTCTGTGCACTACTTCCTTCCAGGAATGTGCAATATGGATCTTTGGGAGTGGGAATTCTTTCGGTTTTTGAGATATGATTCAGAGACATCATCTCTGTCAATTTGATGTGGAGTCCCAGGGCATTTCTCTCTCAACCAAATATAATGTGCTGCATACCAGGTATTTCCACCTATCCAATATACCAGGATGTGAAGGAAAATAACACAAAACTGAATAGAAAAGAATAAACAATAGATTAAGTAACTGATCATTATTATTACCCTTTATCGTGATATCCTTCTCAACAGGTTTAACTGAAGATTCTGTATTTAATGAATTTACATTCGTTTTCAACAATAAACACGTAATAAATACATAATCAGAATTTTTTGAATACTGGCATTCATTTTGAACAGTTTCCTTTAAACACCTGATGTATTGGGATACATCGGATTCACCAGTGTCAATTAAAAATTGTCTGCAATCTATTATGCTGCCCCTTAAAATGTATGTTTTCATTACACTCCATTAATTTTCACATCAGAGTTTAACCTGTGTGCAAGTGATGCTAGAACATCTAGCTATTGCTTGGATTTATTTAGATGGTTGGTTGAATCGTAACATTCTTTGAAGGGGAAACTTTAACTTTTCCATGTGGGGGAGGGGGGCAGGGTAAGGGGGAAACTGTTTCCCAGTCTCTTCCTGGCGGGGATGCGACTATTTATCCGAGTCACGACCTTGCCCCCCTCCTTGTGGCCTACCACCTGGATCGGAGCGGCCTTTCCTGCCGGGGACTGGGATCCGGACCAGAGCGACAACAGCGGCGGCGCAGCACTGAATTCACCACGGAGCGGGTGATACCCACCTGGATTGCTGTTTGGAGGTCCGGAGGGCTGGGCTGATGCTCCAACATCATGGAGCTGCGGTTTGGTAGAGCTTCCAACGCGGGCGGCGCTGACCGTCATCGCGGAGTTCTGGGGCCGTTTGCCGAGGGCCTCCAGTGTTGCATCTCCGCCAGCGGACTTTTGGAGCCGCGTACTCCGGTAGGAGGGGGCCGACTCTTATGTCCAGGCTGCTGAGGATGTCCCTCTGCCCCGACGTCCCCCAGCCCCGACATCATCCGTGCGGGCGGGCCTGAACAGTGGGCCGCCCTTAGCGGCGACTGCGGAGGGTTCGGGGAGGCCCCGACCACGGGTGAACATTGGGGAACAATCCACTTACCTGGATATATTATGTTAGCATTAATAGCTAGTAGCTTTTCCAAAGAGAGCATATAATCATACAAGTCCTCAAACACTGCTGTTCCAACGCCCAGAATACAGTCTCCAGAAAATATAGCAGTTTCCTCTTGAAGTAATAATGCCATATGATCACTGGTGTGTCCTGGTGTGTAAATAACTCTATGAGCGCAAAAATATTTTTGTTATTTACACCTTGATGGACAAGTAAACCTTATACAGACTATATTCTGCTAATTACAAATAATTGAATCAGAATTAATATCTAATCTAAAATGAAAATGTTTATCAATATAAAAATCAAGACCTTCATTAATAGATAACATTTTTTCCAAGATTACCTCAGTGTGGCTCCCTCAGACGTCAACACATCTCCATCCTTTAGATAGGTGTACTGCCTTTCACCATTTCCAATCTTTTCTTTTTGAGGTGGTATGCATGGAAGTTTGCTAATCTGAATATCATCTAATAAAATATAAATAGACATTAGCAACAGATATTTAATTTATTGACATAACAACATATTGCAGATCTAGTTGATAATATAAACTTTACAAATTCAAAAATACAATAAATGTATACTTCAACTAATATGTTTTTAGACATACAGACAACTGAGTGCTGACCTTTTTAGATTAAATCAGCATTTTATCTTTAAATTCAAAGATAAAATTCTGCACATACGAACAATGTTGACTAGTCAATTAATTTGTTTTAATTCATTTTAATTTTGATTAATAAATTCCAGTCCTATTATTAAATACATAAATATACTTAGGGGCTGATTATTTAATTAATCATTTAGTCTCTGCAGTACTTTAGCATGAGCTGCACATATGCAATCATCTTAATGTCAAAAACATCCAAAGGCTTCACCAAAAGTTATTAGCCAAATAAACTGACAATATATCAAAGGGGAAAGCGGACCATAAGAGCGCAATGAAATTGGATGGCGTAGAAGGGAAGAGAGGAGCGAAATATGTGTGGCAACTGATTCAAAGCCGATAAAGCAAGACTGGGGTCCAGTCTAAATGTAATTGAAATTAAAAAGCATTAGGGATTAACTGGCAAAATTCTGTATTATCACTTTCATGCTTTGATTTACATCTAAATTAAAAGGGGGAAATGCTCCAACTAAGTCATTGCTGAAACTCCAGTAAAACTAGATTGTTTCGTTTAAGTAAATTTGATTTGAACCAATGCACCAAACTCTGACTTCAAAATCAACTTCCTGATCAACTTTAAAAATTATCTTAAGTTTTGATCACTGCCATTGCACATAGTAAATTCTAGAGCTTTGCTATTCAAAATTACACTTAATATTTGAGGTAGAACACAGAATTTAGACACATTGGAGTTCTGAAAGTTGTTTCCTTCATTATACATTCTTCATATTATACAGAAAATACCTCACTGAATATTTCATTGCAGGGTAAAAATTAGTTCTATCTATCAAAGATATGCCTATTTCTGTTATATTGGAACCCCTCACAACCCATATAGCTATATCCAATCCCTTAAAAACATTCCCCTTCAACGGCAGGAGATTGAACACATGTCTCTTTACCTCGTGCCCTTGACTCCATCCAAGGACCCAAACAGTCTTTCCAGGTGAGGCAGAGGTTCACTTGCACCTCCTGCAACCTCATCTACTGTATCCGCTGTTCCAGGTGTCAACTTCTCTACATCGGCGAGACCATGCGCAGGCTCGGCGATCATTTTCCAAAACACCTCGGCTCAGTCCATCTTAAGTTACCTGATTTCCCGGTGGCCCAACTCTTCAACTCCCCCACCCATTCCCAATTTGAGCTTTCTGTTCTGGGCCTCCTCCATTCAGAGTGAGGCCCAGCACAAATTGGAGGAACAGCACCTCACTTGGGTAGCTTACACCCCAGTGGTGAACATTAACTTCTCTAATTTAAAATAGCCCTTGCTTTCCCTCTATATCCCCTCCCCTTCTCTGTTCCCCCAAGTCTCACAGTCTCCGACTACATTCTTTCTCAGTTCCGTGCACTCCCCTGACATCAGTCTGAAGAAGGGTCTTGACCCGAACCGCCACCCATTCCTTCTTTGCAGGGCTGCTGCCTGTCCCGCTGAGTTACTCCAGCATTTTGTGTCTACCTTTCTTTAAAAGATGACTGGATTTTGAATAATAAAATGATACATAAATTCCTCTTGATTAAGTATATAATATTCTTTTATGAAGCTGCATAATGAAACTACCATCAATTTCACAATTTTAAACCACCCATATTCATTTTACAGCAGCAATTTTGGTACGCATCCACAAGTTACTTGGCATCTCAAGGGCATGTCCCACTGCGGGGACCTAATTTGTGAGTTTAGGAGAGTCAAGGAGAGTGTCATGGTCTTGTTGTATCGCAGAAGTAGAACACCTCCTACGACCTCCTTCGACTATGTAGAGAACCTCCTATGAATATGTAGACCTCCTTCGACTCTACTAACACTATCTACAACTACCTTTGATTACCTACAAATAGCATGCCGACCTACTACGACCTACTTCGACTAAACCTACGATTTTTTTCCATGCCGACCAATTTTTACTCGCGGACAATTTTCAGCATGCTAAAAAATACTACTTGACCAAACTGAGGCCTCGAGTCTGCGGGAACTTCTCCTGAGCATGGAGAGTTACATAGACCTCCTAGGACAATGTGTCGACCATGCTGCGAGTTTGAGCCGAGCGCAAACTCTTCTAAACTCGCAAATTGGGTCCCCGCTGTGGGACAGGTCCTTAAGTCATTTTTGATTCAAAAGTTGCTTCAACTTTTGTTCAGAGTTCTGTGGCTGTGATTGGTGATAGTATGCTTCGCAGAATGATGCTAATGACCACGTGGGCTAGGGAACCTTGTTTTAAAATCATGCCATGTCAATTCTTTTTTTTTAAAGACATAGCAAACTAGTTCTCAATTGAGGAGAAAATGCTGCAAACACTCATCATGTAAAGACACATCTGTGGAAAGAGAAAGAGGAAAGAGAAATAGCCCTTCATTCCAACTGGGAAAGAGAGAAAACAAGCTAGTTAAAGTTGCAGCAAGGATGGAGGAAGTATTGGATGGGGAAAAGAGATTATCTCTGATGTGTGATGATCAGTGAAGGACAATCTATTGAAAATGAAGACTGGTGAGATGAAAGGCGAGGATCAGGAAAACACTTCCTGTTGTCCAGGAAAACTAGAGGCATGTTATGAAAATATATAGCTCATCCCCTGCAATTTCTGCCACATTTAACAAGATTCCCCTCCTCTCAGCAATCCAGAAGGATTCCCTTATATCTCCCTGGACCATATTTCCATCTCCACCAACTACAACCTTTCAGACAAATCTTGAAGAGGAGCCCTCTACCAAAATGGCATCTGTTCATTTCCCTCCACAGATGCTGCCTGGCATGCTGTTCCTCAAACAGTTTGACCATCTATAGCTTATCTACACCTGACTTCCAGAGGTATTCACTTTGTTTTATCTATCTATTTGCTCCCCTTGTCAATTTAAAATGAACTTGTTTTGTCTCTTGCTCAGCCCTGAAACGTTAACTCTATTTCTCTTTCTACAGCCACTGTTCCTCTGGCTGCTCCAGCATTTTATTATTCCAGATTTCCAGCATCTGCTGTTTTCTTATACGAGTAACTGTCATTCATTTGTGAGAAATAATCATGGATTATAGATCAGTTGCAGTGAGACGAAATTCTCACATTATCAGCCTTACCTTCATTGACATTTTTCAAGATGTCTGGTATGCCTCCAACGTGATCATTATGCCAATGTGTCACCAGAATTTCTTGAATACAGGTATTCGTATTGAGCAAAGTTTCTTTCAAACAGTTGATGTATTCAGGTATCGCTGATTCTCCAGTGTCAATTAGGAATCGTCTGCAAGAAAAGTAATAACTGGAAATTTCTTTTTAAATTGATTTGGTATAATTTTTAAACCAGTACAGTGGCACAGCTGGTAGGGCCGCTGCCTCACAGCTTCAGAGACCCAATTTTGATCCTGATCTTGGGCACGGTCCCTGTTACATAGAAAATACGTGCAGGAGGCCATTCGGCCCTTCGAGCCAGCACCGCCATTCATTGTGATCATGGTTGATCGTCCCCTATCAATAACCCGTGCCTGCCTTCTCCCCATATCACTTGACTCCCCCGAGAGCTCTATCTAAATCCATCCAGTGACTTGGCCTCCACTGCCCTCTGTGGCAGGGAATTCCATAAATTCACAACTCTCTGGGTAAAAAAGTTTTTCTCACCTGTCTTTAATGACCTCCCCTTTATTCTAAGACTGTGGCCCCTGGTTCTTGACTCTCCCAACATTGGGAACATTTTCCTGCATCTAGCTTATCCATTCCTTTTATAATTTTATATGTTTCTATAAGATCACCCCTCATCCTTCGAAACTCCAGTGAAAACAAGCCTGGTCTTTTCAATCTTTCCTCATATGACATTCCCACCATCCCAGGGATCAATCTCGTGAACCTACGCTGCACTGCCTCAATCACAAGGATGTTCTTCCTCAAATTAGGAGACCAAAACTGTGCACAATACTCCAGATGTGGTCTCACCAGAGCCCTATACAACTGCAGAAGAACCTCTGCACCGCATAAGCGGCTGTGACCGCATAAGTTTTCTCCGGGTGCTCCGGTTTCTTCCCACAGCCCAGACTTGTGGTTTATAGGTTAATCGGCCTCTGTAAATTGTCCCTAGTGTGTAGAAAGTGGATACGAATATTTGATTACATTGACCTCGGTGGGCTGAAGGTCTTGTTACCATTCTGTATGTCTAAAATTAAAAACTAAACATTAGCATGCTAAATGGAGGACCACTTCCCAAACAAATGATTAAATGTGTCTATACCTGAATACCTGATACCTGAGGTATTAATACCTGAAAGGTCAGATGGAAATATTAATTTCATTATGGTACCCTTTTTATGTCATGAGGATTAGATTTCCACTGGTGTGCAACTCACCAAGGCTTTTCCTCCATTTACAAGACAGTGGCATAGAGATGTGACTGAAGGCTCTCCATGTATGGAAAATGCAGAGTTAAGAAATCAGACATTGTCCACATGGTTAGCACACCATTTAAAAATGAAAGAATTCCACCCACCATCAAAGAACCACAGTTGCAGTGTACTATCCACAATATCTACTGCAGTTACTTGCCAAGGCTACTCAGGCAACAACTGGAAAAAGTGCAAGCTCTTCCACCAAGGACAGCAGGTTTGTGGGAATTCCACCATGTGCAGATTCCCCTCCCAAGTTACGTACTATCACTACACGAATCACTCATCGTCAATGGGTCTAAATCCTAGAACTGCGTACTGAAGAGATAAATGGGAGGAATTGATCTGAAGAGCTGCAGTGACTCAAAAGGAAATTTATCACAATTGTCTCAAGGGCAGTTATGGATGGGCAATATTTAATGATATAAATGTCTGTTGGACCAGGTGCAGGCAAGTGGGACTAGCTCGTTCAGACTATGGTCTGCATGGATGCGTTGGACCAAAGGATCTATTTTTACATGTTTCTATATGTTTTACTACACCAATTTCTATTTTTGTTCAAGATTCCATCATCTACAGTCTTTTGTGTCTTTTCTTTGGTTCTCTCTTTCCCAGTTCTGACGAGGAGTCCCTGACCTGAAACTATAACACTTTCTTCTTACACAGATGTCTTTCAGCTTTTCATCATTTTTTCAACATTCATTTTCTGTTTTCTTGGAAACATTTTCCCACGAGAGATATAGCTGATGGTACAGGTACAAAAGATAGAGTAACTTTGAATTTGAGTATGTCATTTGGAGAATGTAACTTCAACAAGTTAAATAAATCTTAAAAAATTGTTCTTCTCAGTAGTAGTATCCATGAAACTGTTGGAGTGTTGCAAAACTCACCAGGTTTACTGACATGCTAGAGGAAAATAAATTTAACATCCTTATTCTGGATTGTACGCGATTCCAGATTTATGAGTTCATAAATGTGGCTGAGTTCATGTCATAGGAGTAGAATTAAGCCATTTGTCCCATCAAACCTGGACCCACTGCAGTTCGCTTACCGCCACAACAGATCAACGGTGGACGCGATCTCGCTCCACTCCGCTCTGGACCACTTGGACAACAAAAACTCATATGTCAGGCTGCTATTCATTGACTACACTTCGGCATTTAACACAATCATCCCCTCCAAGCTGGTTACCAAACTCACAGAACTGGGTCTTTGCGCATCCCTCTGCAATTGGATACTCGACTTCCTCATCCACAGACCACAGTCTGTTCGTATTGGTGGAAATGTGTCAGACTCGATAACAATCAGCACAGGAGCACCTCAGGGCTGCGTGCTCAGCCCCCTGCTGTACTCACTCTATACTCATGACTGCGTAGCCGGTCATATCGCAAATTCCATCATCAAGTTCGCTGACGACACCACTGTTGTGGGATGTATCACTGATGGGGATGAGTCTGAGTATAGGAGAGATCGAGCAACTGTCCATATGGTGCCAGCATAACAAACTGGCCCTCAACACCACCAAAACCAAGGAACTGATTGTAGACTTTGGAAGGAGTAGGATGGGGACCCACAGTCCTGTTTATATCAACGGGTCGATGGTTGAAAGGGTCAAGAGCTTCAAATTCCTGGGCGTGCACATCTGTGAAGATCTTTCCTGGTCCGAGAACACAGATGAAATTATTAAGAAAGCTCATCAGCGCCTCTACTTCCTGAGAAGATTACGGAGAGTTGGTCTGTCAAGGAGGACTCTCTCTAACTTCTACAGGTGTACAGTAGAGAGCTTGCTGACTGGTTGCATCGTGGCTTGGTTCGGCAACTTGAGAGCCCTGGAGAGGAAAAGACTACAAAAAGTAGTAAACACTGCCCAGTCCATCATTGGATCTGACCTTCCTTCCATCGAGGGGATTTATCACAGTCGCTGCCTCAAAAAGGCTGGCAGCATCATCAAGGACCCACACCACCCTGGCCACACACTCATCTCCCTGCTACCTTCGGGTAGAAGGTACAGGAGCCTGAAGACTGCAACAACCCAGTTTAGGAATAGCTACTTCCCCACAGCCATCAGGCTATTAAACCTGGCTCGGAACTCTGAACATTAATATCCCTCCATCTAAAAGTAAGGTTCTCATATTTGACCCCTCAGTTCAGAGATAATTAGGAATGGAGAATATCAGGTAATATCTCCATCAAATAAATGAATTTAAAAAAAATAAAGAGGGAGTAGGGTCAGACGAGTGAGAAAAGAAGGGATGGAAAGTAAAAAAGGGTAAATATTGTGCAGGAAAGCATCATCAAAAGTGTGCACTTTCAATGGGGAATGGATTATTGTCATGTGTGCCAGGATACAATGAAAAACTTTGCAAGCTATCCAGCCAAATCATACTGTACATGAGTATAATCAAGGCATTAGAGAAGTACAACGAGACAAATACCATAGTGCAGAGTGTAGCGTGACAGCATTATTGCATGGCAGTTATGCCCAAAGATCATGCTCCTCTCTGTGATCCTTGGTTATGCCAGGGCCACACTGAGATTGATTAGGAGATTGGGACTACACCCTTAGAATCATTCGAATAGAGATGATTTAGAGAATCATACATCTTGAGTCACAAGTTGCATGGTCAATAGTGCACGTTGAAAATATTCAGCAGGTCTATCACCATTTGCAGAAACTGAAAGTTAACTAACATTTCATATTCGAACCCCAATTTCCCATTCCTGTAAATATGTTCTATCCTTATTATTCCTAAGTTTTTCCAATGTCTAAACCCCACATCCAATGTCGAAGGTTTAAACATAGGATTATTCATAATTGGTAAACAAAGTGGCATAGTTTCTAAATGTAAAGTCTTAATGATTTGTTTCCAGGTACGTATATTATTTAAAATTATAGGGGTTTCCTTATATAATTTTTTTTACACCACCCCAGGGCAAGGAGTATTGTGCTTATGTCGAAAGGGAAACAATCTTCCTTTTCAATTCTTAACCAAACTGGGTCTTGTTCCATCTGTATCAACCAATAATTAAAGTTCTTAATCTGAACCGCCCAAAAATAATATAAAAAATTAGGTAAAGCTAATCCACCATTTATCTTAGATTTACATAAGTGTGCTTTACTTATTCTATGATTTTTGTAATCCCAAATGAAGCTATTAACTATAGAATCAATTTAAAAAAAAAATTTTTAGGAAGATATAACGGAATGGCTTGAAATAAATATAGTAATTGAGGCAGAAAAATCATTTTAATGGCATTTATTCTACCGATCATTGATATCGGTAATGTTTTCCAATATAAAATATTTGTTTTTAATTTATTTAATAATTGAGGAAAATTAGATTTTTAATAAAGAATTATAAGATTTTGATACATTAATTCCAAGATATTTAATTTGATTATTAGCTATTTTAAATGGAAATTTTTGTAATTTATTCAATTTAATTCCTGTTATAGGCATAATTTCACTTTTGTTCCAGTTAATTCTATATCCTGAGAACTCACTAAATTAATTTATCACTTCAAGTACTTTAGGGATGCTAACCTCTGGTTTTGTTATATATAATAAAACATCATCTACATATAAAGATATTTTATTAATTGTAGTTTTAGTATTATATCCATAAATATCTGGTTCTACTCTAATCCTTTCGGCTAATAATTCTATAGCGAGTGCAAATAGTAACGGTGATAACGGGCAACCTTGTCTACAACCCCTAGAAAGATTGAATTTTGCTGATATCAATTGGTTTGTTAGGATTCTTGCTGTTGGGCCTGAATATAAAATTTTAATCCATTTGCAAAATCCTTCTCCCAGTTGAAATTTCTGCATTATCCTAAATAAATAAGGCCATTCAACTTGGTCAAACGCCTTCTCCGCATCCAGGGATATAACTGCTAGTTCAACATCTGTCATTCTTTTCGAGTAGATAATATTAAACAGACGTCTTAAGTTATAAGTAGAATAACGTTTTGGAATAAAACCTGTTTGATCATGATGTATTAATCTATTGATCACTAAACTTAACCGTTGAGATAAAATTTTTGTTAATATTTTTTGATCTGTATTTAAAAGAGCTATTGCTCTGTATGATCCTGGGTCTTCTGGATCTTTGTCTGCCTTAGGAATAAGTGTAATTGTGGATTCTTTTAAGGTTTCTGGAAGTTGTTCTTGTTCGTAGGCAACTTTGTACATAATTTGTAACCGTGGGACGATCAAATCATGAAACTTCTTATAAAATTCAACCCCCAAACCATCGGGTCCTGCAGCTTTACCATTCTTCAATGATCTAATTGATTCCTCAATATCTTTTGCTGATATTTCGTCATCTAATAATTCTCTACCTTCCCGATCTGATCCATTAATGTTACATTTCTGGAGAAACGTTTCTATTGTCTCGGGTTGATCCGTCACTTTTGATGTATAAAGTTTTTGATAATATTGTTGAAATCTATCATTAATATCTTTTGGTAAAGTTAATATATCTCCTTGTTCAGATTTGACCTTATATATCATATTTTCTTCTTCTGTTTTCCTTAGTTGCCGAGCTAACAATTTATGCGGTTTATCCCCAAATTCAAAATGTATTTGTTTGGTCTTTTGAAAAAGTTTAATAACATACTTTGATTGTATCTCATTTAATTTGTATTTTAATGTTACAATTTTATTATGTATAACCCTAGATGGAGACATAGCATTTTCCAAGTCCAACTGCCTTATTTCATTTTCCAATTTCTGTTGGATCTTTCTATTTTATTTATTCAGATATGCCTGCGCTGAGATTGTAGCACCCCGTATAAAAGCTTTAAATTTTTAAATGTCAAACAAAGTTGTGGAACAACTCAGTGGGGCAGACAGCATCTCTGAAGAGAAGAGATATGGACGGGTAAGGTGTGAATTTCACAGATCAAAGCAGACGATGACCAAGGAAATGTAGAATGGAGGGAACATGTAGGATGGAACTGCAGATAGAAACATAGAAATATAAGTGCAGGAGTAGACCATTCGGCTCTTTGAGCCAGCACCAACCACCATTCAATACAATCATGACTTATCCAAAGCAAAGATTATAGAGGAGTAAGATGCGCCACTCAGTGGAAATCCAATGGACTGGTGTGTAGTACGTAACGGAACGTCACGGCCGCCATTTTGGCGGACTGCCTCCCTCTCTTTCGATCTCTCTCTCCCTCTCTTCTCTCTCTCCTCTCCCCCTCACCCCTCTCTTTTCTCGATCTCTCTCTCTCCTTTCCCCCCTCTCTTTTCTCGATCTCTCTCTCTCTCCCCTCTCCCTTCTCGATGTCTCTCCCTCTCTTCTCTCTTCCCTCGATCCCTCTCCCCTCTCTTTTCTCGATCTCTCTCCCTCTCTTCTCTCCCTCCCCTCTTTTCTCGATCTCTCTCTCCCACTCTTCTCTCTCCCCCCTCTCTTCTCTCGATCCCTCTCTCCCCTCTTCACTCGATCTTTCTCTCCCCCTCTTCTCTCGATCTCTCTCTCCCCTCTCTTCTCTCGATCTTTCTCTCCCTCTTCTCTTGATCTTTCTCTCCCTCGTCTCTCGATCTCTCTCCCCTCTCTTTTCTCACTCTCTTCTCTCTCCCCTCTCTTCTCTTGATCCCTCTCCCCCTTCTGTTCGCTCGATCCCTCTCTCTCCCCCCTCTTCTCTCAATCTCTCTCTCCCCTATCTTCTCTCGATCTCTCTCCCCTCTCGATCTCCCTCCCTCCCTCCCCTCTCCCTCTCCCTCCTTCCCTCTCTCTCCCTCCCTTCCATCTCCCGCTTCCTTTTCCCCCTGTTCCCCCATTTCCCTCCATCTTTCCTCCCCAGCCCCCACCTTTGCTTAGTTTCCCTTGCATTGCATTGTACAGCTTCCCTTGTATTGCTTGAACACACACTGTGCACAAAATTACAGGCACACACAAACACACATTAATATAAATATATGGTGGGTCAGATAGAAGAGCTTATTAAAATCTTCTTACAAAGACCATTATGTAATTTATTTCTATCCTCTTTTGGGCCTAAGGCATAGCAGGGCTGCCAACTCTCACACAGAGGGAAGGGAGGGAGAGAGGGAAATCGAGAAGACAGGGGAGAGAAAGAGATCGAGAGGGGAGAGAGAGAGATCGAGAGCGATTGGGAGGGGGGAGAGAGAGCGATGGAGATGGAGGGAGATGGAGAGGAGGGAGGGAGATGGAGAGGAGGTAGGGAGATGGAGAGGAGGGAGGGAGGTGGAGAGGAGGGAGGGAGGGAGATGGAGAGGAGGGAGGGAGATGGAGAGGAGGGAGGGAGGGAGATGGAGAGGAGGGAGGGGGATGGAGAGGAGGGAGGGGGATGGAGAGGAGGGAGGGAGATGGAGAGGGAGATGGAGAGGAGGGAGGGAGATGGAGAGGGAGATGGAGAGGAGGGAGGGAGATGGAGAGGAGGGAGGGAGGGAGGGAGATGGGGAGGAGGGAGATGGAGAGGGAGATGGAGAGGAGGGAGGGAGATGGAGAGGAGGGAGGGAGATGGAGAGGGAGATGGAGAGGAGGGAGGGAGATGGAGAGGAGGGAGGGAGATGGAGAGGAGGGAGGGAGGGAGGGAGATGGAGAGGAGGGAGGGAGATGGAGAGGAGGGAGGGGCTAGAGAGGGATCGAGAGGTAAGTAAAGATCTATTACAAATAAATCTAATAGCTTTCTACTGCATCTTGCTCCTCTATAATCTTTGCTTGCAACTGCTCTGCAGCGTTGGAGCGGATTACACAGCGGGAGTGAATACTGGTTTACATTGAAGATGGCCACAAAATGCTGGAGCAGATGTGGGACAGGCAGCGTGGGGGACGTTTCGTGTCGAGACGCTGCAGGTAGATTCGCGGCCCGGGGACTCGCACCCGCCCACGCCTCCACGCTTTACTCACCGGGGACCAGTGCCCACTAGGTAGGTGTTGGTCCCCTGGAGGGTCATGGGGCCCGGGTTGCAGCCCAGTATCCGGACCACCCGCGCCGACAGCCGCTGCACTTTGGGCAGAGCCGCCGCCATTAGCCCGTCGCCGCCGCCGCACAGGCCGCAGGCCCCACCCCGCCCCGCCCCGCCCACGGCAGCCACAGCGACATCTATCGGAGCTGACCGGAGCCGCCGTTACAAGCCGCTCAGTCTCGACGACATGGAGGTACCTGGAGGCAACTGGAGACACCTGCAGATACCGAGACATCTGTACCAGTCTAAAAAGGTCCTTCCGCTGCTGGACATGGGGGGCACGGTATGGTGGAGACGCCCCTCAAAATAAGGGAAGGTATCCCATGCAGGGGGGCCACATGAGTGGCACGGGTGGGGGATCGATTTGCAGAATTTGAGAAATGTGTATACACTGTATGGAACAACTTGTATAGCCTCCGAAAATGTCGGATGGATTTTTTGCACGGTTGATGTATTGTATATATTTATTACTCAAATAAAGTCTATTTTGAAATATTTAAAAAAATCTGCTGGTATCTGGATATATTGAGACATCTGCAGTTATCTGGAGGCATCTGGAGATATCTGGATATATCAAAACATCTGCAGGTATCTGGATATATCGAGACACCTGGAGTCAACTGGAGATATCTGGATATATCAAAACATCTGCAGGTATCTGGATATATTGAGACATCTGCAGGTATCTGGATATACCGAGACATCTGGAGTCAACTGGAGACATCTGGAGATATCTGGATATATCAAAACATCAGCAGGTATCTGGATATATCGAGACATCTGCAGGTATCTGGCTATACGGAGACATCTGGAGATATCTGGATATATCAAAACATCTGCAGGTATCGATATATCGAAACATCTGCACGTCTCTGGAGACATCTGGAGTTATCTGGATATATCGAGACATCTAAAGGCAACTGGAGACATCTGGAGATATCAAGACACCTAGAGGCAAATGGAAGCACCTGGAGACATCTGGAGGCACCTGGAGACATCTGATATCGTGACATCTAGAGGCAACTGGAGACATCCGGAGACGTCTGCAGGCATCTGGAGACACCTGGAGGCCTGCCAAGGTCCACACTGGCACAGTGCAATGCAGACTCAAGGAACTTCAGATGCTGGAATCTTGCTTACTGTACCCTCTCGATTGTATTCACAACCCACCTGTATGAATGAGAATATTTCTAAAATGCGAGAAATCTGAAACAAAAACAGAAAATGCTGCAAACACTCAGCAGGCCCGGCATCGGCTGTGGAGAGAGAAACAAAGTTGGTGTTTCAGGCTGAAGAGCCATTCTTAGAAATGTGAAAGAGATAGAAACAGGTTCATTTTTAAAAAGTAGGAAAGGCGCAGGAGGTTGATAGGTCAAAGGGGAATGTTTCACCCTAACACAGATATTCCATCTGACACACTACCAACTCACATGGAATTAATGGAGTGATGTACATAGGTGAGAACATCTAATCAAATAGTGAACAGGCTGTGAGGTTTTGAGCAAAACCCAAAGTGCTGGATTAACTCTGCAGGTCAGGCAGGAACAGTGGAGGGAATGGATGGACGGCGTTTCGGGTTAGGACCTTTCTTCAGAAAGGTCCTCCAGCACATTGTTTTTTGCCCAAGATTCCATCTGCAGTTTCTTGTGTCCCCGGCTTTAGGGTTTTATTGGTTAACTTACAATTGCCCCAATCTCATTTGAACAATCCGTACCTTGCCTGAAATACTCTCCTGGAATCCCTTCCACTACAGCAGCAATGAGCTTAGATGAAACTATTCGATACACAAACATTTCTCACTTCCTCCTTCCTTAAATTGCTTTCACGCCATTGACCAAGCACCACATTTCCTTACTTACCACCAATAACATCACATTATTTCTACTTTCGTACGTGGCAGCATGCTTGGAATTCCCGATAAATAATGTTCCTCTTTTTTTATTTTCATTTAATATTTCATGTTAATTTATTTTAACTGATCATCAACATTACATAAATCTTCATAATTATGTGAAAACATCCAATGCTTAATGTTGTCCAACCGGGAAATCAGGTAGGTTTAGGTGGACTGAGCGGAGGTGTTCAGCAAAACAATCGCAGAGCATGCACTTGGTTTCGCCGATATACAGGAGTTGACACTTGTAACAGCGGATACAGTAGATGAGGTTGGAGGAGGCTCAAGAGAATCTCTGCCTCACCTGAAAAGACTGTCGGGTCCTTGGACGCAGTTGAGGGGGGAGGTATAGGGACAGGTGTTGCATCTCCTTCGGTTGCAGGGGAAAGTGCCTGAGGATTATATGCTGTATGCGATGTCTGATGGGGTGGAAAGTGAGGACAATGACGACATCTCCAATTGACTCCCATAGATATCTAGACTACACTTCTTCCCACCCTGATTCCTATAAAGACTCTTCCTCTACTCCCAATTCCTCCATCTACGCTGCACCTTTGCCCGGGATGAGGTTTTCCATATCAGGTCATCAGGGATGTCATCATTCACCTGTTCCAGGTGTCAACTCCTGTATATCGGCGAAACCAAGCGCAGGCTCAGTGATCGTTTCACTGAACACCTCCACTCAGTCCGCCTAAACCTACCTGATCTCCGGGCTGCTCAGCATTTTAACTTGCCCTCCCATTCCCTATCTGACCTTTCTGACTTGGGCCTCCTCCATTGTCAGAGTGAGGCCCAATGCAAATTGGAGGAACAGCACTTTATATTTTACCCCCCCCCCCCCAGCGGTATGAACATTGACCTCTAACTTCAAGTAGCCCTTGCTTTCCCTCTCTCTCCATCCCCTCCCCCTTCCCAGTTCTCCCACCACTTACTGTTCCAACTACATTTTATCTCTGTACTGCCCACTCCCCTGACATCAGTATGAAGAAGCGTCTCAATCCGAAACATCACCCATTCCTTCTATCCAGAGATGCTGCCTGTCGCGCCGAATTGCTCCAGCATTTTGGGTCTATCCAAGGCTCAAATATATCCTTGCATCCTCCATTGATGTACTGTAGTCAGTGATGGAAATGGGGGGGGGGGGGGGGTAAAGCAGGAGGACGGCATTCCCCTACTTTTCAGTTTCCAGTCTCCATGAATGAAATGGAGAGTGGAGGAAAATGGCGCTGTAAGGGCAGTCCACGTCTTTCACCAGCTCATTGGAACTTTTCCCAAGCTCAGACTCCTGGACCTTTGAGTACCCCTAGTTCCTAAAACCCATTTCCATCACTGATTGTAGTATTAGACAAACTGTAATGGGTCCAGATTCTTGTTGAGGTAGCTGTTGAAGTGCACCATATGGTAACTGCCCTCTCGAAGCACCATAATCAAACTATTTTAAGGTGAGAGGGGAAAGATTTAATAGGAACCTGAGGGGCAACTTTTTCACCGATAGAGTGGCAGGTATATGGAACGACCTGCTGGAAGAGGTAGTTGAGACAGGAAGCATTACAATGTTTAAAAAACATTTAGACAGGTGCATGGATAGGATAGGTTTTGAGAAATATAGACCGAACACAGGCAGGTAAGACTAGTTTAGATGGGCGGCCTGAGCAAGTTGGGCCGAAGGGCCTGTTTCCATGATGTATGACTATGACTCTAAGCACTTCATCACCACAGATGTTAGTGCCACTGGTTGATAGTCATTGAGGCATGTCACTTTACTCTTATTGAGCACTGGTATTATTGATGCCCTTTTAAAGCAGGTGGGAACCTCAGTAATGAGAGGTTGAAGATGTCTGGAAAACCTTCAGCCGGTTGGTCTGAGCAATTTTTGAGAATACAACCGTGTATATTCAAAGGGTTCATCCTGCTGAAGTATCTTGTGACATCAGCCTCGGTGACTGAGACTCCAATACTATCGGGTGACTATGGGGGACCAGGCAGGGACATCAGTGTTTTCTCTATCAAAATGTGTAGAAGGCCCGGAATTTGTCTGGGAGTCATGCCTCGCTATCAGTTGAGTCGTCCCTTGGTTTTGCCATGTAGGAAGTGATGGTGCCCAAGCCCTGGCACAGCTGTTGAACATCCTTCTCATTCTCCAGTTTAGAGCGAAAGGCCTTTTTAACCTTTTTGATGGAATCTGCACTGCCAGGTTTGAACATCCATGATTCAAGGTGTTTCAGGTGCGGAGAAAAGGAACTGGACAGGTGTGCTACATCTGAGTATTAGGAAGAGACCGCGAGGCATGCACCACCACCTCTACCTTTCTCCTATACCTCCGTTCTGCCCATGTAATAAATGAAAATAACCTTTGGGCTTGGGGAGCTGGGGGGTAATGTTTCACGCCCCCACTCTGCGACTAAGGTTCAATCCTGACCTGTGGTGACAGCGAAAGCTTGCATCATCTCCTTGTGACTGGGGTTCATTGCAACATTGGAAAAAATTACGGGTCGGCCACTCTAACTTCCCTTCAGTATGGAGATGAGTAGCAGAATCTGGGGGAGGGGGCGAGAGATGGGGAATTGTTGCAGAAAATAGAATGGAATTACAGGCATCATCTGCATCTCCTGGGCGTCCAGAATGGGATTGGTGTAGAGTTAGTGTAAAATTGGTGTTTGTGGGTGGAAGGCTGCGTTGCTGTGTCATATGACTCTATATGACTCCACTAATTCATTTCATAGAAAACACAGCGGATCCCAAGATCGAGAGGGGTTAGCCAACGCAATTTAAACTCCCTTGTGCTCTGGTCGCCTTGAGTGTATGAGCTGTTTTGACTCAGTTCAAACATGTTTGGGGAACTGACCGTCAGCTTTTCCACATGACCAATTCATAAAAATAGAAGCTTTGTAAAACTACAACACAAGGATGTCAGAAGACCATCACACACGTGGAGAAGCTTGGAGTGACTGACAATTCTCGGATGTGAATGCACGGAAGCATCACGCTGACACTCCCCGCCTCTTCCTCGACATGGACTTTAGCCCCCAAACACACAGGCAATAATCCGCGTTATTGGGCGGCCACTCGCACTGTTTCTCTGTGACTGATAATTTACTTTATCATAAACTAAATTAGCATTGAAAGAATTGGGACGTCATTTCTGAGAACCGCCGTGTCAACTAGAAAAGTGAAAGAGAAAAAAAGACTTCGCCGCGGGGGAAATAGATTGACAGTAAGAAATATTACCGATAGATCATGGCAACTGAGCAAAGCTTTGGCAAGGGGAACTTTGGACTGTTTTTACTTGGTTTTGTGCTGTACCTGACTGACATTGGGACCGATCTTTGGGTTGCCGCTGTGTACTACATCGACGGGCACCCAGCGTGGGCTCTCCTGGTGCTGTTAGTGATACTGATTTCTGCAGTGATCCTGCAGAGTTTCAGCTGGTGCTGGTATGAAGACGACGAGAATAATCCAGATCTCGGTCACTCAGGCTGCGCCGGTGGGCGTTGGTGTCGCCGAGTGCTGCATATTTTTCAGATGGGAGTGCTGCTCAGGTGAGTACCTTTCGTACTGTTCAGGAAAAAAAACCCTCCCTTTCCCCCCACCCAGTTCACCTAAATCCTTATTCCTGCCGGTGGTGCGAATGGTCCAGAAATGTATCGGAGTCTGTAAGCGAGCAAAATGCATGTATGGAATTACTGGAGAATGGAAAGGAGGTAATTGTCATCTGAAAGATGAGCAACTTGTGAAATTGCCTGATTAATTGCGTGAAATTGGTTAACTTGCCAGTTTCCTGCCCCATGAAACCTCACTTCTTTATTTTTCCGGGAAGCAATCACGAATGGGCATAATTGTAAACCTGGAGGCCACTATTTCACACGTTACATAACAGCAATGATTACCTTTCAGCGCAATCATTTTGGCAGACTTTATTATAGGGAGATTGCCCGTAAGGTCACTGGGTCATTGGGCTTGACGCACGGAGCCGCTCAATCCATCTGGAGGACATCCGTAATTTACGGTATATGTTGTTAATACAAGAAACGCTTACTTTCCTACCTGTTAAAAACCGCCACAATGTTGGATCGTTGCGCTGTAAAAAATTGTGGAAGTCGGGGTAAGCGTGAGAGACATGTACCCAACTTCAGAATTCCAAAAGTGAAGCGAAATCAAGGTAAAGAGAAGCGAGAGCTGAAGGGACAACAACAGCTAAAGTGCTTGGCGAACATTGGCGGTGCAGATTTCGGAATTGAAAATATTGGGAATTATCGCGTTTGCTCACTGCACTTCATCAACAGTAAGGCCTTTTTCTTTTTGTATGTAAAATCCCACTTGAGAACCATGGGCGATTTTAAAATTTTACAGTCAGATTTATCACTTCTGAAAGTTTTTAGATGCCAAAGGAATCAAGAAAAAACACAAATAATGCCTTAGTTGATGAAATGCAGCGAGCAAACGGCCAATGTTCGCCAAGCACTCTGGCTGTTGTTGTCCCTTCAGCTCTCACTTCTATCTACCGTCATTTCTCCTCACTTTTGGAATTCTGAAGAAGGCTAAAAGTCTCTCACGCTAATCCCGATTTCCATAATTATTTACGGCGCAAAAATGGACAATTTCGGCGGGTTTTAACGGGCCCGCTAAGTTGGAAACAATGGTCAGTGCTTACCTGCAGTTCATCGCGTGTGCTCCACTTGGCGTAGTGTAGCAATGTCATGGGTCGTGACCCGACTGCCGTGAAACCTCCCTATTGATGACAATTTGCAGAAACCCCTTTAGCACCCCATTGATTCCCTTGTGGAAACCCGTTTGACAATTACGTAATCAGCCAGGCAGTGAATAACTGAGGTGACAATAATATAGACACAAACGACTGCAGATGCTGGAATCATGAGCACAAAAAAAACAAACTGTTGGAGGAACTTGGTGGTTCAGGCGGTAACTGGGGAAGGAAATGGCCCGATAATGTTTCCCGTCTGAGGTAGGGTTCCGCCTCGAAACGTCATCTGTCCATTTCCCTCCACTGAGCTGTCTGATCCGCTGCATTCCTATGTTTAAGGAACTGCAGATGCTGGAGAAGGGTCACGACCTGAAACGTCACCCATAGATGCTGCCTCACCTGCTGAATTCCTAAAGTAACTTTGTTTTGCTAACTATAATGTTGACGTTATAATTCCCCCTGGTGTGGTTCTTTTTAGGCGTATTTAACGTAATACCTGTGGCCTCAAGGTGTCTGACCCTGATAATACAGAAACCCCCAACAAATTCAAGATTCAAGAGAGTTTATTGTCATGTGTCCCAGATGGGACAATGACATTCTTGCTTTTTCAGCTCAACAGAATATTGTAGGCATAAATAAATACAGAACCGATCAGTGTGTCCACATACCATTGAATATATATATATATACACACACACACATGCACATAAATAAGCATAAAAAGTGCAATAGGCTATTAAAGTTCAGATTTTTGTTTGAGTTGAGTTTACAGTCTGATGGCTGTGGGGAAGAAGCTGTTCCTGAACCTGGATGTTGCAGATTTCAGGCTCCTGTACCTGAAGGCAGCGGAGAAATGAGTGTGTGGCCAGGATGGCATGGGTCCTTGATGATGCTGCCAGCCTTTTTGAGGCAGCGACTGTGGTAGATCCCCTCGATGGTAGGGAACTCAGAGCCCATGATGGACTCGGCAATGTTTTCAACATTTTGCAGTTATTTCCGCTCCTCGGTGCACAAGTTGCCGAACCAAGCCACGATGCAACTGGTCAGCATGCTCTCTACTGTACACCTGTAGAAGTTAGAGAGAGTCCTCATTGGCATACCGACTCTCCGTAATCTTCTCAGGAAGTAGAGGCGCTGATGTGCTATCTTTATAATTGCATCAGTGTTCTGGGACCAGGAGAGATCTTTGGAAATATGCACGCACAGGAATGTGAAGCTCTTGACCCTTTCCACCATCAACCTGTTGATATAAATGGGACTGTGGGTCCCTCTCTCCTTGTGACTGGGGTTCATTGCAACATTGGAAAAAATTAGGGTTCGCACACTCTAACTTCCCTTCAGCATGGAGATGATTTGCAGAATCTGGGGGAGGGGGAGGGGGCGAGAGAGGGGGAAATTGTTGCAGAAAATAGAATGGAATTACAGGCATCATCTGCATGTCCTGGGTGTACAGAATGGGATTGATGTAGGGTTATTGTAAAATTGTGTTTAGAGTTTGTGTTAGTGTAAAATTGGTGTTTGTGGGTGGAAGGCTGCCTTGCTGTGTCATATGAGTCTATATGACTCCACTAATTAATTTCATAGAAAACACAGCGGATCCCAAGATCGAGAGTGGGGTTAGTCACTGAAATTGAAACTCCCTTGTGCTCTGGTCGCTTTGAGTGTATGAGCTCAGTTAGAACTTTTTGGGGGAACTGACCGTCAGTTTTTTCACATGACTAATTCAGAAAAATAGAAGCTTTGTAAAGCTACACCACAAGGATGTCAGAAGACCATCACACACGTGGAGAAGCTTGGAGTGACTGACAATTCTCGGATGTGCATGCACGGAGGCATCACGCTGACACTCTCTGCCTCTTCCTCGACAGTTTGTGCATGTACTTTACCCCCCAAACACACAGGCAACAATCCGCGTTATTGGGTGGCCATTCACACTGTTTCTCTGTGACTGATAATTTAATACCTTATCATAAACTAAATTAGCATTGAAAGAATTGGGGCGTCATTTCTGGGAACCGCCATGTCAACTAGAAAAGTGAAAGAGAAAAAAAGACTTTGCCGCGGGGGATATGGATCTGACTCGTCTCCATCAGTGATACATCCCACAACAGTGGTGTCGTCGGCGAACTTGATGATGGAGTTTGGATTATGACCGGCTAGGCAGTCATGAGTATAGAGTAAGTACAGCAGGGGGCTGAGCACGCAGCCTTGAGGTGCTCCCGTGCTGATTGTTATCGAGTCTGACAAATTTCCACCAATATGAACAGACTGTGGCCTGTGAATGAGGAAGTCGAGGATCCAATTGCAGAGGGATGAGCAGAGACCCAGTTCTGAGAGTTTGGTAACCAGCTTGGAGGGGATGATTGTATTAAATGCCGAGCTGTAGTCAATCAATAACAGCCTGACATATGAGTTTTCGTTGTCCAAGTGGTCCAGAGTGGAGTGGAGAACCAGCGAGATCGCATCCACCGTTGATCTGTTGTGGCGGTAAGTGAACTGCAGTGGGTCCAGTTTTTGTCGAGGTATGAGTTGATTTGCGCCATGATCAGCGTCTCAAAGCACTTCATCACCACAGACGTTAGTGCCACTGGTCGATAGTCATTGAGGCACGTCACCTTGCTCTTCTTGGGCACCGGTATTATTGATACCCTTTTAAAGCAGGTTGGAACCTCAGACCTCGGAAGTGAGAGGTTGAAAAACTCCAGCCAGTTGGTCCGCACAGGTTTTCAGAACATGACCGGGTATACCATCAGGTCCAGGTGCTTTCCGAGGGATCACCCCTCTGAAGGATCTTCTGACGTCGACCTCTGCGACTGTGACCGAAATACCATCACGCGAATGGGGGCTCGGGAAGGCACATCAGTGTTCTCCCTATCAAAGCATGCGTAGAACGCATTGAGCTCATCAGGGAGTGATACTTCGCTGACATTTGAACTGCCTCCTGATTTCGCCTAGTAGGAAGTGATTGCATTCAGGCCCCGCCACAGTTGTTGAACATCCGCCTCATCCTCCAGCTTGGAGCAGAAATGATTTCCCATTTCTAATATTACTCGATTTGAAGACCACAACGTGACCCATTCAGTACCTGTCACCATGATTACTGAAGGTGAACAATTTTTATGTGCCAAGAAAGATGTGCTAAATCCGTTATAGATAATGGGCCAACATGTTTTATGCATGGTGCCCTGCTGTTACATTCCATTGTAGAATTAGCTTTGGATCATTAGTGTGCACACAGGTCCTTCCTTTCCTTCAAGGTCAGATCAGGGCACAGGGAGTCATGGTCAGCAGGGTGATGGTACCACAGTTGTCATTGGCCACTGGAGGTGCTAACCTTGTGATGTGGCTGGGTGTTGTGTAAAGACAGAGAAAAGGGTTAGTGGAGATTAGTGAGATGGAGGCACCAGATTTGCCTGCAAGAGGGTTACACAAAAAGCTGGAGAAACTCAACGGGTGCAGCAGCATCTAAGGAGCGAAGGAGATAGGCGACGTTTCGGGTCGAGACCCTTCTTCAGCTGATAGGCGACGTTTCGGGTCGAGACCCTTCTTCAGGAGGATCCAGTCAATGTACTCCAGGTCAGGCATTTGTGATGCGATGATGACACAAGTGCATAATGTAATGACTGTGCAGTGGTCAGCAATAGTGCGATGGGAATGAATTCTCAGGATGTTGCAGAGTATGCTGTCTGACTATTGTGTATTAGACAGAGCACCACTGCATTTTTAAATACCACATGTTTATTAAATTACATATAACCTAAATAAACAAGATTGTTGATGCTAATACGCCAATGAAGTTGTGTATAAGTTCACTTGTGAAGTTTATGCTTGGTTTATGATACGTGCAGTGGCTTAAATGTTCATTCCCATTATGTATGTCAGATGTTAAGAGAGAGTTAGATAGAACACTTGGGGCTAGTGGAGTCGAGGGATATGGGGAGAAGGCAGGCACGGGTTATTGATAGCGGACGATCAGCCATGATCACAATGAATGGCGGTGCTGGCTCGAAGGGCCGAATGGCCTCCTCCTGCACTTATTTTCTATGTTTCTATCTTCCTGAGCAAATTAACCTCGGCCTTTCTTATTTATCACCCAAAGATTGCCACTCATCTAATGCGTCGTCCAAAAATATGATGAGTTCCACACACATATTGATTGTATTTACCCGCCTTTATCATTTTTCTCTCTCCATTGCCTGCAATATGTCATGTCATCCAGGCCGTGTAGAAATTTGACAGGAATTTAGGAACAAGAGTCGATCACTATGTTTAGACAATATTTTTTGCAGGTCTTTTTGGTTTTGTTCCTTAATTATTCACAAAGTGATCCATTTTGATGCTGTTCCCTAGACCAATATTATACATTGTCTTTTTATCATTCCCACAATTAACACCACTGGTATTTTTATATTCATGTATCCATAGAAGCTCTTTTCACTCTTGGATTACTTGCCTGTCTATATAACTCTTTTGGTCCTATTTTGTTAAGCTCTAAAATGCTTCTGATCTTCAGGCATATTTGCTATTTCTGACAACCTTATAGGCCTCTTGGATTGATTTATTAATATCTTTAATTTTCCCTGTCTGCCATTGACAGGCCATTTTTTTAATTTATGTCTCCATCTATGATCCACCTGCCATTGCCTCCCAACTACACTCCACTCCACTCCTCCTCCTCCTCCTCCTCCTCCTATCTGGCTCCAACTGCCCATTATCCTTCACCTCTTCTTCATCCACCAATGACCCCTGGTCCTTGACTTACCATTTTCCCAATCCTCTTTATACTGGCTATATTCCCTCTCCACTCCGAGTTCTGATGGACAGTTTTAGCCTGAAACCATTTCCTTTCACCCCACAATGTCATATTTGAAGTTAGTGTTAGGTATTGCTGTGTAGTGTTAAACAGCCTGATGTTTGTTGGCAGGAAGCTATTCTTGAATCTGGTGGTCACGGTTTTCAGACTCCTATACCTTCTTTTCAATGGTGGAAGTGCAGTGAGAGCATGGCCAGTGTGGCGTGGGTCTTTGATGATACAGGCTGCCTTTTTGAGGCTGCGCTCGTATAGATTCCTTTGATGGTGGAGAGGTCATTATCCTTAATGGATAATGTCCACCATGTTTTGTAATCTCTTGTTCCTGGGCATTCATGTTGCCAAACCATGTCATGATGCAACCAGTCAATATGCTCTCCACTGTGCATGCCAAGGGTATTTGTCGTCATGCTGAATCTCCTCAATCCTCGATGGAAGTAGAGGCATTGATAGGCTTTCTTTATGATTGCATGACGGCCTTGGGCCCAAGACAGATCTTCAGAGATATGAAACACCCAAGAACTTGAAGTTGTTATTCTGGTACTATTCATTCAGATTTTCATTCTCCCGCCTGTACTGTGACTCATTACCCATTTTTCGTCTAACAACGGTGGTATCGTTGGTGAATTTAAAGATGTCATTGGAATTGTGTCCAGCAACACAGACATAGTAGAGTGAGTCGAGCAAGGGACTGAGCACACAGCCTTGAGGTGCGTCTGTGCTGACTGTTAGAGAGGAGGAAGAGTTGTTGCCAATTTGTAATGATTGTGGCCTGCGGATGAGGAAGTTAATATGAAGCAGTAATTAGACAGACGAAAAAACTCACCAGTTACTCTCTCATCAGTCTTACTCTCTCATCAATCTCATCACAGCCTTCTGTCAAGCTCACTGTTGGTTATTAATTCCCCCATCAGTTGTCACCCAAGCCACCTGTCTGTGTAGAGAGAAAGAACTGCAGATGTTGGTTTATTTTTATTTTTCGGCGACCTGCTGCGACTAGTCGGCAAGTAACTAAACAAAGTGTTAGAATGACTAAGTGGGTCAGGCAGCATCTCTGGAGAAACAGTATGGGCGACGTTTTGGATAAGGACCCTTTAAGCTGAGCTTTATCTGACCTTTTGTTCTATATACTTTCTAATGGGTTTCTCATTCTCTGTTGCCACGTACGCGTGCCGCCATTGGGGGTTTGACCTCAATTCTGCTGTCTTATTCTTTGCCAATTTTATTCTTGACTAAACCAATTTAAAATAAAATTTACTGCCTCTCTCAAGCTTTTAGTGATAAATGTAAAAACATTTTACATTGTTGAGGGCCTGTCCCACTTACATGATTTTTTCAGCAGGTCGCCGAAAAATTTCAAAACGTTGAAAATCCAGTGGCGATCAGATAAAGGAACGACTCTTTGGGCGACTACTCACGACCATACAGGCGTTACCCCGCAACGACATAAAATTTTTCGGCGACCTGCTGTGACTATGAAGAATGCCGGCAGGTCTCCGAAAAAATAACACAAGTGGGACAGGCCCCTAACAATGTAAAATGTTTTTACATTTGTCAATAAAAGCTTGACAGAGGCAGTCATTTTTAGTTTTAATTAGTTTAGTCAAGAATGATTGGCTAATAATAAGACAACAGAAAGAGGTCAAACTCCCTATGGCGGTGACATGTCGCGTGGTGACACCTGTTTGGTAGTGAATAGTCGCCCACAGTGTCATGTTAGAACAAGAATAACCCGCTTGCTAAATAAGCAATGATTGTGCATTTGAGAACGGAAGTATTTAATAGATTTAAATAATTTTCTTAATTAGTTTTAGTTTAGTTTAAAGATGCAGTGTGAAAACAGGCTCGTCGGCCCATTGAGCCTTTGTCGACAAGTGATACCCACTCACTAACAAGTATCTTACACACACTACGGACTATTTCTAATTTTACCAAGCCAATTAGCCTACAAACCTGTACGTCTTTGGATTGTGGGAGAAAACCAAAGATCCCGGAGAAAACCCACACAGGTCATGGGGACAACATACAAACTCCTGACAGAGAGCACCTGTAGTTAGGATCGAACCTGGGTCTCTGGTGCTGTAAGGCAGTAGCCCTGCCGTTGCGCCACCATGCTGAATGCTTGAATGATATTTCACTATTTCATTACAAGTTAAGTCAAGTTTATTCGTCACATACGCATGTGAGATGTGCAGTGAAATGAAAAGTGGCAATGCTCGCGGATTGTGCAAAAAAAAAACCTACAAAACAGAACGGAACAGAATCACATATTCTCATATTACATATTTGTGGGAGGAAAAAGAAGAAAAAAAACAGCAATTTTAAAAAGACTCCACACAACAGTAAATTGGTACAGTAAGTTAGTCCCTGGTGAGGTAGGTTTATTAAATAGGTTTATTATATGTTAAATATCCAGTTATTTGAGTACAGCAAATAGCAATCATACATTTTATTACCAATTAACCTATTGCATAATAACTAATTTGAATCAAAGTACACATTGAAGCACGAGTTGCTTTATAGCAATACACAGGAATAGATTGGATCACAAGGAACTATATGTAGTCTACAATGTTTTATCTCCCATAATTCGCAATGTCTGTCCCAATTCCACTTGAGTAGCAGGGGGCATCTGAATTGCCATTTTTTTCCATACCATCTTACTCTATTATTTACCGTCCTTCAATATAACCCAAAAGCTCTCTTTCTGTGCTTGAAACGTGTTCCTTCTGGTCAGAGATTGCAAGTACCGATAATACAAGCTGGTAGCGGATGTGTCAGTACTTGTTCTCACGATTATGAAAACTGAGTGGAAATGCTGGTAGTTGCACATGTACACATAAACAGACAAATTAAGAAGTTGCCACTGATTAAACCTTCTTTCTCTACAAGGAGCTCTTTTGCCATGTTTGTGCACAAAATCAATAGTTGTTGGAGAGACAGAGTTATGCAGCATGGAAAGAGGCCCTTCAGACCAACTTGTCAATGCCAACAAAAATGTGTATCTGAGCTAGTCCCTGTATTTGGCTCATATCCTTTTCCATCCATGTAAAAATGCAAAATGGAATTGATTCCCTCTGTGAAAAAACAACGTGAAGGTTAACCCTTACATAAATGGATGCATCTGTGTTTTTAAAGGTTTACCATGTCATACCTTCTGGTGATGTTTGCTGTGATTTGGAACACCAATTATCATGTCTCAATGCTTGAGAAATACATTTAAAATGCATATGACTTTTAAAATACATTGATGGAATTTTATCTTATAGTAGAGACACAGAGATGCCGTACTGAAACAGGCACCCATTTATACAAATCCACCATTAATCCAATTAAAAAAAAAAAAATTCTTGCCACATTCTTATCAATTACCACTCTCATATGTTCATATGACATATGGAATAGGAGTAGAATTAGGCCATTCGGCCCATCAAGTCTACTCCGCCATTTAATCACGGCTGATCTATCTCTCCCTCATAACCCCATTCTCCTGCCTTCTCCCCATAAGCCCTAATACCTGTACTATCAAGAATCTATCTATCTCTGCCTTCAAAATATCCACCGACTTGATCTCCACAGCCTTCTGTGGCAAAGAATTCCACAGATTTACCAGCCTCTGACTAAAGAAATTTCTCTTTATCTCCTTCCTAAAAGAACGTCCTCTAATTCTGAGGCTCTGACTTCTAGTTCTAGACTCTCCCAATAATCCTCTCCCCATCCACTCTATCCAAGTCTTTCACTATTCTGAATGTTCCAATGATGTCCCCCCCTCATTCTTCTAAACTCCAGCGAGTACAGGCCCAGTGCCAACAAACGCTCATCATAGGTTAACCTACTCATTCCTGGGATCATTCTTGTAAATCTCCTCTGGATCCTCTCCAGAGCCAGCACATCCTTTGTCAAGATATGGTGCCCAAAATTGTTCACAATATTCCAAATGCGTCCTTACCAGCGCCTTATAGAGCCTCAACATTGCATCCCTGTTTTTGTATACAAGTCCTCTTGAAATAAATGCAAGCATTGAGTTTGCTTTCTTTACTACCGATCCTTTCTCTCCGACGTTAAGGGCAATTTACAGTGGCCAATTATCCCACTAATCTACATGTCTATAGGATGTCAAAGGAAACTGGAGTGCCTGAAGGAAATCCATGTGCGAACAGGGAGAACATGCACACTCCACAAATACAGCACCTGAGGTCAGGGTTACTGTTGTCATGAGGCAGTGGATCTATTAACTGCCCATTGTGCTTCCCACAATTTTGGTTGCCATATCTTGGTGGACTTCTCTGGAAGGTTAGATCGCATGTGATTCACTTGAGTAATTAAGAGAACATGGGACACATTGAGTATGGTGCCTGTTGCTCTTCAGTTCACTGTGTAAGTGTTAATTGGTAAATTCTAAAAGGGTCATTTTAGGAGATGTGACCCAATTCCAAATTACTTCTTTCAAATTCTTAAATATAAATTGTATGAAATAACATTGATTGAGTAGTTTTTATTTCCTCTCAAACAGAAGATTTATGAGCATCTGCCACAAAATGGATAATTAATAAAACACAATCAATTTGGTGTTACATTTCAAAAATATTTTTCTCCTTGTTTTTAAAGGTACATAAAGGCACTTGATTATGGATACCGGGCAGCATTTAAAACAGAAGATACTCACAGGAAGGCCATATACGCAGTTACAGATTTGAGCATGTTACGGTTGTTTGAAGCATTTTTGGAAACTGCACCTCAACTTGTTCTTCAGGCCTTCATCCTGCTGAAATCTGATGACAGAGAATATATTCAGTGTAAGTTTGCTTTTATCATTGGTGTTATTGCTGTTATGTACTCTTATGGATTAAATAGGGTAGATTTTCTTGGGTTTAATACAATTAGCTGTTTTGCTATGTTCCACAGTCCTATGATGCCCATTTAGTATAGTTTAGGTTAGAGACACAGCGCAGAAACAGGCCCTTCGGCCCTCCCAGTCCGCGCCGACCAGCGATCTCCGCACACTAACACTATCCTACACACACTAGGGACAATTTACAATTTTACCTAAGCTAATTAGCCCACAAACCTCTACCTCTTTGGAGTGTGGGGGGAAGCCGGAGTAGCAGGTGAAAGCCCACACTGGTCACGGGGAGAACGTACAAACTCCGTACAGACAACACCCGTAGTCAGGATTGAACCCAGGTTTCTGGCGCTGTAAGGCAGCAGCTCCACTGCTACACCACCATGCTGCCATTCCTGAATTCATCCTGAAATAAATGGAGCATTATGCCCAGACAGGCCCCAAAAAATGATATTTGTATTATATGGTCTATTACCATGCAATTGGAACCTCTCAATCAATCAATGATCTAAAAAAGCGAGAACAGACCTCAACCTGGAGGAACTAGCTTTCAAAAGATTTAAATCTTGTAGCCTGCTCTGGGCATCCTCGTCTCCCATTGAGAAATATGGTGAGATATTATTGGAGCTGGGGGAAAAATACCAGGAGGGATAATTGAGCCCAATTGACGTAACAGTTGGAAAGGGCCTCAAAACTGTTAGCTTAATTCTCTCAGCAGGTTTTATATATTGAGTTGCTTGGACAAATCGCTCTGGATTTATATTATGTAATATATATGCTTATTTCTTTCACTTCCTGGAGTGAGCAGGCATTAGGGGGTCAAAATGGCCTAATATTGGTCAACTGTTGTTTCAACAAACAGTTTGTGCACCCCATTCATGAACTGCCACAGATGTTCACGGTGTGTAAAGCAGTTATGGAGTCTGGACTCGGTTTTGTAACTAGGTGTGCCCAGGAAACATTCATTTAAAACAGGAGAATGATAGCATGTTTACAAATTGGATGGAGGTTATCCGACTCATGGTATCAGTACCAGCCCTTTGTTATGGCAACCACAATGATTTATTTGACAGAAGCTGACTAGACCACCAAGTCAATAAACAATAGACAATAGGTGCAGGAGTAGGCCATTTGGCCCTTCGAGCCAGCATCGCCATCCACTGTGATCCACAATCAGTACCCCGTTACTGCCTTCTCCCCATATCCCTTGACTCCGCTATCTTTAAGAGCTCTGTCTAACTCTCTTTTGAAAGCATCTAGAGAATTTGCCTCCACTACCTTCTGAGGCAGAGAATTCCACAGACTCACAACTCTCTGGGTGAAAAAAAATTTCCTCATCTTTGTTCTAAACGGCTTACCCCTTATTCTTAAACTGTGGCCCCTGGTTCTGGACTCCCTCAACATCAGGAACATGTTTCCTCCTTCCAGCATGTCCAATCCCTTAATAATCTTATATGTTTCAAATAGATCCCTCTCATCCTTCTAAATTCCAGTGTACACAAGCCCAGTCATTCCATTCTTTTAACAAATGACAGTCCCGCCATCCCGGGAATTAACCTCGTGAACCTTTGCTGCACTTCCTCAATAGCAAGAATGTCCTTCCTCAAATTTGGAGACCAAAACCTCACACAATACTCCAGGTGTGGTCTTACCAGGGCCCTGCACTAATCAGTCTATCATCATCCACTTCCTTTCTTTAGTATATTAAATAGTCTACTCTATAACCTGACTGAATATTTACATACTGCATTTAAGGAGAATGCAAATTTGAGTCAGGCGTGCTCGGTTTCAGTTCTCCCAATTATCCAAAGCCCAATATTCATATCACAATGGCCCCTCTGGTTCAGCTGCTGCTTTTGAGAAAAGAAAATCCAGTTTGCCTAATATTTTGAAACGTTAATATTTTAATCTTCAAGAGATTAATGGGCTGAAATGTTCCATCAGGTGATGCAATACTTTTGTATGCTATCGTGATGCAGTTTCTGAGGGAAAATATTCCTAAATCAGAATTCAGATTCCTGCACTTTCTATATTGCTGGTAATTTTATATGCAGGTCCCTCTGCATATGAAACAAACACAGTGTGAGGCATCAAATGGTGAATGCAATGCACTTCCTTATTGCAAATGCCTTTGCGCAAGTTTAGCCTTGCTCAAATAAGTTGAAGGAGAGTTGGCATTGTAAGTTAAAGTAGAAAGCAGTTTGGGCAGGCCTCTGCCTTTGGACTTCAGCTCTGAACGTGGAGCCCATTAAGACTCAGAATAGCTCTCCTTCAGGCCCCCACTCGCCCCAACTAATCACAATTTTGATGACTGCAAGAGCTGCTGATGTGCCTGTAAATTGCCGTCCTCTTTCTTATCTGCTTGTGAACGAACAGCATTCCAGAGACCTAACTTAACCATCAACATCCTGATCCTGGGTTACACAAAAAGCTGGAGAAACTCAGCGGGTGCAGCAGCATCTAAGGAGCGAAGGAGATGGGCGACGTTTCGGGTCGAGACCCTTCTCCTTTAACACATCCTGATCCTTCTCTTCCCTCTGGCCTCTCATTGCCACGTCAGCACCACTTCCAGGACTTTCTAGACTCCTGACCAACTGTTTCTCTCTGCTCGCTTTGCCACTTAATATGCCTTTCCTGGCATCGGAAATTTTCATGACCACTTTTTTTCACTTACGCATATACTAGCATATGTTTCATTCTTCCTGGCAAAACTCAGAGCGAGTAAATGAAATTCCACCATGGCCATTGTGAGAGTTCCACAGCTTGGCATAAATGCTCTCTACACTGGAGCTGTTGTCCCAGTCCACAGTGCAGTGCAACACTTAGTAAGCTCTCATCTTACTGAAATGCAACATTAATGGCTGGCAGAATGGTGCAGAGGTAGAGTTGCTGACAAACAGCGCAACAGACCTAAGGTTGATTCTGACTAGGGGTGCTGACTGTGCAGAGTTTGCACGTTCTCCCTGTGACCATGTTGAGTTTCTCCAGGTACTCTGGTTTGTCCCTGCATTCCATAGACGTGCAGATTGGTAGGTTAATTGGGTTCTATAAATTGTCCCGAGCATGTAGGATAGAACACAATGTATGGGTGATCTTTGGTCAGCGTGGAGTCAGTGGGCCAACGGGAGTGTTTCCACGCTGTACCTCTAAACTCAATTAAGCTGCCAATATTGTAATATGGGATCAAGCAATTCCTCCCTTTGAGGACTGGGTTGAAAGTACAGTAATTATATTTAATCATTTTTTGTTCTCTCAGAATGATCTTGCTACTACAAGGATAGAGATGTTCCAAAGTCAACAAGATTACTGTTTATTGACATTAATATTAGTGTTGCAATTCTGAAGGATACTGAATTATATTACATGTTGTATTCCTTTTCTTTTGCAGATGTGTCTGTGATTTTGTCATGCATGAGCATTTCATGGGCTACTTTGGACTACTATGCGGCACTAAAAAAATCTTTACCTGATCAACCAAAGCTGACCTGCGGATTCCCTTATTTGTTGTACTTTTTTTACAAACTGTTGACACTTAATGCAAAGATTTTGCTCATAACCCATCTGGCGATGACACATGTCATCGTTGTTATTGTCTACCTGTGTGTTTTATGGTCGGTTATGTTTATTTGTGTATTTGTGCAGAGTACAAACTTCTGTACATCCACAATTCTGGAAGTTATTTACAAGGCAGTGGTTGCCATCATCTTAGTTTTCACTTATTTCAATATAAAAGATAAGAATACAAGATTGGTTATGACCCTCTATTATACATTTAGAATTCTTGAAACTGTTTCACTTCTTGTCTTCTGCTGGTTTCTCAAAAGTTCTGTGGTTGATAGAGGCTTTGATTTCCCTGTTAGTGTAACCATTGGGTTGTCACTAATACTAGGGGTTATTTGCCTTGTGTTGTACTACAGTTGTTGCCATCCAACAAGGGCAAATGATAAAGACTTTGATCAGGACGTTGAAGATTCTGACAATGCACAAGAATTACAAACATCTTGTGATGAAGTTGACGGATGCCTATCTAAAAAGTCAACAGTTATACCCAACAATATATATGAAAACAGCACTATGATTCATTCAACAGTTGCTAAATCCAGAAATATAAATAGTAGAATAGCAAATTGTTTAAGTGTTTAATTAAAGATATCATTGGATTCAATTGACTTCCTTCCACTGATGGAGGGTGTTATATTTAGTGTCAAAAATACGTCATTGTTGGGACATCATCATTTTCTGATCTGAAGCCACTGATGATGCCACCCCAAGCCCGCACTGCCACCCCGCCTTCCAGACCAAGCTGCCGATGGTGGCCCACACCTCCTCCCGGGCTGCTTCCTGGACGGACCTACTGCCACAACCGCCAGCCCACACAGATTCCTTGGCCGCTCCAAGGCTGTTCCTGCTCCCACCACTGGCACCGGCGGCCCTTACCTGCAGTCTGGCTGCCCGAGGGCCGCGACCAATGACTCTGCCGATCCCTGCCTCTCCTCCGCTCCGCCGCCAGCAGGCAGGGCATCAACTCACCTAGATTTCAGGCCCAGTCCCAGATTGAGAGTCTGAAGAAGGGTCTTGACCTGAAACGTCACCTATCCATGTTTTCCAGAGATGCTGCCTGACCTGTTGAGTTACTCCAGGACTTTGTGTTGTTTTGCGCATAAACCAACCTCTGCAGTTCTCTGTTTCTACAATTACACAATGATAATTCCTTACTTGGATAGAGCAGAAAATTGTTAATAATGGGCACCATTCTCTCCCCTCTGGTACATTATAATGTGGATTTACTGTATCGCTGTTGCGAGCATCATGAGAATGGCACAGAGAATGGAGTTTCATTTACAAGGCATTTTTCATGGCTTTGGGATGTTCCACAGTATTTTGCCACCAAGAGGTAGTTAAGATGCATTGATGTTTTAATGACAGGAAGCAAGTGGCAATTTACACAAAATGCTCTTTTAATGAAAATTGGGATGAATGCCAGACAATTAGTTTCAACTGTATTGCTCGATGGAGTTGAGGGTGAAGGGAAGATATAGGGTAGGGCTAGTCATTGGGTGTTGGGGAATGAGACAGGCGCTCGTATATTCAGCTGGGATACCTAGGGAACTTTTCTGGTGCTGAATAGCCTCCTAGTGTATTTTATATTCACACTCAGATTGTGGTTTGATCAATCAACAGAAACTCCTTTAACTCTGAGGTGCCAGAGAAATCTCATTGTTTTATTTATTAATTGTTCCTGCTCTGGTCGGTGCGGACTCAGTGGACCGAAAGGTCAGTTTCTGCGCTGTATCTCTGAACCATAATGTGCAAGTGAGCTGACAGCTACTCGCAACAACCACAAGATGTTCTCTGCTTTTATCCATGAAATCCCTAGCCCCATCCACAACAATTAAATACTCAGATTCAGAACGAAATATCTCATCAGCAATGTACTGTTGTGTAGTGGATTTTCCAAACTTTGTTGTATTTAGTCTGTTTATTATTGCTATTAATGTGAATAAACTATTTTTATTATATCTGTGCATATTTCCTAAAGGCTGATACAGCTGCTATTTTTTCTATTAAGCATAGCGTAGACTTAGTCATAGTCATTGAGTCATACAGCTCGGAAACAGGGCCATCGGCCCAAGTTGCCCATGCCAACCAAGATGCCCAACTCTGTCCCACCTGCCCGCGTTTGGCCCATTTCCCTCTAAACATTTACTATCCATATACTTGTCCAAATGTCTTTCAAATGTTATTATAGTGCCGGTCTCAACTATCTCCTCTGGCAGCTCATTTCATATACCCACCACCCGTTCGTTGTGTGAAGACGTTACCTCTCAGGTTTCTATTAACTTTCACCTTTCACTTAAAACAAAATAATTCCTACTTGGCTAAGGTGTTGCAATTCAAGTTTACTTTGTGCTAATTGTCATTCATTTTCTGAATATAAAATATATGTATTTCTGTTGTAATTCTGTCTGAATATCATGTTGCATCCTAATTATGATCTTATTTCCTCCCTGCCACCTTACCTGCCCATGCTCTCCATTTGTTCTTCTTAGTGGAGCTTCACTCCATCCTTAATCCCCAATCCAACTATTCCACAACTGTTCTTCTCTCCGGCTACCTCTTCATCTACAGATCCTTCAACTGCTGCATTCTGTCTGTCTCTCTATATCGCTCTCTTTCACTCACACAGCACTGCTACTGGGTACTTATCTTTTCCACCATCCTTGCAATGTGACTTTTGTCAGCAATCAACGTTTTATATGACTGGATCTAGTGTGGATTAGCAAAGATCTAGTGTGGATTACAGAGACATCAGGTTTTGACTCAAACTCAGTTTAGAGGCATCATTATCTTTTCCCTTCCAAAATCCTCTCAAACCGGTTGTTTTTTCCAGCTCTACCCTACCCAGTCTGCATAATTGCTGTACATAATTTTACCTGCAAGACATGTCGTGACTTTTCCAATTGCTTTTTTGGCAGCTTCCATACACAACACTTTCTTTTAAAATTCTAATTGCACAGTGTGGTGAATATTTTGAATTCACTATCCAAAGAGGATGTGGGGACTCAGCCACTGAGCATGTTGTAGACATCGAGATTCTCTTGAATGTTAGGGGAACACAAGGGTATGGGGTTAGTGCAGGAATTGGTGCTGAAGTAAAACACTAGGAGTGAACTTGTTTAATGCTGGAATACGAGGCCAAATGTTCAACTTCTGTTTCTTGTGTTTGCATGTTCTTCTCTCATCTTTCTTTTTCCCAGCTCCATACTGTTTCCCCTCAGAATCTCCTGATTTTTTACCTTCAACCTCGTCACTGGTTTTTCATTCAATGTGAATTCAGTCTGCATCTCACCTTTGCATATTATTGCTCTCCAGCCACTTCCAAACCTTATCCTCCCTGTATCCATATCCCCTTCCTGAACTCACATGACACGCCTTTATGGTTAATAACAGAGTTAACGGCACAGTGGCATAGCGGTAGAGCTGATGCCTCACGGCGCTAGAGACCTGGGTTTGATCCTGATCTTGAGTGCTGTCTGTGTGGAGTTTGCACATTCTCCCTGTGACCACATGGGTTTCCTCTTGGTTGCTTTGATTTCCTCCCACATCCCAAAGACGTGCGTGTTTATAGGTTAATTGGCCTCTGTAATTAGTCCCTAGTGTGTCGTGGGATAACTAGTGTGAACGGAGTGACCAATGGTCGGTGTGGACTTGGTGGGCCGAAGGGGCTGTTTCCACGCTGTATCTCTAAACTTAACTTTAAACTAAAGTAAACTAAACTAATTTATTTATTTTACTCCTCACCATCTATAACCCTCTGTCTTGCCTTCATCTGTTTTTTTTCACATCTATTACTAGAAAATAATTCTGTCCAAGTTTTCTCACAGTACTATTTGAACACTGTTGCCCAGTTTTTGCCATGAATGCCTCTAGCTGTTGAAATATTGTTTCAGACTTTTCCCTGATTTCATTCTTTCAATACCAAAGAATGCATTCTGAGTATTTTGGGAATTGAAATCACTCTACATGATCCAACTTTATTTGGCCTTGCTTTCCACATCCCAAAATAGTTTTATATTCTAAAATATTTCTGGAAAGCAATGAGTATTCCAGCTCCCTTTACTGCAAACTCCTCTTCCTTGACCACTTCAACATTCTCAGTGCAGAGGCCATGGATTTTGAAGGAAGTATTGTTCAAAAATACCAATTATTCCAGTTAATTCCTCAACATGGAATTTCATCTTTTCTCTCTGCTGTGTGCTAAATCTCTCGTTTTGACTGTCAAGCTTTCTTTCTTCATTTGAGTTGCATTAACATTTACACCGTCAAATTCTATTAAACATGTTAATTACTGAACGAATTGTTTTTTGCTAAATTGTCACAGATAAAATGAGAGATAAAGTTATATGCTGATATTTCTTTATTCGTGCCTCAACGGTGCAGTCAACAGAATTTCAATTTAAGCACTGGCCAGGCATATTATTGGATAGAAATAATTATATAATGAAATCTATAGTGGAACTATGCTAGCATAGCTTGGTTACTGTTAATACTCGGATGAATCTAACATACGTGGCGAAAAATAGTTACCGTAATTTCGCTGTTCATGTAGCTGAATCATATTATCAGCATTGCAAAACTTGTCAAAGACAAGAGGGCATAACTTTATGGTGAGAAGGGCAACATTTAAAGGAGATGTTCAGGGCACGTTTTTACACTGAGGGTGATGGGTATCTGGAATGCGCTACCATGGATGGTGGTAGAGGCAGATATGACAGTGAGGGAGGGGGAAGAACAATGGAAGACCCAGCGTGGGAGGACCGCCGTGAGGGAGGGGGAGTGGGAAAACAAAGGAGGTCCCAGTGTAGTTTGTAACTTTGTCAGCACGCTAGGTGGCCACCATTTGCATACCTTGGGGATGCAAGCAAAGAATTTCACTGTGCCTTGCCACATGTGACAATAAAGTATTCTGTTCCATTCCATCCATTTGATAGTGGCATTTGAGAGGCTTTTAGATAGGCACATGGATATGCAGGGAATGGAGTGATATGGATGATGTGCAGTCAGAGGAGATTAGTTTAACCTGGCATCATGTTTGGCACAGTCATTATTGGCCGAATTGCAGTGTTGTAATGTTCATGGCAAGTCTGTTACTTATGTTAAGGATGAGAAATGTATGGATCTGACAGATTGGCAGTCAGTTTCTATCTCAGATTTGCTCTGTTGTCCAGTGTTAGGGCTCTTGCATTATAGGGTTTGTCTGGAATTGTACAATGAGTGTTCATCTGTTCACAGGGCACTTAAGATATTGTGCTCTTAAGATATGCTTACCAGCTGGCCATCACAAACACAGAAATATCACGAGGAATTGATTTAAAACCCTAAATAGAATAAATCTTCTGTTAATTTAATCTCAAAAACCTTTAACACGGAAACATCCCTGCATGGGGTTTTCAAAGCAGGTTTTGTAGCAAACCCCATAAAGGGATATTTGAACAAATGAATAATTATTTGGCTGAAGGGTACGTCAAGGAGTAAGGAGAGGTGACTTTAGTGAGGTAATTCCATATAGAGTCATGCAGCATTCAGCATAAAAACAGACCCTTTGTGCCAACATGTCTATGCCCCATCTACACGAGTCCCACCTGCCTACATTTGCGCCATATCCTTCTAAACCTTTGCAATCCATATAAGAAAAATCTTAGGGCCTTGCTACTTGAAGACACGGAACATTTAAATAAAGCTGATTTGTCGGGTGTATTTATCTTAGAGCGCTATAGAAATGTCTATATACTTGTATTGCGTGTTCTTTTTAAGTGTATCGCTGCTAGCAAATTCATTTCACTGCACCTTCGAATAAAATTGTCCTTGACTTTGACCTGGGAGAGATTACCGAGGTGGGAAAAAGCCACCCAGAGACTCCCAAACAGAGATGAGGGTTTTAAAAACAAAATGTTACTTAACCAGAAACCAATGCAAGTTTACACAATGTGGACACGATGTGTGTGTTTTAGAGTCTGCAGTTTTCCCCACTCCCTCTGTATGTCTTACACATTAATGCACAGAAGAGAAGGGACTTGCAATGTGCTGCCTAGTAATGTGCACTGCATAGATGGATACAACATCCCTGATATTAGTCATATGGGTTGCAGCCAGCGGATAGTACGACTCGTTCAAGCAAACGCAGGCCGTTGAACACTTATGAGACCTGCTTCATCGTTACATTAATGGGACATAATACATAACAATAATGGTGGCCACAGTGAGTATGGGACCACCATCCATCTCTTTCTGGATGTGTGCTTGCTAAGAAGTTATTAAAGATCTTAAAAGGGATACACTATATTGACATTTGTCAAAGTTCATCTGATATAGTTGTGTGACTCATGCAGTGCATTATATGGGCTGCTCCAAAGACAAACAGAAACTATGACAAGTTCTTTTCAGTATCATTTCAGATCATGCGCCGTTAACTTTCTTCTTAATAATAGAAGGAATGACCAATAAAAAATCGTTTTGGAGATTTAATCCCCAAATTGTAAACAACCCTCAGGGTTGTGCATATCAAAGACAACAGGTAGATTTTTTTTTTAGACCAATGATACACCAGGTATATCACCCTCATTATTATGGGGATTGTTTAAGGCATTTATCAGAGGATCGATAATTCCATATCAAGCATTTCAAATTAAAATAAATAAGATGGAACAATTGAATTTAGAAGAAAAAAATTAGACAATTGGACTTAGACAATGCCAAAGACCCAACTATGGATAAACATAATAAGATATTAATATTGAAATTTAAATTGAATAGAATCTTATCTGAAAGAATCATTAGACTATTTCAAATCACAAAACAGGAACAATTTGAATTTGGCGACAAGCCACATAAACTCCTGGCACGACAAATAAAAAAAATGGGTAAAGGAACATACAATTCCAAAAATTAGGTCAGATAAAGGGGAATTGATAATACTACCCAAAGACATTAACAAAAGATTTGCCCAATTCTACCAACATTTATATACATCAAAAACATCAACAGATAGTATTAAAATCACAAATTCTTTGGAAAAGTATAATCTCCCAAAACTTAATGTGATGCAACAGGAAGAATTAGGAGCTCAAATTTCAATTAATGAAATAGAAGTCAATAAAGCCTTTGATTGGATTTGACTGGATTTACCAATGAATTCTATAAAAAATGTCAATGAAATAATTTCTCCACGTCTACAGAAACTTTACACATATGCATTCATAGAACAGAAACTACCAGAAACACTAGTGGAGTCGACTATAATACTAATACCTAAAAAGGATAAAGATCTAGAGGACCCCGGGTCATATAGAGCCATTTCATTATTAAATACAGATCAGAAAGTATTAGCCAAAACCTTAGCAAGAAGATCAAGTAAATATGTTAGTAAATTAATAAACCCGGATCAAACAGGGTTTATACCCAAGAGCCACTCATTTAATAATTTTAGACTTCTCTTTAACATAATGTACTCATATAAGATAGGACAGGAAAACTTATCAATTATTTCATAGGATGCAGAAAAAGCATTCGATCAGGTGGAATGGGAATAACTTTTTAAAGTATTACAAAAATTTCAAATGGGAGATAATTTTATCCAATGGATAAAATGACTATATAATAAGCCCACGGCTAGAATACTGACTAATAATATATTATCCCTGAAATTTCAACTATCCAGGGGCAATAGACAGGGATATGCTTTACCACCCCTTCTATTTGCCCTGGCGATAGAGCCCTTAGCAGAAAATATAAGAATGCACCCTAATATCACGGTTACAATACTAAAAACTCTAATAATAAAATATTATTATATGCAGATGATGTATTATTATATTACAAAATCACAAATTAGCATACCAAATTTATTAAACTTAATAGAAGAATTTGATTCCTTTTCAGGATATAGAATAATTTGGAATGAAAGCGAAATATTGACGATAAAACCACAAGACTCAACACATCTTTTAAAATACCCTTTTAGAATTACTACAGAAAGATTTAAATACTTGGGTATTCAAATGACCAGAAAATATAAATCTCTGTTTAACGCAAATTATCTGCCCTTACTTACTAAATTACAAACGTCAATCCAATTTTGGAAAATACTACCGATGTCCTTAATAGGCAGAATAAATGCCATTAAAATGATCTTTCTTCCACAAATACTGTATTTATTCCAATCAATACCTACATATATACCTAAAAACTTCTTTAAAAAAATGGACATACATTACAAATTTCATATGGGACTATAAATCCCATAGAATTCAAGTAAGACATTTATGTAAACCTAAAGAATATGGTGGACTCACACTTCCCAATTTTACAAACTACTATTGGGCAGTGAACGTTAAAAATATAATGTACTGGTTGGATAGTTCATCACAACAGGCAGAATGGACAATAATGGAGAAGCAGGATTGCACTCCTTTTAACATAGGAGCGATCCTTTTCTCCCCAATAAAATTGAAGAACACAATATATAAGAGAAACCAGATGATTCACAGCACAATACGAATTTGGTGACAAATAAAATCCTCTCTTAAATTAAGAAATCTTTCGCTTCTCTCATCGATAGCTAACAACCCGGCGTTTAAGCCATTGACTATTAACAAAACGTTCATCCTCTGGGAACGATTAGGAATTAAGACTTGGGAAGATTTGTATGAAGAGGGAAAATGTTTACCATTCCAAGACTTACAGCTTAAATACAATTTGGAAAACAACCAATATTTTAGATACTTACAAACCCGAGATTATCTGAAAAAACACTCACAAGATGATCAAAATTTGAAGTTGGATCTTCTAGAGCAAGGAATAAATAGACAGGTAGAATTGGATCATTTAACATCATATTTTTATAATACTATTCTAAATATAGATATATATAAGAAAAGAATGGGAACAAGAATTGGCTATAGAAATTCCCCAGGACAGATGGGAAGATGATGTCATATGTACATAAATGTTTGATTAACGTTAGACATACACTGATCCAATTTAAAATTGTACACAGATTATATTACAAAAACAAAACTAAATAAAATCTTTCCAAACGTCTCTCCCTTCTGTGATAAGTGCCTAACTAAAGAGGCAACAATACCACACTCATTTGTTTCCTGTGCAAAACTTCAGAATTTTTGGAAGGAAATTTTTGAAAGCTTTTCAAAAAAAATTTAAATTAAGACTGGACCCAAACACAGAATTGATTCTCTTCGGAGCAAGGGAAGCCTGTTCTGAACTAACCATATTTCAAAGATGTTTCCTAAACTATAGCGACAAAAAAACATATACTTAAATTCTGGAAAAACATTTAAAATGTGGATCATAAATATGTCAGAAATATTACATCTCGAGGAAATGAGACTCGTTCTAGCAGGAAAACAAGAACAATTCTTAAGAATATGGTCACCTTTTATTGATTTGTTACAAGTATAATATTGTGCAGCATAACCCTAGTAAGTTATTGTTTTAGAACTAGGTGATGGGTGTAAATCGTTATGAGTTAGACACATTCCCATTCTTTTTTGTTTAGCTCTACCTTCTTTGGATTTTTAACTTATTTCCTTTCCCTTCTTAAGGCCCTCTTCTTTTTGGGGCCTTGTTTTCTTTTCTTTTTTCTTTCCTTTCTTTTTGTTTTTCACATTCTCAAGCACGCAGTGTACTTAACCATCATCATTCATCTAAACCCAACCACTGCGGACTACACTTCACCACTATTCTCATTCTTCTCTTCTTTCTCTTTTCTTTTTTTCTATTATAGGTTAAAGTGTATAAAAGGAAAAAAAAGAGGTTATACACGAAATGTATTATGTTGCATATCATGATTAAGATGTATGTACAATGCTTCTAATTTAAAAAAAAAATTAAAAAACGAAACTATGACAAGAAGATTGTAAACGAGGTGAAACACAAACTATGGTCTGTCTGTAACTGCTGGTCTTTCAGTGTGAGTAGTTGTCTGCAACCCATCATTGCAGGCCGACACCCCCCCCTCCACTTAGTTGCTCCACTCCCTCACCAGGTACCTCCAAGGCCAGTGATCAGTGATCGCTCAGCCACCCCCACTTTCAAAATCGCTCCGTGGCCCCTGGTTCAGACAGAGAGCACTGCCAGATGTGAGCGGGGAACTGAGGCCAGTTGTCCATGATGTCTGGATCCCAATGCTCAGCACTTCATGTTTTGGAGTTGGCTAATGTTATTGATTTGTAATTAGCCTGATTTGTAATTAGTTGATAAAACCTTAATTTATTAATCGTGAATATCCAGGGGGATGGGATAAGTGTAATATTAAAATGACATGCAAGGTGTCAGGCTATCTGTCACAACATACAGCCCCGATAACCCATTATTTCCTTCAGTTAAATATTGGGAAGATAGCACTATTGTCATTTTCCACACAACTATTATGTTTGTTTTCCTCACTGATTATTTCTAACCCACCCCCCCCAATTCCTTTGACAGGTTGAATAGAAATGTTTTCTTAATTGAACACGTAGATGAACATCCTCAAGGAGTGCAATCAGATGGAAACTAATTCAGATGCAATGTTTAAGAGCTTGTTCAAAGAAGGGGCATATTTTAAAGGAGAGACAGAGATACTTGCAGGTGAATGTGTGAGGAGGTTATTATTTGTCTTTAGTTTTAGCTTGAACCATGACATCTGAAGATTCAATGTTTAATACAGTCATTGTGCTGATACTGACTCCAACCAACCACATAAATGAATACCATCCATTCTGGAGGTTTTATTTTTCTGATGCCATTTAAACTTCACTTGGATTTCAATCACTTCAATGTAAAAGTAATTGGGAAGGGAGCATTGGAACAAAAATTTGTCCTCGGTACATATTAACTGTAATATAATAATGTGTGTATGTTGGTAGGTGCAATCAAAACAAATATTTTTAAAATCATTGTTGTGTTATGAATACCACAGAAAATATTATGTACTCTCAGGATCACATACAATAGAATAATATTACTTAAATATGTAGTTATTGGACTTTGCATTTCGGAAAAGTCCCAGCTGAGAGGAAGACAGCAAAATACTGACAATATTGGGGGTGAAAATGACTTCAGGACAGTTTATTAGGAAAATGAAGGAAATGGTAACAGAATACTTATAGAGTGAGTATAATTTTATGGATGAGAAATTGTGTTCAACCATTTGATGACCTCTTTGACAAATTCACTAGCATGTTAGATAACAATGAAGCCAATGGACATAGCAAATTTTGTTATACAAAATTTGGTCTGTGAAGTGCCCCATAAAAGATCACCGCATTAGATAAGCACCTGTAGACTTGAACGTAATAGGTTCAGTCCAGGGGGTCAGATATGGGGCTTTATGTGTGGGCCAGATATATTGTCAGTGCAGAGGGGCTAGGAGCAAGGCCAAGTGTGCATTCAGAGTCATAGTCTGAAATAGTACTAGGTATGCAGTCAAAGCTGGGACAATGGGAGTGTTCAGCACTGGGAACCCAAGCAGCTATGATCAGGGTGGAATAGAGAACCAGGTGGGGTGGAAGATTGCAACCTTCACGTGGTCCGCCCTGTTTCGACTAATGCGATCAACTCAATGTGCACAAACGGAAGATCAAGTAGAACAAGTTGTCCAACAACTTTAGGCTGTGCACGCCACACAAAAGAAGAAGAAGAGGACCAGGTGTAAGGCTGGACAGGGGCAGAAATGAGAGAAGGTATGCAACTGGAGTCAGGAGTAGTACCAGGTGTGCAGTGACACCCTTGTTGGTCAATATGGGCCAAGTGTTTGATTATAATCTGGTTTCCATACATGAATACACTAAGACCATTCATGTGCTGCACCTGTTGATCAGAGCCTGGCTCTACTGTGGAATGTAATTTACCATAACCTTATTCATAGCTAATCCAATTCAAAGCCTAAATATTGCATTCAGGTGGAAGTTATAAGACTCGCTACAGTATGCACCAGATTGCACAATTTCAAGCTGAAAAATGCAAAAGTTCCATACCAACGAGATGGGGGAAACCCCCCTCCCAAACCACCTTGGTCGCTAAGCTCCCTCGGGCTTGGTCTTGGTTTCTCACTCCTGACTCTCACTGAATGTTGGCAGCCCTGCCATCAGGTTCTTGGTCACCTCCCTGACCAAGGCCCTTCTCCCCTGATTGCTCAGTTTGGCCAGGCAGCCAGCTCTATAAAGAGTCCTGGTGGTTCCAAAGTTCTTCCATTTAAGAGGTCACTGTGCTCTTTGGGACCTGCAATGCTGCAGAAATTGTTTTATTCCTTACCCAAATCTGTGTCTCGACACAATCCTGTTTCAAAGGTCTGCGAATAATTATTTTGTCTTCATTGCTTAGTTTTTGCTCTGGCATGCACTGTCAACTGTGGGACCTTATATAGGCAGGTGTGTGCCTTTCCAAATCATGTCCAATTAATTTAATTTACCACTGGTGGACTCCAATCAAGTTGTGGAAAAATCTCAAGGATAATCATTGGAAGCAGGATGAACCTAAACTCAATTTTGTGTGCCATAGCAAAGGGTCTGAATACTTATGTAAATGTGATATTTCAGTTATTTCTTTTTAATTACTTTGCAAACATTTCTAAACACCTGTTTTCACTTCTTCATTCGGGGGGATGTTATGTGTAGATTGATGATTAAAAAAAAGAATTTAATCCATTTTAAATTAAAGGCTGTAATATAACAAAATGTCGACAAAGTGAAGGGGTCTGATTACTTTCTGAATGCACTGTAGGTCAGTAGCTGTGAAGAGACGAACAGAGTTAATGTTTCAGGTTGGTGCACTTTAATCAGAAATCATGCTAATGTGAATGTATTGTAAATGCATTCTAAACCCTAGCAGCTCCAGCTCCACAGATGCTGCCTAATTTCCACTATATTCTGTCTTTATTATTCCTATAAGTTTATCTTTGACTCTGACCAGTAGGATTGAAATGAATTCCTTGATAAAGCAGGAGACTAATGTGAAGTCACAACACTTCTTGTGCAAGTTTTGGCTGCTCTTGCTTGCATAGAATGGCAGAACAATGCTCATCTCTTTAATAGTAAATGTCCTTACCGTGCACTGTGAGATCCTAGGTAATTGTTTGACAGCAGCTAGACCTGAGGACATCGACATTTGTGCCACAATATTGACATTTACAAGTGCCTGCCACGTATTTGAGGGCAGTTTTTATTTCATCAGAGGCCTGCAAACAAGAGACTGAATTTGATGCCTGCTGTTACAAGAACTCTTGAGAGGAGGCTGGTGGTGAGCAATTCATCGTCCTGGTGTAGAATTATTCACAGTACACTGGGAACTTAGTGAGAAATCGTATCTGTGGCAATTGATTTCTTTTACCTGTATTTATTGGTGAAATTACATGGTGAATTGATAATATAGAAAGCATCAAGCGACATCTTGTGGTGAAATGTAGAAGTTCAGTAAATGATTTCACTGACACGGTTTCATCACATTATGAGTTGCTTTGCTTACTTATGTGAAGCTGGTGTATGTTATTATTCTTTTACACATAATGTGACCTGGCTGAATAAAAGTTAATCATTACACTCTTAAATATCTTAATTATTGGTATCTGTATTCCTGAGCCCTTTTCAGAATAGAATCATTGAGCTTCAGATTTATATCACGCTAAGATCCCCTTGAATCTTTCCATTAATCACTTAATTTCATTAATTCATTTTGTATGGGAACTGGGCATTGCTTGTTAGGATTTATTCTCCCATCCCCAATCGCATTCTATATGATAGACACAAAGTGTTGGAGTAACTCAGCGGGTCTGACAGCATCTCTGGAGAAACGGGGGGGTGTGTGTGTGTGTGTGTTCATTTTGTGACATCACAACTACAACACAAACGTCAATGCATGTTATTGGGATTTAATGTGATAGACCAACACAAAGTGGCGCATAATTGTGAAGTGGAAGGAAAATGATACATGGTTTTCAAATTCTATTATCTATGAAAAGTGTGGTGTGCAAAATTATTCAGCCCCCCAGAGTCAAAACTTTGTAAAACCACCTTTCGCTGCAATTACAGCTGCAAATCTTTTGCGGTATGTCTCTACTAGCTTTGCACATCTAGAGACTGAAATTTTTTCCCATTCTTCTTTGCAAAATAGCTCAAGCTCAGTCAGATTGGATGGAGACCGTCTGTGAACAGCAATTTTCAAGTCTTGCCAGAGATTCACAATTGGATTTAGGTCTGGACTTTGACTGGGCCATTCGAACACATGAATATGCTTTGATCTAAACCATTCCATTGTAGCTCTGGCTGTATGTTTAGGGTCGGTGTCCTGCTGGAAGGTGAACCTCCACCCCAGTCTCAAGTCTTTTGCCGACTCTAACAGGTTTTCTTCCAAGATTGCCCTGTATTGGGCTCCATCCATCTTCCCATCAACTCTGACCAGCTTCCCTGTCCCTGCTGAAGAAAAGCATCCCCACAGCATGATGCTGCCACCATCATGTTTCACAGTGGGGATGGTGTGTTCAGAGTGATGTGCAGTGTTAGTTTTCCCCCACACATAGCGTTTTGCATTTAGGACAAAAACTTCAATTTTGGTCTCATCAGACCAGAGCACCTTCGTCCATATGTTTGCTGTGTCCCCCACATGGCTTGTGGCAAATTGAAAACGGGACTTCTTATGGCTTTGTTTCAACAATGGCTTTCTTCTTGCCACTCTTCCATAAAGGCCCAATTTGTGGAGTGCACGACTAATAATTGTCCTGTGGACAGATTCTCCCACCTGAGCTGTGGATCTCTGCAGCTCCTCCAGCGTTACCATGGGCCTCTTGGCTGCTTCTCTGATCAATGCTCTCCTTGCCCGGACTGTCAGTTTAGGTGGACGGCCATGTCTTGGTAGGTTTGCAGTTGTGCCATACCCTTTCCCTTTTCGGATGATGGATTAAACAGTACTCCGTGAGATGTTCAAAGCTTGGGATATTTTTTTATAACCTAACTCTGCTTTAAACTTCTCCACAACCTTATACCTGACCTGTCTGGTGTGTTCCTTGGGCTTCATGATGCTGTTTGTTCACTAATGTTCTTTAACAAACCTCTGAGGCCTTCACAGAACAGCTGTATTTATACTGAGATTAGATTAAACACAAGTGGACTCCTGAAGGCAATTCGTTGCACTGGATTTTATTTAGGGGTATCAGAGTAAAGGGGGCTGAATTCTTTTGCATGCCACACTTTAGTTTTTTATTTGTAAAAAAATTTGAGAACCATGCATCATTTTCCTTCCACTTCACAATTATGCGCCATTTTGCATTGGTCTATCACATAAAATCCCAATAAAATACATTTACGTTTGTGGTTGTAACGTGACAAAATGTGGTAAAGTTCAAGGGGTATGAAAACTTTTGCAAGCCACTGTATAAACTTTTCATAAACTAACAAAAACATACATAAATACATTTTTCATAAACTAACAAAAATAAACATAAACATATTTATATTTATAAAAATAATATAACATCCCAAATGATGGGTAAAAATTACTAAATAATGTTGGTGAATGAGGGTCTGTACCTGCACGCCAGGACTCTCAGACAGGAATGATGGAGACCGTGCATGCAACAGTACTCGAGTGAGTCACTTAATACACCAATCCGTCACATACAGCTCGTGTCGACTGATCACTAAAGGCCGTTTCACACCGGCGCTGTATAGACGTCGCTAAATATGACGTAGCTAAACATGCTAAATAGATGTTGCTAAATATGCCGTACATGTGTATAATAAAATAATGAATATGAAATTAACACAAAATGACTCAAAAATGCATTTGCATATGATTAGCCTATTTATCACTATTTCCCTCGGAACCCCTAGCGACCTCTCTGCGGAACCCTAGCGTCCCGGGGAACCCCAGTTGAGAAACACTGGTCTTGACCTATTCCGCTTCTCTAGAGATGCTGCCACACCCTCTGAGTTACTCTAGCATTTTGTGTCTATCTTCGGTGTAAACCAGCATGAGCAGTTCCTTCCTCCACTCTCGAGATGATGATGGTCTAGTCACCTCCTTGAATGCTGCACCCTTCTATTTTGGAGGGAGTTCCTGGCTATGGATCCAGTAACACAGTGGTGCAGCTGGAAGGGGTTCTGAGTTTCGGTGATCAGGTTCAATCATGACATCTGGTACTGACTACATGGAGTTTGCATGTTCTCCTTATGATCATATGGCTTCCCCCTGGCTTTTCCTGTTTCTTCCCACCTCCAAGCCCAGAGGGTTGTAAGGTTAATTGGACACTGTAAATTGTCCCTTGCGTGTTATGAGTGTTAGAATCTGAGGGGGGGAATAAATGGGAATATGTCGGGAATAGGTTATTGGGAATTGAGTGGAGGAATGGGGTTTATTATGAGCGGCATAGGCTTGATGGGCTTCTTCTCTAGTGTGAGAAAATATGGAAGGACTGATCAGGCTGGTGTGCAACCTGGAAAGTCACCTACAGATATGGTATTCTCATGCACATGCTGCCTTTCTTGGTTTGTGGTAAATCTCCTAGGTTTGAAAGATGTTGTTGGTACCAGTTCTGGTCAGAAGCGTAATCACCTCTGACCTTTTGATAAAAGTAAGTTCTTTGAAGAGCCACAAATATGTGCTATATTGACTATGGATATGTAAGCTATGGATATTATGATTTTCAACCAAACTTACGGCTTTAAAAAAAATAGAATGAGATCCCAAGCATTAGTAGAGATCTGGGAAAGTTGCTGGTAATAATAGGAGAGAATCCATATACTGTAATACTTAATATGTATACGAAATGCCTAGATAGGGCTGGAAGTACTCCACAGATCAGATTCTCTGGGAGAGAATTAAAAAATCCACTAGAAACAGTGACCTGATCATGAGTATATTTGAAATTCAGCTGCCTTGCTGCAGACAACAAAACCAATTACATTTCCTTGACAGCCTATCCAAGATGCCCAACCCAGACGACTCTTTGTCACTAAAGTGGATCTGCAATCACGCATTGTAATCGCTCCACTCTTTTCTGTACACTGTGAATGGCTTAATTGTAACCATGTATTGTCTTTCCGCTGACTGGTTGGCACGCGACAAATGCTTTTCACTGTACCTCAGTTCACGTGACAATAAACTAAACTAATCTAAACTAAACAACATTGACTGTCATCATAGAGAGAGAGATTGGATTCACACGCCAATTGGACAGCATTTAGAAAAATATTCCTAGCATCATTGACAACTTACGGAAATCCATGAAAAAATAAGTTTTGCTCTCTCCCATCAATCACAGAATTAAATGTGTAAATACATAACAAAAAGAAAGTAACACATTTAATTTTTTAAAAAATTATTTATATAATCTCACATATTCTAGCTGCACTCAATTTACTCATTCATCTATATTCTGCTGTCTGTTCAAGTTACATTTATTGTCACATGCACCAATTGGTACAATGACATTTGAGTTTCCAAACAGACAAATGAATAAAAAAGAACACAATACACGATAGAGTTTAACATAAACATCCCCCCACAGCGGAATCAACCTTTCCCACTGTGAGGGAAGGCAATAAAGTTCAGTCAACTTCCTCGTTGTTCCCCCCTGCTCGGGGCTTTTGACCCCTCCGCAGTTGCCGCTACGGATGACCCGATGTACAGGCCCTCTCGTCGGGATGATGGAACTCCAGCGTCGGAATGGAAGAACACACTCAGCGGCTTGGAGCTTTCGAATCGGCCACTTCCTACCGCCCAAATCGACCGTGGCTCCCGAAATCCACTGGCCGAGCTGGGCGGCGATTCTCGACAAAAGATCCCAGGACACTGCGATGTTAAAGGCAGCACCGCCTACGGCTGGAGGCTCCGCAGACCACAGCTCCACGGTCTTAAAGCAGCAGGCCCAACACTCCGGCGCTTCAACACCACGATCCCCAGTAAGGCATCGTCCTGTTCTGCAATGGAATTCAGTATTGAACCACTGCTGAAGCTCCGGCCGGTCTGGTCATTAAGCAAAAGCAAATATGGGAATAGACAAAAATCCTTAGAGAACTACATTATATTCGAGAGCTTGATATTAACTAACAGATTAACAGCGAACATTCATAGTGAGGTCTGGTGCTAGACAAGGCTGTGTCATTGAACAAAAACCAAAATGCTGGAGGTATTCAGGGGATCAGGCAGCATCTGTGGGGGGAATGGACATCTGGGTTCCAGATAGCGAAAGAAGTGGAGGATTAAAATATGAAGTCTCTGGGAAGGATATGGATGGAAAGGGAGGAGAAAGAGAGAGGATGGAAAGGAAATATGGGAGATGAATGGATGGAGGAGGGGAAAGCAGCAGGGTGACTTTGGTGGCGGCAGAAGCTCCCATAGGACTGCGGCCGATGGTAAGACCCGATGGACTGCAGCCTGCAGGAGGGAACTGCCGAGCCAGAACCACATGGACAAACAAAATATGTGATGGACCTGTCCTGCTGAGTTGCTACAGCATTTTGTGTCTATCTCATATTCTAAGGATATATTCCCGATCTTCCAATCTACCTCATTGCAGCCCCTGCGCTTTTTTTTAATCTACTCTTGTTTTGTAGCTGCAACACTATATTCTGTACTCTGTTTATTTTCTCATTTGGTCTACATGATGTGCTCATTAATAGTGTGGCTTGCCTGGATAGCACAATAAATGAAATGTTTCACTCTACCTCTGTACACTTGTCAGTAATAAACTAATAATAATATTAATACCAAATGCTGTCACAACCAAAGCCTCCTAAACCACTGGAAGGATAAGTAAACCAATGGCAGTGCCCGCTCCCAATTCAACATCACCACTTACACTCAGTCACCCCCATTGGGCAGGCAGTGTTTCCCAATAGATAAATGTAGGAAATTACTGCAGATGCTGGTTTAAATCGAAGGTAGACACAAAATGCTGGGGTCACTCAGCGGGACAGGCAGCATCTCTGGAGAGAAGGAATGGGTGACGGGATGTAGGGTCTCAACCCAAAACGTCACCCATTCCTTCTCTCTGAGAAGCTGCCTGTCCCGTTGAGTTACTCTAGCATTTTGTGTCTACTTTTCCCAATAGATATTTAGTTCTGACTCTGTTATGGGAAGAGATTACAAAGAAGACAGGGAAAAGATTCAAGGATATATCAATATTCCCTTGAAGAAAAGGAACATCACCACGGACTCTCTGCAGCGCACAGAATACTGCACAAGTCTTGGAAGGAAACACAAACCACCCACCCACCGGCCCTCTATGCCACCATTTTCTCCAATCGTGGAAGAGTGTACAGTGAGCAATCCACCTCAAAATCCACAAAGAAGGATTATATATAAATCATTCAAAATCCCGAGGGACCTGTTAAAGGGCGGAAGAAAGTAATTTCTGGATAGATGAAAGGCCCAAGGACTACGAATTGGTGCAAGTTAGAACCTGCAGGGACAGACAAAGGCATTCAGAATATGTAAGAGGCAAAACTGGATTCATTGCATTTACTGAGTATGATAGACGAGGGCAATGTTTATTTATTCCCAATTGGTTCCCAAATGGTACTTTTTACTTTTTCATACCTTTTCCTGCCATTTCCCAGATGACTGATGGTCAGCAAGAATAGTTTAGTTTAAGCTGCCCCTTCTTTCCCTCTTTTCTCACATCTTCAAGATGGAAAAAGCAACATTAGATGTAACTACCGCTGGAACTTATTTAAGTCTTTAAAAATCGAAACATAGTGAAATAATTATGGCCAATGAAAAAGTCCAGTAAATGCAATTAGAAAGAAGGAAAGTAATCTTCTTCCTACTCCATATGGAATTTATCGGGGGACTAAACTTTCTGACATGAATCAGGCAGTATTTTACACTGCCATAAGCAATATTGTATGGCATGCTGATAGAAACTACACTTGCTAATTTGGAGCAAGTGGAAGATTTTAACTGTAATAACAGCTTTATTCTTAAAATAAATATGAGAAATATTTGAGTTAATTTTAAAATAATTAAATGAATCAATCTTGCTGTTGCAGGGTTGTGACTACTATGAAATCCAGATGGAATTACGAAGTATTGTTTAGGTTATATTATTTGTCTCCAATCTGGCACATGGTGGCACCAGTGAGCTCACCTGAAAAGCAGGCAGTTTACCACCAAAATCTTCTTTGGCCTATGAAACAGCTTGAAAATAAACATTAAGTGCAGTAATCACTTCTTGGTTCAGATCAAATTCAGTTTTCTTATGTACATGAAAGTCCTTTTACTGTTGCCACTAATATGTCTACTGTCAGAAGCACTCTATAAAACAACAAATTGCAAGGGATTAAGCAGTGGTAAACTGCCACTTATCCAAAGACTGCAGCTTTACTTTATGGGAGGTAAATACCTTTAGACTAGGATGTAAAGATAACATAAAAAAATACCCAATTATTTATTTTTTGTTAAAACCCCGAACTTTTCAACTTCAAAGATGTAACATTCCAAATTTGTATACTAAGTCTCTTAGATTTATCAAACAGTTGGTATAATTCTACCCTAATGAGCTTCCAAGGAAAAATGTGGCTTTGATTATCAAAGTTACAAATCAAAGTTAGATGTGGTTGATATAAATGGAATTTTTAACTATCTGTTCGACTCTTTTGTCATTTGATTGCCTTATGGAAAGAACATGATCTAAATTGATTCACGTGTGGCTTCTGTGGTATAAGGAGTTGTATCTCGAATCAAGAATTTGTCTTTAATGCTCTGTTGTTAAATCACAGAACCCATATGAACAAATTGCTCCTGTCAAAGACAGATTATTCAATGAAAAAGGGTTAATTATATGCAATCTGTTTTGCCGATGATCAGAGCAGTGCTCCTGCTTTAAAAGCGCTGGCTTTCCTCAGAGATAAGTACAATGGAAATTTAAGTATGTCAAACATTTAATGTCCTCCATTACATTTTAAGTTGTCTGAGTTGGATCCATTGTAGAAGACTGGAGAATTAGGGAAACACAATATTATTTTTCTCTTAAAATCACTGGATTGGCAATTCTAAAGGCTCAATTGAATAGTGAGGGATCAGAAATTATTGGACAAGAGGAAGAGTCCGAAGTATATTTTACATGATATTGGTTTATTATTGTCACATGTATTAAGATACAGTTAAAAAAATGTTTTGCATGTTATCCAGGCAAATCATACCATACATCAGGCAGTGCAAAGGTGAAAATAACCAGAGGGAAGCATATAGTATTACAACTACAGAGAAAGTACAACTAAAAAAAGTGCAAGGGCTGCAACAAGGTAAATTGGAAGATCAGGAAATTCATCTCTAGCCAATGAGAGGTCCATTCAAGAATCTGATAACAGTAGGGAGGACATTGTTGTTGAATCATAAGAAAACAACTCAATTATACTTTCATTATATTAGTTAAATTTAATTGATGTTACTTGCCTTATTCAAATATAGAATTAGTTTGCCTCAACTTTGTTTATACCTTTTGTTTAAGCACAAAAAATCCAACATTGTCCAGAATACTAGTTTTTACTGGAAATACTGGTATGAATATAAAGTAGGCAACAGTATGAAAGGCTTAATATTTTTTATTTCATTTTAGTTCATTAGATTAAGCTTTTGCAAGATGCTTCTGAAATGTTGAGTTGGCTGATGTGGAAGAATATGGAGGGATTTGAACTGCACACAGACAAATGAGACAATGTGCAGTTAGCAGAGCTTTAATACTTTTGAGTAAGGAATGGGATTGTAGCATATGAGACTTTAATATAACATAATTGTGGGTTGTTGAAAGTGTTCACATCCTTAGAAATTGTTTTTCAACAATTCCTGACAATTGATTGGATCACCAGGGATTGGAACACTGTTAATACATCTGTAGGGAGGAACTGCAGATGATGGTTTAAACCAAAGATGGACACAAAATGCTGGAGTAACTAACTCAGCGGGTCATGCATCATCTCTGGCAAGAAGGAATGGGTGATGTTTCGTGTCGAGACCCTTCTTCAGACTATCCAGGGGAAAGGGAAATGACTGTTACTTCATGTCATCCACTTAACAGGGAACTGTGCATTTGCAATTTTATTGGACTGGATTCAATGACTATGCAGTGCTCCGAATTACATTTATGATTATATTATTGCAATGGTTATGTTAAAAATAGAACATTAGTTAAGGATTCAAGTGGTGCCAGGCCAAGCCCTCCCAAATGAGTTAAATTCTAATCACTCTCATATTATGCCAAAGTAAATATATTCATTTAAGTAACTTTAAGTTAAGCAATGTGAAAATATTTGACAATATGTAAATAATTCTAGAAATAAACACTTTCTCCTCAAATAAACCTTTCTCCTCAAATATCAGTAGCATTTTCATATCTCACATAATTCTTGTGTAGGATGAAACTGTAGATGCTGGTTTACACCAAAGATAGATACAAAACTCTAGAGTAACTCAACAGGACAGGCAGCATTTCTGGATAGAAGGAATGGGTAACATTTTGGGTCGAGACCCTTCTTCAGACTGTGTCAGGAGAGAGGGAGACATAGAGATATGGCGAGACCTAGCAAAAGGTTCAGTGATCGTTTCACTTAACCGTTCCATTCAGTCCGCCTAGACCTACCTGATCTCCCAGTTGCTAAACACTTTAACTCCCCCTCCCATTCACATATTGAGCTTTCTGTGCTGGGCCTCCATGACTGCCAGACTGAGGAAACATGCAAATTGGAGGAACAGCATCCCATACTACACTTGGGAACCTTACAACCCAGTGGTACGAATGTTAATGTCTCTAATTTCAAGTATCTCCTGCATTCCCTCCCCCCTTCTTTCTCTTCCCTCCATCACCCTGGTCGTCCTACGAGTTCCACTGTTAGCATCCTTGTATCCTTCTTGTTGGCACATCTTCCAGGGCCAACAATAGGCCACTATGGATGCCACCCATCCTGAGGTCATCTGTTGCTGACCTCAATTTGTTCTGGCCCACATTTATTACCGTCATCAACAACATTCCTTCCATCATAAGATTCGAAATGTGATGTTCACTAAATATTGCACAATGTTCAATTCCATTTACAAACTCTTCAGCAAATGAAGCAATCTGCACGTCCATGCATCAAGACACAATCATGCACGAGCAGGTAGGTGACCATCTCCAACAATAGAGATTCTAACCACTTATCCTCAACAGTCAGTGGCAGTAACATCATTGAAACCTGATCCATCAGTTTTCCTTGGACGGTCATCATTGACCAGAATCTCAACTAGATCCATCTATCCACCTTGTGAATACCATGGCTACAGGTAAGTGAGAAGTTACTTACTTCTGACACTCCAAAGATGTTTCACCATCAACAAGGCACAAGGAACATGGAATACACTATGTGTAGGAAGTAACTGCAGATGCTGGTTTAAACCGAAGATGCACACAGAAAACTGGAGTAACTCAGCGGGACAGACAGCACCTCTGGAAAAAAGGATAGGTGACGTTTCGGGTCAAGACTCTTCATCGGACTGGTCTTAAAGGGTCTCGACCAGAAATGTCACATATTCCTTTTTTCCAGAGATGCTGTCTGATCCACTGAGTTACTCCATCATTCTGTGTATCTATGGAATACACTATACCAGCCTGGAAAGGTGCAGCACCAGCAAATCTCACAAAGCTCTCCACTCTACAGGAACAAGCAGGCCTGCTTGATTGGCTCCATAAACATTCATTTCCTCCACCATTGACCAAGAATGCTGCATTGTGTACCATTATACAACATCTACTGCACTCAGTCACCTAGGCTACTGCAGTAGCATCATCCAAATCTGTGACCACTTCAACCAAGGTGAATGAAGACAGCATGTACTTGGGTGCATAGGGAGACCACTAACTGCAGGTTCTCCACCAAGTCGTACCTTGGAAATTCATCACTGGTCATTTATCATTGCTAGGTCTAAATCTTGGAACTCCCTATCCAACAGCACTGCAGGAGTACCTTCGCCAGAAGGATTGCAGGGCAGTATCATGGAAAGGCGGCATAGTGGCGCAACAAGTAGACTGCTGCCTCGTGGCGCAGGAGACTTGGCTTCAATCCTGTCACTAGGTGCTGTATATGTGGAGTCTGTTTGTTTTTCCTGTGACTGTTTGGGTTTCCTATGGTTGCTCCAGCTACCTTCCACATCACATCCCAAGTACTTGTGTGTCGGTAGGTTAATTGGCCGCTAGGAGCAATTTGGCCCCAAATGTGTTGCTTTGTGATAGATTCTGTGGCGATGTTGATGAGAATGTTGGAAAATAAAGCGAAAGGATTTATGTAGGTTTAATGTAAATTAGTTGGCATGGACTTAGTGGGCTTAAGGACACATTTCTGTTCTCTATCTCTCTATGACCCTAGAATAGACGCAAGTGTTTCTTTTCTTAATATTATCTTTATTTATGCAGTACGTACTGTTCAATATTTTGACATTAAACCTTTTGCTACTGTTCTCTCCACATGTTGGAGATATTAATAACCATTTACCATTCTATGGTTTTACAGGTTTATTGCTCTTGGTCGCATATTCCTCATGTTAGGCAAACTAAATTGATGCAAGGGAATATTTTTTCTCCTCATCCTAGTTGCAAAGCATGACATTTGATGGTGATCAAAGAGCAAAGCATTTAATTCGGTAATGACATCGTTTGTTTCTGTATGCCACCAAGATTACAGCAATGACTATTTTACAACCACTATCAGATCACTTAAAATTAGGAGAAAAAATAAAATACCTTATTAACTTGCCCACAAAAGCACTTGTTAAAATATAAAAGCAAGTTCATGTGTAATTGTGGGGACCATCCATTTGCTATTGATGTTTTTCTCCTTTGTGTGAGAACTCAGCTTGAGTTTGGATGTGATCTGTGTGTAGAAAATGTGTATATACTTACATATGTGTCATCATGGTCATTAAATGTTTGGAAGTGCTGATGAATTATATTTTAAGCAAACATGTTCTGATTGAGTTTTGAATGTAACCTTGCATAGTCTCTAATCTAATTAGTTATCAGCAATCTTTAGCTGGTAATTGTTTCATCTTGATCCAAGTTAATGTCAATTAGTAACAAATCTAATCTCAGAGTTTACGTGTGAGGGAGAGATGCATGTGCCCAATAATAAATGAATTAAAACAGCCCTCATGCAAATAAATGTTTCATCTTGGTCCAACTAATGTAACTAATGACAATTTGAAACAAACACTCAACTCAGAGTATGAGGGAGAGCTTCATGTACCCAATAATAAGTGAATTAAAATAACCTTCATGAAAATAATTCAAAGATGCATCTTTCTTAGCCTCGTTCTCTTTCAAAGGTCATGCAACATGTACAAGGCAAGTACAAAGCTGAAACTTTATGTGTTTTCTGGCTAATATAATATATTATGAGACAACCAATAGCCAGCCTTTTCACTGTGCTGATGGTTGAGTAACTTTACTATGTTTTAGATTACCAAGCTAGGGCGGAATTAAAAATGAGCGATTAGGCAAAAAATGAAAGGAAAATAAACAGCAAAACTTTAATATAATGCATAGAATGAGCAAAATAAAAAATAAACTAAAATAACCAAACAAAAGTAAAAATATTGAAAGAATGGATCTGACAGAGAGAAAAACAGAACTTGATAGTTACAAACAATTACTCCAAATGCCAAATAATTCAGACACTGCTATCACACTTTAGTAAAAGTTTATGAATTGGAGATTGTTCTCAACTTTTCTGTGCAACCAAAGTGAACCAGTGGACAATGGATGGTGTAATTGAGAAGCCAGTTCGATATCTATGCCTCCTTTATTTTGTGTTACCTTTTACAAATGCTGAACTGGACATTAATTTTATTTGTGGTGTTACCAGAGGTAGCGTGTAGCAAAAAGCAACTTGTTAGAAGTGAGCATAAGCTATTCTCATCAGGCAATTAAAAATATAATTCATAGTTACAGCAGTAATCTTTAATGCCTCATTTTTTTACATTTGTTACATATTAAGCCAAGGCTAATTTGGTTATGAACTGTGGTACAGTATATCTACAGTAAAAATGAACCATGCAAAAGTATTAAACTTGATACTCCACTGTTATGTGAAAACTGTTTGTTCAGCTAGCCCGAATGGCTCTTTGATGTAATTTTACTATCTCACTGTTTTATAAGAATAAACTTTACTAAAATATGGTTTCATTGCCTAAGTCATGTGTCCAAAATATATTGTCCAAGATCTAAATTTAGATTGACACATCAATGCACCATTTGACTGAGTGTGGCACCCAGGAGATCTGAAAGACTAAAGTCAATGGTTAGACTGATAATTCTTATGGAGGACGATGTTTGTGGTTGGTAAATGTCAGTCCCAGCCACAGGACATCACTGCAGGAGTTCCTCAGGGCAGCGTTCAACATACAAACCTCTTCAGCCATTTCCTCAATCATTTCCCTTGTGTCAAAAATAGAGATGTTACCTGATGATTGCCCAATGCCCAATTCCTTTTGCAAACTCCTCAGCAAATGAAATAGTCCTTGTGTTCACACAGCAGGACGTAGACATCACTGAGGTTAAAAGGCTTTTAAGCAGCAAGTATCATTGTGCCACAGAGGCGGAAGACAGAAACCATCTCCAACAAGGGAATCTAACTACCGACCCTCAACGTTCAATGGGAATACCAGCTGAGTTCCTCACCATCAAAATCCCGGATGTCATTGGACCAGCCACATTAAAATCATGGCTATATCCACAAGTCAGAGCCTGGGTAACCGACAGTGAGTGATTAACTGTGTGGCAACTCAAAGCCTATTTACCATCTACAAGGCATAAATCATGAATGTGATGAAATATCCCACACGTCAGGATGAGTTCAGTTCCAACAATAAAAAACAAGGAAAAATCAGCCTATTTGATTGCCATCCCATCTATTTTGCTAAATCTTATCTCCCTCCACTTTGACTGTGGTGTATTTCATGTTTGAAATCTATGAAATGCACCGCCGTTACCTGCCCAGATTTCTCTGACAACACCTCCCAACACACAGCCTCCACCACCAATAATGATGAGCTCTGCTGGCACATGAGAATAACGTTTCATTTCCCAGTAGCTCATCGTCTTGATATGAAAGTATATTATTATCCTTCTGTCTCGCTCTGCCTCTGTATTGTGGGCAGACATTTACGAGAAAAATAAAGCAGATGATACAGCTTCTCGCCACTAACATCTTGAAGGCTGTTTGGGAGGGGAAATAATTAATGCCCTTCATGGCAAAGCCCCGATCATTACAAAATGAATGAAAAATAAGAAACATTAGATTCTCACAGGTAGACAAAAATGCTGGAAAAAATCAGCGGGTGAGGCAGCATCTATGGAGCGAGGAATAGGTGACATTTTGGGTCGAGACCTTTCTTCAGACATTCTCACAGATCTTCACTGGTACCAAATATTCACTTGCTAAATATCTTTGCCATTTTTCCTGACTGCTGTCATAACTCCAGCAGAGAAATGGAAACACGCAAAAAAAAAGCAATGTGAATACTGTGCCAAGACCTGAGGTGACCAACATTGGTAATCCTATATTTGGTGTTTCTAGCAGTTAGAGAGCTGAAGATATCCCCAGCACAGTCATTTCCTGCAACATGTCAAGGGTAGTTGGCCAAAATTGCCCAACCCCATAGAAATGAAATACCCTTTTCTGATCCACCAAATACATTTGAAAGGTGATGATGGACATGATTTGATACAAGTTATTCATCAGTTGGCAGAACTAAAAGAGATGAGGGGTCATTATTGCTTGTGCCAATTTATAATGCACAAGTTACTTAAATTCTTTATTTCACCATTAGTCAGTGGAATTAAACTAATTGATGCAGGTTTTAGGGTGTCTATAGTTCATAGAGAATGTAACATCTTTTATAATCTTATCACAAAGTTCTGGAGTAACTCAACTGACCAGGCAGCACAGGTGGAGGGAATGGATAGGCAACGTTTTGGGTCAGAATCCTTCTTCATCCAAAACATCTATCTGTTCCCCCAACATATACCACCTGACTCACTGAGTCACACCAGCTCTTTCTGTTTTGATTAAGATTCCAGTATCTACAGTTCAGCGTTTGTGTGTTTCAAAATCTTATCTTTACTTCCATTCCAATACAGCACTGGACACAGAGTGCCAAAGCTCTTAACTTTGCTCTTGTCTGCTCAAAAAGCCACTCTCTGAGGAGACACTGTTAAGGTAAGGCAGCAGAAATCGGAATAAGTGTCCCAAACTGTAACATCGGCCATCTATTTCCTTCAGAGATGCTGCCTGACTCACAGAGTTACTCCAGCCCTTTGTATTCTACTATAGGAAGAACGTCTTTTACCACCACTCTGAAATAAAACGAGTAGTTGAATATCTTTTTCACTCTTGTTTTGGAGTAATAAAAGACATCCAAATTAAAAAGGTAGATTCAACTGACATCTTTGGAATTTGATATGTTAAAGCTTCTGATGGACAAAGGCTCTCCAGCCTTTCCACTGCCCTGAGGTCAATCATGCTTGGGTATAAATAATATAAAGTTTGGTCAACAATGTCAGGCATACTTTACAAATTCAACATCAGCCAACTCGTGTTCTTTGTGCAACCGATGCAGAACCAAGATAATTACTTACTGGGTGGCTGCAATAAAAAGTTGAAAGAAAACAGTCAAGAAAAAGCAAGACATTTGAGCTGGCTTGAATTTTCTTTCATTTTTGAAAAAAATTCAATCAAAGGCCGATTAAAATAAAATGGTTATATGAAGTTATGAGAATGGGTGTTCTGATTTTATTTATTGTATTTTTTTTGTCTTCTTGTAGAAGATGTTAAAATGTCTTTAAAATAGTCACAATACTTTATTTGAGGAAGAACAATTTGGAATCAATGGTCAGTGGAACTGAAATGCTTCTGCAAAGGCTTGCATAGTTTAGCTGGTCAAGGCAAAGGATCTCAAAAATTAGGGATGGTATTTTCTCATTGGCACTTGGGAGATGAAGAGGAAGACAGGATCTACAGAGACCTGTGCATATTCATATACACTGTTCCTCCAGGCAGCATAGTGATGCTGCTGGTGGCACTGCTGCCTCACAGTACCAGATCTTGATGCTGGGTGCTATTTGTGTTGGGTTTGCACGTTCTACCTGCGGTCGTCTGGGTTTCCTCCAGGTGTTCGGGTTTCCGCTCACATCCCAAAGATGTGCAGGTTTTGATGTTAATTGACCTCTGTAAATTGCCCCTAAAGCGTAGAGAGTGGATGAAAAAGTGGGATAACATAGAACTGGTGTGAACAGGTGATCGATGGTCGACATGGAATCAATGGGCCACAGGGTCCGTTTCCATGCTGTATATTTAATAATAATAAAAAATATCTACCTTCATTGGATATTCTTATAATCAAGCTTTTATATAGTCTTTACAATCAGACATATGTGGATTTTGCAAAGCTAATTCCCATTCTACCTACTGTATATTCCTTCTTCTAGCTTCGTAATTAGTAATCTTTACTTCAAACATTTTCTTGTTTCATCTTTGGCATTTGTTCAACCATCTGCCAATCAAGCCCCCCACCCCCCTCGCCCCCCGCCCCCCAGTTGTATCCGCCTGTCACTCACCAGGCTACCCCGCCCCTCCCCCCGACAATAATCGGTCCGAAGAAGAATCCCGATGTGAAACATCACCTGTCTATATTCTCCAGGGATGCTGCCTGACCCTCTGAGTTACTTTTCCCCCCCCAATAATTTTAAATATAATTTCAGAGCCCACTGAAAAATCATAATCAACTCTGGCAAAGGGGTTAAAAGATGTTATTCAGCAGTATGTACATAGGTGCCTCTTCGCAATCTGTCATTGTGCCCATATATTATGTCAGTGTAGGGTGCGCCGTCAAGTATGGCTGCCCTGCCAGCAGCTGTTAGTCTTTTCACTCTTTTTAAAACATTTTAGTTACTTAAAAATGTTTGTTTTTGGAGGTCTTTTAGTCTTTTTATGTGGGGAGTGGGGGGGGGGGGGGGGGGGGGGGGGGGGGGGGGGGGGAGGTGGGGGAAGGGGGAAACTATTTTTATCAGTACCTACCTAGTCAGAGATGCGGCTTTTCTCCGGGCCGTATCTTCGCCCTTTCCTCGCGGCCTACCGGCAGTCTGGAGCTGCCTTCCCTGCCAGGACCAGCCGGGACTTCAGCTTCGGCGGTGGCACAGCACTGGGGCGCCATCATGGAGCGGGCAATGCCTTGCCCGGGTTGCCGTGCAGTGGGCTCCGGAGGGCTGGGACCGCCGACTGCAACATCGAGGAGCTGCAGTCTGCGGTCTGTGGAGCTTCCAGCCGGGGGCGGGCGGCGCTGAGCTTTAAACACCGCGGAGCCTGGGATCTCACGACGAGGTCGCCAGAGTCGGAGTTCCGACCGGCGTGGCCCGTGGACTTCGGGAGCTGCGAACTCCGGTGAGGAAGCAGCCACTCCAGACACTCCAGGCGGCTGAGAGTGTTCTCCCGACGCCAGAACTCCATCATCCGGCGAGTGGGCCTGAAGCATCGGGCTGCCGTAGCGGCGACTGCAGAGGCCTCAATAGGCCCGACTATGGGTGAACTGGGGATGGGACTGGACTTTGCTGCCTTCCCCCACAGTGGGAACCATTGTGGGGGGATGTTTTTACTGTTAAATTCTTTGATGTTGTGTTTTATCTTTATTTGTGCTGCAATGGCAGATCAAATTTCACAACACCAATTGGTGTCTGTGATAATAATAAATATCCTTTGTCCTTATATCCAAGATAGCCTTTGTTTTTCACTGCTGGTTACAATTTACAATATGAATTGCAGTAACATTGAATGCTAAGCCTTTCTGTAACTTGGCTTCATTTATCCGTGCCCTATCTACATCCTTGATGTCCTTAAAGTGATATACGTCTAAATGAATTGACAAAATTGCAGGGAAAAGTGGATGTACTGTCCAAGTTAAAACTGGTGCAGGGAATAAAATAATGCTGCTGGAATTTACAGTTCACCTTTATGCAGTAAACAGCTGCTGCATCAAGCACGAGTGGCCAATTGGGTAACCAGCAAAAGAACCAGTAGTTGCTGAAAAAGATGGTTAAAAAGTACATTTGGCTGGTTCTATTCCTGATTCATGGCACTTTTCACGATAACCACAACATCTATATAACTAAAAGTCTCATCTTGACCATTTCCTGCCTGCGCTGTCTATTGATTTTAGAAAAAAACGCTACCATATATCACTATGATTTTTGGTCATCTTACTCGCAGTCCTCCTTCACTGTGGCAACCCCAAGGATTTTTCCGATCGATTAAAAAAAAAAAAAGTTATGAATGTTTTAAAAATCTTGAGATCAGCTGATTGGTCCTCTTGCCTGTCAATCACTATGATGAAGGTAACACCCCTTCTGGGGGGGGGGGGCAGGTCTATAAAACCCTGGATGCCTGGACGTCAGACAGTCACTCTGAAAGATTACGAGGGAGAGGCCACAACTGTGATTCTGCTGTGAGTCTACTGAACTATGAGTCTACTGAACTGTGAGTCTACCCTTTACGTGGTTATGCGGTTTATGTGGTCATGTGTTTTATGTGCTTTACATGGTTAGCCCTTTATGTGCTTGCAATAAATGATTTGTTAGCCAGTAATGTGCTTGCAATGAATGATGATTTGTTAACCCTTAATGTACTTGCAATAAATTATTTGTTACCCCTTAATGAAATGAAATTAGTTGTTTGGCCTGCCCTGTGCTTTTGCTTTGCCTGTGCTTTGCTTGACCTCACCTGAAATTAAAGCAAATGGATTGTATTGTTGACTGGCCCCGCCTGCCCTGTTCTTGACTTGACTTGACTTAAAATAGATTGACTTGACTTGAAATGAATTCAAATGGATTATTGGCCCTGCACTCGCTGTGCTTGGCTTGACTTGACCCACAATACCTTTGCTAGCGCTCCAGAACCCCCTCCCCCCCCCCCCCTCACTGGCCACCAATATTGGAATTGGTGGGAAGGTGGAATATTGCATTGGGGGACCAGCCCTCCCATGTGAACCTGGGACCCAATGGGTCCCACTTAGTCTAGTAGCTGTATAAAAGGCTACCCTGGAGGTAAGGGAAAACGGATGTGGAAACACAAGAGGTTGATGGAGTTGGTTAAGTTGCACTTATGGGGGGTATCGGAAAGACCTTGAGCAGGGTAGAATGAAGCTGTGAAGGTTGAGCTAATGAAATAACGTTGAGTATGTTGAGTTGGGTAGAGTGGTGCTCAGAGGATTTGAATTGGGCGGAATGGTTTACAGAATATTTGAGTAGGTAGACTGATATTGGTGCTGGTATTGAGAAGCTTTGAACCGTGTAGGGTGATATTGAGAAATTTTGAACTTGATGCAGAAGTATTTGGCAGGTATCACCTGAGTGGAATGACATTTTAAAAAATTTGAGCTGCCGGAGTAAAAGTGAGTATGTTTGATCTTGGAAAGGGTTTAATCTATGTAGACTTTAGTTTAATTAATTTGAGTTTTTGAGTTACTCCATCACTTAGTTGCTCTTTATCGTGTGATAGATCTTTGAGGATAGTTGGCATCAAAGACCCAGGATCTAGGAATCTTTGTGCCATGGATTCCACGCTCACAATGTTAATTTTATTTTGGAGCCAAGTGAAGGGAATTCCTGGCATCTAGTTGCACAAACCTCCATCAAGGTACCCAGCAGCTAATAGCAATAATTTTGCAACAACAAACCCCAGAATAATAAAAAATAAAATTCTAAATTTTTGTTACAGAGATAAAGATATGACTTTAACATGGCATTGAGATTGAAACCAAATAAACAAAACTGAATAACAAACATTTAAAATGTTAAGTATATTAACAATATTTTATTTTGACATAAATATCCAGAGGGAATTAGGCTCCACTCCAATTGGGCTCGAAAAATGCATCAGTGAGGTTGTTCAGCAATATTTTTGATGGAATAGCTTTAAAATTTCAATGACATCTTAAGGCTTAATGATGGCTTAAAATTTTCAGACGTTTATAACTGAAATGTCAGTGATTTGTAAAAAGATTTCCATTTGCAAAGATGTCAGTGGTGCTTCTTGTGAGGAGCAAGTTATCACCTCCAGGTGATAAACTCCAAATTCCTGCTTTTCTCGTGGTGCAAGACAATCACAATGCACACCTTTGCTTAAAATAGTGTTCTCGGAAAACTTTATTCCAAGGGTATTAGTGAATGGATGAAGCCCATGTTAGGACAGGACAAGACAAGAGAAAAATACTGGCGACACATATAATCCAAAATAAAATCCAGGAAAGAGAAGATTTTTTTAGCAGGTAAGGTAAGCATGTTACAAAACTTACCTTTAGCGGTGCTGCAGTTCTGCCGCTGGCCGTGTGCGCGACCTTGGTGCCTTTAAGGGGGGGGGGGCGGGGTTAAAATGCGTTTTTTCCCCTTGCCATCCGGAGCTTTCTTTTGTCGGAGTGCGATCTATTTCTGGAGATTCGTTCCCACTGCCGGTAAGTTAATTTTTAAAAATAAATAGCCCGACTATTTCAGTGCTGCAGTAAAATAAAAATTAGCTCCTAATGACGTGAACGTCGACAACGGGGACCGATTCTACGTAGGAGACAGGTAAGTGAAAGCTGTTTATTTTTTCATGTAAACTTGCTTTTTTAGGTGACTTTAATCAATATTTCATGTTGCAAAACGGTGATGTAGTCCGTATAAGTACCGGCAGAATTTTCCCTGCTGATATGGGGTTTTAATTCACCGCAACCGCAACGTTCCAATACATCGCATTCCAGAAAATCCCACTCGCAAGCTGATTTAAATGGCCATTAATTTATGGGCATTAAACACTGAATTCCTTCAATTTGGCCTATAAATTAATGACAATTAGATTAAAAAATCATGTTATATTGTGAATTATTGTGTGAATGTTAATTGGACACTTAGGCTTTAAATTTTTTTATTAAATTTTTCTTAAGAAATGGATAGATGTTTAGATCTAGTAATTGAATTTTGTAATTAGCTACAATTGGGTAACTAACTAATTATATGCTTTAATTTCAGGTCATCCAAGTAAGATTGTTTCATATTTGTTTCAGAATACTTCAATCTATAATAACTGAAAATGTCTTACAGGTCTCTTAATTTTTAAGAAAGTTATGGGCTTTTGACTGTCCTCGATCACAACATTTGTGTTAAGTCAATAGAAAAGCAATAGGAAGCAAGTTGCTAATTTCCGAGTATGAAAATGGCCATATCTTTTTTAATACTGAAGATATGAAAGTGAATTAGGTGTCAAATTAAACTTATTTTTATGCTTTATCTGATGGGATAAATTGCAGACTTGATTTTTTTAATCTCAAAATTTTGTAACATTGCTAGGTAGGGAAGCATTTATGAAGAGAGTAACAGATCCACTGTTTGAGGCTTTTATCAGAAATGGCAATATATTACATTCAAGGCTAAATTCAGGCCAGGAAAAATAAAGTGGGGATAAATGAACAAAAAGGAATGCCTGTGGCAAGGATGAAAGAGAGGCAAAATTGAATTGCAAATTGGGATCAAAAGGGGCTTGTAATGGGAAAACCAGGGAGCAAAAGATAGTTCCAAATGAGATTTAGTTTTTAGTCTACACCGACCAGCGATCCCTGCACATTAACACTAAACGGCCTGTCCTACTTGGCAATTTTTTTTGCGACTGCTGTCATCATTGACTGACTTATCACGTCACCGAAAAAGTCACGGAGTGATGCGGCGTAACGCGGCGGTGATGCGGCGTGATGACGTATTGACGCACAGTGTTTCCTCAAGTGTTACAACATTTGTTTTGTCGCTGCTGGATTTTGAAATGTTCAAAATTATTCAAATTACTAGAAAATATAAATCTTTATTCAATACAAACTATATGCCCTTACTTACTTAATTAAATGCTTTGATTACATTTTGGAAAACACTACCGATGTCTTTAATAGGCAGAATGAATGCCATAAAAATGATTTTTCTGCCACAAATCTTATATTTATTTCAATCAATACCAATATATTTACCTAATTTTTTTTTAAAAACTTGACTCTGATATCACAAATTTCATATGGGACTATAAGTCCCATAGAATTCAAAGCAGACACCTGTGTAAACCTAAGGAATTCGGCAGACTGACACTACCCAACTTTCTGTACTATCACTGGGCAATCAATATTAAAAATATAATTTACTTGTTGGACAATTCTACCCAACAGGTAGATTGGATAGCAATGGAGAGAGAGGACTGCTCTCCTTTTAATATAGGAGCGATCCTTCTCTCACCGATAAAACTGAATAATATAATATACAAGAAAAATCCAATTGTTCCTAGTACAATACGAACGTGGAAACAAATAAAATTAACTTTCAAATTAAGAAATCTATCGCGTCTCTTTCCTATTGTTAATAATCCGACGTTTAAACCATCTACTATCGATAAAACATTTACACACTGGGAAAGAATAGAAATTAAAACCTTTGGAGAAATTTATGAAATGGGAAATCTTTTATCATTCGAACAACTACAACTTAAATGTAACCTGAAAAGTAATCAGTATAAATATCTTCAAATCCGTGACTACTTGAAAATACATACAAAAGAACATAAAACTTTGACTTCAGATATACTAGATGAAGCTATGAACAGAAAGGCGGATTCTACTAATTTAATATCATATTTGTATAATATCAAGGGTTACACAAAAAGCTGGAGAAACTCAGCGGGTGCAGCAGCATCTAAGGAGCGAAGGAGATAGGCGACGTTTCGGGTCGAGACCCTATATCATTTTAACCATAGAGATACCACCATCTGATGCAATCAGAAGAGACTGGGAACAAGAATTATCTATAAATATCTCGAAAGACAGATGGAATAAATATTTGCTATATGTACATAAATGCTCGATAAATGTAAGACATACCTTAATTCAATTTAAAATTTTACATAGATTATATTACTCAAAAACTAAATTGAATAAAATGTTTCCAAATGTCTCACCCATCTGTGATAAATGCTTATCTCAGGATGCAACTTCAGGACACTCTTTTGTCTTTTGCATAAAACTTCAGAAGTTTTGGCATTAAATTTTTGAAATTTTTACAAAAGTATTTAAAACAGAAATGAACCCCAATGCAGAATTGATTATCTTTGGAACAATGGAGACCGGCTCTGAGCTGACTTCGTTCCAAGAGAGTTTCCTTAACTATGGATTAATAACGGCAAAAAAAGGTATATTAAAATTCTGGAAAAATGCACCAACACCACGCTTAAAATGTGGATTTGAAACATGTCTGAATTGTTACACCTAGAAGATATGAGATTCGTCCTAGCAGGCAAATCAGACCAATTCTTAAAGGTTTGGTCTCCCTTTATCAGTTTATTATAAGCATATGGTGCAAAATAATCCTGCAAATAAACTGTTTCAGAACCGGGTGATGGGGTGCGCAAAGATATGAAGTATGCATATCCCTTCCATTTTATTTTCCTTTTATTATCCTTTTTTTTTAATATCTCTCCTCCTTTCTCTCTTTTTCTTGTACTTTTCACAAACTATCACTTCACCACCTTACCTAACTTTCCTTTTCTCTCTTTTTGCTTATATTACTTTTTTTATTATTAAATTCAAAAACAGAAATTGTATATGAAATGTATTATATTATTCTTAATGTACCCTAATGTATATGACTTCTAATAAAAATATTATTTAAAAAAATATATATATATCTTTTGGCGACCCTGATATGTTGCCAATAAAATCGCCAAGTGGGACAGGCCCTTAGCCTACACATACTAGGGGAAATTTACACTTATACCAGCCAATTAACCTACAAATTGTACGTCTTTGGAGTGTGGGAGGAAACCGAAGATCTCGCAGAAAACCCACGAGAAGAATGTACAAACTCCATGCAGACAGCACCCATAGTTAGGATCGAACCCGGGTCTCTAACACTGTAAGCACTGTAAGGCATTAACTCTACTGCTGTGACACGGTGCTGCCCACTAAATATAAATACCAGAATCTTGGGCAAAAATCATGTCAAAAAAAAAGGAGCAATAGCTATGATCTGAAATTATTGAAAACAATTACTTGGATTTTGTTTTTGCATTTTCTCACAATAAGTGCCGGCAAGTTTTTGTGCCGAGGCTTTCTAACACTTATACTGTGTGATCTGCTCTTAGCCATGCACTGGCCTTAACTGCTACAGGATAAGTGAGCCCATTTCATTGACTGGAGATTATAGGGTTATGATGAAGATAGGTAAGCATACAGTAGATGACATATTTTCTTAATCATCTGTGTTTGCTTTTATGTGTTTAATCATTTGTGTTAGTTGAATTTGTTCCTTTTATTTAAATGTTTTGTGTTTAATAGTTTTAGACTTCTCTTCTATATAAGAGGTGGTCAGGGGCACTAAACATGTTCAGTTTTGACTATATGGCTGGAAGGTGTGTTCTGGGGAATGGAGAATGCAAGGATTGAGTTCCAGCCACACAACACCATCAGGAAAATCTTGGCCGTTAACTTCTTCTCTATAGTTGCCATTTGACCTGCTACATATTTCCAGCGTTTTGATTATTGGAAGTGGGAACACGTGGAATATTTGGAAAAAATAATAGCTGACGTCTTTGGTTATTCTGCACAACCTTGTATTCTTTTGTTTCGATTTTAAAGCTACAGCATGGAAACAGGCCCTTTTGCCCACCAAGTCCACATCAACCATAGATCACCCGTTCACACTAGTTCTGTGTTATCTCACTTTTGCCTCTACTCCAAACATACTCTGGGCAATGTACAGAGGCCAATTATCCTACAAACCCCGCATGTCTTTAGGATGCGGGAGGAAATACTCCTGCGAGTATTCGGAGGAAACCCACGCGTTCACTGGGGGAGCATGCAAGCTCCACACAGACAGCACCTGATGTCAGGATCGAACCCGGGTCTTTGGCGATGTGAGGCAGCAGCTCTACCACTGCATCGCTGTGCTGCCCTTACCTTACATGCCACGAATGTACCTTTGTAACCTGGAGAAACGGCTTGGTGTATACTAAAGGGCACTGTCCCACTTGGGCGACCTAATCCACGAGTTCTGGCGAGTTTGCCCTCGACTCATATTCGCAGCATGGTCGACACAAGGTCGTAGGAGGTCTTCATAACTCTCCTTCATGCTCGAGAGTGGTCTCCGCGTACTTGAAGCCTCAGCTAGATCACGGCGTTTTTTTCAAGATGTTAAAAAGTGCCCGCGAGTATAAAAAAAGGTTGCAATGGAAAATATCGATGCTTGTTTTACTCGTAGGTTTAGTCGAAGTAGGTCGTAGTAGGTCGTGGTAGGTCGTGGTAGGTCGGCATGTTAGTCGTAGGTAATCGAGGGTAGTCGAAGGTAGTCGTAGATCATCTTCATCATAGTCAAAGGGAGGTCGAAGGAGATCGAAGGAGGTCGTCTTCACTCCACTGTTCGGTGTCCAATTTTCCCGAAGTTTGTCGTAGATAGTCGAAGCTGGTTTTCAACATAGTCGAAGGAGGTCGAAGGAGGTCTTCAACATGTCATTTTTTCAAACTCTTCTAAACTTGCCAATTAGGTCACTCAATTGGGACAGCCCCTTAACTGTGGTGCCATTTTGCAATGATGAATATCATAAAAACATTTCTGAAACGTTCCTTTTTTTTAGCTTGCCTGAAAATGAATCCATATTAAATTAATCCATGCACTATTATAACTCAGTCATTATGCATTTAGCAAACTTTATTTTTCTGGGGTTAAAGTCCTTTGTGGTTTATTTATTTCAATTGGATTAATGACTTTGTTAAATTAGCAAGCGCATGACTGACTAATCACACCACAAAATAGTATACAGAGGAATTTCTAACCCAGCTAAGCAAGGTACTGATTCCAAAATGGAATATGATAGGCAATTTTACTCTCCATCTCCAATATATCAAAACAATGGCTTATTAAAAGCAAAGATGAGTACATTAAACAAAGTCTATAATTGTGGTATGGCTTTTAAAAGTAAACACTGATGAGTTGTAAGTTTATATGTTAAGGCAAGGTCACTGAATAAGTACAGTTTTTCATTTGGATCGGATGGTATTTGAATCACGTTAATTGCCAGTATCATACTACATTGGCTGCAGATGGCTGTTAGCTGCAAAAGACAAAAAATAGTCTCATAATGTCTAAAAATACATTTAAAAAGAGCCATTTTAGTAGCTAGCTCACTTTGTAAAACTATATTGTGGCTGTTTCATGGATAATGCAGTCATACCATTTGGTTCAAGCTCATTAAAACTACAGTGCACCTATTGTGCAATGTTTCCTTATGTCGCAGACCTGACAACTGACATTTACTTCTGATTTGATAAGGATCTGTCCATTAATCTCAATGAGAAAGGCATAAATTGTAAAGCTATTTAAAAAAAAATATCGGCCCAGCCATACCTCTTTCCAACTGTAAAAGAATTACATGCTTCAGCTTGTATTAGCTGAACACACTATCTCTGTGGTTCCCCTGAAAATATATGTGCTGCCAAAAAGTCCATTATGAGGACAGAAAAGGAATCTCAAATTACACCTGAAGCTTATATATGAACCTTGAATCACCACAATGTTCTTGTCTGGGAAATGATTCAAAAATGTTACCTCATTACCCCAAGAACAATGGGATTGGCCTCTAATACAGTTAGAATAGAAACACAAAAATGCGTTTCACAATTCTCAAAAAGATTAACACTTACTTCATGCAATTTGGGAAACATTAGGCTTGGATTTTGCTTGGTCTCAGGCTGTGTTCACTATTTGGTTTCCCCACTGCGATTCACTTCAAAGTCCATATCCAGAAGCGGAACGCTGGCCAGTGGGACCCTTGACTTGATCGCTAAAACCCTACAGAACATCAGGGCCTTGCACATTGGAATCATGAAACCCGACAAGCCCTCACCCCATCCCTTTGCCATCTGCCAAATCTAACAAGTTTATGGAAAATAAATCAATGCCCTTGATATTCAGCTGCTTTCAAAAAATATTTAAACTGACAAAGAATCAAAGTAACTGAAGAGTTTAAAAAGACACAAAGATTTAGAATCTACTTTCTTCAGAGTCCTAAACCAGTGAGCAAGATTGGATGATTCTCAATAGCCAGGGTTGATTAAAGCACATTTGCAAATAATTGAAGCATTTATTCTATGGGGGTCAGAAGTCGTCAATGAATAACTTTCACTGTGCATGAAATTCTCCTAGAATTTGAAACTCCTAGACCTAGGAGTTAGCATCCGCATCTGCAAGTGAATCCTCGACCTCTGAACCCATAGACCACAATCAGCGAGGATTGACATCAAAACATCCTCAATGACAATTCTCAACACCAGTACCCCTTAAGCATGCATTTTCAATCCCTTTTCTATATGCCACACTCACAAATTCTGCTCTAACTCAATTTGCAAGTTTACACCGTGGGCTGGATATTGAAAAATGACAAGATGGGGTATGGGATTGAGATAGAGAGTTAAGGGCCTGTCCCACTTGGATGACCTAATCCATGAGTTTAGAAGACCCTAGACGAGTTGAAAATAATGTCCAGGTCGTGTTGACTCACCAAGGTAAAAAACCTACTATGACCTACTATGTCTACGACCTCCTATGACCCCCCTCGACCTCAGTCATCCACACCTAAGACCAACTACGACTAGCTACGAGTGGAAAATGATCACATGATAAAATTATGTCATGTTTGCATTTTTTTTCTCGGGCCAGTTACTGACCTACAACTACGACTATCAACGACTATCTACGACTACCTACGACTACCATCACGACCTACTACGACCTACCTACGAGTAAAAAGTATCGATTTTTTCCATGCCGGCCTTTTTTTTTGTACTCGTGGACATTTTTCATCAGGCTGGAAAAAGGCCCGCGACCTACTTGAGGCCACGAGTGCGCGGAGACCACTCATGAGCATGAGGACGAGTCACAAAGACCTCCTACGACCTCCTAAGACCTTGTGGCGACCATGCTGCGAGTATGAGTCAAGGGCAAACTTGGCAGAGGTCGCCAATTAGGTTGTGAAAGTGGGACAGGGGTTTTAAGTAGCATAATGTTAAGACAACAACCTCTCCTTCAATGTCAGCTGGACAAAGGAGCTAGTTGTTGGCTTCAGGAAGTGAGGTGGTTCACATGCCCCTGTCAACATCAATGGAGTTAAAGTGGTGATGGCTGAGAGCTTTAAGTTCCTTCGTGTAAATATCACCAACACTTTGTCCTGGAACAACTACATTGAAGCCATGAACAACCAAGAAAGCACACCAACGTCCCTAATTCCTCAGAATACCAAGGAGGTTTGGCATGTCTCTGACAACTCTTACCAACTTCTACAGATTCACTGTAGAAAGCATCCTATCAGGATATATCACAGATTGGTTTGGGAACAACAAGAAGCCCACAAGAAATTGTGAATGTAGTACAGGCCATCACGCAATTGAACATCCCCCCACATTGACTTCATTCACACTTCATGCTTCCTCTTTCCCCTCTCCAGTCGGGCAGGAGATACAAAACCTTGAAAGCACGTGCCACCAGATTCAGAAAAAGCTTCTTCCCCACTGTTATTAGACTACTGAATAATATTCTTATAAACTAAAGATGTAGTCCCAATCTCCCCAACCTACCTCATTGTGGCCCTTGCATGTCCTTTTATCTACACTTTCTCTGTAACTGTACCTTTATATCATTGTAACATTATATTCTGGTATTATCTTCTTTGCATTACCTGTTGTACTTGTGTATGGCTTGATTGTCTCCGTTTATAACATGATTTGACTGGAGAGCATGCAAACTGTACCTCTGTAGATGCCTGTAATAAACTTATCCTTATCACCTATTTTCATGGGAATATTGTAAATGATAATTCACATGTGAATTTGTACAGAAGTCAGGTTCCTTTGTTTGATCAATGAGTTTAAAAACAAGTTTATAGTGGTTTATATTAGCTACAAAATTTAAGTCCTCACCATAAAACTGAAAACAATTGTAAACTCATTTTACCCTAATTCAAGGTTGAAAAACTGTGGGATTGAGTACAACATGAGCTTTGTATCTGGCCAATTTTACACTTTATTGACTCGCACAGAAAGCAGAATCAAATGTGAAACAAGCTTTGCAGCTGATGCTCGGCTCCAGTGGGTTAGGTTACCGTTACCCATTGAGTGACAAGGAGAAGCTGTCCCTGACTGGCAGCAACCTCAAGAGACACCGTGACTGGCGCTGATCACACACAGTATTCATCAGTTTGAGGCACATGGACATTCGTTTATCAGTAAACCAGTAAATGCACAGTCTTTCTCCCAGAGTCGGGCCATCAAGAACCTGAGAACATAGGTTTATAGTGAGAGGGGAAAGATTTAATAGGAACACGAAGGGGTAACTTTATCACACATAGGGTGGTGAGGATATGGAACGAGCTGCCAGAGGAAGTGGTTGAGGCAGGTACTATCACAATATATAAACAGCATTTGGACAGGTATATGGATAGGAAAGGTTTAAAAGGATATGGGCTAAATGCAGGCAGGTGGGATTAGTGTGGATGGAGCATCTTGGTCAGAGTGGGCAAGTCGGGCTGAAGGACCTGTTTCCGTGCTGTATGACTCTATGACTCAAAATTGCCAGTTATCTTTTTCTTGGCCTTTCTAGCAAAACACAATAATGGGAGCACTATTTTTTTCAGCATGATTGATGTAACAATTTGGATATTGCAATACTGTTTCCATTGAAAGATTCAGAAACATACTCAGCATTTACCAGTTTGATTACATTGCTTGATTTAATCTTAAATTTGATTACATTTTAAATTGCTGGTAGAATTTGGTTTCTTTGTAGGTGGCTATTCATAACTTGAGTGCGATTAGCTAAATAAGGTAGTTTTACAGAGGCGGCCCGAAATCCTTTCATTCCTCTTCACCTGAATTATAGCTGAGTTTTGCTTACTGATTATTACCACCAGATGACAACTAGAAAAATAGTTAGACTGCAGCACTATCAAATCTCAAAGCAATATTCACATAGCGATTTAGAAGATTGGCTTGTTACAGTACACTCATATACATTTAAGAACACTTTTCAAGATTATTCAAGCACTAATTTTTTTTCAGTTGTGAGTTGGTGCACCACCACACTCTTCAAGGTTGTTGTAAAGCAGCAAAATGTCTGGGGAAACATTGTGTGAACAAATTTGGAATGTTTATGAACAAATGAAGTGATCACTGACGGCATATCACAGCGTGGCAATGCCTTCATTTAACATTGCAATTTTATTAGTTATTATTTTAGTTTTAAGACGATGAGCCCTCTCTACATTAAGAAACAAGCATTGGAAAGTAGTTCAGGCTTCAATTCCCAATTCAAATAGGGACGCCTCATCCCTGGTAAAACAGACGGTGTTTTCCTTCTCGTCTTATTCCTCTGCAGTATTCAAGCAAAGTACTCTGCCAATCTTCTCATTTTCACTGACGTGGTTAAAGATGATTTTGTGGATTTGTAAGTGTTTGTGTAATTCCAATGATGTTGGCATTTCTGCCATGGTTTTAAAGAATTTACAGCAGTTTTTATACTTGGAGGAAATTTCAGGTTAATGATGTAATCCTCAATGATGACGGCACAAATGTATTAACTGACTAACATTGTCATTTCTATGCTTAATTATTCAACAGATTGTATTAATATCCAGATTTTAAATATGTACAACAGGTCGTGGACTGTTTTTGCCACCAGTACCTCCTTCAATTCTCAGCCTGGTGTGATGAACCGCGCGTTGTGGGAACAAACCCAACGGGTCTGCACTTGGTCTAGTGTCTTTTACAATTCTCAGCATCTAAAACATCCAGCTGGCTTCTTTAAAAAAAATACAGAATATTGGAATAACTATAAGCGGGTCAGGCAGCATCTCCGAAGTACATGAATAGGTGCGTTTTGGGTCGGGACCTTTCTTCAGACTCCATTTTACTGGTCTCCTGCAAAATCTCCAGAAAATATGCCCATAAATATTTGAAGAAGTCCTCCTCCTCCCTCTGACAGGAGCTCTGTGATACCCTCTCCCATTGCTCCCCCTGTGTGACTTACTGCTCTCCCTCTTTGCGGCTCTGTTCTGACCCAGCCACACGAGCATCTCCAGTTCCTCTTGTTTCCAGGCTAGCTGCTTTACCTACACAAAGAAAGTTACCTCAGTCAAGCCTCATTCCTTGGTCTGAGGTTTAAATGTAATTATCGATACTAAACAATTTGTGCAGCAAGGAACTGCAGATGCTGGTTTAAACCGATGATAGACACAAAAGGTTGGAGTAACTCAGCGGGACAGGCAGCATCTCTGGAGAGAAGGAATGGGTGATGTTTTGGGTCGAGACCCTTCTTCAGACTGAGAGTCAGGGGAGGGGGAGATACAGAGATAAGGAAGTTTAAGGTGTGAGAAAGAGATATCAAAGGGGTTGGAGATCATTGTTAGTTAAGAGAAGGTAACGACAAGTTGGTTCAGCTCATAAACCCAGTGCAATCACAAACATGATGACAAAACAAACATGTCAATATGAACCTGCAAACACTGAGGAATCAAATATATTATCCTTCATTACAGTAAGGTGGACTCTTGATAATGTAAGTTTAAGAACCAATACATATGCATCCACAAATGTACGAACAAGGAACTGCAGATGCTGGTTTGCAAAAAAAGACCCCAAGTGTTGGAGTAACTCAGTGGGTCAGCAGCATCTCTGGAGAAGATGGATGTCATAGAGTAGGACTGCAGCAGGAATCAGAGGGGGAGCAGTGAGGGAAAATCTCACAGATCTCCCATCGAAGAGAGGAGGAGAACCTCTAAAAATTAAACATACCTTGAGGAGAAGCAGTAGGAATCGCAGGAGGGGAGCAGTGAGAGAGGGTGTCACACAACTCCCATCAGAGATAGTTATAGAACTTCTTCAAAGAGCAGCAGGAATCACAGAGAGGGATACACATACACATGTATTTATGAAAGAGAGGGAGCAAAAAAAAATAAACCGCTGCTAATTTTATTAACACCAGGTGGCATTATGCCTGCACGATATACAGTTGATTTGTGCAATAGTCCTTTGCCTTTAATAATCAAATACACAGCTATATCCAAATTAATGTTCAAGGCATATCTTGATGTTTAAAAAAACATGTTTAAAAAAATCACAGTTCAGAGTTATGTACCTTTCCTCCAGTGTCAAAACACTTGATGAGAATGTTCACAGTTTCCACATAACACAAATTCTCAACAAATGTTTACATGCGGGTTGGGAAACATGTTAATGGTTTTTATCAAAAGGTTTTTTAATGGTGTCGATACAGTCTGGCCAAGTCTATCACAAAAGCAATGCTCCACAGAAACAACACCTAAACAGTCTACTTGTAGGAATAATCAACCGGCAACACGTTATATAAACATCACTTATGGGTTTCTGTTGTCAATATAGTTGGCCAGCTTTACCTAATATTTGTTGGATGTATAAGCAAGTAAGTAAGTCTATCTGTGATTCAAAATGATTCATGGAAAATCAAGAAGGCATTGTTTTAGGGTGAAAGGGAGGAGATGTAAGGAAGTGACCTTGGGGGTAATTTTACAACGCAAAGAGTAGTTGATATCTGAAATCTATTGCTTGAGGAAGTGGGAAATGAAATATACAGTAATTACTGAATGCAGGGGAATTTTAGATAGACACTTAAATAGGCAAGGTGTAGGAAGATACAGTTCGAATGTGGGCAAATGGGATTCATGTAGATGGGCAAAAAGTTTGGCATGGATGCAGTGGGCCGAATTACTTGTTTCTGTGCTATATAACCCTATGACTATATGAATTATAGAATTCTATAATCAGTTTACAATGCCACCCTCACCTCATCATTCCTTCCCTACTCAGAATGTGAAAAAAACCCCAGGAAATCCAATTCATAATTGGATCTGTATGGAATATACTCTGGCTGGTCTGCCTTGCTTTTCTTTAATTAGAAAAACACCCACTTTACCTTGCCAATGGGAAGAAGGGTCGTGACCTGAAACGTCACCCATTCCTTCTCTCCAGAGATGCTGCCTGTCCCGTTGAGTTACTCCAGCTTTTTGTGTCTATCCTTGCCATTGGAGCCCAGTTGTGGTTTGGTTTATTCCTCACACAAGATCGACCTACTTGTTGGAAAGGTGAGTTAGAATCAGCTTTTAATGGAAACTGAAATTTCCCCAAACAAATGATAGATGGAAAAGCTGCTTGCCAAGAGACCTCTTACACCCCTGTGGCTCTTGCTAGGCTACTTAATTAGAGGATCGATTCAGCAGGCTTCATTCAAGCAGATTCAAGCAGTTTCATGGCTAAAGCGAAAGGGGGATGTTTACATACTTGACAACTTGTAGATAAAGGACCACAATGCACAAAACCGAGGTTTAATAGGTAAGAACCAAAAAAGCAAGCAGCTTTCAAATTAGATGTGTTCTTTTAATTCACTAATGTATAGGTTGCCATCACTCAGTTTGTTTCCTCGTAGTGCTTGCAAGCCTCAAGCCCAATCAATAAAATGTGAGTCGCCTTGCCTGTGAACCAGAATGAATAGTTCAACCAGGGCAGGAACTGAAGAAGGCAGGAACCTTTTCATGTCCTTTCATGTGTACATAAAAGGACTCTCCCGATTAGAAACCCTTTTACAAAGGTAAAATAATTATGATTAATGTGTAATGTTGAAGTGCTAAAAATTGGCTGAATTACCTGAGGCAAATTGTGTTGATTTTTACCTCAGAACCTTTGCACTGCTGCCCGGGAACTTCCCCAGGCCAATCTTCCTGGCAATGTCATCAATACACACTTCTGCACATGAAAAACTAAAAAATTATATGGAAGAAAGAAAGGTTGGTAAAGTTCAATGAAGTACTCATGATGAGGAGTCTTAAAAATAATATGCTCCTTCCGTAATCCGAAGAGAGAAAAAAGAGAAAAAAGCAATGTTTGAAATTTGTGCTGGAGATTGAACTGCACAGTTATAACTAAGACTATAAGTACCTGATGAGGTCCATTCAGAAGGAAGCAGTTTTAGAAAAAGGTGTCAATGCAAGAAATGGCAGACTACAGTCACTGCTGAATTCATTATCCGATTATAATTGTTGGATTTGTGAGCAAATACTTGAACAGATTAATTTGTTCACTGATTTGTAAAGAAGCTGGACTTACTTTTTTTTAGATTTATTTTTAAACTTAGTTTTGTCCATAGTCCCGTGTACCGAGGTACAGTGAAAAGCTTTTTGTTGTGTGCTATCCAATCAGCGGAAAGATTACACATTATTGCAATCAAGCCGTTCACACAGTGTACAGATACAGGATATAGGGAATAATGTTTAGTGCAAGATAATGTCCAGTAAAGACCAATGAAAGCTGGTCTGAGGAGTTCCAATGAGGTTGATGGTAGTTCAGGACCTCTCAGGCCTTCCCGACAGGCTGCGGTTGTGGACCCAGAATGCGGCCGGAGGTCTTTATTGAGGTGCGGTGGTCTCGATGCCTCCTGGATCGCCGCGTAGAAGCCCGGGTTGGGGCTCGGCCAGGGACTTGCAGGTCGGTAGAGCGGCCGACGCAGCCTGCGGCTGGGGCCCGGATCGGCACCATGGAGGCGTGAAGTGGGGCGTCGACAGCGGTGAGGCCTCAGCAGCAGTGAAGCGGCGGCAGCGGTAAAGTCTCGTGATGATGGGGCCTTGGCGACGGCGATGCCTTGTGGTTGCGGTGATGCCTCTTGGGTACAACTGCAGTCGACAGTCAATGAGAGAGTGGAGGACCATCGTGAGGGGGGATGGAAAGAACAATGGAGGACCCGGCATGGGGGAACTGTTGGGGGGGGGGGGGGGGATGACAAAAGGGGGAGCCGGTGTTCTTTGTAACTTTGTCAGCGCCGTAGTTGGCTGTTATTTGTACACATTGTGTATGCAAGCAAAGAATTTCACTGTGCCTAGACGTGTGACAATAAAGTATTCCTATTCCTATTCCTATTGAGAAATGTTCTGGCTACTGCTTTACATGCAAATGCGCTGAAAAACCACGGGGCTGCAGCTTCTGTGCTTGTCGGAAATCTCATCTGTTGACAACAACGAACAAGAAAGTTGAGATTTCCGATTGAATTGCATTGTATTGGTGATGAGATTATATTCGAGCTGCCCACCCCATCAGCTAAGCTGAAGTTTGCAACAAAAAAGTGTTCAGCAAGACGGGATGAGCCAGGAGGTTACATCCAGCAGTGAATGTGGAGACATTCCACCGGGTCGAACTGCTCTTTTCGGAAGGCGGGACACTTGAAAGCTCCTCATTGGAAGTAAAAGGTGGGCAGCAGAATACATCCATAAATTGCTTTCTCTCTACATCTGCTCCAGATCTGTTCAGAATATAGAGGGTCAAAGGCAGAACGTATGGGTCTCACACTGCTAGATTGACCATTTCGACAATGTGCTGGTAATTGTGTTAGGGAGGGGCAGGTGGTAGATGAAGTGGCAGCAGTGGGGAAGTGTGGGGGGGGGAGGTGTAATCTGACAATATGTTACAATGTGATTATAGTGATTAACAGTTACATACTTCATTGAACATCCACTCGGTTATTTGGCTAAAGGAAGCAATTGTGCTTTTTTTCCCCCTGTGGTGTCTCACTGAAGTTGTAGATTCATGATATCAAGGAGGATCAGAGGCAACGAAAGGCTTGCAGATGTGCAGCAAGGAGCCTGGAATGACAGTGATGTTGCTAATGTTTCATTTGGATCAACCGATGATGAAGATATCAAAAGAGATCAGTGGGTCTTACTGACAGCTAGCTCAATTGTTTGCATCTGTTCACTCTGCATTTGACATGTCTGGAATGGATTATGCTGGCCTGTGCTGAACAGATTTCACCTTCGCAAACAGATGGGCTCCTGTAAAACCACTGCTCTGAGTTCACTTTGGAAACTTATGCCGAAGTCCGATATTAAAGTTTTAAAAAGAGGCCAATAAATTTCTATATTGACCCAGTTTGTTGGAAAAGTAACGGCGAGTTTCTCGGACACATGGCTATTGATTTGTAAATTAATTAATGATGAAGGAGAGAGAAGTTATGAATTGCAGTTTGCCACAAGTAGCTGAAAATCATTATTCCTGCATCATCCATGCAAAAAAATGAGAGTTTATGGATAGCCTCCTCATGAATTTCAGGAAATTCCTACAGATCTGTCATTAAAATAGAATGATGGGCTGCTATTTAATAAAAATAAGAACCCTTTTTAATGATGAGCTGTATATTCTAGCAAAGCCGGTTAACCTTAGAGGGAACTTTGAAAATGTGTGATCACACTCCCACAGGTAATAAATTGCTTACAGAGCTTTTCAACTTTTAAATTAAAAAAGAAACTACTTTTCTGTCTGCTCTTTCCTCAACTGCTAATCCAATATATTTTTCCTCTTTATTTATCAGAATCTAATTTTACTCTAATGCATCTCTACGCATTTTTCTTTGCTACTCCATTGGAAAGGAGATGGAGAAACAAGGAACTGCTGGTTTACCAAAGAGAGGCAGAAAATGCTGGAGTAGCTCAGCGGGCCAGGCAACATCCATGGAGAACATGCATAGGTGAGATTTCGGGTGGGGTCCTTCTTCAGACGCCGAGGTGAGTATGAGAAAGGGTCCCGACCCAAAACGTCACCTATCTAATGTTCTCCAGCGATGCAGCCTGCCCGTTGGGTTCCTTAAGGAGTACCTTGTGTCTTTCCTTAAGGAGTTGGACTGTTGTTCTCAATATTTGTCGAGGTCCTTGAGCCTTATCCTGATGGTGCAGTTACTAGTTTGCATTTCCATCAATTTTAAGTATTATATTTTTTTAGTTGAAAGGTGAGAAGACAATAGAAACATAGAAAATAGATGCAAGACTAGGCCATTCGGCCCTCCGTGCCAGCACCACCATTCAATATAATCCTGGCTGATCATCCAAAATTAGTACCCCGTTCCGGCTTTTCCCCCATATCCCTTGATTCACTTAGCCCTAAGAGCTAAATCTAACCCTCTCTTGAAAACATCCAGTGAACTGGCCTCCACCGGCTTCTGTGGCAGAGAATTGCACAGATTCACAACTCTCTGGGCAAAAATGTTTTTCCTCATTTCAGTCCTAAATGGCCTACCCCTTATTCTTAAACTGTGTCCCCTGGTTCTGGACCTCCAACATTGGGAACATTTTTCCTGCATCTACCCTGTCCAATCCTCTAAGAATGTTATATGTTTCTATAAGTTCACCTCTCATCCTTCTAAATTCCAGTGAATACAAGCCCAGTCGACCCATTCTTGAATTTTATTTATTTGAATTTATTTACTTTATTTATTGTCATTCGATAAAACATGCTTCCACATGAATCATGAATGAAATTTGTACTCAGGTCTGAGCTGCGTAATAGTGCAGTAAGACATCAAAAAAGTGCAGTGAAGACATCAATAAATTCTAACATATAAAAACCTTCCACAATAAAATCTAAATAATAATGAGCCTATGAATAAATAGTAAAAGTAAAAAAGCAGCATGGTTAAAAGACAGCAGCATAATAATGTCCATAGCAGCAGCAGTAGTAGCAGACAGTTCACTGAGGTAGTGGGCGTTCAGTCAGTGAGGTAGGGAGTTGCAAAGTCTCACGGCCTCGGGGAAGAAGCTGGCTTTAAGCCTTGTTGTCCTGGTCTTTATGCTGCGCACCTTCTCCCTGAGGGTAGGGGGCCAAAGAGTACATTTGCCGGGTGGGTGGGGTCCTTTATGATGTTTGAGGCTCTGCTTCTTTCATCATATGCCAGTCCTGCCAACCTGGTGAACCTATGCTGCACTCCCTCAATAGCAATAATGTCCTTCCTCAAATTAGAAGACCAAAATTGCACACAATATTCCAAATGTGGTCTCACCAGGGCCCTGTACAACTGCAGTAGGACCTCCTTGCTCCTAAACTCAAATCCTCTTGTAATGAAGGCCAACATGCCATTGGCTTTCTTCACTGCCCACTGTACCTGCATGCTTACTTTGGAGGAGGTATGCCGCAAGTTACCAGTTTAGAAAATTATGGGCCATTATTTCATTTTGAATGGCTTTACATCCCATTCCTATCACACAACAGCTTCAAGATAGTGAAATTTGAGTTGAGGTGTAATAATGCAGTTACATCGGAATAAATCTCTCAGCTATATTCACAGTTTATTCCAGATATCTAAAAGTTGTTCTGGTGATTCCCTGCTCACCTGTAGGCTCTGTTAAGCCTTCTTTACGGCTCCGACAAGAACCTCCACTAATTATGAACTGACTATAGAAAGCTCAGGTATGTTACATTTTATCCCATGAGATGGAACTGGATTTTTAAGCTACAATAAGCCATTATTACTGGAGAAACAAGGAACTGCTCATACTGATTTACAAAAAAAGATACAAAGTGCTGGAGTAACTCAGTGGGGCAGGGAGCATCTCTGGAAAACATGGCAAGGTGAAGTTTCACATCGGGACCCTTGTGTTATGGCTGACTCTAAATTCTCACCTAGTGTGGAATGCCATTCTTTCAGGTAATTCATCCAAAACTATCCAGTTATTACATTTAAATTTTTTTTTTTTTTTTCCCGCTGAAGTTGACTATAATGTTTCAGCTCCTACCATAATCAATACGCCCTGTGTATATTTTGTATTCTGTAAAAGTTTGTTAAAAATGACACTTTCTTTCCTAATATACTGTCTGTAATAATTCTTCCATCACTGCTCCTCTGAAGCTGGTGCCAAAGTGAAATCCACATTGGAAAGTGGAAATCCACTTCACCAAGTCTGCCAAAGGTTTGTCAGCACCTGTTCTTGAGGTCAACGCTGATCACTCTCACTTTGACCTGAGCTGCAAAATCATGGTCTTTATTTTTTCTTTGAATTTGACTGAAGAAAACATGAAAGTAAACAAAGGACTGAAATATTTACACTCGCCAGAGGTAGAACCTGGAGGTGCCAGCAAGTTCATATCATGACTCTTGGTATCACAGCAAGAGTTAGATTTAAAAAACTAATCCTCAGTGAAGTGAACGATGATCTATGGTATTTAATAATGTGAAATCCTGAAAGGTATTGCTGGCATATGCCGGGAGGTTACTCTGTCTCTCTTGACGGTCTAGAACAAATGCTCCACAGCGCTGGAGATCCTAGTTCGATCCTGACCTTGGGTGCTGTCTGTGTGGTGTTTGCGCATTCTTCCTGAGACCACATGGATTTCCCCTGAGTGCTCCGGTTTCCATCCCTGTTCAACAGACTGTTCATGTGGGTTTGTAGGTTAATCGACTTAATTGGCCTCTGTAAATTAGTGTGTAGAGCATAGATGCAAAACTAGGATGACATAGAACTAGTATGGTAGGCATGGACTCAGTGGGCTGAAGGTTGATTCCATGTTATAGCTCTAAAATAAATGGTTCATTGATGGTAAAGATGAGAAGAATTATCTTCACATAGCGGATCATTAGCTTCTGAATTCTTTCTAAAATGGAATCAAGCTATGAAAGGTGGGGTTCCAGAGATGCTGCCTGACCCACTGAGTTACTCTAGCTCTTTGTTTTTGCTCAATGAATCTAAAGAAGGGTTCTGACCTGAACTAACCCAAAACATTGCCCATCCATTTCCTCCCCTATCTCAGTTCCCTCTCCCCTGACTCTCAGTCTGAAGAAGGGTCTCATCCCAAAATGTCACCCATTCCTTCTCTCCAGAGATGCTGCCTGTCCTGCTGTGTTACTCCAGCATTTTGTGCCTAATCTCCAGAAATGCTGCCTGACCTGCTGAGTTGGTCCAACACTTTGTGATTTTTTGCTCAAGCTACAAAAGGATCAGAGAACAAGTTGTATGAGGTAAAACATCTTATTGAACAACCAAGTGTACTTGAGGAGATTTGTGCCCAAATCCTTATGCCATTTCTGATCTTCTAATGAGCTTGGTAGTTTAATTTAGAGATGCAGCACAGAAACACGCCCTTTGTCCCACCGAGTCTGCGCCGACCAGCGATCCCCGCACGGTAACACTATCCAACATACTAGTGACAATTGGCAATTTGTACTGAAGCCAATTAATTTACAAACCTGTACGTCTGTGGGAGGAAACCGGAGCACCCGGGGAAAACCCATACAGTCATGGGTAGAATGTACAAGCTCTGTACAGACAGCATCTGCAGCCAGGATCAAACCCGGGTCTCTGGCACTGTAAGGCAGCAACTCTACTGCTGCGCCACCGTGCTGCCCTATACTAAAAAAATTAAATATCATAGGTCGGAGCATATGCCTACAGAGATATTGCAGGTACACCTGTCTCACAAACCTGGTGCAAGATGACTTAGGTTAAATTTGCTAGAGAGCTGAAGCCAACATGAAGTCTTCTTGTAGAAACAAAGAATTGCAGATGCTCGTAAATACACAAGGGGACACAAAGTGCTGGAGTAACTCAGCAGGTCAGATAGCATCTCTGGAGAACATGATTCGGGATGAGACCCTTCTTCATTTCTGAAGTCTTCTACATTGGCCAACTGTTCTCTATATGGTGGTTGGCATGGATTAATTGGCATTTCAAAGCGAAGCAGTGTGGTCAAGGCACTTGTTTCCTGCAGATGCAGAAGACAGGTGAACTGGGAGACATCTTCCAGAAGTATAAAGTCTCCATCCTATTTTCCGTACCACACATTCCCTGAGTGACCACTGTGCCTGTAGTAATAGCAGTGAAGTTCTGAATGAAGGCTCTGTTTCTGTCTAGTGATCCTGCAGGGAACTGTGATCATTTCATCCCCGATGCTCAGTTTGCCCGGTTCCTCCTTGCCTTCACATTGCAGCATGGAAGCAAGAGAGGAGCTGGAGTCATAGAGGCATAACATTATATGGCATGAAACAGGCTCAACTTGTCCATGCCAACAGGTTTTATAAATGAGCTCTGATCAACCATCAACCTTTCAGCTTTCCTGCTGGGTTCACCACCAAGTCCAGAGCAAAACGCAAGCGGATTGAGCCGAGAAGTCTAATCCAACCTCTTAAGGGCCTGTCCCACCAGTATGCGACCTGCATGCGGCAAGCGTGACCAAACTGGCAGCGGGGGCCGCGCGGAGGTTGAGTGATCCCCGTACAGGGCCGGTCCCACCAGCATGCGCCTGCATGCGGTGAGCGCGACCAAACTGGCAGCGGGGGGCGTGTGGAGGTTGAGTGATCCCCATACAGGGCCGGTCCCACCAGCATGCGCCTGCATGCGGCGAGCATGACCAAACCGGAAGTGGGGGCCGCGTGGAGGTCGGGTGAGTGGTGTGAAGTGGCGCGAAGTTGGAGCTAAGTCCGCAGTAAGTTCGCAAGGACAGAGAGGGACACAGAGAAAGAGACACGGAGGCACACAGAGAGGGTCACAGAGGCACAGAGAGAGGGTCATGGAGACACATATAGAGAGAGTCATGGAGGCACACAGAGAGGGTCATGGAGTCACATATAGAGAGGGTCACGGAGGCACACAGAGAGAGGGTCACGGAGGCACATATAAAGAGGGTCACGGAGGCACACAGAGAGGGTCACGGAGTCACACAGAGAGGGCCACGGAGGCGGATGTGAGGCGGTGCATAATGCGTCAAGGCGGCTGCGGGCCATCAGGCCGTTGCTGCGCGGAATTTTTGAACACGGTCAGTTTTTCGGAGCCCCGCGCGATATCGGGACCAGCTCCGCACAACTCCATACGGCTCCGGCAATCGAAGTGGGACCGGCCCCGCGAGGCCGGACGGCTCAAGCAACCATGTTAGGTCGCGCTCACCGCATGGAGTCGCATGCTGGTGGGACAGGCCCTTTACCCGCACACCAGGAATAGCTTGTGTGAGTTTTATGACACCATTCATTTTGAATGAGTCGGTGACCTTGATTAAAAAGTTTGGTGCAGGTAAAAGTTTTTTCTTTAGCAAATATTCATATTTTAAATGGATTTTTAATTGCTTATTATAGTGCAAAGTAAATACCGTATATTGTAGTTTTTTTGTACCTTATTAATAATTTTAATGGCCCCTCCGCAGAAGCGTCCACATCGTGGAGCTGGAAACTGGAAGTATCCTGAGCGTATTCTGCTGCCACCATCATCTACTGCGACAAGTGATCGGTCCCACTGATTGTCGCCGGAAGCTTGTGTCCTTTTCAGGACAGACGATGACAGCGGGGTCAACATTTGTAACAAGATGGACACGAAAAGAAGATGAAGAATAATTTTAATTATTTTAATGATTGATATCTACTGCAACAGTTTCTGTTATCAGCCTATGATAGGAGTGAGCTATCAAAAGTCATTGTGGTGTTTTAATGGCTGAGCCTGACACTCCGACATCTGAAACCTAGTTGTTATTTGAAGTCCTCTCTACTTTGTGGAACATTTTATGCTATCTGAGCTATCACATTGTTTAATTCCTCAGACCTGCAAAAGGTAGGCGAAGTGACAGGAAAAACTCGGGAGAGGGGATTGAGGAAGGATAAGAGGTAAAGGAGCAGTGGGTCAGACTGAGCACAATCTGGCCTGTAACACCAAGATAGTTTGCAGTAATAAACAAAAAGCATAAAAGAAAATAACGTTATAACATTTTACATTTATGTCCCTTTATTGCATTTTTTTGTTAATGGTCCATTAATAAGCATAGAAGCCAGAGCTGAATCCATGTCTCTCTGTAATGCAGAGCAAGCGAGAGAGAGAGAGAGAGAGAGAGAGAGAGAGCAAGCAACTGTAGAAAACTAGGATAATACAATGGAGAGAAACCTGTTGTTCGCAGGTTGCCAGGACATTATGGCTTCTTCCTGTCAACGAGCAGGTGCTATTTACCTTGTGGATTGCACTGGGCAGCTGGCTGACAGGACCCTCCAGCTGGACTTTTGCACTTCATTCAGGCCACCACACCTGGCCCCGACTACAAACAAGAGCCTTTCTTCAGTCAATCTGTCAGCACAAAGCCATTGGTTCAATCAAACTTTCCCAGCTGCAATATTTCGTAATTGCCTGCGATTCTATCTGACCTTCACTGTGAGCAGAATGTTCCTGTTCCCCCTTGGCACACCATTAACACAAATTCTATATTATCTGCCAATATCACTTAATCGGCTTTATCCTAGCCGCTAATAATCTTTTAACCCAATAGGTTGTGATGGAAGAAGTATGGTTGCCTTGCATAATGAACAGCAGAATAGTTTAATGAAAGATTAATGACTTCCTGTAAGCACTTTGTATCTGATATTAAATAATTACAAAATTATGCCCAGAAGGAGGAGAGCTGTTGAGAAGTACTGGCTTGGTATGTAATGCCAAGGAAATGACTCTGACTGTACACTCCAAGGCCAGCTCAACCACATTTACTTATCATATTTGTTTTGTTCTCGATCTACAAGGAGCCTTTCCTGGAATTTATGCTACGTATATTAAAATAAATTAAAGTTAAAAAATGCTTTGACTAAGGGGATTATAACACACTGTATCCATTAGAAGGAATCGCTATTATGGCTGTTCGTACTTTAGAAACCCAAATTAAGCTTTACATTCAAAAGCATTTGATCTCAGCAGAAAGGGTGGAAAATGTGACAGTTGTGAATTGGGATTACAGTTCATAATAACTTGCTTCTCCCTATTTCACCCAGAAAAAGGCACGGGGCATTTTATAAAAATCGGCTTCACACACGTTATCTATTTTCTTAAATAAGTACTGCACAGATAGTGGTCCTTTGGCCTACCATCTTTGCCTATCTACACCAATCCCATTAGCTTTCATAAGGGCAATGCCCACCAGTGCCTTGCTTATTTAAGTGAAGATGGACACAAATGCTGGCGTAACTCAACGAGAAAGGCAGCCTCTCTGGAGAGAAGGAATGGGTGATGTTTCAGGTCGAGAACCTTCTTCAGACTGAGTGTCAGAGGAGAGGGAGACACAGGAAGGGTAAGGTGTGAAACTGAGAGATCAAGGGGGACGATGCTCAAGGAAAATGGAGAATGGTTCATCGTTAGACAAGGGGAAGATGACATCAGGCATACAATCAGTGACATTTAATCAGGAGGACAGTGAAACTAGTCAGAGAACTAGGATGGGGGAGGAACAGAGAGAAAGGGGATGCAAGGGTTACTTGAAGTTACAGAAGTCACAATTCACACCGCTGGGTTGCAAACTGCCCAAGCAAAATATGAGGTGCAGTTCCTCCAATTTGCATTAGGCCTTAATTTGACAGTGGAGGACGCCCAGGTGAGAAATATCAGTATGAGAATGGGAGGGGGAGTTAAATGCCTGCCAAAGTGTGTGGATATCTGCCCGTATATTTTCATTTGTGGCAAGGTGTCATAGTTTGTGTGATAGTGCGGTGCTACTCTTGAGCGCCGTGGATTATAAAGCTCATGATCATCATCATCATCAGTGGTGATGCTGGTTTCCGACGGGAATCTATTTTTATTATGCTCCATAATGAAAATAGATACAAGTTGTTGATCTGGAACGGAATCTGGATCAGATTACAAGAGCAAAAATAATTCAGATGCCAGTTATCTGAACAAAAGAGGAAAATGGTGGGATTATTTAAATTGTCAACCTGAACCTTTCACATTGTTTCGTTCACCAAGGGTGCTTTCTGACCCATAGTCCTGGTGCAGATTGACCATCCCTTTGATACTGCAGGTGTTGCTCGACCCACTAAGTTCCTCAGCAGTTTGTTTTTTTTGTAGTTGATTACTGTCTCTCTCATTTCATAAATTTTCTTCTCAAATATCCCATGTAAAACGTGGTTGGGGCAGAAAGGTGGTTTGAGGGGAAGGCAAAGACCACTGTAATCTCACCTTAAAAAAAGAGGCACAGAGTGCTGTATTAATTCAGCGGGGCAGGCAGGAACTCTGGAGAACAATGGCTTGTGGTTACACAGTTACTCCAGAACTTTGTGTCTTTTTTTTGTACAGCAGCATCTGCAGTTCCTTGTATCTAATCTCACCTTACATTGTTATCCTTCCATCAGCCACAAATATATAAAGGCCCTGAAGGCTCATCAGTCGTCAGGAACGGGAACCCACCTGAAGGCTTGTCGGACAGTATAACCAGAAGGGAGCTGGAGACGTCAGATGTGAGGAGGGTGGGCCGAAATAACGGAGAACCGGGGTAATGCCTCCAGCGCCTTCAAGGTTGGTTGCAGGAAGCAACCCTGGGACACAAAGATAACCAGACGGACCGACCGGACTTTGGACTTACTGTCTAATGTATGCAAAAAGAATTTCACTGTGCAGTTGCATGTGTGGCAAATAAAGCACTATTGAACTGTCAGATTCTGAGCGGGCTTGATGGGGTACATGCTCAGAGGATGTCTCCTAGAACAAGGCCTGCTTATAACAGAGGTGAAGACAATTTTATTCCCCCAGTGGATCTTTGGAATTCTCCACCCTCAGAGAGCTGTGGGGGTTAAGTCATTGACTATAATCAAGCGGAGTGAGACAGATTTCTGGTCAATAGAGGAGTCGATGATTAAGAGATGCAAGCCAGGATGTTGGGCTGAGACCAAGATCTGAAGGAATGGGCGAACAGGTTCAAGGCATACTCCCTCTCTGATTTCATATGTTCTTATCTAAATAATATGTCAAATCATCCTGCAACTGACTCTTCAAACAAAGATGAATCAGTTTGGAGAAGCAAAACATAACTGCAAATGCCAGAAATGTGAAAACAAAAACATAGAAAATGTTGGAATTACTCACTAGGTTTGAACAGGTGAAAGGTTACCTGCCTGAAACTTTAGCTCTATTTCTCTCTGCAGAGATGCTGCTCGACCCATTGATTTTTCAGTTTTATTTCTGAATTGGATTACTTGCTTATCTCACACGTAACCTTTTGTGGCAGCACCCATATAACTTGCTATCATTTTATACCATCCCACATCTTTGGACAATTCATCCAACAGCTTCCGACTGGCACACAGTCTAAAAATAACAGGGCTTTGTGTGCTGCGATGTGTAAACATCTGATTTCATGAGCTGCACTGGGTACCTCCGTATTTACAGCGTGAGGTTGTGAAAATCCCAGATGGAACCGAGACCATTGGCTAGACATCTCCAGTAACCAGTTCCATTATTTTCCTCCTAAAGGGCCAAATAATCGGTCCTTATGATGTTGTTGTAGATTGACAACAATTTATCACTTTATCATTGTTTTTTTCTTCAATGTCATTTTTGAATTTTAACTTTGTTTTAGAAACATTATCTCTTGTACATCTGCCCCTATGCTTCTGTGGAAGGAGCTCTCAAGCGGGGCTTTGTATGATATTAATCAGAGATGCCAGAAATACTTCAAAATAACCCCACAAAATTCCATTAAAATCAATGAAGTGCAACCCTGAATGACCACATTTAGTACAGAAAGAACCATTATTGGCTGTTCACAGCAAATGACCACCCATATTTTGAGAATTTCAAAGAATTTGTGAGCCGTCAGACTTCAGCAAGTACATGCCATGTTATTTGTCCCACACAATAAAACCTTTGTGTAGGAACTCCAAAGTCCCAGTCTTACCCAGTTCAAAGGTCAATTGTTCCTTTTCCTATTCCTTCAGGAGGATAAGGACAAAGTTATTTACACACTTAACAACTGATTTATTAAGACATTTGCTCTGTTTTTGGTTTTCCCTTCTAAGTTCTAAAAGTTCAGGTCATGCCTTAATAAGCCGAAAACACCCACTTTAAAGTGAGAATTATCCTCCTTTGCCATTTTTTATTCCAACTTTTCATTGTTTCCTGTAAAATGTTCCTCTGTGACTGTGTAACTCGAATATGATATTAATGGATATGACAAAGATTCTAATGAATATTGCAAAAATTTGCAGAAAGTAATTGCCTTTTGTAAAGTGACAGTAATTGTGAAAACCGATAACTGAGCAGGAGAACAAAACAGCTGCATTTTGCAGTATTACCTGTACATGGAGCGATTTCATATGGTTGAGAAAATGTAAAGGGTCACTTGTCATGACAGAATCATATCCAAGTCAAATAAATGCAGCACAACAATAAATTAAAATCTTCAAAATATATATGATGAAACACAAAGAGAGAATTGACTTTTTCAATTCATCATTATAGGTCAGCTGAAATTTTGCAACTGAAGTATTTCATACACAAAATCTGTAATTTCTATTATAAATGAATATCTTCTATGGCAAATCAGGGAGAAATCAGTCTTGCATCAAATTCCATGTATGTGGCTCATTGCCACACACAGCTTTGAATGGATCAAAGCGATCCTCATACAGTTTTTAGTTCCTCGCTCTAATTAATTCTTGTGATATTAGTTTCTGAGGGTTATTCTAAGGCGATGTGATAGGATAGATGTTGAGATGTTTTCTGGGATGCCAGAGGTTGCGGGCCGACCTGATAGAATTATATCAATTTATGAGAGGTGTAGGAGCCATTAAGCTTAAGTCAGTATATTATAGCCATGTCTAACATTTTTAATATTTTAGTTTTTATTTGTCTGCACTTTTGTAGATGGGATTTGATATGTAGAAGTGGTGTGTCTATTTCTAGAGGAGACTAGCGCAGACTCATAGATTAGGAGTCAGTTGGGTCCCGGAAGGATGGTGAGAATACAGTTTTTTACCACACACATGAATCATGATCACACACGTTAATGAGACGACATACTTTTATAAGAAGAAACGTTCATATGATTCATATGACATGAATGGAACGGAAAGTGATGGATTATTTCTTTGCTATGTACTACTTCACTAAAAGACCAATTGATCAAGAAACAACGTTTGGAAGATTCGTTTTTACGATCTAAAGCGTGTCGTGAGTGCGTAAACTATATCTCCTAACCATCTCAGAGGAATAATGGCTCTCGAAGTTGGACTTTGAGAACGTCGTAAAGACTGCCATTATAAGAGGCATAGATAGATAAACCTTATTCACAGGATGGAAAAATCAAATACTAGAGGGCATAGCTTTGTGAAACTGGCAAAGCTTAAAGGAGATGCGGAGGACACATTTTTTGCACAGATGTTGATGAGTGCATGGAATGCGCTGCCAGTGATGGTGGTTGATGTAGATATGATAGTGGCATTTAAGAGATTTTTGGAGAGGCATATGGATATTTAGGCAATGGAGGGGTATGGAATATGTGGAGGAAGATGAGAGATAGTCTTGGCATCATGTTCGGCACAGACATTGTGGGTTGCAGGGCCTGATATTATGCTGTAATGTTCTATGTTCTATGCTTTTACCAGTGGGAGGGTCTCAAATGCAGAGCCTTGCTTATAAGATAAGGGAATGGTCATTGAAAAAGTGAGGTGCATTGGAATTTATTTTTGCAGAGTGTGGTGAACCTATGGAATCTCCTGCCCTGGAGGTTGGCAAAGGTTAGATCCATAATTTAAAGAGGGAGTAGATGAATTTTTGAAAGATCTGAGAACTGAAATGTATGTGGAACAAAAGTTGAGTCCTGGGATAAATCAACCAAGGTCATACTGAATGTCAGGGCAAAATTCAGGGACAAGGGGTATCCTGCTAATTTGTTGTGTTCTTCTGTTCTCACTGTGTTAGAATGGTGATTGCATGGGCGCTTGGTGGGTGTATGGAACAAGCTGCCACAGGTGGTAGTTGAGGCAAGGACTATCCCAACAATTAGATGGGTACATGGATAGGACAGGCATGACTAGTGTAGCTGGGACATTGTTGGCCGGTGTGGGCAAGTGTGCTGAAGGGTCTGTTTCCACACTGTATCACTCTATGACTCTCGAATCCAGGGGCCAATTCAATCCTAGATTGTTCATAGATGCAGAGGTTGTTCCTTCTATCTGAGAATAACCCATGTAGAATGGCTAAATACCAGTTGCTTCAATGCAAGTGCCATTACTGTTTAGTCTAGTTTAGTTTTCTTTAACCTGAAAGCAGACCCTTCAGTCCACCGAGTCCTCGTCGACCAGTAATCACCCATATATTAGTCCTAACCTATACACTAAGGATAATTTACCTGCATGTCTTTGAAATGTGTGAGGAAACTGAGCACCTGGAGAAAAGCCTCGTGGCCACAGAGAAAATGTATGAACTCCATACATGACTGTTGTATGAGGACTCTTGGTCAACCAAGGTAGATCTTCAATTTAATTGAGAATGAAGTGCAATGTTATACTTGGAGAGAAGCATTAAGATTCTGAAACAGCCTCTCCAGGGTTATTTTGGGAGGGCATGCTTGCCTTGTATTAGAATAGTTCAAGGTAAAAAGAGATTATATGTGGGTAATAAAAATAATAATGTGGGTAACTGATATAAAACTTGCCTCATTGTTTGCATTCCAGCTCAGGTGATTTTATAAACAGAATTACTTGTAGATTTGAAGAAGTGATATAAGTGCACCCCTTTGCTCATTGGACTCGAAAGCAATCAGAGAATTCAATCTGCAAAAGTGACTGTTTCATCCACACATAACTTTTTCAGAACAAGATTTTGAACAATAGACCTATGCAATGAGAATTTAGAATCCTAAATAGTAGGCTATTAGAGTAGTAAAACGTTAAAAGGAAGTTCATAGGCTGGTATCGCAGGTGTGCAATAGGTGTCTTTGTTTTGGTCTCTTTGTTGCAGTGCCATTATTTGATGTTGCCTCAGATATCTGGAGGGAAATGTCTCCACTTGCAAAACAGCTAAGAAAAATGGAGCAGGAGTTTTGTAAAGACACGTCTCAAATTCCCAACAACTGCACCTGGGGGAAAAACAAAGGCATATATTTGGGAATCTTTTACAATGCTGGAGGTAAAAACAATTGGACGGATGCCAGTAGCATGGTATTCAATAGAACATGGCTAAAGATCATGGTGCATAACATTATTGCCAATTAGATTGGTGGTGTTGATCCAAATTCCAATGAGCACGTACATCACTGCTTGACTACTGGTTACTGCCACTGATGTTAAGCAATGATTCAGTGCTTATCATAAGATCATGTGATAGGAGCAGAATTAGGCCATTCAGCCAATCAAGTCTACTCTGCCATTTGCTGCTCTACTTCTCCCTCCTAACTCCATTCTCCTCCCTTCTTCCCATAACCCGACACCTGAATCAATATATCCTAATTAAAAATGTATATTTTCTTATTTTTAATGATGTATTTATTTTCTCTATTTGCTTCCTTCTTTATCACCTGTGATGCTCCTGCAACCATTTTGGGGCACATTTTTAAAGGTTTGATTTGGTAAAATAAGTCCTCTGTGCACTAGCCTGCTGTTAGAAAATTCAGTAACACACCACCCTCACAGCCAATGCCCCTGATATTTAACAGGCATTGTCCTTCATGCTTCCTATCGGTGCAAAATTAAATAAATCTGGAGCCAGGGGTGGGATGGGGTTGGGTTGGGTTGGGACCAGAGTTTTGCAAAGGAGAGAGACGTGGTTGAGGATAGATGTGTGCATTGGGCTGCAAAGCGAAGAGGTCAATTTGATGATCAAGGTTGCAAGTGTGGATGTGGCCATTGACCAGTGTGGAGATTTCAAAGTGCAGTCTGCGTTTGTCGTACAGGGTGGAGTTCAGTGGTGCGGAGCGGCATTGGTGTCAGGGGTAAGGCTGGGTGTTGGAGGAGATTCTGGCTCCGCTTGGGTGGGGAGTTGGGCGAGTTGGTGGGTGGGGATTGAGAGTTCCGCGAATGATTGCTGGTAAGTGGAGAAGGGAAGGAGAGTAAACAAACATACTTAAGCTGAACTTCCAGCACCACACCACCTATCTGTTGTGTATAACTTGATTGTGCTCGTATAAAGTATAATAGTAAGATTAAACGAGAACTTACCAGTTTGAAGTTTGATCTTTATTTTATGAGGAGTCGAGTTGAGGGACTACGTGAAGAACCCCGTACAGCCGTTCGTGCGTCAATCTTCAAAGCAACGGTGTGAAATCACAGCAAACCGAAGTATAGTGTAAGATAAAGACTAGAACTACCAGATGAAATCTATGAGGGCTGGGAGCGGAGGGCACGTAGTCCCTCAACTCGACTCCTCATAAAATAAAGATCAAACTTCAAACTGGTAAGTTCTCGTTTAATCTTACTATTTTACTTCGGAGTCACGTGAGTGACTACGTGAAGACTTCAAAGCTCTGTGATTTCATGCCGTGTGAAACGAGGATACACAACCACAGCTGCTTCATTGACAAATGAAGGGAAAACATTCATAATGCATACAGTCATAACATAGATGTAAAACATGCCGATGCTGTTTAAATGAAACAATAATATTTCCATCTCTCACCCAGATGGAACATATAACCAGAACATAAATAGAGTTAACAATACTCCTGGTTCACCAATGGGTCATTACAGATGTGTGGAGATTCATTCGATGGACCATACTCCAGCCGCAACAATGCGACCCAGCGGAACATAAATACCCTTGCTGCTGATGTTGTAGCAGCCCTGGTGGAATGAGATCTGGAAACAGAATCCATTAGTGCATAACACAACTCCGTTTTCCTCATCTGGAATGCCATGAACAATACGTTCTCCCAAATTCTTTGTGACTAACAACATTGCTAGTTCAGAACTCCAAAGCTCCTGATGACCTTGACATATTGTTGTATACATGTGTGCTTACCTTATCAAAGGTCCCCTGGTATGCCTGTGACTATTTTGAGACCTGACCCCCTTCTGGTCTGCTCAAGTATTTATAACATATTATATATTATAATTTACAGACATTATCATCCTGTACCATCACAATTATTTTGCGACAACCTGCTGCACTAAACCAGTGCCAGAAGGATAACTACCTAATAAACTCCAGCCAAATTTAAGGATATAGTTGCTGCCTCCTGGTGAAATAGTGTTCACAGATATCAACATCGCATATGGCATTATACTGGTCCTGGGACCCATGTTGAAACTATCCTACCCCTTGATAACCGGTGTGGACCCGACAGCGAGTCTTGTTCGTTACAGCCAATTCAATGAGGAAGCTCATTGAGCCAATTAATGGCCGTATTACTCTATAATTAACAGACAATCATTTAGCATGAACTCGAAACATTAGCAATCAATACCATTTTTCATGGAACATTAGCATAACAAACTCTTTCATCTCCTGGAAAAGAAAATATAGCCGTTTGGTGCTATGCAAACTCTTTGAACACATAGAAGGATAGATGTAACAACCCAAACCTTAGGACAGTTTGTTAGACCTGCAGAACATAAATTTGAGTTTATCATGAAACATCTGATTTCCGAAGCCTCAGGCTGAACAAGCAAATTCAAGTTTAAAATAACCAATAAGGTTATATAATTATTTGCAACAAATCGGGAATCAATTTGCATAATCACACAATAAGAACTTAAAGCCTCTTAATGACTTTATTTGAAACCTCGAGTGATGAGACAAAATGGAGGTAGCCATAAAAGACCCACCTGCTCCTTTTTGGCGAGAATGTATCTTTTGCCACTGCTATGCCAACTATTTTGCAACCAGTGAAATAAACATGAAACCAACATACATATGTATACACATATATTCATATTAGGTGTTCCATTGAACCAGAATTTCATAATACAGTGCGATTCAACACCAACTCTGTGTTGCCATTACCCACACTTGATGATTCTCCTGTGGCAACAAAATTATGTAACCATTCCAGTGATTCTTTAACCGATTGCACCCTCGTGACTAACATATGCCATCATCACAATGCATCAACCTGAACATGAGCATGACAATATGCTTATTTGTCCAATCACTCTATAGCCCATACAATGCCCGTAGAGTCTATAAATAGTTGATACTAATAACAGAACTTTTTGGGCAAGTCATGCAAATCTGTTCCATCTCCAAACTCGAGATGATCTTTCAGCTACTTGGTAACTACCTTAAATAGCAACTGTGGCCCGATTTCCGAGCCAGTCTAACAAGACAATCTTGGTCCTTATACTGAACCTGTGCAATTCTAACCTGCTTGAAACCCAATATTGTACATTTTACATTTACCGTTCAAAGTAGCTGATAATGTCTCAATCATTTGTACTGTATAACTAAGTATACACCTTACCAAACTGCAAGTGGTCCCTTAATTGTAGAGTAGCACAAGTCCAGTGCGTGGAACCTCTGGCCAGCTTTCATGCTGCCAGCAACTTCAGTGAACCGCTACTGCCAAAAAAGACATGGGATGCATTGCTGCCAGAACTATGAAACCTTGCTTGTTCCAATAGCTTGTGCTTCACCCTCCAGGTTACACCTATGGAAAAGTCTTACCTGAATAGAGGATTCGGCAGCCAAATGTAATGTCCCCCTGAGAGCGGTGTTCACTGCATATTGTGTTTGGGATGGTAACTTTCTTGTCAGGCATAGACCTCTGGCACATGCCCCGATCTCTTGGGCATGCTCTATGGCTATACCCTCAGACTCGGCGTTAAACTATACCAATCCCACATGCTCACCTCTTACATGAGGGAGCCATAAAGCAGGCCTGCTACACAGCTCTGCTGACACCATTTCCCATTTAGGCCATTAGCACCAATTTGCAATAGAATAAAAGGTTTACCTAACAACTACTAGAGCAGTAATGAACACTGTTTGTCCATCATCGTGACATTATTAATTTCAGCTGGTGTTAACAATGACCTAGATGGCACTTACTAATCAACCATTTAACAAAATAATTGTTGCACTACTTACACACCTGAATTGCATCTATGCACTTAACAATTAGTCCAACGACTAGAACTGTTTTATACCAACAACTGTTACCAAAGTCTTATTGACTGCAATCTGTTGCCCAGGCCGGCATCATGGCCAATTGAATACCTAAAAGCAAATCCCAACATCCTACAAATCTATTTGATAGGACTTAATCTAACTGGATAGAGGAGCCCAATTTCTCAAATATAGTTTGAGACTAGACAGCGGATTTTAGCACAAGCACGTTTAAACTGTGTATAGTTTTCTTTGAATACTTTTGTCATCATTCTGTTATATTGCCTTATCCTAACAATGCCTCCTCATCCCCCATGATCACTGTGAATGGGAATACCCTACTAAACTGCTATCCCCATAAAGCAGCCCTAACAAGGTACCCCTAGTGCCCATGAAGCAGCCCTGAACAAAGTAGCTGCTGGCCCGGACTTTCCCATAGCCCAGTATTTGCCATAGATTTGGCATTCTCATCAAGCAGCCCTGAGCAAAGGTGCTGCTGGCATAACCTCTCCAATAGGCTAGCCTACCATAACTTGGCATTCCCTTAGAGCAGTCCTGAGCAAAGGTACTGCTGGCACCGCCTCTGCAATAGGCTAGCCTGCCATAGTTTGGTATCCCCATGAGCAGCCCTGAGCAAAGGTGCTGCTGGCACAGCCTCTCCAATAGGCTAGCCTGCCATAGCTTGGCATCCCCATGAGCAGTCCTGAGCAAAGGTACTGCTGGCACAGCCTCTCCATCAGGCTAGCCTACCATAGCTTGGCATCCCCATTAGCAGTCCTAAACAAAGATACTGCTGACACAGCCTTTCCCATAGGCTGGCACTGCCATAACTTGACATTCCCATGAAGCAGCCCTACCCAAAAGTGCTGCTCTCTAAATTAATTCCTAGAGGTGAAATCTCCCAACTTTCCCAATTGTACTGACTATTTTGTCAGTTGTCCCCATATCCTGGGGATTACTGTAGCTTGAGAACCCCATAGGTGAATTTCCCCTCACCAGGAATCCATATAAATATAATATATATATATAAATAGATACTCACGGTACCCTCATGGCACGCAGGCTAATGATTTATGTGAATTAACCCCATTACCTAGGGACTACTGTGGTCTGGGAACCACACATATACCTGGGTTTCCCCTGCACCGGGAACCCAGCTTAACCGTTTAGGTTAGTTTTAACCCCATGTGCTGGGGACTACTGCGGTCTAGAACCGCATATGCTTGGGTTTCCCCTCCCCGGGAACCCAGGCTGACCGTTCAGGTCCGCTAAGCCCCATCCCCTGGGGACTACTGCGGTCTAAAACCGCACTTATCCTCGGGTTTCCCCTCCACCGGGAACCCAGGCAGACCGTTCAGGTCCGTTAAGCCCCATCCCCTAGGGACTACTGCGGTCTAAAACCGCACTATTCTCGGGTTTCCCCTACCCGGGAACCCAACCTGTGGAGTCACTGACCGCGTTATCAGTGACTCCGATCGCGAACCCGACTTTCCCAGCTCTCCGCTTCCGCGGTCGGACCAGGGTTTCCCCCCCCAAAGCCCTCGGCTGGTTCCCTTGTCGGCTATCGCGAACATCCACTGCAGAAACCCCGGAGGTTCCTGCAGAGACCTAGAACAGGTAAGAAAAATAGCACTTACCTGCAACTTTTTTAGACTTACCATGGAGGAGCTGCGCTGCTCCACAGCTGTCTGCACGAAAAACGTCTGACGCAATGACGCACGAACGGCTGTACGGGGTTCTTCACGTAGTCACTCACGTGACTCCGAAGTAAAATATCATTGGATACCCTGTAAACAAAGCTTTTCACTGTATCTCGGCGTACATGACAAGTGCTCAATTCATTTTAACAACTTCTCAGGCATTAAAGCACTTGATGCCCACAATGAAAGTATGCCCATAACATTTATGCTTTGTTCGTATGCAACAGGCAACTGTTGCACTGTAAGATTACTGGGCAATGACCACTTCTAACAAGAGGATTTACGTGTAATTTATGTAAGTTCTATTTTGTGCATTGTCTGAGTCTAAGTGCCTGTGATGCTGCAGAAAGTAAGATTTTTCATTGACCTTGTACCTCATCTTACCTGTGCATATGACCCTAAGCTTGACTCAATGACTTGCCTTTTCACAGTCAACTGTACATGTGGGTTCACTGGAGTTTGCTGTCATTTGTACAAAGTAATAAGGTTGACGTCTGGGAATAATCCTTGTTACAATTTGTGAGCCAGTAAATTATAATTGCATTGTACATACATAAAATACAATGCTGAGGTCAAGTAACAATATTTTTATTAAATATTTTTATTACATCTTTTTTGCAGTTACGTCTTTTGCAGTTAACTCTCTAGAATCATTGATTCTAACTAACTGATCTTACACACATTTTGACCAGCCTCAGGCTGATACCTACCCCTATTTCCTAAGTTTTTCAAATTGGATTTTATGATATCCTAAAGAGGGTTACATCATTCCAGTGTTGGAATGTTGTAAACTTTGATCGGCATGAGGTAAAATACTAACATGAGTCGAGTTGAATTTGAATTTAGTTTATTGTTATGTGTACCGAGGTACAGTGAAAGGCAATTGCTGTGTGATAACCAGTTAGTGGAAAGCCAATACATGATTACAATCCAGCCATCAACAGTGTACAGATGCATAATAAAGGGAATAATGTGAATAATGTTTAATGCAAGATAAGGTCGAGTAAAATCCAATCAAAGGTAGTCCAAGGTGTTTCCAATGAGGTAGATAGTAGCACAGGACTGCTCGCTAGTTGTTGGTAGTATGGTTCTGTTGCCTAAAAGCAGCTGAGAGTATTAAAATGAGTCTGATTTGTAATTTCACGCTTGCTAGGAGATAAAGTAGAACATTTTTAGAATAAATGAAATTAGCTTTATACTTTAGACATTGGAGATACAGCATGGAAACTTGCCCTTCGGCCTACCGAGTCTGCACCAACCAGTGATCACCCCGTACACCAGCATTATCCTACGCACTAAGGACAATTTACAATTTTACTGAAGCCATTTAACCCACAACCCTGTACATCTTTGGAGTGTGGGAGGAAACCGGAGCAGCCGGAGCAAACCCATGCGGTCATAGGGTGAACGTACAAACTCCGTACAGACGCTGTAAGGCAGCAACTCTACTGCCGTGCCACACCTAGCTATTGAACGTTTGCTTGATTGACATAGAAGCATACATTCCATGATTTGGCCCCTGAAATATATGAATTCAGCACAAAAAGCACACTCATCTGTAAAGTGAAAATGCAAGAATGTTGCTGACATTTGGAAATTCTCCTGTGTATTGGAACTATTTCATTTACCACAAGTTGTATCGAAACACATTGTGAAATTAATGACATGCTCAAGGCATTTTTTTCATTAAGTCTCTCTTTCAACATGCAACTGAGATGTAAACAGATAACTTGGATCTTTAACGGCATAATCCTTACATCCACGAATGCTGAAGGAAATTAAGGTTGGCTGGGTTCTACGACGAGCAGATAACACCACACACTGAGTTACTGCCCAAAGAGTGAAAATATAGCTCTTTGTCTATTTGGCTTTAAACAAATCAAACTGCTGAAATCTACCTTTTGAAAACAATTGATGGCCATTACTTTTCCAGCTTGCATCAATTCAATTAGTTTTGGTTCAATAATTAAATTTGTGTGATGATGAATTGATGGTTTACGCAAGTTTGAAAATTAGACCAAAGGCAGCAGAAATCAGATAAAATAGACCTGTCATAGTGGATTTGCTTGCAATGGAAAATGATAGGCAAAGGTTTAAATTAATTTACCAGCAATTTTGATTTTGATTTTAACTTCCTTTTCGAGAAATGTTAGAAATACTCTGGGAGCACCCAAAGTGATTTGCGGTCAGCACTGTTAAGGCCTTCGATAAACAAACTTGTTGATAGACTCACCACTGATCTACAAGCTGTTTTATTTTGTGTCTGTACCCATCTGAGTAAAGTCAGATCCAGGCTTTATGTATATCACAATATTCCCTCTTACAATTGGCGTAGTTGGCAGGATCCCACGGAGGAAGATAGACTGCAATGGGACTTCTAATCGGGTGAGTTTGTTTAATGTTACCTCACATAGTTAGAGGCCCCATAGCAGAAGCGTCCAAGTCGCGGGGCTGGAAGCTGGAAGTGTCCTGAGCTAACTCTGCTATCTACTACAACAAGTGATGGCTTCCACTGATTATCACCGGAAGCGTGCGTCCTTTTCAGGACGGACAATGAGAGCGAGGCCAACATTTGTAACAAGATGGACACGAAAAGAAGAAGACCCAAAGTTGGAGGAGTCGGGTGACCATAAGTTGCAGTATCAAAAGAACAAAGTGGAGGAAAAAAAAATGGTGTTTTTACTGGACAAGACCGGTAAGATATTAGGTACTGTCACAAACAAAACGTATGATGGTTGCTACTGATGCATAGCCTTCAATAAACCAACTTGTTCAATCGACTCGCTACTGATCTACGAGCTATTTTATTTTGTGTTTGTGCCTAACTAAGTGAAACCAGATACAGGTTATGGATATTGCACAAAATGGCTCAAAATTCCCTCCTACAGTTATTAAATCTCCTAACAGTCAAGGGTCTTTATTTTAATGTCAACAAATGAGCCAGCCAATGGCGCAGCCCATAAAGTTCAAGGGTTCTGTACAACATATTCAAGTCTGATCAATTGCCTCTAATTATGTGCAAGATTTAATCAATACGAGCAAACAAATGAAGCAAATCTTTACATCATTAAGAAAACATTTATGAAAAAGTAGCATTAAGAAAACATGTATAATTATGGTTTCAGACTAGCTGGTACTTGTTTACCATGGAAACAAGTACCAGCTCGTCTGAAATCATAATGCATAAATCAAGTAATCTTGTTACTTGTTTAACAAGGAAACAAGTAACAAGAATAATGCGAATATCAGAGAAGTGCTTTATCAGTGAGATGGCAAATGTCCACGAGGCATCCAGTTAGTAGATTTCTATTCTTACTGGAGTATATTCTGAGGGGGTGGAAGAGGCCAGGAACTAGCAGTGCATCTTCTCCAGTGTGGAGAGTGCAGATAGAAAAAATTGAAATGTGTAAAACTGAATTCAAACTGGTAAGATTGTGTATAAGAATTCAAACAGTCCAGATTAAAGATCCAGGTTAATGCACAGGAAAGAATTTGAAGGATAGTTAGCTTCATATACTTTGTGCATTTTCAAAGGACTAGACCTGTATTAAAAATGCATGTCGGTGAAATTGATCATGTGTTTCATGTATGTTGAAAGAAGGAAATATAGATACCTCCTTGTCTCCAATAGTGCCTGTAAGATATTAAATACATTCCTAGGTGCTTTGGCATTCTTCCAAAGAATGGAAGGGGAGGAAGTCATTTTGTTTAAAAAAAACTTCAAGTTTTAACTAGTACTGTATATGTGAGGAATTCAGTTTTCCAATCATAAAATGTCACATGCTTCTAATGACAACCTGGGGGGAAGGATATATACTTTCATTCGAAATTCAGGCTGTTGCACTACAGTTAAACAGGCAGCTGTTTATTATTTCATAGGCTCCAAATCCTTATGCAATGCCACCTATATTTTTAATAATTCAATTCCACACTTGACTTCTGTCTGACCAAATTTGGTCTCATGCATAATCAAGTCAAGATGAGCTTATTGTCATATGCACACGTTCAGTGAGGTACAGATACAATGAAATCTTGCTTGCAGCAGCTTCACCAGCACATAGAGGTAAACATCACACAAAAACATAAATTACACATCAATTGTTCAAGATAGAGAAAAGAGAAAAAAGATTGTACAAAAAAAATCCAAGACAATAGTGCCAAAAATACTGTAAAAACAGGATATTAGCATGTAGCATATTATTACTTAAACAGCTATTCATAACACTGAGCATGAAAATAATCATGTGATGGCAGCAGAATTAGGCCATTCGGCCCATCAAGTCTACTCCGCCATTCAATCATGGCTGATCTATCTCTCCCTCCTAAACCCATTCTCCTGCCTTCTCCCCATAACCTCTGACACCCAAATCAAGAATCTATCTATCTCTGCATAAAAAGTATCCACTGACCTGGCCTCCACAGCCTTCTGTGGCAAAGAATTCCACAGATTCACCACTCTCTGACTAAAGAAGAAATAATATTAAACGTTTTCACTTCACCACACTGTACACTAAATACTCAATTAAAAATGCCTCCGAACTAGCAAGGGCATTTATTTTGTGTGCACATGTTAAGTTCTAAAGTTTCAGCTCGCTGGGAGTTATATTGATTAAAGGTGTCAGAAAGAAAAATCTTTCCAATTTATGGGCACTTTTGAAGTGGAAATGACAGAGGTCAAGAATTATTCTTAAATTGTATCAGTTATTTAATGTTCTTCCTTTATTTAAATTGAATTTCTGATAATTGATCCAGCTTTTTATAAGTTTGAGCTGGTGAAGTTAGACTCCACCAGGTGGGTAGACATTAAAAACAATAATGGGCTGAAGTTGTTGCCCTAAATTGTGTTATAATCCCAGCTGCACTTTCTTGATTCCTGAAGATTTTTCATCAGTAACATGAGGCAAATAGTCAACACCTGTCCTAAATCGATGATGTGGGTTTGCACTCTGCCTGGAGGCATTCTTTCAAACCTTCCTCTATAACAAGTGATGCTTTAATGCCAAACTTGACAGCAGAAATTTGTAAACTCACTAATCTTTGCCAACTGGGGTTGAGATTTACACTGATACAAAACTAAAATGTGACCTCTCAGGAACTTGTAATGCTGAATTAAATGTTTATCCTTCACACATCCAAGGCTTAAAATGAGTGCAAGTTGAATTACATTACACACTAGGAACAATTTACAATTCTTACAGAAGCCAATTAACCTAAAATCCTGTATGTCTTTGGAGTGTGTGAGGAAACCGAAGCACTGGAGAAAACCAACGCTGTCATGGAGAGAACGTACAAACTCCTAGAGACAGCATCCATAGTCAGGAACGAACCCGAGTCTCTGGTGCTGTAAAGGGCCTGTCCTACCAGCATCTGACTCCATGCGATGAGTGCGATCAAACTAGAAGCGAGGGCCGCGCTGAGGTCGGGTGAGTGACGCAACACGGCGCAAAGTGAGGCGAACTTGGAGCGAATTCTTAAGGTAAGTTCGCCAGGACAGAGAGGGGCACACAGAGAGGGGCACAGAGGCACACACACGGAGGGCCTCGGAGCCACACACATAGAGGGTCACGGAGGCACCTACAGATAGGTTCACGGAGGCACGATGTCGAGGTGGTGTGTCATACGTCGAGGCGACTGTGAGCCGACAAGCCATTGCCGCGTGGAATTTTTGAACATAGTCAGTTTTTCGGAGCCCCGCGCGATGTCGGGACGAACTCCGCCCGGCTCCGGCGATCGAAGTGGGACCGGCCCCGCGACGCCGGACGGCTCAAGCGACCACGTTAGGTCGCGCTCATCGCATGGAGTTGCATGCTGGTGGGACAGGCCCTTAAGGCAGCTACTCTACCGCTGCACCACCGTGCCCGTCCGTTTTCTGTTTAACCAGACAATTCCATCATATGTTCATAAATGTATTGCAGGAATTTAGATTTTTTCTTTGAACCTTAAACTCTAGTCTATACCAATGAATCTTGTGACCAACAGGTTAATTTTCTGATTTCTCTGTATCTTTGGAATGTTTGAGCATCCCTTGAAAAATCTGACCCCTATTCCCTGTCCTCACTAGCTGGGTATATGCTGCTGCTGACTGAGTGAATAAAATCAGAGGTGATAAGTAACTAGCATTGGAGATGGCAGGAGTGAAGGAGAGAGTTAATATGTGGAGAGACAAACCCATGAAGGAACCTGCAAACAAATTAAAGTACTAGAAGAGTACAGGGGTGAAAACTGAGTAGTATTTATTGTAAGATAGGCACAAAATTCTGGAGTAACTCAGCAGGACAGGCAGCATTCTTGAAGGGCCTCGACCCGAAACGTCACCCATTCCTTATCTCCAAAGATGCTGCCTGTGTCTTTTTGTGTGTATCTTCGGTTTAAACCAGTTCTGCAATTCTGCAGTTCCTTCGTACACAGTATCTATTGCAAACATGGATGTGAAGAGCAGAACAAACATCATAAGAAGATTTAATTCCATCTGCCTCGAATATCAACAAAATGGCCTACTATTCATCACTTGTTCAAGAATTAAAATGGCCTACTATTCATCACATAGAGTTAAAGAATTATTTATTTATTAAAAAAAAAATTTCTATTACTCAAATGCGGCACTGAGAATTCCCATACAATGCCCGTTGTATCTAGCAAAATCTAAATGCCAAAATGTCTTTTACATTTTTTTATTGTACGTGCCTCAGCCACTTCCTCTGGCTACTCGACCCATATACCCACCACTCTCTGTGAAAAAGTTGCTCGCCAGGTTCCTATTAGATCATTTCCTCTCTCAACTTAAACCTTTGCCATTTAGGTTTTGATTCTCCTACCCTGGCAAAAAGACAGTGCATTCACTCTATCTATTCCCCTCATCATTTTATACACCTCTATAATTTCACTTCTCAGGCTCCTGCATGCACTGGCACGGTGGCGCAGTGATAGTGTTGCTGCCTTACAGCGCCAGAGACCCGGGTTCTATCCTGACCATGGGTGCCATCTGTACAGAGTTGTACATTCTCCCTGTGACCATGTGGGTTTTCCCCGGGTGCTCTGGTTTCCTCCTACATTCCAAAGACGTGCAGGTTTAAAGGTTAAGTGTCTTCTGAAAATTGTCCCTAGTGTGTAGGATAGAACTAGTGTACGGGTGATCGCTGGTTGGCGGTGTGTCGAAGGGTCTGTTTCCATGCTGTAACTCTAAACTAAACTAAAATTTTAAATGGGCAGGATTTAAAACATATCGAAAATTTTGATGTGAGAATGATTGATACAAACGCATAATTTATTGTAAGCAAAACAGCGACAGCTTTGAAAGGGTTCTGTACAGGCATCCATTTACATGCCCTGCCTGGAACATGAACTACATAGCATAATAATCTGGTTTGGCATTGAATGCATTACAGACACGATGTTTGACGATACAATGCGGAACATGGTGGTCTGTTTTAAATAACATCTTGAGATATAATTCTCTTCTCCATTAACAAAATTAATATCTTCATTTCCAAATAAAAAGACTTCTGTCCGATAATCGGCTATCACATCAGGAAGCACAAGTGCTGCCTGCCATGATACTTTATTCAAAAATGGATGCAAGTAGCTGGGATTTTTTATCAGGCAAAGTGAAGTTAAAATGTAACCTTAACTGATCCTATCAGCATTTTCCATTGCATTGTTATGTCTGCAAACAAATTGAACTTAGGGCACTGATTGTGTCTGTGTATAAGTGGCTGTGCCAATTCTGATGAATGTAAAAATGATGAGCTGGTGCAGTAGCTTAGAATACTGTTCACTTCTGGGATGTTAAATCCAGTCCAACCAGATGCATGAAGGCCTTCTCTCCCTTTGTTCTAATGGCTATTAAGGATTTCAAATTGCATTAGTCCCAGCAGTTTCAGCACAATCACAATGGATATGAATCCACAAAAATTAAATTAGCCAAGAATTTAGCACAAAAATTGCCTTTAATTGAGAATCAGTGGTTGTTGTAAAAGAATGGAACCCCCCTCGACAGCACTGCCATTAGTGCTCTTTAGCTGTCAGTGTTGAGAAAAACAGCAGAGAAATTGATGGTCAATTTTGTACCCGATTTACAAATATTAAACTGCTTTTCCTTTCTGCTATTTTTAGTTTAGTTTAGTGTAGAAAATACAGCGTGGAAACAGACTGTTCAGCCCACCGAGTCCACGATGACCAACAATCCCTGTACTATCCGACACATTAGGGACAATTTACAATTTTAGTATGCCAACTAGCCTACAAACCTGTACGTCTTTGGAGTGTGGGAAGAAACTGGTGCTCTCGGGGAAAACCCACGCAGGTCAGGGGGAGAACGTTCTGCCGCTGCAAGGCAGCAACTCTACCGCTGCTCCACCCTGCCACCCGCGCTGTTCTTGGCTGAAAACAGAGTACTCTGAATAATGCCTCCCATTCCTACACTGCTGTTTCTGACATCATAATAGTTTGAACTAAATATAATAACATCTAGGAGCAGACCAAAAAAGCAGAAATGATAAGCAGAGGGTCACTTCTTCCTTTCAATTTCGGACTGTGGATGCTCTCTGTATGGAGTTTGTACGTTCTCCCCGTGACCTGCGTGGGTTTTCTCCGAGATCTTCGGTTTCCTCGCACATTCCATAGACATACAGGTTTGTAGGTTATTCAGCTTGGTAAATGTAAAAAATGTCCCTAGTGGGTGTAGGATAGTGTTAATGTGCGGGGATCGCTGGTCGGCGCAGACCCGGTGGGCCGAAGGGCCTGTTTCCGCGTTGTATCTTTAAACTAAACTAAACTATGTAGAGCTCAAAGGGGCAGGCTCAACGACAATATTGTCAGGACACTGATTGAGAGCAACTTGACAATCACGTATATAGGTAAATGGAACTGTGAAGAAGAGTCTCATCCTGAAAAGCCACCTATTCCTCATGTTCAGAGATGCAGTCTGACGTGCTGAGTTACACCAGATTTTTATGTGTATCTTTGGTTTAAACCAGCATCTGCAGTTCCTTCCTACACAGTACAATATTACTTTCAGGCATAAAAATGTACTTTGAATAAACCTGATTCGATTACTCTATTTCATATCTAAATCAAAACCGTTATAATTTTTCATATAGCCATGCATCCAATCACTATCTTCCATTATCATTAAGAGGGCTTTTTGCTTCAGCAATAATTAAATCTGAGATATTTAATGCACACACTTAACCCCTAAGGTAAACTATTTATCATTCTCCTTAGCTCTTTCTCATAAATAAACAGTGGAAGTCATTAGGCATCTATCCTGTTGAATGAGTTCTTTTCTGATGCCTTATTGCAGAGAATCTGCAGCACAGGAGTAATAAGTACAACATGGATTCAGAAATATGCCATGTTTTATACTCAACATATTGATTATCCTAACTGTCTTCATCTTAATGTATCAGTGTAGTCACTATTCTTCCCTCTCATTATTCATCTAGGTTTCTTTTAATGTACTCAATTTTATATGAACAATGTTAGGCTGTTGCTTCTACCCCAAAAGGAAATCACTATGACATTTGCTTAAATATTTTGAGGTAACAATAAAAACATTGCCTAGAAAATACTCCTAACAGTGCTAATTCTGTATTTTAAAACCATGCCTAATTGCATGAATGCTGCCTATTTGTGAGATGTTATTGCAATCCCAGTATAAATGTGGGTCTGAATTTGAGTAGGAGTTTAGTTTATTGTCACGTGTACCAAGATACCGTGAATAGCTTTAGTTGAGTGCTGACCAGTCAGCGGGAAGACAATACATGGTTACAATCGAGCCATCCATAGTGTACAGATACACGATAAAGGGAATAACATGAATAACGATTAGTGCAAGGTAAAGTCTGATCAAAGATAGTCCGAGAGACTCAATGTTACTTTAACAATGTTACCTTAACTGGTAACCTGTACAGGTTCTGACAATTAGTTCTTGAAATCTGTGCCACTAATAGTCCATTTCTGCACATTGATATTAGAGGGGTGGGAGATTGCAACCTTCACTTGGCCCACCCTGTTTCGACAAATGTAATCAACCTGGCGTGCACAATCAAATAAAATAGTAAGATTAAACAAGAACTTACCAGTTTGAAGTTTGATCTTGATTTTATGAGGCGTTACGACGAGCGATTACGTGAAGAAGGCCGTCAGTCCGCTTGCGCGTCAATCTTCAAAGCAGCGGGGTGAAATCACAGACAAGAGAGGTTGACCTGTAGATAGTAAGATTTGGAGAACTAGAACTACCAGATGACCTGATAATATGAGGGTTGGGAGCGGTGGGCACGTAATCGCTCATCGTAACTCCACATAAAATCAAGATCAAACTTCAAACTGGTAAGTTTGTTTAATATAACTATTTTACTTCGGAGTTACGTGAGTGACTACGTGAAGATTTCAAAGCTCTGTGATTTCACGCCGGTTCGAGTCCAGGTGTCACACACTGAATGGATTGACCATGGATGAGTGAGAAAAGAATTAATGCATACAGACATAACGTAGTTAGGTAACAATACTGATGGTTTAATGTGACAAACAAAATAATAGTGACCCCGCCCCAACCTGGGGGGAAACTATAAAACAGAATCTAAAATGGTATGTGCAAACACCCCGGTCCGGCAATGGGTTTAGTATAAAACCTGTGGAACATCCTTTCATTGGCCCATCCTGCAGCCGCTAGGGTGTTGTCGAGGGGTGCGTCCATAGCCCTTGCTGCCGACATTGATGCAGCCCTGGTGGAGTGAGATTTGTAAGTGTCAGTATGCAATCCTGCACCTGCCAGTACCTCCTTTAACCATCTGGAGATGGTTTGTGCTGATACCCTGAGGTGTGGCTTCTTGTGGCTGATTAGGACAGCTAACTCAGAGCCTCTGAGGCTCCTGGTGACTTTAATGTACTGGTGCAAGTGTGATACGACACATAATCGTGGATCCTCGGGGTATACCAGGAACTCAAGCCTGGGCCCTGGTACCCCCGGCCTGTTCTGTTTAAATAACTCATAGATGACAAAGGTTATGGTGTTAACATTGGTGGTCATGTTGTCCAGTCGGAGCTTGTGCAACGTCTGGACTCGTTGCGCCGTTACCAGCATCATCAGCATGACCACCTTGAGGGTGAGCTTGGTTAAGGATAAGGAGGTGGCTGGGGCCCACTGGTGAAGTAGTGTTAGCACCACGCTAACATCCCATGTGTCCGTATACCGTGGCCGGGGGGGGTATTGTGTTGTATATTTCCTCATGAACCTGGTAATAAGGGGATGTGTTCCCACCGGGTGGAGCCCCATTCCCAGCACTAAATATGAGGATAGTGCACTCCTGGCACTGTTGATGGCACTGCAGTCTAATTTATGGCCATAATATAAAGTTGACAGGAACTCCAGTACATCCGTAATGCACACAGTGTCATATGATATGTTGGAGGCATGACAGTACATCTCCCACTTCTTGATGTGTGAGACGTACTGCCTTTGTGTACTGTCCCTCTAGGCCGCTGTAATGACATCCACTGTCCGGTCAGCCAGTCCGAGTCCCAGGTATTGTCTGCTCAGAATCTGTAAACCAATAAATTGATTCCGTCATGTAGTAGGTGGTGGGCCCCCGTTACTGGGTGTACCAGCAGATCACTGCTTTTGGGGACAGCCATGAAAGGCTGTGTCATTATGCCCAGGATTAGTGGGAACCAGGATTGCGTAGGCCAGTCTGGCACTACCAAAATGCCTGTGGCATTGTCTTGCTTTATTTTTACCAAGCATCGGCTGATGAGGCAAAATGGAGGGAAAACATACAAGAACATTCCTCCCCAATGCAGTGTGAATGCATCAACTGCCACTGTTCCTGGGTCTGGCTCCCATGACATATATTTGGGTAACTGGTGATTCAATCTGGATGCAAACAAGTCAATATCCAGCATGCCATATCGGGCAACAATGTTGGTAAACACGTCATGATTCAACATCCATTCCATGTTATCATTGAATTTCCGTGATCTAGTGTCCGCCACCATATTGTCTCTACCTGGTAGGCAAATTGCCGTGACCCAAATGTTCCTTGCAATACACCAATGCCAAAGGAGGTTTGCCAATTTGTCACAAGATGCAGACTTTATTCCACCCATGTGATTGACATACGCCACCGCCGTGGTGTTGTCAATCTGTAGTTGAACATGCACATGATGCATATTGCTGCAATAAGCTTTTAGTCCATAGAGTGCTCCCAACAACTCTAAGTAGTTAATGCCATATTGCTGTAGAATTAAGGACTCCTGCACATTCCATCTACCCCCGCAACTGGAGATGGTATCTGTTGCACCCCAGCCCAGGCCACTTGCATCAGTTTGTAATATTATCGATGGTGTATCAATTAGAATTTTCTTAGAGCACTGATGTATATTCATTGCCCACCAGTGTGATTTTGCAATGGCCTCTGGTGGCAATTGCATAGGTCTTCCAAATTGGCCTGTGTGGGATTTGAGAGCCCGTTGTAAATTGCACGTTGTAAATTTTGATAGTGCAAAGGTCCGAAGCGTACAGCTGGAAAAGCAGCCACAAGCTTGCAAATTACACTTACTACTTGTCTGATTGTTGGCCGCTGTTTAACAATTAGCTTATTGCAGGCTTCCATTAACTCTGATTGCTTGCCACTTGGCAATGTCACCGACATTTGAATTGAGTTATTGTGAACCCCAGGTAATCAATTACCCTGATTGGAGTCAATTCTGACTTAACTGGATGGATTAGGAATTCCAACCTCTCAAACATGAGTTTGGTAGCTGAAACAGATGATTCAGCTGATTCCTTGGTATTCCCAATTATTAGAATGCCATCCAAATAAGCCATCACCATGTGATTCGGAGCTCGTAGTAGCCACAGAACTGGTTTTAGTAATTTTGTAAATAGCCTGGGAGCTGAAGTCAGCCAATTAGGCAATGCTTTGAATTGCCACAGTTGCCCCATCCAGTTAAATTTCAAATATCTCCTGTGCTCCCTGTGAATGGATACTGAGTAGCATGCATCTTTTAGATCTATACATACCAAATAACATCCTTTGGAAACCAGTTGGATGGCTTCTTCTTCTTCTTTCATGTGGCGTGCACAGCCTAAAGTTGTTGGACAACTTGTTCTATTTGATCTTCCATTTGTGCACGTCGAGTTTATTGCATTAGTCGAAACAGGGCGGACCACGTGAAGGTTGCAATCTTCCACCCCAGTTGGATGGCTGTGCCAAAGTTATCCATTTTAAAATGTTTATACTGCACATGGGTATTGAGTTCCGTCAAGTCTAGGATGATACGACATCTTCCGTCCATTTTCCGCTTGGTGAATATGTTGGATACAAATTGGTGTGATTCCTGGTGCGACCTCTGAATCACCCCTTTTGTATGTAAAGCCTGAATTTCAGCTTGTACCTCGAATCTTTCCTGTTATGAGAACACATATGTACGGTTTGGTAAATTTTGTGTAGGTGGTGATGAATCAAGAAGGAACTCAATTTTAAAACCTTGTATACTGTGCAGTATGAACGGGTCTGCTGTGATCCAGTTCCATTCATTCAAAAAATGTCGCAATATCCCCCCAACTTGTGAGTGAGTGATGTGTAAGGTGTTCCACAAGGAACTAGGTTCTCCTACCTTGGACGTTACTGCTGGTGTGGTCCTGGCTTCCGTCCTCGTGCCTTGGGAAGGAGGGCTGATGGCGGGTGCCCCCCATGCACCCGAGCCATGGACCGGCTGGGGCCTACCCCTAAAAATAATCTTGGTGCATCCAGCTCGAGTCTTCCTCCTGTCCCAGAGCCCCTAGGCTGGTTTCGCCTGGTGTTGAAGACGGCATAAGGGTGAGCCCGGTGTGATCAGCCCCTTGGTGTTATTGGGCCTCGGCACACGAGGCGTATGGTTTTGGCCTCATCATCCAGCTCGCGGATCTGCTTCGGCAGGTCTGCCCCAAATAGATTATTGGCCGGCTGCATGTTGCTGGCCTTGCACAGCACCACAAATTTTGGATTGAGTGCCGGCTGTATTGCGTTTTTACGCAGACAATTAATTTCAAAATGTGCGTTACAGAGAAGCCCCACAGCGTCCTGCTGTGTCTCCATCAGCAGTCCCCCATCTACGGACTTCGCAAAGGCTGTTATGACTGAGGCCAAAAATTTTAAATTTTTTTGGAGTTTGACCTCCTGGGCTCTTACCCCAGCTCCAATATGGCCCCAGATGGCATGGTTGACGGCCGGCACATTGAGGGAGGCACAGTTGGCAGGTGTATGATGTCTGCTGGAGGTCTCCTCCATAGCCAGGTCTTTGAGCTGGTTGCGACGCCAAGTAATTTATTGTAGTGGCCAACTCTTCATCCAGGGGTGCTCCTGTTGGAGTTGGAATGGAAAATTTGGAAGCCAGTAAAGGTACTTTGGCCCCAGGCCCCCGAGAGTGTTTCCCTGATGTGCCTCCCTGCTCTGAGTCAGGATATTACTCCAGAGAGGGAGACACTTCGCAGCCCTGTGTACGGTGCTGCTAGCGCGGGCTCCCATGGAGACCCGGGCTGATACTGCTCCCTCTTCTGGAGCAGATCGGTCTGGAGCCACCTCTCCAATAGGTGCTCCATCTGGAAAAGTCGCCCGTAGACGCTTCCCAGTGTTGGAGGGGATCCCTCCGGCCTGGACTCGTCTGAGTCTACGGGCCTGGCAGACTTGTGAGTGGCCTTGCGCCCCGGCGGGACTGCCACGGTGCTCACCTGAGGCACCAAGTCTGCTGCCGCTGGTTCCACCGCCAGCAGCCTGGAAGGTTATTCGGACAGTCGGCCGCTACCCGCAGCTCCGTGGTCTTCTGTAGCCGGTTTCCCCGCAGACCGTCTCCTCACCTTCGACATGGTAGGTTCTTCTCGCTAGAGAGACAAGAAATACAAACCCGCCAAAACGACCGCAGAGTAGTTTTTGAAAACACTTACCTGGGTTTTTAAAACTTACCGCTGGAAGGACGCGACGCGCCTGCAGTCAGTCGTTGCCGCATGCTTCAGACGTAATGACGCACAAGCGGACTGATGGCCTTCACGTGACTCCGAAGTAAAATCAAATAGAACAAGGTGTACGACAACTTTAGACTGTGCATGCCATACGCAAGAAGAAGAAAAAGAATATTAGGGATACAACCCTAATTTGGCACACTCTGCAAAGGCCACAGACTTGGGAAGTGCATGTGCTGCTTGTGAACTGGAGGGGGAGGGGCAGCATACCTCCAATTTCACAATCACCAGCCATGGGCCTTATGGTATATTGATAAGAAAATGGCCTGCACCATAAGAGCAAATGGGCGAAATTGGCAATGTTAGTGATACAACCGTATCAGTAAGAAAATGAAATCACATTCACTCTTGGACTTTCACACAGCTAGGAGCAATATTGCCACATTTTCCATGATTTGACAAGGTTGTGAATTTGAGTGCTTTAACACTCAGAATTATGACTCACTTTGTTCCCTATACGCTCATGGGCTGACAAACACACTGCTCAAATCTATATATACACGCAGATACCTGTTCCACGATAGCGTCTGTTCCTCCATCTGTCCGCTTTGACCCCTTTTTAGGCAACATCTGTGCCTGCAAGACAAACACAGACCCATACAGACCCAGATACACACACAGACACACACAGTCCCAGACACACACACACAGACCCAGACAAACATACACATACAGACCCAGACACACACACAAACACAGACACATACAGACACAGACACACACACAAACACAGACACATTGCTGGAAAATCGAAGGTACACAAAAATGCTGGAGAAACTCAGCGGGTGCAGCAGCATCTATGGAGCAAGGGAAATAGACAACATTTCGTTCCGAAACCCTTCTTCAGACACATACAAACCCAGTCACACACACACACACACTAAATTAACTTTTTTGAATGACCCCTGAAATTAAAGCAACTACTCGATCTCATTCTTTGCTTATTTCAATGAATGTCATGTCTATGAGTGTGCTGAAAGGAGCTGCAGATGCTGGGTTATACCAAAGATAGACACAAAGAGCAGAGTAACTCAGTGTTGTCAGGCAGCATCTCTGGAGAAAAAGGATGGGTGACGTTTTGAGTCGGGACCCTTCTTTAGACATGGGTCCTGACTTCAAAAGTCACCCATCCTTTTTCTCAGGAGATGCTGCCTGACTCGCTGAGTTACTCTGACACTTTGTGTCTGTCCTGTCTATGAGTACTGGTGCATATGACCATTAAACACTCTTGCCTCTTGCTTCCATGCTAACACAGCGCACGTGGTGGGAATCTGCTTCCTTTGAGGCACAGATGAAAGCTATCCACAGTTTATGTGGCCAGGCTGTGACTTACTGTGAAGTACTTGCTTTTGCAATGATTTGGCTGCTTCAGAAAGTATCTCAGCTATGTAATATAACCTAACGTAACCTTTTTACACGTATTTAAAAGGACGATATTTGCAGTATATTTGGATATAAAATTCTTAACCAGCTAACCTGATAGAGGAGATAAGCAAGTTCTCTCAGTTCAGTTGGTTCAATAATGTGCTTACTGATAAGTAGTTGGAAACGAGCCAGATTCAGGAGGCAGATTCAGTTTCAATCTTTACCCAGTCAGTTTCATGGAAATAAAGGTACAGTCAGCCTGCATTATTAATTTGATCTCGAATTGTAGATGTGTTACGCAGGCCTGCTTTTTATTTTGCCCACTCACCTTCAGAGAACTCTACTAAGCTTGTGCATTTGGAATAGGTGCTGCTCACAGGCAAATTGCAGGAAATGTTCCATCTTCCGCTTTCAGGACGCTCCAAGATATTTGGTAGCTAACCTGTTGAAGGACTTCTGCACGTAAGATTTGTTCCTATTATTTGTCCTTTGCAAACGTGGAGGACTTAATGCGTGTTTCAGGCATATTTTTGACCCTTATTAACATGTTGGGATTGTTATAATGATTGTAAATGTCTCTCCCCCATCATATTAAAGACTTAGGACGTTAATTAATGCAAAAAATACAGGATGTTGCAGATGCTGGTATCTTCAGCAAAAAGTGCTGGAAAAGCTCAGGAGGTCAGGCAGCATCTGTGGAGGAAAGTGGACAGATGGTGTTTCAGACCCTTCTTTAGGCAGTGAAGCAAGCATTATTTGGCCAAATTCCTGGGCAATAATTGCCCCCATTAGGAGTTCTTTATTTTTGGTAAACTTAAATAGATTTCTTTGCTGCACTTAAATAGAATTCTTCTTAGTTTTGTTTGGAAATGTTTGAATATGGTGGCGGTTCTTTGTATCAATTAAAACATATTCAATCATTAATTTATATAGGGAATACCTGAATGAGTCTGATTGCATAAATATCATATATCACAGTCATAGATCCAAACTTGCTAAATAGGAAATGAGTCTGGACATGCCAAGGCTAACTTAAATATGTTGAAAACATTAGAATTGAAATAATGTATAATTTATTGGCAGTAAGCAACTGAAACTGGAAGTAATCAGCCAATAACTTTAGCACTGGGCTTAAGAATCCAACCACCAGCGAGGCTTCACCACTGCCGTTGCAATTCTCTGTCGGCCACGAGTCCCCACCGCCGCCTCGAGGCTCCACCTTGTTACGCATTGTCACGAGTGGTAGTGGAGACAGATACAACAGTCATATTTAAAAGGCATTTAGATAAGCACTCAAATATGCAGGAAATGGCAGAATGTGGATCAATAGTGTGGATATTTAACCATTTTTATACCTTTTCAAGCTGATGATCAATGCAAGCAAAAATGCAAAGTTAGGAGCAGCTGTGATGTGTTCAGTTTGCTCGTGCCTGTTGTATTCCCTTGGCAGGTTTATTTGTTTTCATTGCTGCTTGCGATTTTGTCATACTATCAGACAATTTTTTTCTGTTATCTTCAGGAGTAAGTCTAACATCATCCATTATTTTTGATCTCCCTGGAGTTAGCATATAAACTGTCTTACTATCTAGGACCATGAGGTAATGTGGGCCGGAAAACCAGTTTTGCCTTTGTTAGGTCTATAACATATGTGCTGGGAATATTTCTGGCTTTAGACATTAGACATACTTTGTGGAAACAGGCCCTTTGGCCGACCAACATTCACCCATACACCTGCACTGTCCTACACATTAGGGACAATTTACAGAAGCCAATTAACCTACACACATGTACATATTTGGAATATGGGAGGAAACCGGAGAACCTGGAGAAAACCCACGTGGTCACAGGGAGAACGTTCAAACTCTGTACAGACATCACCCGTAGTCAGGATCAAGCTCAGTGACTTTACCGCTGCACCACTGTGCCAGCCATGGTTTTAATTTCAGGTTATTAGAATAATTATCATATCACTGATCGTATCACTATTCTATGCTGACTGCATCCCTTCCATTTTCTGGTGCTTAATCTCCATGCTGCATAGAAACATAGAAACATAGAAAATAGGTGCAGGGGTAGGCCGTTCGGCCCTTCGAGCCAGCACCGTCATTCAATATGATCATTGCTGATCATCCAAAATCAGTACCCCGTTCCTGCTTTCTCTCCATATCTCTTGATTCTGTTAGCCCTAAGAACTATATCTAACTCTCTCTTGAATACATACAGTGAATTGGCCTCCACTGCCTTCTGTGGCAGAGAATTCCACCGATTCACAACTCTCTGGGTGAAAAGGTTTTTTCTCATCTCAGTCCTAAATGGACTATTCCTTATTCTTAAACTGTGACTCCTGGTTCTGGACTCCTCCCAACATCAGGAACATTTTTTTCTGCATCTAGCCTGTGCAATCCCTTAAGAATTGTATATGTTTCTATAAGATCCCCTCTCATCCTTCTAAGTTCCAGTAAATATAAACCCAGTCCTGGGATATCCATCCCAGGAAATAACATTAACATGGAATTAAAGCAGATTTCATCAAGTTAAGCATACAGAATGCATGAGGAATGACTGCAGGAGAGCAGAGAAGAGAAAGGTGAGGCCTAAAGAGAGTGTCTCCCAGGCTTGGTAGGTTAAAATACTTGCTTCCCCAGGGTTATCTGCAGATTGAATGACTAGATTTGAAGAGGTGGACAGAAAACTGCAAAGTATGGCTGTGGTTATGGAAGAATACTATGCTTTTGCTTTGACTTATCTGTATCAAATAGCTGAGGTCTAACCTGGAACTGGTATTTTCTCCAGGGCAATATTCCTAAGCACAGCTGAGCCCTATCATAGTGCCTTTCAAGACATTTGGGCTCAAGTTTCAGAAAACAGATTCTTAATCAATTTTCATAAGTACCAGCAGCTTTTCACTCTGCCAGTGGATAAAGGATGTGCAGGAAAGAACTGCAGAAGCTGGTTTAAATCGAAGGCCGTGAATGTGGGACCAAGAGACCAACATTGAAAAGACGGCGAGACAAAGTGCTGGAGCGACTAACTCAGCGGGCCAGGCAGCAGCCCTGGATAATAGGTACAAGTGTAGGAGAGGTGTACTGACTGTGTGGGCAGAAACTTTGGTAGTGATTGCCCACCAATTCTCTAAAGCCGCTGTCTCTCCCTGTCCCTGGGATAGCAGGGGGCGATCAAACAGCACAATACCCCTCTATGTCATCCCGTCTCCAATTCCTTCTCTCCAGAGATGCTGCCTGCCCGCTGAGTTAATGAGTGCCCACGGTAGACTCACGAGTCACTAAGGTAAACGCACGGGCTACTACTTTATTACAACGTGTTTAAATGTTTCCATTTTTAACTTGAACAGTAAATTTGACTCGTGGAAAACCTCAAACATGTTTGAATTTTTTCACGAGTTAACAAGTTTCACGTGTACCTGACGTTAGCGCCACGTGTTGCTAAGTTGCTCACGCGAGTTCCGACGTTCCCGCTACGATGATTGTACGTGATTACCACGACTGAAAACTCGGGGTCACTCGTGGGTCAACTCGCACCGTGAGACAGAACTTTTTAACTCAGCGGGACAGGCAGCATTTCTGAAGAGAAGGAATGGGTGACATTCTCATCACCCATTCCTTCTCTCCAGACATGCTGCCTGTCCCGCTGAGTTACTCCAGCATTTTGTGTCTACAGTGAATAAAGGATGCTGAGTTAGCACTAAACATCAGGATCAATACTGGAGATGAAGGCAAGGACGAGAAATAACTTACCTCTGAAATGTATGCGGCTTTGCAGAAATCAGATTCAGGGAATTTATGTAGATTCAGGGGATCAATTGGCCGAAGAAGCCACATTTATAGGTACTGTACATCACCTGACTTCTTATGGATATCAGCTAATCCTTCTAAAGAAGTAATGAGTTGCTCTTTTCCAGGAAATCTTTGAAGAACATTTTTTAAGATATTCCAGTTAGATATACACCGTTGCCTTATTTAAGTAAATAACAATATCACAAGGTGTTGGAATAACTCAGAGCATCGAGCAGCATTTCTAGAGTACGTGGGCTGGTGACGTTTCAGATCAGAACCCTTCTTCAGTCTGGTAAACTGTAATTTTATAATGCTGAGCCAGCATTTAATTGACCATTCCTAATTGCCCTTGAGTAGGTGGCAATAAGCTGTCTTCTTGAAGGAGTGCAGTCCTTGAGGAGTGGGTATATCCACAATGCTATTATGGAGGAAGTTCCAAGGATTTTACAAGAAACGATGAAGAAACGACAATTGATTTAAGTTAGGATGTTGTGTAGCTTGGTGGACAACTTCCAGGTGGTAATGTTGCCATGTGTTTTCTGTCTTAGCTGGTGGAGGTCATGGATTTGGAAGCGACTGTCTAAGGAATCTTGGTGAGTTGCTGCGTTGCATCCTACAGATGGTACATACTGCTGCTACTGTGCTTTGTTGGTGAATGAATGTTTCAAGATAGTGTGCCTTTCAAGCAGGTTGCAATGACCCTGTATTATTGCAATTGACCCATTGCAATGACTCTATATTGCAATGACTATGAACTTCTTTTTGAAGCAGCACATCCAATCAAATGGAAAGTATATTTCACCACACCCTTAATTTGGGCATTGTAGATGATGGACAGGCTTTGGAGAGCTAGAGGTGAGATACTCTTGGTAAGATGGGCAGCCTCTGTGCTGCTCTTGTAGGATTATTGTGCGCAAAGCTACTCCAGATCAGTACCTATTTGATGGCAACCCCCAGGATATTGATAGTGAGAGATTCAGTGATGGTAATCCCACTGAATGTCAGTGGGTGATGGCTGGATTTTCTCTTGTTGGATATCATCCTTAGCTGGCACTTGTGTGGTGCAAATATTATTTGCCACTGCTCAACCCGGGCCTGGATAATGTCCAGGTCTTTTTCCACTATGTTGTTGGTCACAAACAGTGGAAAACATTGTGCACTCAGCAGTCACGGTCAATTCTGACTTTATGATTGAAGGAAGGTTGATGAATCAAAAAAAGACACACATTGCTGGAATAGCTCAGCACGTCAGGCATCATCTCTGGAGAATGTTGTAGGCGGTTTTGGGTCATGACTCTTCATCAGACTGATCGCGGTGAGTGGGAGAAAGCTGGAGGTATGGTTGGGGTAGGACAAAGTCTGGCAAGTGATAGGTGGATACTGGTGAAGGGGGGTTTTGATTAGCAGATGTTTAGACAAATGGCAGATTGTTATAATCAATGTCCCAACCTATGAAGAGAAGTGTGCAAAATGCCTTTTTTACCACCCTATCCTCTTGTGTTGCCACTATCAGGGAGCAATGGATTTGCATTCCCAAATCATTCTGTACATGTGCTTCTAAGGATCCTGCCATTTACTGATTATTTTCCTCTTTGGTTTCTCTGGTGCTCTGGTTTTTGATTCCCCTATTCGGGGCAAGAGACTCCATGCATCTATCTACATATAACCATATAACCATATAACAATTACAGCACGGAAACAGGCCATCTCGGCCCTTCAAGTCCATGCCGAACAACTTTTTTCCCTTAGTCCCACCTGCCTGCACTCATACCATAACCCTCCATACCCTTCTCATCCATATGCCTATCCAATTTATTTTTAAATGATACCAACGAACCTGCCGCCACCACTTCCACTGGAAGCTCATTCCACACCGCTACCACTCTCTGAGTAAAGAAGTTCCCCCTCATGTTACCCCTAAACCTCTGTCCCTTAATTCTAAAGTCATGTCCTCTTGTTTGAATCTTCCCTATTCTCAAAGGGAAAAGCTTGTCCACATCAACTCTGTCTATCCCTCTCATCATTTTAAAGACCTCTATCAAGTCCCCCCTTAACCTTCTGCGCTCCAGAGAATAAAGACCTAACTTATTCAACCTATCTCTGTAACTTAGCTGTTGAAACCCAGGCAACATTCTAATAAATCTCCTCTGTACCCTCTCTATTTTGTTGACATCCTTCCTATAATTGGGCGACCAAAATTGTACACCATACTCCAGATTTGGTCTCACCAATGCCTTGTACAATTTTAACATTACATCCCAGCTTCTATACTCAATGCTCTGATTTATAAAGGCTAGCATACCAAAAGCTTTCTTTACCACCCTATCTATATGAGATTCCACCTTCAAGGAACTATGCACGGTTATTCCCAGATCCCTCTGTTCAACTGTATTCTTCAATTCCCTACCGTTTACCATGTACGTCCTATTTTGATTTGTCCTGCCAAGGTGTAGCACCTCACATTTATCAGCATTAAACTCCATCTGCCATCTTTCAGCCCATTTTTCCAACTGGCCTAAATCACTCTGTAGATTTTGGAAATCCTCTTCATTATCCACAACACCCCCTATCTTGGTATCATCTGAATACTTACTAATCTAATTTACCACCCCTTCATCCAGATCATTGATGTACATGACAAACAACAAAGGACCCAACACAGATCCCTGAGGCACCCCACTAGTTACCTGCCTCCAACCCGACAAACAGCCATCCACCATTACCCTCTGGCTTCTCCCATTCAGCCACTGTTGAATCCATCTTGCTATTCCTGCATTTATACCCAACAGTTGAACCTTCTTAACCAAACTTCTTCTTAACCAACCAACATGATCTATTCTTCTCATGATTTTGTACACCTCTATAAGATCATAAATTCCTAAACAAAATCTGACAAGTAGAAGCATTTGAAGTCAGGAGGAGATTCTAAATGTGACCTTTTTTCAAAGAGCTATTACAGATAAAATGGGCTGAATGGACACCTGTTACGCTGTAAAATTTTATGATCAAATGATTTTGGTTATCACGACTTATTATGTGCAATATATTTGCTTGCTGTAGAATGGGATTGTATACCTTTGGGAGAGTGTGATATGCAAGTGGAAAGGTTTTTAAAGAATTGTATGATGTTTCCACGAATTAAATAAATCAGAAATATCAACTGCGTTTACCTTGCAAAATATGGTGTATTTTTGAAATTATCCAATAGGTAATAAAACATTCTGGAATATCCTCTTTTTACTGTCATCTTTTGTGTAATTTGTTCCAGTTCATACTGTGGACTTGCTAGGTTTTTGTCTTTCAAATAGGTTGTTATGTATTTGGAGTAGGCTGTTCACTTTATTTATCATTGTCAGGAGGCTGGCATTTCTCCCATTGGTCTTTCATTTGGCAAAGGTACGGCTAAATATTGTAAAAGATTGGATCAGCTGCCATTAATTTAGAATGCTTTGCAAGTCATAATAGTGTTCTGTGTTGAATTTCAATGGGCTCAATTCCTCTCAGCCATTTGGTACATACTATTCAACACTGGATTAATGATTATAATATGCTCAGTGGTGAGCCACAAAACATATTCCAAATGCGGATGTGCAATTCCACTCAAATAACTTTTGCTGTTATTCATCAAGTAAATAACTTCCCACAGCGTATGGCCCATTCCTACTTCAACACAATATATATGAGGTGGCTCAGAATGTTGCCGAGTGTATCGAACCTCTACAGGTGTACGGTTACATCATGGCTGGTTCAGTAACTCAAATGCTCTGAACCAAGCAGTCTGCAGAAAGTGGTAGACATTGCTAGGTCCATCATGGGTACTAACCTCCCCACCATCAATGTGATCCACAGGAGGTTTGCATCAAAGAGGCAGCTAATATCATCAAAGACACACACTGCCCTGCCACACTCTCATCTCGCTACTACCATCGGGGAGAAGATACAGGAACCTGAAAACAGAATTCAAGTAGTTTCAGAGTTCCAGAATTCAACTAATTTCTTCCTGGCAGCTATCAGGCCCTCGAACACTGCAGTTTGGAATCCTCTGCCCAGGGGATAAGACTGCATTTGTTTGTTTGTTTGTTCATTTGTTCTGGTGAAGACTCTGTGCACACGACAGCCAGCAGTCGCTTGTATTTTTATTTTTGTTTTCTCTTTTAATTTAATTTTAATTAATGTTTTTGTGTACCTTGTGTGTTATGACTGTTGGCAGACCAATTTCCCTCCAGGGATGAATAAAGTTCTATCGTTTCGTATTATTGATTATTGAATATTTATCCTGTGTTATTCCATCAATGGGTCTGCAATGCTGTAAAAAGTACAAATTTCAATGCTGATTGCTGGAAAATACGATAGACAGTCATGACATCTTTAACTTTTGACTTCAGATATTAATTTGGATTTTAAAAAATCATACAAAGTTGCAACACTCTGTTGCTGCATTTAATATATACATGTCTGAAGGAATAAAAGTATCGATGCAGATATAAGGCATTTCACTTGAAAGTTTTCTGAGACATTCAGGATATTCTGCTGAATTATCCCTGTTTTGATCCCTTGTTTATTTTCAGTGTTGCTTGAAGTGGTTAGTTCAACCTTTCATGTGCAAAATGTCTGGATTCAGAATTCCAGATTAAACTTTAATCACACTACTGATTTTTTTTTTATACTGTTGCCAACTGCTTCAGCAAAGCATTATTTCCCTTTATGGCTCCTATTTCTCTTTCAAAGATGTACAGAATGCAAACTTCTTTAATACTTTTATTTCCTCCCATTTGTTTCCTTCAAATGATTGCATCCCAGCATGGACTTTGTTTTTGCATCAATCTTTTTACTGTGATCAAGTATTAACGAATACTATTTGCGTAAAGCCAACTGCTTTGTTTTCAGTTCTCATGGACAAATTCTGAACAATTTAACCATTTCCACTTTACAACAAATAAAAATATACTAGAAAACATTCATTAATTTATCGCATTTCCCAATAGTTTTTGCCAGCTAATCTAACACTTAGAATGTGTTTGCATTTACAATGTCAAATAGTATTTAAGGGAAATGTTATGGAAGTGATTTCTTACCTTTTCATTTTCATATGTGATCAGAATTAAAAGTTGAATCGCATAAGATAGCACTAGAGTTTGTAGTGACCAAAAATTAAATTGATTACAAGCAAGAACAGATTGGAATCCTTCTTCAGGTCCTTGCAGCAATCAGATCTCTGGTCTTCTAGATCAGTTCCATTGACACAGGAGCTGAGAATCCCATGCTGTTTATTTTAGATTCCCGACTAAAAGTTGTAATCTCCAAATTTGAAAGAGTTATTGAAACAGAACACAGTATCTAACGACAACACAATTGCAAGAGGTGCAGGAGTAGGCCTTTCGGCACTTCGAGCCAGCACCACCGTTCAATGTGATCATGGCTGATCATCCCCAATCAGTACCCCGTTCCTTCCTTCGCCCCATATCCCCTGACTACGCTATCTTTAAGAGCCCTATCTAGCTCTATCTTGAAAGTATCCAGAGAACTGGCCTCCACCGCCCTCTGAGGTAGATTTCCACAGACTCACAACTCTGTGAGAAAAAGTGTTTCCTCATCTCCGTTCTAAATGGCTCACCCCTTATTTTTAAATGGTGGCCCTTGGTTCTGGACTCCTCCAACATCAGGAACATGTTTCCTGCCTCCAGCATGTCCAAACCCTTAATAATCTTATATATTTCAAAAAGATTCCTTCTCATCCTTCTAAATTCCAGAGTATACAAGCTCCATTCTCTCAGTATATGACAGCTCCCCCATCCCGGGATTAAACCTTGAGGAATGTCCTTCGTCAAATTAGGGGATCAAAACTGCACACAATACTCCAGGTGTGGTATCACTAGGGTCCTATACAACTGCAGAAGGACCTCTTTGCTCCTATACTCAACTCCTCCTGTTATAAAGGCCAACATGCCATTCGCTTTCTTCACTGCCTGTAGTACTTGCATGCTTACTTTCATTGACTGATGAACAAGGACCCCTAGATCACATTGTACTTCCCCTTTTCCCAACTTGACACCATTTAGATTTTAATCTGCCCTCCTGTTTTTGCTCGCATCAAAAAAACCTTTCATTAAACTGCATCTGCCATGCATCTGCCCACTCACCCAACCTGTCCAAGTCACCCTGCATTCTCACAGCATCCTCCTCACAGTTCACACTGCCACCCAGCTTTGTGTTATCTGCAAACTTGCTACTGTTACTTTGAATCCCTTCATCTAAATCATTAATGTATATTGTAAATAGCTGCAGTCCCAGCACCGAGCCTTGCGGTACCCGACTAGTCACTGCCTGCCATTCTGAAAGGGATCCGTTAATCCCTACTCTTTGTTTCCTGTCTGCCAACCAATTTTCTATCCATGTCAGCACTCTACCCCCAATACCAGTGCCATAATTTTGCCCACTAATTTCCAATGTGGGACCTTATCAAATGCTTTCTGAAAGTCCAGGTGCACCACATCCACTGACTCTCCCTTGTCCATTTTCCTAGTTACATCCTTTAAAATTCCAGAAGATTAGTCAAGCATGATTTCCCCTTCGTAAATCCATGCTGACTCGGACCGATCCTGTTACTGCTATCCAAATGTGTGGCTATTTCATCTTTTATAATTGACTCCAGCATCTTCCCCACCACCGATGTCAGGCTATAATCAGAAAACAATATATTCAGAAGATGGCCCGGTTTACTTTTGTTTCGAGATACTGCGGAGAAACAGGCTTTCAGCCCACCAAATCCACGCCGGCTAGTGATCCCCGGACACTAGCACAATCCTACACACACTGGGGACAATTTACAATTTTACCAAGCCAATCAGCCTACAAACCTGTACATCTTTGAAGTGCGAGAGGAAACCAGAGCACCTGGCAAAAACCAGGTCACAGGGAGAACGTACAAACTCCATACAGACAACTCCCGTAGTCAAGATGGAACCCGGGTCTCTGGCACTGTAAGGCAACAACTCGACTGCTGGGTCTCCATGCTGTCCAAGAGATTAAAGAGCAGAGGAAACAAATCTTTAGAGTGGAACTGTGACAACAACAATGACTTTGACAATATGAACAGAAATTCTGGGAAAGGATTTACACAATTTCCGGGAATTACACAAAGATATCCATCTTATCTCATCACTGTATACAACCAGAATAAAAGGCATTGAAATCAATTGGACAGCAAAGCAACAATGAGAAGCAATTTCATTAATGTGGCAGAATGAAATTCAATGGCAGTGAGAATGTGGTGGTCATCGTCTGTAAAACTGAGGAAAGTGATAAAAAATAAGGATTTTGAGATTCAGATTCATACTGAAATAGTTAAAAGTAGCACCACAAGAGCATTCAAACAGATAAGGTCTTGACATTGTAATTCCCCCCCCCTGTGCTGCTATAATGATGGTAAGCATACTGGTGCTCATTAGTACATAGTAGAAAATGACACAATAACATCAGGAGACAAGTAGATGGGTGGCTAGACACAAAATGCTGGGGTAACTCAGCAGGTGAGGCAGGATCTCTGGAGAGAAGGATGGCTATATGCAAGTGTCCAAAGCATCACTGGGCACATGTGGTGAAACAGCAGATAGTGCTACATCCCTACAGCTCCAGTGATGCGGGTTTGATCCTGACCTGTGGTGCTGCCTGTGTGAAGTTTGCACATTCTCCTTGTTCTCCGGTTTCCTTACATATCATGGAGGGATGTGCCGGTTGACTACTGAAAACAAAAACTTGTGCATCTTGGTGGTAGGAGAATCGGGGGAGTTGATGGGCATGTGAGTGAGAATAAGCTGCAGAAATAGGTTGAGGAATAGGATTGATGGGGGTTCTTATGAGATTGACAGAATGGCTTGCTTCCATGTGATATGGAAAGAAGTGAATGTTATGAAGTTATAGATGTACACAGCAGATGTGAACTAAACTTGGCCAGAAATTTCATCCCGTCAATGAAGAAATACCACCCTATTTGGTGATGTAATTAACAACCTTGCTCTTAATGTCAGTAAAATCAAGGAACTGATTGTTGACTTTGGAAGAAGAAGGCCAAGGATCCATAAACCTGTCTTCATTGACAGTGGTGGAGAGAGTCAAAAACTTCAAATTCTTAATTGTGCATTTCTCTGGAGATTTGTTCTGGAAGCAGCACATTGATCCAATCATCAATGACTTCTTTAAAAGATTGAGGAGAATCAGTATGTTAATGACTATTCTCTTGAACTTTTACTAGTTTCCAGTAGAGGGCATATTGACTGGTTGCAACATGGCCTGGTTCAGCACCTTAATGCCCTGGAACAAAGAAGACTGCAAAAAAGTAGTGAACATTGCATAGTCCATCATGGGTACTGACCTCCCCACCATCGAAGGAATCTTCAGGAGTCGCTGGCTCAAAAAGGCAGCCAGCATGATCAGAGACCCACACCACCATAGCCACACTCTCATTTCACTCCTGCCATCAGGAAGACGGTATAGGAGCCTGAAAACTTTAACGTACAGGTTCATGAGTAGCTTCTTCCTAACAATCAAGAGTCTATTAAACACTGCAAATCAACTCTGAACTACATGGTCTTATGACATTGTTTTTGTCTTTGCACTATTGTTGTATTTTTGTTGATATATAAACCACATTAAGGGCACTGACAGGTCAGTAAAACCACTCACAGTTTAGTAGACATGTGTTCAGTGTTATTCACAGCTCAGACTGAGAGATGTGACCCTCTCGCTCCCCCATCTTGCAGAGGCTGACTGAGGCACTCAACACTTCCGGGTTTTATAGTCCCTCCGGAAGGGGCGTGGCCTTCAGGAGAGAGAATCTCAACATTTTTTAAACACTAATAACTTTTTCATCGATGGGAAAAATTATTTTGTCCTGCGCAGTGGAGGGGGACTCTGAGTAAGATGGCCAAAAATCACAGCCATAAGTGGCAGCGTTTTTTCTAAAATCAATATACAGAACAACAGGAAGCGATCAAGGTCAGACTTTTAGTAATATAGATAATATATTGTTATATGTCCCAAAATGGAACAATGAAATTCTTCCTTGCAGTAAGACAACAGATCTTACTTCTTCATAATAAATACTAGAAAATATATATTATATGTTTATTATGGTGAAATACTGTGTTTACATATCTGTTGTCTTACTGCAAGTAAGAATTTCATTGTTCCATTTTGGAACATACTGCATGACAATAACACACTTGACTCTTGTTAAAAGCTGCCAATCCATATAATTAGATTAGCATTATTTCAAGTGTAGAGTCTCATTCGTTCTGTTTTTGAACCTTACAAATCAAATATCAAATCTTATTTTTTATTTGCTTTCAAACTTCCTTAATCCAATCTCTCTTTCCCTTTCTTTGTTTCACTTTCTGTGCTTGATTAAGCATGGAGTTCAACCTCCTCAATCCTTCTGCTGGTTATTAACCAATCCTTCAATCTAATTGTTACAGGAGATTCACAGCAGGTTTTCTGGTCCACTCCACTGCCAGATGTCTTTTTGGGACGTTGCATTTAAATCAGCTTGCATTGTCAGTCATCTTAAGGGTATACTTTCTTCAATTGAAGGGGTGCAGGGTCAAATCTAATGAGGCGCAGATGTGGTCAGATGTTGGCCCTGTGGAATATTTGCAAATTCTGGCCCTGTGGAATATTTGATTTTGTGGCAAAAGTAGAGGTGCAATAATAGTAAATCCATACAAAAATCCGTACAAAAATCCGGGAAGGCCACAGACAAAGTACAATGCAGCTATGAGTTTCACATTACAAGAAGGCTATTAAGACCCATTGTTTTGGCACTAAGAATATCAGATTAATCCCAGCATGTCATATGTTATGGGCGTTTCAAGCCTAATGCTACATTGGTGAGAGTGTTGGTGAGTTCAGACCTCATATCTGCCAGAAGTTCACTGTTGACACTAGAGATACTCAACACCCCAAAAAATGGGTTATCTTAACCTCACACAACTGAACAAGTGGTCAGCAGAAGGTTGGAGTCCCAACAACACTGCTTAATGGATTTAGTAACTGCTTGCTGGCTAGTTGCTGATTGATTATTGCAGGCAAGTGGTGTCATCACCAGATGGCTGTTGTTTCACGGAAATCTTTAAAGTTGCTAATGTTGACAAGGCATGTATACAAAGTACTGAAAGGAGTTATTCCACTTTCAAGCTCTGAGATAGTTGGTGGTTGTCAGTGCTGGCATAGGATTGATTGGCAGAATGGCATCCGTCCATGTAGTATAGAAATTAGTGATTGTCATGAAGTTGTATTTATACGTCACAAATGTGAACTAAACCTGGCCATAAATTTAATTCAACAAATAACCACCCTATTTAGTAATGAGATAATTGTTAATTTTTGCCAATCAATATCATTGGAACAGCATTATTGCAAGTGTTGTTCTTTCTGGTTTTGAACTTTTCAAGGCGGTTTAAAAATATCAAATCTTAATCTCTGGTTGTTTTCTAATGTCAAACATTCTTTCTTAATCCAATCTCCCTTTCTCTCCTTTGCTCCTCTCTTTCACTGCTATCACCACTTCCCCAGCCAACAATGGGCCATTATGAGCGCCATCTTTCCTTGGCCATCTGTTGCTGTCCCTGATATGTTCTGGGATTTTCCTAGATCCATTTGCTTCTCCTCCCCCCTCAGTCTAAAGAAGGGTTCGGACCTAAAATGTCGACTGTTCCTTTTCTCCATAGATGCTGCCTGACCCACTGAGTTGCTCCAGCACTTTGTGTCTCTCTTTCTCTTTCTTTACACCTCAACATTACTTCCAGATTTTCGCACGTTCCCTTGGAGAAGAAGCAATGACAAGAACAGAACTAATTCTTAAAAGAATAAAGAGATGGAGTTGGTGATGAAAGGCTCCTACCAGCAAGCCATATCCAACTAGGCTTATCAGGAAGCAACATCAGTACATGGATCCCAGCAACAAATGTTGTGTGAGAGGTCTGGACTTCAGTAACGCTGTCCACACTGAAATTTGTCAACAGCTCCAGTTGCATCTGTAATTCCAGATCAAGGCAAGGACCACATGGCCAATGGCAGTCAAGGTCAGCGGTGGCACAGTGGTGCAATGGTGGAGTTGCTGCCTCACAGCACCAGAGACCTGGATTAAATCCTGATTACGGGTGCTTCCTGTACTGAATTTGAACGTTCTCCCCGTGACCACGTGGGTTTTCTCCGGGTGCTCTGGTTTCCTCCCACACTCCACAGACATAAATTTGTAGGTTAATTGGATTTGTTAAGTTGTAAACATTGTTCTTAGTGTGTTAGTATACGGCGTCTTCACTGGCCAACGTGGGCCGAAGGGCATGTTTCCACACTGTATTTCTAAAATCTCTAAAGTCAGAGTTGCCATGAGCGTTTATAATTTCAGCATCTCTCCGGGCTGGATTGTGCAGATATTTTCAGCAGATGGTGACTTGTTCTCAACTGTGGCATGATCAGCGGCAGTATAATTGCTTGCTTGAGAGATTGGATAGACTGGGACTGTTTTTCCAGGGAAACTGAAGGGGGACCTTATAAGGGTTCATAAAATTATGAGGGGCAAAGATAGTCACAGTCTCTCTTTCCCAGGACAGGAATGTCTAATACTTGAGAGCATAGGTTTAACATGTGCGTGGAAAGATTTAAAGGGGATCTGAGGGGCAAATGTTTCACACAGAGAGTGGTGGACATATGGAACAAGAGAAGTATGATTACAATGTTTGGTCAGCATTGGCAAGCTGGGCTGCGGGGCCTATTTCAGTCCTCTCTCTCCATCCCTCCCCTACCCGTCGTATCCCCTCTCTCTCCATCCCTCCCTCACCCAAGTCATATCCTCTATCTCTCCGTCCCTCCCCCACCCAAGTCGTACCAGCTTCAAAGTCATCTTGTTAAGTCTCATTGTCTGTAACTCAAAAAACCCACAGCTAACAATGGCCTGTTTCTTTTATCACCATTAGTTTTTTACATATCTTTCACTCATTTGTTCTTTATCTCTCTATATCACTGTCGAAATCTCGTTTCCCTTTCCACTGACTCTCAGTCTGAAGAAGGGTCTTGACTCGAAATGTCACCTATTCCATGTCTAAAGAGATGCTATCTGACCCACTGAGTTACCAGCTTTTTGTGACTATATTAAGGCCTATTTCGGTGTTGTATAAGTCTCTGATTCTATGCATCTATTTCTATGAAACCACATGGAATTGATGAAAAATATATTTCTTTATGATACTGTTTGCTGCTGTGATATAAGACCATAAGACATAGGAGCAGAATTAGGTCATTTGGCCCATCGAGCCTGTGTTGTCATTTGATCATTGCTAATGTATTTTTCCCTCTCAACCTCATTTTCCTACCTTCACCCCGTAACTTTTGACTTCCTGACGTTGTTGCATTAAAAGAACTTGGCCTCCAATGCCGTCTGTGGCAATGAATTCCGCAGAGTCGCCACCCTCTGGCTAAAGAAATTCCTCCTCATCTCCATTCTAAAGGAACGTCCTTTTATTCTGATGCTGGGCCCTCTGGTCCTACACTCTCTCACTACTGGAAACATCCTCTCCACATCCACTCTATTCAGGCCTGCCACTTCCTTAATCTGTTTCTGATATTTAACCAGATACAGAACCATCATGGAGTTCTTCTTCTTTCGTGTGGTGTGCACAACCTAAAGTTGTTGGACGACTTGTTCTATTTGATCTTCCATTTGTGCACATCGAGTTGATTGCATTAGTCGAAACAGGGTGGACCACATGAAGGTTACAATCTCCCACCTCGTCATGGAGTTGAATGGCCATTATCCTGGCTGCAACCACAAGACCTTCAGTCTGTGGCATCTTGCAGAAGCCTTGCACAAGGTTGATGTGGATTGTTGTTGGTTCTTGTACAGATTACAAATTATTATGAATTATGAATAAGTTTATTGGCCAAGTATTCACATACAAGGAATTTGCCGAGGTGCTCCGCCTGCAGGTAACAACATGACATACTGGGACAGTTTGGAATGACACATAAAACATTAATAATAAAACATTATCGATTAAACATGTGAAGTAAATAAAATACCAGAGCAAAAGGAGGCTACTGATTTTTGGTTATTGAGTAGAGCTACTACTCCTGGAAAATAGCTGTTTTCATGCCTGGCTGTGGCAGCTTTGACAGTCCAGAGTCGCCTTCCAGAGGTAAGTGATTCAACGAGTTTGTGGCCAGGGTGAGAGGGGTCAGAGATGATCTTGCCCGCTCGCTTCCTGGCCCTTGCAGTGTACAGTTCGTCAATGGTGGGAAGGTTGCTGCCAATACCTTCTTAGCTGATCGTACAATTCGCTGCAGCCTCCGGATGTCGTGCTTGGTGGCCGAGTCAAACCAGACCATGATGGTGAAGGTGAGGACACATTCTGCGATGGCCGTATAGAATTGGACCATCATTGCCTGTGGCGGATTGTGCTTCCTCAGCTGCCACAGGACATACATCCTCTATTGTGCTTTTGGACTGTGGAGTCGATGGTGGCCCCCCATTTATGGTCCTTGGAGATGATGGTTTCCAAGAACTTAAAATATGCCACAGATGGACTATTTGATCACCTTTTCTATGCAGAACATGGTCTCTTCCAGCATTTTGTGTCTAACCTACCGTATATATACACATATGCTTTTTAAATGAAATTTCGTTCAGACCGAAAGGTCTGAATGACAATAAAGGATACTTTACTTTACTACTTTACTTTATTAAAATATTTGAAAAAGAAAAGGTCCTGTTTAAGCAAGAGAGCTCATATACCACTTCAAACTCTGCAGAAATGTAATCTACCCATGAGCAATTTAGGGCACCAGAGCACGCTGTGATGTAGGCTGGTACGGGCATGTTTGAGAAACTGCTGTACAGTATGTTTTGTGAATCCCAAATATAAACTCAAACTTGAAAATAATTCTGTTCTTCATATGGAGTCCAGAATTGATTTGAAGTTTGAGTTCCTATTTCACTTGATCTAGCAATTACTTCAATGTTACCATGTTGCTTTCATTGTCATATGTGCAAAGTGCTAACATAGTGAGATTCTTTGTCTTACAAACAGTCTTGTAGAGTATGACCATATCCCCAATCCCTAATTAGCAAGTGTACAGAAGTAGTTTGCTGAGCCCGCATGCAAGAGGCGCCATGTTTTGGTGCCATTCTCCACGCTCTAGTTCTTATGAATGGTACCTGTTCCGGGCAAGTCCAAGGTTGTTGTGGGTCTCCAGCCATCTCTTTCTTTGGATGCCACATACCCTCTTCAACCGTCCAACTTTGTGCACCAAGGGTGCCTCCTGCAACCGACTACAAAGGTGCAGCAGGCCTGATCCCGGTTCCCTCTCCTCCAACCGGCCTTGCTCCTCACCCCACATTGCTGGCTCCATCCTCCCGGTCTCTGGTCTTCGGGGGATAAACGGGGGCCAGCACGTGGGACTCCCCCTTTCAGGCCGGCAGTCGGCCGATGCAACAAGCAGGGGACTGGCTCAGCGATCTCCTCCTGCAGGCCATGATCCATCGGGCCTTCCATTCAGCCAACCATGCTGACCCGTGCTGATCTCGGAAGGTAAGAACTTTGGGACAGGAGCAGGTATTTGATGAGATCATGCGTAATCCATCATCCATACAAATTCCATACAAAATCTTTTCCTATATTCCTTAATATATTTGGTTGTCAAAATTGACCAGAGCAATACAAGATTTATTATCAGTATCAGAAGCATTTTACTTACGGTAACTGTTTACTTACTGTAAATGTTTATGCTCTGAAAATATGTAATAATTTGAATTACTCCCAGATGTAAATGCAACATAGGAAAAGGAAATTTGGCTCATAGTCCACTTTTCACTTGAACCTTTTTACCTTGATTCCCTTAGAGCCCCCAGTTCTTTGAGCATACTGGAGCATCCCTTGCTCACTGTCATAAGAGAAATACAAAGGCTCAGAACTCTCAAACATTAAGGCATTTCTCCCCCACAGTCATAGATGACCAATGGAGACTTTGCTCCTTGGTGCCTCAGCACCCTCTCATTCAACTCTGCTCAGAATAACTTTTACTGAAGCCCCACCAGTCACAGCGTAGTAAAGGGGTACAATGTGACACTGATGGCATGTCTGCTCAATAATGAGTCTCGGACCTCACTTACAATTTGAAGGCCGCATGTGACCACAGTGTATAATAAAGGTTTCCTAAATAAATGCCAGGCCTCTAGTTTAAGATGTTGGCCCCATTCTAAGTAAAACTGCTTAGAATGGGACCATATGTCTTTGAGACCTTTGTTGGGCCCACTGGGATCTATTTTGCACATAACCTGGGCAAAACAAGGTCTAATTTCTATTGAAAAGTGCTTCCGTTAACTGGGTCTCAACTTTTTTTCCCAGGCATAGTTTCTACGTGGAGATGCCGGCAGTTGTTAATAGACACATCAGTGAAAATAATAGAACCGATAGCTCTCCAACTGGATTAATGGGTTCCTATTTTGTTTCTTTGGCAGCAAGCAGTGATGCAAATTAAACATACTTTGACTTCTTCTGTTGCATGTCTGTTTGTTGCTGAACGAAATCCACACACAACTACCAAAAAGCAGTTCCATAGGCATATCAGAAAGTGTACCATTATTAGTCCTTGCTGAAATAAGGCATGCATGAAATGTTATTGGACAAGGGACTACAATAATGACAACGGATTAAAAATAACTTTTTTTACTTCCACAGTTTGCCATGAGCTCAGCTCTTGATTGCCAAGGGACCTCACAAAATCCAGGCCTGAATCGTGTACACTACGGATAAGGCTCTGATTTATGTCAACTCAGTATGTCCACTTCTGTTTTAGCATGCAATGTTCCTTTTCTTTAACCAGTATTTTGGGAATTGCATTCTGTTATTCTGTCTCGGTATAATTAGGACCACCATGAACAGTAAGTCAAGTTTCATTTTTTATTGTATGGAAATATAGGATTTTTACCAGTGTGCCTGGATTATCCAATGATCACGAACCAATTGGTAATGAAACCAGCAGATTGCGCACAGTTAGAAAATAAGCAGGAATTAATTTTCTGGAATATTTGTTCGGCCAGAAAAGATAATCAGCTGAAATATTTCCTCTCAGCTTGGTGGGTCACTGAAAGTGCATGTCAGCGGAAAATTCAATTTCCATGAGACCTTGTATGCAACAGACAAGGCCTTATAATAACAAAGGCCTTTCAATTGCATTCTCCACCATAGTGAGGATTGTAAAGGTGATTACGTAGATTTATGGACTATACATGTTGAATAGGATGTTTATTATTAGCTTTCATTATTGTTTTACTATTGTACCACTTTAAGAATTGCACCACATAATGATATACTCTCTTTATTTTCCAATAATGTTCAGTAGGAATTTTCCAGTAAGCCTTTCTCTGGAAAACGAAGCCACATTACCTTAAATTGTAAGCCTTTCAATGGTTTCATAAAGTGACGTCATTTGTTAGTTTTTGATACCCACAGTATCTGAAAGAGGTTGCAGGTCCTGTACTGGTAATGGCAGGGTTTGTAACCGCCTGGTCCCCTGTGGAAAGAATACTTCCTTCTCCGTCTCCACCCGTTTCCTTGCTGCCTGCTCTTCCACCCCCACCCTATGTTGTGCCTTCTTGCATGCTCCAAAGCAGGATGAGCCATTGGTGCAGCAACTCTGCTGCTTTTAACATGCTGGCAGCACATGCTACGGGCCTCCTACTGAGCCACTGGGTAGTCTGGATTTCTTAGAAGGCTTAAGAAGTTCGGCATGTCCCCAACAACTCTCACAAACCTCTACAGATGCGCCGTAAAAAGCATTTTATCAGGATACATCGCAGCTTGGTTTCGGAACAGCTCTATCCCAGACTGCAACAAATTGCAGAGAATTGTGGATGCAGCCCAGACCATCACACAAACCAACCTCCCTTCCATTGACTCAATTTATATTTCACACTGAGGGTTACACAAAAAGCTGGAGAAACTCAGCGGGTGCAGCAGCATCTAAGGAGCGAAGGAGATAGGCGACGTTTCGGGTCGAGACCCTTCTTCAGACCCTTCAGTATATTTTACACTGCTTTGGCAAGGCCAGCAGCATAATCAAGGATGAGTCACACCCTGGCCACTCACCTCTCCCACCAGGCAAAAGGTATAGAAGTGTGAAAACACACACCTCCAGATTCAGGGACAGTTTCTTCCCTACTGTTATCAGGCAAGCAAACCATCCTACCACAACTAGAGAGCAGTCTTGAACTACTATCTATCTCATTGGAGACCCCTGGACTATCCTTGATCGCACTTTACTGGCTTTACTGTAACTTGCACTAAACGTTATTCACGTTGTTCCATTTATCTTGTATCTGTACACTGTGAATGGCTTGATTGTCTTTCCGCTGACTGGTTAGCACACAACAAAAGCCTTTCACTGTACCTCAGTACACGTGACAATAAACTAAACTAAACAAAACTAATGCAGGCTGCAGACCACAATCACGAAAACCAGCCATATGGCCTAATGCTTGCATTGCAAGCAATATATGTAGATTAATTCCAGTGCCCGCTGTCAGCCCTATCAAACATTAGCTTCTACACCTTTAATAAAGCAGCATGTCCCAAGCCAAGTCATGGGAGACTATTGGGAAGTAGGTTTCATGATGCATCCATAATTAAGCACAATATACTAATCGGCATGGCTGTGGAATTGAATGCAATATTTCTACCTGAAGATAGCTTTTATTTTTGCCTTCTGTGTGATAATTTTAGGGGCCAGATATTGCAGGACTACCCACTCTCACTGACTTGGCAGAGGGCTGAAATGAGCTGACTTTCCATACTCAAGGATGAGGCATCAGGAGACGTAATCCAACGACTTGTCCCGGGAATTCTCGGGTGGCCTTTCACAGAAGGTAAAGTTGGGGTTGGAGCTTCACCCCCTGTTAAAGCTGTCAAGACCATATAACGTTTCTGACATTCAAAGCTTTTTAAAGCCCATTACAGAGGATGTGAATGATTAAAGCAATAATATAATCATTAAAAAAATTTACAATATATCAATTATTAATACATCAAAGCACCAAGAATTATTAAGAAGCATTAAAGTAAATATAAATAAGATAGATTTACCCTCCTCATCTTCAAGGTGGAAAACGTCATTCAAAATAATGGGATCTTTGATCCCGTACCTTGTTTGACCCAACATTGGATGTTCTCTGGTTTGTTTTATGTGGGGGGTGGGGGAGGGGGGCAAGGGGAACTTTTTTCAATCTCTTATCTTGCCGGAGTTGCGATTGTTTTCCGGATTATATCTCCAGTTGTTTTGTGGGAAGCGCCAAAAGCCACACAATATTCGACTAACTCCGACTCGAGGTAGATCTGCCGGCGCGGGGGAGATGAGATTCCCCCCCGATGCAGCAGCTTGATCGCCCTGACAAGGAGGACTGCCGCCGGCTACGGGAGTAAGATCAACCCGTCAATGGAAGGTTAGAGGCCCCCGACCGTTTGAGGACAAAGAAGCGAGAGATTGAACTTTTGTTCGCTTTCCATCATGTGGAATGTGGAGTCACTGTGGTGGATGTTTATGTTCAAATGTATTTTGTGTGTTCTGTAGCTTTTTATTGGTATGACTGTATGGCAAATCAAATTCCTCGTATCATGCAAAACATACTTGGCTAATAAAGTGTGATCATGATTGTGATTATTATGATTATGAGATATGTGGCCCAGAGAGCGATGGTCAGGAATTCTACCTGGGCAAGGTTCCACACTCCTAACTTTCATGTGAGAGCTATTAGTGTGCAACACTGGAAGCACACATTTTTAATGATACCCAATTCGCATATTTTCTCCCCTCGCGTTTCACAATTCACAACTCTTCATCCTTTCAGGCTCACGGCTGTCGTAAGGTCATAAGGAATAAGAGTAGAATTAGGCCATTCGGCCTATCAAGTCTACTCTGCCATTCAATTATGGCTGATCTATCTCTCCCTCCTAACCCCATTCTCATGCCTTCTCCCCATAACCTCTGACACCTGTACTAGTCAAGAATCCATCTATCTCTGCCTTAAAAGAGGCTGTCTGGCCTTTGTCCAAAAATCTGCCTATCAGAAAACCCCCTTACGTGTATTTACTATCACTGCCCATGTTCTGTACTGCCCCTTCTCTTTTCCAGCTTTCTTTCCCACCTCCCTTGCAATCAATCTAGAGCGCAACCCAAAACGTCACCTATCCCTGCTCTCCAGAGATGCTGCCTGACCCACGGTGTTACTTCAGCATTTTGCGTCTTTTAATTTTTGATGATGTTGTTAGCAAGTGAGATTGAAACCATTTACATAGTTATTACACTAACTTAGAAGCATTATAGGAGGATTCTGGTTACTCCACTCTCTGAACTAAGATTCCCATCCTGCTTTGAGAACACAAAATATCTAGATTAACATACATGCAACAAAGGAAGACTCAGGGATAGACACAAAGTGCTGGAGTAACTCAGTGGGTGGGACAGGTAATATGTCTAGAGAAAATTGGCAGGTGATGTTTCATGTTGGGACCCTTTCAGTCTGACGAAGGGTTTTCACAGGGCCTGAAACGTCACTGTCGCCAGAAATGCTGCCAGACGCCCTGAATTACTCCAGCACTTTGTGCCTATCTTTGGTATAAACCAGCATGTCCACTTCTTTCCTTCTAAATGAAGGCTCAGATCCACTTTTTGAAGCTCTTGACACACGCTACATTTTGGAAAATGGCCATGAGTAGCAGAAAACCACTTCAGTCAGAGCTTTCACGTGAAATATCACATAACCGTTACTCTAATAGTTAGTTTAAGATGTTTCTGTTGTGTTATAGAACTTCTAGTGCAGAGAATATTTACAGAGTTTGTAGCAGTTTGTTTAATCTAATGGGTATATTCCCTAGTTCTGTTTATATTACTATCAATCAGAAAATTCGGTAGCCTTTCTGGTATTTGTTTGACAGAATTCGAGTGCAACATATACCCTTGTCATGTCAAATAAATGGATCTGACACTGGAATTAGGAAATGAGAACTTCCTGTCCAAAGGCAAAAAACCTCCACATGTGAAGCTGTGTCATAACCAATATGCTCATAATCAAAGGACTTTTCTCTCTTGGTTTAAATGCAGGTAAAGAACTTCCTGCTACAACGTTTGTCACCAATACCTGAGGAGATAAATTAACTAATAGATGAAAGTCAACACACTCAATCATTAGATTTTTTCAAACATTTTGCTCCATTTGAATATTTCTAACATTTTGTTAAATTAACTTATCATCTTATAAATTGCATACAAGATATTTGAACAATAAAGGGCCTGTCCCACTTGCCGATTTTTTCAGCGACTGCCGGCATCATTGACTGACGCATCAGGTCACCGAAAAATGCGGCGTGATGACGTATTGATGCGCGGTGTTTTTTCAAGTGTCACAACATGTTTTTGTCGCCGCTGGAATTTGAAATGTTCAAAATCTTTTGGCGACCCTGATATGACGCCGGCAGCCGCCAAAAAAATCGGCAAATGGGACAAGCCCTTAACAGTCCCATGTTCAGACTTGTTTTACCCATTTTAATACTTTAAAGCCACAAAAGGTTTGTGTAGAGAACAAATAAATTGCATCCTTATACTTATAATAAATTAACTCCACTCATGAAGTTACTTAATGGCAATAACATAGAATTTTACCATTTATAACTTTTAGACTTGTATGATCACTGATATTCATATAATTTCAGATCCTCTGGTTGCATAATGTATTTATTACACAAATAGAGATTAAACCAAAATTTCAACAATAATGTTGATGCAAAATAATAATTATCTGTAACTTTGCCATATTTACATGCCTATTTGCATTGGTTTAATGCAAGTTTAAATGTATTTGTTTTTAAATAACAATTTTACATCAAATAAGAGCATATGTTACAGAATCTAGAAGATTTTACCATTTTTACCAGAGTTAAACTTTCCCCTTCTTGCTTTCTGAACTGTAATGCTTTCAATCATTCATATGTAGGTCTGGGGGTACCAATAATACTGTTCCTCTGTCCATCTATTGGGCAATGTCCTTTTATGATTGAGTAGAAACCTAGTCCATAGCTTCCCGTGTGGTAAATTATTTTGTCTATTCCTCAATTAGAACCATATGGCTGCATTCTTTTCATCTGCGGTTCCAACCCGAGTTGATTGCAGAAACCCATTTTGCATTTGCTATTACTGAAATAGCTTTTAACTGGTGGACATGAAAAGAGGAAGAAATGGGGATATATGAGAGGTAACGAGAATTGAGATGTTTAAATAATCCATTAGAGCCAGAGAAATTGTCTACAAAATTACTTGTAAGCTGGAGTTATGAAGAGTGTTTGTTTCACAATGTCATTGAAACAAATTTACAAATTTTCCTTTTTAAACAACTTTAAACAAGGAAGAAAGCCAGCCATTTCCTGTTGGTTTCTTTTGACTTTGAGTAGGAACCAGTTTCATTAGCATAGGCCCATCTACAGACGACCTATCCCAGAGACAGGAAGTTGATTGTGATTGAGCCCAGCATCTGTTCTATTTCCAGGAGTTGCATGTTGTGGGTTTACAGAAAGGGAAAGGACTTGCAAATGTACTATCACACCATTCATGATCTCAGGATACCGCAGTATTTTACCACTTACTGTGCAGAGATTACGGAAGAACAACCCTTGTCCAAGAAGTTTGAGCTGGCTGAATCACAGTGATTGGATTAAAAATGAAGCAAATGCTGAGAATTTGCTGAATGTGGGAGCTTGCTAGAAAGACTGAAGATAAAGTATGAAACCAAATGAAAAAGGAATGAAATTTACTAACCTCTGTTAATCATCTAGATATCTGCTATTTAGATAGAGACTAAGTGCTGGAGTAACTCAGCGGGTCAGGCAGCATCTCTGGAGAAAATAATAGCTTTTGATCTCTACTATCACTGAAGAAAGGTTCACCCTCAGAGTGTCACCCATTTTTTTTTCCTCCGGCGATGCTGCCTGACCCGTTGAGTTAGTCCAGCACTTTATGTCTATCTTTGATATAACCTATCATCTGCAGTTCCTTGCATCTATAGTTTCTATAGGTGATGTTTAGGGGCCTGTCCCACTTACGCAACTTTATCGGCGACTGACGGCACCTGTCATAGGTCGCCGCTGCAGGTCGCCGAAAATGTTCAATATGTCGAAAATCCAGTGGTGCCCAGAAAGTCGCAGGGTGAAGCCTGTATGGTTGTGAGTAGTCACCCAAAGAGTCATACCTTGTTCTGGTCGCTGCTGGATTTTCAACATGTTGAAAATTTTCGGCGACCTGCAACGACCTATGATGGGTGCCGGCAATCGCTGGAAAAATCGCGTAATTGGGACAGGCCCATTAGGTTCCTTTTGTTACTATCTTGAAGGTTCTTATTACTCTTGAGTAAGCAATTTAGTTTTTGGGAAGCTTGCTTTTAACCATATAACAATTACAGCACGGAAACGGGCCTTCTCGGCCCTTCCAGTCCGTGCCGACCATTTATTTTCCCCTACTCCCATCTACCTGCACTCAGACCATACCCCTCCATTCCCTTCCCGTCTATATACCTATCCACTTTACTTTTAAATGTTACAATCGATCCTGCCTCCACCACTTCTGCTGGAAGCTCATTCCACACAGCCACCACTCTCTGAGTAAAGAAGTTCCCCCTCATGTTACCCCTAAACTTCTGTCCCTTAATTCTCATGTCATGCTCTCTTGTTTGAATCTTCCCTACCCTCAATGGGAAAAGCTTATCCACGTCAACTCTGTCTATCCCTTTCATCATTTTAAAGACCTCAATCAAGTCCCCCGTTAACCTTCTGCGCTCCAAAGAATAAAGATCCAACTTGTTCAACCTTTCTCTGTAACTTAAGGGCCTGTCCCACTAGCGCGCGATTAGACGCGACAAGCGCGACCTACCGTGGTCGCTTTAGTCGCCCGGCCTCGTGTGACCCTGTCCCACTGCGATCGCCGGAGTCTCGTCGAGTTGTGTGTAGCTGGTGTCGACATCGCGCGTAGTGTCCAAAAACCGACACTGCTTAAAAAATTACGTGCGGCAAAATCCTGTCGCGCAGAACGTGATTAACGTGATGACGTTTTGACGTTGTGCGTCTTCAGCGTGGCGTTGCGTGATGACGTCACTGCCCGACGTCGTGCAACGCGCATGCTCATGCGCATCGTCACGTGATGAAAAATAACGTCCTTCCTTCGGACGTCGCGCGTGTAATCGCACGCTAGTGGGACAGGCCCTTCACTCGCACCGGGATCGCCTGACCCCCACGCGACCCCCGCGTCCGAATTTGTTGCGCTTGTCGCGTCTAATCGCGCGCTAGTGGGACAGGCCCTTTAGTTGCTGGAACCCAGGCAACATTCCAGTAAACCTCCTCTGTACTCTCTCTATTTTGTTGACATCCTTTGTTGACTTCCTTTACAAGTGAAGAGAAGTGTAATGAGAAAGGTAAATGCTCAAGATACCTAACAGGTCAGGCAGCTTCTATGGAGCTGTTGGATTTAGTGGGGAATTTACCTGTAATTGGTGTAGCACGTCAGAGCTTTCTGTGCATGCGTGCGCAGATGTTGAAGAGTAAGCTCACTGGCAGTTGTGTGCTGACCTTTTCCCAGCTGCTTTCCAATGACGAACCTCTCATGGACTCCAGCGGCAGAGCACCAAATTGTGGGTGTTTCCCCGCATTTACCATTAGGAATCCATTGGAAGAGCCTGCACTGAATGAGATTAGGTACCATGTGCGGTGCAGCACTAATTTAAGTGGAAGAGAACAGTTGTGAGATATTAAGATCATGTTAATATCCTTTAATGATTAATATCCTATGATGTTGTTTTAATAGATTGAGTTTTTATATTGTATTTTGGGTATTTAATAAGTTTCAATCACTTTAGTTTTCAACTAAAAAAACAATCAATATTTGGATTATTTTTTGGTATGAAATATATCTGAATGGTGGATACATAATGTGCTTGAATAATTTTGAAGCCTGGAGGTGTGGCTTGATATCAAAGTTTGTCAATAGACACAAAATGCTGGAGTACCTCAGCGGGACAGGCATCTGGTTGGTAAAACTGGTGGCTTGCTCTATTTCAACACTCGCACGCCATCTGACGTTGGACATCTCGGAAATGTTGCATGAAGATTCTGAGCGCCTGCTGCATGACATTCCCGACCTCTTGTATTTGGATCTCAACCAAGTATGGAGGGATTCAACAGATGTCCCTTGTCCTGGGATGTCAGGACTTTCATATGAGGAAAGATTGGATAGACTCGGTTTGTACTCGATGGAATTTAGAAGATTGAGGGGGGATCTTATAGAAACCTACAAAATTCTTAAGGGGTTGGACAAGCTAGATGCTGGAAGATTGTTCCCGATGTTGGGGGAGTCCAGAACAAGGGGTCACAGTCTAAGGATAAGGGGGAATTCCTTTAGGACCGAAATGAGGAAAACATTCTTTACACAGAGAGTGGTGAGTCTCTGGAATTCTCTGCCACAGAAGGTAGTTGAGGCCAGTTCATTGGCTATATTTAAGAGGGCGTTAGATGTGGCACTTGTGGCTAAAGGGATCAGGGGGTATGGAGAGAAGGCAGGTACGGGATACTGAGTTGGATGATCAGCCATGATCACATTGAATGGCGGTGCAGGCTCGAAGGGCCGAATGGCCTACTCCTGCACCTATTTTCTATGTTTCTATGTTTCTATGTCCTCAAATATCCTCCGTTTGGTCTGGCTCAGTAGCTGAAAAACGGCAGGCACAACAACTGTGCTTGATCAATGAGTCATGATGCTCCATCTTTATTTATTGGCCTGATTTGGAAACCATCTGAGCATTAAGGTTTGATATCCCTTTCATTTCTTGTATATCTTGAGACATTATAATGGTGTTCTTTGGGCAGTAAGCCCACATTCAATAGCTTGTTGTAATAATGAGAGGTCTTCTATCCTTGAAAGTGTCCATGCTCATTTTGTCTACTGCCCCTTGTCCAAAGAGAATGAGATGAGTTCTGACCTCCTTAAGTACAGTGCACCCAAACAGGTCATGATGGAGTAGGAATTGTAATTTCTAGATGTTACTTTCATCAGAGGCGTGAACCCAAAGGAAGCTGCAGGTTGAAGTGACCAGAAATGGAGGAATACAGATACCTTGGAAGGTTACAGGACAGGGTAAGAACGCAGAGGTGGAGAGATCCATAAAACAAGGCGGGGAGGGGAGTGGGGGGTGGGTGCGATTCTAAAATCCAGATTTTTCTCAACAAGAATCCAGTGGTAGATCAACAAGCACAAGTGCGGTTTACTACATGGAATGCAGAGTTTGGATAATCTCATGTTTTGGAGAGTTACTGGCCAGAGGTGCATTGCAAAAATATCCAAGTCTGGAAGCAATAAAGACATGGATGAAAGAATTAGCAGGGGATGAGCTGAAAGAAGGCTGATACAGGGCAATGGTACAGAGGTGGAAATGGGCAGAGAACAGAAACAAAATCTGAGGTGTAATTTCTTAGTTATGTGTAAGATATTACGGCAGTGGCATGTGGATGGAAACACGGCACAGGTTTTCAGTCAAGCCGTTGCCAGTGTGGGTCTTCCTTATTTTACAAAAGGAAGCTGAGCATACACAAACACAACCACATATTCAGGAGACCGATAAAATAATGAATATATCACATGACATAAATCACACCATTCTGGTACTCAATTCTTAAAGGTACAGTTACCATTATATACAGTATGTTATTTGTTCTTCGGAGTAGGAAGATTGCTGGATCTAACACTGAAGTGGATCAGGTAAAGAACGTTATGGTTGGAGAGCATTTGAGAATCATGGTAATATTGCAAAGTTTAGATTATGTATGGGGAAAGACAAAGGGTAACCAAGGTTATTGGAGGAGAAGAGCTAAAGTGAAGTAAGGAGAACCTGGTCTAGATGAATTGAAATCAAAAACTGTCAGGCAGGACAGTAATGGAGCAATCAATGGTCTTTAAAGATGATTCAATTATCTTAAATACAATCCCATAAGGGGAAAGAGAGGACAACCAAAGACCACAATCCCTGGCTGACAGAAATATAGGAAAGCCGCAAATTTTACTGCATGCTGATGCATTGTATAATATTCCTATCATTATATGTTTCTTTTTTAACCCTCATATTGTATGGTCATGTTTGAATAATGCAAGAACATGAAGAATCTAAGGGAAAGATCCAAACCAGAGTAACATAAATAATTGAATAGTTAACCCCTTCCCTCCCACCACCAATCGCACCCTCCATGGCTCTCCAAACTTCTTGTGTTGCCACACCCATTTTTTATGGTTTGAAGTTTAAAACCTTTAGTATTTTGATTTAATGCAATGGTGCTAATACCTTAATAATATTAAAACTATTTTTGGGACGATGTGGAAAGCAGAACCTTGGTTTGTTTTTCAGGATCCAGTAGCAGATACTGTTAAACCTTATGCCTCCTAAGTCGAGAGCAGAAGTTACCCTGCTTTTGCACAGCATCGTTTTAAGCTTTCACTGTGCATTATAAAGTTACCAGTTTAATTTTATTGCTTATATTTAACCGCACTACACAGAAATATTTTATTTTCATTACTACCATCTCAAGAGAACACAAGGTCATTTGACACTCATTTCTGACTCTTTAGAATCAGCTCTAAAATTCTTTACAATTAAATGCTCGTTTTAACAGATGTTGTTGGCATTAGTGAGGGTCCGTTCTGTCTACAGCAACAAAAATTAAGATATTTCAGGAATTAACCTATAAATCATTATGCATGTAATGGTCTGCAGTATTTCAATGCAGAAAGTGGTAGCAGATGCGATTTTAGTCCATCTGTTTTATTGTTGCTGTGATGTATCAGTTTCATCACAGTGTCTGGGCAATCTAATTGCACGTTAGCTATGAAATATGGCAAAAATTGCAAGTTATCCATTGGTCTTTAAATGTACCCCACCCAAAATCTAAGGTTTCTACAATAATAACACCCATATAGATTACCACCCACCGAAAAGCATTTGTCAAAATTCTATATTCTGGCAGAGATAAAAAACATCTTTAAGATATAAAGTCCCTGAATGATTGAAAAGCTTTCAGAGCTCTGTATGTCGAAAACACGTCATGCGTGAATAATTTATACAGCGACCCGATCGTGAGGTTGTATCAGTTTCCACCGTAAAACCTGGCCCTGGAAATGGGGTGGGGGTTGTTGGTAGGAATACATCTCCATCTGCGGCAGGCAAAGGTTGACAACTGCACAGCCATTCAAGAACCAGAGCCAGACATAACTGTAATAGATTTGGCCAAATGCAATCTTAAGGCTGTGCAGCAGCTTCTGTTTAAGTGTAAAGAAAACAATCAAAGATCACCCAGTGTTATCAGCAGTTTTGCTGCTTTGCCATCTTTTACTTTGGACCAGTTTTTGTTGACCATCACAGTGCCTGGAATTCCTCTTCTAGCCTGGACTTCAATGGTTCGATTGTCACATATGAAATTCATTTTCCATATAACGCTGGCGCCCCAATGTTTGGTGTCATATCATCGTTCAAAGTCCCATCCTGGCAAAGTGTAGCCCTGGTGTCCTCCGCCACTGCCCCGCTGCTGTTGTCCACCTACGACCATGTGCTTGGTCCAGGGAAGCCCCAGGCTGCTGCGGGGCCTCCGGAGGCCCATTCCACCACCGAGGCACTGCACTCCCTCCCGCTGCCGATTTGCTTACTGGCCCTCTGTCTAACTCCTTCCATTCTAGGCAGGCGAGCTGGGCCTTCCAGGTGGGTTCCTAGTCCACAGCACAGGTCCTTAATCCGTGATGCAGGTCCTTCGTCTGTAGCGGGCGAATCCCTGGTCTCTGGCGGGCCGGGCGGGCCTATCAGGCAGGTCCTCGGTCTTCGGCAATACGCGGACTTAGCTGGTCTTGGAAAGGCCAAACTCACCAGCCTTCAATGTTCCAGTGGCAGGGTCTAAAGTTAATGGAACAATGAAGAAACACTGCCCCTAAAATGCCCCACAAACTATTTGTGCTGGCTCTAAAAGCAGTGAATGATATTTAATAAGAAAACATAAGTAGTAGGTCTTTTCATAGAAGCAAGGAACTGCAGATGCTGGTTTACCAAAGAAAGATAAATGTTGGAATAATTCAGCGGGTCAGGCAGTATTCCTGGAGAACATGAGTAGGTGATGTTTCGGGTTCGAAGGAGAAGGATATGAATGGTCAGAGTCTGAAGAAGATTCTGACTGGAAAGGTTGCCTATCCTTCAGCTGGCAATTAGGGCATATGATTCCTCAGGCCTGCTGTACCATACAATACAATTGTGCTAAGCTTCCTCAATTGCCCCTCTGTGCCATCTCCTGGATCTTTAAGAAAATATTTACCTCTGCATTAAGTACATCCAGCAATCTAGCCTCCACTGCCCTCTGGGGCAGAGATTTGGATGAGGGGATTGAAGGCTTTGTGTCCAAGTTTGCAGATGATATGAAGATAGGTGGAGGAGCGGGTAGTGTAGAGAAAGCAGGGACTCTGGAAGGACTTGGACAGGTTGGGAGAGTGGGCAGAGAAATGTCAGATGGAATACAGTATGGCAAAGTGTGGAGTCATTCAATTTGGTAGTGGGAATAAAGGCGTTGACTATTTTCAAAATGGGGTGAGAATTCAGAAATCAGAGGTACAAAGGGACTTGGGAGTGCTGGTGCAGGATTCCCAAAATGTCAATTGATAGTAAGAAAGGCAAACGCAATGCTAGCATTTATTTCGAGAGGACTGGAATACAAAAATAGGCAAGTAATGGTGAGGCTTTATGAGGCGCTGGTCAGGCCACATTTGGAGTATTATGAGCAAATTAGGGCCTCATATCTGAGGAAGGATGGGCCAAGTGAGGTTTACAAGAATTATCCCAGGAATGAATGGGTTAACATATGATGAGCGTTTGACGACACAGGACCTCTACTCACTGGAGTTTAAAAGGATGAGGAGGGATCCTCATTGAAACTTATCGAATTCCACGGTGAAAGGCCTGGATGGAGTGGATGTGGAGAGGAAGTTTCCACTAGTGGGAGAGTCTAGGACTAGAGGGCATAGCCTCAGAAAAAAAGGATGTTCCTTTGGGAAGGTAGGTGAGGAGGAATTTCTTTAGTCAGGGGGTAGTGGAATTCATTGTCACAGAAGGCTGTGGAGGCTATGTCAATTGGTCTATTTAAGGCAGAGATAGATTGATTCATGATTAGTATGGGTGCCAGGGGTTATGGGGAGAAGACAGGTGAATGGGGTCAAGAGGTCAGAAGATAGATCAGCCATGATTGAATGGTGGAGCAGATTTGATGGGCCAAATGGTCTAATTCTGCTCCCATCACTTTGGAAGAATTTAAAAATCATAATCAGACTTTGAGACAAGTAAAATAACTTAAAATTAAAGATTACTAAATATGTTCAAACATTAATCAAAGACACCTAAAATCTTTTAACCAAGATCACTTTGTGTTAATCACTTAATGGTTTAAAAAAAACATTACATTAAAATGAAATAATTAAACAAAATAATTTACCTTCCCATTTGTCTCATAATTTACATGCCTACAATCCCCATGTAATCTGGAATCTTGCACCAATCTAATGTAGGATCCAGGAGGTTCTGAGTCCTCTAGTGAGCCTGGGTTCTTCTGCACTTGATGAAGTAGAAAGTTCGGACATTTCCTTTTCAACATGTAAACACCAGCAATTTTATTTGAAGCCACTGGGATTTGTTCAGTTTAGTTTATAGCCACGTGTAATGAGGTACAGTGAAAAGCTTTTGTTGCGTGCTATCCAGTCAGCAGAACTACAATACATGACTACAATTGAGCCATTTACAGTGTATACATGATAAGGGAATAACATTTAGTACAAGGTAAAGATAGGAAAGTCCGATGAAGGCTAGTCTGAGGGTCACCAATGAGGTAAATAGTAGTTTAGAACCCGGGGAGCAGTGCTGACAAGGCGGTCAATAAATGACCTCAGACAGGGAGATGCCACGGTAGTAGGCCCAATGTTGGCTAGAGAAAGTGTGATCTTGAGAGGGATACAATGTGGTGAACTGTGGAATAGCGTTTGGTTAAATCATATTCCACTTTGTAATTTTAATGATAAATTACATTTCACTCAACACCAATTAATATCATAGCTAGTTTCTTGCCAAGGTTAGCAAATGTTGGAAAATATGTATCCAGTTATTTTATTGAAGTCAGAAGTAAATGTGTTTCACAAAATACCTTGGTGGTTCTGATATATAGGTAAAGTTGAATAGTATTAATTAATTCCTTATGACACATTTGCTGCCTAACCTAAATAATATACATTTTTATGTTTAAAATCAGAGAATCAGCCTCTCAAGGCCTCTGTGACAGAGTTCCAAGGTATGTATAAGGAGTGAATATTTACTTACATTTCCATGTGATAAATCACTGTTAGAGCAGCATGTGCCAAGGTGCCAAATCATACACACTGTAGAGACTAAAAGGTCCATTCAAAAATTTTAATTCATTCTGTCACCAATTTACATAATTTGCATCAATTGCTTTGTTAATAGTTAAGACCATTAATCCATCAGCTCATATCATGGCTAAATATTCAGCATTTGGTGGAAAGAGAAACAGTGATGATTCTTCACATTGATGATTCTTCATCAATACATCTAATGCACTTTATTTCCTGAATGGCAATCCCACTCATTCTTCATAAGACTACTTAGACAATGGTTGCATCCACTTGTCAAATTTCAATGCTCAAGTTTTTCAGTTAATTATACAATTACAGAAGATGTAGGAAGCACTCGGTCCATTGTGTATGTGCTGGGAATAGATAGTGTAGATGCACATTCTTTTACCCAGAGTAATGGAATCAAGAACCACAGGACATATGTTTGAGATGAGAAGAAAAAGATTTAATAGGAACCTCAGTGGAAACATTTTCACACAGAGGTGGTGGATACATGGAATGAGCTGCCAGAGGAAGTAGTTGAGGTAGATACTATAACAATATTTAAAATAGATTTGGACAGGTACATGGAAAGGAAAGGTATAGATGGATATGAGCCAAATACAGGCAGGTTGGACTAGTGTAGATGGAGCATCTTGGTTGGCATAGGCAAGTTGAGCTGAAGGACTTGCTTCTCCGCTGTATGACTATGATTCTATGACACTATCGTCAAGAATAAGCCATCCAATAACTCTCCTAAACTCGTCTAGTGGGACAGCCCCTTAATAATACCATTTAGCACTTGGGCTGAGTCCAACTTTACCAAAGGCACACGCAAGTACTTATGTAGCCAGTGTTTTCCAGACTTCTAACACTTGCTGGTTTAAAATGTGTTTCCTCCTCTGCCCTTGAATCTTGCTGCCAGTTAGTTTAAATCTATGCACTTGGGTTTTGATAAACATCTATAAAAGAAAATAGGTCATTCCAGCTTACTTTATCCAAGCCTAACATAATATTATGCACTTCGGTTAAGTCTTCCTCCAGCCTCTTCTGTTCCAGTAAAACCAATCCCAGGTTATCTGATCTTTCCTGATAGCTACAGGTTTCAGTCCTGGAATTTGTAGGTTTCCTCTGCCCCGTCTTCATTGCAATCATATTGTTCTTGTAATGTGGTGTCCAGACCTAAAGCCAATACTCCAGCTGCAGCCTAGCTACTATTGCAGACAATTCTAACATAAATGCCTGTCTTGTATTCTATGTCTCAGCTAATATAAAAAAAACATCTTGTAATTCAGTGCTGCATAAAGCAGACTTAAAATATTTTATGGGACCTAGGTTAAAAATGCATTGCTTTTTATTATGCATATTACAATTATCCATTTCTTCAGAGCAGTTGAACAGCTGTGACAGGATTGGAGGTACAAAGGGACCTGGGAGTGCTGGTGCAAGATTCCCATAAAGTTAATTTGCAAGTCGAATCGGTAGTAAGGAAGGCAAATGCAATGCTAACATTTATTTAGAGAAGACTAGAATACAAAAACAGGCATGTAATGTTGAGGCTCTATAAGGCACTGGTCAGACCGCATTTGGAGTCTTCTGAGCAATTTTAGGCCCCATATCTGAGGAAGGACATGTTGGTGCTCTAGAGGATCCAGAGGAGGTTTATGAGAATTATCCCAGGAATGAGTGGGTTAACATTTGATGAGCATTTGACAGTGCTGGGCCTTTACATGCTCAGGTTTAGAAGGATGAGGGGAAACCTCATTGAAACTTACCGAATAGTGAAAAGCTTGGATGTGGAGAGGATGTTTCCACTAGTGGTCATAGCCTCAAAATTAAAGGATGTTCCTTTAGGAAGGCGAGGAGGAGGAATTTGTTTAGTCAGAGGGTGGTGAATCTGTGGAATTCATTGCCACAGAAGGTTGTGGAGGCCAAGTCACTGGATATTTATAAGGCAGAGATAAATAGATTCTTGATTAGTATTGGTTTGAGGGGTCATGGGAAGGAGAATGTGATTGAAGAGGAGAGTTAGATTAGCCATGATTGAATGGCGGAGTAGACATGACGGGCCAAATGGCCTTATTCTGCTCCTATCACTCATGACCATGAATTTATGAAGGATTAACCAACTCTCCAGGATTGTCCTGGGGTGCCTAAGATTTTGAGGTTAATTTTATTTCCTGCTATAGGCAACTTAAGAGAACATTTAATGGAGTATTCCTAAACAAATATTTTGTTCATTTGTTTAAATAAAAGTTCCCAAGGACTCTGAGGAGTAAAGATTGTTTACAGGTAATCAATCATTTGAAAACATTTCTTAGATGTCTAGAAATAAGCAAAGAAGCAACTCTAGTCACAGCTAATCATCATGTTCAATTTCTAATTTGGAAGATGAAAGGAATGCAGAATTAAAAGATCAAAATTCAAATGTATTAAACAGACTTTTGTAACAATTTGTAGTTCTTCTACATGCCTTTTCTATTGATGTGACAAAGGTCAACATTAACTGGTGGTATACATGAAAATACTTAAGAGCAAAATTGAACTGAACGGCTAATGAATTTGTCCCATTTTCAAACTACATCCACAATTAACTCACTGAGATAGTTAAACATCTGACTAGATTAACCGCAAAGCCTTAGCTATACCTTGGGCTTTGACAAATCAATTTATACCAAAACCTAGATTCCTGTTTCTATATAGCTTGAATAATTTCTCTAATTTTCAAAGCATGATGTGTATAAAAATAAATGACAGAGTACTGTGTAGATCCGTTCTCAAAGTTTTTCAATAAATTATGACATTGTCTTCATTTCTAACGTTTATTCTTGAGGAAGAGTTGTGTGCAACATAGCTAGGTAATCTGGGAAAATACCAATACCAAATTCCCCTTCACAGTAATCATAGAATTTTCATGGGAAAAGCACAAATAATTCACATCCATTGTTCTTCATTTATAGGATAGCCAGTCCCAGGTAATGAAAATTCCCCCAACATGGGGAATAGATCTGAACTAGCAATATCATTGCCTGCTGCACAAGACTGTGGAGAATAGGCCCGGTAGTTCAAGTCAATCTCCTTTTCTGGAGAATTTTGGAGGGATTTATAATAATTCTACCAGTACTCTGTCATAGCTCCAAGTAAAGGGCCTGTCCTACAAGCATGCAACTTTATGCGATTAGCGCGATCAAACTAGAAGCGGGGGCCGCGCGGAGGTCGGGTGATCCCCTGTACAGGGCCATTCCCACCAGCATGCGCCTGCATGCGGCAAGCGCGACCAAACCGGCAGCGAGGGCCGCGCGGAGGTCGGGTGAGTGGCACAACGCGGCGCAAAGTGAGGCGAACTTGGAGCGAAGTCTAAGGTAAGTTCGCCAGGACAGAGAGGGGCACACAGGCACACACGCACACACAGCCACAAAGCCATACACATAGAGGGTCACGGAGGCACCTACAGATAGGTTCACAGAGGCACGATGTCGGGGTGGTGTGTAATGCGTCGAGGCGACTGCGAGCCGACAAGCCGTTGCCGCGCGGAATTTTCGAACATGGCCAGTTTTTCGGAGCCCCGCGCGATGTCGGGATGAACTCCGCACAATTCCGGCGAACGAAGTGGGACCGGCCCCGCGATGCCGGACGGCTCAAGCGACCACGTTAGGTCACGCTAATCGCATAGAGTTGCATGTTGGTGGGACAGGCCCTTAAGTCTCCTTCCGAATGGCACGTTTTTCACACCTCATGTCTGTAGGATCACACTTCAGTTTAATTTATTGTCTCGTGTACTGAGGTACATTGAAAATCTTTTTATTGCATGTGAGAAAGATTAAAGATTTTATAGTTACAAAATGGATTCAGCTGTAGATTTAGAAGCAATAAAATGGATGCTTAACCTTTCTCCTATAACACTAACAAGGCTACAGAAATGTTTTCACCTTTCTCCTATTACACTAGCAAGGCTACAGCATCATAACAATTTTTTTTTCACCCTTCTTTTCCATAACAGTAGCGAGATAGCAGCACAAATACATGAATGCTTTTATCTATGATATAAACAACAGGAGAATGTTCAGATACTTGGCTTGTACTCTTTACTCTACAAAATTGTAGTGTGCATCAACAAGGTAAAAAGACGATGCTTGTATCTGCAAAAAAATAGCTTCTTCAGCATAACCATACATGGGCTAACCTTTCCTCTATCGAAGAACCTGTCAATCCTAATAGGCAAGAGGCTGTACAATACTCTGTATGATAAAGTATTACTGAATTGCTGATTATTGGGGTATAAATATGTCCGATTGAACATTACCTCTGTGTGTGGGAATAGAGTGGCTCTATAGTCTGTATTTTTCAAACTGTAAGAGTTTACTGCCACACCCACCTGGGCAAAATAAAGATTTTAATGCTTTATTACCAATTTTTGTGTTGTTATCTGAAGTAAAAATGAACCTTTACATTGGCGCAGTGAGCAGGGTTTTGCTGTAAACTATCTCTGAAGACTGAGTAAGAGGCTACAGTTTTGCCGGGATCTCGAAACGAGTAGAAAGTGCCCTTTGGGTCTGAACTCCTGAGAGTGCCCAGGAACACTGTGGTCCTTTGTCTGAATTTGATCTGGTTCCCTGCCAAGGTCTTTGACAGTTAACGTAAGGTAAGGTAGGACCATTTTTGTGATTGTTGATTAAGTTCAGACTACATAGGCTGCCTGAAGTATAAAGCCGATATTGAGCCGAGTAATGGGACAGTAATGTGGGAGCTTCGGTACAGCATATGTGATATTTGGATCCAGGAAAATGTAAAGATTACATAATGAATAGATTTTAAAGAAGAGAATATGGTTGGCCAACATAATATTAAACAATTGGTATGTAAAAATGGAAACCTAGGCAAAATATCCCCGGGAACACCTTGTCTGGCATGGCGACCCTGTTTACAGATAGAGGGGGGGGGGGGGGGATGAGGAACAAATTTGGGGAGAGAAACAAAATTGGAAATAGTGTAGGCCACCTCCCCCATGCCCTGGCCACTAGTAACTAACAGCAGGAGCTACCCCACTAAGATCCCATGAAGAGGAAGAGGCTCCAGTACTCCTACAGGGAAGGGCAACCCCAGAAGAAGGAAGAACTGAAGGAAGATGAGGAAGAAGAAAGGAGAGGACTTAAGGCAGAAGAGGAAGAGCAGGAATTAATCCAGCAGTGAGAGAGTTAAACAACACAGAGCACCAGCGAAAGAGAAACAGCAAAAAAATCAAAGAAGACTTAAAAGGGAAAAAGCAGGACGTTGAGCTGGTGGCTTTCGAGGCACTGTACCTTAACTACCCCGCAAGAATCAAGGATGCTCACTGCCCTAAGAACTTTAACATTTTGCAGCCAACAACAAGTACAGTTTAAAACAAGCTTGAAACAAAAGACTTTGACCTGTTTTCAAATACAGAGCTCATCTCCCTGATGGAGGAAGAGGGGAAAGCCTGTGAGTAACCGGGCAAGTGTGATGTGTGGCAAGACCCTGACTGACAGGGAATCGGACCAATCCCATTTCTGGTTAATTTCTACCGGCAGTGGATGCATTAAACTACTCATTGCTGGTATCTCTGCCAAGGCATCACAGTAGTTCTACCTCACTTCAACAAAAAGACTTTCGCAACATAAAAACAGCGCTGGCTCCTGCGTCAGCTACTGCACGCATTAGCGCTCCCAGTCCAACTGGCCATTATTAAGTGCAATGCCCATACAGGTGGCCACAACAAAGTCTCCCGGGGAATGCCCTAGCTGCCCACACAGCAGATTACGAATTGTGCACATTGGGCCCCGCAGAACCAAAGATTCTAATAGATAAAACAGCTCTGTCAGACAAGGGAATGTAAAGTTAATTCATGTAAAGTTCTGCCATGTAAAAAGATCATTGGAAATGAGGGGGTTGCGCGTTGACCCTTTGACAGGGCTTTGGTTCACCCCTCTCAGACAAATTTGTGTACCTGATGTTTTTCTGCTCTTTCTTGTACACTATATACACTTCCTTACGCATGCTGATAAGGAGGGAAGGGAATGTGGAATATAGCTTTCACTTTGAAGCTTTCATGAAATGACCTGTGCCTGAGGAGCAGTAGGTAGCAGCAACAGAGAGAGAGAGAGAGAGAGAGAGAGAGAGAGTGAGTCGAGTGGGATTTAAGGAATGTGTAAATGTGTGTTTTGGGTAGAGACTGTTCTTCAGTATGTGTTGTATTTATGAACCAAGTATGAACATTTTTGGGTGTATCAAAGTTTTAAGAGTTTTGCATGATTTCCTTGAGGAGTGTATAACTGTGTTTTACTCTTGATTGAGAATTGTATTACTGTGTGAATATCTGAGATTCAGCATATTGTGTGAGGTGTGGAAATTTGTAAGTGAATGTCACAGAAAAGAGGGTGTAGAGTGAGTGAGTTTAAAGACTGCTACTTGTTTGTGGAACCTGTTCTGGATGAATGTTTTATTAATCCTATAATTCATATAAAATAGGGTGTCATTGAATGAGCTTGCTCATTTACATGATAAATCATTGTAGAGTCTCATGTGTTTTAAAAGGTAGTGTCTCTTTAAGAAGTTGCAGTTATGTGGGCATGGAGCCGCACACAGTTATTTTTTTTTCCTTTGCTCTTTGAAAATGCAGTAGCTATCTATGTGGAAATTAAATGGTCATTCTCTGTCTTCTCAACTTAATGAAAGCAGCGGATGTGGCTCAGCAAAGAGACTGTTCATTTTTTTCGCCGCATAAGGATTGGTGACCTTGTCGGTATTTTAAGCATGGTTTCTTACTATTTCTTACCTTTTGAATTGAATTCAAGAGAGATCTGAATTGCGCACTAGCCAAGTGGAATTCAGATTGAGGTGCTGGATGAGAATTGGAAATGCCTTTATCTTAGAAAAAAATCTGTTAATTTGAAAATGTGAATTTGGGGAGATAGATTGAAAGAATCGGGAGTAATTTTAAAATTGTTTTTTCTTTATAATTACCTATTTTTAAAGGGTCTGCCTTGTAAGTAGTTAAAAAGTTTAAGTAAAGCCTTGGCTGAGACTGGACAGGACCTTAGTGATGAATTAACTATATATGCACAGCAATTGACCCGAACCTGGTCAGTCTTACAGAAACCACTGAACCAGAAACCACTCAGCTGACCATAACGGCAAATCCTTACAACCAGGAGATCACGAACCGTTAAGAAATTGAGATTGGAAGAAATTGGGAGAACGAGGGAAGGAGCCCTTCCAAGTACTACTGACTACATCTATAGCAGTGAAGGTGGAAAATACTTAACTGATTGCAAAAGAATTGGAAACTGGAAAAAGGAAGTATGAACTTGGGTGACCTCCTGCAAGACTGGAGCTAAAAGGAAGCCATACTAAAAAATTGAAAAAAAGGGCAGTATTTACAGTATCTTGTTAAAACCAGCCATGAACATAAGTGAACGCATTGCACTAAATTATATACGTGTCCCCCTAATCCTGGATACCATGACAAGTCTCCCTCTGGTTGGATAAACTTGAACAATTAACAGTGACCCCTTATTTGTTCTTTGGGGTCCCGGGATTAGAAATAATGGTCCACCTCTCTTAAAACCAAAGGGATTAAGTTGAGATGGGAGACACCTCTGAGTCACACTTAATCATAGCTACTACACCTCCAACAACAGCGAAAGAAATAGGAAAAATGATAAAATGACTGAAGGACAAACAGACAATTCATGTTTTAAAGTTGCCAATGACACAGAAGGAAAGATCACATGGGTCAGAAAGGAATGGGACTCTATGAAAAGCAACAGCCGCCTACTGAGAATCTCCTACAGTGGCTCTGGTCCAAGTACCCTACGAACTATATGCACAGCATAAGAATCATGTAGGGTGAGTGTATTCAGCCCCTGAACATAAACTAATTATAAAAAAGGGTGCTGCCTTGCCATGTTTAACACAATATTGACTGGCCCTGGAGGCTGAAGAATGGATAGCTATGGTCTTTATGATTGACATGATTGTCTTTATTGCAACAAGCACTTTAGTGAAAATACAAAGTCTGTGTAATACTCCTATTCTGCCAATCCCGAAAGTGAAGAGACATAATGAATGGTGTTTTGTCTAAGACCCGAGAGCTATTAAAAATAGTCCTTTAGTACCTGATACCAATATTATTCTATACCGGCAGAAGCCGGCACCTTTACAGTAATTGACCTATGTTCAGTCTTATTCTCCATACCCCTGCATAAAGACCGGTAGTTTATTATTCCGTGGCTTTAGCAGCAGAAGTAAAATGGCATGGCATGCCAGCCTGGCTCCACCCTCCTTCCCCCCCACATCATCCCACCACCCACACCACCCCGAACCCCCCACACCACCCCCCCCACACACAACCACAACCCCCTCCCACACCACACAACCACCCCCACACCACTCTAAACCCTCCCCACACCACCCCATACACCACACCAATCCCCACCACCACACCACCCCACCCCCATGGCTCGTACTCTTTACTCTACAAGATTGTAATTTGCGTCAACAAGGTAAAAAAACGAATGCTTTTACCTGCAAATAAATAGCTTCTTCAGCATAACCATATATGGGCTAACCTTTCCACTATCGGAAGAACCTGTCAATCCCAACAGGCAAGAGGCTGTACAATGCTCTATATGATAAAGTATTGCTGAATTGCTGATTATTGGTGTATAAATATATCTGATTGAACATTACCTCTGTGTGTGGGAATAGAGTGGCTATAGTCTGTATTTTACAAACTGTAAGAGTTTACTGCCACACCCACCTGGGCGAAATAAAAATGTTAATGCTTTATCACCAATTTTTGTGTTGTCATCTGTTTTAAATAAAAATAAACCTTTACACATGCTATCCAGTCAGCAGGAATAATCCATGATTACGATCACTCCATTTACAGTGTATAGATAGATACATGATAAGAGAATAACATTTAGTGCAAGGTAAAGACAGGAAAGTCCGGTCAAGAATAATCCGAGGGACATCAAAGAGGTAGTTAGTAGTTCAGCACTTCAAAGGTTAATTGGACTGTTAACATAATCATCAACAATAATCATTAATTTTTCTAATTAGTTAGTCAATAAATGTCACTGGTTGCATTAAATGGCAACAATTCAACATTGTAGAGGAAACGTTTCGTCAAGTATTTCTGTGGTTTAAAGTGCTCTGGTATGATCTGAGATGATGGAATAGCAACGGTAAATATTTACATTATAAAACCATGGTAGAGCACAGCAACAGACCTTTTTGACCTGCCTTCCATGCTGACCATAATGCTTGTCTCCACTAATCCCATTTGTCTACATTAAGCCCAGATCTTTCTATGCTTTTCCTACCCAAGTTTTTGTTCAAATGCCTTTTAAATGCAGTAATTGTATCTGCCTCCCCCAGCTTCTCTAGCAGCTCATTTCCAGGCATTTGTCACCCTCTCCAGAGCTCCTTTGAATTTCTCCCCCCTCTCTCACATTAAACCCTCGTCCTTCTGTTGTAGGCTTCCATTCCTATATTCCAGTGAGAATAAATCTGGTCTATCTATCAGCCCTCCATTACAGGCAACAACCTGGTAAATTGTCTCAGCACTCACCCTTTCCTTCCAGTGGTGTGGCAACCAGAACTGTACATAATATACCAAATGCAGTCTAACCAATGCTTTCTACAGGTCAGGCATGATGTCCCATCTTTTATAGTCAATGTCTCAGCCCATTAAGGCGGGGTCAAGGAAAGAACGTTCACGTCACGGCTCTGCTTCCACCAATCTTTCCACCACCACTCACAAGAAGCGCAAGAATCGACAAGACAGACACCATTGTATGCAGATGCCGAAAAGTTTATTCATCTCTGGCTGACTAATTTCTAATCTTGTGTGTGGACTCGATAAGAAGAAGAAGCCCATTAAGGCAAGCATACCAAATGTCTTCAAGACCCTAACCATCTGTGTTGCAACTTTGTGATCTCAATGTTCCTCTGTAACTAGGTCTGTCTATGACGCTGCTGCAAGCAAGATTTTCATTTTAATTGTACCATTTCATACTTGTGCATATGACAATAAACTTGGCTTGAATTGACTGGACTTAGAGATAGATTAGAATTATGAATTTAAGAGCAGAACTCAAGAGTCACATCTGGATTGACCTTGTAGGGCCGAGAGGCACATGAAAATCACTATGATCAGGATCCACAACAATCAGAAGTGAGGGTCTCAACCCAAAACATCACCCATTCCTTCTCTCCAGAAATGCTGCCTATCCTGCTGAGTTACTCCAGTTTTTTGTGCCTATCTTCGGTTTAAAACAGCATCTGCAGTTCCTACGTAAACACCAGTTTTTATTTGTCTTTTATGTTGTATTGAATTTGAATTACATTACTCGCATGAATATGGAGCGATGGAATCCAATTTCTAGGCAATATTTAATTTAAAGTGAAGAATCAGTTCCTCAAGTGCAGGATCATATACATTAGGTATGTTACAAAACTTACCTTTAGCAGCGCTGCACATCTGCCGCTCCCCGTGTGCGTGACTTTCGCGCCTTGCAGAGGGGGGCGGGCTTAAAGTGCCGTTTTTCCACAGGCCTGGATAATCGACCAATGTCGGGCGATTTGGTTGGTGAAGAAAAATCGCTCCGACATTTAATGAATGGTGGTATTTTTAAATTACTCTAGATTATTTATTAACTAGAGCAATTTAAAAATCACCTTCAAAAGCCGTGACCGCAGACCACCGGAAGCATTTTGCGTAGGGGAGAAAAAAAGGTAAATACTTTATTTTTATATTAAAAGTTGGTTTTTCGGGAGGCATTAATAATATTTTTATGTTGCGAAATTGGGTCCCCAAAAAATGTATGAACCCCCAGTATTTTTCCCCCCGACTTCACTGCTAACCACAACGTTCCAATCCACCGCATTCCACTAAAACCCACTCGCTAGTTGATTTAAATGGCCATTAATTTACAGGAATCAAACACTAAATTCCTTCCATTTGGACCAGAAATTCATGAAAATTAGATTTAAAAATTATGTTATATTGTGGATTATTGTGTGAATGTTATTTGGACACTTAGGCAATTTAAAAAAAGTTTATCTTTTCTCAAGAAATGGATAGATGTTTAGATCTACTCATTGAATTTTGTAGTTAGCTACAATTAGATAACTAACTAATTATATGCTTTAATTTCAGGTAATCCAAGTAAGATTGTTTAATATTTGTTTCAGAATGCTTCAATCTATAATAACTGAAAATTTCATTGAGTTCTCTTAATTTTTAAGAATGTTATGGACTTTTAACTGTTCCAGATCACAGCTTTTGAATTAAGTCAATTGAAAGGCAATGGGAAGCAAGATGCTCATTTCCGAGTATGAAAATAGCCATAACTTTCTTAATACCGAAGATATGAAAGTAAATTAGGTTTCAAATTAAACTTATTTTTATGCTTTATCTGATGGGATAAATTGCAGACTTGATTTTTAAAATCTCAAAAATTTGTAACATTGCTATATACATCCTTTGACTTCTGCTTGATTTATAATGCGCTCAATTTTTACCACCTGTGGTGGTCATAGCTTCTCCTCAGGCATGAAACATGCCACCTGAGAAATTGACAGCATATATATTTCCTTTCCAAACATTCACTTCCAAGCTCTTGCAATATTCCGCACGGTGCCAACTAAATAAAGAGGATGATTTAACTAATAGCATATTGGCTACTTCTGCTTACCCTAGAGTCACTCCTCCATTGTTGGTTATTCTTTTGAAGGTCTGGGAAAAATATATTTCAAAGTTTTGGGTTTTGACGGAACGTAGCACACTTAGGCACTGGCACAGGGACAAAAGCAAATTCAACAGAAGGGTTTTCATATTCTCCCACCCCAGAGCACTTCTCAAGGACATGAAAGGTGGGCTGAGTCAAAGTACAGATTATATGCCCCCGCATGAAGTTAACAAAGCTGTGTGAACTGACATCTCTTTCTGGCTTACAGTTATACAGAACCGGAGCCCCAGGTAAAGCTCTCCTGAAACGTGACAGTTTGACAGGTGAGGCGGCATTAAGTACCAGTCACAGGAAGTACATAAGGAGGCCCAGCCTTCCCTTAAAGAGCTGAGAATAATATCCCATTGTAAATTAAGTTTGTGGAGGAATTATTGTTGAAAATATTAATCCAACATACCAGGAAACTGGGTATTTATTTAACACCCTAACATTACTCTTTAGTGTTTTTCAACATAATTTAATTTGAATTATGTTGGTAGAAATTTTAAACTGTAGTGTAAAATGCAGACCGTCAATATAAAACATGCTGGATTAACGGTGGTATCCACAGAAAAAAGTTAGGGCCATATTTATATGTACATTTATCCGAAGGTGTGTGATTTTACTTATCAGGCAGACATACGTGTACTGGGTCTGCAAGCTCCTGCCGTAGACAGTAGTTCATTTCCACTCTTCAATTGGATCTCCCTCTGCAATTGGATCCTCGACTTCCTCATTCACAGACCACAGTCCGTTCGTATTGGTGGAAATGCATCAGCCTCGATAACAATCAGCACGGGAGCAGCTCAAGGCTGCGTGCTCAGTCCCCTGCTGTACTCACTCTATACTCGTGACTGCGTAGCCAGTCACAGTGCGAACTCCATCATCAAGTTAGTTGAAAACACCACTGTTGTGGGACGTATCACTGATGGGGATGAGTCAGAGTATAGAAGAGAGATCGAGCAACTGTCCATATGGTGCCAGCACAATAACCTGGCCCTCAACACCAGCAAAACCAAGGAACTGATTGTGGACTTTGGAAGGAGTAGGATGGGGATCCACAGTCTCATTTATATCAGCGGGTCAATGGTTGAAAGGGTCAAGAACTTCAAATTCCTGGGCGTGCACATCTCTGAAGATCTTTCCTGCTCCGAGAACACTGATGCAATTATCAAGAAATCACATCAGTGCCTCAACTTCCTGAGAAGATTACGGAGAGTCGGTTTGTCAAGGAGGACTCTCTCTAACTTCTACAGGCGCATAGTAGAGAGCTTGCTGACTGGTTGCATCGTGGCTTGGTTCGGCAACTTGAGCACCCAGGAGCGGAGAAGACTACAAAAAGTAGTAAACACTGCCCAGTCCTTCATCGGCTCTGACCTCCCTACCATCGAGGGAATTTATCGCAGTCGCTGCCTCAAAAAGGCTGGCAGCATCATCAAGGACCCACACCAGCCTTGCCACACACTCATCTCCCTGCTACCTTCAGGTAGAAGGTACAGGAGCCTGAAGACTGCAACGACCAGGTTCAGGAATAGCTACTTCCCCACAGCCATCAGGCTATTAAACCTGGCTCGGACAAAACTATGATCATTAATAACCCGTTATCTGTTATTTGCACTTCATTAGTTTATTTATTCATGTGTGTATTTATATAATGATATATGGACACACTGTAGTTAATGCCTGCTATGTTCTGTGTGCCGAAGCAAAGCAAGAATTTCATTGTCCTATCAGGGACACATGACAATAAACTCACTTGAACTCAATTCTTATTTGCCAATCATGGGTTCTTTCGCTGAGGATCGCCAGTGTTGGCGCTCCGCCCAGCTCGGCCTGTGAACTTTGGAAATCGTGGTCTCCGGTAGGAAGCGGCCGATTCGGAAACTCCAAGCCACTGAAAGTGTTCTTTTGTTCCGACGCTGGATCTCCGATCATCCCGGCCTGAAACGTTGGGCCGCCATTGCGGAGGCCTCAATAGGCCCCGACCAAGAACAAGAGGAAGAGGACTGAACTTTGTTGCCTTCCCTCACAGTGGGAAACGTTGATTCCGCAGTGGGGGATGTTTTATGTTAAATTCTATAGTATTGTGTTTATCTTATTTGTGTGCTGCATGGTATCTCAAATTTCACATTAGTGTATGTGACAATAAATGTAACTTGAACTTGAACATAAGAATTATTTTATGCATGTCTGGGCACAATTCCTTTTGAAATCCCTCTCCTCTGAGAAATTTCACTGGGCACAATTTACCTCGGGGTGGCGAATGTTTTTCTGGTGGAGTTCCTGCATGATATTCACATCATCAGCATGCTCAGTGGTGATCTCTGCCTTACTGATAGAAATCGAGTTATAATGTGTGAGCCGCAACATTTTTAAACTCCTAATGAAAGAAACAACAAAGCCCAGAGTAAGGTGGCAAAGGGATGCAAATAAAAGATTCCCAATAGGACATAGATGTATAACTGTCTGCCTGAATTTTCAATGCCATGCTTATTTGATAGTGTTGTTTATTGTCACGTGAACTGAGGTACAGTGAAAAGCTTTTCCCTTGCATGCTATCCTGTCACCAAAATGACTGTACATTATGACAATCAGGCCAACCACAGTGCACAGATACAGAATAAAGGGAATAACATTTAGTGCAAGATAAAGTCCAGTAAAGTCTGATAAAGGACAGTCAGAAATAGAAATTGATGGTACTTCAATTTCTGACGTACTATCTACTTCATCAAATGAGGTAGATGGTACATCAGGACTGCTCTCTAGTTGGTGATAGGATGGTTCAGTTGCCTAGTAACAGCTAGGAATAAACTGTTCCTGAATCTGGAGGTGTGCATTTTCACAATTCTGTACCTTTTGCCTGATGGGAGAGGGGAGAAGAGAGACTGTCTGGGGTGAGAAGTCCTTGATTATGTTGGCGGCCTGAATTATTTCACTAATCGTTGCTGGGATCCACTGTACTTATTGCAGCTGCGCAGATAAGCTGTGATCTCTACATATTGGTAAACCAACATCTGCAGTTCCTTGTTTCTGTGGCTTTGCTGTGGCTTGGAACTTCACTGGCATTGATGATGGTTGGGCTGTGTGTAGGATGGTGTAGCCACACACGCAGAAGTTACATGACCTCTCCCCCACTTTCCCTGGGTTTCCCCCTAACCTTCATGATATCCATATCTGCTGTTGTACTGTGTCTACCGTGGTGAGAGGTCTTAAGTGCTGAGACACATGACTTCTTATGATTTCTCTTGCAAAAAGACAACTGTGATCTCTTCAGGCATCAGCAACCACTCTCATTGTACTAATGGTGAAAATCACCTGATTTTTCCTGGGTAATCTTTCCGAATTTTGCAATTTCTTACATTTAGTACATCAATAGGAGTAACTACAATTTCTGAGCACGAGCGTTTCAGTCATTATTGCTTCGTTTCAAAGCAGGCACATCTCATGCTCAGGTTCTGAAGAAGGGTCCCGACCCGAAATGTCACCCTCCGTTCTCCAGAGGTACTGCCTGACCCACTGATTTACTCCAGCTTTTTCCTTGGTAAACCAGCATGTGCATTTCCTTGCTTCTACTTCTCTTGACCCTGTTGCTGGACATACAGCATAGTACATATATATATATATATTCAGTATATCTGCACAGCAAGTATGTGTAGGTCTGCACTGTTCTCACTATTTGTGCAGTTGTACAGGGCCCCAGTGAGACCACACCTGGAGTACTGTGTGCAGTTTTAGTCCCCTAATTTGAGGAAGGACATTCTTGCTATTGAGGGAGTGCAGCGTAGGTTTACAAGGTTAATTCTCGAGATGGCGGGACTGTCATATGCTGAGAGAATGGAGCAGCTGGGCTTGTATACTCTGGAATTTAGAAAGATGAGAGGGGATCTTATTGAAACATATAAGATTATTAAGGGTTTGGACACTAGAGGCAGGAAACATGTTCCCAATGTTGGGGGAGTCCAGAACCAGGGGCGGGGTGGAAAATTGCAACCTTCACGTGGTCCGCCCTGTTTCGACTAATGCAATCAACTCGACGTGCACAAATAGAACAAGTTGTCCTACAACTTTTGGCTGTGCACGCCACACGAAAGAAGAAGAGGAACCAGGGGCCACCATTTAAGAATAAGGGGTAAGCCAGTTAGAATGGAGATGAGGAAACACTTTTTCACACAGAGTTGTGAGTCTGTGGAATTCTCTGCCTCAGAGGCCTGTGGAGGCCGGTTCTCTGGATACTTTCAAGAGAGAGCTAGATAGTGCTCTTAAAGATAGCGGAGTCAGGGGATATGGGGAGAAGGCAGGAACAGGGCACTGATTGGGAATGATCGGCCATGATCATATTGAATGACGGAGCTGGCTCGAAGGGCCAAATGGCCTACACCTGCACCTATTGTCTATTGTCTTGTCAAAAGTTTATTTTTGTATATAATCCTTTTACACTTTGAGCAGTGAAGCACAAACAACACCACTAAACATATCTCACCCAATTATAATTGGGTTTCTCTTTTAAAATAATGACTGTTACACAACTGGTCTAGCAGACTGACTTTTAGAGAAACAAAGCATTGCAGATGTGGCTAATACACAAAGAACACAAAGTGCTGGAGTAACTCCGAAAGACAGACAGTATCTCTAGAGAATATACATAGGTTTCCAGTCGAGACCCTTCTTCAGACTGGAGGTCTCCTGATCCACAGATACCAAATGCGCCTTTGGACTCTTTTGTTCTGGATTAAAGCTTGAGGAATGTCTTCTTTCTTTGCCAGATTTGCTTGGAAATGTTTCTTCATTCCTGCAAGTCCTCACTGGATTAAATTTGGGCAAAATTTCATGATTGTGAGAAACTTCGCTCAGATGGGATTCATCGCTAGCAGATAGCATTTGGTCTACATAAACACTTCAACATTTATTTCCTGTTTCAACGAGACATTTCTTGGTTCTGCACTGTTTTAGTTTACAGATACAGCACGGAAACAGGCCCTTCATCCCACCGAGTCCGCACCGAACAGCAATCCCCGCACACTAACACACACAGGGACAACTTACGTTTATACCAAACCAATGAACCTACAAACCTGAACGTCTTTTTTTTTTAGAGTGTGGGAGGAAACCGAAGATCTCGGAGAACGTACAAACTTCGTACAGACAGCACCCGTAGTCAGGATCGATCTCGGGTCTCTGGCCCTGTAAGGCAGTAGATCTACCATTACACCACCCTGCCGCCTTTGCTGTGGTTCCTACCTCCCACTCGAATAAGCTCACACTTGGGACGATGACTTAGAAGACAAATGCTATTGTTTAGCTTGAAATTATATTCTTTCAATTAGTATTAAACTGACACTTTTGAATTAACTACTTTTTTCCAAGTCTAGAAGCAAGGTTTGATGGACAAGACTGAGGGGCATTCTCCACCATTCCTCATGAAGAGCACTGCAGGTGTACACCCTGAGGTAGTATACAGAGATGTTCAACACTTCAGCAAGTAATTGGCCAAGAGATATTTTGTGCTGAGTTTTCGAATATCTCAGTGACTCCTGCTACTTGAGAGCTTCCTTAACTATTCTGACTGCTAAAATTAAATTGAAAAATATGAAGCTACAAGAGTATATTAATACCATTAATTTCCTGGCGTACGGAAATAGAGTAGGTTGAACAAGCTCTCCACCTCAGCCATGCTGTTCATGTATAGACCCTAACTTACCTTTTGTACATTTGTTAATGACCCATGAAGCCATGTGTTCCACTGCAGTCTACTTTGAGTGACCATTGTTAAGTGTCACAAGTCTCTTTGTAATCTTTGAGTTGGGCTAATAGGCCATGACCATGCCTTCAAAGGAGTTTTTGGTGGCATGTTCTTACAACATTGGCAAATACATTTGCTCACCAATGACTCAACGTTTCAGTCTAATTGGGGCTGGTAAACAAAAATGAGTGCAATTTGCTTTCTTGTTGAATATTCCTGTGTGTTTAATACCAAAATCTTTCCACACAAAGCAGGAGGTATTTCTTCATGCAACCCACGCACATGGCAGTTCATTTGAAGATTGTGAAATGCTTATTGTTCCTCATTTATACTCTGGTCATGTGTTGTCCACCTTTTCAATATCAATTCATAAACCATCCTCAACAGTGGGTATTTTGGTGGTTTCGAACCCCGTCACCTTAGTACCATATCTACTGTAATTAACATTTCACTTCGCTGGGGCAACACTGTGGCATAGCGGTAGAGTTACTGCCTTACAGCGCCAGAGACCCGGGTTCGATACTGACTGCAGGTGTATGGAGTTTATACGTGATCTGCGTGGGGTTTCTCTGAGATAGAAACATAGAAAATAGATGCAGGAGAAGGCACCGTCATTCAATATAATCATGGCTGATCATCCAAAATCTATATCACTTTCCTGCTTTTTCCCCTTATCCCTTGATTCCGTTAGTCCTATGAGCTAAATCTAACTCTCTTGAAAACGTCCAGTGAATTGGCCTCCACTGCCTTCTGCGGCAGAGTATTCCACAGATTCACAACTCTCTGGGTGAAATCTTCGGATTCCACCCACACTCCAAAGACGTGCAGGTTCGTTGGTTAATTTGTTGGTATAAATGTAAGTTGTCCCCAGTGTGTGAAGGATAGTGTTAATGTGCGGGGATCGCTGGTCAGCACAGCCTCGGTGGGCTGAAGGCCTGTTTCCGTGCTAGATCTCTAAACTAAAAACTAGTCGAATTTTCAGGCAGATGTCAGAGACAGTCAGACCTTCTGTAATCCCAAGCTCAATTACACAGGTTAATTGCAATCGAGGCATTGTACATCCTTGTATTCTGATGCTGCCACAGCTGATATAGCTGATTTGGGTTGTGCTTTTACTAGTTACTGGGCTAAACAACTTGCCTACCAAAAACTGTTGGAATTTCTGCGTTTGTGCAAAGTTGTGCTCATTCCTGACAAGAGGGTTGGAAGTGAAAGTGAAGGATTTCTCTTGATCCTTCCACGTGATTTTAATTACACCACAGCAAGAGCTGAAGTATCACGTGCCAACATCAATCCATGTGTAGTTTCACATGGGATGAGGATAATGTAATTTTCTCAGCTAATCTTGCCTTATATAGGGACATAGGCTGAGTGCAGGCAGATGAAATTAGTTTAATTTGACATAATTGCTGCCGCTGACATTACAGCTATAAAGGCCTGTTTCTGTATTGGACTTTTTAATGTTCATTGTTCTATGCACATATGATGGCTCCATTCCTAGGAATATCTTTAGATCTGCTACATTTTCAGGGAAAGACACAAAAAGCTGGAGTAACTCAGCGTGACAGGCAGCATCTCTGGAGAGAAGAAATGGGTGACGTTTCGGGTCGAGGTCCTTCGTCGGACACATTTTCAGGGTAATGGAACACATTAGCTCCTTCAAATATTTCCTTCATTAACTGTAGGCGACTAGCATCATCCTGGCCATAAGGTGTGACAGCGCCCCATCCCTTGGATGATGCTCGGATCCCTATCACTGGCTTACTGGCCAGGAGAGGCCAATCCCCAGTATCATTGCTAATAGCTGGGTCCAATTCGCTGCGATAGGTTTGGCCACCTGAACCTTGTTAGCCTTCTTCCTCTCAAACCCAGGCATTGTAACCAGAGGGGAGGGCGAGGCCCCCTCCCCGCCAGCTGTGCTCCCCTCCCCGCCAGCTGTGTCCCCCCTGTCGCAAGGTCAAGGAAGGCTGAGCCACTGAGGCAAAGCCAAGACCACCAGCACCAGCCACTGCGTGGTCATGACAGGGCTGCTGGGAAGAATCCCAAGACTGCCAGTGCCTCTACTGGGGCAAATACTGAGTGGCTGGGGCAAGCCTGAGACACCAGTATCTCTTCCTACCCATGACCAACGGGGGATTGTGCCTACTCACAAGCAAAGACTGGGCCAGGATAATCCAGAGACTGCCAGTGCTGTCTCTTTAGGCCACAATGTTGAGCTGCCAGTGCCTCCTCTCAAGGCAAGGGTGAACTGCAGGGAGCAGCCTGAGATTGCCACACCAACTCCTTCGAGACCAGGACCAAGCTTCTGGGACAAGCGTGAGATTGCCATCGCCTCTGCACATGCGCCCTGGCGACAAGGGACAACATGTCCCTCGTAGGTTCACCCGACTGCGAGTGTCGGTGTGGTCACTGTTGAACCTGGCATTATCCCCGACGCCACAAGGCATTCACAGCTTCTTATTTTCAAAACATGCTCATCCTTCAACTTCACATTGTGCTCTTACAATCTCCTAAACATTTCCTCTTAAATCAGAAGATTTCTAATCCCTTGAATGCCATCAGCACAGAAGATTAAAGTGCTTGCGCAATTATCCACTACATCAACATGTCTTCACCTGGACAACAGTCGGTAAAGTCTTGTCTTCATACAGTAACATTATGTATAAGTGTCGCTTTTTATGCATGGTGCTGGTCATTTGTTAACATACTGTTGTCTGCGGGCACTCTTCATTATCCGTAGTCTGAATTTGTGCAACTTAGCTTTTGAGCTGCCTTAAGGAGAACAACTGATTAGTTTTCACAAGCACTGCATTTTGTTCTCGCAGACATAGTTCCTTCTCAACTTGACTTTCTACATCATATAAGACAGGTCTGGGCTTGTATTGGTTGAGTTTGCATCTGGTCTGATGTGAATGTCTCCATTGTATCTGGATGTGCAAGTGTATTGTCAAACCTATCCAGTAAAATATGACTTTAAAACTTCACTGTAGCAAATTTTCTTCCAACTATCTTAAGCTACCTCAGACAGTCCTTCACCATTAATGTTTGGTTATTTTCATAGTTTGAAACATTGATTGCTATATTTTCCTAAAGTTTGTGAAATGTCACCAGATTAGGTTTTATTAGTTCAATGATATCTGGCTGAAATTTCCAGAGTAAAGGGCCTGTCACACTAGCGCGCGATTAGACGCGACAAGCGCGACCTACCGTGGTCGCTTTAGTCGTCCGGCCTCGCGTGACCCTGTCCCACTGCGATCGCCGGAGTCTCGTGGAGTTGCGCGGACTCGTGTGGAGCTGGTGTCGACATCGCGCGTAGTGTCCAAAAACCGACACTGCTTAAAAATATCGCGCGGCAAAATCCTGTCGCGCGGAACGTGATGACGTTTTGACGTTGTGCGTCTTCAGCGTGGCGTTGCGTGATGACGTCACTGCCCGACGTCGTGCAACGCGCATGCTCATGCGCATCGTCACGTGATGAAAAATAACGTCCTTCCTTCGGACGTCGCGCGTGTTATCGCGCGCTAGTGTGACAGGCCCTTCACTCGCACCGGGATCGCCTGACCCCCACGCGACCCCCGCGTCCGAATTTATCGCGCTTATCGCGTCTAATCGCGCGCTAGTGTGACAGGCCCTTAAGTGTCTTGAATCATTATCAGCCTGCAACAATGTAGGTACAGTGCTCCAGCTGGCAGAGCCTCTGCCTCACAATGCCTGAGACCCAGGTTCGATCCTGCTCTCGAGTGCTATCTGTGTACAGATATTTTGCACTAAGTGTTATTCATGTTATTCTCTTCATCATGTATCTGTACACTGTGATTGTAATCATGTATTGTCTTTCAGCTGACTGGTAAGCACACAACAAAAGATTTTCACTGTACCTTGGTACACGTAACAATAAACTAAACTACAGTTTGCACTAAACTACAGTTTGCATATAACCTGTGCCAACATGAATTAAGTAATTAATCAATTAATTAATTCATGCATGAATAAGTTTATTGGCCAAGTATTCACATACAAGGAATCTGCCTTGGTGCTCCGCCCGCAAGTGACATGACGTACAGTGACAGTTAGGAATGACACATAAAACATTAAATATTAATAATAAAACATTGTCGATTAAACATGTGAATTAAATAAAATACCAGAGCAAAAGGAGGCTACAGATTTTTGGTTATTAAGTAGAGCAACTACAGGTGGAAAATAGCTGTTTTTATGTCTGGCTGTGGCAGCTTTGAGAGTCCGGAGTCGCCTTCCAGAGAAACGTGACTCAAAGAATTTGTGGCCAGGGTGAGAGGGGTCAGAGGTGATCCTACCCGCTTGCTTCCTGGCCCTTGCAGTGTACAGTTCGTCAATGGAGGGAAGGATGCAGCCAATAACGGTCTCAGCTAATCGGCGATTCGCTGCAACCCAAGGGGGACCTGTATCCTGGCAGGGAAATTTGCAAAGGCTACTGGGGGGACTTTAAACTAGAACAGTTGGGGGGAGGGACTCAAATAGAGAAAGTCAGTAGACAGGGTCTGAGGCAGGAGGCAGAGAAAGGAAGCACTCAGACCCAACATGTAGGGGGGAAAAGAAGAAAAAAAAAATAAACAGAGAATAAGAGGTGGTGGGTTTCCAGGGCAAAAGTCAAAAGGGGCCATTTGGCAACATAATTGTATAAGGAGTAAGAGTGTTGTAAAAACAAGCCTGAAGGCTTCGTGTCTCAATGCGAGGAGCATTCGTAATAAGGTGGACGAGTTGAATGTGCATATAGCAATTAATGACTATGCTATAGTTGGGATCACGGAGACATGGCTTCAGGGTGATCAAGGCTAGGAGCTGAATATCCAGGGATATTCAATATTTAGGAGGGATAGACAGAAAGGAAAAGGAGGTGGGGTAGCAATGCTGGTGAGAGAGGAGATTAATGCAATAGAAAGGAAGGACATTAGCGTGGAGGATGTGGAATCGACATGGGTAGAGCTGCAAAACTCTAAGGGGCAGAAAACATTAGTGGGAGTTGTGTACAGGCCACCTAACATTAGTAGTGGAGTTGGGGATGGCATCAAACAGGAAATTAAAAATGCGTGCAACAAGGGTAAAACAGTTATAATGGGTGACTTCAATCTACATATAGACTGGGTGAATCAAATGGGAAGGGGTGCTGAGGAAGAGGATTTCTTGGAATGTATGTGGGATAGTTTTCTAAACCAACATGTAGAGGAACCAACGAGAGAGCAGGCTATTCTAGACTGGGTATTGAGTAATGAGGAAGGGTTAGTTAGCAGTCCATTGTTAGTTGCCCGTGGCCTCTTGGGCAAGAGTGACCATAATATGGTTGTTCTTCATTAGGATGGAGAGTGATATAATTAAGTCAGAAACAAGAGTTCTGAACTTGAACAAAGGTAACTTTGAAGGTATGAGACGTGAATTGGCCAAGATAGACTGGCAAGTGATTCTTAAAGGGTTGGCAGTGGATGTGCAATGGAAGGTATTTAAAGACTGCATGGATGAACTACAACAATTGTTCATCCCAGATTTGGCAAAAGAATAAATCAGGGAAGGTAGTGCATCCATGGATAACAAGGGAAATCAGGGATAGTATAAAAACAAAAGATGAGGCATACAAATTAGCCAGAAAAAGCAGCCTACCAGAGGACTGGGCGAAATTCAGTCCAGCAGAGGAGGACAAAGGGCTTAATTAGGAAATTGAAAATAGATTATGAAAGAAAACTGTCAGGGAACATAAAAACTGACTGCAAATGTTTTTATAGATATGTGAAGAGAAAGAGATTAGTTAAAACAAATGTAGGTCCCTTGCAGTCAGAAACAGGTGAATTGATCATGGGGAACAAGGACATGGCAGACCAACAAAATTTTTGCGCGCCAACGGCCTGTCACGGAACTGACGGCCAAAGAGGGACAGGCCCAAGACCCTGGCGCGACGCAACGTCTCACCTCCAATAGCAGCAGAAGCAGGCAAACGATTGCCAAACTCGACCTGGGGCTCACGGCCATTGGGGTCCGGATCTGCCCCCACTCCTACTCCCAGAGCGGGGCCAAGAAAATTGAAGATAGACATAAAATGCAGGGGCAACTCAGCGAGACCAGCAGCATCTCTGGAGAGAAGGAATGGGTGACGTTTCGGGTCAAGACCCTTCTTTCAGACTGAAATAGAGTTTTGACCCGAAACATCATCCATTGCTTCTCTCCAGAGATGCTGCCAGTCCTGCTGAGTTACTCTGGCATTTTGTGTCTATCTTCAAATGACGTCACGCGCTGTAGATGGCTGTGCGGAAGCATGAAGTCGCGCTCGACCTTCACTGGACCGTCGCGGCTCAACGCGACCACGAGGTCGTGTAATTTGCGTGCCAAGGACACGCAAGTGGGACTGGCCCTTAAGAGTTCTCTTAGCTGTGCCACTGTGTCACCCAAAATGACATTACCAATTAATTTCTTGTAGCTTTAGAAAGGAGGAGAAAAAAAAAAAATCAGGGAACTGCCAACTATTATCCTAACATTGGTTGCAGGGAAATTGCTGCAATTGATAATGGAGGGTGCATCTAGAAAATAATAATAGGATGGAGCAGAATTGGCAATGAACTTATGAAAGGGAAATCAAGTTTGACTAACCTGTCAATGTTCTTTGAGGATGCAACTGGTAGATTAGACAAGTGAATTTAGATGTGGTGAACTCAGATTTTCAGGTGGCTCTCAATAGGATTTTCCACAGGAATTGATTAGTTTATTTACGTGAACAGAAACCTTGTTTTAAGAATTCTAAAATGTAATTAAGTTTCAGGGATAGACTGTTGTGGAAGGGTACGTGGGAGATGGATGTAGTCAAATACTTCCTGCCAAACCTGTTCACATGAAGCGCACAGAGAAAACAGTATACATACTGTAATAATCAATACCTGTAAATACAATGGCAAGTGCAAAGCAGCAGAATGGTGCGAGATTGTAGTGGAAGAAAATATTAAGGTACAGTAACAGGTCACGGTGGCGCAGTGGTAGAGTTGCTGCCTTACAGCGAATGCAGCGCCAGAGACCTGGGTTTAATCTTGACTACGGGTGCTGTCTGTACAGAGTTTGTACGTTCTCCCTGTAATCTGCGTAGGTTTTCTCCGAGATCTTCGGTTTCCTCCCGCACTCCAAAGGCGTACAGATTTCTAGGCTAATTGGTTTGGGAAATGTAAAAATTGTCCCTAGAGCGTGTAGGATAGTGTTAATGTGCGGGGATCGCGGGTTGGCATGGACCCAGTGGACGAAGCGCCTGTTTCCGCGCTGTATCTCTAAACTAAACAACATTTATTTAAGGTGTAGAAACGAACTGCAGATACTAGGTTGTAAGCTGCCCAAGCAAAATATTCAAGAGTTCTTGGCAGCATCTCTGAGAAGGAGGTGTGAAAGAAGTGATTGGTTCAGTAGTCAGACAGCATCGGGGATGAATATTTTCTGAAGATTTATTTATCAAGCTCCTCTATGTTCTCCCCAAAACGTAGAAATGGGAAAATGCAAAGGCCAGGGTGGCAGGTATATTGGAAGATACATCAAGCCGTCCTGATGCAAAGCGCCGTGAGGTGGCAAGTCCACGAGTTAAAGTGTATGGAATAGAGGGTAATGTAGTGATATGGATTGAGAATTAGAGAACAGACAGAGTGCAAAGAGTGGGAATATAAAGGCCTTTCTCAGGTTGGCAGGCTGTGACCAGTGTTGTGCAGCGTGTTCATCCATGTTCTACCCAGCAACAATGGACGGAGGGTGTCAGATGTCATATTTCCAAATTTGATAATGACTCAAAACTCAGTGGGATTGTGAATTTGGAGAAAGGTGTAACGATGTATGGACGAGCTGACTGAATGGGCTAAAAACAAGACAGACGAATACACATGAAAAAAAAAGTTATCAACTTGAATGCACAAAATAGAAATGCAGAGCATTTTAAAATGAAGGCAGATTGGGGAATGTTAATGTCCAAAGGTTTAAAATAGCACTTTTCACAAGTCAGTGAAAGCACTGAAGAAGCTGCAGCAAGTAGCTAGCAAGGAAAATGGATTACTGGCCTTTTTTAAGAAAGGATAAGAGTATTGGAGTTTGAATGTATTATTGCAAATATTTGTGACCTTGGTGAAATTGCACCTACACTTTTTTAATATAGTCTTGGTTGCCTTACGCAAAGAAGAATAGTAAGATTAAATGAGAACTTACCAGTTTGAAGTTTGATCTTTATTTTATGAGGAGTTACGATGAGGGATAACTTGAAGAACCCCGTACAGCCGCACGTGCGTCAATCTTCAAAGCAACGATGTGAAATCACAGGTAATAGTGACTGAAGTATAATAATAAGAAACAAAAGACTAGAACTACCAGATGATATTTATGAGGGTTGGGAGCAGAGGGCACGTAATCCCTCATCGCAACTCCTCATAAAATAAAGATCAAACTTCAAACTGGTAAGCTAGTTTAATCTTACTATTTTACTTCGGAGTCACGTGAGTGGCTACATGAAGATTTCAAAGCTCTGTGAATTCATGCAGTGTGAAACAAGTACACACAACCACAGCTGCTTCATTGACAAATGAAGGGAAAACATTCATAATGCATACAGTCATGACATAGATTTAAAACATGTTGATGCTGTTTAAATGAAATAATAATATTTCCATTTCTCACCCAGATGGAAAGTATAACCAGAACATAAATAGAGTTAACAAATACCCCTGGTTCAGCAATGGGTTATTATAAATGTTTGGAGATTCGTTCGTTGGACCATGCTGCAACCGTAACAATGTGACCCAGCGGAACGTAAATCCCCTTGCTGCTGGTGTTGTAGCAGCTCTGGTGGAATGAGATCTGGAATCAGAATCCATTCCTACATAACGCAAACTCTGTTTTATCATCTGGAGTGGCCTGAACAAATACGTTCTTCCAAGTTTTTTGTGACTAACAACATTGCTAGTCCAGAACCTCCAAGGCTCTTGATGACCTTGACGTATTGCTGTATATATGTGTGCTTACGTTACCAAAGGTCCCCTGGCATGCCTGTGACTATTTTGAGACCTGACCCCCTTCTGGTCTGCTCAAGTATTTATGACATAATATTATATATTATAATTTGCAGATGTAATCATCATGTTCTGTCACAATTATGTCGTGACTGAACCTGCTGCGCTAAACCAGCACCAGAAGGATGACTACCTAGTGAACTCCAGCCAAATTTAAGGATGTAGCTGGAGCCTCCTGGTGAAGTAGTGTTCAGAAATGTCAACATCCCATACAGCATTGTACTGGTCCTGGGAGACCTTATGTTGAAGATATCCTACAATTTGATATCCGACGTGAACCTGACAAAGCGGGTTTTGTTTGCTACAGCCAACTCAATGAGAAAACACGTTGACACAATTAATGGCCATACAACTCAATAATTAACAAAAGATCATTTAACATGAACTCCAAACGTTAGCAATTTATACAATTTTCAATGTAATATGAGCATAAAACAAACTCTTTCATCTCGTGGAAAAGAAAAGTTCTGCATTTTGGTGCTATCTAAGCACTTTGAACACATAGAAGGATAGATGTAACAACCCAAGCCTTAGGGCAGTTTATTAAATCTGCAGAACATAATTTGAGTTTATCATGCAACGGCTGATTTCCCAAGCCTCAGGCTGAACCAGCAAAATTATGTTTAAAATAACCATGTAAGGTTATATTATTATTCCCGACAAATCTGGAATCAATTTGCATAAGACAATCACACAATAGGAACCTACAGTGGCCTCTTAATGACTTTATTTGAAGCCTCGATTGATGAAGCAAAATGGAGGGAGCCATAAAAGACCTTCCTTCTCCTTGTAGCGAGAATGTATCTTTCGCCACTGTTATGCCACATATTTTGCAACCAGTGAATAAGCATGAAAACAACATATCTATATTAGGTGTTCCATTTAACCAGAGTTTCATAATACGGTGTGATTCAACACCAATTCTGTGTTGCCATCGACCTATACTTGATGATTCTCCTGTGGCAAACAAGATTATGTAACCATTCCAGGGGTCTTTAACTGATTGCACCCTCGTGACTAACATATGCCATCATCATAATGTATCAACATGAATCTGAGCATGCCGATATGCATATTTGCTCAATCACTCTTTAACCCGTACAATGCCCGCAGGGTCTATAGATTGTTGATACCAATAAAAGAAGAATTGGTAAGTCATGCAAGTCTGCTCCACCTCTAAACTCGAGATGATATTCACAATTTTGTGTCTGCCGTAAACAGCAACATGACAATCTTGGCCCTAATACTGAGCCTGCCCAATTCTAACCTACTTGGAATGCTAGTATTGTCCATTTTACATGGTTAGACCTCTCAAAGTAGATGATAATGTCTCAATCATTTGTAATGTGTAAGTAAGTGTAATCTTACCAAGTTGTAAGTGGTCTCTTAATTGTAGAGTAGCACAGGTACAGTGCATGGAACCTCTGGCCAGCGTACATGCTGCCACCAACTTCAGTGAACCGCTCACTGCCAATGAAGACGTGGGGTGCGTTGTCGCCGAAACTATGAAACCTTGGTCGTTCCAATAGCTTATGCTTCGTCCTCCAGGTTTCGCCTATGGAAATGTCTTACCCGAATAGAAGATTCAGCGGCCAGCTCTAATGTCCCCCTGATAGCGGTGTTCACTGCATATGTGTTTGGGATGGCAACCTTGCTGCCAGGCATAGACCTCTGGCATGTGCCCTGCATCCCTTGGGCATGCTCTACAGCTATACCCTCAGACTATACCGATCCCGCATGCTCTCCTCTTACATGAGGGAGCCATTAAGCAGCCCTGTTACAAGGTGCTGCTGGCGCACCTTCTGCAATACACCGACTTTGCCATGGCCCCAGCATCAGACTAATACTGACGCGGCATGCTGTCCTCCTACATGAGGGAGACATTAAGCAGGCCTGCTACAAGGTGCTGCTGACGCAATTTCCCATTTTGGGCCATTAGCACCATTTTGCAATATAATTAAATATTTACCTAACGACTACTGGAGTAGTAATGAATACTGTTTGTCCATCATTGTGATGGGGTGGAAGATTGCAACCTTCACGTGGTCCGCCCTTTTTCGACTAATGCAATCGACTAGACGTGCACAAACGGAAGATCAAGCAGAACAAGTTGTCCAACAACTTTAGGCTGTGCATGTCACACGAAAGAAAAAGATCATTGTGACTTTATTAACTTTAGCTGGTGATAACAAGTTGTGTTAACAATGACCTACATGGCACGTAATAGTTAACCATTTAACAAGATAACAGTTCTCCTACTTGCACAGCTGACTCCCATCTATAATATTACCAATTAGTCTAAGAACTAGAAAGCTGTTTTATAACAACAAAGCTGTTACAGGAGTCTATTGACTGCAATCTGTTGCCCAGGCCGGCGTCAACGGCCAATTGAATAGCTAAAGGTAAATCCCAATGTCCTACAAGTCCATTTGATAGGAACTTAATCTAACTGGATAGAGGAGCCCAATTTATCAAATATAGTTGAGACTTAACAGTGGATTTTAGCACATACATAACCACTATTTTTGAACTGTGAATAGTCCTCTTTGAATGCTTTTTTGTCATCATACTGTTATATTGTCTTATCCTAGCAATGCCTCCTGATCCCCCATGATCACTGTAAATAGAATACCCTACTAAGCAGCCTATTCCCATGAAGCAGCCCTGAACAAAGGTACTGCTGGCGCGGCCTTTCCCATAGACCAGTATTTGCCATAGATTTGGCGTTCTCACGAAGCAGCCCTGAGCAAAGTTACTGCTGACACAGCCTCTCCAATAGGCTTGCCTGCCATAACTTTGCATCCCTATGAGCAGCCTTGAGCAAAGGTGCTGCTGGCACAGCCTCTCCAATAGGCTAGCCTGCCATAGCTTGGCATCCCACTGGAGCAGTCCTGAACAAAGGTGCTGCTGGCACAACCTTTCCCATAGGCTGGCACTGCCATAACTTGGCATCCCCATGAAGCAGCCCTACCCAAAGGTGCTGCTGGCACAGCCTCTCCAATAGGCTGACACTGTCATAAACTTTACTGCTGACGCAGGCTCTCACATTAACCCGCGCTGACCCAACTCCTGCTGAAGGAGTGTCCCCAGATTCATTCCCAGAAGGGAAACCTCCCAACATCTTTCTTTATTGTACTGACCATTTTTGTCAGTTGTCCCCATATCCTGGGGATGACTGCGGTTTGGGAACCGTATAGCTGGACGCACATGCGGCTATACGGGGTTCTTCATGTAGTCACTCACGTGACTCCGAAGTAAAATATACTTGCTATAGAGAGTTCAATGACGAATGATCAGATTGGGTTATTGGATTTGCTGGATAAGGTTAACTACTTTAGGCCTGTGTTCTCTGAAATTTACAAGGGGTGAATTGAGATTTATAACATTTTTACTGGGTCAAAAGGGTGCAGAGCCAAGTATCCTCTAGCTGAGGGACGTAAAACCAAGGACTATAGAATAAAAGGGAGAACCTTTATACTGAAATTATGAGAAATGTTCTCACTCAGAAGGTGGTGAATCTTTAGAATTCTCTATGGTGAAAGGCTATTCTCTGAGTGCATTCAAATCAGAGGTCAATAGATTTCTACATATTAAGACAGTCCTGTGAATACTGCAGCATAATGGAGCAGAAGTAATCATTTAGCCAAGATCTGGATTGCAGGGCAGGCTGAAAGGGCTAGACAAACATCTCCTGCTCTTGATTCTCACGTTTTTATAATCTTATGAGTTATAGTCCTGCAAGAGCAGGTCAGGCACAGAAATGTACAGTGCAGTCAGTTCACTAAAGAGGTGAGTCTGTGATGGAAACCAAGTCGCCTAAGTATTTTCCTTTCCACTGGAATTCTAATCCCACTATTAATTTACAGGAATAAACCTCTGCTCCCAATCCTATGCAATGACAAACCCTTGACTCTCCATTGATACATTTTTCCTTGGCAACTTTTATAAATTTTGATATTTAAAACCCGATATTTTCCGTCATGAAGATTGGTATGTTGGTAAGAAGCTGAAAAGTTCATTACCCACTCAGTTCCAGCACAGCCACCTTACATAAAATCTGAGTGATGGAAAAAAGTTTAATTATGTTACCACTTTGTTAAGATAAAAGGCCACTCAAGGTTAGATTATCGAGCAACAGTACACAAATGCCACCTGTGTGCACAAACATATGGAGAACACTCTTTAAGGCATCTCTGGAGAGAAGGAATGGGTGACGTTTCGGGTCGAGACCCTTCTTCACACTGATGTCAGTGGAGGGGGTGGGACAAAGGTAGAATGTAGGTGGAGACAGTAAGACTAATGGGAGAACTGGGAAGGGGAAGGGGATGGAGAGAGAAAGCAAGGGCTATCTGAAAATAGAGAAGTCAATGTTCATACCAATGGGTGTAAATTACCCAAGGTCTCCTCGTGACCTGTGTGCATTTTCTCCAGAAGCTCCGGTTTCCTCCCACACCTAAAAGATGTACAGGTTTGTAGGCTTATTGGCTTGGTATAATTGTACATTTTCCCTAGTATGTGTAAGATAGTGTTAGTGTTTGGGGATCGCTGGTCGGCGTGGACTCGATGGACCGAACAGTCTGTTTCCGTGCTGTCTCTCTTATCTAAACTGCTAAACAGGTCCTTCGGCCTCCATTGTCTGTGCTGAACATGATGCCAAGACCAATTCTGATCTGTTGCACATCATTCATATCCCTCCAATCCCTGTCTATCCATATGCTTATCCAAAGCTCTTAAGTGCCACTATCATATCTGCCACCACCACCCCTGGTCACATGTTCCAGGCATTTACCACCCTCTGTGTAAAACTCTTGCCCTGCACATCTCTAAACGTTGCCCCTCTCACCATAAAGCTATGTCCTCTAATCTTTGACTATTTGCATCCTAGGAAAAAGGCTCTGACTGTAAAATGGTACATGTATATGTGCTATGTGTATATATGTATACATGCTTGTTTATGTCAAAATAAGTGTATCTGTTTGAGATTGCAGCGACCTTCATAGTTCACTGCTTATCATGACATATTCTGATGAAATTTCTTCCAAAATGGTCAGACTAATCTTGAATCACTAAAGAGGGATAACAGCCGGAATGCTAAAAAACGAAACTGTGGCAAGAAATTGCAAAGCTGTCCTTTCCGCTAAGCCAAATATATTACTAGTGTCGACAAGCTATGTTTGTGCAAAAAATAAGGTGATGATCAAATTTGGACTCCTTTTATTTTCTTGGACTCCTGAACACAGACAGGAATGGTATGAAATAAAAACAACGGATATTGCAAAAAACAAATGAGATGGGATATTGTCGAAGGAAGGATAAAACAGATCATACTGCAGTGGTTGTGCACAAAACGATTCAAATGTAGAACTGCCATAACTACCCTACACTTCTCACATCTGCTTTGTTTGTATGGCTACAATAGACTCCCAATTTCCTTACGATGATCATTTAATTACCATTATTATTTAACACAGTTAAAGTATTTCATTTTTTGAAACAATTCAGGTTGATCACAACACATGCCTTAAACTGGTCACTGCTAACTCTGTCTGTAGACTGTATAAATTATATATATGAGTCTGGTTAACATGTGTGAGTTGATTACTGCCACAGTCCTTGGGTCTCTCCAAGTGTTTGGCACTGATGGACAAGTATTTCACCCTGCACAGCCTGTTAGTTTGACAACACTATTTGTGCAGACAAATGTCATCCTGAATCACGTTTTTAACTATCCAGTGCCGTTAAGATGAATAATGAATTCACTTCCACATTTTGAAAGGTATTTAAATTGATTTCTTGTCTGTTTCAGATTGCAGTTCTTCTGGAGTTAAAGGAGAGGCTAATTTCAGAAGGAGTGCTGATGGTGAGGAGCGGCTAAACGATTGATGCATCCAGGGTGTGCTATGAAGGATTTATTGTCTGGAAGCAAGAAAGCTGAGACTGTTCCACTTGCAGGGGATAGCAGAACTAGGGGGCCATCAACATGACATGGCTGCTAATAATGCAGAATTCAACAATTTCAGGAATAACCTGTTAGAATGAATATCAGGTAACACAAGTTATTGTTGCATTGGTTTATTTATGGGAACCTAAGCTCATGTGGGAGAAAGAAATAGAACAGTAAAGCACAGGAATGGGCCCTTTGACCCACGATGTTTGTGCCGCCAATGTCAAAGACAAAGGACATTTATTGCCACATACACCAATTAGTGCAGTGAAATTTGAGTTACCATGCAGCACACAAATAAAATAAACACAACACTTTAGATTTTAACATAAAAAAACATAAAAAACATCCCTCCACAGCAGAATCAATGTTTCCTACTGTGAGGGAAGGCACCAAAGTTCAGTCCTCTTCATCTGTTCACCCGTGGTCGGGGCCTATTGAGGCCTCCGCAGTCACTGCAACGATGGCCCGATGTTTCAGGCCCTCGAACAGAAGAACACTCTCAGAGGCCTGGAGCCTCCGAATCGGCCGCTTCCTACCGGAGACCGCGGCTTCCGAAGTCCACAGGCCGAGCTGGGTGGAGATTCAATGCTGGCGACCTCGGCAAGGATCCCAAGCTCCGTGATGTCAAAGTCGCATTGCCTGCGGCTGGAAGCTCCGCAGACCACAGCTCAATGGCGTCAAAGTCGGCAGTCCCAGCACTCCGGAGCTCCAACACGGCGATTCCCGGTAAGGCATCGGCCGCTCTGCGATGGAATCCAGTGCTGCGTCGCTGCTGAAGCTGAAGCTCAAGCTCTGGCCGGTCACGGCAGGAAAGGCCGCACCAATCCAGGTGGTAGGCCGTAAGGAGGGGGTGAAGATGTGGCTTGGAGGAAAGATGCATCCTCGACCAGGTAGTGACTAAGAAAAATGGTTTCCCCCTCCACCCCCACATAAAAAAGACTAAATGACCTCCAAAAACAAACTTTAAGACAGACTAAAAATACCAAAAAGGATGAAAGGACAGATAGCTGCTGGCGAGGCTGCCACACTCGATGGTGCCACCACTCGAATGTTGCCAACTTAAACTGACTTCATCTGCTTTGACATGATCCATATCACTATTCCCTGCCTCTGCCTATGTGCCTATCCAAAAACCTCTTAAACGCTACTATTGTATCTGCCTCCACCACCACCCTGGCAGTGTGTTCCAGACCCCAACTACTTTCTGCATAAACAATCTGCCTTGCACATCTCCATTATCTTTGCCCCTCTCACCTTATAGCTATGCCCTCTGACATTTCCACACTGGGAAAAAGGTTCTGACTGTTTAGTACCCTCTCCGTGTCCCCCATAATTATATATATTGCTATCAAGTCTCACCTCAACCTCTGACATTCCAGAGAAAAAAAACCAAGTCTGTGGAGGCCGGTTCTCTGGATACTTTCCAGAGAGAGCTAGATAAGGATCTTAAAGATAGCGGAGTCAGCGGATAAGGGGAGAAGGCAGGAACAGGGTACTGATTGGGGATGATCTGCCATGATCACATTGAAAGCCGGTGCTGGCTCGAAGGGCCGAATAGCCTACTCCTGCACCTATTGTCTATTATCTATTAATTATTGTCAAACTCTCCTTGAAGCTGAAACCCTCTAATCCAGACTGCATTCTGGCAAACCTCCTCTGCACCCTCTCCAAAGCCTCCACATTGTTCCAGTAAAGGGGTGACCAGAACTGCATACAATACTCCAAATGCAGCCGAACCAAAGTCTTATAGAAGGAAACGCTGCTGGGATGAAATGAAGAAGGGTGGGAGAAGATTCAGGTGGAACATACCAGCATACTGAACAGAATTGGCATGGACTGAACATTTAGTTTATATGCTGTAATTTCTATGTAGTGCGACAACATTGTTACAAAATTTAGCCATAGATTAAATGGAAGTACAAAACTTCCTAATTTAATCATTTTAATTTAATATAAAATTGTTACAAACTTTGTTCCAATGAATGGCTACTAAGACATTGGGTTTGTTTTACTTTTCACAGATGCTGTATGATCCTTTGAGCATTTCCACCCTTTTCTGGTTTTACTTCAGATTCCCAGCTTCATTTTATTTTTTGCTTTGCTCATCATGTATAACTACAAACTGAAAGTAAATTCCTGGCTAGGTGCAGATTCATTGGTAAAATGCAAAAAATAATTATAGAACATCCCTGTGTACATAAATTAACAAGATACATTTCAGAGTATCTCAATTTGTTTGATGAATCTGCAATCACGCATTATAATCACTCCACTCTTTTAAATCGTTACTCCTACAGCTGGACACCTTCAATGGCTCGATTGTAATCACATATTGTTTTTCTGCTGACTGGTTAGAATGCAACAAAATCTTTTTGCTGTAGCTTGGTACATGTGACAATAAACTAAACTAACCAAATAAAAATTCTATAAATATTCTATTAATGATCTACTGATTCAATATAGGTAGGATAATTATCCACTGGGATTGAAAAATTACATCATCTTGTCCATTTCCAAATTGTATAACCATGCAATTTCTTTTAATAAAGTTGTATGAATTATTTTGGGTGTTTTCTGCCAAATATGTTTCAATTTTTACTTTCCCTCTGGGGTTACTTTTGATGGTCTTTAATCCTCTCTTTATTTCCTTTCAAGTAGATAATCTCATTAGGATCTTTTTATTCTTTATACAGAGAAGAAGAGTTTTTCATTTTACTGGTTATACCGTTTAGTTCAAACTGAAACCTTGTTTTAAGAATTCAAAAAAATAATTACATTTTAGGGATAGACTGTTGGGGAAGGATATGCGGGTGATGGAAGTAGTCAAATGCTTCCTGTTAAACCTGCTCATATTAGCTTTAGGTTGATATGTGGCCTTGCTGCTGGCCACACTTTCTGTTAAGAACAGAAAGGTTGCCCGTGACCAAGTAGTAATGATGTTCCCATCAATTATTTCATGATTCATCAAGAACAGTCCCGATGGAGATCAGTCATAGTCAAAGATGTGATACAGTGTGGAAACATGCCCTTCAGGGCAACTTGCCCACACTGGCCAACTTGCCCACACTGGCCAACATGTCCCAACTACACTAGTCCCACCTGCTCACGTTTGGTCCATATCCCTCCATGCCTGTCGTATCCATGTACCTGTCTAACTGTTTTTTGAACGTTGGGATAGTCCCAACCTCCTCTGGCAGCTTGTTCCATACATCCACCACCCTATATGTGAAAACATTACCCCTTAGATTCCTATTAAATCTTTTGCCCTTCACCTTAAACCTATGTCCTCTGGTCCTCAAGTGCAGTTGGCCTCTGAAAGGACCGTCACCTCCAGATTCTCTTCCAATTTGCACCCGAAACGTCACCCATTCCGTCTCTCCAGAGATGCTGCCTGTCCCGCTGAATTATTTCAGCATTTTTTGTCTATCTTTGATTTAAATCTGCATCTGCAGTTTCTTCCTACACACTTGTGTTATTTTGTTAGTCAACCGTCAAATAGAAAGCAAAGTCCAAATGACGACACTGCTCCCAGATTGAAAGTGAAACTCACTCTCAGAAAGCTTTAATCTGGATAGTTGCTGGCTGGTGCTGCTGGGATATATCACACAAGGCCCTGCTTGGTTGCAGAAGTCAAGAAATGCTCTTTCAGAAAAGTGGGGAACCATCTATTCACACCCAGTAAGGCATTTGGCATTGAGCAAAAAAGCTGGCCTTTATCGAATATAGGCACAAAATGCCGGAGTAACACAGTGTGACAGGCAGCATCTCTGGAGAGAAAGAATGGGTGACGTTTCGGGTTGAGTCGTTTCTTTAGGCTGAGAGTCAGGGGAGAGGGAGACTAGAGATATGGAAGGGCAAGGTGTGAAAACGACAGATCAAACCAGACTATGATCAAGGAAATGTAGAATGGTTCATTGTTTGCTACGGGGAAGGTGACAATGTGATATACAAACAGTAAAATGAATCAGGAGGACTGTGAAACTAGTCGATGAATTAGGGTGGGGTGGATGGAAAGGGAGGGAAAACAAGGGTTACTTGAAGTCAGAGAAATCAAGATCATACCACTGGGTTGTAAACTGCGCAAGCGAAATATCTCCATGTCTAGACGTTCATCAGCTTAGCTTCTCTGTTTATGGGTACCACCTGACATGGTATTTCCAGCATTTTGCAGCTGTTTGATTTTGATTTTGAGGGAGAATCCACCTGGCAGTGGATTCCAGTCGAGGTTGGTCTGCTTAGGGTTATTTGGAGGCGTTATTAAAACTGAATATATCTTAATTCAAGCGCGCATCTATCATTTAAGTCAGTTATGTGATCAACTCCATAATGAATAGAAGATAGACACAAAATGTTGGATAACTCAGCAGGACAGGCAGCATCTCTGGTGAGAAGAAATGTGTGACGTTTCGGGTTGAGACCCTTCTTCAGACTTGACCCAAAACATCACCATATAACCATATAACAATTACAGCACGGAAACAGGCTATCTCAGCCCTTCTAGTCCATGCTGAACACTTGCTCTTACCTAGTCCCATCTACCTGCACTCATACCCTAACCCTCCATTCCTTTCCCATCCATATACCAATCCAATTAATGTTTAAATGATAAAATCGAACCTGCCTCCACCACTTGCACTGGAAGCTCATTCCACACAGCTACCACTCTCTGAGTAAAGAAGTTCCCCCTCATGTTACTCCTAAACTTTTGTCGCTTAATTGTCAAATCATGTCCTCTTGTTTGAATCTTCCCTACCCTCAATGGGAAAAGCTTATCCACGTCAACTCTGTCTATCCCTTTCATCATTTTAAAGACATCAATCAAGTCCCCCCTTAACCTTCTGCTCTCCAAAGAATAAAGACTAATCTTGTTCAACCTTTCTCTGTAACTTAGTTGCTGAAACCCAGGCAACATTCTAGTAAATCTCCTCCGTACTCTCTCTATTTTGTTGACATCTTTCCTATAATTTGGCAACCAAAATTGTACACCATACTCCAGAATTGGCCTCACCAATGCCTTGTACAATTTTAACATTACATCCCAACTTCTATACTCAATGCTCTGATTTATAAAGGCCAGCACACCAAAAGCTTTCTTTACAAGCCTATCTACATGAGATTCCACCTTCAGGGAACTATGCACAGTTCTTCCGAGATCAATCTGTTCAACTGCATTCCTCAATTCGCTACCATTTACCATGTACGTCCAATTTTGATATGTCCTGCCAAGATGTAGCACCTCACATTTATCAGCGTTAAACTCCATCTGCCATCTTCAGCCCACTCTTCCAAATGGCCTAAATCTCTCTGTAGACTTGGAAAATCTACTTCATTATGCACAACACCACCTATCTTAGTATCATCTGCATACTTACTAATCCAATTTACCACACCATCATCCATATCATTGATGACAAACAACAGTGGACCCAACACAGATCCCCGAGGCACCCCACTGGTCACGGGCTTCCAGCCTGACAAACAGCCATCCACCATTACTCTCTGGCATCTCCCATTCAGCCACTGTTGAATCCATCTTGCTACACCGCCATTAACACCCAACAATTGAACCTTCTTAACCAACCTTCCATGGGGAACCTTGTCAAAGACCTTACTGAAGTCCATATAGACAACATCCACCGCTTTACCCTCATCAATTTCCCTAGTAAACTCTTCAAAAAATTTAGTCAAACATGACCTTCCAGGCACAAATCCATGTTGACTCTTCCTCATCAGACCCTGTTTATCCAGATGATTATATATATTATCTCTAAGTATCCTTTCCATTAATTTGCCCACCACTGACAGTCAAGCTAACAGGTCTATAATTGCTAGGTTTACTCTTAGAACCCTTTTTAAACAATGGAACATGCGCAGTACGCCCATCCTCCAGCACTATTCCCGTTTCTAATGACATTTGAAATATTTCTGTCATAGCCCCAGCTATTTTTACACTAACTTCCCTCAATGTCCTATGGAATATCCTGTCAGAACCTGGAGACTTATCAACTGTTATATTTTTCAAAAGTGTTTTTTCAATATCCTTCTCCTTGGTGAATACCGAAGAAAATAAATTGTTCAATATCTCACCCATCTCTTTTGGCTCTGCAGATAGCTGTCCATTCTGACTCTAATGGACCAATTTTATCCCTCGTTATCCTTTTGCTATTAATATAGCTGTAGAAACCCTTTGGATTTACTTTCACCTTACTTGCCAAAGCAATCTCATATCTTCTTTTAGCTTTTCTAATTTATTTCTTAAGATTATTTTTACATTCTTTATACTCCTCATTTACTCCATGTTGCCGATAAATATTGTAGATCTTTCTCTTTTTCCGAACCGTGTCCAATTTCCCTTGAAAACCATGGCTCTTTCCAATTATTACTCTTTCTTTTCAACCGAGCAGGGACATAAAGATTATGTACTCTTAAAATGTCACCTTTAAATGTCCTCCATTTCTCTACTACATCCTTCCCATAAAACAAAATGCTCCAATTCACTCCTTTTAAATCCTTTCGCATCTCCTCAAATTTAGCCTTTCTCCAATCAAAAATCTCAACCCTTGGTCCAGTTCTGACCTTCTCCATAATTATATTGAAACTAATGGTATTGTGATCACTGGACCCGAAGTGCTCCCAAAACATACCTCCGCCACCTGACCTGTCTCATTTCTCATCACCCATTCCTTCTCCAGAGATGCTTCCCGTCCTGTTGAGTTACTCCAGTTTTTTGTGTTTAAGAAGGAACTGCAGATGCTGGAAAATCAAAGGTAGACAAAAACGCTGGGGAAACTCAACGGATGAGGCAGCATCTATGGAGCGAAGGAAATAGACTGATGTGAGGGTGGTGGAGGCGGGAAGAAGAAAGGAAACGGAGACAGTGAGCTGAGGGAGAGCTGGGAAGGAGTGAAGAAAGCAGGTACTACCTGAAATTTACACCCCAGCGGTACGAACATTGACTTCTCCAATTTCAAGTAGTCCCTGCTTTCTCCTCCCCAGCTCTCCCTCAGCCCACTGTCTCCGCCTCTTCCTTTCTTCTTCCCGTCTCCCCACCCTCACATCAGTGTGAAGAAGGGTCTCGACCCAAAACATCGCCTATTTCCTTCGCTCCATAGATGCTGCTTCACCCGCTGAGTTTCTCCAGCATTGTCTACCCAGCTTTTTGTGTCTATCTTTGGTTTAAATCAGCATCTCTAGTTCTTTCCTGCCCATAATGAATAGATGTTGGCTTTCTCAAATTTTAGGTGCATTAATTAATTCTTCTTCAATCTTGCAATGCAATTCGTTGAGCCCTTTCATCCAGTGTTATATTGTACAGCTGATCCGAACTGGAATCATTTAATATTTGACCTCAGATCTGCATCATAATTGGAAAGAATCAATGGAAAAAACATGCTCAGAGGAAATTATATCAACAGCTTAATTCATCTGGTTTTCGCTCAGATTATTCAATGCACATTTAAGGCAGTCAGATTCCCAGCAAATCAGTCCGAAGAAATAGCTTACATTCTGTGGCCTTGAACAGTACAAGACATGGATCTGTAATTTGAGCCATTCTCAACAAAGACTTTGTACTTGCTCTGAAAATAAGAAATATTTTCAGGTTTAACAACTGGCCATTCAAGATGGACCTAGTGAGGTCACCATAATTGACCAAGCTCAACAAGGAAAATAAAATTAACCCGCTCACCCACTCTAAAAGATAAGTGCTTTCCAGCTCTTTTTAAGTTTCTAAAATTTGATTTGCTGGTGAACATACATTGATTAGTAATTATGAATCCAAATTTCAAGGTAATCATGAAAAAAATGTCATCATAATCAAATTACCTTGGTATTGAATATGACATGATATGTTGTGATTTCCATTTGCTGAATGCTATTTGTTTTGTGTTTTTTTCCCTTTATATCATCTGTATGTCAGGCATGTATAGTTTACATAAAATTAGATGATATAGAAGGAAAAGCACAGCAACTTTAATCAGGCCTGTAATTCCAATATACATACTCAAGTCAATAAGCAGTTCAAATGAAATTTCCTTTAATATAAATGTTTGAATTGAAGGGAAAGACCAGACCCCGGGCATTCATGTCTGATGATACAGTGGTCTATAAGAAGTCCAGATACGACCTTGGTAAGGCCATCAAAAAGGCCAAAAGGGATTTCTGCTCCAAGCTGGAGGATGAGACAGATGCTCGGCAGCTGTGGCGGGGCCTGAATGCAATCACCTCCTACAAGGCGAAATCAGGAGGCAGCTCGAATGTCGGCAAAACATCACTCCCTGATGAGCTCAATGTGTTTTACGCACGCTTTGACAGGGAGAACACAGATGTGCCTTCCTGAGCCCCCATTCCCTGTGATGGCATTTCAGTCTCAGTCACATGGGCCGACGTCAGGAAATCCTTCAGAGTGGTGAACCCTCGAAAAGCTCCTGGACCTGATGGTATACCTGGTCGTTTTCTAAAAACCTGTGCAGACCAACTGGCTGGAGTTTTTACGGACATTTTCAACCTCTCACTTCTGAGGTCTGATGTCCCCACCTGCTTCAAAAGGGCATCAATTATACCGGTGCCCAAGAAGAGCAAGGTGATGTGCCTCAATGACTATCGACCTGTGGCACTAATGCCTGTGGTGTTGAAGTGCTTCGAGAGGTTGATCATGGCGCAAATCAACCCCTTCCGCGACAAAAACCTGGATCCACTGCAGTTCGCTTACCGCTACAACAGATCAACGGTGGACGTGATCTCGCTGGCCCTCCATTCCGCTCTGGACCACTTGGACAACAAAAACTCATATGTCAGGCTTTTATTCATCGATTACAGCTCGGCATTTAATACTATCATCCACTCCAAGCTGGTTACGAAACTCGCAGAACTGGGTCTCTGCGCATCCCTCTGCAATGGATTCAACAGTGGCTGAATGGGAGAAGCCAGAGGGTAATGGTGGATGGCTGTTTGTCGGGTTGGAGGCAGGTGACTAGTGGGGTGCCTCAGGGATCTGTGTTGGGTCCTTTGTTGTTTGTCATGTACATCAATGATCTGGATGAAGGGGTGGTAAATTGGATTAGTAAGTATGCAGATGATACCAAGATAGGGGGTGTTGTGGATAATGAAGAGGATTTCCAAAGTCTACAGAGTGATTTAGGCCAGTTGGAAAAATGGGCTGAAAGGTGGCAGATGGAGTTTAATGCTGATAAATGTGAGGTGCTACACCTTGGCAGGACAAATCAAAATAGGACGTACATGGTAAACGGTAGGGAATTGAAGAATACAGTTGAACAGAGGGATCTGGGAATAACCGTGCATAGTTCCTTGAAGGTGGAATCTCATATAGATAGGGTGGTAAAGAAAGCTTTTGGTATGCTAGCCTTTATAAATCAGAGCATTGAGTATAGAAGCTGGGATGTAATGTTAAAATTGTACAAGGCGTTGGTGAGACCAAATCTGGAGTATGGTGTACAATTTTGGTCGCCTAATTATAGGAAGGATGTCAACAAAATAGAGAGGGTACAGAGGAGATTTACTAGAATGTTGCCTGGGTTTCAACAGCTAAGTTACAGAGATAGGTTAAATAAGTTAGGTCTTTATTCTCTGGAGCGCAGAAGGTTAAGGGGGGACTTGATAGAGGTCTTTAAAATGATGAGAGGGATAGACAGAGTTAATGTGGACAAGCTTTTCCCTTTGAGAATAGGGAAGATTCAAACAAGAGGACATGACTTTAGAATTAAGGGACAGAGGTTTAGGGGTAACATGAGGGGGAACTTCTTTACTCAGAGAGTGGTAGCGGTGTGGAATGAGCTTCCAGTGGAAGTGGTGGCGGCAGGTTCGTTGGTATAATTTAAAAATAAATTGGATAGGCATATGGATGAGAAGGGTATGGAGGGTTATGGTATGAGTGCAGGCAGGTGGGACTAAGGGAAAAAAGTTGTTCGGCACGGACTTGAAGGGCCGAGATGGCCTGTTTCCGTGCTGTAATTGTTATATGGTTATTTGGTTATATGGTTAATTGGATCCTCGACTTCCTCATTCACAGACCACAGTCTGTTCGTATTGGTGGAAATGTGTCAGACTCGATAACAATCAGCACGGGAGCACCTCAAGGCTGCGTGCTCAGCCCCCTGCTGTACTCATTCTATACTCATGACTGCGTAGCCGGTCACAGTGCAAATTCCATCATCAAGTTCGCTGACAACACCACTGTTGTGGGACGTATCACTGATGGGTATGCGTCAGAGTACAGAAGAGAGATCGAGCAACTGTCCATATGGTGCCAGCACAATAACCTGGCCCTCAACACCAGCCAAACCAAGGAACTGATTGTGGACTTTGGAAGGAGTGGGATGGGGACCCACAGTTCCGTTTATATCAACGGTTCGATGGTTGAAAGGGTCAAGAGCTTCAAATTCCTGGGCGTGCACATCTCTGAAGATCGTTCCTGGTCCGAGAACACTGATGCAATTATCAAGAAAGCTCATCACCGTCTCTACTTCCTGACAAGATTACGGAGAGTCGGTATGTCAAGGAGGACTCTCTCTAACTTCTACAGGTGCGCATTAGAGGGCATGCTGACCGGTTGCATGGTGGCTTGGTTCGGCAACTTGAACGCCCTGGAGAGGAAATGACTACAAAATGTAGTAAACACTGCCCAGTCCATCATCGGCTCTGACCTTTGACCTCTGACGGGATTTACCGCGGTCGCTTCCTCAAAAAGGCTGGCAGTATCATCAAAGACCCACACCATCCTGGCTACACACTCATCTCCCCGCTACCTTCAGGTAGAAGGTACAGGAGCCTGAAGACTGCAACAACCAGGTTCAGGAATAACTACTTCCCCACAGCCATCAGGCTATTAAACCTGGCTCGGACAAAAGTCTGAACATTAATAACCCATTATCTGTTATTTGCACTTGATCAGTTTATTTATTCATGTGTGTATATATTTATATAATGGTATATGAACACACTGATCTGGTTTTGTTGTCAATGCCTACTATGTTCTGTTGTGCTGAAGCAAAGCAAGAATTTCATTGTCCTATCACGGACACACGACAAACTCACTTGAACTTGAACATTAAATATTAACATTCTTTGCCTGAGATAATAGGAGTGTGCATTGTCCATGCATATATCAAATGTCAATGCATGAATTGATTTAACTATTAATAAGACACGGCACACAATAATGGCGACCAAATCCTTTTAGTAGAGATTATGATCATTTAATCTTCATAAACACAAAAGCACAAATCATTCCAGTCATCCCTGTACTATAAGTAATAAATTTGCTCTGTTCATTTGTGCTTGTGGTGTTTAAAAAGAGGACCGTGCTATAAAGAATGAGCTTGGAATTACCTCATCAGAAACTATTTAATGAGTATGCAGCTGAATACACCCTTGTTATTTAAGACGTTGATGTTTCCAAATTCAATGTAAAGGTAGGCAGGACATATCAGTTCCTGGCAGAGGATATTAAGAGATATTTTATAATTACAGTATTAGACATTAAGTAAATAGTTAAAGCAATTGAAATCTTAACTTAAACAATGAGTTAACTGAAACACTTATAAGTTAATCAACACCACTGAGGTAGAACAAACTAACAGATAAAAATACCTTCTTCGTTGCTAATTCCACAAGGGTAGATAGGGTTCCAGGTGCAAGGCTTTCTGTTCATGAACCCTTTGCAACTTGTAGTGCGTCCTGTGAAAAATTATACCTGTGGGTTCTTGGAGAGAATCTTTTGGTGGATGACCTGTTGACGAGCAAGCTGCTTTACTGTGGAAAATGTAAGCTGCCTGAAATGTATTGGTCACCCATCCAGGGTAATGAAGAGTTTCAATCAAAAACCTCAATGTGTTTGCAAGTGATAGAAAAGTTTTGTAGAGTCAAGAGATGAACCATTCACCATAGGATTCCTAGCCCTGAAACTGCTCTTGTAACACCACCACTTATGTGAGTGGTTCTGCTAAATACCTAGTCACTGGTAATCCAGACGATCTTGGTGGTAGAAAATTGGGCAACACCACTAAATGTCATTGTGGTCTCTCTCATGCTGCAAACATTGTGTGACCATGATCATGTTGTGGATATTAACCAACATTTATCAACCCAAAACCTGTAAGATAAAGCATAATATTTCAAATGAGGATGCACTGCTTCATAATCTGAGGTGATTTAGGGGCAACTGAACCATGCACTAACCAGTAAACACCCTCCATGTGACATAATGACAGAGCGAAGGTTACTGATGAACGAGCTAAAGATAGTTGAATTCCAGATACACTGGTCCCTCAGTCCTAATCTTTGCAATGAAGCTTTCTTCATGAGTATGTCAGGTTTGGTTACTCAGGTGATAAAATAAGATAAGTGTTATTAAATAATTTCAGTCTGTTAGAGAAAAATGCATTTGGGATTCTGAAAAATTGTGTGTGCGTGTGCGCGTGTGAGTTGTAGCTAAACGGAACACTCTTGTTTTCACTTTAAATTAACTCTTCCCCTACTTTTCACATCAAGAAAGTCAAGAGTAATTAATTGTCAATTGCACCCGGAATGGAACAATCAAATTATTACTTGCCGCAGCTTCCGCAGCCTGATTTAAAGGCCTGTCCCATTCGGCCGTCATTTACGCCTCATTTATGCGTCATATGTAAAATAGGTCGACGCATTGTTACGCACGACGTCGCGCACAAATCATGCGTCATCATGCCGTCTGGTGCGCGTGACATCATTAGAATGCGCGGCAACGCATGGTTACGCACGGTGACATAACCATGCATCACCACGCGATACACGTGAGACATCGGGACACAGCATGTGACGCACAAAATCCTGGAGCGCCGCGCGATACTGTCAACTCCACATTCCTCCACGCCTCTCCATGTGCCCATCCCACTCTACCCACACGCTACCCGTGCGTCACGACACGTCGACCTACTTTACATATGACGCGTAAATGAAGCGCAAATGACGGCCAAGTGGGACAGGCCCTTTACACAACACTAATAAATATGCAATAAAATTGCACAATCAATGATCAGTTATACTTTTTAAATTTCCTTCTATGCTCGGTTAGATTCCAAGTGATTTCCATCCAATTCGCAAAAATTGTGGAAGAAGTTTTCACAAGATGAGATGAGTGGAGCTCCTGATGAACCAGAATAGATAATGGTTTTATATCTCTACAGTTTGTTATTTGCTTTATTTGCTGCCCTCAGCAAAATGAAAATCTTCATTTTCCAGTTATGACAACGTTTTGTGTTAAAGTGAGAGTTTCAAGCTCTCACTTTAACAGTCAAAAGAACTGTGTCCATCTTTCCACTGTTTCCTAGTTATTTTTAAATGCTTCCCGTTGAAATAACTTTTTTCTGGTTAGGAAGGATATTTTGTGGTTATATGAAATAGCTATTTTAGTTTTTATAGTTTTACAAAATAATCCGACAAACATTGCCAGGGGTGGTTATGGTAAAGGCAGATGTAAAAGCGGATTTTAAGAGGATTTTCGATAGGCACGTGGAAGTGCAGGGAATAGAAGGATGTGGATCATGTACAGGCAGATTAGATCAGTTTAACTAGGCATCATGTCTGGCACAAACATTGTGGGCTGAAGGGCCTGTTCTTGTGCTGTTCAATGTAAGCACAGCATCAGATAAATGCCTGGTACCTAATTCTCAATGATGTATTGAAAAAATGATGAAGGGGATATATAATGGATATAGAGAAGATGTTTCCACTTATAGGGAAGATCATAACTAGATGCACTTAACTGGAGATTGGACACAGATTAAATAGAGGGTTATACTGAAGGATATGGATGAAAAAAGACAAGATGAGACCTGATATGAAGTGCAAATTGATTGGGTGGAATGGTCTGTTTGAATGACATATATGATTGCAGGTTAAAAAATAAAAGTACAAATATAGCACGGTAATATTTGCATGATCACAATGGCCTACTCTATAAAAAATATTAGTTATATCGTGTTCATCCAGAAATTGTAGGAAGATTTATTTTTATCAAGTTGGTTACATCATTTTATCCATAGTCAGAACGTTACTTCAAGAACATTTATGAAGCCGCCGATTTGGGAGCTCCACGCCACGGAGAGAGTATTAACCGCCCTGACGCAGGAGTTTCGATCACCTTCGATCGTCGGCTGCGGGGGCTTTGATCGCCCCACCTGCGGATGGTTTGACTGCCCTGACCGCGGAGAACAAAGAGGAAGTAGATTGAACTTTATTGCCTTCCATTACAGTGAAGAATGGGGAATCTACTGTGGTGGATGTTTATGTTAACTTTTAAGTGGTTGTGTGTCTTGTTGCTTTTCACTTAGTATGGCTGTATGGTAACTCATATTTCACTGTACCTTAACTGGTACATGTGACAATAACCTGACCTTGAAACTTTGAGACCTTGAAACCTTGAAGATTTACTTAATTTGATTCAATTGCACAAAATTGAGAGGAACCCGATAAATATTGTTGCAAAATGTTTCTTCAATTTTTGTCATTTGATTAAATGAGTTCAAGATTTCCACATTTCTTTTACATTTGAACTGCATCAAATGATGGCAAACTTAGCGTAGTGGAAATAAAAGCTGGCTGGATCTTGCAGCTGGATACATTACAACCCACAGGGCTCTGCTTTGATACAAGGACTTGCCTCCAGCCAATGAATGTCTACACATGGATCATTAGTCATTTTGGCAGAATTAATGGTAAAAATGTGATATAATGATAATACACAATTTATTCAAAGCTTTATGCAGAAAAATAAAATTATCTAGTCGAGAAATGGAACATTAGATGCCACTTAATTCTATTGGTACGATTGCTAACAGATTTTTGTAAGTTCAATTATCATAACACTGTTTAAAAATCCAGCTAAATATGATCACAAATGTCATAAAACGCAGCTGACTTTGCCATGGTTTAAAAATCTCATGCTATGCAACAAGTACCAAAATGTTGGAATTTACTCAACTTCACAAAAATAATTTCCAAGCAAACATTAATTCCAATTAATGAAATTTCTTGACACTGACTATTATTTCCCTACTTGTAACTGGAGATCTGGTCCCAATGCAAGAAATCTATGTAGGAAAGTAAGATTCTGTGCCTATTGCCATATTTAATATGGAAAATCCACAGATAGCCATGAAAAAATGGAAAAAACACAGCAAAGCCTAAATCATAGCTAAATAAGGAATCCTCTGCTGTAGAGAATTGCGTACCTTCAGGGTTGAAATACATTTTTGGACCACAGGGAAATCAAGAGGTTTAGAAATTGGACAGGAAAATGGAGTTGATGCCAAGAATCGGATCAGTCATAATCTTACGGAAAGGCTTGAGAAGCCACATTATTTAATTGCCCCATGCCTTAAACTGTTAAAAATGAACTGGAAATGCAAGGGGATAAAAAGCAGCAATTACGAGGAATCTTAGAAAAATCACTTGCATATGGGTAAAATGAATAATGTAAGGAAAAAGATAATATAATTCAGGTGAAGTATAGAATCCTAAAGACGAGCTGTAAATTGCTGTTAAATTCAAGTCTTAAGCTGTTACATTATAAACCAGTACTGAGAATAGAATGAACAATCTAAGTAAACTGTGGACATGGACAAGATGCAACAATTTTACTAATGTATACAAGACAACGATTTTTATTTTTGTGACATTTTTAACAAAATTGTTAAAAGAAGCTTTGATGGAAATGCCATCCAGAAAATTGACATTGAACCACATTTTGGAGGTGGTGACCAAAATATCGGTGAATGTTAAGTTTCAGGAGGCATCTTATAAAGGAGAAGGAGATAGCAAGAGAGAAAGTTTAATGGAAGGTAGGCACAAAAGCTGGAGTAACTCAGCGGGTGAAGCAGCATCTATGGAGAGAAGGAATGGGTGATGTTTCGGGTCGACACCCTTCTTCAGACTGATGTTGGGGGTGGGGGGGAGCAGGAAAAAGATAGAAAGTGGGCGGAGACAGTAGAACATAGGAGAACTGAAGGGGGGAGGGGAAGGAGGGAGAAAGCAACGGCCATCTGAAATTAGAGAAGTCAATGTTCATACTGCTGGGGTGTAAACTACCCAAGCAAAATATAAGGTGCTGTTCCTTCAATTGCACTGGGCCTCACTCTGACAATGGAGGCGGCCCAGGGCAGAAAGGTCGGATTGCGAATGGGAGGGGGAGTTGAAGTGCTGAGCAACCGGGAGATCAGGTTGGTTACGACGGACTGAGCGGAGGTGTTCAGCGAAACGATCGTCGAGCCTACACTTGGTCTCGCCGATGTAGAGAGGTTGACACCTGGAACAGTGGATGCAGTAGATGAGGTTGGAGGAGGTACAAGTGAACCTCTGCCTCACCAGGAAAGACTGATTGGGTCCTTGGATATAGTCGAGGGGGGAGGTAAAGGGACAAGTGTTGCATCTCCTGCGGTTGCAGGGGAAAATGCCTGGGGAGGGGGTGGGAAGGGACGCATTGACCATGGAGTTACGGAGGGAGCGTTCTCTGCGGAATGCAGAAAGGGGTGGAGATGGGAAGATGTGGCCAGTAGTGGGATCCCTTTGGAGGTGGCGAATATGTCATTGCTGTATGCAACGGTTGATGGGGTGGAAGGTGAAGACAAGGGAGACTCTGTCCTTGTTACAAATAGGGGGAGGGGGGAGGGGGAGTAAAAGTGGTGCTGCAGGATATAGAGAAGACCATAGTGAGACCCTCATCTATAATCATCTATCTAATCTATAATAATGACGACATCTCTGATGCCATAGTACGGAACACCTCCATCTGAGTGCAGATGCTGCGTAGATGGAGGAATTGGGAGTAGGGGATAAGGCTTTAAGGAAGCAGGAAAGGTGTAATGGAGTAATTCTAAAGTTCTGCGCCTTGGTAATTGAAAGTACAGGAGGAATAATTACATTTGAGAACGTGCAACTGGTCATGTGAATACTCTCTTCTCAAGCTTACCCCCCTGTTTAGTTCAGTCAAAAACCACTGATTCAAGCACTGGAACAATTAGTCTTTATTTTTGGATTGCACAACAAATTCCTCTATACGATACCTAAACCACTGCGGGTTCGATCCTTGTATCTGCCTGGCCAAGCCCTTCAGCCTCGTGCAAGCATAAACACTCCAAAAGGTTAAGCAGTCCCAAGCGCTCTTCCAGAAGATCGACAAAGGACCTCGTGGGGGCTACCTTTTATAGGTCCCCGAACCTTGAGAGGCCGAACTACAGAGAGGTGGCCTCTTTACAATCCAATCAAACATATTAATTACATCAGTACATTATAGACAGTTCCCCAGACCAATAACAGTTGCAGGAGAAGCTTACACTGTTGCAGGAGAAGCTTCTGGAAAAATCTAACTTAACTTGAATAATGCAACATTTACCCTGGAATCCAAACAAACCAGCCAGGGCTTAACCTTTGGCCAATCAACAAACACACCCACGTTGTCTCCACCATTCCTTATCTCCTTCAGTAGCCTCCTCCTGTAATCGAACAATTTCTTGGATGGTTGGAATCAGTTTCTCCAAGGGGGACTTGCTAGTTATACTTTAGTCTGCCTCATCATTTTGGGTACCACCATCTTATGTTCCCTTGATACTTTCCTAGCTACCAAGTCGGCATTACTATTCCCAATATCCACTGGAGTCTGTCCTTTAGTGTGGGCACTGCTTTTCATAACAGAAAATTGTCTGGGTAGCATTAAGGCCTTCATTAAATCTGTCACCAATTGTTTATTTGAGAGTTCCTGCGGAAGTTAGAAACCTCCTATTTTTCCATAATTGTCCAAAATCATGCACCACACCAAATGCATACCGAGACAGTGTAAATATTTACTTTTAGATTTTCCCCAATTATACAAGCCTGAATTAGAGCGAATAATGTGCTGTGCTGATTAAGGTGACTCAAAGGCAGCTGCTTCTATAATTTCCGCTTTCTGATCAACAATTGCATACCCAGTCAATCTCTCATCCCACGGTCCAATCGATGCGCTCCTGTCCACATATAATGTGATGTCAGAGTCCTATATGGGTGCATCCCTCAAGTCCTCTCTTACAGATGTTTCCTCCTCTATGACAAAAAGACAGTTATGTCCTGCTTCTGATTGCTCCTCTGGGGGTGAAATAAGAAAAGAGGCTGGGTTAATCAATGTACAATGTCTGAATTGCAGTTTTGGGTTGTTCAAAAGATAGATCTCATAGTTATTTTGTCGGGCCAAGTGCTGGGTTTGAAGCTGCCCGAACAATGCTGATACTGATTGTGAACTGTACACTACAATCTCCTGCTAGAGTGTCAAATTAGCAGCTGATTGTAAACTATTATATATTGCAGTTGAAATTTGAGTGCAAAGTGGATGGCCCCTGGCTACCGGATCTAATTTAGAGTAGTAATACGCAACTGGTCTACGTCTAGCCCCATGTTTTTGAGTCAGAACTGAATTTGCACATTCAGGTAAAATGGTGCAATAGAGCTGGAAAGGACGATCATATAATGGTCTTGCCAACGCTGGGGCCTGCATCAGTGATCTTTTTATGTTTTCAAAGGCTTTCTTTGTTAATTTGAATTCACCCTCCTTGCTGGAATAGGGTGTTAGCTCCTAGGTTTCCAGAGCTATGTTAGGGATCCTGGGTCTACAATAATTGACCATGCCAAGCCATTGCCTCATTTGTTTGGCTTCTTTTGGGATTGGGAATTCGCAGATTGGTTCAAGTCTGCTTTTCTCGAGACTCCTTTCGGTTTCTGAAATTATAATTCCTGAAAATTTTACTTTCTCCTGGGTCATCAGTACTTTTGACTGGGAGACTACACATCCCAAATAAGCTAAATGGTTGAGCAGTATTTTTCCGATTACTGGATTCATTTTTGCTGGCTACTAATAAATCATCAACATACTGCACTAATGTTGAAATCATTTTGAACTTTAAAGTACTCAATTGGTCTTGTAGACACCTGGAAAAAAGTAGGTGAATTGATAAATCCTTGAGGCAATCTGGTCCAGGTGTATTGTTGCCCCTATATGTGAAAGCAAACAAATATTGGTTGTCTTCATGAAGAGGCAGAGAAAAGAATGCATGTGTGCTTCCGGCCTGGGGATTTTGCTGCGGGGAGGGAACTTCGCCATCAATGAGGTTAGGGAGGTGGTTGGGGGGCGTCTCCTTGCGGTGGATGTTATGTACCGTGGCTCTCCGCTCCGGCTGATTAATGTGTATGCCTCACCCATGCAGAGCGAGCGGCTGGCCGTTCTCCAGCAGCTCCCAGTGCTGCTGGCCACGTCCCGGCAGCTCGTTCTGGCCGGTGACTTCAACTGCATCATTGATGCGGCTGGACAATCCGGCAGTGCCGACAGCAGACTGGACAGCACGTCCAAGTTCCTGAGGGATATGGTAAAAGATGCAAAGCTGCGCGATGCCTTCAGCGACCCTGCAGGCGGGTCCCAGCCACGGTTCACCTGGTCGAGATCGGACGGTTTAGCCCGATCTCGGATAGACTTTGTCTTCACGACGAAGGCCGTCACGGTGAGACACACTGACCTCACGCCGGTGTTCTTCTCTGACCACTGCCTCCTTCAGGCTTCCTGTCACCTACAGGAGGACCGGAAGGCAGGCAGAGGGACGTGGAAGTTAAACATGAAGCTGTTGACCACAGAGAACATCGAGGAACTAAAGAGGGACTACGCATGTTGGAGAACGGTGAAGCCCCTCTTTGACTCCCCCACACTCTGGTGGGAAGCAACCAAGGAGAACATTAAGAGGTTCTTTATAAGTAAAGGGGTTCAGAGAGCAAGACAGAGTCAGAGGGAATTGTGCCAACTCCAGACAGATTTGCAACAACTGCTCCTTCTGTAGTTGAGAGGGGTGGATGTGAAGGAGGAACTTAGAGACGTGAAGGACCGGCAAGCTCGGCTCTTTACCTCTGAATCCTCCAAGATCATCTTCCGATCCAGGGTCCGCCATGTGGAGCAGGATGAGACGTGCTCATGTTTCTTCTTCCATAAGGTTCACAGGGGGAGCTCTGTGATGAACAGCCTTAGGGAGGAGGACGGCTCGGTAGCATCCTCACACACAGACATGCTGAGGATCTGCAAATCCTTTTACACAGATTTGTATGACCAAAAGGCCATAGACAGCACCTCCTCCCAGAACTTCCTGTCCTCGATCACGGAGGTCTTGGAGGACAGCAAGCGGGAGAGTCTGGACCAACCACTGACCCTAGAGGAGCTGACTGGCTCCATCCGTTCCTTTGACTCGAGTAAAACTACCGGAAGCGATGGCTTACCGGCCGAGTTGTATTCGGCTCTGTGGGACTGGATGGGCCCGGACCTGCTAGAAGTGTACAACGACATGCTTCTAGCTGGTAGCATGTCAGACTCCATGAGGAAGGGCAACATCACCCTAATCTACAAGCAGAAGGGGGAGATGAAGGACATAAAGAATTGGAGACCCATAACGCTCTTGAATGTAGACTACAAGATCCTGTCTAAGGCCATCGCCAACCGGGTCAAGTCTGCTCTGGGACAGGTGATCCACCCGGACCAAACTTGTGCTGTACCTGGCAGGAAAATCTCAGACAGCCTAGCGCTGCTGAGAGATACCATCGCCTACGTGCAGGACAGACGGGTGGATGCCTGCCTAGTCAGCTTGGACCAGGAGAAGGCCTTTGACAGGATTTCGCACACGTACATGAGGGACGTGCTCTCCAAAATGGGTTTTGGGGAGGGAATCAGGAATTGGATCAATCTGCTCTACACCGACATCCGTAGTGCAGTCCACATCAATGGGTGGGAATCAGACAGTTTCCCTGTAAGGTCTGGAGTCAGGCAGGGTTGCCCTCTCTCTCCTGTCTTGTTTGTCTGCTGTATTGAACCTTTTGCCGAATCCATCAGGAAGGATGCGAGCATTAGAGGAGTGACACTGCCCGGCAGTGGGGGCAGTCAAGTAAAGACCTCCCTGTACATGGACGATGTCGCTGTCTTCTGCTCGGATCCAGGGTCGGTCCGCAGATTGATTAGTATCTGCGACCAGTTTGAGTCGGCCACGGGAGCCAGGGTGAACCGCAGGAAGAGCGAGGCCATGCTCTTTGGCAACTGGCCCGACAGATCTTCCGTCCCCTTCACCATCAAGCCTGACTTCTTGAAGGTGCTGGGGATCTGGTTCGGGGGGGCTGAGGCGTGTAACAAGAATTGGCTGGAGCGGATAGCCAGGGTGGGGAAGAAGCTGGAGCTGTGGAGGGAACGCTCCCTCTCCATAACGGGAAAGAATTTGGTCATCAGGTGTGAGGTGCTCTCGGGCCTGCTGTACTTGGCACAGGTGTGGCCTGTCCCTCCTTCCTACGCCACAGGGATCACCCGGGCCGTCTTCCAGTTCATCTGGGGGTCGAGGATGGACCGGGTGCGACGGGCCACAATGTACAAGTCGGCAGACAACGGGGGTAAAAGCGTGCCCAACGTCGCCCTCATCCTGATGGCCACCTTCGTGTGTGGCTGCATCAGGCGGAGTGTAGAGCCAAGGCACGTGGGCACCAAGTGTCACTACCTGCTGAGGTTCTACCTGTCCCCGGTGTTGCGAAGGATGGGCCTGGCGCAGATGCCACGCAATGTGCCAGTCAGCTGGTCACTGCCGCCCCATCTGTCGTCTGTGGAAAGGTTCTTCCGGACCAACACCTTTGACCACATGTCCATTGGGCAGTGGTCAGCACAGAATGTCCTGCAGGCACTGCAGGGAAAGGACTCGATGGACCCGGTGGCGTGGTTCCCTGAGCAGACTGCCCAGCTTGTCTGGCAAAATGCCTCATCGCCAGAACTCACCAACAAGCACCAAGACCTGGCTTGGCTGGCGGTGAGGGGAGCCCTCCCAGTCAGATCCTTCCTGCACCATCGGAACCTCACTACCAGCGCACGCTGCCCTCGGAACGGCTGCTATGGAGTGGAGACGGTTGCCCACCTCTTTGCAGAGTGTGGATTTGCCCAAAGAGTCTGGAGAAAAATGCAAGGGTCCCTGGTACGCTTTATTCCAAACAGCTCTGTCACAGAGGACTCTGTGATTTACGGACTGTTCCCAGGGACACATTCAGAGACTGACATCAAGTGCTGCTGGAAGGTTATCAACTCGGTGAAAGACGCTCTCTGGTCTGCCCGAGCTTTGTTCACCACCCAGCAGAGCGAGATGTCCGTCGGGGAATGTTGCCGACTGGCCCACTGCAGACTGCAGGAGTACGTACTAAGGGACGCACTGAAGCTCGGTGCAGCCAACGCCAAGGTTCGGTGGGGGAGGGCCACAGTCTAAGGTCCTATTCCGCTGCTGGACATGGGGGGCACTGTATGGTGGAGACGCCCCTCAAAATAAGGGAAGGTATCCCATGCCGGGGGGCCACATGAGTGGCCACATGAGTGGCACGGGTGGGGGATTAATTAGTAAAATTTGAAAAATGTATATAGACTGCATGGAAGAATTTGTATAGCCTCCGAAAATGTCGGATGGATTTTTCGCACGGTTGATGTATTGTAAATATTTATTACTTGAATAAAGTCTATTTTGAAATATAAAAAAATTTGTTTGGCTTCTTTTGGGATTGGGAATTCGCAGATTGGTTCAAGTCTGCTTTTCTCGAGACTCCTTTCGGTTTCTGAAATTATAATTCCTGAAAATTTTACTTTCTCCTGGGTCATCAGTACTTTTGACTGGGAGACTACACATCCCAAATAAGCTAAATGGTTGAGCAGTATTTTTCCGATTACTGGATTCATTTTTGCTGGCTACTAATAAATCATCAACATACTGCACTAATGTTGAAATCATTTTGAACTTTAAAGTACTCAATTGGTCTTGTAGACACCTGGAAAAAAGTAGGTGAATTGATAAATCCTTGAGGCAATCTGGTCCAGGTGTATTGTTGCCCCTATATGTGAAAGCAAACAAATATTGGTTGTCTTCATGAAGAGGCAGAGAAAAGAATGCATGTTGCAAGTTGACTATCGAGAAGATATTTGCTTCAGCCGGTATCCACAACAGATTTGATTTCCCTCAGGTCTTGCACAAGTCTATATTGGCCTTTCTTTCCCGGTTTTGGAACGGCAAGAATAGGGGTGTTACAAATCGATAGGCACTTCACCAATATTCCTTGCTCTAGCAGCATTAATTTAAATTAATTTGTCAATGCTGCTGATGGCCTGTCATTTTAATGGATATTGTTGTATTGAAGGAAGTGTTACCCCTTTCTGAAGAGCTACTTGGATGGGATTGATGTTCACACATCCTACCTGAGCTGTGCCCTCCGCCCACACTTGAGGTTCAACATACTCGCATACCTCACTCCCCAGATGATGATGTAAGCGGGTAACAACTGTCTTTGGGGCCTGATAAAATTAAACAACATATTGATTAGATAAATTTTGCTTTTGGTAATTATTCGGGTCCGCCATGATGATTGCCTTTCTTAACATCGCTCCTAGGTCTTTAGCTTTTGTCGGGTAGTTCACCTTTCGGGTGATGTAAGGAGCAACTTCTTCAGTTCTTTTCCACATATATTCGGCAGCTCCCTCTTTTCCCTCAACTAGTGCCAACACTTCTACCTCTCAATCCTGTCCTTCATGCGGTTTAAATTCAATTCAATTCAATTCAAGTTTAATGTCATTGCACAAATACAAGTATAGGTACAACGAAATGCAGTTTAGCGTCGTTCTTAGTGATAGCGATATAGAAAAATAAATACAGAGTGCAGTGGTAGCAATATGGAAAATAAATAAATACAGGGTACAGACAAATCTATCAGCTGGGCTCCGAGTTCAGCAGTCGGATGATGTAGTTGAAGAAGCTGTTCTTCGTCCTACTGGTGCGGGACCTGAGGCTCCTGTACCGCCTCCCTGATGGGAGGAGGGCAAACAGTCCATGATTAGGGTGTGAGGGGTCCTTGATGATCTTCCCGGCCCGCTTCAGGCACCGTTTTCGGTGGAGGGCATCCAAGGCAGGGAGCGGGGCACCGTTGATGTACTGGGCGGTTTTCACCACCCGTTGTAGTGCCTTCCTGTCTGCCACGGTGCAACTGCTGTACCATACCGTAAAGCAGGTGGTCAGGATGCTTTCGATGGTGCAGCGGTAGAAGTTCGTCAGGATCTGGGGGGACAGGTGGGCTTTTTTGAGCCTCCTCAGAAAGTAAAGGCGCTGCTGTGCCTTTTTGATTAGCTTTGAGGTGTTGAGGGACCAGGACAGATCCTCCGAGATGTGTACCCCGAGGAATTTGTAGTTGGAGACCCGCTCCACCTCAGTCCCGTTTATATGGATGGGGGTGTGTCTGCCCCCTCTGTTCTTCCGAAAGTCAACAATTATTTCCTTCGTCTTCTGGGAGTTGAGGACGAGGTTATTGTTGGCACACCAGGTAGTCAGGTGCTGGACCTCCTCCCTGTAGGCTGATTCGTCATTATCACTGATCAGTCCTACCACCGTGGTGTCATCGGCAAATGTTATGATGGCGTTGGAGCCATACTTGGGGATGCAGTCATGCGTGAAGAGGGAGTAGAGGAGAGGGCTGAGCACACAGCCCTGTGGCACGCCGGTGTTCAGTGTTATAGTGGAGGAGGTGAGGTTGTTGACCCTAACAGACTGTGGTCTGTTAGTGAGGAAATCCAGTGTCCAATTGCAGAGGGAGGTGGAGATGCCAAGACCGCTGAGTTTGGTGATCAAGCTAGCGGGTATGACAGTGTTAAAGGCAGAGCTGAAGTCAATAAACAGCAGCCTGATGTAGGTGTTGTTGCTGTCCAGGTGGGTCAGGGCAGAGTGTAGGGCCGTCGATATGGCGTCCTTTGTAGACCTGTTTGACCGGTAGGCAAATTGGTGGGAGTCCAGTGTGGGGGGGAGGCTGGCTTTGAGGTGAGCCAGGATCAGCCGCTCAAAGCACTTAGCGATGACAGGGGTGAGTGCCACTGGCCGGTAGTCGTTGAGACTCCCTGTCGCTGATTGTTTGGGCACTGGCACAATGGTAGATGTCTTGAGGCAAGTGGGGACGACACCCTGGGCCAGTGACAGATTGAAAATGTCAGTGAGGACCAGGGATAGTTGTCCGGCACATGCCCCGAGCACCCGCCCGGGGATGCCATCGGGGCCGGCAGCTTTGTGCTCATTCACCTTGCTCAGTGCATCTTGTACAGCAGAGGTGGAGAGACTGAGGGGTTGTTCATTCGGGGGTGGAGCAACTTTGATGGCGGGAGTTTTGTTGTCCCGGTCAAAGCGAGCATAGAAGTGGTTTAGCTCATTAGGAAGGGAGGCGTTGTCCGGGGGGGGGGGGGGGGGTGTTGATTTTATGGTAGTCGGCAATGGACTTAATTCCTTGCCACATGCGCCTGGGGTCGGAGCATCGCCAGATTTAAAAGCGGCGTCTCGAGCCTTCAGCAGGAGTCTGACCTCCCTGCTCATCCACGGCTTCTGATTAGGGAAGGTCTTTATCACTTTATGGGTGGTGACGTTATCAGTGCAGAATTTTATGTAGTCCAGAACAGTTGAGGTGTATGAATTTATGTCCACTTGGGAGTTAAAGGTGGCCTGGGTGGCAAACAGACTCCAGTCTGTTTGCTGAAACTGTTCCTGTAAGACAGAGACAGCCCCCTCAGGCCAGACCTTCACTGCCCTCGCGGTAGGTTTCACACGTCTGATCAGAGGTGTGTATTTGGGGAGCAGGAACAAAGAGAGGTGATCAGACTGTCCCAGGTGGGGGAGGGGAAGGGCTTTGTATGCTTCAGTAATATTAGTATATACTAGGTCCAAAATATTGTTACCTCTGGTTGGGCAGGAGACATGTTGGTGGAATCTGGGGAGCACAGTTTTTAGGTTGGAGTGGTTAAAATCGCCAGCAACAATAAAAGCCCCCTCTGGGTGGGCAGTTAGTTGTTTGCTGATAGCAGCTTGCAGCTCTTCCATTGCAAGCCTGGCATTAGCATCCGGGGGTACATAGACTGCAGTGATGACAGTCGATGTGAATTCCCTGGGCAGATAGAAGGGCCTGCACTTTAACATCAGGTATTCTAGGTCAGCAGAGCAGTGGCTACCAATCCTGACAGCGTCTGTGCACCATGAGTTGTTCACATAGATGCACAGTCCGCCGCCCTTGGTCTTACCGGATTCCTCTGCAGATCTGTCGGCCCTGAAGACAGTGCACCCCTCCAGCTCGACGGCGTTGTCGGGAATGTTGTCGGTGAGCCATGTCTCGGTGAAGACCATGGCGTTGCAGTCGGCGATCCGTCTGTGAACCTTTAAAGAAGGTTTCCAGCTCTTTATCCTTCCCATTCCTGTTGTAAGCTGGTGTAATGTGAAGTGGGTGTTCTTGGTCCAGATCCAAGGACCACCATTGAGTAACACTGTCGTAGGGGGTTCCAGGGGGTCACTACTATGCCTCTGTCGCCACATTCTATTTTTAAATTAGAAAACACAGAGCAAATCTCTAGCCATCAAATTGCAATCTAATCCGGTGGTTATCACAAATCTGTGTCTGATTGCCTTTCCTTCATATACTACTTCGACTGGCTAAGAGATGGGATACTGGCAAACTTATCCTTGAAACCCGGACAGGTTCTGAACTTTGTTTGATTCTGGGAGATTATAAATTGATTGAAGGGATGACATGGATGCGCCTGTGTCTACTAAGAAGGTACAGATTTTACCTTCTACCTGTAAAGACAATATAGGTTCTTCATCACTTGCATCCAGTCAACATTAGGTTTGCTGATCATAGAAGTGTAAATGGGTTATTCTGGGAAAAGGAGATTTGCCCCCTTGATTCTTGGTTTTCCTGCCAGTTCCCTCTGTGTTCTCTAGGATCCCGTTGATCTCTCCATTCTCTTTCGTCTTGGAAATTTCTTCTGTGACTCCCTCTTTCGTTCTTTTCTCTATTGGGCACTCCCTACTCCAGTGACCTATCCCTCCGCAAGTATAACACTGGGCCACTCCTGATGTCTGGTATCTCCTTAAACTTGGTCTCTGGTGGACTGGCTCCATGGCAGGTACCTTTCTGTGATATCGGTCTAGATATTCTTGGACACTAATTTCTCCCAATCCGTAATTCAATATGAGATTCTCAATTTAGATACTTTCAAATCGAGAAATTTCAGTTCGCTTTCATTGGACCAATTAACTTTTTAGTGCGTATATTGACGTATGCAAAATTCGAATTCAAATTTGTTCGGATATAGAATTCTCGAATTGATTAGAATATTCTCGACCAATCTACACTCTAACCACCGAGTGCCCGATACCCTTACAAGAGTCCGTGTCGATTTTTGGTGCGTGTTTCCAATCTGCACCACGCAGTGCTTAGACGTTTAGCACTGTTATACCCTGGTCGTCTTGAAATATCCACTCAATTGGATACCCGATCTGGATAGGGTCTCAAACTTCTAGTTTTATTTTTTAATGAAATCATTTTTTGGTTTTTGCCAGCAGCTGCAGCTACCGACTACGACCAAATTTTACAGGCCTTTAACCCAGAGAAGAGGACCTTTAACCCAACCCTGAAGGCCATCAGTCCGCTTGCGCGTCATTACGTCTGAAGCATGCGCCAACGACTGACTGGCAGGCGCGTCGCGTCCTTCCAGCGGTAAGTTTTAAAAACCCAGGTAAGTGTTTTCAAAAACTACTCTGCGGTCGTTTCGGCTGGTTCGTATTTCATGTTTCTCTAGCGAGAAGGACCTACCATGTCGAAGGTGAGGAGATGGTCTGCGGGGAAACCGCCTACAGAAGACCGCAGAGCTGCGGGTAGCTGCGAATGTCTGAATCACCATCCAGGCCGCTGGTGGTGGAACCAGCGGCAGCCGACTTGGTGCCTCAGGAGAGCACTGTGGCAGTCCCGCCGGGGCGCAAGGCCACTCACAAGTCTGCCAGGCCCGTAGACTCAGACGTGTCCGGGCCGGAGGGATCGCCTCCAACACTGGGAAGCGTCTGCGGGCGACTTTCCCAGATGGAGCACCTATTGGAGAGGTGGCTCCAGACCGATCTCCTCCAGAGGAGGGAGCAGTGTCAGCCCGGGTCTCCATGGGAGCCAGCACTAGCAGCACCGTACACAGGGCTGCAAAGTGTCTCCCTCCCTGGAGAGGGGAGTACACAGAGTCAGTAATATCCTGACTCAGAGCAGGGAGGCACATCAGGTGAACACTCTCGGGGACATGGGACCGAAGTACCTTTACTGGCTTCCAAATTTTCCATTCCAACTCCAACAGGAGCACCCCTGGATGAAGAGCTGGCCACTACAATAAATTAGCTGGCGTCGCAACCAGCTCAAAGACCTGGCTGTGGAGGAGGCCTCCAGCAGATATCATACACCTGCCAACTGTGCCTCCCTCAATGTGCCGGACGTCAACCACGCCATCTGGGGCCATATTGGAGCAGGGGTTAGAGCCGAGGATTATTGGCCTCAGGCATAATGGCCTTTGCGAGGTCCGTAGATGGGGGGCTTCTGACGGAGACACAGCAGGACGCTGTGGGGCTTCTCTGTAACGCCTATTTTGAAATAATCTGCATAAAAACGCAATACGGCCGGCACTCAATCCAAAATTTGTGGTGCTGTGCAAGGCCAGCAACGTGCAGCTGGCCAATTTGGGGCAGACCTGCTGAAGCAGGACCTCGAGCTGGATGGTGAGGCCAAGACCATACACCTCATGACCTGAGCCCCAACAACACCCAGGGGCACATCACACCGGGCTCACCCCTATGCCGCTTTCAACACCAGGCAAAACCAGCCTAGGGGCTCTGGGACAGGTGGAAGATTCGAACTGGAAGCACCAAGGTCATATTTAGGGATAGGCCCCAGCTGGCCCACGGCTCGGATGCGTGGGGGGCACCCGCCATCAACCCTCCTTCCGAAGGCACAAGGACGGAAGCCAGGACCACACCGGCAGTAACGTCCAAGGTAGGAGGACCTAGTTCCTTGTGGAACACCTTACATATCACTCACTCACAAGTTGGGGGGATATTGCGACATTTTTTGCATGAATGGAACTGGATCACAGCAGACCCATTCATACTGCACAGTATACAAGGTTTTAAAATTGAGTTCCTTCTTGATTCATCACCACCTACACAAAATTCACCAAACTGCACATACATGTTCTCACAACAGGAAAGATTCGAGGTACAAGCTGAAATTCAGGCTTTACATACAAAAGGGGTGATTCAGAGGTCGCACCAGGAATCACACCAATTTGTATCCAACATCTTCACCAAGCGGAAAAGGGATGTCGTATCATCCTAGACTTGACGGAACTCAATACCCATGTGCAGTATAAACATTTTTTAAATGGATAAGTTTGGCACAGCCATCCAACTGGTTTCCAAAGGATGTTATATGGCATGCATAGATATTAAAGATGCATACTACTCAGTATCCATTCACAGGGAGCACAGGAGATATTTGAAATTTAACTGGATGGGGCAACTGTGCCAAGTGATGCAAGTGGCTTGGGCTGGGGAGCAACAGATACCCTCTCCAGCTGCGGAGGTAGATGGAATGTGCAGGAGTCCTTAATTCTACAACAATATGGCATTAACTACCTAGAGTTGATGGTGGCACTCTATGGATTAAAGGCTTATTGTAGCTATATGCATCATGTGCATGTTCAACTGCAGATTGAAAACACCACGGCGGTGGCGTATGTCAATCACATGGGTGGAATAAAGTCTGTATCTTCTGACAAATTGGCAAACCTTCTTTGGCATTGGTGTATTGCAAGGAACATTTGGGTCATGGCAATCTACCTGGCAGGTAGATACAATGTGGTGGTGGACACTAGATCTCGGAAATTCAATTATAACATAGAATGGATGTTGAATCATGACGTGTTTACCGACATTGTTGCCCGGTATGGCATGCCGGATATTGATTTGTTTGCATCTAGATTGAATCACCAGTTACCCAGATATGTGTAATGGGAGCCAGACCTAGGGGCAGTGGCAGTCGATGCATTCACACTGCATTGGGGAGGAATGCTCTTGTACGCTTTCCCTCCATTTTGCCTCATCAGCCGATGCTTGGTAAAAATATAGCAAGACAATGCCACAGGCATTTTGGTAGTGCCAGACTGGCCTACACAATCTTAGTTCCCACTAGTCCTGGGAATAATGACACAGTCTTTCATGGCTGTCCCCAAAAGCAGGGATCTGCTGGTACACCTAGTAATGGGGGGCCACCACCCTCATACGACACAGTGTGAGGGTGGTGTACCTGAGGGTGGTGTACCTTGAGTTCCTGGTATACCCAGAGGATCCACGATTATGTGTAGTATCACCAACATATCATACGACACAGTGTGCATCACGGATGTACTGGAGTTCCTGTCAACTTTATATTATGACCATAAATTATGCTACAGTGCCATCAGTGCCAGGAGTGCACTATCCTCATATTTAGTGCTGGGTACGGGGCACCACCCGGTGGGAACACATCCCCTTACTACCAGGTTCATGAAGGGAATATACAACACAATACCACCCAGGCCACGGTATATGGACACATGGGATGTTAGCGTGGTGCTAACACTACTTCGCCAGTGGGCCCCAGCCACCTCCTTATCCTTAACCAAGCTCACCCACAAAGTGGTGATGCTGATGGTGCTGGTAATGGTGCAACGAGTCCAGATGTTGCATAAGCTGCGACTGGACAACATGACCACCAATGTTAACACCATAACCTTTGTCATCTATGAGTTACTTTAAACAGAACAGGCCAGGGGTACCAGGGCCCAACCTTGAGTTCCTGGCATACCCCGAGGTTCCACGATTATGTGTAGTCTCACACCTGCACCAGTACATTAAAGTCACGAGGAGCCTCAGAGGCTCTGAGTTAGCTGTCCTAATCAGCCACAAGAAACCACACCACAGGATATCAGCACAAACCATCTCCAGATGGTTAAAGGATGTACTGGCGGTTGCAGGAGTGAATACTGACACTTACAAATCTCACTTCACCAGGGATGCATGAACATCGGCAGCAGGGGCTATGGATGTGCCCCTCGACAACATCCTAGCAGCTGCACGATGGACCAATGAACGGATGTTCCACAGGTTTTATAATAAACCCATTGCCGGACCGGGGGTGTTAGCACGTACTATTTTAGATTCTGTTTTATAGTTTCCCCCCAGGTTGGTCGCCCAATTATAGGAAGGATGTCAACAAAATAGAGAGGGTACAGAGGAGATTTACTAGAATGTTGCTTGGGTTTCAACAGCTAAGTTACAGAGATAGGTTGAATAAGTTAGGTCTTTATTCTCTGGAGCGCAGTAGGTTAAGGGGGGACTTGATAGAGGTCTTTAAAATGATGAGAGGGATAGACAGAGTTGATGTGGACAAGCTTTTCCCTTTGAGAATAGGGAAGATTCAAACAAGAGGACATGACTTTAGAATTAAGGGACAGAGGTTTAGGAGTAACACGAGGGGGAACTTCTTTACTCAGAGAGTGGTAGCGGTGTGGAATGAGCTTCCAGTGGAAGCGGCAGGTTCGTTGGTATCATTTAAAAATAAATTGGATAGGCATATGGATGAGAAGGGTATGGAGGGTTATGGTATGAGTGCAGGCAGGTGGGACTAAGGGAAAAAAGTTGTTCGGCACGGACTTGAAGGGCCGAGATGGCCTGTTTCCGTGCTGTAATTGTTATATAGTTATAGGTTGGGCGGGGTCACTATTATTTTCTCACTCATCCATGGTCAATCCATTCAGTGTGTGACGCCTGGACTTGAACCTGCATGAAACATAACATATTTTATGGGCCTTTAACCCAATTCTAGTAGGGCCCCTAACCCCAAAGTCACTTTCTTGACTTCACCTGCTTGACTCTGTTCTACGATCTCGTTGGGACCCTTTCCCAAGCCCGTGAATGATCGATCTGCTCTGACTAGCGAGTTGATGAAAACTGATGCGAAAAAACACCATGATGCCGATTTCTGCACTCGTGATCAGGAACAGCCCAACACCCTTAATCGCAAGCTTGTGTTTGGATGTCCGTTGAGATCCCGGACGAGCCCCCAATGTAAATACGCTCTTCGTCTAGTTCAGTCAACAACCACTGGAACAACTAATATTTATTTTTGGATTGCACAACAAATTCCCCTATACGTTACCTAAACCACCGCGGGTTTGATCCTTGTATCTGCCTGGACAAGCCCTTCGGCCTCATGCAAGCAGAAACACTGCAAAAGGTCACGCAGTCCCAAGCGCTCTTCCAGAAGATCGACAAAGGACCGGGTGGGGGCTGCCTTTTATAGGTCTCCGAAACTGGAGGGGCCGATCCGAGGGGTGGTCTCTTTACAATCCAATCAAACATATTAATTACATCAGTACATTATAGACAGTCCCCCTGACCAATAACAGGGTCTCCCATACATTGTTGCAGGAGAAGCTTCGGGAAGAAGGTAACTTAACTTAAATAATGTAACATTTTCCCTGGAATCCAAACAAACCAGCAAGGGCTCAACATTTTGGCCAATCAACAAACAGCAGGGTAACTGTCTAGCAACATTATTTACAATATGTACAATTAATTTTCAGTAATCCAATCACATCAATGCATTAAAGTTTGTTTGCAGAGTTCTTTTACATTTTATCAATTAAGGGGAAATGAGGAGAATACCTGGATATATATATATCAATCTGATGCCCAGACGAGTCGGCGCCATCCACAGCCTGTAAATTTCCACTGACAAAGGTTAAAGAATTCAAATGCAGGGATCCTCCATTTTAAGGTGTCTTTAATTTGGTCAGTATTAACAGTAGGAATTAGAGGAATGCTAAACCTGCATGAAATGAATATATTTAGCCAATAATTCAAATTTTCTCACCCAAAACAAATGCAAATGCCTCTCAAAGAAACAGCAGTAAAATTTGTTACATGCATGTTGGTAGAGAAGAGAAATTTAATCTAAACATATTTTTCTCAAACGTACAGGCTTGATGTTCGACTCAGTCAATGATGAGGAAAACGAAAAGCTCTTCTTGCAAGTTCACATGAAGTAGAACAAATCAATGTTGCGATTTTTCTCAGAGATGACATCTGTATACATTTGAGAAAAAAACAATTTGCGAACTCCAAAGATTGGTTAAGTGAGCCTTATTAGATCCTTGTGCAAAACCAATAAGCTACGGGAAACTGATTATAAGCTGAGCTTGGAAATCAGACAGGAATGACTTCCTGGACACAACAATTTAAAAGTCATTCTTCAATTGACTTTCTTTGGAGTTTTGAATCTTTAATCCCACTTTACCTATTGTATAAAGCAGAAATGCACTGACATCCCTAGCACTTGGGATCATTATAATATCACTGACAGTATAATGTTGGGGTGCCCAATTTGATTAAACCAGCCTATATATTATAAGGTGCGTTCAACATCAACTCCGACTGTCATAGTCGTAGTAGGTTGCCGAAAAACCGGCGACTGGACCCCCCCCTACGACAATGTCTACGACAATGTCTACGACAACCTATCACCTTGTCGATGTCAAGCTACGGTAAGTTACCGACAACCGGCGACCCATTAGGATGATCAACTACAACCACACCTACAACAACGTACGACCACCCACGTCAAACTATGACAAGGTGAGATAATTCAGTCGCCTGTACCTGTCGCCGGTTGATGTAGGTTGACGTAGGTAGTCGCCAATGGAATTCACCAAAGTCAGCACCGACAACAACCTATGTCATCCTGGCGACAACACCTACGTCAGGAGAAGTCAAGCTATGCTCTTTGGCATCAAGCCACTGTCGACGACTATCGCCAAAAAGTTTTGAACATTTCAAAATCCAGCGGCAACCAGAAAAATGCTACAATTCTTTGGGCGACTGAGGAGACTACTCACGGCCAGACACATGCCCATGTGGCGACTGCCTAGTCGCCTGTAGTCACCTAAAAAATTGCCTAAGTGGGACAGGGGTATTACTCCAATAGAAGTCTATCACATTTTGGTAGTAGTGGAACAATTCCCTGCCTTTGTAAATCCCACATGATTGTTCAGGGAATCAGCGTTCCACCAGATAAAAGTCTTACTCATTCTCTGGTCAGCTGCTCAATGTGGCTATAATACATTGAAACTGAAAATAAACATTAAACTGAAAATGTCATTGTTGAAAGCAACTTATAGGTTAGTCCACTTCTAACGTTTTCTATTTAGTTTTAGTTTAATTTTAATTTAGTTTAGTTTAGTTTACTTTATAGATACAGTGTGGAAACAGGCTTTTTGGCCCACTGGGGCCAGCGATCCACGCGCACCTACACTATTCTACACACACAACATATCAGCCAATTAGCCTACAAACCTGTACGTCTTGTGTGGGAGGAAACTCACACAGGTTACGGGGAGAACATACAAACTCCATACAGACAGCACCCATAGTCAGGATTGAACCGAGGTCTCTGGTGCTGAAAGGCTGCAACTCTACCACTGCACCAGCATGTCACCCATAAGATATGCCACCCATATCTTTGGTTTGAAAGCACAAAGCCCGCACATAAACATCTGAAGACACCTTCAATGTAGTGGAAAAGCAAGGATATTCTTTCATTTACATTGCGTTGCCTTTTTCGTAATATTAATCTACATTATTTAGTTTCTGTATGATTCTCCGAGGTATTAGAGATTATTTTTTTCTTAATACAAGTGGTATAGAATTTTCTTGTGGGATATGGGTTGTGCCAAAAATTATTCGTTCATAATGAAGATCTGCAATGAATTAGGAGACGAAGTACCGACCAACCGCAAACTCAAACTTTGTCCAATTAAAACATCACTTTGGCAGGATCCCATTAATAACCATAAGAAACTCACTGTCCACTAATAGGAAGGAGTCTGCAATCATTGGTCTTTATGTTTTAGATATGCGCATAAAAGAACAGAAAATTTGCCATGAGAATGTACCTTTTAGCTGTTTGCCATATGGTAATTATTTGAAGAAACACTTGACTCCATAGTTAGATATTTGACTGATGATAGTATGTGACTCCATGCATGTTGACTACAGCTTTTAATTTTGTTTTTGATTTTGACAATTGTTACACTATTCCCATGAATGTGTGTAATCATAATATAGGTATAATATAATAGCAAATGCTTATAATACTGGTGCTTTTATAATCAGAGACTCTGCAGAGTGCCATATTTTCACAGATTAGGGGATGAGAGTCCACCGATGGACTTCCTTTGACCATTGCTTCTGCCTGGAGCATCAAATACCCTCACATTCTTTATCATTGTGTTTCCATTTTCTTCCAGTCCCTCTAACTTTAATTCACACATACTCATGTGGCTGAGTATTTGATGTAATAATTGCTGCTGAGTATTTGATGTAATAATTGATGTAATAATTTCTCACATATAACTGCAGATAGGGAAATCTCAACGATCAACAAGACTGTTCACTGTTCTTGCACTGCAGTCATTAGCAAGTGGAACTCCACTCCTAATGACTGTAAAACCAAACCCTCCATAATGGGCAAATCCAATAATCTAGCCAGTGACTCGCATTCACTGAGAATATCCACGATTTCATAGCAATGGTTGAAACACAGTGAGCACAGTAACCAAAGGAAACAAACAGTCCACAGAAATCAAACAAGAGCTCTTGATGAATCTGACCTTCAAATTCCTATGGTCATGATGCCAATAAGTAAAGAATGACTGATGATGGTATCATGGCAGAGAATATTATTTGCAAGAAGATTCTTAAAATCATTCATCCATTTTAATGGTTTTAACAGATAATCAAGAACAGCAGTTCCCTGATATCAAGCGAGACATCCTGTACTTGCTAACCCAACAAAATTAATTATCTCTTTGACAGCTCCCCATCTTCTATTGCACAAAGACTTGACTACATTCTAAACTCTCCACTTACAGTACATCCTAACTTGCACCACCTTCTGGTTCTATGCTCATTGGCGTCATTCAGTTTCCAGTCCAGCATAACCTTAATTGTAAAGTTCTTATCCCCGTCTTCAAATCCTATCATTGCTTTACCACTCCCTATCGCTGTAGCTTCACATGAACATAACAACATAGGAGTAGGAATAGCTTAAATGGGTCCTCCAGTCTGTTCACCATTCACTGGGATGATGGTTGATCCTGTCTAAACACCAGTTTATCACACTGTTCTTATATCGTTTAATTCTCTCAATTTTCAGAAATCCATCAGTCTCTGTTTTGAATAAACTCAGTGATTGAGGCCCCATTTATTCACAGTCCCCACACCCTTCGAATGAGAAAATTTCAGAGATTCACTGTCCAATGCAGTAAAGAAATAGAAACATAGAAACACAGAAAATAGGTGCAGGAGTAGGCCATTCGGCCCTTCGAGCTTGCACCGCCATTCAATATGATCATGGCTGATCATCCAACTCAGTATCCTGTACCTGCCTTCTATCCATACTCCCTGATCCCTTTAGCCACAAGGGCCACATATAACTCCCTCTTAAATATAGCCATTGAACTGGCCTCAACTACATTCTGTGGCAGAGAATTCCACAGATTCACCACTCTCTGTGTGAAAAATGATTTTCTCATCTCAGTCCTAAAATACTTCCCCCTTATTCTTAAACTGTGACCTCTTGTTCTGGACTTCCCCAACATTGGGAACAATCTTCCTGCATCTAGCCTGTCCAACCCCTTAAGAATTTTGTAAGTCTCTATAAGATCCCCCCTCAATCTTCTAAATTCCAGCGAGTACAAGCTTCAAGCAAGTGGCCTCACCAAGACCCTGTACAACTGCAGTAGAACCTCCCCACTCTTGTACTCAAATCATTTTGCTATGAATGCCAACATACCATTTGCTTTCTTCACTGCCTGCTGCACCAGCATGCCTACTTTCAATGACTGGTGTACCATGACACCCAGGTCTCGTTGCATCTCCCTTTTCCTAATCGGCCACCATTCAGATAATAGTCTACTTTCCTGTTTTTGCCACCAAAGTGGATAACCTCACATTTATCCACATTATACTGCATCTGCCATGCATTTGCCCACTCACCCAACCTATCCAAGTCACCTTGCAGCCTCCTAGCATCCACCTCACAGCTAACACTGCCCCCCAGCTTCGTGTCATCCGCAAACTTGGAGATGTTGCATTCAATTCCCTCATCCAGATCATTAATATATATTGTAAATAGCTGGGGTCCCAGCACTGAGCCTTGCGGTACCCCGCTAGTCACTGCCTTCCATTCTGAAAAGGACACGTTTACTCCTACTCTTTGCTTCCTGTCTGCCAGCCAGTTCTCTATCCACATCAATACTGAACTGCCAATACCGTGTGCTTTAGGTTTGTATACTAATCTCTTATGTGGGACCTTGTCGAAAGCATTCTGAAAGTCCAGATATAACACATCCACTGGTTCTCCCTTATCCACTCTACATCCTCGAAAAATTCTATAAGATTTGTCAGACATGATTTACCTTTCATAAATCCATGCTGACTTTGTCCAATGATTTCACCACTTTCCAAATGCGCTGCTATCCCATCTTTAATAACTGACTCTAGCATTTTCCCCACTACCGATGTTAGACTAACTGGTCTGTAATTCCCCGTTTTTTCTCTCCCTCCCTTTTTAAAAAGTAGGGTTACATTAGCTACCCTCCAATCCTCAGGAACTACTCCAGAATCTAAAGAGTTTTGAAAAATTATCACTAATGCATCCACTATTTCTGGGGCTACTTCCTCAAGTACTCTGGGATGCAGCCTGTCTGGCCCTGGGGATTTATCGGCCTTTAATCCATTCAATTTACCCAACACCAAATGTCTCCTTAAGTCAATCCTTGAATGGGCTGCTTCTGGGATTGTGAGTCCTATACTCACATTGTTTCATAATAGAAGATCACATGCTGTGTGGCTTCCTAATAATGCTGCACTTGCCTGTTGCCTCCCCATTCAGAGTCCCACCTAGTTTTGTATCATTTGCAAACAGAGAAATATGATGTTCTGCCCCTTCTGCTGAACTGTTGTTATAAATCATGATTAGCTGAGTCCCAAACATTAATCCTTCCAAGATACCATACCTACCAACCTGAGAAATATTGTTTATTTATCCTTTGCTTTTGGCCCAATTATATCGACACAGTATATTATTTCCAACTTCATGTGCTCTAATCTGTTGACTAAAATGAGGAACCTTATTTAAAACCTTCTGAAAAGCCAAATTCAAATACATCCATTGGTTTTCCCCTCATCTATTCAACTTGTCACAATCTCAAAGAACTACAGAAGATTAATCAAACACAATTCCCCATACAGCATATAATCCTCCAACATTTTCGCCACCTCCAGCGAGATCCCACTACTCACCACATCTTCCCATCTCCACCCCTTTCTGCTTTCCGCAGCGACCATTCCCTCCTTAACTCCCTGGTCAACTCATCTCTTCCCATCCAAACCACCCCCTCCCCAGGTACTTTCCCCTGCTACCGCAGGAGATGCAGCACCTGTCCCTTTACCTCCTCCCTCAATTCCATCCAAGGACCCAAACAGTCTTTCCAGGTGAGGCAGAGGTTCACTTGCACCTCCTCCAACCTCATCTACTGTATCCGCTGTTCCAGGTGTCAACTTCTCTATATCGGCGCGCACAAGCAGGCTTGGCGATCCTTTCACTGAACACCTCCGCTCAGTCTGTCTTAACCTACCTGATCTCCCGGTGGCTCAGCACTTCATCTCCCCTTCCCATTCCCAATCTAAACTTTCTGTCCTGGGCCTCCTCCATTACCATTGTCAGCTCAAATTGGAGGAACAGTACCTCATATTTCGCTTGGGTAATTTACACTCCAGCGGTATGAATATTGACCTCTCCGACTTCAGATAGCCCTTGCTTTCTCTCTCCATCCCCTTCCCAGTTCCCCCACTAGTCTTACTGTCTCCGACTACATTCTATCTTTGTCCTGCCCCATCCCCTGACATCAGTCTGAAGAAGGGTCTCGACCTGAAACGTTGCCCATTCCTTCTCTCCAGAGATACTGCCTCACCCGCTGAGTTACTCCAGCATTTTGCATCTACCTCCCCATTCATTAATCCATGTTGTCTCTGTGCTATCCTAATGTTCCTTTCTTGCTGGATAACAGAATGCTGGAGTAACTCAGCAGGACAGGCAGCATCTCTGGAGAGAAGGAATGGGTGACGTTTCGGGTCAAGACCCTTCTTCACTCCAGAGATGCTGCCTGTCCCGCTGAGTTACTCCAGTATTTTGTGTCTTCCTTCGATATAAACCAGCATCTGCAGTTTTTTCCTACAGGTCCTTTTCTTGGTGTTCTGTTACTGCATCCTCCATTATGTTTCAGCATTTGCTCTACTCCCAACATTAGACTCAAAGGTTGAGAGGCTCCTATTTTCTCTCTCCCTTCTTTCTCAAATGATGTCATTATATATACCATCCTCCAATCCACAAGAACAATTCCAGGATCTGTAGAATGTTAGGAGATGATGACCAAAGCATTTAATTTTTCCATGTCTAGCTCTTTTAAAACTCAGGGATGTAGATCATATGACATAGAACATAGAGCAGTATAGCATAGGAATGAGTCCTGCTTCCTACAATATCTATGCTGAACATTATATCAAAATAATTTAATCTCATATTCCTGCACATGATCCATATCCCTCATTCCCAACATATCTATTTGCCTGTCCAAATCCTCAAACTCTACTTGCCCTCACCCTTGGAATTTACAGGCCTGTAGTCACAGTAATTTCTAAGGTACTATTTTTCCACTATTCTTTCTTGCTCTCGCTTTTTCTCACTGGCCCCTTGGTTCTCTGGTATCTCTCACAGGCTCTACATGACTTTTTTCCATGAAGGAATTGCTTAGTTCTTCTGACATTTCCTGATATTCTATGATGAATTCTCCCCTTTCTGGTTGTTAGACCTGCATTTGCCCCCACTGGTCCTGCCCCTATTGGAGAAGACCAACAGTCCAGTTTAATGTTCTCTCATCCCATCTCGCCTTTCCTTTTCAATTTCTTAATCCTCCTTTTCCGAGTTCTAATATATTCTCCATCCTCAGGACAAATGATATTTTTGGCAACTGTACACACCTTGGATTTATCTTTAACTTCTCCTGTCAGCCACGGATGGATCGAATTTCCTGCTGTTTTGTTTTGTACCAGAGGAAAATATTTTTTGATAAATATGCATTAGTTCTTTATATGCAAGCCATTAGCTGTTTACCACCATTCACTCCAATATATACTTCCTCCATACTGAGGTCTGTGCATTATTAAATTCTGGCTCTGTACACATCTATTCACTGCCTGAGCCTGGAATTCTGAAACAAAACAACTCCCTATCTCCCTAGTCCCGCTCTGAAGAAGGATCTCGACCCGAAACGTTACCCATTTCCTTTGCTCCATAGATGCTGCCTCACCCACTGAGTTTCCCCAGCATTTTTGTCTACTTTCCCCATCTCCCTACTTGTTTTTCTGTTTTTAAAACAGTCTTCAGTATCCAACTTGCTACATCACTGTTCACTTTGATCAGAATTTAAATCTTCTGCCATAATTCTCTTCTTGAAAGGCTTGGCATCAAATATTGTCTGGAAATACTCTTATGAAGTATTGTAGGCAAGTTCGGGTTATGGTCCTGGGCCTCCACCTTTGACAGAGTGAGGCCAAATGCAAACTGGAAGAACAGCACCTCAGGTAGCTTTCAATCCAAAGGTATGAACATTGAATTCTCCTACTTTAGGTAACCTCCAACAACCTTCTCATCCCTTCCCCCTTTCATGCACACACCCCCTCTCTTTCCCCAAACTTCCCCCTCCCCTGTTCTCCATATGGACTCACACCTATTTCTCCCCTCCTCCTCCTCCCCCTCCACCCATATTCCTTCCTGTGGCTTCACAATTTGCAACTCTTCAATCCTCGCACACCATCTGTCTTTTCATCCCTGGCCTTTGTCCCACCTTCTGCCTACCTAAAACCCCTCTCATGTATTCACCTATTACCTGCCATACTTTGTCCTGCCTATCCTGGTCTTTTACCCTTCCACCCCTCAATCAGCGTGAAGAAAGATACAGAGCCAAAACATCACCTATCCATGTTCTTCAGAGATGCTGCCTCACATGCTGAGTTACTCCAACACTCCTTACTTGTAAACCAGCATCTGCAGTTCCTTGTTTCTACATGGTGTGCAGGTTTGTCCCATTTCATTAAAGCCCCTGTCCCACTTATGTGTCCGTGGCACGCTAATTACGCGACCTCGTGGTCTGGTTGAGGCGCGACGGTCCCGCGAAGGTTGCGCGACTTCATGCGTCCGCACAGCCGTCTGGAGCGTGTGACGTTATTTGAAGATAGACACAAACTGCAGGAGTAACTCAGCGGGATCAGCAGCATCTCTGGAGAGAAGGAATGGGTGATGTTTCGTGTCAAGACTCTTCTTCAGTCTGAAAGAAGGGTCTTGACCCGAAATGTCACCCATTGCTTCTCTCCAGAGATGCGGCCTGTCCTGCTGAGTTACTCCAGCATTTTGTGTCCATCTTCAATTTTCTTGGGCCTGCTCTGGGAGTAGAAATGGGGGTGGATCCGGACCACAACGGCCGTGAGCCCCAGGCTGAGCTCGCGGATATTTTGCCTGTTTCTGCTGCTGTTGGAGGTGAGACGTTGCATCGTGCCAGGGTCTTGGGCCTGTCCCACTTTGGCCGTCAGTTACGCGACAGGCTTTTGGCGTGTGAAGATTTCGTTCGCTACAACATTTTGGAGCGCCGCGCGATACCGTGCACAACTCCATACCCCTCCGCGCTTCTCAGTGGGACCGGCCCCGCATGGCCACACGATGCTCAACACGACGACAAGGTCGCGTAATTTGCGTGCCAAGGACACGCAAGTGGGACAGGGACTTAACTTTGCTGGTTATCAATTTTGGCTCCTTTTGCCTGTTCTTTTCTAACTCCACTTTTGCGTAATGCAAACCTTCTTTCCCCTTCATTCCACTTTCTGAACCTAATTTGATGTTAAATTCACAAATTCTAATTTGCAATTCCTTGTCAACTCTTTATATTGCTTGTGCCACAGTCCTACACTTTAAATAGCTAAGGAAACATCCATTTGTTTCTCCTTTTCATTTAATTCTCTTCACTGTCATGTCATTAACCTTTACCCTCAGCAGTTTGCCTCGCAGTAACATTAAAAAACTGAATGTGCCGAAGCATGTAAGGACAGATGCAGTCAGATTCGCTGCTACTGCTAACTATTGCCCAGTACTTCTAAATTCACTTATGAGTCCAATCAGCTTGTCATGGCTACAAACTGCAGACAGGAAACAAATCAGCTCCAGGCTGAAATACTTCGATTAGAGCTGAACCAATGTGTTCTGTGGAAATTTATAAAAGCACATCTAATGCCAACATCGCTGGCAAACATTTATGCAAACAGGATTGGAAATTATACTTCTGCTGGATAAAGATGGTGGAATTGTGACTCTTGGCCGATTTGTTGCCCACAGCATGCTGTTAAGAGGTAATGATTAAATGAGTGGCCTCAGAATATTCAGCTGGCAGGATTATTACAGTCAAACTAGATCGCTCTTTACAAGCAATGACCACGCAGCCTCACATTCTTCCAGAGCTCACTGAACATTGATTAAACACGACCATTGTTTCCAGCTTGCTCTCAACCTCTCCTGCTAATAACTGTCAGTTGAAACCTCCCAGTCAGGGCTGTCCTCGACAATTTTGCTCTCATAGGCTGGAGAATTCCTATTGCCAATGAGCAGCAGTAGATGGCTCTTTAATGTTACTGTGTATTGATGAGCTTTTGAATGAGAGCAGTGGCAATTCGAGTAAAATGATTCACATTTGAATACGTGCAGGAATGCAAACTTCTTAATGATTTTGAATCCTGTTGCAGACAAGTTGCAGACAAGGGGAAAACTGTCCTGTAGCTTAATATTTTCTTCTGAATTGGTGAATTGGCCTTTTGTACATATTGTCTTCCTGGTTGATAGACTGGTTCACACACAACAAAAGCTTTTCACTGTATCTCGGTACACATGGCAATAAACTAAACTAATCTAAAACTACCAGGCCCCTTAATATTTTCATATTGACAGCCATTTTAGGATTGCTCATTCTTGGAAAAAATGTCAGAAATAAATTGAATATACAGGTTAATGAATATCGCCAAAACCACTTATTTCAATTCTTAACTGTTTGTGGAATTTGATTTTGCAAATTGTGGTGTAAAATATAATTATCTTTTTAATTTTTATTTATTAGAAGTGTACAGAAATATAACCAACGGCGTATGACATAATACAGTTATTGTACAGCTCCAATTTGCTTTTAGCTATAGTTAAGAGGAAAGAAGGGAGAAAAAGCAAGAGAGAGAAAGAGTGGAATGTGCAAGGGTAGAACCCCTAGACTACCAAAATGGTGTAGGCAAAAAGTAAAATAAATAAGAAAAGAATAGAGAAATAAAAAGACAAAAAAGAAAGAAAAAGAGAAGTGATGATATACCTGGCTCACATCCCTCCTCACCCATCACCCAACCCGTAATTAGATTTAACTCCAAAATTGTGTTGTACCATACTATCCTTGTAATAAACCAATGAATGGTGTCCATGTCTTCGAAAAATGCACTGGTTTTATGTAATATAATTATCATATTTACGTGAACATTCACATGCTTAGATAGGCGAGCCTTGACAAATTGAGCTAAAATCATTGCATCAGTTTTATTTTGCAATCAGTTATATTTTGAAATAGGTGACGGGCTTGTCCCACTTACGTGATTTTTTTCAGCTGACTGCCTGCAACTGTCAAGTTGCCGGCAGTCGCCTGAAAAACCGTGAACTGGAACGGCGACTGTCAGAGTGGAACATACGCAAACACATCGCAAAGGCGGGGGTCAGGGCAAGCGGGGGAGCGCTGTCTGAAATTCACATGGTACAAAGCGAAGGTGATACAGCCACACACCGTGATGAACAAGAAGGCTGTAATTAGCTAGCACAGTGTATGGCAAGTCCTTTAAAGGGAGTGGAGAGGGAGTGGAGAGGGAGTGGAGAGAACTTTTAATAAGCCAGAGATACCCAGCTGTGAAGTTCGGCAGACATATAACATTACTGGTCGGTTATCCTTGGTTCTGAAAACTCCTGCTTACGTTTTTTTTTCCCCCAATGAGGGAATGAAAATGACTGGTCAGCAAAGGCAATTAACTAAAACTACCTACGACTACCTCGACTACCCATAACTACATGGCGGCCCCACTACAACTGCACCTACGACTACAGGAGTATCGATTTTCTCCATGGCGACCAATTTTTGGTCGCAGAAAATGTTTCAACATGTTGAAAAATTTGCGGCGACCATACTGAGGCCGCGACTAGTTCCCAGAATGCAGGAACGCCTCGCGACCATGAAGGAGACTCATCAGAGACCACCAGCGAACATGTGGCAACCATGTGGTGACCATGTGGCAAGCACAGCGTCTCCTGCACTCGCCTAAGTGGGACAGGCCCATTAGGATGCAGCCTGAGGATTGATAGAAGTTGTGGGACAGGAAGAAGAGGAGAAGAGCAATGTGTAAGACTGGCCTGTGCTTGGTCTCGCCGATATATAGGAGTAACTCAGGAGCAAGCGCAGGCTCAGCGACGTTTCGCTGAACACCTCCGCTCAGTCCTACATGATCTCTCGGTTGCTAAACATTCCCATTCCCATACTGACCTCTCTGTTTTGGGGTTTCTCTATCTGTCAGTGTGGCCATATATAAATTGGAGGAACACCACCTCATTATTTCACTTGGGCCGCATACCACCCAGCGATATGAATATTGATTTCTCTAACTTCAAGTAACCCTTGCCACCCTAGTTCACCGACTAGTTTCATTGCCTCATTAATTTTATTGATTGTATGCCTCGTTGTCCCTTCCCCTCAGCTAACAAGGAAACATTCTACATTCTACATTTGATTGGTCATTTTCACACCTTACCCTTCCATATCTCTGATGTTGTGTGGTGTAGTGTGGGTGGATCGGCAGGCTTCTACCAATTTCTTATGTGTCCAAGATGCCTGGTGCATCTTTCTACTTTCCAAACCAAGGGGGACTTTCTACTGAAAATGAGAGCCTCAATTTTGATTACCCACTGCCAACATGCTTCTGAGGGAACATGCACAGAATCTGTACCCATGGAGGATGCTCTGTGGACGCTGTGGAATTGTTACTAGATTTGCCATCGCCTCTTGCATTATTGCATACTTTTTATACCAGAGACACATCCATGGAGGAAGCAATGGAATTTGACAAAAGAATTAGAAGGATCTTTCTCTCAATGATGAGGTTTGAGAAATAGAATCATGGCTCATATTTGCAATACTGCTAAATATTAAGTTCTTCATTCACATAGCCTACTGTCTTGTTCATTCACATATTTAAAAGAGATTAAACTGAAAGGTTTTAAACAAAGAAACATAGAAACATAGAAAATAGGCGCAGGAGGCGGCCATTCGGCCCTTCGAGCCAGCACCACCATTCATTGTTATCATGGCTAAAGTTTATTACAATGACAAGATGCACATTAAAGATATTCAGAACATTGATTCATAGCTTTGTGGGAATTCTACAACATGCAAAATTATGCCTTTATCCCATGTTCCGTATATAATTATGATCCAGACATCTGCCAGCACAAAGAGCTATACAATTTCACCACTATTTTTCCTGTAACCTATGCTCCCCACATTCCATTCAATTTCCTACCCAGGGGCAATTTAGAGAGGTGGATAAATCCAATACATTTTGAGCAAGCTGGAAGGACGTGCAAACTCCACACAGGTCTTAGTTGAACTTGGGTTGCTGGACCTATGAAGCAGCAGCACCATGGTAAACATAAATGCAGCATTTTGCATGTTCATATTTCAAACACATCCTTAAACAGTCTACTATATTTACATACTCTGTTGTGCTGCTGCAAGTAAGAATGTCATTGTTCTATCTGGGACATATGACAATAAAACACTCTTCACTTTCTCTTGAAAGTGTAATGGTACTTTATTGTCACGTGCACCTAAGTACAGTGAAATTCTATTTTTTTTTGCCTACCGTTTAGTGAAAATCCTACTATGTTAGGCATAATCAGACAAGAGTGTTAGATAGTAGACCACACCATGTCAGTGCACAATAATTGCCGTGTTAATAGAATCAAATTGTATCCTTCAAGTCCAAATTAAAAATATATTTGCATCTACGCATCTTACATAATGTTTGACTACCGTATGCTTTCCTTATTAGTCGTAACTTGGTCATAAAGGCCCGTTGTCTTGGTTGGTGTTGCAGGGGTTGTCCTGGCCCGGCGATGTGTCGATGACCTTTGCTGCTGCTCCACCATTCTGTGCCGCTGCAGACAGCATCCCTTCTGGGCACTCCGCTACTTGGAGCGGCGCCCAATATAATGGAGCTCCGGTGTAGTTCAGGGCCTCCAGTGGCCCACTACACTGACACGACCCGAGGTTTGTCCGCAGCCCCTGACTCTGCACTTTGCAGAGTCTGCACCTCCTCCCCATCGGCTTGTGAATGTGCTGTCCTACTCCTCCATCAGCCATCGCTCAGCCTCCGTGTCCCGCAGAGAGGGGGAGGCCTGTGCAGCTGACCCAGGGCTCCTCTGAGTGCCTCCAAGTTGCCATGAATAACATCACAAGAGGGCCAGGATCAATCCCAGATACTAAATTTAGCCTTACTTTTGATACTGGTAATCGAGCTTCTATGCATCTTACATAATTTCTGACCACCGTATGCTTTCCTTATTTTTTCTCTCCTCCCTCACTCCTACTTTCTTGCCTTACTTTCTCTCTTCCTTTCAGTTCCAATCCACATGATTGGACAATATATTGGATGATGAACTTTTAAATATTTTGAACTTCAAAATTTCTGCCAACTGCAAAATTTTTCAATCAGCACCCTGCAGACAGAGGTGTTCAGAGAGGCCAGAATTTTGTTTAGAGGGCCAGATGATTAAAAAAAAACTTAATATGCAGATCTGAAAGACATCCGCTGGAGCAATCATCCTTAGAACGAGGTGCAAGATGAGGACTCTCAACATGGCTGCCTGTTGTACAACTGTTGCCAGAGTTTCTTTTGTTTTGAATTCAATGAAGAGAAAATTAGGCAGGATGTATGCCAGGTTTTTGATTTGATGCCACCTGAATGGTACTCCAGGCCAAATTGAATCTTTATGAAATTATTTAATTATGCAGGTATGATTGTTGTACATGGAGCATACAATTTGCCAGGAGCAAAGTTTGTAAATGACAAGCAGCTGAACAAATAGCAAGATTTAATTGTTAAACTTTTGTATACCAAACCATGAAATCAAAAATCTGCGAGTGTTTGCTTGTGATCTATGGTTTTGATTCATGTTTGTATGTCACTTTATTTATTTAGCCAGCTACGCTGGTATACACTATCCCACATACATTTAGTTATGCAGCAACAGGATAAGATAAACATTATATGGTCAATTTTACAAACACACACTCCACTCACCACCCACACGTTTGGCAGCTGCAAAGGTGCCCCCAATGATTTTCTTTCCATCAATTTTAACAGGCAAAATATCCACTAGGATATTTTGACATTGGGATAGGCTTACAAGCTCCCACTGGTAGCAAACATTTGATGGAATCAGCCCTATTTTGATTTTATGAAAGCTATCACAAAATATTTCGCTGTCTCTAGGTGGGTGGGTGTATGGACGAGCTGCCTGAGGAGGTAGTTGAAGCAGGTACTATCGCAATGTTATAGAAACATTTAGACACGTATATAAACAGGGCAGGCTTAGAGGAATATGGGCCAAACGCAGGCAGGTGGGATTAGTGTAGATGGGACAAGTTGGCCGGTGTGGGCAAGTTGGGCCGAAGGGCCTGTTTCCACGCTGTATGACTCTGTGACACTATCCTATACATGTTTCTTCCTGAATGTGTAGGAAGGAACTGCAGATGCTGGTTTACATTGAAGACAGACACAAAATGCTGGAGTAATTCAGCGGGACAGGCAGCATCACTGTAGAGAAGGAATGGGTGACGTTTCAGGTGATGCTGAGTTACTCCAGAATTTTATGTCTTTGTTCCTGAATGTTTCACCATCTCTCTCCACATTCAATGCCTCCCAGGGAGGACTGGCTGAACATTTGTTGCCTTCCACCACAGTGAAGAATTCTGTGGTGGATGTTTGTGTTAAATTGTTTTGTGTATTGTGTTTTCTTTTTAAGTGTATCGTTGGGAAATTCATTTCACTGCATGCAATGTGGTGTCTAGCGTGTGTGTGACCCTGCTCCGCGCTGCTCGCTCCCTACTCCCCTGATTTCCACCCCTCTCCTCCTCCTCTCCCCCCTCTCCACATGCGCCTGTGGGTTGGGGGCTACGTGTGAGTGGATAGGGCGGGGATGGGGCAAAAGGAGCGAATGAATAATATTAATATTATATCAAGCGGGGGGGTGTGTGTGTGTGTGTGTGTGTGTGTGTGTGTGTGTGTGTGTGTGTGTGTGTGTGTGTGTGTGTGTGTGTGTGTGTGTGTGTGTGTGGTTAGCATGTGATGTCCCTACCACATACAACCCTCCCTCCCCCCCCCACTGCCCACAAACCCCCCCACACCACATGCCTCCCACCCACACAGCCATCCCCTCCCCCCCACACTGCTTCTGTACACCCCCCAAACCGGCCACACAGCGATAGGCCATGCCAGCGGCAGAGGCAGGGAGCGGCAGGGGTAGGCCATATTTTAAGAGTTATTCACATTTTAAACTTTCATAAATCCCAATTCCACTTGTCATGCCCGTCCGCTGTGCCTGCGCATTAATACCTGTGTGTTCTATGTCACAATGGGAACCCAATGGGCTGGAATGGCTGCGCCACCGGAGAGCCGCTATGAGTGGGGGGGGGAGGGTGAGGGGAGGAGGGGGGGATCAGGGGCATCACAATGGGAACCCATCAGCCGCGCCTGCGCAGTTGGGGCCTATGCACGAGTGGTGGAATATTGTGTTGGGGGACCAGGCCTCCCGTGTGAGAATGGGATCCAATGGGTTCCACTCAGTCTAGTCTTTCTCTAAAAACCAGAGCCCTCCACTGAAGGGTGGGGATTATTCGGTCCACTGATAGCCAAGCACATTTCATGTACTACAACCAAGACTCTCCAACAAAAGTGTCTCATTGTACACGGAGCACTTTGGGAGATTCTGAGGCCACAGGCATTGCTACGAGAATGTAGATAATGCTTTCCTACAAGTTTGGAGTTTTGCTTTCTTGAAGGCCTGACCTCACTTCTGGATTTGTGGTTCGCCTTTTAAAAGCAGCCAGCCCATGAGAGCTTCCACTCTGCAGTTAATTGCACTGCAGACCAAGCTCTCCGGGGAAACATTACACATTCCAGTTGTCTATTCAAATTAATGGAAGGGTCTCTGCTGGGCAATGTGGTGAAGCCGCCTGCTGAGTTGCCAGCACAAGCCAGCCTGAATCACCAGGCAGCTCGAGCCCCTGTCAGCCAGAGTCAGTCAAATACAGGGAGGAAGTGGGGCCGATACTAAAGTCAGTAAGAGCTACAAAGGACGTCAGAAATTGACTTCAAAACACCAGCGGTTGTTTAAAAGTGACATTTGATTTTTTTCTGACAATGGTTTGAAACAAGAACATTATTTGGGTAGAGAAACCTACTGAAAACAAGGAATGCCTCTCTTTTGTACAATAAATGCAAAACAAAAGGCAAGAACGTTAATGGATCAGTAAAATGACAATAAACTCTGAAGACTGAAGAAGGGTCTTGATCCGAAACGTCACCCATTCCATCTCTCCAGAGATGCTGCCTGTCCTGCTGAGTTACTCCAGCATTCTGTGAGTATCTTTGGTGTAAACCAGCATCTGCAGCTCCTTCCTACATGGCGATAGATCCTCTGTTGCAGAGAGTGGTCAGGGGGTACTGCTGAAGGTGAACATGCAACATGCGCAATGGTTTGATGTGTACTGGAAGGTTATAAACCAGTGCATTCAACATCAGACCTCAGCTTCCTGCTGGTGACTTGCGGGAGAAGCTGAGAGGAAGTGGATTAGACTCATTAAAGAGGTGTGGACAGGCTTCTAGTAAGAGAAGGAAATCAATCAGAAAGTTGAGAGCCTGGCTACAGAAGGAAAACTAAAATCCGTGTGATGGAAGATGTCAGAGGAGGGGAAGAGAAAATAGGGTGGTGGAAGTGGGATCAAACAGGTAAAACAGCAAAAGGCCGTGAGAGCAAATGAACAAGTAGCAATTTACTGTCATAAATAATCTGAGGAAGGTCAGATCATCAACTGACAAAAAATATGTTAAGCTCAATCACTCAAACACTGGAGGTTGCATTAGTTTCTTCACAGCAGAGGTTAGCTGCTCATTCAACTCATTCCCATTTTCAGAACCCGGACATGCAAAAGAGATCTGATGGTTTTACTTTTGCTGTAATTGATGGAACAAATCTACTGTGTGAACTGCCTGAGCACATTTTTGAAGGTGATATCGCATGATGCACATACAAATGTTTTTTTTTCTAATAATAGAGAATTACATTAATGGACGAGGGGAATGACAGGAGGTGGTGAATCACGGTGAGCGATAGGCCTGCAGCAGGGGTAAGGCAGTTCCCAGCTCTCTAGAGGCAGGGCTGCACGTGTTCTGCTGCGGAACACTTGGGAGGGGATTTCCACGGGGAAGAAGACTGATATTTGTGCAATGGACTTGTTCTGCCTGTCCAAAACCTTGCCTGTGTGCCAGGTAGACTGAAGAATAGGGGTGGCACAGTGGCACAGCGGTAGAGTTACTGCTTTAGAGCTTCAGAGACCCAGGTTCGATCCTGACTATGGGTGCTCTCCGTACAGAGTTTGTATGTTCTCCCCGTAACCACGTGGATTTTCTCCGGGTGCTCCGGTTTCCTCCCACACTCCAAAGGCGTAGAAGTTTGTAGGTTAATTTGCTTCGGTAAAATTGTAAATTGTCCCTAGTGTGCAGGATGGTGTTACTGTATGAGGTGATTGCTGGTTGGCGTGGTCTCGGTGGGCTGAGGAGTCAGTTTCCATGTTCTATCTCTAAAATCTAAAGTCCAAGTTTCCCTCCAACCTTGCACATGGTCCCTGAAGCCTACAACCTACTGCTCTGAACTTGGAAGAGGTGGCCAACTCTCCTCCATCATCTGTGCACTCTGCATCCTGCAGCATCTGAAAGCCCATGCCTCAACTTCCATCTCCAAACCAGCAGAAGGCATCCACAGCCCAGCAGCTACAGTGAAAAGTCAGATGTCTGGTGGACAAGCTCAGGCACTGTCGCTGTATTGCTCGTTGGACCAGCAGTGGATTTACAGTTCAGTTTAGTTTATTGTCACGTGTACCAAGGTGCAGTGAAAAGCTTTTCTTGCATGCTAACCAGCCAGCAGAAAGACAACACATGAATACAATCGAGCCATTTACAATGTGCAGATACATGCTAAGAGAATAACATTTAGTGCAAGGTAAAGCTAGTTCACAGCAATAAATAGTGCTGTGGGAATAGAGATTTAAGGGTGTGGAGCGTTTGTAATACGAGGTTGTAGATCTGCTTCTGTGGCGAGCATGCAAATAGTCGCCTGGCATGGGCACCATCTTGGAATCAGACGGCACTGCAATAACTTGCCCTGTGGTATGGCGTGAGAATTGCTGGGCACCACACTGGAATCTGAGCATTGCACTGTCTGGTCCCTTCAATCTTTACTCAGTGATGCCACCACCGTCACTGTCAGAAATCCTGCAGCCAACTATTCCAGGTTGTTGGTGCTTCTGATGTGATGGTGCACATTCAAAGCTCGGCCATTTAAGACTGAGAGGCATATGCACCCTCTCCCACAACGAGCAACTATTGTTGTGCTACTGGAGGCGCAGTGCGCAGTATCGAAGGTTCAGGTGGCACGCTGGTGCAACTGGTAGACCTGCTGCCTCACAGTGTCAGATATCTGGGTTTGATCCTGACTTTGGGTGCTGTCTGTGTGGAGTTTGCACATTTTTCCCTGAGAACTCCTGGGTTCCCTTCGGATTTCTAACCGGGTCCCAGGTTAATTGGCCGCTGTAAATTGCCCCTAATGCGGAGTGGATGAGAAATTGGATAATTCACACTAGTTCGTGTGAATGGGTGATCGATAATCCACGTGGCCTTAGAGGTTGCAGAGACTGTTTCCATTTTGTATCTCCAAACGCGGTAGACAGAGGTTCAGGCACGAGGATAACAGACAGGGAGGAGAAGCAAAAGGATGTGTTGATGCAGACACTCGGGATGCAGCGTGCAGGAGCAGTTGGACAGAGCAGAAGAAAGGCACGAATGATGGGGTGACTTTACTGCACTTGTCACTTGATTGGATGTATGACCATTTTCTGATCTTGTTGGTATGGCTTGGTCGATTTATCATGCAAAGTGGTTTAGAAGATTACTCAGATGATCACTGAAATGGCAATGCTGCCTGAAAAAGGGAAATTAGTCAGCATGGTCAAGTTGGGCCGAAGAGCTGTTTCTGTGTTGTATGACTCTATGACTTTGGAATTTCATTAACTGAGAAGTGTTCACTAACAATCCAAATAAATGAGTTTAACTCCCATCATAGTAGCTATAGTCCTGGGATGTCAGGACTTTCTACTGCAGTTGTACAGGGTTTTGGTGAGGCCACACCTGGAGTACTGCGTACAGTTTTGGTCTCCAAATCTGAGGAAAGACATCCTTGCCATAGAGGGGGTACAGAGAAGATTCACCAGACTGATTCCTGGGATGTCAGGACTTTCATATGAGGAAAGATTGGATAGACTCGGCTTGTACTCACTGGAATTTAGAGGATTGAGGGGGGATCTTATAGAAACTTACAAAATTCTTAAGGGGTTGGACAAGCTAGATGCTGGAAGATTGTTCCCGATGTTGGGGGAGTCCAGAACAAGGGGTCACAGTCTAAGGATAAGGGGGAATTCCTTTAGGACCGAAATGAGGAAAACATTCTTTACACAGAGAGTCGTGAGTCTCTGGAATTCTCTGCCACAGAAGGTAGTTGAGGCCAGTTCATTGGCTATATTTAAGAGGGCGTTAGATGTGGCACTTGTGGCTAAAGGGATCAGGGGGTATGGAGAGAAGGCAGGTACGGGATACTGAGTTGGATGATCAGCCATGATCACATTGAATGGCGGTGCAGGCTCGAAGGGCCGAATGGCCTACTCCTGCACCTATTTTCTATGTTTCTATGTTTCTATGGTATTTAAGGTCAGTTAAGTAAAGTAAGGTAAAGTATCCTTTATTGTCATTCAGACCTTTCGGTCTGAACAAAATTTTGTTGCCTAGTAATTGCCTAGTTTCGTTAGTAAAAGGAAATTAAAAAAAGATTCTAGGATCACTGTAATAAAAAACACCCGTTTATTCATGACCTCTTTGGGCGTAAATGTTTTGCAATTACTGCCTTTGAACTTGCTTAGAGCAAATTATGTTCTGGCCTACTCCTCATGCCCCTGAGCCCAGACTCCCCATCAAAGTGGTTATAAAATGCAGAGTCTACCGGGCACACCCAAAGAAAAATCTTGTTCCAGTTCTTCAAACTCCATGGTCAAAAGCTAGCAATTTCCTGGAAAAACATCAACTGTAGAGCCCTCCTTAAAGGTGCCAACTGCACTAGATTGGACAAGATCCCCCATGCCTTCATCATATTCTCTTTCCCAATTGTGATGAAGGCCTCTCACCTGAAATGTTCATTATTTTCCTCTTTCCACAGATGTGTCCCAGTTCTGTTGAGTGTTTCCGGCATTTTATGCTTTTATTTCTGATTTCCAATATCTCCAGTTTTCTGATTTTCACTTCTTTATTATCACTGACTGTTTCTAGAACTGTCAATTTAGTATCAGTATTGGATCCTAATCCACACATAGATTACAATAGTTCAGATGAAAATCCTTCATCAGTATCTGAGGATGGCGGAGTGGTTAAAAGCCGCTTTATCAGTCTCACCCACAAAGAGTCAAAGTCAGAGTCTTACAGTGCGGAAACAGGCCCTTCAGCCCAACATGCCCACATCGACCAACAAGTCCATCTACATTAGCCCCATCTGCCTGCATTTGGCCCATATTCCTCTAAACCTATCCTATCCATGTACCTATCTAAATACTTATTCAAAGTTATATTAGTACCTGCAAAGGATGCAATGGAGCGTGCAAATCCTAAATAAAAATAATGAATAAAAATTCTGATATTCATAGAGCCATAGTGAGATGAAGCAGAGATATGGCCCTTTTGGTTTACTGTCCATTCCAACCATCAATCACCCATTTATTATAATATTATGTCAATCAAATTTAAAAAATTCTCCCCACATTCTAACCAAACCCCTCCCCCTACACAAGTAACAATTTATGGTGGCCAATAGACCTCCCAACCTACACACCTTTGGGATGACGCACTGCCTCCAAGCTTCCGGTGTGATCTTTTCACAGGCAACAGCGTTCCCTCCTCTACAGATTTCTTTAATGTAGCTTATTGTGGTGAACATTATGCTCTTGGGACACAAAACACTGTAAATTCAAATTAATGACCGAGTGGTAAATTGGACGGGTTAAAGAAAGGGATTCCAAAATTTTAAATGTTACCCAAATCTTAAGTTTTCACTTTTTCTCCAGTAGACGTTATTAAACAAAAGCAACTGCTATCAGGCAATGGCTTTTGAGACTAATGAGAAAAAAAACCAAATTAAGATCAGAAGAGAGACCAGAAATATATGAAGAGAAATGTGGATTATTACAAATACATTGATCGGTTCCATGGTACTGAATAACTTTATTAACATTTGATTTCTGTAAAATGGTAGTTTTAGGATGCAGTAAGTCTAATATTATTTTTGGGGAATTTCATAATGGAAGTAAAAATAAATACCGGGATTGATGATTTAAAAAATTGTTCAAATAGATGTATGGAAGTGATTGGTGCCGAGTCCAGACATTTTTCTACAATTTCACATAACATTCTTAAAATGGCCTTTTCTTGCTGTTCTGTGTGTGCTGTTCATTAATTGCCTCAGGGAAGGTGTGTGAAGAATAGCATACTGTATATTGTCTGTTTAAAGGCCTAAAGGGGAGGCAATGGTTTCCTGTACCACAAATTCCCAGCGCTAGTCTGCAGCCAGGTACACAAAGCTTCTTTTTACTCCCATGAAATAAGCGGTGAGATGAAACATACCCGCTGATGGTTAACAGATCTGTCCCTGAAGACTTTGCTTCTCAGAATACAGAGTTTGTTTACACTCACTGAAGCTTTTAGCATTTTCAACATATGAGAGGATTTGGCCGATAGCCACAATGGTGATTACAATATTCCCAAGCCAGGAACGTGAGCTCATTTTCTTTCTGACTGCCCAGTACAAATGATACACACGGTCCCCACATTCGTTGCAGTGAAAAAGCCCAATCTCCGCAAAAGTACATGTTTGAGTAGGTTTGTATTATATTATGAAGCTTTTATCTGAAGGAAAAATTTAATTTAATCCAGTGGTCATCTTTCAAATCACGAGTTCACCATAAAAATAGAAGGATAAATTTAAAGAATTTGTGATGGTGAAAAATGAAAAATGTCAATATTACTGCCATTCACATACTTTTATTATGCATCAGTAAATAAGAATGTCATCGTTCTGTCTGGGACATATGACATTAAAACACTCTTGACTCTTCATTATGCATCTGTACGTTTGCACGCATAAATGGTTTAATTATAATCTTTGTTAGTCTATGTGCATTTATTTTATACTTTGAACTAATATAGTTCACATTGCATTATTTTGTGCATATCTGATTGTTATTTTATCTTACATCCTTGTGGCAACCAAAGGATATCACTAGTTAATTATCCTAAATTAGTTACTTTACACACATAGCCATCAACATATGTTATATTGTAGACAAGAAAATATGTCCAAATCTTTATTTCACTCATTGAATATTTCTGAGTATAACAATGTTAGTTATGTGAGGAATTTCTCAGAATTTTAATTGTCTTGGGAGTCATGAAGAATTGGCATATTTGGAAAGTCTGGAGGGATCATTGCCAATTCCACCGATAAACCTTGCTGGCTATGAGACCTTTGTTCTACCTCCTTAATAGTCTGTTCTCTGAACTCCCACATATCCTTATTTAAGAAGGAACTGCTGATGCTGGAAAATAGAAGGTAGACAAAAATGCTGGAGAAACTCAGTGGGTGAGGCAGCATCTATGGAGCGAAGGAAATAGGCAACGTTTCGGGTCCCCGAAACGTTGCCTATTTCCTTCGCTCCATAGATGTTGCCTCACCCGCCGAGTTTCTCCAGCATTTTTGTCTACCTCCCACATATCCTTTTTGTATTTGTAGACCACCTCTGTGCAGTCACATAATCCAATACAAAATGAGGGACATGTTGGCCAGTGATGTATTAGGGACATGTGCCACATTGTTATAATCTCAAAACATGGGTTGCAATCTAGCACTTCTCAGTTTCTTTATCTAGTTCTATGCTCTGACAGGGGCAAGATGAGCAATCACATTCATAGGGTCATTGCAAATTAGAAGCCCACTTTACACCCTGTCTGATGTGTTTTGCCACTGATGTCAACATAAAATAGTAAGATTAAATGAGAACTTACCAGTTTGAAGTTTGATCTTTATTTTATGAGTTAAGATGAGGGACTATGTGAAGAACCCCGTACAGCCGTTTGTGCGTCAATCATCAAAGCAACGGTGTGAAATTACAGGTAATAGTGACTGAAGTAGAATAGTAAGAACAAAAGGCTAGAACTACCAGATGACATTTATGAGGGTTGGGAGTGGAGGGCACCTAGTCCCTCATCTTAACTCCTCATAAAATAAAGATCAAACTTCAAACTGGTAAGTTCTCGTTTAATCTTCCTCTTTTACTTCGGAGTCATGTGAGTGACTACATGAAGATTTCAAAGCTCTGTGAATTCATGCAGTGTGAAACGAGTATACACAACCACAGCTGCTTCATTGACAAATGAAGGGAAAACATTCATAATGCATACAGTCATGACATAGATGTAAAGCATGTTGATGCTGTTTAAATGAAACAATAATATTTCCATCTCTCACCCAGATTAAAAATATAACCAGAACATAGAGTTAACAAATAGCCCTGCTGCTGATGTTGTAGCAGCCCTGGTGAAATGAGATCTGGAATCAAAATCCATTCCTACATAACACAAACCCCATTTTTATCATCTGGAATGGCCTGAACAATACGTTCTCCCAAATTTTTGGGACTAACAACATTGCTAGTCCAGAAACTCCAAGGCTCTTGATGACCTTGACACATTGTTGTATATGTGTGCTTGCCTTATCAAAGGTCCCCTGGCATGCCTGTGACTATTTTGAGACATGACCCCCTTCTGGTTTGCTCAAGTATTTATAACATAATATAGTAAGATTAAACGAGAACTTACCAGTTTGAAGTTTGATCTTTATGTTATGAGGAGTTACGATGAGGGATTACGTGAAGACCCCGCCAGCACGCATGCGCGACATTCTTCAAAGCAGTGGTGTGAAATCACAGACAGTCACAATGACTAATATAGTAAGATAAGAGAGAACTTTCATACCAGGTGATCTTTATAGTAGAGGGTTGGGAGCGGAGGGCACGTAATCCCTCATCGTAACTCCTCATAAAATAAAGATCAAACTTCAAACTGGTAAGTTCTCGTTTAATCTTACTATTTTATTTCGGTAGTCACGTGAGTGACTACGTGAAGATTTCAAAGCTCTGTGATTTCATGCCCTGGAAGCTCCATGCTCACACACCGCTATGCTGGGATGAGAGGATGATCATAATTCAGACATGACACTGGCTGAAAAACAAAAATAGGTATTTATTCATACCAAAACAAAATAAATATCCCATAGGGGTAAATTATTTGACAGTACTCAAAATCCTCCCTGCATAAGTGTCAGGGGTGGCCACGGGTTTGTTGTAGAAGCGGTGAAAAGTCCTTTCATTACTCCAACCCGCTATGGCCAGGATGTGGTCCAATGGTACTTCCATCCTCCTAGCCGCCGAAGTGGATGCCGCCCTGGTGGAGTGAGATTTGAATATATTAGTGTCCACCCCCGCCGCATCCAAAACCACCCTTAACCATCTAGAAATGGTTTGCACCGTGACTTTATGATGGGGCTTCTTGTGGCTTATAAGCAAAGCTGTCTCCGTGCCCCTGAGATTTTTGGTGACTGTGATATATTGTGAAATTAACGTGACGATGCAGAGTCGAGTATCTGCTGGATATGTCAGAAATTCCAAGGTATGACCAGACGCTCCGGGTCGATCTTGTTTCAACAGTCCCTGCACATGAAAAGTGATTTTATCATTGGTGATAGTCATGGCATCCAGATTAAGTTTGTGCAGAGACTGGACCCGTTGTGCCGTGATAAGTGCCATAATCATTACCATTTTGTATGTGAGCTTTGCCAAAGTGAGTCCCGTGTTAGGTGTCCATCCTCGCAGCATTGTTAGGACTGTGCTGATATCCCACGTATGGTTATATCTGGGCCTAGGGGGATTGGAATTGAATATTCCTCTCATAAGTTTGGACACTAATGGATGTGATCCAATTCCCAATTGGTCACTCCCCTGGCCCAAGTAGGATGATAGTGCACTCCTGGCACTGTTTATGGCACTGTAGCTCAGTCCCTCATCAAAGTGTAGGGTGGCCAAGAATTCCAGCACTTCTGTAATGGTAGCGGATTCATATGTAGTGTTGGTAGTAGCGCAGAATCCTTCCCATTTCTTGATGTAGGTGAGGTACTGCTTCCTGGTGGACTCCCTGCATGCCGCCGAGATGGTGTCTATCGTTCTGCTGGTGAGTCCGAATCCGCGAAGAGGCCGTTTTAAAATCTGCAAATTAACAGGTCCATGCGGTCATAACATGGGTGATGTTCTCCTGTGACAGGATGAATGAGCAGGCTAGGTCGTTTATTAACCCGAATGCAAGGTTCTGTGGCCATCTTCTGTACCGCTGGGAACCATGGTTGGGTAGGCCAGTCGGGCACCACCAAAATACCCGATGCGGAATCTTGTTTTATTTTCTGCAAGACCCGAATGATGAGGCAGAAAGGGGGGAATGCATAGCAGAACAAATCCCCCCAATGTAGCGTGAAAGCGTCCATCGCTACTGCCCCAGGGTCTGGTTCCCAAGCAACATATGTTGGTAGTTGGTGATTTAATCTGGACGCGAAGAGGTCGATATCTGGTGTCCCATAACGGTCTACAATATCTGTGAACACTTTTCGATCCAACATCCATTCTATGTTGTCGTTAAATTTGCGTGACCTGGTGTCTGCCACTGTGTTTAGCTTGCCTGGGAGGTAAGTGGCTGAGATCCAAATTTCCCTTTGCAGACACCAGAGCCAGATATTGTTGGCCAATTCATCACACGATATCGACTTTATTCCGCCCATGTGGTTAATATAGGCCACCACCGTGGTGTTGTCAATTTGTATCCTAACATGAACTTTGTGCATGTTTGTGCAGTATGCCCTGAGGCCGTGAAATGCTGCCAGCATTTCTGAATAGTTAATTCCCAAATTTTTGAATAGGGTTAACTCTTGTGCACTCCATCTACCTCCACAACTAGAGGTAGTATTAGTAGCTCCCCAACCTTTGGCACTGGCATCCGTTTGTAAGGTGATCGAGGGATTGATGATAGTGATGGGTTTGGAACAATATTGGGCATTAGCCATCCACCAATTTAATTCGGCTTTTGCCTTTTCTGGTATTTTCATAGGCCTATCGAAATGGCCTGCATGACTTTTGAGAGCTATAATTTTGGCTCTTTGTAAGTTTTGATAATGTAAAGGCCCATATTGTGCTGCGGGAAAGGCAGCCACTATCTTCCCAATCACCCTGGCCACCTGCCGAATGGATGGGTCCTTGATGCCAATAAGGCTCCTGCAAGCCTTTATCAAGTCCTCCACCTTACTTAGTGGCAACGTGATAGACATTTGCACTGAGTCGATATTGAACCCCAAGTATTTCATGGTGGTAAAGGGTTTTAATATTGATTTATCTGGATGTATAATGAAACCCAGCTTCTGAAAGAGATGTTTCGTGGCTGTAACTGCCAATGTAGCCATTTCCAAACTCTCCCCAACAATGAGGATATCATCAAGATAGGCCATAACAGTATGATTCTGTTTCCTTAAGTAGGCCAAGGCTGGTTTTAATATCTTGGTGAACAATCTGCGTGCTGATGATAACCCATTAGGCAAGGCTTTGTATTGCCATAATTGTCCCATCCAGATAAATTTTAAATATTTCCTATGATCCTTGTGTATTGGTACTGAATAGTATGCATCTTTGAGGTCAATGCATGCCATGTAGTACCCATAATCTATTAACTGTATAGCAGTGTCAAAGGTGTCCATTTTAAAATGAACATACTGAACAGAAGTATTCAGTTCGGTCAAATCTATGATAATGCGGCAACCGCCGTCTTTTTTGTTTTTGGTGAATATATTAGACACGAACTCCTGCGGTTCTTTGGTGGCCTTCTCAATTACCCCTTTTTCAATTAATCTGTATAGTTCAGCATGTCCTGCTACCCTCTCTTTTTGAGAGAGTATGAATTTTCGGCTAGGTGAATGCTGGACCGGGGTAGGGAGTTCGTGAATAAATTCAATTTTGTAGCCCTGAATACTCCTGAGTATGAAAGGATCAGAGGTAAAAGTGCGCCAATTTTCATAAAACATGTGCAACCGGCCCCCTACATAAAGTGAATTTAGGCAAGATGTGTTTCTGGGGAAACCAGACCCACCTACCTCCATGGTTATTGCCGGTGTTGCGGTTTCTGTCCTTGTTTTCTTTGTTGATTCATCGTGTTGTAGGAGTGGCGCATCTTCCAAGAAGGCCGGGCTGGGCCATGGCCTAAAAAAGACCGCTGTGCAGGTTGGCCGGCCTTCGAGCTTTCACCACCGGCAGGTCTCTGATGGTATCTCTGTCTGGTGGATGTGTAGGGGTGCTGTCTTTGTGGGTAATGAGATTTGGTAGGTCCGGGAACCTTGATCAGGCCCAAGGCCTTGGCCTCCTCATCAAGATCTTTTACTTGCTTGGGAAGGTTTTCCCCGAACAGCAAGCTTGGAGGCTGAATCTTCCCAGGCTTACACAACCCCGCAAACTTGGGGTTAAGCGCCGGCTTTATGATGCTCTTTCTGAAATTGTTTATCTCATACTGTGTATTACACAGTAGAGCCAGGGCATCTTGCAGTTCTTCCGGCAACTCTATCCCCACTGCAGTTCTGGCCACTGCTGTGATCCCGGCGGTTAAGAGCTTTAGGATTCTTTGAAGTTTGATTTCCTGCCCTCTGCTCGAGGGGCTCATATTCCCCCAAATAGGGTTGTTCACCGCAGGGACATTAAGTGAGTTGCAGTTTTCAGGAGCCATATATTTATCAGCTGTAGAATTTATGGCCTGTTCCTGTAGCTGGTTGGTCGCCATGTAGTTAATGCTGGCTGCCAGCTTAGGGTGGATAGGTAGGCCTTTCTGTGTCGGCATTGCATGTTTATTTACCATATCCAGATATTCTTCACACACCCCTGACACAGATGGTTGTTCAGCCAGCTCCCCTTCTTCTGGGTCAGCCCAGTTCTGACCCTCAATGCTCCCCTGCGAGGAGGGTGAGACATTTGGCAGTCCTTGGTAGGAACCTGCCGTGGGCCTGCGAAGAGGCCCACTGTGACTCTGCCCCTGCATTAGCAGGTCACGTTGGAGCAATTGCTCCATCATCCGCTCCATGCGGGTTAGACGACCTCCGTCGCTATCTGCGAACGGGGTGTCCTCGGGACCGGACCCAGCTGGGTCGCCGGCCCCGTCCGACTTCCGGGTGGGTTTGCCGCCCGACCGTGGAGTACCAACGGCCCTCATGGGCGAGAAGTCGGGAGCTGCAGGTAATACCTGTAGCTCTGGAGAGGCGGTTCGCTGGCTGCTCTCCATAGCAGCTGCTCTCGCCGCTCTCTTGGACTTCCGTGATTCCATAGTGATACTATTCCTCGTCGACGCTCACTCCTCCAGTGAGACTTACCTGGCGTAAGTTATTTAAACTTACGCTGGAGGAGCCCCGCTCCTCCCGACCGTCGCTTCCGCATGCGTACGACGATATGTCGCGCATGCGTGCTGGCGGGGTCTTCACGTAGTCACTCACGTGACTACCGAAATAAAATTATATATTATAATTTACAGACGTAATCATGCTGTACCATCACAATTAACCTGCTGCACTAAACTAGTGCCAGAAGGATAACTACCTAATAAACCCCAGCCAAATTTAAGGATATAGCTGGAGCCTCCTGGTGAAATAGTGTTCACAAATGGCAACATCGCATATGGCATTGTACTGGTCCTGGGACCCATGATGAAGATATCCTACCACTTGTTATCCGGTGTGGACCCGACAGAGCGAGTTTTGTTTGCTACAGCCAACTCAATGAGAAAGCTCATTGACCCAATTGATGGCCGTATAACTCAATAATTAACAAAAGATCATTTAACATGAACTCCAAACATTAGTAATTTATACCATTTTCAATGTAACATGAGCATAAACAAACTCTTTCGTCTCCTGGAAAAGAAAAATTCTGCGGTTTGGTGCTATCCAAGCACTTTGAACACATAGAAGGATAGATGTAACAAACAAAACCTTAGGGCAGTTATTAACCTGCAGAACATAATTTGAGTTTATCATGCAACAACTGATTTCCAAAGCCTCAGGCTGAACCAGCAAAATTACATTTAAAATAACCAAATAAGGTTATATTATTATTCGTGACAAATCAGGAATCAATTTGCATAATCAAACAATAGGAACCTAAAGCGGCCTCTTAATGACTTTATTTGAAGCCTCGATTGGTGAAACAAAATGGAGGGAACCATAAAAGACCTTCCTTCTCCTTTTAGCGAGAATGTATCTTTCGCCACTGTTATGCCAAATATTTTGCAACCAGTGAAATAAACATGAAACCAATATATATATGCATATATGACAATATGCATATTTGTCCAATCACTCTTTAACCCTTACAATGCCCATAGGGTCTATAGATAGTTGATAACAATAACATAAATTTTGGCAAGTCATGCAAGTCTGCTCCACCTCCAAACTCCAGATGATATTTGCAACTTAGTAACTACCGTAAACAGCAACTGTGGCCCAATTTCCCGAGCCAGTCTTGCAAGACAATCTTGGTCCTTATACTGAACCTGCCCAATTCTAACCTGCTTGAAAAGCTAGTATTGCCCATTTTACATGGTTAGACCTCTCAAAGTAGCTGATAATGTCTCAATCATTTGTAATGTATAACTAAGTGCACACCTTACCAGGCTGTAAGTGGTCCCTTAATTGTACAGTAGCACAGGTACAGTGCGTGGAACCTCTGGCCAGCTTTCATGCTGCCACCAACTTCAGTGAACTGCTTATTGCCAATAAAGACATGTGGTGCATTGTCGCCGAAACTATGAAAGCTTGCTCGTTCCAATAGCTTGTGCTTCACTCTCCAGGTTTCGCCTATGGAAAGGTCTTACCTGAATTGAAGATTCGGCAGCCAACTGTAATGTCCCCCTGAGAGCGGTATTCACAGCATATGTGTTTGGGATGGTAACTTTCCTGCCAGGCATAGACCTCTGGCATATGCCCTATATCCCTTGGACATGTTCTATGGCTATACCCTCAGAATCAGCGTTAGACTATACCAATCCCACATGCTCTCCTCTTAAATGAGGGAGCCATTAAGCAGCCCTGTTACAAGGTGCTGCTGGTGCAGCTTCAGCAATACGCCAACTTTGCCAAGGCCCCAGCATCAGACTAATACTGACACAGCATGCTCTCCTCCTACATGAGGGACATTAAGCAGGCCTGCTACAAAGCCCTGCTGACACAATTTCCCATTTAGGGCCATTAGCACCAATTTGCAATATAATGAAAGATTTACCTAACAACTACTGGAGCAGTAATAAATACTGTTTGTTCATCATTGTGACTTTATTAATTTCAGCTGGTGATAGTAAGGTGTGTTAACAATGACCTAGATGGCACTTAAAAGTTAACTATTTAACAATATAATAGTTGCCCTACTTACACAGCTGAATTGCATCTATACTATTAACAATTAATCTAACGACTAGAAACTGTTTTATAACAACAACTGTTACCAGAGTCTATTGACTGTAATCTGTTGCCCAGGCTGGCGTCACGGCCAATTGAATACCTAAAAGTTAATCCCAACATCCTACAAGTCTATTTGATAGGAACTTAATCTAACTGGCCCAATTTCTCAAATATTGTTTGAGACTTAACAGTGGATTTTAGCACATACATAACCAGTGTTTTTGAACTGTGAATAGTTTTCTTTGAATGCTTTTTTGGCATCATTCTGTTATATTGCCTTATCTTAGAAATGCCTCCTCATCCCCCATGATCACTGTAAATGGGAATACCCTACTAAACAGCTATTCCCATAAAGCAGCCCTGAACAAGGTACTGCTGGTGCCCATGAAGCAGCCTTGAACAAAGGTGCTGCTGGCGCGCCCTTTCCCATAGGCCAGTGTTTGCCATAGATTTGGCGTTCTCATGAAGCAGCCTTGAGCAAAGGTGATGCTGGCATAATCTCTCCAATAGGCTAGCCTGCCATAACTTGGCATCCCCATGGAGCAGTCCTGAGCAAAGGTACTGCTGGCACCGCCTCTGCAATAGGCTTGCCTGCCATAGCTTGACATCCCCATGAGCAGTCCTGAGCAAAGGTGCTGTTGGCACAGCCTCTCCAATAGGCCAACACTGCCATAAACTTTACTGCTGACCCAACTCCTGCTGAAGGAGTGTCTCTAAATTCATTCCCAAAGGTGAAACCTCCCAACATCTTTCCTAATTGTACTGACTATTTTTGTCAGTTGTCCCCATATCCTGGGGATTACTGTGGTTTGGGAACCCCATAGGTGAATTTCCCCTCCCCGGGAATCAATATAAATATATATATATATATATATATATACACATACCCGCGGTACCCTCCCGGCACCCGGGCTAATCATTTATGTGAGTTTAACCCCATTTCCTGGGGACTACTGCGTTCTGGGAACCGCATATACTTGGGTTTCCCCTCCACCGGGAACCCAGGCTAACCGTTTAGGTTAGTTTTAACACCATCTCCTGGGGACTACTGTGGTCTAGAACCGTATATGCTTGGGTTTCCCCTCCACCGGGAACCCAGGCTGACCATTCAGGTCAGTTTAGCCCCATACCCAGGGACTACTGCGGTCTGGAACCGCCTATTCTTGAGTATCCCCTCCCCGGGAACCCAACGTGTGGAGTCACTGACCGCATTATCAGTGACTCCGATCGCGAACCCGATATTCCCAGCTCTCCGCTTCCGCAAAGCCCTAGGCTGGTTCCCTCATCGGCCATCGCAAACATCTCGCAAAAACCTCGGAGGTCCCTGCAGGAGACCTACAACAGGTAAGGAATAGCACTTACCTGAAGTTCTAGACTTACCGTTGGAGGAGCTGTGCTGCACGAAAGCATCTGACGCAGTAACGCACGAACGGCTGTACAGGGTTCTTCACGTAGTCACTCACATGACTCCGAAGTAAAATCAATATCATGCTTAACACTTCCCCATATTGTACTTACCATAGGTTCATTATCCATTATTAATTTGCCTTATTATGTCAGAGTGTTTTTTTTTTAAAGAACAACTTAAAATGAATTGTACAGCACTACACTCAGATGAGGTCTCACATATTGCATTGCTTCAAATGATTGTCCAACTTTTCCTTAAAAGGTCCAATATAGAAATAAATCTACAGCAAACTGAATAACATTGTTACTGTGATATGAGGATGTGTTCCATTGTCATGATTTATGAACTTTTCTAACAGCACGTCAAGGAAGCATTGAATTTCTTGGAGTTGTTTTCAGTCAATGAACGAAGTAAATTGATAGGCAATACCTTGTGTAAATAGTATCAGTGACACAAGCATTTGAAATATTAGTACATACATAGCACATTGTGAAATAATTTGGCATCAATTAAGTTACTTTCCACTCATAGTACAACCATTTAAAATCATAATCATTGCTGAATTAGAGCATGTGCAGGCAGATGTACAGTTGAAATTGACATCAGGGTTAGCACAGACATCATGGGCCGAAGGGTCTGTTCCTGTGCTATATTCCATGTTTCTACCACACCTGGGTCAGAAGAAAATGGCAAGACATAGACAAGGTTCTGAATATCTACTCTAAAACTGTATGATGTGAACAATATTCTGTCAAGACTGATTGGGCTGGGATATATTTTTGTGAACTTTTCTTTTACTATGAGCTTTTTTCACAATCTAACTGCAATACAGAGCTTGATAGAGATTATAGCAATTATATATTTCAGCTGGCAGCTTGAACAAACCCTGCAATATTAATCTCGCTGATCCTGAATTTACTTACACTTTGTACTCTGTTTGTTTGGCTTATGCCTCTTGTGCTATTGACAGTATGTTGTTAGTTATTAGATGCTGGCATTCCTGTGGCGCTTCATCAGTACTACACGCTAAAGATGAACTAAAGCACGCAAAATGCAAAGGCTGGTTAATTAATCAACTTGCCATATATAAAAAAGTAGCCAGGCTTAAAAGTAACAAAAGTTGCAGACCAAATTAGAGTTTCATTTTCCATATAATAATGAGTTTATAATGACGAATGTAGAAAATGAAAACTGTTTTAATGTGATTTGCACTAATTGCTCCCATCAGAACATTTGTTAATTTGGAAAACAAATACATCTTATGAAATATGTATTGAAAATCTTACTGCAAAGGGAGATAGGATTGTTGGTTTTTACTTTCTTTGTAATTGATCTAAAGAATTGATTCAGAATCATTTGTAAAGCTATGATCCCAAACTAAAATAATTTGAGAGACATTAGAGATGGCTACGGGTCACTTGATTACATTCAAGCTAAAGCATGTCCATTCTGCAGTCATCTCTAATTTCAACAGAGGAAAATGGGACATGAAGAGAAGTTAATATGTTGCTGTTGCAACGCTTAGTTTCCATAACCAGTTATCTGACATGCCATGTTAAGTTGCAAATGGTTATAGGGTCACAGAGTCATACAGCATGGAAACAGGCCCTTCAGTCCAACTTGTGCATGCTGACCAACATGCCCCAACTACACTAATCCCATCTGCCTGCATTTGGCCTATATCCCTCTAAACCTATCATATCCATGTATCTGTCTAATTATTTCTGAAATGTTGTGAATGTACCTGCTTCAACTACCTCCTCTGGCAGCTCGTTCCATATACCTGCCACTCTTTGTGTAAAAAAAAGTTACCCCGCGGTTTTGTTTAAACCTATGTTTTCTGGTTCCTGATTCCACTACTCTGGGTAAAAGACTCTGTGCAATTACCCAATCTATTCCTCTCATGATCTTATACAACTCTATAAAATCACCCCTCATCCTCCTGCACTCCAACAAATAAAGTCTGTGAGACTTGTGCTTTCAATCTATAGAATCAAAGGATTACAACGGGCAGAACATAGCTGCTTATAGCCAACTGTTTTAAGAGGAACTACTGGTGTCTTGTTGCCCACGTGTTTAAGGCCTGGCTTCATACAGTATGTGCTTGCCAAGAGTCTTGGTTCTGCAGAGTGAAGGAGGTTGAACAACCTCTCCCTCTTCTCCATCGCTCTGAACACCAGTGGTAATGCCCTATCTACTGGTGGTTTCATAAGGTCATAAGTGCTAGGAGCAGAATTGGGCCATTCGGCCCATCAAGTTTACTCTGCCATTCTATCATGACTCATCTATCTTTCCCTCTTAACTCCATTCTCCTCCCTTCTCCCCATAACCCCTGGTGCCATACTAATCAAGAATCTACTTATCTCTGCCTTAAAAATATCCACAGATTGATTTCCACACCCTTATTTCCCCGCATTATGTCATGGCTTCTGTGAGCCTGATCTGGTGTTAGATCTGAATCCTCTTTCATTATAATGGGGATTGTTAGACTGATTAGGAAATTTAAAAAAATATATATATTTTACGGCAATGTTTTAGTTTTATGTTGCATCTTTCATTTTTATTAACGTCTAAAATAATTGTTCACACATTTATTACAATAAGCTTAGTAGAATCAGAAAAATATGTGAAGTTCACTTTGGTGAGGGGTAACAGTAATGCTGAGTGTTTGTCAAGTGGTGAGAGATTTGGTGGTGTTGATGCTCAGATAGACCTGGGTCTGCTGGTACGTAAGTCACTGAAGGCCAACATGCAAGTGCAACAGGTGATTAGGAGGTGTCATTCTTTTATAAAGAGGACCTAATTGCAATAAGGAAATTTTGTTACATATTTGTCATAATTTTGTGTCTTGGTGAAAACATACCTGGAGCATTATATACATTTATGAGAGTATACTTGGCAATGAAGAAGTGCAGTGAAGAATCACGGGACTGGTTCCAGCGGTAGAATGACTTCCTGAGGAACATCATGTATGTTGGTGATGACCACATTGGAAAGCCTCAGCCTAGTCATCAGAGAATACATGTATGATATAGTTAATTGAAGCACTTTGGGCTTCATAAAGAGTGGGAGCAGTCAGCAATGAATTGTGAAGCTGCCCAGTGAGGTGACTTGATGTTGTGCACAGCGTCCTTTTATATGAGTGCAAACACATTGAATGAATGAGGGCGCTCCAAGATGGTTGCAGTGTGGAGTTTTGAACTCGAATTCATTTTGGTAGCTGAGAGATGTGATGATTACTCAAGTAATGAAGCCATTAGCCACACATCTGAAACTGGAAAAAGGTCAGCCACATTGACATGGATCATGTAAGGAAATGCCAGGTTCAATTTTGTGAATGGTGGGATCTCAGCAGGAAATAATCGCCAGTGCAATCTACTTAAAGTAAAATCAATTTTTGCGTGCTTGGCACATAACATTGAATTCAAATCCGTAATTGTCTGCCTTAAATATCAGAACTCACAGGTCTTATTCACTGAACTTCCACTTTAAAGGGAAATTACTAACCTTTTTTTAACCAGAGATTGATACTTTCTCAAACTTAAATTATTTCAAACCTATTTAAAAACAATCATGTTTTTTCAGAGAGGCAGTAGCCTACACATTTTGTTCTGTTTTGTTTAGAAAACTTCAAAGCACAGCATTGCATTTTACCATGCTGTGAAAGATTTTATGCAGTCCTTGTGCCTTTCATTATATGTTATATTGGATTTGCAGATGTTGTCACCTCTACAGTTAACCTTTGGATATAACTGCAGATGAGATATCCAAGTTGTTGGCTAAGATGAAATTGCAAGAAAACCCAAATTAAATGGTAATTGCATGCAATGCAGCAAATTTTATTCTTAAATTGGAGAGCCATTCATTTGTTACTTGCAGCAGCACAACAGAATATGTAAACACAGTACACTGTAAATATAATAAATGAAAAAAGTTCAGTGTATACCGAAACATTTCAGTACACACACACACACACACACACACACACACACACACATACATATATATATATATATACACATACTAGACTAAGTGGGACACATTGGTTCCCATGTTCAAACGGGAGGGCTGGTTCCCCCAGCGCAATATTCCACCTCTCCATCAATTCCAATATTGGTGGCCAGTGGGGGGGGGGGGGGGGCTAGTATGGGTGTTGCGGGCTGAAGGGACTGGTTTCCCAAGGGCTAGAATGGACATGGTGGGCCAAATGGATTCTTGGGCTGGCAGCTCAGACACTCAGGCCTGGTGGGCTGGCAGCTCAGTCACTCAGGCCTGGTGGACTGGCAGCTCAGTCACTCAGGCTGGTGGGCTGGTAGATCAGTCACTCATAGAAACATAGAAAATAGGCGCAGGAGTAGGCCATTCGGCCCTTCGAGCCTGCACCACCATTCGATATGATCATTTCATAATCAACTCAGGGCTGGTGGGCTGGCAGTTCACTCACTATCCCTTGAAATTCCATTTCAAGGAATAGCAGGCCACCAAATTCAATTTCATAGCATTTCAGGCTGCATTTCAAGCAGAGTGCAGGCCACCAAGTTGCCAAACAACTCATTGCATTATCATTAAGGGTTAACAAATCATTTATTGCAAGTACATTGCAGACTCACAGTTCAGGTGATTCACAGCATAGAATCACAGGTGTGGACTCTCCCTCACGATCTTCCAGAGTGACCGACTCACGTCCAGGCATCCGAGGTTTTATAGTCTTGCCTTCCCCTGGAAGGGGCATTACCTTCATCATGGTGATTGACAGGCGAGAGGACCAATCAGCTGCTTCTCTGCACTGGCTGTGGGCCTGGGGGCACCGCTCCCTTCTGACTCCCAATGTCTCTGGCCACCCCCGGGCATGGGGGGGGGGGGGGGAGGGGGCACTCGGGTGGGGACGGGGATGGTCCAGTGGCGGTGCAGCAATGATTGCAGCGCCGGAGACCCGGGATCCATCCTGGCTGCGGATGAGGCGCAGGTCTGTGTCCAGGGCTGCCGAGAGTGTTTTTCGCTTGTGACCTATGACCTGGGCAAGCAATTCAAGCTCCACTCCATGACCTTTGCTCCACGGACGACTCCCTCCTCCAATCACCGAGCTCTATCCTTAATCCCACCCCCCTACTTCCGCCTCTGCGACACTTCCCTCCTCCAATCATTGCGCTGAATTATCACGACCCCATCCCCATTGCCTGCTCGTCCAATCGGCGCGCTCGATCAGTAGGCAATGTTTTCCCCACTGTCTCGCAGACGTGTCCTCACTGCCTCCCCCCTCCTCCCGCCCGGGACTTCCGCCCCTGGTGTACCAACACAGGCATATTTCTTTATTGGATTGAATCAATTTGCTAACAATGCACAATTTCCATATTTTAAAAGTTACAAATGCTGAAATATTCAATGACATTTGAACACGAAGCAAGATAGAGGGGTGAGATACTACCGTTCAGGTGTATACGTTTGTTCTGTTGTACAGTATATCGTGCATCATAGTCAACAAATTCTCTCTATAGATGCGAGGTGACTATTCCTTTGATACCTTTCGATGGAATTTAAATGCATTATAATTTGAGACAACAATAAAATGAAACAGCAAAGCGGCAAACGAACGCTCATGATACCTTAGAATCCTCACCTCTGGTAGAAACGGAAGCTATTTTCCCTATATATTTGATATGCAGTTCCCATAACTTGTTACACGCATGAAGGAAATTTCAATATAATCGTTTTCTTCATAAAACCCGTTTCACCAAGTAGTTTTTTAAAATCTCCTCAATGTACAAAAATACCAAACTCTTCCAATGGACTTATCTGCACCCAATATGATTTGAAACAACATCCTGAAGCCGCAGTCTCCAGTTGGGAAGCACCGTTTCAGGACTTACCTTCCAGACGAGAGGGCCTGTACATCTGGCCGCCCGCAGCAGCGACTGCGGAGGTTTATGGCCCCGACCACGGGGGAACAATGGAGGAGGACTGACTGTACTTTGTGCCTTCCACCACAGTGAAGAATGCTGTGGTGGATGTTTGTGTTCCATTTTTATTATGTATTGTGATTTCTTTTTGTTTGTACCGCTGCTGTCAAGTTCATTTCACTGCACTTTATTGTGTATGCGATGAATAAATCTGATTGATTGATTGAAAATTTCAAATAGTTAGTTTGACTAATTATTCGTGGATACTTTCCCTCTGTTAATGTAGAATTTTATTGATGCTACTTTTAATTGCATGATGCAAATCATTTATGTGACTGCATTCATTAATCTGACAAAATCCCTCCCTCTTTTCCTTAGATCAGACATTTACTTGCCCTTTGATAGTTCCAACGATTGGGTTGTCTATAGCTGTTAATTATAATCAAAGCAAATTCAATCTTTTTGTTGCATTGCAGAACACTGCATTGAAGATGAGCAGAACAGCAAACTCACTTCAGTTTAAATTTGCAGAACTACTGCAAACTAATTGGATGCTCAGGAAATCGGAAAAAAAACTCAGAGAGAGATGGATTTACAAGAAGCAACCAAAGAAGTGATCAAATGAATACCTAACCCTCCAACGATATATAACTTTAATTAGAGTTGCCAAAGTATTAGTTGCTGCATCACAGTGAGATGACTGTAAGGTGGAAAGGCCATGGATGTATGTATGTGTGAATGCAACCACCTCAACAGGATGTAACGACTGCACATTGGTTTCACATACTGAAAGTGCAAAACTATAAAGAATTCCCTGTTATGTTATAGCTTTCTATATTTCACAAAACACAGGAAATATTTAAATATATATTTGCAGCATGACATTAAAGTGAAAGGGTAAAGTTTTATTTGTATGCAGAGGGTGGTAGATGCCTGGAACACACTGTCAGGGATGGTGTAATTTAGTTTAGTTTAATTTCATTTAGAGATGCAGTGTGGTCACATGCCCTTTGGCCCACCGAGGCCACTCCAATCAATGATGATCCATACACTATTTCTATCCTACACATAAGGGACAATATGCAGAAGCAAATGTACCTGTAAACTTGCACGTATTTTGAAATGTGGTAGGAAGCCGGAGCACCCAGAGAAAACCCATCGAGTCACGGGGAGAGTGTACAAACTCCATAAAGACAGCGCCCATAGTCAAGTTCGAACCTGGGTCTCTGGTGCTGCATGGCAGTAAATCTACCGCTGCGCCAGAGACCGACATTTCAGAGGTTTTTGGTTTGGCATGTGAATATGCAGGGGGATGGATATGAGGAAGATGGATCATGTGCAGACAGATTAATTTATCTTGACATCATGTTCAACGCAGACATTGTGGGTCAAAGGTCCTGTTCCTTGCTGTACTGCTCTATGTTCTGTGTTCCGACTGTAATTATTACTGAGTTAAATTATTCTTGACTCTGCTATGAGTGAATATGAAAGTATGGAGTGAATGAGAAAGAGACTCATGCAGACATCAAGGGTACTACATCACTATGGGGTAGTGGCAGAGTTGCTGCCTTACAGCACTTGTAGCGCTGGAGACCCAGGTTCCATCCTGACAACGTGAATTAAGTTTCAACAAGGCAGTAAATGCCTACAGCCCCAAAGCGGCCAGAAAAGCCATCCCTCTAGTCTCCCAATCCTCGCTCATGGCACACATAAGTAGGATGCTTGCATGCTGGGAAGAACCTGTATAAAAAAGGGATTATAGCTTATATTTGATCAGCATTAACTGATAAAGGACACTGCTCACTTAGTAAGAAAAAACCTAAATTGAAAAACAGCTTCCATGTCACAATTTGAATTTTATTGAAATTAAACTCATAATTCATGAGGACGGTCTGCACATGTATTTTTAAGACACAACAAGTTTTTTTTTGTACAGTGAGGCTGCAGATGGTGTTACTTTCCAGTCATTCCTAATGCAAAATGCACAATCATAACCCCAGTGGTTGCTTTTATTATTGATTGTTATTAGCAAACAGTCCATAACCAATTAACTAGAATGGTTCACTATGGTCTTAACCTACAGTATGAGCAGTACCCATTTAAGAAATCTCTTCATGATCTTTTCTGTTAATATATCACTTTTTGCAATTGCTGTGATGCATAATCCTCGTGAGATTTTAATGAAGAAAAATTTTACAAAGAAGTAAGTCTTTTAGGTAAATGGGAAAAACGTAGGCCCTCTGCAGAGACCATCTGGTGGCCACGATAGGCTGTAGTTGGAAAAGCATTGACAGTAAACAGGTCAAGGTCTTTTGCAATAATGAGTGCTTTATAAGATCCAATTTCTAGCAAAATATCAGTTAAAAGTTCAGTAAAATTATACCATTAAAAATTTCGTGAAAAATTGACGGTACAGAAAGAACCTGATCACTTGAGAAAAACTATTTAAATATAATTTTGCTCATGTATTTCCATATCAAAGAACGTAGATACAAGAAGGGCATAGGTTTATAGTAACGTATTCCAAATGCTACTTGGTATTAAAAGAAAACAGCTTTTATAATAAAAATATATACTATATCATCCACATTATGGGCGTCTGAAGGAAGTAGGGAATTATTTTCCATTTTATTCAGCCAGAGCAGTTCGTATTCTTTTGAAGAAAAATGGATGAAATTAATTTGGGCAAATGGGAAAGTTAGAAAAAGAACGAAAATGTACCTTGACACTTGACATGCATGATTTTGGTCTTGACAAAATTAACATAAAAATCATTACATATTTACCCAACAAAAACCATTGCATTTTCCACACCAACACTTTTATAAGGCACAGCACAGTTTCATTGTGCACACAATGCCTTGCTACACCTATCACGGACAAGGCATTGCCACCTTTAAATTGTATTTATCATAGCAATATGCAAAATAATAGCCTGGTTACAAATTTACAAAAAAAACGTTTTCTGTACATGACTGTCTTTGCAACATAAACAATCATCTTAAATTATAAGAAAACTTTATTTTCTGTAAACTACTTTGTGACATGACAGAATCAAATGCGCTTGTTGTGTCCAATGGCGAAAATCTACTTTAAGTACCTTCATAATTGTTGTTAACGAAAAACAATCAGTTCATAAATAATAGAAGCATCCTGGACATCAGTGATAATGGAAGCAAACTTTCTCCACAAGTAAAATATGTCACTAGCATTTGTACAACTCAATTTTCAGTGTAAGTTTTATATTCCTCATGGCAATATTTTTTACAAGTTGTGGTCTTATGACCGTCAATGCTTAAAGCATGAGCGATAACATCTGTTCTGAGGATCATTTAATTGCCTGTTTATTCAGCAGGGAAAGAATTAGGCATCTTCTTGAATCGATTTCCTTCACAGGTATGAACTCCCGAAGCAATGCAATAGAACAGCACCATTGAGCAATGTCTTGTCTTTTGACCATACACAGTCTTTAGAGCCATCAGCTGCTTTTCCAGAGGATCATTCAGCTCCATTTAAAGTCAGGCCAATGTTTAAGACAAATTGCAGCTGTATTTCAACACTTGGGGCTCATTATATAGTTAGCGGTAAGAAGCTGGCAGAAGATACCCAAGTTCTGTAGTTCATCGATATTGAGGGCAGAGATCCTGCATTTCAAAGTGCCAATGTACTGCTACAAGTACTCCAGTTCCAAGGCATGATGTAGAGCCATAAGGTCAGAGTGGCTTGAGATCCTCCAGAATGGCATGGTATGCTGCAGACAACACAAAGAGGAAATCTGAGAAGACCACATGGCCTTTGCCCCAGACAAACAACTAATTGTTTGATTCCATCTCTAAACAAGCTGCAGCTTCAAAGACATAAATTACATAAACTATCATTGTTGGGTTTTTTAAATAAAACCATGCTTTGCTTTTGTCAGATGTGCAAATAATAAGGGCAAGTAATTAAATACTAAATTGGACCATGAGAGGAATAGATAGGGCTAATAACCAGAGTCAGAGAATTAAGAACAAGAGGATTACACAAAAAGCTGGAGAAACTCAGCGGGTGCAGCAGCATCTAAGGAGTGAAGGAGATAAGAACAAGAGGATATAGGTTTAAGGTGAGTGGAGTAAGTTTTAATAGGAACCTGAGAAGCACCGTTTTTTACACAAAGGGTGGTAGGTATATGGAATGAGTTGCCAGAGGAGGTAGTTGAGGCAGGTACAATCACAATGTTTAAAAAGCATTTGGACAGGTACGTGGATAGGATAGATTTAGTAGGATGTGGGCCAAACACAGGCATGTGGGACCAGTGTAGATGGGGCATGTTGGTCAATATGGACAATTGCGCTGAGGGGCCCGTTTCTATGCTATATGACTATGACACTAATTTTGTATTTTTAAAAGCGATTTAACAATATTAAAGGAAACCCCTGTTGATAGTGGCTGAAGCAGTCAGTAAAGAAGGGGCTTTGACCAACAGCCTGTTTTAACATTTTAAATTACATTATATATCCAGCGACGAGAATTAAATATGGCACGACACAATGTTTCATTACCTGAGAAAAATTGTAAGTAATTGATTGTCATCTCATTTTGATTCCTGAATGAGGTTAAAAAGTCTCCTTTTCAATGAATGAGATTTACAGCAGGAAGAGCCTGCCTCATCAAAACATAGATGTGTGTGCCAATAGGTTACTACTTATGACTACTCAGGCAACAGAATGATGACAATCAGGTTCTGTTTGCCATAAAAACAAATGCATTCATTGTAGAAATACGACTCTCAGGTGAATTAGAAGGAGACCTTGTCAAGATATAACTTGGAATCTCTTCCTCGGATCATTACCAAGCCTTATCAAAAGTAAATATTCTTAGAAGGAATGCATTCCAATCCGTAATGCTTACACTGACCTAAGTGATGGCCTTTTCTTTGTTGTGTAAATCTCCTTTACTGTAGAGGTTTTGATTACTTATTTCACCAGCTATCACCTCAAACTAATGCATCAAAGCAAATATTTAAAAATACCCTCATGAGGTTTTTGTATATACTTTAAAAATATTTATTGCTTAAGTTCTGCTGTTTGTTGGATCTGATTCACCTTTTCTAAAGGAGGTGAGTTAACTTCAATTCTCCGAGGAAGTCTTGGTAAGAGAGCTCTATTGTCAATTGATATCCTTCTCAGGAGTTTCTTTGTGGGTCAGATACTATCTTGCTTCATTATATTTGTGCCACCAACTCATGAAAGAACCACTTTTGCTTTCCTCATTCCCGACGAGATATTTAAAAATTAGTTAGTGGTTATTTTCCAGTTCTTACCTTCCAACATCCACTTCCGTGTGGTAATCACAGAATTATGGACAAAAGCAGCAGCACAAACTGTTTAAGAGTAATTTCTGCCTGGCAAGACTTGGAACTTTCATCATTAATCTTCATTGTTCCATGGCGATGGATCCCAAACAAAAGGCTTGTTGGAGCATGCTATTCATTTTTAATAGCGCCTGAAAACTACCTTTGTGAAAGGCTGGAAATAATGCATGCTCCCTCATTCTTGCACCTAGTAATTTCCTCACCCTTCATTGCCTTTAACTGCAGTTTGAATGTGGAAAAGCTGCCTACGAGATCAGGCCTCTGCCCGCTCCTTAATTAGCATTCTAAGTGATGTGGTTATTATAAGGGAATTTAGTTTACATCAAAGGCTCTAAAAGCTGAATTACCAATTCCCTTTGCTGGGCACACACACATGAATCTCCTAATTTTTACAACAAAGAATTATGTACTTGGTTGCTTAAGTACTTTAAGGGCAACCATGCCCCAAAATTATATACAGAAAAATAGACTGACAGCTGAATGCTTCTTGTCTTTTATTTCATGCCACATACACAAATCTCTTAATTAAAGCCACAAAGATGCATTTGGACTTTGAGCGGTTCATTTATTCATGGTTAACAATGCTCAAATACCTTGGCTAATGCTCACAATATATGAAGACCCAACCATCACCCCTTCCCCAAAGGGCAGCAGTCCTTTGAATGCCAGAAATGGAAGGCTGTGTGATTATAAACTATTCTGCAACACCCTTCTCAAACTTGCTGCATTTAAACACGATTCACCACCTTCCATTGTCCAGATGGCTGAATAGCAATTACTTGAAACCTCTCCAGCTTATTCAATCCCAACCATTCAGATATAGCAAGAAAACAATCTGCAAATCTGCAATTCCTGCAGCCATTCTGTTACTTACTGTATGTAATTTACCCCCAAAATTCCCATGTCCCAGGAAGGGTGAGCTGTGCACAATTCACCCTGCTTCAGCCATAACTGGAAGTGGACCAGTTTGCAGCTCAGTTCTTATACACAATACATCCTATTTTTTATCCACTTGCTGCCCTCAGTGACATTATTCACAATTGCCGTCTCAGGTTATAGTCATAGGCTGGAAACAGGCCCTTTGGCCTGACTCGTCCATGCCGACCAAGATTCCCTATCTAAGCTAGTCCCATTTACCAGTGTTTCAGATTCAGATTCAATTCAGATTCAATTTTAATTGTCATTGTCAGTGTACAGTACAGAGACAACGAAATGCATTAATTTAAATTTAAACCATTTAAATGCATATGGTTTCACCCATATATCTCTAAACCTTTCATATCCATGCACCAAACGATTTTTAAATTATGCATTGTACCAACCTCAATTAGATTCTCCGACAATGAAGGTGTTGTTGTTCAGGAACCCTGTAAAATACTCAAAGTGCTACCTCACCAACATCTTGAACAACTATTACATAATAGGGAGCTAAATACTTGTAGCCCTATTTCCCAACTCCTATCTCTCTGCTCTATAACACTCCCCAGAGCCTGACCCTTCACTTTGAACATCCTGCTTTGGTTTGACTTCCTAAAATGCAGCACCTCACATTTAATTGAATTTGCCATTCCTCGGCCCATGTGCCCACCTGATCCCATTGTAATTCTTGATAACCATCCTCATTGTCTATGATATATTTTATTTTACTGCCATCTTCAAAATTACAACGAAACTGCATTCTCTTCCAAACTATTGATATATGCTGTTCCTTACAGCAATGGACCCAGCACCATGCCCGAGGCACACCACCAATCACAGGCATCCAGTCTGAAAAACAACCTTCCATCACCATCCTCTGCTTCTTACCATGAAGCCAATTCAGTATCCAGTTAGCTAGCTCTCCCTGGATCACTTGTGATCTAATCTTATAGAGCAACTATCGTGCAGAATCTTATCAAAGGCCTTACTGAAATCCACCTAGACTATGTGGAAACAAAGAACTGAAGATAGTGATCGACTTCAGAAAGCAAAGCAGTACATATACCCAAGTCTGCATTGATGGTGCCAAAGTAGAGATGGATGAAATCTTCAAATTTCTAGTAGTAGATATCACCAACAACTTCTGCTGGACCACACATATTGAAGCAATGGCCAAGAAAGCACACTAACACCTCTACTTCCTTCGAAGTCTTAGGAAGTTTGGAAGGTCTCCAATAACTCTCACAAACTTCTACAGATGTGCCATAGGAAGCATTTTATTGGGATGCATCACAGCATGGTTTGGGAACAGCTCCATCCAAGACTGCAAGTAATTGCAGAGAATTGTGGACGCAACCCAGACCATTACACAAACCAACCTCCCTTCCATTGACTCAATTTATACGACACACTGCTTCAGCAAGGCCAGCAGCATAATCAAGGACGATTCGCACCCTGGCCACTCCCTCTTCTCCCCTTTCGCATCGGGCAAAAGGACACCTCCAGATTTAGGGGCAGTTTCTTCCGAACTGTTATTGGGCAACTGAACCATCCTACCACAACTAGAGATCAGTCCTGAACTACTATCTACCTCATTGGAGACCCTCAGACTATCTTTGATCGGACTTTAACTGGCTTTATCTTGCACTAAACGTTATTCCAGTATCATGCATCTATCTGTATACTATGGATAGCTCGATTGTAATCATGTATTGTCTTTCCGCTGACTAGCATGCAACAAAATCTTTTCACAGCACCTCGGTAAATGTGACAATAACCTAAACTAACTAACTTACTGATACTGGTTTACACCAAAGATAGACAAAAAGTGCTGGAGTAACTCAGTGGGTCAGGCAGTATCTCTGGAGAAAAAGCATGGGTGACGTTTTGGGTCGGGACCCTGGTGTCGACCCGAAATGTCAATAGTCCTTTTTCTCTAAAGAGTTTGCCTGACTCGCTGAGTTACTCTAGCAGTTTGTGTTTATCTCCCACATAGACTGTGTCTGTGGCCCTGCCTTCGTGAACCATCTTTGAAACAATGCAATACTGTACACAAGAGTCCAGTCAAGGCCTAGTTAAAGTGTTTACGTCTGAAGAAGGGTTTCGGCCCGAAACGTTGCCTATTTCCTTCGCTCCATAGATGCTGCTGCCCCGCTGAGTTTCTCCAGTACTTTTGTCTACCATGGCCTAGTTAAATGTCTTCCACCAATTCATTTTACCAGCTGAAACAACTTCATGCATTTAGATGTAAAACCAATGTTTGTTTTTATTTATTTTTCTTTGGTCTTAAGTATTTGCCTATATACTCCTAATTGGCTGCTTAGCTGCGAAACCAAATCTTCATGCCTTTTGATGGAATTTAACATTATTCAATATGTACTTTGCTAACTATCTAACATTTTTCTACACTGAACTATTTGGTGGTTCCATCAGTCTACTATTTTTTCCATCCTATCCTTGTTTCTTGTGACTTTGTCCCAGATTACAATGTTGTCGTTTCACGTAATTACTATTTATTTGGTAATACCGTAATAAATAAACATTGTCCCAATAAATATCTTCAGTTTAATAAACACATCTCTCCCATTTATTTAATAGCATTCCTCAATAGCACAATATAAGGGGAAGTTCGTAGTTGCAAGCATATTCGTATTTATAATGCAAACAGGTGCTACCTGCAATTTTGTAGTTGTTCAATCCTAATTAATCTTTCTACGAAATAGCCTTGCTAACTGTGCACAGATGACTAGAGCTAGATATGGCTCTTAGAGATAGCGGAGTCAGGGGATATGGGCAGAAGGCAGGAACGGGGTACTGATTGTGGATGATCACATTTAATGGTGGTGTTGGCTCGAAGGGCTGAATGGCTTACTCCTGCACCTATTGTCTATTGACGACTCATTTGGAAACTTCCTTTTAGTTAATGGGCTGCGCTTCAGAAACTATGTATTAAAGAAAGCATTAAAATCTTTAAAACATTTACCTTCTTAGATGCTTGTTCTTCTTCTACGCCATCTCCCACAACAACATACACCACTTTTCTTCCAAACCTTTGAATTATTCGTTCAAAACAGCTTTCCTTTCCTCAAGTGAAATATACAAAAATATTTGCTTAAAATAACTTCACAATTGATTCCATATAAATCTTTTTTTTTTAAGTGGTAGCTTCAGAGACTGGGCTTTAATGTGGTATGGGGTTGAGTGAAATGGTAGATTTTTTTACCCAGGATGTTTTTGTATGGTTTGATTCCATAAATCAGCTGTGCCATCCCCATCAGGGTAAGAACATGCAGAAGTAGTTTATCAGCATGATGGGGGGGGGGGGGGGGGGGGGGGGGGGGAAGGATTGGGGAATGAAGCACTGGAGGGCATAGATTTAAAGTGAGAGAGAGGTTAAGATTTTATATATTGTAATCTTTTTATTTGAATTTCACAGCAATTTGCATACATACAATGATAACAGACAGTGATAGTCAGGACATAATTGTGCAACAGTATGTATGCGACCCATACATACTGGGGGGGTTGAGGGGAGAGCAGCTGCAATAAGACAGAGCAGTGATAGAAGGCACTCAGTCCTCTTCTGAGTCCGGAAACAAGTTGAGAGAGTTAACAAGTTCCAGGAAAGGTTCCATGTATCTAGGAATGTCTTGGTAGAGCCTTTGAGAGAAGGTAAGATTTTATAGGGACCAGAACAACAATGCCTTCACTCAGATGCTGGTGGGCATATGGAACAAGTTGTCAGAGAAACTAACTAAGGTTAGTACAATTTCATAATTTAAAGATAGACACAAAAGATAGACACAAAAAGCTGGAGTAACTCAGCAATTTGACAGAAAAATGGAAACAATGATAAACAAATGTTCCCAGTCAGGGTTTTTTGATTGGGAAATGAGAGTAATGTAACCAAGTATAGAAAGTGGTCAAACTTTGTTAAACAAAATATATTATATAAAATATATAAGTAGATTGCGACATAAAATGCACTAACACAACCTAAATTAAAAGCTTCAAATAACCTCAACTCAACATAAACATGTTATTTCTTAGAATGTGATTTTCTATTGTTAGATCATATGTATCTAATACCAAATACCACTTATCCGCAATTTACTCTATCCATATAAAGGCAATGAGAACAGGAGCCGGATTAAGTCACCTGACCCTTCAAGTCACTTCTGCTATTCAATTGATCATGATTGATAACTCAATCGCAGCTCTGTTTTGGGGTCAGATTTCTAAAACCTCTTGATTTCCTTAAAGTCCAAATATCCACCAAACTCCACATGGAATATATTCAAAGCATCAGTTTTTGCCAAAACTTGCCAATTGAAGAATTTGCCACATCCCTTTCCTAAAAGCATGCCCTTTATTTTTGATACTAAACTGCTTACCTAATGCAACCAGGGATTAACATTAATATGCTTATAATGTTCATAGGGGAAACATATGAAAGATAGCCAAATAATTGCTATACATATTTGCAATGGATGATTGTGGAATACGAAACACTACAACTAATCGCTATTAATATTTTGATATTACTTACCAATTTTTGTTGCACTATATATATTTTCAATTGGAAAAGCTATTCCTAATCCATACAACAAGACTTTGGCAAGAGCAGGTATCAGTTGTGTTGTTGTGACTAGGATATTTATGCTGTTTGACCTGAAAGACAACATATTTTGAGCATCGTTAATAATTGGTTGACAACACTGGCAAAATGGCAAAACTAACCAAAATGTTATTTTGGTTTGCATTCTTATGGTGTGGTTGCTTTGTATTATTGATGATTTATTGTATTATTGATGATTTATTGTATTATTGATTATTGTATATTTAACTATATATAAAATCATTAGTAGAGTCGCCCAGAGTAGAGAACCAAAGGACATAGGTTTAAAATGTAATTGGAACCATTTTGAAACGTCACCTATCCATGTTCTTCAGAGGTGCTGCCTGACTTGCTAACTTACTCCAGCACTTTGTATATTTTCTAGTGACAATAATGGTTTTAGTGGCAATCATGGTTTCAAAATATAGTGGGAACATCCAGCAAGATGTTCCAGCAACATTTTCACAATTTTTTTAAAGATACAGAACTAGGTGCTGAGGACAGGGGAAACTTGGCTGGATTTTGAGAACAGAGGATGTAAATAGCTTTCATTTAGTCTGGAGCTGGTTATCAATGCTTTTTTCATTTAGTCTGGAGCTAGTTATCAATGCATAGAGTATGGTTATGTTGCTACAAAAGTGATCAACCCAAGAAGATCTTCTTTAATTTCCCCACTATATTTTGAAACTATGACTTCTTGTTGCTACTTCCGTACTTGAGTGGACAGTTAAGGTTGCACCAGATCATCGAAGGATTGTGGTTGTAAATTTGTAAATCATCTGTTTCATTTCTGAATACATTTTTGCAAATTGAATTACTTCAGTTTACTGAAAATTGCAAATTAATTTATATGCCAACCTCGAATGAATGAGTGTGAGCACTTTCAGTGCAAGTGTTAACCATGAATCCGTCAGGGCTTCAATTTCTGCTCGCAATTGCAACCAAGATTCCCTTTTGGTTGGGCCAAGGAGACCTATGATTCAGAACATTAATATTCAGAGTTATTTATTGCACATCTTAAAACAGCAGGGTCAGTGACTCTAACACAGCAATCAATAAACACAACAATGATATTTATATGAAGAAGGGTCTCGACCCAAAACGTCACCCATTCCTTCTCTCCAGAGATGCTGCCTGTCCTGCTGAGTTACTCCAACATTTTGTGTCTATCTTCAATTTAAACCAGCATCTGCAGTTCCTTCCTACACAATGATATTCATCTATTGCATTAAAGTTATTTCGAGTGTAGTTTTTTTTTAAATTTACGCTCTCATTCTGGTTTCTTTATGCAAGTGTCACAAATCCATATTCATGCAGGAGGACAAGATGGCTGTGCACATTTCCATAGTTGCCTAATGACCTCAGTTGAATCAAACCTCTTGTTAGTTACTTCCAAAAGCAAAATTCAAGTTTGCAAGGGAATAGGTGTCTATACTTTCAGCAATTTACAATATATATCGATTTTATTTTACTTGTCCACTCCAAATACCTGTCTTTCCAAAGGCTGACAGAGTTGATGCATGAACGTGAACATGCTTCTGGTTGGAACTATTTTAACAAAAAAAGCAAGAGGATTAGGATAATATGCCAATTAGTGTTAAAATGCACACAAGCATGATTATACAAAGAGGAAGAATTATAGATCAAACTAAAAAAAACACATTTTGTATGTTTTGTTGCAGAAAAAAGTTTAATTTTCTTCCCCTTAAGCAGTCCCCAGGATTTGTGGAAGATTCTGCTTCTGAGGCGGTCCTAAAGTACTTTTCACCTCAGATGGCCAAAGGCTATGCTGGTACCCAAGAGATTGTGGTGAATTTCATCATTGATGTCTGTCTTTATGGAGAAGTGCCTCACAAGATATAAGAAGTGTTTCATGTTTTACCAAGTCCTTCTTGTAGATTATATTTTTGGGGTGGTGGAGGGAGGTGACGTTTTGCAGTACAGTTTAGGCCCTTTGTTTTGCATCTGATCAATGTAAGGTAAATTCTCTTGCAGACTTCAATGGATGAGACATGTGTGCCTCCAGGGATGTGCACAGACATAAAGTTGCCCATGTGCTGCAGCTTGATGACTGAGATTGGACTGATCTTGCTTCTGAGGATGAACTCTGTTTACTGTCTGTGTGTGAAGAAACTGCAGAGGGTTACACAAAAAGCTGGAGAAACTCAGCGGGTGCAGCAGCATCTATGGGGCGAAGGAGATAGGCGACGTTTCGGGTCGAGACCCTTCTTCAGACTGGTCAGGGATCAGGGAAACAAGAGATATAAACAGTGATGTGGAGAGATAAAGAACAATGAATGAAAGATATGCAAAAAAGTATTGATGATAAGGGAAACAGGCCATTGTAAGCTGTTTGTGGTGTGAAAGTGAGAAGCTAGTGCGACTGGGGAGGGGGGGGGGGGGGAGATGGAGAAGGAATGTCAGGGCCCGAGGGCTGAGGGAGAGGTGGGGAGGGGTGGGGGCAGTCTGGGTTAACAGAATTGAAAAATTCAATGTTTAAGCCCAGAGGATGCAGACTCCCCAAGCGGAATATGAGGTGCTGTTCCTCCAACTTGTGGTGTTGCTCACTCTGGCCGTGGAGGAGGCCCAGGACCAAGAGGTCGGATACGGAATGGGAGGGGGAGTTGAAGTGCTGAGCCACCGGGAGGTTGGGTTGGTTATTGCGGACCGAGCGGAGGTGTTCGGCGAAACGATCGCCAAGCCTCCGCTTGGTCTCACCGATGTAGATCAGCTGGCATCTGGAGCAACGGATGCAGTAGATGAGGTTGGAGGAGGTGCAGGTGAACCTCTGTCAGACTTGGAATGACTGCTTGGGTCCCTGAAAGGAGTGGATGGGGGAGGTGAAGGGACTGCAGATGCTGGTTTAAACCAGCAAAACTGGTTTAAACCAGCAAAACTGCAGATGCTGGTTTAAACCAGTTGGACACAAAAAACTGGAGAAACTCAGCAGGACAGGCAGCACATCTGGCGAGAAGGAATGGGTGACGTTTCGGGTTGGGACCCTTGACTTGACAGACTTAGCGTCTGAAGAAGGATCTCGACACAAAAGCTCACCCATTCCTTTGCTCCAGAGATGCTGCCTGCCCCGTTATGTTACTCCAGCTTTTACCTTACAGATTAGCTCATACATGGTGAGAAAGTGTTGGAACAATGACATGCAGTGCTTTGCACCAGTGGTAGATTTGATAGGGTGACACAGCAACATTTCATACACTAAGTGCTGGATGTAACATGGTTACATGGACAGAAGAGTTACTGGCCAATAGGAAACACAGAGAAGGCATAAATGGTTTGCTTTCTGGATGGCAAAACCTAGGGTCCACAGTCTGAAGAAGTGTCTAGAACCAAAACATTATCCATTCCTTCTCTCCAGAGATGCTGCCTGTCCCACAGAGTTACTCCATCAGTTTGTGTCTATCTTTATGATTTACAAATGACAAAAGAAAAGTTCCATTTGATCTTTTCAGATTACTAATGGGCCTGTCCCACTTACGTGACTTTTTCGGCGACTCCCTGCACCTGTCATAGGTCGTTTCAGGTTGCCGAAAAATTTCAACATGTTGAAAATTCAGTGGCGACCAGAAAGCCGCTACGACTCTTTGGGCAACTGACGAGACTACTCACGACCATACAGACGACACCCTGGCGACATGTCGCGGGGTGAAGCCTGTATGGTCGTGCGTAGTCACCCAAAGAATCGTACCTTGTTCTGGTCGCCGCTGGATTTTCAACATGTTGAAAATTTTCGGCGACCTGCTGCGACTATGGCGGGTGCCGGCAAGTCGCTGAAAAAAAATGGGACAGGCCCATTAGTCCCTTGCTGATTAGCAAATTACCTCATGAGATAAAAATATGAGTACTTGCCTCCAACGTTATTTTTATAAGTATTATATATTTCTTTTACTCTCCGATAGCGAAAAGCTAGCTTCCGCATCCAATCAACTCCTCCACGCACACCGGTTGCTAAACAAAGATTTGCACTTGTCGCTGCAGCATGAAAGCCATCTGTGGCGAAGTTGTAAGTACTGTAGGAATGAACGCACACGAGAATTATCAGCAAAGCACAGAGGCTGGGTTATATGTCTCAGTTACAGTTTAGTTTATTGTTACCTGTACTGAGGTATAGTGAAAGCATTTGTTGCATGCTATCCAGTCAGTGGAAAGACAACACATGATTACAATTCTGCCTTTTACAGTGTACAGATACATGATAAGGGAATAACATTAAGTGCTAGGTAAAACAAGCAAAGCCTGATCAAGGATGGTCCAAGGGTCATCAACGAAGTAGACAGTAGTTCAGGACTGCTCTCGGGTTGTGGTAGGATGATTCAGTTACTTGATAACAGCTGGAAAGAAACTGTCCCTGAATCTGGAAGTGTGTTTTTTCACACTTCTATACCTTTTGCCCGATGGGAGAGTGGAGAAGAGGGAGTGGCCAGGGTGTGACTCGTCCTTGATTGTGCTGCTGGCCTTGCCAAGGCAGCGTAGGTATAAATGGAGTTAATGGATGGGAGGTTCGTTTGTGTGATGGTCTGGGCTGTGTCCACAATTTGCTGCAATATACATCTTATACGTCTCATACATCGTATCAAATAATTTATTTTTAGTTAAGTACATACCTCAAATCCTGTCCATTATCATCTGATGATACATCATCAATGTGAACTTGATCACATTCCTGTAAAAAAAAATATTTTAATAAGCTATATAAATTAGATATTATTTTATAAACAAACATCAATTTGTGATCAATTTGTACATATACTGAATTTCTGACCAAGTCTTTCATTGTTTTGTCTAATTAAATCATGTATGAATGAACTGAAAAGGAGCAGCGAATATTTCCATTTGGATGAAACAGCAGTAGGCAGTTCCTTTTTGGATACATTAGAGTGAATTGAATATAACTGCCCTTGAAATCAAGGCATCCTTTTATTGAGCAAAAAAACACAAACTTCTAGAGGAACTCAGTGGGTCAGGCAGCATCGGTGGAAGGAAATGGAAGGGTCTCGGCCCGAAACGTCACCCATTCCTTTCCAGAGATGCTGCCTGTCCCGCTGAGTTACTCCAGCGTTTATGTTGGGTCTTTGTCAGGATCTTTGTTCCAGCAGTTTATTTTTTGCTCAAGATTCCAGCATCTGCAGGGTTTTGTATCATGATCATCTTATATCAAGGAGCCCTTTGATATAAAAACTTGTCAATGAGACACAGAGAAACCCCTCTGCTGTTTTGTATCATACCCAACACAGAGGAAGATGGTTGTGATGTTTGATGGCCAATCTTCTCAGCCATAGGACATCACTGTGGGAGTTTCTCCGTATAGTGTTCTAGGGGCGACCATCTCCATTGCTTCATCAATGATCTTCCTTCGGTAATACGATCAGCAGTAGGGATGTTCACTGATGATTGCACAATGTACAGGACCATTTGCGACTTTTCAGTTAATGAAGTAGTTCATATCCACATGCAGCAGGAACTGGACAATATCCAGGCCTGGGCGAGGAGGGGACAAGTAACTACCAGATCAGGTAGTGTTCAGAGACAATAAAACTGTATCTGCTGTTCCAGGTGTCAATAAAACTATATTCGCTGTTCCAGATGTCCATAAAAACCGTTCCCTCCGAAACTCCCTGTTTAACTTGTCCCTTCCCACCCAAACCACCCCTTCCCCGGATACTTTCCCCTGCAACTGCAGGTGATGCAACACCTGTCCCTTTACCTCCCCCCTCAACTCCATCCAAGGACCCAAACAGTCTTTCCAGGTGAGGCAGAGGTTCACTTGCACCTCCTCCAACCTCATCTACTGTATCCGCTGTTCCAAGTGTCAACTTCTCTACATCGGCAAAAGCAAGCACAGGCTCCGCGATCGTTTCACTGAACACCTCCGCTCAGTCCGTCTTAACCTACCCGACCACCCGGTGGCTCAGTACTCCAACTCCCCCTCCCATTTACAATCTGACCCTGCTGTCCTGGGCCTCCTATATTGTTAGAGTGAGGCCCAGCGCAAATTGGAGGAACCACATCCCATATTTTGCTTGGGTAGTTTACACCCCAACGGTATGAACATTGACTTCTCTAACTTCAGATAGCCCTTGCTTTCTCTATCTATCCCCTTCCCTTCCAAATTTTCCAACTACATTCCGACTACATTCTATCATTGTCCTGCCCCCCCCCCCCCACCCCTGACATCAGTCTCAACCCGAAATGTCGCCCATTCCTTCTCTACAGAGATGCTGCCTCACCTGCAGAATGAACTGTTCTACATTTCCTTGATCACTGTTTGCTTTGATCTGTTGTTTTCACACCTTACCATTCCCTATCTCTAGTTTCCTTCTCCCCTGACTCCAAGTCTGAAGAAGAGTCTTCACCCCGAAAAGTCACCCATTCCTTCTCTCCAGGGATGCTGCCTGTCCCGCTGAGTAGCTCCAGCATTTTATGTATAAATATTCATAATAAGGACAGAGGAGTCTACTTCATATGTATCCCATCCACAATCATTCACTCACTCCATCAACGACAAGAGTTGGAGCAGTTTGTACCATATACAGGATGCACTGCAGAAATTCACCAAGTTGTCTTGGACAGAACCTTCCAAACCTATAACCTCTACCAGCTACAATGGCATGGGCAGCAAAAGAATAGGTACACCACCACCCAGAAGTTGCCTTCCAAGTTAGGACCATCCTAACCTGGAATTACCACGGAGGAGTTACTAGCAATCTTAAGGCTCTTTAAGATGATTAAGGTGGATAGGTCCCTCGCCAAGTACATCCATGAACTTTGTTGGTAGCTAGGAGGAAATTGCAAAGGTTCCTGTGGAGATATTTGCATCATCTTCAGCCGCAGGTGAAGTTCTGGAGGTTTGGCGTCTGGCTAATGTTGCACCTTTATCTAAGAAGACCAGCAAGGATAAGCCAGGAATCTACAGGCCGGTGGAGCACGATATCTGTGGTGGGAAGGTTATGTGAGGGAATTCTCAGGGGCAGGATCTAAAGGGCATATGGATAGTTAGCGCGACTTTGTACATGGAAAAATCGTGTCGCACAAATCTGAGAGTGTTTTTTGAACAGATCACCAAGGGAATGGATGGATGCTAGACAGTGGACATTTTCAAATGGACTTTAGCAAGGCCTTTCAGCACAACACAGTGGCACAGCAGTAAAGTTGCTTCTTTACAGTGCCAGATCCTGACTATGGGTGCTGTCTGCACGGAGTTTGTATGCTCTCCCCCTGACCTGCGTGAGTTTTCGCCGGGTGCTCTGGTTTCCTCCCACACTCCAAAGACGTACAAGTTTGTAGGTTAATTGGCTTCTGTTAATTGTAAATTGTCCCTAGTGTGTAGGATAATGCTGGTGCACAGGGTGTTTGGTGGTCTTGTGGGTTCGGTGAGCCAACAGGCCTGTTTCCACATTGTAGTCTAATGTCTAATGTCTTTGACAAACGTCCGACAGGGTAGGCTAGATCATATGGAATCCTAGCCAATTGGATTCAACATTGGTGATTTATTAAACAGTGTAAAACACGTTTATTTTTGTCGGATCAACTTCCTGCTTAATTATCAGCACCTAGTTTAGCCAGCACCTAGTTTACCACATTAAGGTGTAGATCAGCATTGATTTAGTTTAGCTTAGTTAGATATATAGTGTGGAAACAGGCCCTTTGGCCCAACTAGCGATCATCCCATTCTCTAGAACTATCCCACACACTAGGGACAATTTTACATTTATACCAAGCCAATTAACCTACAAACCTGTGCATCTTTGAAGTGTGGGAGGAAACCGAAGATCTCAGAAATGACCCATGCAGGGCATGGGGAGAACGTTCAAACTCAATACAGACACGCACCCGTAGTCAGGGTGAGGATGTAAAGGGTCTCGACCCGAAACGTCGCCTATCTCCTTCACTCCTTAGATGCTGCTGCACCCGCTGAGTTTCTCCAGCTTTTTGTGTAACACCCGTAGTCAGGATTGATCCGGGTCTCTGGCGCTGTAAGGCAGTAGCTCTAATGCTACGCCACCGTGCCATCCTTTCTTTTACAGCTTTTTACAGCTTACCTTAAGCAGTAACTTTAACTTGTACATGCAAGCTATATTGTTTGGGAAAAAAAGACACAAAGTGCTGGAGTAAAGGCACAAGGTGCAGGTCAGGCAGCATCTATGGGGAACATGGATAGGTGGCATTTCGGGTCACGTTTGACATTTGACAACATGTTTAACAATCAACAGCCTGGTTAGAACTCGGGTCTCTGGCGCTGTAAGGCAGCAACTCTACAACTGCACCACCATGCCACCACCTTGCCTTACAGGAGCCAATTAATCTACACAGCTCAATTTTTCTTTACTCATTCTAAAAACGAACATGTTCTTATCTCCAGGTTTATCTGTGGATTTAATATTAACTCTGCACATAGTTTTTAAATAATATTATTTATAGGGCTGGATTTTACTGGCGCTAGCCCTGTGTTTGGAGTAATTGGTCAATGTTTCTGGGTGCCTGCCATCGCCTGATCACACATGCAGAACTAATCTCACCGGCCCTCCACACCCGCTCTTCACACAATGCGGTATCAGCAGCGATTAGTCCTCAGGCAGCATTCAGCTGAGGCCCCACCTCAGGTGCCTTGACCACCACTAACAGAAGACAAGGCTGGGAGCGGAGACTTGCCTCATAACAAAACAGTGAAGCACTTTAAGATTACATAAGAAGACTGTGGAGGCAAAGTCAGCGGATATATTTACGGCAGAGATAGATAGATTCTTGATTAGTATGGGTGTCAGAGGTTATGGGGAGAAGGCGGGAGAATGGGGTTAGGAGGGAGAGATAGATCAGTCATGATTAAATGACAAAAGACTTGATGGGCCGAATGGCCTAATTCTGCTCCTATCACATAATTTTATAATACCTCTAATATTCAGTGACATTGAAAAGCTATTAAAATTGAGGGTCATGTTTAATATTTAAAATCAATCTTAGACACAACAATGGGGTTTTGGAAGAATCTGAAGAAGGGTCTCAACCCGAAATGTCATCTATTCCTTTACTGCAGAGATGCTGCTTAACCCGCTGAGTTACTCCAGCCTTTTGCGTCTGTCTTTAGTGTAGTTTAGGAAGGAACTGCTGATGTTGGTTTACACCGAAGATAGACACAAAATGCTGGAGTAAATCAGTGGGCAGGCAGCATCTCTAGAGAGAAGGAATGGATGATGTTTTGGGTCGAAACCCTTCTTCAGACTGAGAGTCAGGAGAGAGGGAAACTGGAGATATGGATGGATACAAGGAGAATGTAAGGCATGAAAATGACAAAGTAGACAATGACAAGGAAATGTAGAATGGTTCATTGTTGGCTGACGGGAAGGTGTAGGGTCTCGACCCGAAATATCACCAATGTTCTCCAGAGATGCTGCCTGGTCCGTTCAGTTACTCCAGCATTTTGTGTCTCTCTTTAGTTTAGTCGAGAGATACTGCATGGAAACAGGCCCTTCGGCCCACTGAGTCTGCGCCGACCAGCGATCCCTGCACACTAACATTATCCTACACACACTAGGGACAATTTACATTTTACCAAGCCAATAAACCTACAAACCTGTACGTCTATGGAGTGTGGGAGGAAACTGGAGGTTCCTGCACAAAACCATGAAGGTCAAGGGGAGAACATACAAATTCCGTACAGGCAGCACCCATAGTCAGGATCGAAACCGGTCAGTCAATATGATCAGCCATGATCACATTGAATGGCGGTGCTGGCTCGAAGGACCGAATGGCCTACTCCTGTACCTATTGTCTATTGTCTCTGGCATTGTAAGGCAGCAACTCTACCGCTGCGCCTCCATGCTGCCCTTCTGGGGTTCTGGTATGATGGGAAAGATCATTTCCCAGTTTGATATCAGTAAGACTAGGCCGCACTATTGGACTACACACGAAGTTCAGCAGGGAAGCGTGGGGACAGCTTCAAGTAAGCCATTCAATATGTTTCAGACATCTATGTTTGATAGACATCTGCAAAAGTCAAAGCCTTAAGGGCTTGGCCCACTTACGCGATTTTTTTCGGCGACTTGCCAGCACCCGTCATAGTCGCAGCAGGTCGCCGAAAATGTTCAAAATGTTGAAAATCCAGCGGCGACCAGAAAAAGGTACGACTCTTTGGGCGACTAGTCACGACCAAACAGGCGTCAACGTGCGGTGGGACAGGCCCTTTACTCAAACTTTAGTGAATGAGACACGTCAGTTTGGCTTGACCTACTACCAGTTTAAAACCCTAAAATAATTTTTTGCTTAGATTTTCAAATTAAATACATTTCTTGCCCTTTCTTTGTTCCAATTTTCTTTAAATGTCACATTTATTCAAATTTCTGTGATTAATTTTTAGTGCAACGGACACAGACTTGCTGCTATTGGATACTGCATGATGGAAAAATTAAATCTGATGCCAACTCCAAATGAAATTATGACCCCTGGTTGCTGTTGAGCCACACACCAATATTGCCTCAGGCTTAAATCTAAATGGCAAGTAGACAGAAGAAAATCTGCAATCAGTTTGACATACAGTAGACATTCAATGTTCTTGTTTTGTTAAACTGTTTACCATTAAACATTGTCCAATATATTGCTGATAAAGTATGCCACACAAATTCTGTAAGTTTGTCACTGGGTATAATATGAAATATGTGTATAAATGTGTAAGAAGGAACTGCAGTTGCTGGTTTAAAACAAAGATAGACACAAAATGCTGGAGTAAATCAGCGGGACAGGCAGCATCTCTGGAGAGAAGGAATGGGTGACGTTTCAGATCGAGACCCGTCTTCAGATGGTATGATTAGGGGTCTTTTAGAGGGTTGTCATTTTATTAGAGGCAAAGTAGGAAGAGAGAGGCAGGAACGTATCAAGAGTTTAAATTCATCAGGAACTGTTCGTGTGAATCCTTCAGTAAACAGTGTTGCCTTAGTTGGGCAAAGAAACATTTTATGACCCTCTCACAACACACAAAATAAAACTTTTCACCCTTGATAATTTTTACTTTATGAGTTTCTTCAGGAAACATTTTTCATATCCCCGGATTCATAGGTAAAAGAGGGAAAGGATTGCCAAGAAACTAAAACCAGCTGTTCTTTAACAGAATTAAAAGGCTGACCCTCAACCTCAGTTCTAAGACATCTATTCTGCAATCAAACCTCTCCCAGCAAGCAGTGAAGGCCAAGGAGGAAAAGACTTTGACCCCGTCACCTTCTCCTTCTTCCTAGAGGTCAAATCTTCAGATAAGAGAGAAAGAAAGTCAAAGTGGCCTCGCAGGAGGGCTGTGAATTCAATGTTTTAAAGCATTAGCCACCAGTTAAAGACACAGTTCAGGAACTTTTTAAGTTGTTTGTTTAATCTGCTTCAAGCAACTCATGAAACCCCCTCTAATATGATGGTTTTGCCAATTTGTCACGGCCAGAGCTGATTTACAGCTGCAGCATTTCACAAATGAGTGACCCGCAGACACTTTGGTGTCGATTTGTTAAGAGCTGGTTTGACAGTAAAAAGAATGAAAACCACGCTAGGAGCTAGGCAATAAGTACATTCAGTTGATCCAAACTACCACAGAAGACTATAATTTAACACCAAAAAAACAAAATCAGAGTAGGAGTGCTTTTGTGCACAAACAGAAGCAAAGCCTGAAATTATATAGTTAACATCATTAGAGACAAAAGCCTTTCCCTGGGAGTTATTTAGTAGAATTGCCCATACCCAATTACTGACTAATTGGCTGTTAATGAATCTATTATGGCTATTCTTCTTCAACATCCTGTGTTTGTTTTCTCCCACCAGCTCTGTTTGAGTTGTCAACCACAGAGGGGAGGATTGGCTATTTGAAGCATTGTTTGGAAAGCAAGCCTTTCTATAATTATGTGGGGGCAATTGTCTCCCTTCTCACCTACATAAACATTCAGCAGATGGGAATCTGCACTTGCATGCTTCTGATAGAGTTTAAATGTGGGAGCTTTAATGATCAATTATTGTGTAACTGTTTGATTCCTTATTCCTTGACTGTTTTCCTTTTAGAAGGTTATTTTATCTCTGCTCAAAGTTGGAACTTAATTTCATTAAAAAAATATGAACACCCCAGAGGAAACAATTTGTCCCAAGTGTAATCTAAAATTAATATTACTATCGAGTGCTATTCAATGGACATTAACTATTCAATGCAAAGTTCAACACACACCCTTCAATTGCTGCTTGTGGCAAGGTATTATATACCCAACAATCTCCTGCATAAATACTGCTTCTAACTTCCTCTTAAAATGGTTGTTTTAATTGATGTGTTATCCTCATCAATTTCTAAACCAAAGGATTTTTTTTTCTCTATCCTATCAAAACTCTCCATTTAGTGTCTGTTAGCATTTCTCTTGATTTACTTTCTTACTATAGAAATTGTCCTAACTTTCACCTTCATTGTTTGCGTAACTACTTCCTATATTTTATATTAACTGCTTTCTATACGAGTCTGAAGAAGGGTCCCAACCTGAAACGTCACCTATCTATTTCTCCAGAGTGCTGCCTGACCTGCTGAGTTACTCCAGCACTTTATGTGCTTTTGGGGTTACCTAACCTTGGACAATATACTTTTACCAAAGTGAATTGAACATTAACCCTGATTGCACCATTTGCAATTGTTCTTCAAACCAGCAAATATATATTTCTCCACCATTGTACCATTCGAAGGACATTTGACATGCAAATCCAAACAGATTTGTTAAAAGTACTTTTAACTGGGAAAAAATATAAGCTATGCTGTGAGAGAAAAAAAAATGCAAATTATCCAATGTTTACATGGTTGACTACGAAACATTTTGTCAGGTACTCCGGGATTAGTTAACTCCATTGCTTTCTTTCAGAATGCCGGCATGGGGTCTTTTACATTGACCTAAGTGTGTAAACTAGGCTTCTGTTCAATGGTTCAATTTTTTAAATATTTATTTCCTCATGAGGTGTATGCATGATCGGTAGCATTGGCATTATGTTATCCTTGGAATGCATTTAAGAATGAATCTTACAGTAGGTCTGAAGGCACTCCTAGGTCAGACTGGTAACAAAGAGTGATTTCCTTCTCAGAATTGGGCATGAATAAACAAGGTGCGTTTTTACAATAATCTGGGAAGTCATGATAAATGTTACAAATTATAGCATATTAATTCCAGACATTTAACTATTTGAATTTAAATTCTTAACTGGAATTCAAAAGTATACTAATAGTGCAAGAGAGCAAGCCTTTGGATATTTGTTTCAAAGCTTTACCCCAATGCTACCCTACCCAACATTTCTTTAACAGTCAATGTCATTTAGAATCTGATGTAGGCAAAGGTCATTTGGACTCTAGTGTCTGCTTTGCCATTCAATAGCTCATGGCTGATCTTTTACCCCAGAGACAGATTTTTGCACAAACCTCTAATTCCCTGATTTCCTTAACATCTAAAAATTAATCGATCTCTGCTTCGAATATATCATGGTATAACAAGGCATATTTCTCATCTGGTGGCCTATTAATGCGTTCAAGTTTTGCATGAAAGTGCATACAATTTCTCTTTGTATAAATAGGCTACTTGCTTGTTTAATAACATTTGTGCACTCTTCTAAATCTCCCAGTTGCTCAACTCTTTAACTCCCCCTCCCATTCTCACACTGACCTTTCTGTCCTGGGCCTCCTCCTTTGTCAGAGTGAGGCCCAGCGCAAATTGGAGGAACAGCACCTCATATTTCTCTTGGTTAACTTGCACCCATCGGTATGAACATTAACTTCAAGTAGCCCTTGCTTTCCCCCTCTCTCCACCCCTTCCCCTCCCAGTTCTCCTCCCGGTCTTACTGTCTCCGACTACATTTTATCTCTGTACCACCCACTCCCCATGACATCAGTCTGAACAAGGGTCTCGACCCAAAACGTCACCTCTTCTTCTCCACAGAGATGCTGCCTGTCCCGCTGAGTTACTCCAGCATTTTGTGCCTACCTTCCAAAACAATGAGGGTTACACAAAAAGCTGGAGAAACTCAGCGGGTGCAGCAGCATCTAAGGACCGAAGGAGATAGGCGATGTTTCCCAAAACAATGAATTGGTTGTGAGGTATCATAAAGGATGTGATGAGGTGACATTTAGGGATAGAAATCCGTGGTCCTCATTTTGTTTGGCTTATATGCGAGTCCAGACTCAACAATGGGGTTCATTCTCAATCGTCTCCAAAGTTCAATGTCAATTAGAAGTGGAGAATAATGATTATGGCATTGCCTTCCACTCCCCCGCAAAGAATAAGCTTGTGACTTAAAGGACAGACGGGAATGTAAAGAACACGGGAGATTACGCAGCTGCCAATAATCACAACATGTGTAGATTGATCAGAGCTGTCAAGCCAGTCTACAGCCCAACACCAATGGGTCCAGCATCCTGAGGGTCAAGAATGGAGGAAAACTCATCAAGGGCGGAGAAGCTGTTGGTGCATGCTGGTAAGATTACATTGAAGAATTTCTCAGCATGACCATGTTCTTGATTTGAATGTACTTTTCCTGTACATTGCACACTCTCTGGTCTGGTTTGGTTAACATCCCAGACAAGATGTTGAGAGAAATATGTTAAATGAGAACAAGGCCTCTGGAGGAAACAGTATCCCAACTGGGGCGGATGCTGCATGCTCCAGAGACGTTTGGTGGAAAGAAACCTCGGACACAAATTTGCAGCCTCATCTCTCATACAGTATGTGAGAAAGGAGGATATATTTCCATGGTATATGCCGAGATCATCATCAACCCCTGTATGTCTTTATTTTTAACTTCAGTTAAAGCTTTGATGCTGCAAAGTCTATCTTAAGATTGTCAACTCTCAGGAACCTCCCACCACATCATGTCAAACACATGATGTCATGCATACTGTAATCCTAACCCATGGGTCTACCACAAACCCAATATCAGTGCTGCCTCGGCAAGGCCACCAGTATAATCAAGGACAAGGCTCACCACAGTCATTCCCTCTCCTCCCCTTTCCCATCAGGTAAGAGGTACAGAAGTGTGAAAATGTATACCTTCAGATTCAAGTTCAGTTTCTTTCCTGGCAATTGAACTGTCCTACCAACAATTAGAGAGTGATCCTAAGCCACTATCTACCTCATTGGAAACCCACAAATTATATTTAATCGGATTTTAACTTGCACTAAACGTTATTCCCTTTATCATGTATCTGTACACTGTGGATGGCACAATTGTAATCATGTATAGTCTTTCCGCTGACTGGTTAGCACACAACAAATATTTTTCACTGTACCTCAATACACGTGACAATAAATAAACTAAACTGAAGACTGGGGTCAAGCTAATACCTTGTAATTGCTCCAACCCTCATCACATTTTTCTGAACAGCATAATGTTCACCTCCAACAAGTGTCGCACAGGAATGAAACTAATCTACAGATGACTGGAAAGCTTTTAAATTCAGTTTATTATCATATGTACAAGTATAATGAGAACACAATGAAATTCTCACTTACAGGATCATCACAGGCACATTTACTCAGATAAACACATAAATGGAATTTATACATAAATTACGCAAATTCTACAAGCCAGTGAAAAGAAAAAGACTGCAGAGGAATAGTGCATTGAAACAGGTCCTTAAGGGCCTGTCCCACTTGGGCATCATTTGCGCGTCACGCAGATGGCACGCAAAGATTTTGTACATCCCAAAATCCTGGGGCGCCATGCGCGACCGCACATCACTGCCTACGTCGCCACGCACCATGCGCGCATCACATGCGCATCACGACGCGTGCGTCGTGACGCGTAAATGAAGCGCAAATGACCCCCAAGTGGGACAGGCTCTTTAGACCCAAATGCAACACCTCACATGTATCTAAATTGAATTTCATTAAACATTTGTGTAAGAAGGGACTGCAGATGCCGGTTTAAACCGAAGGTAGACGCAAAAAGCTGGAGTAACTCAGACGTTCTGTCTGAAGAAGGGTCTCGTCCTGAAACATCACCCATTCCTTCTCTCCAGTGATGCTGTTGTCCTGCTGAGTTACTCCAGCTTTTTATATCCATCTTCCATTAACCATTCTTCAGCTCACTTGCCGAGCAGATCAAGGGCATACTGTAATTTTTGAAAATCATCGTCCCTACCTATGGTATCACCCACTTTAGTGTCATCCGCAAACTTAATAATCATGTCTTGTATATTCTCATCCAAATCATTGATTTAAACCACAAACAGCAATGGGCCCAGCAGCAATCCCTGAGGCACACCACAAATGACAGGCCTCTAGTCTGAAAAACATCCTTCCACCATCACCCTCTGCCTCCTGCCAATTCTCTATCCAGGCCATTAGCTCTCCCTGGATCCCATGTGAACTGACCTTCCAGAGCAGTCTGCCATGCCTAATCTTATCAAAGGCCTTTTTGAAGTCCGTATAGACAACGGCTATGGCTTTGCCCTTGTCAATCTCTTTGGTTACTTCTTCAAGAAACTCAATCAACTTCGTAAGACACGCTCCCACATACAAAACGATGCTGACTTTCCCAGACAGCCCCCCTCCATCCAAAAGTAAATATCCTATCCCTCTGAATTCTCTCCAGTAACTTGTCAACCACAGCTGTTAGGTTCACTGGTCTATAGTGCCCAGGCTTTTCCTCGCAGCACTTCTTAAATAGAGGTATAACATTTGCCATCCTCTAGTTGTTTGTCACCTCACTCGTGTCCAATGATTTAATTTAGTTTAGAGATACAGCATGAAAAAAAAGGCCTTTTGGCCCATCAATGCCACCCCAACCATATGTCATTGGTTCACACTAGTTTTATATCATCCCTTTTTCTCTACACATTAGGAGCAATTTCCCTAATGAATCTATAATCTCACATCTTTTGGATGTGGGAGGAAACCCTCGCGGTCACAGGGAGAACATATAGACTCAGCGCTCACTGCACCCGAGGTCAGGATTGAACCTGGTGCTGAGAGGCAGCAGCACCACCAGCTGTGCCACTGTGCTGTCCTCAATGATTCATATATCACAGCCAGGGCTCCTGCAATCTTTCTCCAGCCACCCACAGTGTCCTCAGATATGTAGAAATAACGAACTGCAGATGCTGGTTAATACTCAAAAGAACACAAAGTACTGGAGTATCTCTGCAAGCTGGAAAAGAAAAGTGGCAGGACAAAGCGTGGCAGGTGACAGGTTGGCACAGGCGAGGAGGGAGGTTTTGGGATAGGCAGATGGTTGGAACAAAGGCCAGAGATAAGAAGAGTAGGTGTGAGAAGCCACCGGTGGGGTGTAAGCTACCAAAGCAGAATGTGAGGTGCTGTTCCTCCCACTTGTGTGTGGCCTCGCTCTGACTATAGGGGAAAGTAGCAGGAGGTGAGGGGGTGGAGCAGAGAAATAGATGGGAGTTCAGGAGGGGCACGGCAGAGGGAAGAGGTTACGTAAAATTAAAATAGAGGTTACGGAAAATTTGAGAATTCACTCTACTAGTGGATTTACCTTTCGTAAATCCATGCTGACTTTGTCCAATGATTTCCAAATGCGCTGCTATCCCATCTTTAATAACTGACTCTAGCAGTTTCCCCACTACCGATGTTAGACTAACTGGTCTGTAATTCCCCGCTTTCTCTCTCCCTCCTTTTTTAAAAAGTGGGGTTACATTAGCTACCCTCCAATCCTCAGGAACTACTCCAGAATCTAAGGAATTTTGAAAAATTATCACTAATGCATCCACTATTTCTGTGGCTACCTCCTTGAGTACTCTGGGATGCAGACTATCTGGCCCTGGGGATTTATCGGCCTTCAATCCGTTCAATTTACCCAACACCACCTCCCGGCTAACCTGGATTTCACTCAGTTCCTCCATCTTATTTGACCCCCGTTTCACTGCTATTTCCGGCAGATTATTTATGTCTTCCTTAGTGAAGACAGAACCAAAGTAGTTATTCAATTGGTCTGCCATGTCCTTGTTCCCCATGATCAATTCACCTGTTTCTGACTGCAAGGGACCAACATGTGTTTTAACTAACCTCTTTCTCTTCACATATCTATAAAAACATTTGCAGTCAGTTTTTATGTTCCCTGCCAGTTTCCTTTCATAATCTATTTTCCCTTTCCTAATTAAGCCCTTTGTCCTCCTCTGCTGGATTCTGAATTTCTCCCAGTCCTCCGGTAGGCTGCTTTTTCTGGCAAATTTGTATGCCTCATCTTTTGTTTTTATACTATCCCTGATTTCCCTTGTTATCCATGGATGCACCACCTTCCCCGATTTATTCTTTTGCAAACTGGTATGAACAACTTGTACTTCATCCATGCAGTCTTTAAATACCTTCCATTGCACATCCACTGTCAACCCTTTAAGAATCACCTGCCAGTCTATCTTGGCCAATTCACATCTCATACCTTCAAAGTTACCTTTGTTCAAGTTCAGAACCCTTGCTTCTGACTTAATTTTGTCACTCTCCATCCTAATGAAGAACTCAACCATATTATGGTCACTCTTGCCCAAGGGGCCACGCACAACAAGACTGCTAACTAACCCTTCCTCATTACTCAATACCCAGTCTAGAATAGCCTGCTCTCTCGTTGGTTCCTCCACATGTTGGTTGAGAAAACTATCCCGCATACATTCCAGGAAATCCTCTTCCTCAGCACCCCTGCCAATTTGATTCACCCAATCTACATGCAGATTGAAGTCACCCATTATAACCGTGTTACCCTTGTTGCACGCATTTCTAATTTCCTGTTTGATGCCATCCCCAACTCCAATACTACTGTTAGGTGGCCTGTACACAGCTCCCACTAGCGTTTTCTGCCCCTTAGAGTTTCGCAGCTCTACCCATATCGATACCTCTACTCATAGCTTAGAACAGGATGAAGTTAGTGATCGCTGCGTGAGTGGGAGAAGGGATATTTGGCATATTTTAACCGCCAGGACTTAAGATATTTCTTGATGATTTCCTGATTTAAACTATCAAAGACCCACAAGAATAGTACTTTGTAAGTGCTCCAGGAGGTTTGAATAGAAAAGCGAAGGCCAAAGGCTTCTGCGCTGGAAAAATGTTCCCATTTCTTTCGGAACAGAAGGAAGCAATTTTTTACAAAACATAGCTTCTGGCCAGCCTTCAATTCCTGGAAGGCTTGGTCATGTGAGGAAGCCTATGTTACTTTGCATTGAGGCCTGGGGTCATAATAGCAAATCTAAAATCCTTGCTGCCTGCAATTTACAATTACATTCAGTCAAACATGAGGGAAAGTGAAGTAAGTGAATTGTGTGTTCCATTTTAAATGCCACCGGGTGAGAGGAATTAAAAATCAACTCCAGGTTTATATTCCACTGGACCTGAGCTTCACACTCTGGGTTACATAGATACATAGACAATAGGTGCAGGAGTAGGCCATTCGGCCCTTCGAGCCATGTCTGATCATCCACAATCAGTACCCCAGTTCCTGCCTTCTCCCCATATCCCTTGATTCTGCTAGCCCTAAGAGCTCTATCTAACTCTCTTTTGAATGTATCTAGTGAATCGGCCTCCACTGCCTTCTGAAGGAGAGAATTCCACAAATTCACAACTCTATGTGAAAAAGTTTTTTTCTCATCTCAGTTCTAAATGGCCAACCCCTTATTCTTAAACTGTGGCCCCTCGCGAACCTATGCAGCACTCCCTAAAAAGCAAGAATGTCCTTCCGCAAATTTGAAGCCAAAACTGCACACAATACTCCAGGTATGGTCTCACCAGGGCCCTGTACAACAGCAGAAGGACCTTGTTGCTCCTATACTCAACTCCTCCCATTATGAAGGCTTTCTTCATTGCCTGCTGTACCTGCATGCTTACTTTCAGTGACTGATGTACAAGGACACCCAGGTCTTGTTGTACTGTCCATTCTCCTAACCTGATACCATTCGGATGTTCATGTTCTTGCCATCAAAGTGTATAACCTCACATTATACTGCATCTGCCATGCAACTGCCCACTCACCCAACCTGTCCAAGTCACCCTGCATCCTCATAGCATCCTCTTCACAGTTCACACTGCCACACAGCTTTGTGTCATCTGCAAATTTGGTAACGTTACTTTTAATTCCTTCATCTAAATCATTAATGTATATTATAAATAGTTGTGGTCCCAGCGCCGAGCCTTGCGGCACCCCACTAGTCACCGCCTGCCATTCTGAAAGGGACCCGTTAATCCCTATTATTTGTTTCCTGTCTGCCAACCAATTTTCTATCTGTCAATACCTTACCCCCAATACCATATGCTATAATTTTGCTCACTAATCTCCTGTATGGGACCTTATTAAAGGCTTTCTGAAAGTCCAGGTGCACTACATCCACAGGCTCTCAAGAAATTCCAGAAGATTTGTTAAGCCTGATTTACCCTTCGTAAATCCATGCTGACTTGTGCATGCTCCATCCATCCTGTTACTGCTATCCAAATGCACTGCTATTACATCTTTAATAATCGACTCCAGCATCTTCCCCACCACTGATGTCATGCTAACTGGTCTATAATTCCCTGCTTTCTCTCTCCCTCCTTTCTTAAAAAGTGGGATAACATTAGCTACCATCTAATCCTCAGGAACTGATCCAGAATCTGTGGAACATTGGAAAATGATCACTAATGCATCCACGATTTCTAGAGCCACCTCCTTGAGTACCCGGAGATGCAGACAATCAGGCCCTGGGGATTTATCAGCCTTCAGTCCAATCAGTCTACCCAACACCATTTTCTGATTAATGGGAATTCCAGTTTCTCCCTCACCCTAGGTCCTCTGTCCCCTAGTATATCTGGGAGACTGTTTGTGTCTTCCCTTGTGAAGACAAAGCCAGAGTTCCTGTTCAATACATCTACAATTTCCTTGCTCCCCATAATACATTCACCTGTTTGTGTCTTCAAGGGACCCACATTTGTCTTAAACTATTTTTTTAATCTTCACATGCCTAAAGAAGCTTTTACTATCCTCCTTTATATTCTTGGCTAGTTTACCTTTGTATTTCATCTCTTCTCCCCGTATTGCCTTCTGTTGGTCTTTAAAAGTTTCCCAATCCTCTGGCTTCCCGCTCTTCTTTGTAATGTTATATGTCTTCTCTTTTATTTTTATACTGTCCTTGACTTCCCTATTCAGCCACAGTCGCCTCTTAAAATCTTTCTTCCTCTTTGGAATGAAATGATCCTGCATCATCTGGATTATCCCCAGAAATACCTGCCATTGCTGTTCCACTGTCATCCCTGCTAGGGTCCCTTGCCATTCAACTTTGGCCAGCTCCTCTCTCATGCCAACATAGTCCTCTTTGTTCAACTGCAATACTGACACTTCTGATTTAACCTTCTCCCTTTCAAATTGCAGATTAAAAATTATATTATGATCACTACCGCCGAATGGTTCCTTTCTCTCGAGTTCCCTTATCAAATCCGGTTCATTACAAACACTAAATCCAGAATTGCCTTCTCCCTGGAAGGCTTCTGTACAAGCTACTCTAAGAATCCATCTCAGCGGCACTTTACACACTCCCTTGCTTGAAGCCCAGTACCAACCTGATTTTCCCAGTCCACCTGCATGTTGAAATCTTCCATAACCACTGTTGCTACATGCCAATTTAAACTCCTGGTGCAACTTGCGCCCTATCTCCAGGCTACTGTTTAGGGGCCTGTAGATAACTCCCATTAGGGTCTTGTTACCCTTACAATTTCTCAGTTCTAGCCACAATGACTCTACATCTTCTGACTCTATGTCACCCCTCGCAAGGGACTGAATTTAATTCTTTACCAACAGAGCCACCCCACCCTCTCTGCCCATCTGTCTGTCTTTTCAATAGGACGTATACCCCTGAATATTCAGTTCCCAGCTCCGATCCTCTTGCAACCATGTCTCTGTAATTCCCATAACATCATACTTACCAATTTCTAACTGAGCCTCAAGCTCATCCACTTTATTTCTTATACTTCACGCATTCATACATAACACTTTTATTCATCTCCCCTCTCACACCAGTTCCTATTTCACCTGACCTTACTCTCTTATCCCTTCTTGAACCTTCCGTCCCATTAATTCGGGTGTCTTTCATAACTTTTCCTGTACTCTCTTACTCTTTAACTCCATCCTTATATTCCCAATCTGTCGACCCCTCCCCCCCCCCCGCTATTTAGTTTAAACCCATCCGTGTAGCACTGGCAAACATGCCTGCCAGAATGTGGTTCCCCTCCAGTTAAGGTGCAACCCGTCCCTTTTGTACATGTCACCCCTACCCCAAAAGAGCTCCCAGTGGTTTATTAATCTAAATCCCTGCTGCCTGCACCAGCCCCTCAGCCACACATTCAGATCCCTATCTTCCTGTTCATGCCCTCACCAGCACAAGGTACTGGAAGCAGTCCCGAGATAACCACCCTAGAAGTCCTGCTTTTCAGCCTTCTTACAAACTGTCTAAACTCATGTTGGAGAATCACATTCCTCTTCTTCCCGATGTCGTTTGATTCTGAATTTGGCAGCAAATCTCAGAACAGATTTTGATTAGAATCTTCTGCTTACCCCTGGAGGTATTTCGAGGCTAGGGCCTCTGTGAGGCTCAAGATGCATTAAATGAGTCCTAGAAATTGCACTCTCACGTAAAATATTACCAGTCCATCTCCCCAAATGGATGCTGCAGAACATCAGCGCAGATGGGATCATTGACAGAGAACACGCTTCACTGGAACATAATCAAACCAAATCTGGCACCAACTCATTTAAGTAATTTTGGGGGACCAAACCGAAAGTAGCATTTACCAAGAGTTTTGAAAGGAGAATGACATGGGGAGGGGAAGTTGGATTTAAGGAGTGAATTCCAGAAGGTCGCAACCTTCCACGAATGGAGACATCATTTGTCATGCCCTGTCCATTTCGCCCTCAAAATTTGAACCTGGGGCCTACGATCATCATTGAATTCTAATTGGAGTAATAATGGGTTGACTGTCAGAAACGATGTACCACCAGCCACAACTGACTCCATCTACACTTCACACTGCATCGGAATAACAGCCAGTATAATAAAAAAAAAACCCCGGTCCTTCTTCTCCCTGCTCCCGCCTAGCAGAAGATATAGAAGCTTAAAAGCGTGCACCACCAGATTCGGGTTCAGCTTCTTGCCCTCTGAACAATCCTTCCATAGTCTCGGATATCGTCCCATTCACCTCTAACCCATTGAGGTCATTGGACTTTGTCTATGGAACGAATGTGCCATAATGCTGAGAACTATATTCTGTATTCTGTGTCTCCTTCTTTGCTCTATCTATTGTACGTGAGTTGAACTGATTGTATCTTTTCCTCATTCTATCTCCTGCCCTCACTTTGGGAAATCAGACCACCTGGCAGTGCTCCTTCTTGGGTATAGGCAGTGCCTGCAGATTGCAGCCCTAGCAGTGAGGACTGCACAGAGCTGGTCAGGGAGGATTGTTCTGGGATTCGTGATCGAAAGACTGGATGATCTTCAAGGACGTGGCAACAGACCTGAGCAAATATACTATGGTTGTTATTGACCTCAGAAGGAAATATGTTGAGGAGTGTAAAAACTATCCCTTGAAAACTATCTGAGTGTCCTTCAACCAACAGCCTTAGATGAACCATGAGGTATGTAATCAACGGAGGACTAGATCTCGGACATTCAAGTCTGGCATTATAGATTTGTCCAATATGTCCAGGAATGACTGCTATAAGGCACTCTCGCTCTAAATTGGAGGATGAGACGAGCGTTTGGCAGCTGTGGCAAGGCTTGCAAGCCATCTCTTCCTACAAGGCGAAACCAGTGGAAAGTCAAGCAACAGCGAGGCATCACTCTCAGGCAAGCTCAATGCGTTCTACGCACACTACGATAGGGAGAACACTGATGTGCTTTATTGGGCCTCCATAGCCACCGATGGTATTGCAATTTCAATCACTGTACATATATTAATGCATGGTGTAGAATTGAATTGACATCTAAAACAACAAATACTGGAAGTATTCCAATATAAAATAGTTTGTTGATGTAGAATAATAACAAAGTGATTGTTTCTTCTCAAAATTAAATTATTTTACAATTATACAGAAAGCATGAGAATAAAGTGGTCCAGAAACAAAATAAGTAAATAACTGCCAGATGTTAAGACATCAATGTATTCTTGTAGATTGCTCTTGTAGATTGACACATAATGCTGGAGTAACTCAGTGGGACAGGCAGCATCTTTGGAGAGAAGGAATGGCTGGTATTTCAGGTCGAAACCCTTTTTCAAACTGATAGTCAGGGGAGAGGGAAACTAGAGATTGGAAGGGTAAGGTGTGAAAACGACAAATCAAAGCAGACATGGATGATCAAGGAAATGTAGAATTGTTCATTGTTGACTGAAGGGAAGGTGACAACAAGGTATACAAATAGTGAAATTAATCAGGAGGACAGTGAAACTAGTCAGAGAACTTGGTTGGGGAGGGATGGAGAGAGAGAGGGAAAGCAAGGTTTACTTGCTAAGAGAAATCAATATTAATACCGCTGGGTTGTGAGCTGCCCAAGTGAAATATGAGGTGCTCTTCCTCCTATTTGCGTTTGACCTCACTCTGACAATGGAGGAGGCCCAGGATGGAAATGTCGGTATGGGAATGGGAGTGATAAAGTGTAGGCCGAGGCGGACTAAACGAGTTGCTCATGTATTCAGCCAGTTTGTGGCTCTGGAGGGTACAATGTAACTCCTCTCTTTAGATTTATTTTGTGTACTCATTATTTAATTGATGAAATAAAACCCGTACAAATTTGGTATTTACATATTGCAGGATTGACCAATATCTCTGAGAACAGCTGATTGCTTTTGTTGGGGCCTGTTTCTGAGAGATCTCCAATATCTTCTTATATACATTAAACAAAATTGTTTGGGAATTACATCGCCTTCTGGTTTTACCAAGCCCTCTCATTCATAGAAATGAAAACCAGTGCCTTAAAAATGCACCATTGCAATAAAGCTCCTTCTGTATCTGATTATTATTAAAACAAAATATAAACTACGAATTTAAGTACATACTAAAATTACTCACATAAAATATTACAGGAGTAATACTGAAGAGTTATTACGGTGAAAGGCATTGAAATATTGTTTTAATCTCCACTATAACAGATTCAAAACCTATTAAGTTACTGAAAATAGTGTTTTAAAATGTTCTGTCGCTATATAGATACACATATACAGAATTTAAAACACTATTTTCATGAACAGTATATCTATCAAAATTATGTTTTATATATATATATAGACAGAATATTTAACAACACTATTTTATATAACTATATATATATATATATATATATATAACTATATATATATATATATATATATATATATATATATATATATATATATATATATATATATATATATATAGTTTTGCTTCTGATTTCCTGATAGTTCAGTACACTTTTACCTCCTTGCTACTTGCAATATTTCATTGTAAATTGTCTTTTAAGAATCCCTGCCCTCTCTTATTTACAAAGTTATGTTGGGTGTCACAGAGGCAACAACATGGATGATGCAGTGAGGTTCAATTAATGTGCGATGCTCAAGCTAACTGAGGCCTCGAAACAACATTATTGTGATGATTAGTCTGAAGAAGGTCTCGACCCGAAACGTCACCCATTCCTTCTCTCCAGGGATGCTGCCTGTCCCTCTGAGTTACTCCAGCATTTTGTGTCTACCTTTTGTGATGATTCACTGCCTTAACTTTATTGATGAGTTAACTCTGACAGCAATGATACTGCTCTGTAATCATAAAGTATTTTGACATGATTCACTTTGTGCAATAAATGTAAGAAAAATGCAGAGAACATTACCAGAGATAGTCTTTAACTTTATGGGCAGCACAGTGACACAGCTACTGCCTCATAGTGCCACAGACCCAGGTTCAATTCTGACCTCAGATGTCTGTGCGGAGTTTGCATGTACTCCCTGTGACCATGTGGGTTTCCTCTGGGTGCTCTGGTTACCTCCCACATTCCAAAAACATTTTAATGTATAGATTAATTGGCCTCTAAATTGCCCTTACTTTCTAGGGAGTAAATGAGAAAGTGGGATAACACAGGACTAGAATAAACGGGTGATCGATGGTCAACATGCACCCAATGGGCCGAAGGGCCTGTTTCCAAGCTGTATCCCTAAACTAACAAATCTAAACTAAACAAAAATGCACAAAAGCAAATACTCATTCGACAGTAATTATGCACACTGCCTGTTGAACTAATTATAATTTTATGTCACCTCATCTCTAACAGGTTTCCTTCTCGTCTGGGAGAATGGGAAAGAGGCAAATTCGCTGTTTCCAACATGATAGCATTGTTTTTCATACAACTGCTATCAATTAAAAGCCTTCCCCATCAACTCCATTTACATTTCACACTGTCTCAGCAGCCAACATAATCAAGTGTCACAGTGCCTGGTTATTCTCTCTTCTCTCCTCTCCCGTCAGGAAGCAGATACACAAACTTAAAGCAAGTACCACCAGATTTAGGAACAGCTTCTTCCCCACTGTTATCAGATTACAGGATGGTCTTCTCATAAACTAAGGGTGAGGTCCAGAACTCCCAACCTAAATCATTACAGCCCTTTGCACCTTTTCTATAACTGCAATGCTGTAATGCAATAATACTAGAATCTGTACTTTGGTATTTTTCTCTTTGCACTACCTGTTGTACTTGTGTATAACTTGGTTGTATTCATGTACGGTGTAACTTAACTGGATGCACACTGGATTGCACACAATGCAAACCTCTTCACTGTACCGCAGAACATTTAACAATAATAAGCCAATAATGAACCAATATTTAGAATGATGATATAGTGAAGACTTTTTTTCCCTTTGTGGTCAAACAGCCTCTGTGAGTGAAACTGCTGGATATACTCAGCAGCATGACTTGCCTGTCGTTCAAAATGTCTGTGTAAGAAGGAACTGCCGATGGTGGTTTAAACCGAAGACAGACACATACAGCGGGAGTAACTCAACAAGACAGGCAGCACTCTGGAGAGAAGGAATGGGTGACGTTTCGGGTCGAGACCCTTCTTTTTTTGGTCTGGTTTTATTTCCGATTTCTGGCATCCAATATGGAATAAAAGAAGGATATTGAGAACCTTGGAAAAGATAACCTCTCCCTCAATGGCAGCAAGACAAAGGAGATTATGGTTGACTTCAGAAAGCGAAGCAGAACACACATCCCAGTATGCATTTTATTGGAAGGAACTGTATATGCTGGTGTGCACCGAATATAAGCACAAAATGCTGGAGTAACTCAGCAGGACAGGCAGCATCTCTGGAGAGAAGGAATGGGTGACATTTCGGGTTGAGAAGGGTCTCAACACGAAACATCACCCATTCCTTTTCTCCAGAGATTATGACCGTCTCGCTGAGTTACTCCAGCATTTTGTGTTCATATTCCCAGTATACATTGACGGTGCCAAAGAAGAGATGGTCGAAAGCTTCACGTTCTTAGGAATAAATATCACAAGCAATTTGCCCTGGACCATCCACATCGAAGCAATGGCTAAGAAAATACACCGACATCTCTACTTCCTTAGAAAGCTTTGGAAGTTGTCTATATCTGCAACAACCCTCACCAACTTCTACAGATGTGCCATTAAGAGCATATTATCAGGATGCATCACAGCATGCTTTGGGAACAGCTCCATCCAAGGCCACAAGAAATAGCAGAGAATTGTGGATGAAGCCCAGACCACCAGACAAACCAACATCCCTTCCATGAACATGGTCTGAAGAAGGGTTCCGACCTGAAGTGTCACCAGTTTCTTTTCTCCAGAGATGCTGCCTGACCCTCTGACTTGCTGCAGCATTTTGTGTCTACCTCCCTTCCATGGACTCCATCTACACCTCACGCTGTCTTGGCAAGGCCAGCAACATAATCAAAGACCAGTCCCACCCTGGTCACTCCCTCTTCTCCCCTCTCCCATCAGGCAAGAGGTACAGAATTTAAAAAATGCATACCTTTAGATTCAGCAACAGTTTCTTCCCAGCTGTTATCAGTCAACTGTACCATCCTCTCACCAGCTAGTGTGGTCCTGACTTCCCATCTACCTCATTGAACGATCTTTAATCAGATTTTATCTGCCTATATCTTGCACTAAAGGATATACAGTTTATCTTGTATCTGTACACTGTGGACAGCTTGATTGTAATCATATATAGTCTTTTCATTGACTGGATAGCATGCAACAAAAAAGCTTTTCACTGTACCTCCATACACGTGATGATAACAAATGAAACTAAACAAAAACAAAACTAAATCTGAAGTTCTTTGCACCTAGACTGCGAGTGTTGCCCACAGGTGAGAAATAAGGTGAATACGATAGTGGGAAAGAGCATTGGGATTGTGCTTATTGAATTGGTTATCACATCAAATGGCTTCATTCCACCCAGGTAGAAAGGAGAACTAAATGTTGCCCTTTACTCCTGTCTCCCTTCCTCTTCCCACCCTGCTACTTGGCTGCTGACCCCGATTCATTGATTGATGCAGAGTCACCATCGATAAAGTTACAAAAGTTACAAAAGTTTTCCATGGTTCCTCTTTCTTCTCACCCCCCCCCCCCCCCCCCCCACATGCAGGGTCCTCCTTAGTTCTCAGTTGCACTCCCAGGCCCGGTCTCTCTTTGTTCTCCGCAGCGCGTCTTCGACAAACCGCCGGGTCTCACACAGTCCTGCCCTTAGCCGACTGACCAGCGGGACTCATGCGGACCCTGCTTGAATCCCAGGCTAAAGACGTCTTCACCATCTGACCCCAAATTCGAGAACCACTCTGCTGCGTGCTGTGAGCAAATCTAATGATGGAAGCATTGGTTGAGGATTCCGATGGTCTGCATAAGGATGCTGCAGATGGTATTTGGCTCCCATTGTACCTTTGTTGTCCTCTTGTGCCTGGGATAAGACTAAAGTGCCTGTCCCACCAGCATGCAACTCTATGCGATGAACGCTATCAAACCGGCAGCGGGGGCCGCGCGGAAGTCGGGTGATCCCCTGTACAGGGCCGTTCCCACCAGCATGCGCCTGCATGCGGCAAGCGCAACTAAACCGGCAGCAGGGGCTGCGTGGAGGTTGGGTGAGTGGTGCAACGCGGCGCAAAGCGAGGCGAACTTGGAGCAAGTCCAAGGTAAGTTCGCCAGGACTTAGAGGGGCACACAGAGAGGGGCACCGAGGCACACACACATACAGGGCCACGGAGCCACACACATAGAGGGTCACGGAGGCACGATGTCCGGGCGGTGTGTAAATGTCGAGGCAACTGCGAGCCGACAAGCCGTTGCCGCGCGGAATTTTTGGACATAGTCGGTTTTTCGGAGCCCCGCGCGGTGTCGGGACGAATTCCGCACGGCTCCGGCGATCGAAGTGGGACCGGCCCCGCGACGCTGGACGGCTCAAGCGACCACGTTAGGTTTAATCGCATAGAGTTGCATGCTGGTGGGACAGGCCCTTAAAGACAAGAACGTGGTGGTGGCTGGATCTACTTTATCTCACATTGCATTAGTTCCTTTCAAGCAGAGGAATTCACAGGAATTGCAACATGCTGCCTTCAAGGTGGAGTCCATCACACCACTTGATCTCCAACAATCATTGGAAATACATGTACGCTTGTTGCCTGTTGCTCTCTGTCACGGGAGACTGATTTATATTCAACTTCAGCAAAATTCAAGTTGCTGGAGGAACTCAGTCGGCAGGCAGCATTAGTGGAAGGAATTGACAGGCGACGTTTCAGTTTGGGACCCTTCAGGTTATGTTTTGGGTCAGGACCCTTCTTGAGCCTGAAGAAGGGTCACAGCCCGAAATGCAGCCAGACCATTCCCTCCATAAATACTGCCTGACCGGCCAAGTTCCTCCAGCACTTTGTGTTTTGCTCAAGGTTCCAGCATCTGCAGATCCTCGTGTCTCCAATTTATATTTTACTTGCTTGTGCTCGAGTGTGCTTCAGATCTGCCTTGTGTAATGAAGTGCTGAAAACTCCACAATAATGCAGGTCCTCCCTGCACAGTCTGACCAGATCCAGAGCACAGACAGACCTTTCCTGCTACTCATTGCGATGCATTTACTGTAATTACTCATACCAGTCTCAATAAACATGTAAATATGATCTCACGTAGCCTCTCCACAATATCACTGTTTAATTTCTGGAACATTTTCCCTCATTTACCATATATTTTACTTTGCACAGTTCTTACAGTTTAAAATGAACCTGCATTGTTCACTGCCGGCAGTGTAATCACTATAAGGGTAGAGCAACAACTGAAACATCTGCATATAATGTGCAGTAGGATTTTGTCATTCCACACCAGGAAACCGAAGACTGGCCATCTCTCACCACTCCAGAATTAAGAGTTTTTTGAACGAGAAACAAATTATCTGAAATAAAACTGTGTGTTATCATATTTGAATTCACCATTTCCTGTTATTTCAGACATCAATGGAAAATATGAAGTCTGGTTTACATTGAGCATTTTCTAGTTCTAACAAACAGCATCAATCCCAAGCCTTGCTTAAATGGACATCTATTCAAAGTTTAGCAAAGTAGACGCTTTAGAAAATACTAAAATTGAATAATTTAATGAAATACACTGTGGAGTTTATTAGAGTACAGTCAGCCAGCTAATTAGTATGAATGTGTGGTAATTCTGGAGTTTGAAAACTGTAAAAAAAATAAGCACTGTAATAATCTGAATAACGTTACTTAGATTAGTGCGATAATCCATATATCTTAATACAATATGTTGAGGGTGGTGCATTTAAAGGACACTGCCTATAATATATATTTTTGCATTTTACTTTGTTATTCCTTTTATATTTCTTCATTGGTTAGAAATATTAAGTTCAAATGATGCAAGTAAGTCACACAGAATATTGTGATATAGACGACTTGGACGTAAATGTGGAAGAGTTGGTTAGTAAGTTTGCAGACAAAGCCAAAATTGGTGGAGTTGCTGACAGTGAGGTAGGCTGCCAAAGTATAAAGCAGGATATGAATCAGCTACAGAAATGGGAAGAGAAATGGGCAATGGACTTTAATCCAAGCAAGTGAGAGGTGTTGCACTGTGGGAGGTCAAATGCAAGGGATTGCATTGGACAACATTGGATATGCAGGGAATAGATCACGTGTAGGCAGAGAAGATTAGTTTTGCATGGATATTGGGGGCCAAAGCACCTGGTCCCACACTTTATTGTAGTCCCCACAAAATATCAGAATATTGCAAGTATATTGCCTATGAGTTACCATTTATTAATTTGAATATGCTTAGCTAGGGCCTTTGCAAATTATTAATTACAAATTATTTTGTATAATTCATTGATGTTAAAAAAAAATGATTTAAGTTAGTTCCTTTCAAAAATAGTTAAGTAGCTCCTTTTTACAAAACATGCATCTCAATTGTGCACCAGTTACGCATGAAACAAAAAAACTTAATAAAACCTTATTAGTCTGCCCAATACAATAAAAATCTAAATGCAGTGCTCATACATCAGGTCAGGAAAGGATGTACAATAAAATAAATCCACAAAAAAGGTTATTTCACCAGCATTTTGGAAATTAAGCAAGAAAGACAATAAAATGTCTCTCACATTAGTAGAAACAATCGATAACAATTAACTCTCCCTCACCTATAATTTGTGTTGGGCAAGACTACATTCCTAGCTATAATGAAACTGAATGTATTTTATTTTAGGTGGAGGGGGGACATGGAGGTGGCCCCCTCCACCTAAAATGAAAGACATTCAGTTTCAAACTGACATCATCAGTTCATGGAAGCAACTGCAGATGCTGGTTTACACTGAAGATAGGCACAAAAATCTGGAGTAACGCAACGGGTCAGGCAGCATCTCTGGAGCGAAGGAATGGGTGATGTTTCAGGAGAAGACCCTTCTTCAGACCCTTTATCAGGTCATGTTGTAGTTTAGAGAAATAGCATGGAAAAAGGCCCTTTGGTCCACTGAGTCCTTGCCGATCAATTACTCGTTCTCACTACATTATCCCTCTTTTGAATTTACTTCCTACACACCAGGGGTTGACTTGCTGCATCACCATGGCAATTTGAGATATTTCACAGGGAAAGTGCATTGAACTGAGTAGACTATCTGGCAGGGTTGTCCATGATTTAATAAGCAACATATCTTGCCGCTGCAGCACAAAGGTACAAAGCCAGCATGTTAAGTCTAAGAGTAGCAAAGTAAGTAGGTTCAGTGATTAATTGCTGCAAACAAAATTAATATGAGTTTTCCCCATCCTATGCATCTATAGCTACCACTGGCGCCACTTATGATAGATTGTGTCTCAAAATATGCTTCGTGCATTTATTTCCAGTAAATTGATTAACCATTAATCGCAAAATAGAGCAGACATATGATAACATATACCTTTGGTACAAATATTATTTAGGAAATAGGAAGAAATTTAACAGAGAAACAAAAGCCAATATTGCAATACTGAGTTAGCTGAAGATTTCGCCCAAGTTGGGCCAACATGACAGTTATGATTTCTTGCACATAGATTTTCAAAATTTCTACTAGAGCAGTGCGCATGACATTTAACATAGGGCTGGAACATGATCGGAAATGCAAGCAGGAGTGTTGAGGATACTCGTACAAAAATAGTGACGAACTTTCTGATTGCTTTACACAGGACTTTGATTGACTGTGTTCTGACAATGATCTTTCACGGTTATTGCAATCTGCCAGTAGCTATGCTTGATCATATTCAAACTAACCATTGCTAGGTTAGATAGTGCAAGAATGGTCTCCTCTACACTGGAGAAACCTAACACAGACAGGGTAACAACACTGAGGAGCACCTACATTCAATCTACCGGGGTGACCCGGATCTTCCCAGTTGCCCACCATTTAAAATCCCCATTCCACTTCCAAATTCACATCTGTCTGCAACCCCGTGGAATGTTTCAACAAGGCGCACTTTAGGCTCTTTGGAATTGGGCAATTTAGCTTAAGATGATCCATTTGCGATATCAACTCGGGTATTCTCACCCCAAACATTACTTGAACTGCTGAGTACTTCCATCATTCTCCTCGGTTTTGAGATTCATCACATTTGAGATTCTGACCTGCATTGAACTGCTTTTACATATTGTATTTTTTTTCCAACTTCCTTTATTAATCTGTTAACTAGATGGCTCTGTGAACATTAGAACCTGAGACCCTGGTCTCATCCTATCCAATCTTAATTCAACTTTTCTGCAGCCTAAATCAACCTTGTGTTCTCACCTTCTCAGTTTAGATGAGGAAATATTAATTGTTTCCACAGATGCTGCCTGACTTTTTGAGTGTTTCCAGCATTCCGTTTATTTATTATACCCAATGCAGGAACAGTGAATTTGACAGTGCAAGACATATTTTACAAACAAGAAGGGCAACTATTTGTTCACTGATTTTTTAATATTGAGGTTAGATTTTTTTTCAGTTTTAATAATGCTCTTTTTTTAATTGATTCTTTGTTTTTTAAATGCACATTATTGAGTGTTTCTAGAAATCAATCAGGGCATTCATAGTTCTTGACAGCCGGGTAAGTGTCAGAGAGTAATAGAAAGATATGGCATCGAAACAGGCCTGTTGGCCCACTTGACAACCATGAACTATGCATTTACACTCTATATACAATAATACAATTTTAAGGCAGCACAGTGGCACAGCAGTAGAGTTGCTGCCTTACAGCGCCAGAGACCCAGGATCGATCCTGACTACAGATGCTTTCTGTATGAAGTTTGTGCATTCTCCCTGTGACTGCATACGTTTTCTCTGAGTGCTCGGATTTCCTCTCATATTCCAAAGATGTGCAGGTTTGTAGGTTAATTGGCATCTGCAAACTGCCCCTGGTGTGTAAGACACGAAACTGAGATAATATTGAACTTGCGTATGGGTGATCATTTGTCGGTGCAGACTTGGGGGGGCTGAAGGGCCAGTTTCCAGGCCATATCTCTAAACTAAACGCCATTCTACCTACATTCTATTAACTCAGATTCTATCTTTCACCTAAGGGCAGCTTGCAGTGGGAAATTAATCTGTTGACTCGCATATTCTTTGGATGAAGGAGGAAACCCACATGGTCATAGAAAGAATATGTAAACTTTATACAGACAGCACCAGAGGTCTACTAACAGCAACACTTTATACCTATAAGTCTGTTATAATGCAGGTGAAAAAGTGGGACAGTAGAGCTTGGTAAGGCTTGGGGGGAGATGGGTAACAGAAATTGTGCAGGACATAATGATCATTGGACAATTTTATTGTTTATGAAAATAGTTGATGGGGTAGCATTTGCTTATTGCAGATAATGAGTACAGAAAAAAATAAAGCAAGACTACCAATTTCAATATGATTATGAAACAAGCAATCTTAGCATAAGTATGAAGTCTGAGTCCGAAGAAGAGTTCTGTCCTAACTTGTTGTCTGTCTGCTCCCTCCACAGATGCAGCCTGCCCGACCCACTGAGTGTTTTGCTCACTCTTATACAAGATCTCTGGTATGAATATCAGGTCTAGGTTGAAAGAATTTTAATGGTACAGACATACATTGATCATAAGCATAAGAAGTCAATTTCACATACACCTATTAGACACGATGTCATGGAGTTTAAAAAAAATGGTGGAGTTGCAGACAGTAAAGAAGACTATCAAAGTATATAGCAAAACAGAGGTCTGTTACAGATGTGGCAGAGAAATGGCAGGTGGAGTTTCAGCTAAATAAGTGGGAGGTCTTGCCTTTGGGAGGTTGAAAGTAAGGGGAAGGCATACAATGAATTAACAGCATTGATGTTCAGAGGCAACTTGCTGTCCAAGTCCATGGCACCCTGAAAGTGGCAACACAAGTAGATATAATATACCATGTTGGCCTTTATTGATCAGGTATTGATTACAAGAGTCAGGAAAAGATGTTGCAGCTTTATGAACAATTACTTAGCCACATTTACTGTGTTTTTTCTGATTAACTGCTGTGTGCATTTTATATGTCAAGTTATATACAGAAATAATTTAGCATTCAAATGCCATGGCAATTATAATCACTTTAAATAAATAATAACTTTTAGTGTGCACATGCTATTGGATGTACAGGTTACATTGTTACAAGGGATCAAACATTGAAAAGCCCTGCACATTTTCAGAAAGTATGCCTGCATTTTTCTTAAACAAAAATAGAAAGCAATTAATTTGGCTTAAAATTTTAATCAAAGCAAAAAACAGTAAACTGGAAGAAAATGATCTGGAGTCAGCCAAATTTTATTCACACTTTATATTCCCCTAGTTCAGAAAGCCTGGTCAATTCTTCTCCAGTTTAAAGGAAGCTATCAGTGCCTCCTTTGTTCTTTCTGTGTCTGTCATCAAGCAATTAACAGCCATCATTTCAGTCTTCCTGTCGAAAGATGGTTATCGTCAACTGCAATCTATCAATCTGCATCATGTTTTTGAAACACTTAGAAAATCAAACTTTTTTTGTAACAATAATTTTTAATACTTACAAATATTATTAGTAATATTTCATTTAATTATTTTGTGGAATTCGTTTTGGCAACTGAGTGTAGTTTCTGTAATGTCTCATTCAGTTTGAAACTTCATAGGTCTTCAGAATTGATAGAACAGCACTCCAGTTACCTTGAACGATTCTAGCCATCAACGCGACATTCTTCTTAGCAAAAAAGCTAATACCATGTGAAAAACCTGCATCTATGGTTCGCAGGTTCTCAATGCTGGCACTCAATTGGCAGGACCTGTCATCCCTATCTGATCTCTGGTTCGTGACCCTTGCATTTTCTGTGCTTTCCCACTGCAATTACTTGATGCTGAAAAGGGGGTGCAGATTACCCCCAGGTCAGCACAGGATATAAAGAACAAAAGGTGTTCTTGAAACATACTTCATTCCATTCTACAATCTTTGGATGAATAGTAAAGGAATTAAAACAGGCTATACAGGGCTCTAACTAATCCATTTAAAGTACAGCAAGTGAATAAGCAAATCCTTTATTACTGGGATCAAGTTATACCAAACTATTCCTTAAATATTAAATGTAATTTATACCATTTGGTTTTTAATTTTCACCTCATGTATATCTCAAATGATCATATGCATTCCTGTTTCACACACACCATTACTATATTCTACTCTGTCTCTTTTCCTTTGCTTTATCTATTGCACTTGAGGTTGGCTTGATTGTATCTATGTAAAGTATTATCTGACCTGATTGGATACCATGCAAAACAAAGCCTTTTACTGTACCTCTGTATGCGCGACAGTAATAAACTTAAATACTGCAAGATTATCACAGAAAGGCAAGGGTCAAACCTTCTGACCTTCAGGTAGTTCTTTCACCTCACCTCAAGTAAATTCATTGATTTCAGATCATAATCAGTGTTCCTGATTTTTGAAAGCCAACATTTGCCGATTTTGCCATTCTCATTTCTATTTGACCAATCTTTTCCTTCTTCACATACCATTCCCCCAGTACAATCTTCCTATTTCTCCATCGTTCCACCATATCTTAATCCAATCACAGGTATTCCTTTTTGTTTAAGAAGGAACTGCAGATGCTGGAAAATCGAAGGTAGACAAAAATGCTGGAGAAACAAAGCGGGCGAGGCAGCATCTGTGGAGCGAAGGGAATAGGCAACATTTCTTGTCGAAACCCTTCTTCAGAAGAAGGGTTTCAACCCAAAATGTTGCCTATTTCCTTCACTCCATAGATACTGCCTCACCCGCTGAGTTTCTCTAGCATTTTTGTATTCCTTTTTGTTGTTTTTTCCCCTCATTCCTGCAATTTAGTAACAGTCCTGTTTTTTTTCTTCTTCAGACAGGAGGTACAGTAATTAACATCAACTTTATCTGTTTCTATCATCACAGATGCTACTTTCCACAAAGTTTATTTCAGACTGCCAATAACTGTCGTACAATTTTTGGAGTAACACTTTTGTTGGAAAATTAATTTTAATCTGGCAATTTGCACAAACATTATGAAAAATCATGATACTAAATGTTTCTAATACCTTTGTCTTTTAAGCATTCGATGAATAAAGGTCAAAATAATAGATTGTCCTTCCTTTGGTGAAACCACAGCCTCGAAATCAGATAACTTCTAAACAGCATGAAACCTTATAGAGAACAGCACACGGTGTTTAGCTCATGCTTATTAATTTAGTTTTCAGCTTTTAGTTTTCAAGATACAGCACGGAAACAGGCCCTTTGGCCCAACAAGTTCGCACCAACCAGTAATACCCACACATTATCACTATCCTTGGGGCAATATTACATTTATACCAAGCCAATTAACCTACAAACCTGAACATCTCTGGAATATGAGAGGAAACCAAAGATCTCAGAGAAAACCCACGTGGTCATGGGGATAACATACAAGCTCTGCACAGACAGCACCTGTAGTCGGGATCGAACCTTGGTCTCTGGCACTGCAAGGCAAACACTCTACCACTGCACCACTGTGTCGCCCTTAAACTACGAAGAAAAGGATTTCATGACTTTACTAGCTATGCCATGGTAGGTGCTCTGACAATTAAATGCAATTTTGAAAACAACACATCATATAAATCCTAACTCTTTCACACAGCCACCCATCCCACAATGGCAGCTATCTCCAGCTTTCCGCTTACAATCCGCACCGCCCAAGCCCTCTTCATCATCTCACACAGGTTAAGGTACACCTCATCCACATGTCTACAACTATCATTGCATTAAAGCATCACAACCTGACCATTCCTCCCTTCTTGTAGGAGACTGTCAAGAGTGCCTGAAAACCAAAGCTCATGGTCCACCCGACAATGGTGATCCCCCCCCCTCCTATAATGCCTCAGAAACATGGACTATCTAATGCTGGAGCATCCATGTCTGGAGATGTCCTACCACTACTACCCCTGAAACCTCTTCCCCCCGCCTTAAATGTATAGATATGGTCTGAAAACTAATTTCAGTGTACTCTCCTAAGACAACTTTCCCCAGTAGTAATCACCCTCAGCCAGCCCAAATATTTAGTTTTGGGCTTTTTAATTTAGAGAAACACCGCAGAAACAGGCCCTTTGGCCCACCAAGTCGTGCTGACCAGCGATCTCTGCACACTAACACTATCCTACACACTAGGGACAATTTACAATTATACCAAGCCAATTAACCTACAAACCTGTACGTGTTTGGAGTGTGGGAGAAAACTAGAGATCCCATAGAAAACCCATGCAGGTCATGGGGAGAACGTACAAACTCCATACAGACAGCACCCGTTGTCAAGATCGAACCCGGGTCTCTGGTGCTGTAAGTGCTGTAAGGCAGCGACTCTACCGCTGCACTACCGTGCAGCCCATAATATGGGTGGGTCAGCATGTATATGAGCCTGATATCAGATATTCTATTTGAAGTTGTCAAGGAATGATTACCATTTACTGCCATGAGTACTTCTGATATCTCCACTTATGTAATAGTAGTCCTCTATCAAGTGTGGCAACATCAATCCAAACACATCTCAAAATATTCACCAAAAACATAGATGGAGGACATTGAAACTGTGTTGCCTCTCAGGATAATCGCATTAAAGCCAATCCCTCTTTTTACTTGTGTAGGAAGGAACTGCAGATGCTGGTTTTCACCGAAGATAGACACACAATGCTGAGTTATGCCCCTGTCCCACTTAGGAAACCTGAACAGAAACCTCTGGAGACTTTGCGCCCCATCAAAGTTTTCCGTGTGGTTCCCGCAGGTTTTTGTCCTCCGGCAACCACCTTCAACTAGCATCGCAACTGGCTTTGACTAAAAAATTACCGGTTTTTAAAACGGAAACCACTTTCGACCATTAGGGAGACTGACAAAAACCTCCGGGAACCGCACAGAAACCTTGGGTGGGGCGCAAAGTCTCCAGAGGTTTCCGTTCAGGTTTCCTAAGTGGGACAGGGGCATATCTCAGTGGGTCAGGCAGCATCTCTGGAGAAAAGGAATAAGCGATGTTTCGGCACGAGACCCCTCAGACTAAGAGTCAGGGTACTCCTGTCATTTCCCTGTGACCTCTTATCTCACAGATACCAGTTAACACCCATGTGATTCTCACCAAATACCACACTAAGGAAAATTCATGGCAACTACTTGACCTTCCAGAAGTTCATCATTGGGATGTGAGGAAACCAGAGCACCACACGGTCAGAGAAGACATTCGTAAACTGTCCCCTAAAGCTTTAAAATGACTGCAATGGTGTTTTTATGCCATGAATTGTGGCAACAGGTTAAAATAATATTTTTTATGGATGCTATGTCTTGCATTCTAATGTCTGTGGCAGGGGAAGCGTGTGGAAGGAATCAAAGACAACGTATGTGTGGTTTACCCAATATTTAGTTGGATGAAATTTCTACTGTTTGTAGGTTAAAAAAGAGTCGATGAAAATTCTGGCAAAAAGCCACAGCAAACAGATTTATCAATAGATTGATGTACCAAGCGAATATTCTCTGGACTTTTTGATGCATTGCCTTCATTTAAATTTAATCTGCAGCAGCTAGTATGACTGGAGCACTGTTGAATAAGCTGCCATTTTTGAGGGGACAGGAAATAAGGTAGAACAGCCATGGAGCATAAACTGCAGGAGCATATTAAAATGTTTATATGCAGCATAGTTGGATGAGGCAAATTATTGTTATGCACACCACCAAAGTGGTAAATGATAGCATGGAAAGTTGTAAAAGCACAAAGAACTTACATTTATATCGTATCTTTTAAGTCAGAAAGAGCAAGCAAAATTTTACATATAAATAGGTAATAGGATAGGCAAGTTAAAAGCTGGATACACTGGAAGGCTTTGTGGAGAGTGCTTATGGAAGAAAGAGGCACAATGAGATGGCAAGGATTATGGAGGCAATTCCAGATCCCAGTGCTAAGTAGTTGAGGCCATTGGGAGAGCAACAAAATCCGTAATTGAACAAGAGGCCAGAACTGGGTGTACGGTACAGTACAGAAGCAAGAAACTGCAGAAGTGAGTCTGAAGATGGGTTCCAACCTGAAAAGACACATATCCACCTTCTCCAAAGATGATGCCCGACCCATTGAGTTACTCCAGCACTTTCTCACTTTTTTTGGGGTAAAGTACAGAATTGGTTGGGGAGAATGGAAATGAAAATAAGAATGAGAAATTTGAATACAAGTTACCGGAATAGGTCACCAAGCATAGATATGATGAGTGAATGGGACTTGGTCAGAGCTGAGATTCACATAGCTGCATAAGATGGGAGAACATCCCAGAATATTGGGAAATGAGGAGTGTTAAAATAATGGTATGGGCTTCAGCAGTAGATCAACCGTGAAGGTATAAACCAAACTTGTTGAACGAAAAGAACACATAGTCACAAACCTAACTCAAACTGATGTGTAGAAAGGAACTACGGATGCTGGTTATCTCGAAGATAGACACAAAGCGTTGGTGTAACTCAGCGACCCAAGCTGCATCTCTGAAGAAAATGGATGGGTGACATTTCGGAGTCTGAAGAAGGGACCCAACCGAAACGTCACCCATCCTTTCTCTTCAGAGATGCTGCCTGACCCGTTGTGTTACTCCAGCACTTTGTGTCTATCTAACTCAAACTGATTCTGTGTGCCGGTGTAATATGTTGTGGCAGGAATCAAAGACAATGTCTGTGGTTTTTCCAATATTTAATTGGAGGAAATGTCTGTTCTACAAATACTAGGAGTTGGCGATCACTATCTCAAATCAAAATTATGATTGATGGGCATGGTGACGATTGTGAGATATCTCTGTATGTCATCACCCTACGGGCTTTCGCTGATTACTAACTAATTTTACTTGAAATAAGAACATTTTGGACACTTATTAATGGAATTGTAATTTTAATTTCAGTATTTTTATGCAAGGTCTTGAACCTTTCCTCACACATCCCAAAGATGTGTGGGTTTGTAGCTTCAGTGGCTTCTATAAAATTGCCTCTAATGTGTTGGGAATGGATGGGAAAGTGGGATAACATAGAACTACTGTGCATCGGTAATCGAGGGTCAGAGTGGACTCTATAGGCTGGATGGCCTGTTTCCCAGTTGCATCTTAACTAAACTAAACTGTGGGCCAGATTTCACATGGGTCTGGCGCTGGAGCTGACGTTTGTTGAGTTATCCTAATATTTACTCTGAGGAATCTGTTCTTGAACACTGCGCTCAAATATACCTGGAGCAGGACCTGCAGGTCATTCAGCTAATGAGGATGAGACGCAATGGGAAATAAAGGGCAGTAGAAGCTCTGCGACTCTTGTTTACATTATTCATGTTTGTTTTAATAGCTTTAATTATTTTAAACTGCTTTATTTAAATTTATTTTAATTAAATAATTTTCTTTAATTGTTAAATATGTTATAATGGTATAACATATAGGGTGTGTACAGCACCAGAGGCTGACATCCTGACATCAGGTGCTATCTTTGTGGAGTTTGTACATTCTCCCTATGACTGCAAGGGGTTTCTCTCGGTGCTCCAGTGTCCTCCCACATTGCACATCACAAAACATATGGGTTTGTAGGTTAATTGTCCTCTGTAAAATTGCCCTTAATGTTTCAGGAGTGGATGAGAAAGTGCGATAACATAGGACTAGTGTGAACTGGTGATCGATGGGCGGCATGGACTCGCTTGGCCGAAGGGCCTTTTTCCATGCCGTATCTCCCAATTAAACTAAACTAAATTGCTTTGATAGTAAGACTGAAGGTGGGGCTTTATTGCCAGACAGAGATTTGCAGAGGAGCTTTTTGCGTCGGGGGTGGGGGTTTGGGTGGGTGGGGGGGGGGGGGGGGGGGTTGTTTTGGCCTCCCATTACATCAGTTGAGGCCCAGTCTCATAGTTCAGCTCCAAAAGTATTTGATCAAGAAAATATATTTTTAGGACATGAGGACACGAAGCTCTACTTAGAATAAACAAGGCCATTATGGTTGTATCATGGTAAAGTTGATTCTGGAAAATATAATGTGCTCAACACAAATCATCCGCCATGGAAGACTAAATCGATAAAAAGAACAAAATGTGGCGGGGACTTACAGGAGTCCAGCCAAAAACTAGTCGGACACAGGTGCCACCACAAACACATGGAATAATTATAAGGGAATATTAATAGAGAACAAGGGAGTAAATCTAATACAAGAGTTTATGTGATGTTTTATTATGCAAGGGTATTTTCTGTACGGAATCTGAGCCCATAGATTAATTCATGATTTTAAAAAATCACTCAAGGATGTCTATCATATGAACAGTATAAAACTCATGGTGTTGTTTAGGCTTATATCTCATTTTTGGGGTGACTATTATGCTGAACGCAACACACAATATTGAAAGGAGCAATAGAAGATACAAGCCTTTGATAATCGCTGTAATATATTTAGCAAATCAGAAAACCAAGTCAAAAATAGCAGAGAAGTTAATTTAAAATATCACAGTACATAAACACTGTTAGAAATAATAGACATAACTTTTTGCACATGACTTTATAGTATTTGGTTGGTGAATGCTGTAGGCAATTGCCTCTTAATTAAACCATTTTCAAAAAACAGCACAAATAAGTACAGTGATTTTAAATCATTTTATCAAATGTGCCAGTTCTCAATATGCCTATAATTGGCTTCATCAATGATGAAAGAAGTTAAAATTTGGTACGGATGTTCAACAAAACTATTTTGCAAACCAGTATTTTAAATTGATTTTGCTTCATCTGTGAAAGAGGACATACTTTGCTGGGTTTTGCGAAAGAACACATCAGGAACAATTTAAAATGAAATTGAAGTTAATTAACTCTGATAAGCAAAGCTAGAAATGATTGAAATCTTTCTGATTCTTCCTTCCCCTCGAGAAAACAGATGCAGGTTTGTACACAAATGTAGAGCCATTTGTTGGGGGGGAAAAACATGATTACTTTCTGTTGCGCCTGGGCTGTTAATGTATTTGAGATTGAATGATTTGAAACAACAGTACCTGACGTTTTACCAGAATAATAATTTAAAACCAAACATATACTTCAAGTTGTGTTGTAAGACAAGAGCAACTCAGCAGTACTTATAACAGAGCAAGTCGCTTTCTATCTTTAATATCAATCTGTTCATCATGTGGTCAGTAGTTACAGGTACATAACAGTCAGAATTTTCCCAGACTAATTCACAGACTAATGATAAATACTCCTCTAGCCAGGTATTGAAGGCAATAATTAATGCAGATTATACAGGCGGTCAGATCAAGGACGCACATTAGGGTACAGACAACGTTGACGCAGAAACCTTAGAATCTAACAAATTGTAGCTCATGATGCAAACAGCTTAAAAACAGTATTATAAAGGGCCTGTCCCACCAGCATGCAACTCTATGCGATTAGCGCGATTAAACCGGCAGCGGGGGCCGCGCGGAGGTCGGGTGATCCCCTCTACAGGGCCGGTCCCACCAGCATGCGCCTGCATGCGGCAAGCGCAACTAAACCGGCAGCGAGGGCCGCGCGGAGGTTGGTTGATTGGCACAACGCGGCACAAAGCGAGGCGAACTTGAAGCAAGTTCAAGGTAAGTTCGCCAGGACGTAGAGGGGCACACAGAGAGGGGCACCGAGACACACACACATACAGGGCCACGGAGCCACACACATAGAGGGTCACGGATGCACTTACAAATAGGTTCACGGAGGCACGATGTCCGGGCGGTGTGTAAATGTCGAGGCGACTGCGAGCCGACAAGCTGTTGCCGCGCGGGATTTTTGGACATAGTCGGTTTTTCGGAGCCCCGCGCGGTGTTGGGACGAACTCGGGACGAACTCCGCACAATTCCGCGCGGCTCCGCTGATCGAAGTGGGACCGGCCCCACGACGCCGGATGGCTCAAGCGACCACGTTAGGTCGCGCTAATCGCATAGAGTTGCATGCTGGTGGGACAGGCCCTTTAGAGTATGGTGTGAGACACAAAGACTGACAACTGAAGTAACATTCCCATCCCATGGGTTTGAGATTTAAATAACATGTCAAATTCTAGTCTTGTCATACACCACGGAAACAGGTCCTTCGGCCTAACTCATCCATGCCAAACTAGATGCCGTCTCCATTAAGCTAATCTGATTTGCCTGGTTTTGGCCCATATCCATCTAAATCTTTCCAATTTATGTACCTGTCCAAATATCTTTTAAATGGTGTTATTGTATCTATTTAATCTACTTCATCTGGCAACTTGTTATATATACCCACCACCCCGAGTGTGAAAATGTTGCCCCTGAGATTCATATTAAATCATAACCCTCTCCCCATGGCCCCTAGTTCTCGGTTCCCCTAACCTGCGAAAAAGATCCTATGCATTTACAGTGCATTCAGAAAGTATACAAACCCCTTCACTTTTTCCACATTTTGTTACGTTACAGCCTTATTTTAAAATGGATTAAATTCTTTTTTCTGTCATCAATCTACACACAATACCCCAGAATGAAGAAGCGAAAACAGGTGTTTAGAAATTTTTGCAAAGTAATTAAAAAGAAATAACTGAAATATTACATTTACATAAGTATTCAGACTCTTTGCTTTGACACTCAAAATGAAGCTTAGGTTCATCCTTTTTCTATTGATTATCTTTGAGATGTTTCTACAAGTTGATGGGAGTCCACCAGTGGTAAATTAAATTGATTGGACATGATTTGGAAAGGCAGACACCCTTCTATATAAGGTCAAACATTTGACAGTGCATGTCAGAGCAAAAACCAAGCCATGAAGATGAAAGAATTGTCCAAAGACCTCAGAGGCAAGATTGTGTCGAGACACAGTTCTGCGGAAGGGTATAGAACAATTTCTACAGCATTGCTGGTCCCGAAGAGCACAGTGGCCTCCGTAATTCTTAAATGGAAGAACTTTGGAACCACCAGGACTCTTCATCGAGCTGGCCACCCAGCCAAACTGAGCAATTAGTGGAGAAGGACCTTCGCCTGGGAGGTGACCAAGAACCCGATGGTCACTCTGACAGAGCTCCGGAGTTCCTCTGTGGAGATGGGAGAAACAACCAGAAGGACAACTATATCTGCAGCACTCCACAAATCAGGCCTTTATGGTAAAGTGGCCAGACGGAAGCCACTCCTCAATAAAAGGCACATGACAGCCCGCTTGGAGTTTGCCAAAAGGTATGAGAAACAAGATTCTCTGGTCTGATGAAACCAAGATTTAACTCTTTGGCCTGAATGCCAAGCATCATGTCTGGAGAAAACCAGGCACCGCTTATCACCTGGCCAATACCATGCATACAGTGAAGCATGGTGGTGGCAGCATCATGCTGTAGGGATGTTTTTCAGTGGCAGGAACTGGGAGGCTAGTCAGGATCAAGGGAAAGATGAACAGAGCAAAGTACAGAGAGATCCTTGATCAAAGCCTGATCCAGAGCATCTGGACCTCAGACTGGGACAGAGGTTCACCTTCCGACAGGACAATGACCCTAAGCACACAGCCAAGACAATGCAGGAGTGCCTTCCTGACAAGTCTGTGAATGTCCTTGAGTGGCCCAGCCAGAGCCTGAACTTGAACTCGATCGAACATCTCTGGAGGGACCTAAAAATAGCTGTGCATCGACGCTCCCCAACCAACCTGACAGAGCTTGAGAAGATCTGCAGAGAAGAATGGAGGAAATTATCCAAATACAGGTTTGCCAAGCTGGTAGCGTCATACCCATTAAGACTTGAGGCTGTAATCGCTGCCAAAGGTGCCTCAACAAAGTATTTAGTAAAGGGTCTGAATGCTTATGTAAATGTGATATTTCATTTATTTCTTTTTAATTACTTTGAAAAAATTTCTAAACACCTGTTTTTGCTTTTTTATTATGGGGTATTGTGTGTAGATTGATGATAAAAGCATGAATTTAATCAATTTTAGAATGATTGTAGAAGGCTGTAACATAACAAAATGTGGAAAAAGTGACGGGGTCTGAATACTTTCTGAATGCATTGTACCCTATGTAATCCCCTCATGATTTTTTACAGCTCTATACAGATCTATAAGATCACCCTGAGCCACCTACACTTCAAAGAGTAAAGTAGATGCCTATTCAACTTTTCCATATACCTCAGGCCCTCGGGTCGAAGCAATATCACCGTAAATGTTTTGCACTCTTTCTAGTTTAACGGCATCTTCCTTAAAGCAAGGTGACCAAAACTGAACACAATGCTCCAAGTATGGCATCACTGATGTCTCGCAGAACTGTAACATAATGGCCCAATTTCTATATTCAATTCCCTGACTAATGAAGGAAAATGTGGCAAAAGCCTTCTTCACCACATTATCTACACGTAACACCTCTTTTTCAGGGAATCATGTACTTGTATTCCTCCAAACCTTTCCTCTACAACATTTCCCAGGCCCTACCATTCATGTGAAGGACCTGCCCGGGTGTGATTCTCCAAAATGCAATAGTTATCTGAATTTATATGCCATTTCTCAACGTTCTTGCCCATCTGATCATCATTTTCACTCTCTACGATACCACCTTTTTTAGTGTTCTCTACAAATTTACTAATCTTACCTTGCACATTATCATCCAAATTATTGATATAAATGACAAACAGCAATGAGCCAGGCACTGATCCCCGAGGTAGACCACTAGTCACAGGCCTCCAGACTAAAAAACAACCTCTCATCACCACCCTCTACCATAAAGCCAGTTATTTTAGAATAAGGCTGTAACGTAACAAAATGTGGAAAAAGTGACGGGGACTGAATACTTTCTGAATGCATTGTACCCTATGTAATCCCCTCATGATTTTTTACAGCTCTATACAGATCTATAAGATCACCCTGAGCCACTTACACTTCAAAGAATAAAGTAGATGCCTGTTCAACTTTTCAATATACCTCAGGCCCTCGGGTCCAACCCTCTGCTTTCTACCATAAAGCCAGTTAAGCATCCAGTTAGCTAACCCTCTCTGGATCCTAATGCTTTAAGTCGCTATCACAACATTTAACATGTTAACTTCTATTATTCATTGTATTTGCTTTCTGCCTCTCTCACATGATGGCAACTATTAAGACAGAAACATTTTCTGACAGGCTGTCATCTTCAGCCAAGGGGCAAATAAATATTAAATATGAAGTATGATGTTTAAAATATTATGAATGCCACCACTCACTTGCAGCATTGATGTTTTCTGTTCATGATTTTCATACATTAAATTATGATCTCAACCATATTGTCGGGGAACTTCACAGAATGAAACCCAAAAATATTTGCATGTGAGAAATAGGAGACTTAGAGAAGTAAAAGATGTTTTTATATCCACTGACCGGATATGAATTGGCCATTGCTTGGGATCAAGTGAGCTGCCACCCTCTTCAACAGTAATTGGAACAAACTACTTTTACATAGTAGTTTCATCCTGATAAAACATCCCAATGTTATGAGCCGCTAAGAGATGTCCCGAGCTCCGACGTACCCGCTACGTACATTCTACATACTTACCACAAGTTTGATTTTTTTTTTAAACTCGGGAGAGCTCTTGAATTACCTCGTACAGTGGGACAGGCCCTTTATGGTTTTGTAAGACATTTATCAAACAAATTTGACACTGTGCCATATATAGCGGTATTAGAGTAGATGGCTGAAAACAATTAAAGGAAACGATTTCTGAGAAACAGGGAGGAAATGTGTAGAGACAACAATGTTTAAGAAGGGAAGTTCAGAGCATAAACCTTGGAATCAGGATAGCTGCTGATGGTACCACGATAGATGTCAGGGAATTGATGGAGGTTAATGAGATAGAATGAGGATGGTCTCACTGCGACTTGAAAGCAAGGTGCGAATTGCCAATTTAAGATATTCCATAGAGGACGTGGACCGTTCTACCCATCAAACCTGCCCCGCCGTTCAAAATGATCAAGGCTGATTCCCTCATGCTTCATCTCTGGTTCAGTGCTAGTTTCAAAAGGCCCTTAATTCCCTGCTCTTTCAAAAACCCATCTCTATCCTCAATAAATAACAGGGGATTCACTACTCCATACTTGAAGAAATTCCCATGCTCAATTTTAAATGACTGCCCCCTAGCCTTGTGACTATATCCCCTTATTCGAGATTCTCCATTGGAAGGATGGTCTGGATATCATGCGCTGCAGGAGACTACCTTTCTCCAAAATACACTAATTCTTCTAAACTAATCGGGAAGCCAATGGAGATAGACAAACTGAAAATGAAACGGGCAGTTCAGTTTGGAAGTCCGTACGTTTCTAGAAGGTACAATAGGGAAGCTGAGTAAGAGTGCATTAGCATAATTGTTTATAGAAAGGCATGATAGTTTCAGAAGCAATGACTGGCTGGGACCTGAGAAATAGAGCGGATTTGAAGGCATATACAAAGAAATTGAGATATTGATTTATACCAAAGAGAGACACAAAGTGCTAGAGTAACTCAACAGGTCAGGGAGCATCTCTGGAGAAAAGGGATGGGTGACATTTCGGGTCAGGACTCCTCTTCAGAAACCTTTCTCCATCTTCAGAAATCATATTTTTGAAGAAACTGTTTCGTATTCCATAGAGTATCAGATATAATGCCAATATCACAAATTATCCGGTTCAATTGCAGACAGTTCCAGGAAGGCTAATTAAACCAGTAGTTAGGGAAAGAATGATGTGCTGCCGACTGGCTTGGGTCTTGCAAATCTTCAATTCAAATTTGTTTCTGCTCAACAGGGAGGAACCTAACTTACTCTGGTGATGCATCAAAGGGCCACCCAGAGGAAACCCATGCGGCCACAGGGAGAACATGCAAACTCCACACAACCAACACCTGAGGTCAGGATTGAACCCGGGTGTCTGGCATTGTGAGGGAACAGCTCTACATAGTGGGAAGCGAAACTAAATGTGTTTAGTTCTCTGGCTGAAACACAATTTGATGATTCACAATCAAGAGGTTAAAGAATCACAGTCATACAGCATGAAAACAAGCCCTTCCTCCCACACAATTTGCATTGACCACCCTACGTGATTTTTATTTTAATCGTAAAAACATGCAAATATACAGCACACAAATAGCTCTTACAACTCTACTTGTCAATGCTGAGCCTGATGCCTGTACATGCCAATCCCATCTGTCTGAATTAGAACTGTATCCCTCAACACCTTTTCCTTCTAGGTCCTTGTGCAAAAAGCCTTTTAACTGTTGTAATTGTCTCCAATGTCACTGGCAGTTTATTCCAGAATATTCTCCACCCTCTGTATCAAAAGATTCTCCTATCCATTCTATCCGTGCCCTTCATAATTTTATAAATCTCCGTAAGGTCATCCCTGAGCCTCCCACCTTCCAGCGAGAATAAGCTCAGCCTATCCAATCTCTATTTTGTAACTGCTGCCCTTAATTGCAGGCAAACTCCTGGTGAATCTCTTGTTTGCTCTCTCTATTACGACAACATCCGCCCTGGAGTGTGGCAACCAGAATTGTAAACAATATTCCAGGTGTAGTCTAACCAATGTTTATACAACTACCACATGACATCCCAACTCCCATACTCAATGCCTTGGCCTTTGAAGACAAGCACGCTAAAGGCTTTGTTTACTACCTAATCTACCCATGTCGCCACTTTCATGCCATGACATCCAGCCCAAGACTATCTGTACATCAACACCCCCTTAGATTCCTGCCAATTACTTCCATTTATCCTTCTCACATTCCCATCACCCACCCTCAGATTCTACCACCCATCTGCACACTTGCAGCAACTTAGTCACCAATTAACCTGCTAATCCACAGGTCTCTGGGATGTAAGAGCAAACCAGAGCACCAGGGAAATCCCATACAGTCACAGGGAGAACATGTAATCAACAGCAACTATTCCATCTGCAGATAGCATGACGGGGAAAAGAAAAAGAATTAAAAACAGAAGAGGAGAAAAAAGTTGAAAACTTTTGGGAGTTGTGCAAAATTAATGGAAGTAACAGAATAAGAGATTTAAGAAAGGATTGACAATATTAAAGCACAACTGACTTAAAAATAACATTGGTTTGAAATTGAGCACCAGTTTGTACATCTAAACGTATGGTAACAGCAAATTATTTTATCGTGCTACTAAAATCTAACTCCAATAACTCCATTTGAAATTCCCAAGTGCTAAATCTAATTGGTACATCTAGTGCTACCAATCAGCAATACTTTTCAAGCAACTGCTTCTGTTAGACATTTATCTTTCAGAATCAGTAAAGTTTATAATGATTGTACCTCATCATGTCATATACCTACGGCAAGTCAATACATTAGCATTCATTGATCATCAATAAACCTGCACTTATTGAAAATCTGAATCTGTCTGGTCTCAGTTTTAAATGTTCCCTTTATCTTATCTTCCCCCCCCCCCCCGATATCTTTTTTACAATTTAAAATCCCATTTTATCTTTCTTTCCCAGATATGATGAAGGGTCTTCAAACTTCAACTTTATTCCACTGATTGTTTCCTGCATTTTATATATTTTTAAATACTTTTTTTCACTTTTCCATATTTGAATTGGAGACCGATTATTAAGAAATCTGAATTATGTGGTCAGACAAAACATTAAAAAGACAAGGTTGGAAAGGAAAAGGCAATTTCCAGAAATCCATGGCGTTCCATGTTTTCCATTATACTTATCCTGAGGAACTACATTAGGATCAGACACATCAATAAGGTGATAAAAGAACAGCAGAGGTGAGATGCCTCGGGTAGTCAACACATCTACTGACTTAGTGGGTCAGACAGCATCTCTGGAGAAATGTAATGGGTGATGTTTCATGTCAAGACCCCTCTTCTTCTTCTCCAGTGATGCTACCTGACCTGCTGAGTTACTGCAACAATTTGTGTCTATCTTCGGATTACACCAGCATCTGCAGTTCCTTCCTATACATTAACTACCAAATAGGTTCAGCTGCATGTGACCCCATTCAGGATAAGACCATCTGCGTCTTAGATCCAGATTTTAGGGTATTGATGCCAAGGCTTCTGGCATTCCCCATCATTACCCTGTGCATCTGATAGCAACATCCAGAATCCGGTCTATGCTTGGGACATGGAAATGCTAAAGTCACCGTTTTCATTGATTTGCTGCTGAGCATCAGGCTGTGCTTCAACATCAAACTACTTATGAAATACAGTATGAGCAGAGAGGACTTGGCCAGAAATAAACTCCACAAATAGATCTGCCAAATAACAAAGGAGCATTCTGCTCTCAATTTGCGTTGAAGGGCATGGCGGTGAGATTGATTGGTAAAAGTTTAGTATCTATTCTAAGAGGTCTTTTAGTAGATTGTAATTTTAAAAAATCTCGACTTAGATCATTCAAATAATTTTCTGGAAAATTGGAGGTGTATGATTGCGTGTAGACAGATGAGATTCGTTTACCTTGCCTTTATATTCGGCACGAACATAGTGGGCCAAAGAACCTGTTCCTGTGCTGTACTCTTCTTGGTCCTGTATAATTTCTAGGCTCATTTTGATATTTATATATATTTCAATGTATGTTGCCGGGGCTTCAAAGCAGTTTAAGAAACCTCACGGTTTTTTAATTGAAAAAAGGTGACATTTATTTTATTGCTGTTAGATAGGGCTGCAGACTGTTGCGAGTTCAAGAGGTGAAATGTGTGTACAGCATGGTATATGGAGGAGGAGAAAGAGCAGGGTAAATAGTATAGATACAAAAAGCTGGAGTAACTCAGCGGGCCAGGCAGCATCTCTGGAGAGAAGGAATGGGTGACGTTTTAGGTCCTAACATCTAACAACAAAAAGAAGCAGAGTAGCATTGCTGTGCCAACACTCCACCATGGCTCCCTCTGTTATGTGCCATCATGTCTTGTAAATAAATTGCTATCCCTTCAACATAACTGTGCAAGAAATTTAAACCAATACCTTTATTATGCACTGTCCAAACAACAGAGGTGGCGGAAAGAGTAAGGCCTGCGTATCTGTCAATTAATGATAAACAGTAAATAGAGCCTTATACGTGCCACCACATTCTTGAAATCAGTTGAATTAAAAATTAGGACATTGCACTGCACGTGTAAGGTGACAGAACAGTTCAGTTCCCTCATGCAGTGCAAGGTTTTTCCAGCAACAACTGGCGTGAGTGGGGAGCTCTTGTTCAATTTCTTGCAGCTGCCAGCCTTCAGCCATTCAGCTGAGTTCTCATCATATGATCATAAGGGATAGGAGTGGAATTAGGCCATTCAGCCCATCAAGTCTACTCTGCCATTCAATCATGGCTAACCCCATTCTCCTGCTTTTTCCCTATAACCTCTGACACCTGTACAAATCAAGAATCTATCTATCGCTGCCTTAAATATATCCAGTAACTTTGCCTCCACAGCCTTCTGTGGCAAAGAATTCCACAGGTTCACCACCCTCTGACTAAAGAAATTCCTTCTCATCTCCTTCCTGAAAGAACGTCCTTCATCAGCCAGCCATTAAATTCACAGTGCCATCCCTCCTCCAGCTACAGACAAGTGTGGTTGCTATTCACCAGCCTACACCAGTTATTCCAAAGGGCAAGGAACCTATTCCCAGATTCATTGAGAAAGAGCTGTACAGCATAAAAGGATGTACCTTTAGAAAGGAGATGAGGGGAAATATATTTAACCAGAAGGAAGAATTAATTGCCACAGGCAGTGGTGGTAGCCATGGCATTGGACATTTTCAAAGCAGCGATTGATAGGGTCTTGATTAGTTATGATGGCAAAGATTATGGGGAGAATGCAGGAGAATGGGGTTGAGAGTGAAAAATAGATCAACGGATTAAACGGCAAAGAAGAGTCGATGCGCATAATTGCCTAATTCTGCACCTATGTCTTATGGACAGGTGGTGGACAATTGCAGGATAGATCATCTGTGTTCATGGGCTGAGGGTTGGGCATGGAAGCTAACTGCAGGTGGTCTAGCAGGAGGATGCTAAGGAGGTCTCGGTTAAGAACACATTATGACCCCATTAGATTTGTCAAGGTAAGTCCTCACAGATCGATCTTTACATAGCAGCTCACACAAAGGATGCCTTTGCCTCCCTTCTCCTTTTCCTCTTCATCTCCCTACACTGCACCATCCGTGTCACTTCACTCTCTCTGCTACTCTTCATGTGTCTCACATTTCGGTGGGATATTTCTAAGTATGTAAGTATGCTGTGTTCATGTGATAATGATGCATCACTAGACTTGTGCTGCAAACATGTGATAGTTTTTTGTCTAGGAAGGAACTGCAGATGCCAGTTTATATCGAAGACGGACACAAAATGCTGAAGTAACGCAAGTTGGTCAGGCAGCATCTCTGGAGAAAAGATGGGCTTCACCCTTCCTGAGGTCTTCCCCAGCCAACAATGGGCCATATGGGCACCACCCTTCATGAGGTCATATGTTGCCGGCCTTAATTTGTTCTGGCCTTTTCGTGCCTCCAGTCTCTTCTCGACCCCACCCCAACCTCTGCTTTCAGTCTAAAGAAGGGTACCGACCCAAAACGTCATCTATTCTTTTTCTCCAGAGATGCTGCCTGACCCGCTGAGATATTCTAGCATTCTTGGTCTATCTTTCTGATAGTTTTTTGTTGATCTGCATTAGAGTATACCCACATTCATTGTGAAGCTCATGTATTTCTTGAAATTATTATCAATAATATTTACCTGCTCAGCAAAACTGGCTCAACGCCATTCCAAATGCAGTGCAACTGGCGACAAGGTTAGTCAAAACAAGCAATGAACAATGGCTCCAGAAACAAATGTGGTTTTGAGAAACTTTTCAAAACACTGCTGAACTTTGCTGTTCAATGGCACTGGCCACATGCTTTTGAAACTCTCCAGTTGGCAAAGAGAAAATGGCTCAGACATTGGGGTTTTCCTGATACACAGTGAGCTTTAGACTTTAGAGATCTAGCATGGAAACAGGTCCTTTCTTCGGCCCACCGAATCCACATCGACCAGCGATCACACTGTACACTAACCTGCAGACTAGGGACAATTTACAACTTACTAAAGCCAATTAACCTACAAACCTGTATGTCTTTGGTGTGTGGGAGGAAACCGGAGCACTCAGAGAAAACCCAGAGGAAAACGTACAAAGTCCGCCTAGACAGCAACTGTGGTCAAGAATGAACCCAGGTCTCAGGCCCTGTAAGGCAGAACTCTACCTCTGCCCCAGCTGTGCCTGTAACAGCAATTTTGAAAGGAAAGCAGTCGCCTGTAGTACCAAGAGAAGTGTTGATAATAGGAAGATTTAACACACCGGAGTGCATGTATAAAAACAGAACCGCTTTTAATCCAGCAACAGTACTATTTAAATGGGAAATGTGACATCATGGCAGCTTGCTGAGACAGGACATTTCGCTGGCTCAGGAGACTACAATCAACCTCGCCGGTCTTTGCACTGTGTATATAAGCAAGTAAAATGCTCTTTTAATGCTCAGAATGATTCTCAAGATCCAGGATCACATTCAGAATGTGCAGGAACTAATTACTGCTGCAGCAGAGTACAAGGCTGTTAAAGAGACTGGCATTGAGACTTACCATATGCTCACTAATCCCAGAGAAAACCAAATAAGTTCTCTTTCCAATAAAGGATTATTTCAATCCACAGCCATTTGAAAAAGCAGATAAAATAGCAGCTTCATGTTTGGCACAAGGAATCAAAAAATGGGTAAATCTGTCAATGCCTATCCTGCTGCATTTAAAGAATTCATCCCCTCATTAAAATTTTGATGAATTCTTAAACCATGTGCTTTTTCACACAGAGAATTGTGAGTGTGTGGAATTATCTGCCTTAGAGGGCGGTGGAGGCTGGTTCTCTGGATGCTTTCAAGAGAAAATTAGATAGAGCTCTTAGGGATAGCGGAATTAGGGGATATGGAGAGAAGGCAGGGACGGGGTACTGATTGTGGATGATCAGCCATTATCACATTGAATGGCGGTGCTGGCTCGAATGGCCGGATGACCTACTCCTGCACCTATTGCCTATTGTCTATTGTGCTGTGGAATAGATTTGTGACTTAAATGATGATTGGATTCTGACCAAACTATTATGCATGCAGATTCTTGTATATGAACTGGCTTGTAATGCAGCAATCTTGATGGAAATTACCACGACAAATGACAATCTTGCTCTTCACCAGGCTCATCATACAACATGGAAACAGCCCCCCTGGCCCAAATTGTCATGCGGACCAAGATGTCCCTTCTGCACTAGTCTGACATCCCCTTGTTTGGTCCATGTCCTTCTACACCTTTCCCATCCTTTATGCACATGCTTGAAGATAGATAATACTAACGCAGCCATGAAAGCTCCATTCCTGACGTGGAGGCGAGATGGCATGAATTCTTGTTCTAGTTTAAATGGCTGGTTTGCAAATTCAAACCCAGAGCAATATTATCAAAGTGACTATTTCATAGACAGCAAAGTTCATGATTAAAACTGATCCAGATAGAGTACTAGACTTGCATTGCTTCTTCACCTGTCCATGATCTCAAGTGACGTTACCTGACCCATTGAGTTACTCCAGCCCTTTGCACCTTTTTATATGCCATATATGTTCTGCATTTTAAGATAATACAAGCTATGAACAATAATCCATTTATACACTATTACAGAGAATATTCAGTGAAACTTCCATTTGCATTTAAAAGGCAGCAGCTGTATATTCATGCCTCCCTGCTAATTTAGTTCCAATTTCCCAACAGTTCCACATTAACAGCAGTCAGACCAGTTGGTAGAACACCAATTCCGCAGCTAGAAACAAATCTGATTGTTTTTGATTATCAATGGATATAAAAGAATCTGCACAAATTGAACGGTGCTGTAATCTTGCACAAATAGAAATCAGAATATTTTATTCATCCTCACAGGTCCAATGTAATTTTTTTTTTTTTAAATGCAAGTGTCTAAAACAATTTGAGCCAAATTCAGCTTCTATGTGATTAAATGGATTTTGCCATTTGTATGTTAACGCTCAATAGGAATGGCACCAAGATGATGTGCAATATGTTATTATTGAATGGCAGTAAACTAACAACTAATTTCACATTATGGTCTAGACAAAACATTACAGTTGATTTATGGGCCAATGCAAACAATAAGAGACTCATTCAAGCACATTTTAAACATCCTTCAGCTCATCAGATGGCAATATTTTCAGGAATTCCCTTACGTATTAATAAAGCCAAAGACTGAACAAAAGCAACTGTTTTGGCGAGTTCATTAATCGCATTCACCTGTCAGTCACTGATACAATGACTAATTCTGTGATGTGTTTTTGTGGCCATGGAATACATTAAATGAAGGCTGGACGTTTAAAAAAAATCTCCACTTACTTCTAAATCATTAAAAAAGAGATGTGTGTCTGCCAAGTTGAAGATCATTTCTTCCATTCGTAGCCCAAGTGACACTGATGTGGGTGGATCCTATATAAAAAGCATACACACAAAAGCGCAAATAAGAGCAAATAAGAAAACAACTTTAATTGGCTACAGTAGGAAGACCAAACATTTTGTCCCTGTGGGTCACTGGGGATCTTCAGGAGCCAGGTTTAAATTTTCCAGTTTCTGATGTTAATAGATCATTCAGATTTGGGATTTGCCTTCAAAGGCTTAACGCTGTCCTTTCCAAACCATTGGCCACAAAAATAAATTCCATCTACATACCAGCCTTTGGCATTGGTGATTCTGAGCTTTGCTGCCTGGTTTACATGTGGTCAAAGACATGTTAAGATGTAGTTTGAACACATGTGGCTAAGTAAGGGAAACGATGAATTTTTAAAGCTATCTATGAAAGAAACACAATTTTAGATCTATTTGGTTCTTAGAAAAATGTAACAACATCAAACTCTTAAGATTATCTTACATTTTCAAAGAATAAACCTTCCCATCCAAGGACCACCAATGATTTCCATCCACATATAATATCTATCGAATGTTAATGTGGTTTACACTTCAAACTGTATAAACAGCCATCAATGGTTTCTTCTGTTGAATTCTCAGTCAGTGGTGAATGCAATAACGGCACTAAGTGATGTTGATTGCACAGTAACATGGACACATTCAGTGTTGCCCTGGTCAGGGGAAAATATTGTAAATCTCCCAAATCCCAAAGTTCTAAAATAAAATATATATATTGGAAGAACTCATCCAGTCGAGCAACATCTGTGGAATTTCAAAAAAAGGTAATATTTCCGGTCAGTAACTCTTCCTCATAACTGAGGAAAGAGTGGAGGGTTTACCATTTTCAAATCAGAACTGGGGGAGAGCGGGAGGGAGGCAATGATGTGCAAGAGAAAGCTCTATCTGGAGATAGCTTAACGGAGATAGAGAGTCTTGACCTGAAACATTGACTATCCCTCTGTGTCCACCTATCTACTTCACCCGCTGAGTTCCTCTAGCAATTTGCTTTTTTCCACAGATCAGGTGATAAGGAGCATGAGAAATACGTTTGAAAGCGACTGGGTGAGAAAGGGACATGAGCGTGATAATGGGAAGCAATGAGACAGCAGTTTACCAAAAGGTGGGAAAATTCAATGTTCATTCCAGAGGGTTGAAAGAGGAGAAAGGTTCTTTTTTCCTGATTTACCGTGGTCCTCACCATGGCAGTGGAAGAAGCCAAAGACAGGTTGGAATGGGAATAGGGTTGAAAATGAAAGTGGTCTGCAACAAGAAGTTCAGTATCATCAGCCATGATCACAGTGAATGGCGGTGCTGGCTCGAGGGTCGAATGGCCTACTCCTGCACCTATTGTCTATTGTCTATCCCTATGAACTGAATGCCTGCATTCCGCTAAGCGGTCACCAAATCGGTGTTTGGTTTCTCCTACGTAGAGGAGGCCACCTGGTGAATTTTGAATACACTAGACTGGACTGGACGAAGTGCAAGTGAATTGCTGCTTCACCAGGACCGATTGTTTGCGACTCTGGGTGATGGGAAGGTACGAGGTGAAAGGACAAGGTGTTGCATCTCAGCAAGTTCCATGGAAAAGATGTTCTGGGATGTGGACAATAGACAATAGGTGCAGGAGTTGGCCATTCGGCCCTTCGAGCCAGCACCGCCATTCAATGTGATCATGGCTGATCATCGCCAATCAGTACCCCGTTCCTGCCTTCTCCCCATATGCAATTTTTAAGAGCCCTATCCAGCTCTCTCTTGAAAGTATCCAGAGAACCTGCCTCCACCGCCCTCTGAGGCAGAGAATTCCACAGACTCACCACTCATCTCTCATCCTTCTAAACTGCAGAGTATACAAGCCCAGCTGCTCCATTCTCTCAGCATATGACAGCCCCGCCATCCCGGGAATTAACCTTGTAAACCTACGCTGCACTCCCTCAATAGCAAGAAAGTCCTTCCTCAAATTAGGGGACCAAAACTGCACACAATACTCCAGGTGTGGTCTCACTAGGGTCTGTACAACTGCAGAAGGACGTCTTTGCTCCTATATTCAATTCCTTTTGTTATAAAGGCCAACATGCCATTCGCTTTCTTGAATACCTGCTCTACCTGCATGCTGGTTGGGCATGGGGAAGCAGACCAGGCCATCATGAAGTGAGCGGTGCCTGCAAAATGCAGTGAGGGTTGGCAAGGGGAAGATGTAATTGGTGGTGGGATCATGTTGAAGCTGGCAGAAACCCTTGCGATCTGTTCTACCGCTTTCACGTGGCTAAAGGTTAAGAAATAAAACCATGTGCTCACCCTAAAAATAATGTCAATTTTTGTTTGCTTGCGACTATGAGTCTTAGACTGATTAATATTACCCAAATCCACTCTGGCAGCCTGCAGGTGAGATGAAAAATTGAAAACTACACTTAACCTATTTGCAAGAGGCTGTATCAGTTATGTTAGGTGGTTGTAGAATCTGTAGCAAGAGTTGCCACAAACCTATGACGACGTCCTGAAAGAGGCTCAACTTCCTTATGCACCGTTTCTTTGAGAAGCGCAAGTATATCATCCTGGGTTTGTTAACTCTTGGAGGGATGGGTTCTAAATCCTCATCCTTTTGGTCTTTATCCCTGCACTCCTGTTTTAGGCACTAATCCCTCTGATCTCTCCTAGTTTTACTACAGGGAGGGCTCAGTGATCAAAATATACACTGCCAAAGAGTTCCAAATGTTCTCCAGGCATTCCACACCCTTTCAAAGTCTGAGCAGTAAAAACACAGTATAGCAGAAACAAAATGTTATGTAAATTTTCCAACACGTAAATGAGGCTGAGGATTTTTCTTTTGACAATACTTTGAATGAATATCCTCCTGATCGTAGGTATTTTTGCAGGTGTATGGATTCCAACACTGATAAAAATACATTTTGCTCATGACTTTGGTTCTAACCACTCTAACAGCGTGGCAAGGTGGTGCAGCAGTAGAGTTGCTGCCTGGGTTCGATTCTGACTACTGTTGCTGTTTGTACGGAGTTTGTACACTTTCCCAGTAACCTGCGTGGGTTTTCTTGTAAAATTGTAAATTGTCCCATGTATGTAGGACACTGTTAGAATGCAGGGATTGCTGGTCGGCACGGACTCAGTGGTCTGATAGGCCTGTTTCCACACCATGTCTAACTAAACTAAATCCATTTATAAAGGTGAGTAATGGCCAGCTGTATCAAAGCTTTCTTGAATCTGCATTTTGGGGCATTAAATACAATCAAAGTGCAACTTTAAAAAAAAAGTTTTTGACCTGCTACTGCCCTCTCATTAAGAACGTCTGCTGACAAAATACCCTTCCCCCACCATCACCAATATATGTATCTTTTATTGGAAATAGAGGCGGAAAATCATATTCAAATGTCCAATCAATCGTTAAACGTGGCTTTGGTGTGATATATTAGTGGTCAAACAGTTTAAATATTCCTTTGATTGGTTTTGAAATAAGAGCTGTACATTCACTAAATTTATTCATTCTTCCCATAGGTCACATTTCCCAAGCAACAAGAAAGCTTCTATTTAAAAGCTCAAAGGGTTTCTCTGATATCTTCAATTAAAAGGAAATTTCACATAATTAAGACTGCAAAGGAATGAAATTGGGTCTAATCTGAAACGAGGATTTTGAGTGGTCTGGTAAATACTGTAATTATGCTGATACCTTGGTGCTAAATTTGTTGTGCAACCAATGAGAACTAGGTACTGCTAAGTACGAGAGAGAAAAAAATGTGCTTAATTAAACTCTTGTTTTTTTTCTGTCAAAGCCTCTAATTGGAATCTAATCATTCAAAGTTGTAATAACATGCTTAAGAAAAAGCTGACAATGCCTACATGTTTATAAGGATTTGCAGTTCAATGTGGCTGCCTTAAAGGTGTGGTTGAACTAGACAAACCTTTGAGGGAGGTAAGGATTAAGCGAAAGAAGAAATGACAAGTTGGTATGGAACCTTAGATCTGAAAACATTGGTTGAAAGCATTTTTAATTTTACCCTTCTGAATCACCTCCTTCAAAAAATGCTAAAGAACAGGAATGGTTATTCACTGTAATTTTGCAATGAGTAGTCATTATAGTCTGATAAGGAAAAAAGACAAGGACTATTTTACATTATCTGAGCAGCAAAACTTCTTACTCAATAAAAATGACCCATGTGAAGTTGTAGTCTAATAGATTTTCTTAACATCTTTCCCAAAAGCATTTTCTCACTAAAAATGGTACTTATTTCCTATCAGCTACAAAGTCCCTTCCTCTAAATAGTTAGATACACCACTAACTGAACAGGAAATTTGCAGATGCAATCATGCAAGTAAATGTCAGGCTTCAGCTGCTCTATAGCGTTTGCACCTGTCCACAGTTATCAGTACTGTCCACAGATTGCCAGCTTTTTCCCAGCCTACAAAATCCAATCATCATGCAGCTGGTTTGAACCGTCAGGTTTATGCACAAGAAACGTTGATGCCAATCAAGATAACTGATGAACATAAGATAGGCACAAAAAGCTAGAGTAATTCAGCAGGACAGGCAGCATCTCTGGAGAGAAGGAATGGGTGACGTTTCGGGTCTCGACCCTTCTTCAGTCTACACCCGAAGCGTCACCCATTCCTTCTCTCCAGAGATGCTGTCTGTCCTGCTAAGTTCCTCCAGCTTTTTGTGTCTCTCTTCGGTTTAAAACAGCAACTGCAGTTCCTTCCTACACATTTTAACTGATAAATATAGCTGATGAATCTTATCCTATTTATAGGTTTCAGCCCACAGCTAATAGACATTGTTCAAAGAACATTACATTTATCCTGTTGTGTTAATGTAGTAAACATGGCAAATATAAACTTAACAGCTTTGCCATACACAATGAAGGATTAAACTAAATAAGCCTGCATCTCAAAAATGAGCTGCTGAAATTAATTATTTTTAAACAAATTTTTACAGAACTGATTTATTCAGGTCTTTTTCAAGGTACCAACATTTCTGGAGCACATTCCCAAATGCTTATCACCCTCACGTAATGCTCCTCCAAACAGCAATCAATGAAGTGTGAGAACTGCCAGTGTTAGTCATTTATCTGGTTGCAGAAGGCAAGAAAATTAGCTTGATCTTGTCATCTTTGGACAAAGCCCCTAACTGACAAGTTAACAGCATAAGGAAATTTCATTCTGAGACAATCTATCCCATTGCAATTCAATCTTTCCAATAAATTGTGTGGAAAATGAAATGCGCAGATGAAAGCGAGACACTCACATTAAAGTTGTTCTTAACAGTGCAGAGTACACGAAGGAAATCAGTCAATGTCAGGGCTGGCCTGGGGTGGGTTAGTGGGAGGATAGTAAGTCACCCCAGAGTCCCGGGGGAGGGGGTGGGTAATGGGCAAGATCAGGAATCATGTTAGCAAATGGAGGAATCAGGGCAAGGATCAGGTATCGAGGATCAGTTGATCGGGCATGGCAACAAGTACATCAGGGGAATGGAGTGTGACCATTGGTTGGGTGTGGGGCATTTGGTTGAGAATAGTTTGTCAAATGTGATCAGGATGTGTTGCGTTGCTGACAGGTAAATGACTGATAGGGGGAAAAGAAGGAAAGCAGGTTAGTTGAAGTCATCCTGAAGCGGGCTTCAGAGTTACAGCGATGGCCTGTATCTGCCTGAGAGACTTGGACTATGCAGACCATGCTTGCGTGACTGAAAATTGTGGACAATTGTTGAACATGGTTGGACACCAATGTATATGTCACAGGCACATAGTGCACAAAGAAGACTAGAGGAATATTTGCTTTTGAATTGTCCAATGTCCTGGGATGTGTCGGGTTTTTTTTAAACTATGTGGGAAGTGTGTATAAAAGCATAACCGTGATAAGTTATTTTAATCTTATTTCAGATTATTTTGTCAGAACATCGGTTCTGTTCTTTATAAAAAGCCCAGTCCCAGTAGGACTTTGTAGTTTGTTTCAATAAAGCCTCTGTGGCAATGAAATAAAGGCTGCAGTTTCCTGGGTCCCTGTTTGCTCAGTGTGCATGACTAACAAAAAGTAAATAAATACCACAGAGTCAGCCAAGGGTTCAAATACTTTTCTCATCAAAACAAAGGCATGTAATTAATGAGTGAGCACAATGGACTTTTATTATTTTAAACCAAACAAAAACGTGTTTGTGGAATAGATTAGTGGCCTCAATGACTCAACGATTACCTATACTTATCATGCAATTTATTCTGTGAATTTGTGCAAGTAGTTAGATTGGTGTGATGTTGATAATATTTAACTGAAGTTTCTGCCATGAGTCTATTACCAATGCTCAGAGAACTGGAACTCTGCTCTATCCTGTCCTCGACATTCTAATTTGCAGACTACAATCAGTACAAATTGGAAACAATACTTCCTCTTCGATGAAGGGTATCGACCCGAAATGTCACCCATTCCCTCTATCCAGAAATGCTCCCCGTCCGGCTGGGTTACTCCAGCATTTTGTGTCTATCTTCCTTTTCGATAATCACTATTACAGGACTACCGCAACGCGGTGTGCACAATCCTCTGCTCTACTCCCTCTATACCCACGAGTGTGTAGCCAAACACAGCTCCAACATCATTCAGTCATAGTCATAGAGTAATACAATGTGGAAACAGGCCCTTCGGCCCAACTTGCCCACACCGGCCAACAATGTCCCCGCTTTACTAGTCCCACCTGCCTGCGCTTGGTCTATACCCCTCCAAACTTGTTCTATCCATGTACCTTCTTTAACATTGGGATAGTCCCAGCCTCAACTACATCTGGGAGCTTGTTCCATACACCCACCACCATGTGTGTGAAAAAGTTACCCCTCAATTTACTATTAAATCTTTTCCCCTTCATCTTGAACCTATGGTCCTAGATTCCCCTACTCTGGGCAAGAAACTCTGTGCATCTACACCATCTATTCCTCTCATGACCTTGTACACCTCTATAAGATCACCCCTCATCCTCTTGCGCTCCAAGGAATAGAGACCCAGCTTACTCAACCTCTCCCTAAAGGTCACAGCCTCTAGCCCGTGCAACATTCTCGCAAATCTTCTCTGAACCCTTTCAAGCATGACAATATATTTCCTACAACATGGTGCCCAGAACTGAACACAACATTCTAGATGCAGTCTCACCAACATCTTATACAACTCCCAACTTCTATACTCTATAAGCCATTGTGCCAAAAGCCTTTTTGACCACCTTATCTACCTGCGACCTTCAAGTAACCATGCACTTGCACTCCTATATCCCTCTGGTCTACAACACTCCCAGAGGCCTACCATTCACTGTGTAGGTCCTGCCCTTGTTAAACATCCCAAAATGCAGCACCTCACACTTCTCTGTATTAAATTCCATCAACCATTCTTCAGCCTACATGGACAATCGATCCAGATCCTGCTGCAATCTTTCACAACCATCTTCCCTATCTGTAAAACCACCCACTTTTGTATCATCAGCAAACTTGCTAATCTTGCCCTGTATGTTCTCATTCAAACCATTGATGTAGATGACAAACAGCAATGTGCCCAGCACTGAACTCTAAGGCACATCACTAGTCACAGGTCTCCAGTCCAAGAAGCACCCATCCACCATCACCCTCTGCTTCCTTCCATGGAGCCAATTTACTATCCTTTCAACTACCTCTCCTTGGATCCCATGCAATCTAACCTTCCAGAGCAGCCTACCATGCAGAACCTTGTCAAATGCCTTACTGAAATCCATGTATGCAACATCTCCAGCTCTGCCCTCATCAACCTTTTTGGTCACGTTTTCAAAAAACTCAATCAGATTTGTGAGACACGACCTCCCACGTACAAAACCATGTTGACTATCCCTAATCAGCCCTTGCCCATCCAAATGCCTGTATAACCTGTCCCTCAGAATACTCTCTAGTAACTTTCCAACTACAGATGTTACGCTCACCGGCCTATAGTTCCCAGCATTTTTCCTGCCCATCTTGAAAAGAAGCACAACATTTGCCACCCTCGTCTTCTGGCACCACTCCTGTATTTAAGGGCGACTCAAGAATCATCTGTAAACTTGCCAATGATGCATGTCACCATTGATTGATGAATGTTAACTATGAATGTTATAGGAGGGAGGTTGATAATCTGATCGAATAGTGCCAGATCAACAATCTTGCTCTCAATATTACCATGACCAAAGATCTGATTGTTAACTTTAGGAAAGGAAAGCTGGGGATCCATCAACCTGCCTTCACCGACAAGATGGTGGTAGAGAGTGTCAACAGCTTCAAGTTCTCTGAAGATCATATCCTGGGCGTAGCACATTGATGCACTCACAAAGAAAGCTCAACAACAACTTTATTTTCTGGAAGATTGAGGAAATTCAGTAGGTTGCCAAATTTGTTATTGAACTTTTATAGGTATACAATAAGCAGTTACTGCGTTGCAGTGCCGGAGACCCTGGTTCGATCCTGACTGTTCGCTGCCTGTATGGAGTTTGAACGTTAGACCAAGCCTACAAAGCTGTATGCCTTTGCAGCATGGGAGGGAACAAAATATCTTGGAGAAAACCCACGCGGGTCACGGGGAGAACGTACAGACAAGCACTCATAGTCAGTATCGAACCTGGGTCTCTGTTGCTGTAAGGCAGTAGCTCTATCGCTACGCCACTGTGCCACCCGTAGTATGCTGCAGTATTGTTGATTATCAACAAAACTGTTGAATAGTTCTCAGTTTAGTTTATTGTCACGTGTACCGAGGTACAGTGAAAAGTTGTTGTTGTGTTCTATCCAGTCAGCAGAAAGCCAATACATGATTACAATCGAGCAATTTACAATGTATAGATACATGATAAGAGAATAAAGGATAAGTCCCTGCCCTTTGTAAAATGCTACCTCCTGCACCCACACACAACTCACTGACTTCATCCATTTCACCACTAACTTCCATCCGGCACTGAAATACACCTGGACCATCTCCGACACTTCCCTACCATTTCTTGACCTCACTATCTCCGTCGCAGGTGATAGACTTCTGACCGACATCCATTATAAACCCACTGACTCCCATGGCTATCTAGACTATACTTCTTCCCACCCTGCTTCCTGTAAGGACACCATCCCCTACTCCCAATTCCTCCGTCTACGCCGCATCTGCTCTCAGGATGAGGTGTTCCACGCCAGGGCATCGGAGATGTCCTCATTCTTCCGGGAAGGGGAGTTCCCCTCCCCTACTATAGAAACTCACCAGGGTTTCTTCCATACCCAGTAACACTGCTCTCTCTCCCCATCCCCCCACTCGTAACAAGGGCAGAGTCCCCCTAGTCCTCACGTTCCACCCTACTAGCCGTCACATATAACAAATAATCCTCCGTCATTTTTGCCACCTCCAACGTGACCCCACCACTCGCCACGTCTTCCCATCTCCTCCCCTTCCGCAAAGACTGCTCCCTCCATAACTCCTTGGTCAATTCGTCCCTTCCCACCCATACCACCCCCTCCCCGGGCACTTTCCCTTGCAACCGCAAGAAATGCTACACTTGTCGCTTTACCTCCCGCCTTGACTCCATTCAAGGACCCAAGAAGTTGTTCCAGGTGTGACAGAAGTTCTCCTGCACCTCCTTCAACCTCATCTAATGCATCCGCTATTCTAGTTGTCAGCTGGTCTACATCAGTAAGACCAAGCGCAGGCTTGGCGATCGCTTTGCCGAACACCTCCGCTCGGTCCGCAATAACCAACCTGATCTCCCAGTGGCTCAGCACTTCAACTCCCCCTCCCATTCCGAATCCGACCTCTCTGTCCTAGGCTTCATCCATGGCCAGAGTGAGGACTACCGGAAATTGGAGGAGCAGCACCTCATATTTCGCGTGGGCAGTTTATACCCCAGAGGCATGAACTTTGACTTCTCCAATTTTAGGGAGCCCTAACTGTCTCCTCCCTTTCTCAGCTCTCCCTCAGCCCTTTGGCTCCTCCTCTTCCTTTCTTCTTCCCGCCGCCCCCCCCCCCCCCCCCCCCCCACCCTACAACAGTCTGAGGAAGGGTTTCGGCCCGAAAAGTTGCCTATTTCCTTCGCTCCATAGATGCTGCCACACCCGCTGAGTTTCTCCAGCACTTTTGTCTACCTTCAATTTTCCAGCATCTGCAGTTCCTTCTTAAACATAAGAGAATAATGTTTAGTGCAAGGTAAAGGCAGCAAAGTCCGATCAAGGATAGTCTGTGGGTCACCAAAGAGATAGATAGTGGTTCAACACTGCTCTCTGGTTGTGATCAGATGATCCAGTTGCCTGAGCTCTCCAGGTATTCCAATTGAGACTCAGTCAGTTTTGGGGGCTAAAGCTATCAAAGGTGTTGAATTCCACTTTGGTTTACATTTGCGCATGCCTTTGCAATTTTAGCGATATACACCTACAGCGGGCTTGACAATAAATAACTTGTCAAGTAAGATTATTCAAAAAATGGTTCGGCTAGGCAACTCAAGTCTGGTGCATTGGAATTCACATTATATATAATTATAGCATTCTCTAGCATTAAGAAAACAAACATGCATTGTTTTTTGAAATTCATGATTTTCCTAAGTTATAGGAGCAGAATTAGGCTATGTGGCCCATCAAGTCTACTCCATCATTCAACCATGGCTGATCTATCTTTCCCTCTCAACCCCATTCTCCTGTCCTCTCCCCGTGACCTCTGACACCCTTACTAATCAAGAATCTGCAATCTCCATCTTAAAAATATCCATTGACATGGCCTATGGCAATGACTTCAACAGATTCACCACCCCATGACTAAAGAAATTCCTCAACTTCTTTCTAAAAGTACGTCCTTTTATTCAGTCTATGGCCTCTGATCCGAGAATCTCCCACTAATTTTCATTTGTCTCCTGCTTTATCTCTATTAGTGGGCAGAAACTTAAAGCAACTTGTGTGTAAGGAAAGGACAACGCTAACCAAATGGGTGCAGATGGATAGCTGGTTACCCCAACTCTCAGAATAAATAAACCCCTTCTACCTCCAGTACTTATATTTGCCGCTCTTCCTGTAAGTATTAAAAGGTGGTGCACTTTCCATACAAAGGTTGTACCGAATTTGTAAGTCAGTTATTGTTGTTGACAGTGATTCAAAGAAGATTCAAATCAATTAATTAACTGATTAATCAACTGATTAATCAAACAAATTAATCAACTGATAAACTGTGAAAACTAAATTCTCCTTATTAGTTTCCCGAGCTATCCAGTGTTTGAACTGATGCTTTGGAACAGGCCCAAGGGTCTCAACCCGATACGTCACCCATCCCTTCTCTCGAAAGATGCTGCCTGTCCCAGCTGAGTTACTCCAGCATTTTGTGCCCATCCTTCTGTTTTTTTTCTTCCTCCTCTCCAAATCCTTAATACATAACTTATTTTTATCCCTTTCCATTCCTGCCTCTTCCCAATTCTGCTTCTTCAGTGACCAGTGGAAAAATAACAACACGTTCAAGGTACCGATTAATAAGCTGTTAACTCTCCATTCAACTCAATGAAATGAATTACAAAATTATTTGCAAAAAAAGTGCTGGAGGAACTCAGCATGTCAGGCAGAATCTGTGGAAGGCCTGAAAAGATAACTTTTCGGGTTAGGGCCCTTCCTCAGGCTCAATCATCACAAATCATTTATTCATTTGCACTTTCACCTTCTCATTTAATGCCTTTATCCAATTAGGAACCAGTACTTTTTTGTCAAGTCTGCTCCTTCTACTTCTTACAATGCTGGAGTAACTCAGCAGGTCCGGCAGCATCTCTGGAGAAAAGAATTAGGTGATGTTTTAGGTCGGAACCATTCTTTAGATTCTGACCCAAAATGTCACCTGTTCATTTTCTCCAGAGATGCTGCCTGACCCGCTGAGTTACTCCAACGTTTTGTCTCTGTCTTCGTTATAAATCAGCATCTGCAGTTCCTTCCTACAATGGTTATTAGATTATTTACTTTGGATTCTGTTGATGAAACAGCTGTAGCAATGTTTTTCTGTAAAAGCAGACACATTTATGAGCCATTCAAATTTTTTTAAAGATGCACTTTCAAATGTGGCGCATAAAAGATCCTTAAGTCAGTACATCAATGCAAAACGGGTAAGTATTAACACTTGCTCTGAAATGTGAATCCATTTACGTTGATAGAACTAAATATTGCAAGATGTATGCAATGTACAACTGTGATCATACCATGCTCTTGTGAATTACCCCACCATCATCCAATCACAAAGCTATTCAACCCAAAAGGTTCCTTACTCTAATCCTAATCTCAGTTGTAGAGATAGCAGTGATGCTATCCCGAACCATATCCCGAGGCAAAATCATAATAAGTATAATACTGGATGGACCACCCAGTAAAAGACCAGACATTAAATATGACATAGGAATAGACATCCCAGGCTTTGAAGCAAAGTTCTCCTAATTAAATTCATTACATCCACATTTTCCATTTTCATTTCCAATATAATCTTATTTTTGTAGCGTTAAATCAATGAGAAAAGTAGTTCCCATATAACATAATCCTTTTAAAATGAGCACAAAATATTTGCTCAAATATCACAACAGGAATTCAGTATGAGAAGAAAGTTGCCATGTATAATTCATTACTTCTTAGGAATCCTTTTTAAAATGTATCAGAAAAAATACGGCTATCATGTGTAATAATGAAACGGATTTCAAAGATTAAAGCTGTAACAAATTTTCAATAAGATCTAACATCTGTCACATTTCTCAATGTTAAACATCACATTCTTAGCAAAAAACAATTTGAACATCTGCAGCTATTTTGTTTGATACTCACCCGTCCATATCTATTGGCATAGGACCCTGTGAGCAAAGAGTGAAAAACAATGATAGTTTCATCCAGGTCCCATATGAACACTCGCTGTGAAAAAACAGAGAAATCAATGTTGCCCTCTGCATATTGAAAAATGATACCTCAATCAATAAACATGAAACCTCGGGGAATTATTGTTAAGTGCTACTGTGTCACGACCCAGGGTTCTGCATTACTCACCAAAAGACTTTGAGTGTAAGTCTGAGACCAGCCTAATCTATTGCTAAGCCACTCATCAATGAGGTAATGCTTGCAGGTGATGGTAGCTTAATGCTTGGCGGTTACCAGATTGCACTACATTAACTAATTCTTTCATTTAACGGATCATCTATCAAGAGAATTAACATTTGAAAAAAATTAATACGATAAACTGTTAGTTAAAAACAAAAAGGTTTTAAGCTATTCAAATCTTTCATTATCAGCTGCAGGCCTTCATCATTGTATTAGGCAGTGCAGCATTTATTAGTACTCATACGTCATTTTAATGTTTTATTTACTTTTAATGGCATCCATATATCACTCGTACCTCAAGGTCACTGTCTGGGGGAGGAGAGGGATTATTGTTTCTCCTGCCTCTTCCACGTGACTTTCCATCTGAAGCTCGACGTAACCGATCTGACTCTGAATCTTTGATGGTGGTGGACGGACTGTGGATTGTACCAAATTCTCCTGAAATATAAAATTACATTCAACTTCCAACAAAGACACTCGAGGTATTTCTATACAAAAGTGTGTGTTGCAGTTTCAGAGGGAATAAATATATGTATCTGGCATTATTTTATTGGGTAAAGCAATGGACTCTTACTGCAGTGATGAAGGCAAATTTGTGTTTGTAACATTAATAGATGAATGTCAAATACCATCCTGTGAAACCTTAAATCAGGGGAATTAGTCAATTTTAAATAAAGGACCTCTGCCGCCATTAAAATTGCAAATAAAGTAATTTCTTATTTTATTATTAACACTGGTAACAATAATTTCTATGATCTGTATTGCTAAGATTAAAATCATCAGATTAAACTTTTCAAGGAAATGTCTCCCTATCTCTCTTATTATGACAGATGTTTGTAAAATTACACCCTTTCTGTTTAATTCATCTATTTAACTATTGCAAATCTCTTAAACTCCTTCATTTTTATTGTGACTTAGTTGTAGCAATCTCACTTCTGAATCTGAAATTACCATGTTAAAGGCTTTATATAACTGTTCCAATTAAAAATAATAAAAAATGAAACATTAACTCTCTTTCTACAGGTACTGCCTACCTGCTGAGTATTTTTAGTGTTTTCTGCTTTAATTTCAGACTTACAGCATCCTGAATCTTTTTCTTTTAGTATAAGAAATCTTGAAGTATAAGACCTCCAACGGACAAAAGTGTAACACTCCGCTTTTATATTAGAGGTGTCTTGTTAGAGATATCTTTAAGATGAAATCAAGAACCTGGTTGAGTGGGCTGATGAATAAGGAAGATGCTGTGATACCATTCTTCCTATCACCAACTCCATCAAAATACATGGAGCATTAACTCTGTTTCTATCTTCACATTGCTGCTTGACTCACTAAGTACATTACTCACCGAGTACATTTCTCCTTCACATTTGCTGCATGACTAAATGGAGTACATTCTCACTAGACCCTTGATTATCTAACATATCCAGTAAGCTTTATATATCTTCTTCTAATAAAGCAGTTGCAAAGTAATTGTTTCATTCCTCTGGCATTTCATTATTACTCATTATAAATTCTCCTGCCTCTGCAAAGGTCCACTTCTTGATTCTCCGGTACGGAGTTATTACTATTTTCAATCCTCAGGCCAACTGAGATTGATGGCAACTTTATAAAGATTCTTGATGTCACTAGGTGCACATCTGGTGCCAGAATAAGATCAGATGTGAGTATGTGAAATGTACCTGGACGATCCCAAGCCAATGCCTCTTGGGCATGTAACTGAATTACATCTATTACATCAACAGTCCCATAAAAAATGGAATTAATGTAGGATTAGTATAACTGAGAGTTGACTGTCAATGGGGACTTTGTAGCAGGGAACATGAACAGAGGAATTTTTGAGCTGCTTTTGGAATTAATTAATTTTAGGACCCTGCATCAAATCTCAAGTTGTACAGGATGATTGATTTCTCAACATCCAGTTAGGCAACACAGTACTAGATGCCTGTGGACTGCTAACACACTAGTGAACGGACAGCACTACATGGTCTGCTATGCTACTATGCTTATAGTCACCCAGTAACTGCTCCTGTGTTAGAAGGAAATGCAGATGCTGGTTTACACCAAAGATAAACACAAAATGTTGGAGTAACTTAGCAGGACAGACAGGCAACATCTCTGGAAAGAAGGATGGATGACGTTTCGTGTTGAGACCCTTCTTCAAACTCCTCCTTCTCCCCTTTCTCATCGGGCAGAAGATATAAAAGCTTGAATGCACGTACCATCAGATTTAAGAATAGCTTCTTCCCTATTGTCATCAGACTACTGAACGGACCTCTCATAAGCTAAGGTGTTAGACCCTATCAAAAGGGCCTAACGACCATTTTTAGTGAAAGAAAAATCAGCGACTTGCCATACTAATATCATTTTGACATGAATGGCAGAGTCATGTCAGACTCTTTCCTAAGCCAATCGCAAAGAGAAATTAATGCTATTGCAAGCTTCTGTGAAACTAGAAGGACTTGTCTAAGTTCAGACCTGGACAGAATACTCAATTACAATAGCAAGTAGAATTTCTCCAGGACCTCCAGATTGAATCGCAACCACTTAAGACACAATGGCAAATTAAGCTCCTCAGTAGCCACATGCTCTTCCTCCAACCTACTTTTAATACACTGGGAATATTAATTTGCAATTTTCACCGTTTCATTTTGAGTTCTTCGGGCAATAAAGCCTCTCTTGGAACAAAGGTTGGAAGTCAAATCCTTCAGTTGGACAAAATAACTATTTTTTCAAACATATATAACAAAATAAAGTGACATCAATGCTTTTCTCCTGCCCAACTTTCTCTTTTTCCATCTTCATTGCCACTGTGATTCGTGATATTGATATTTTAAATTGGATCAAATCCAAATCATATCCTAAATTCTGTCTGAGATTCCTATTTCTACCTGCAAAAAAAATATTGTCGTATGCTTAAAGTAAATTCCACTAAAATAAACTCAACTGACTATTTCTTCCAAAATTGCCAGCCCATTTGAATTTGTTTTCATGCTTGCTTCTGTCAGGAGTTTGTTTATTCACAAGATGCGATCACTGCAGGCAAGGTTGACTTTCCTTGAGAAAGTGGTGCTGAACCACAGGTTAGTAAACTGCAGCAGTCTATACATGCAATGTCTCACTGGACCAGTACAGGGTCAGTTAAGGGTCAGTCACATTGATCTGGGGCTGGAGTCACATTTAGGCCAAATCTCCGTCAGACAGTACTTACCTTTTAATATAGATCATGAGCTTGTTTTTGTGGCGTTTTACTCATGTCAGTATCAGAACTGCTAATACTTAGATTAATTTAAATTCCCCAATACCTCTAGTTTAGTTTAGAGATAAAGCATGGAATGTGGGGGGAAATCGGAGCACCCAGAGGAAACCCATTCGGTCACAGGGAGAACATACAAACTCCGTACACACAGCACCCGTAGTCAGGATCGAACAAGTCAGGTCAGCAACTCTACCTCTGCACCATTGTGCCACCCTAATTGATTCAGATAACTAAAGCACCTCGAATAATTTGAATCCCACGGTATTATTTTAATTTTCTCCTACATTTATGACTCCATTCCCACTCCTTAAAATAAAGTTCAGCATGAAGTAGATTAAAATGTTTTTATTACCTGTGGCAACATCCGTAATGGCCTGACTAGTGACAGATGGTGAACTTTGGAGTTGATATGTTGCGGTGGTTGAAGGAGTCGCTGGAGGACTGCTGTTGTTGCTTGTCACGTATGTGTATGGAGAATTGTTATAATACTGTGAATATTGCCCCTGGCCAAAGCCTGTGTAAGAATATTCCTAGAAAAGGCAAAATAAATAGATTTAGAGTTTGTTTCCTTATAAGAATAAATAATTTATATTTTGAGCATGATGTGCTTTGCCTTATCCAGATATTAATGGAAACAGCTGTTGAAAAGAAATAAATGTGAGCCAGCATGTGTAAAGCTAAATTTAAGTTTCAAACAAATACTGGAACAAAGAACTTTCGTTCACTTAATATTTTTCACTACTTAAATTTAGTCCGCAATTCTTTACAGCCAATGAAGAACTTTTGAAGTGCAGTTACTCCCCTTCAAAAGTACTAACATCTGTCAGTAAATTTGCACCCATCAAGGTTCCACAATATAGGATAGTGAAATAAAAATGAACTGTAGATGCTGGTTTACACCAAAGAGTGACACAAAATGCTGGAGTAACTCACCGGGTCAGGCAACATCCCTGCAGAAAATGGACAGGTGATGTTTCGGGTTGGGACCCAAAATGGATAGGTGACGTTATGGGTTGGGACCCTTCTTCAGACTGTAGAAGGGTCCTGGCCTGAAATGTCACCTATCCATCTTCTCCAGAGATGCTGCATGACCTGCTGAGTTACTCCGGCAATTTGTGTCTACCCTTTTTTTTCCACAATATGGGGCAAGGTAATGTTTTATACAGGGACTGCTGGAAGAAAAAGGATTGCAAAATAGCAAAAGGATTTGAGTATAGGAGCAGGGAGGTTCTACTTCAGTTGTATAGGGTCTTGGTGAGGCCACACCTGGAGTATTGCGTACAGTTCTGGTCTCCAAATCTGAGGAAGGACATTATTGCCATAGAGGGAGTGCAGCGAAGGTTCACCAGACTGATTCCTGGGATGTCAGGACTGTCTTATGAACAAAGACTGCATAGACTCGGTTTATACTCTCTAGAATTTAGGAGATCGAGAGGGGATCTTATAGAAACTTACAAGATTCTTAAGGGGTTGGACAGGCTAGATGCAGGAAGATTGTTCCCGATGTTGGGGAGGTCCAGGACAAGGGGTCACAGGTTAAGGATAAGGGGGAAATCCTTTAGGACCGAGATGAGAAGGAATTTTTTCACACAGAGAGTGGTGGGTCTCTGGAACTCTCTGCCACAGAGGGCAGTTGAGGCCAGTTCATTGGCTATATTTAAGAGGGAGTTAGATGTGGCCCTTGTGGCTAAGGGGATCAGAGGGTATGGAGAGAAGGCAGGTACGGGATACTGAGTTGGATGATCAGCCATGATCATATTGAATGGCGGTGCAGGCTCGAAGGGCCAAATGGCCTACTCCTGCACCTAATTTCTATGTTTCTATGATTGACATTAAATATTGACCAATACTCCTATGCTCTTTGGAATAGTGCCATGGTTTAATGTTATGTTCATCATAGTGGACAAGCATTGGTTTGGCTTCTCATCTAAAAGATGAACCAACAAGCATCAGAATATTTGTAAGCCAGTCTTTAAAAGTGGATTTGAACATACAGTACACCTTCCTATTTAGAGGTGATGGGGATCTGTAATAAACACCCGATGTATGACAAAGTGTACTATAATACTGAAGCAAAGAATGTGGTAAGAAGTTTTCCAGGCAGCGCAGAGATGTACACAATTATTAAGAAAGGGTAGAGAATAACAACACAACCAATTGGTAGTAAAGAAAGCAAACTCAATGCTAACATTTATTTCAAGAGGGCTTATATACCAAAACAGGGATGTAAGTAATGCTGAGGCTCTATAAGGTGCAGATAAGGCCACATTTGGAGTATTTTGAGAAATTCAGATTCAGATTCATATTTATTGCCACATGCACCATTAGTTACAGTGATATTTGAGTTACCATGCAGCCATATAATTAAAAGAACACAACACAATTAAAAGAATGATAGAACTTAACATAAACATCCACCACAGTGATCACTGTGATGGAAGACAATAAAGTTCAGTCAGTCTTCCTCCTTTTGTTCTCCCGTGTTTGGGGTCTTGACTACTTCGCAGTCACCGCTACGGATGGCCCGATGTACAAGCCCTCTCGCCGAGATGATCGAAGCTCCGATGTCGGAACGAATGGAACACACTCCGCGGCTTGGAGTTCCCGAATCGCCCACTTTGTCACCGAAGACCGCGGCTTCTCGATATTGTAGGCCGCAGGCAGGCCAGCGGTCGGAGCTCTTCTCTGGCGATCCCTGGCTCCGGGATGTTAAGTTCAAGCCACGCCTGCTGCTAGAAGCTATGCAGACCGTGGCTTCACGATGTTAAAGTCAGCAGGCCGGCGGTCGAAGTCTTTCTTCTGACTCTGTGATGGAACCCGTGCCTGCTGCTGAAGCTCTGGGGCGTCTCCGGGAAAGGCCGGACCAATCCAAGTTTTCACTGGAGTTTAGAAGGATGAGGGGCTATCTTATAGAAACATATAAAATTATAAAAGGACTGGGCAAGCTAGATACAGGAAAAATGTTCCCAATGTTGGGCGAGTCCAGAACCAGGGGCCACAGTCTTAGAATAAAGGGGAGGTCATTTAAGACTGAGGTGAGAAAAAACTTCTTCACCCAGAGAGTTGTGAATTTATGGAATTCCCTGCAACAGAGGACAGTGGAGGCCAAGTCACTGGATCGATTTAAGAGAGAGTTAGATAGAGTTCTAGGGGCTAGTGGAGTCAAAGGATACGGGGAGAAGGCAGGCACGGGTTATTGATAGGGGACGATCAGCCATGATCGGTGCTGGCTCAAAGGGCCGAATGGCCTCCTCCTGCACCTATTTTCTATGTTTCTATTTTTCCAAGTTGTTATGCCGCGAGGGAAGGCAAAAATGCGACTAGGAGAAAAGTTGCATCTCTGCCGAGGTAAGTGACTGGAAATGGTTTCCCCAATTCCACCCCCCTCCCCCCCCGCCACATAAAAACATACCGAAAGACATTAACACATGCAATTAGACATACAAAAAAGTCAAAATGACAGACACACTGCTGGCGAGGCTACTGCTCGTGCCGCCACCCGATGACGAATTCTGAACACCATATCTGAGGAAGGATGTTCTGGCTCTGGAGAGGGTCCAGAGGGAGTTTACAAGAATGATCCCAGGAATTAGTAGGTTAACCTATGATGAGCATTTGTCGGTGCTGGGCCTGTACGCGCTGGAGTTTAGAAGAATGAGGCGGGACCTCATTGAAACATACAGAATAGTGAAAGGCTTGGATAGCGTGGATGTGGAGAGGATGTTTCCACTAGTGGGAGAGTCTAGGACTTTCTTTTAGGAAGGAGATGAGGAGAAATGTATTTAGTCAGAGGGTGGTGAATCTGTGGAATCCTTTGCCACAGAAGGATGTGGAGGCCTAGTCAGTGGATAGTTTTAAGACGGAGATAGATAGATAGATTCTTGATTAGTAAAGGTGTCAGAGGTTATTGGGAGAAGGCAGGAGAATCGGGTTAGTAGGGAGAGATAGATCAGCCATGATTGAATGGCAGAGTAGACTTGATGGGCCGAATGGCCTTATTCTACTCCTGTCACTTATGACCAAATGAATGTAACATCCATGGAATGTCAATTAAGAGTGAAACTATGAGAGAGAATTGGCACAAAAATGAAGGTACAGAGTTTCGTGCCTTCAGAGTTTAATTAATGTCAGTTTTCTTTTTCTTTTTTGGCAACTCTTTTAACTTTCTCCTTTACTCACATTTCTTTCTCGGGCCTTATGTCATTTGTCCTGGCCACAGAAATAAGGGATGCCCATGAAAATCATTACAATAGATCAGTTGTTGGTTGACAGGCAGTAGAGCTGCTGCCTTAACAGCGCCAGAGACCCGGGTTCATCCCTGACTAAGGGTGCTGTCTGTACGGAGTTTGTGTGTTTTCCTTGTGACCGCGTGGATTTACTCCGGGTGCTCTGGTTTCCTCCCACAATCCAAAGACGTACAGGTTTGTTGGTTAATTGGCTTTGATATACAAAATGTAAATTATCCCTAGTGTCTAGGATAGTGCTAGTGTACGTGGTGATCACTGGCCAGCATGGATTCGGTGGGCCGAAGGGCCTGTGTCCGCGCCGTATATCTACAGTCTAAAAGGTATATAGACGGCAGGACTGATGAAAACTCCTTAAAACTCTCTGCTCTGCTGTTAAATCACTAAATAATGAGCACTATTTCTTCATCCATGACCTCAAAATGTAGTTCAAATTAGCTTTAAACATTCGAACCCCAATTCTGGCTTTTGCATATGCTGACTCACATTCATCACCTTTTCCATTGACCCAACACTAATCACAATTCTGCTTATTTCTGTGCTTTTTAGATTTGTTTCTTATATATTATCTTTGCATCAGGAAGATGGGCAGACAAAGTTATTTACCTTTAATAACTTAATTCTCAAAATAACCGCTTAGGATAACAGCAGTATGCATAGTTATGCTAATATTTTTTCTAGAATTCAGCATTCAAGAAATAATGTGAACAATAAAACTGAGCTATGCCTTTTAAATTTTTGCCAAATAATGGATGTAGCAGTGTTGGGTCTTAAGAATCAAAGTAAAACATAAAGTACCACATTGGCTTCCTTGTGCTCTCATGATTCAATGACCTGGAAAATTAATCTTCTTAGAAAACAAATATAAAACAAAACACATTATTCACATGTAAACTGAGAGCAATTGCATCTGTGTGAAACACAGTAATGAGAAAGTTTGTTTAGAGCAACAAGGTACATTTGGCATCAAAAAAACAAAAACATTGGTGTTCTGCACTTTCTCTGCATTTTCTTTTGGAACTTGGCACTACTGTATTGTTTAAGATTGCACCAGAGAATTTTTTTTCTAGGCAGAAACTCCAAAGCAAATATTTCCAACATATTTTCACTGAATTAAAAAAAAACATTCTAACAGCGTGGGTGTTGATGGAACCTGCTGATAGTTGAACAACTCAGAACACTACAACCTCCAAATAAGTGCCAAATTACATAGACTCTATTTTTGTCTTTGCACTATTATTGTGCAATAACATTATTGTATATGCAACAAGTATTATTGATATACCAATCAAGAATCTATCAATCTCCACCTTAAAAATATCTATTGAGTTGGCCTCCACAGCCTACTGTGGCAATGAATTCCACCAATTCACCACCTTCTGACTAAAGAAATTCCTCCCCATCTCCTTTCTAAAGGTACTTCCTTTTATTCTGAGGCTTGTGGAAACATCCCCTTCACATCCATTCTATCCTGGCCTTTCAAATATATAAATATCAATAAAACTGATATTGATAGATTTATATATATATATATATACATATACACACACACACACACACAAAACACACACACAGACATTAAAAACACACGTTAAAACACAATAAAATAAATATATATATATAACTATATATATATAGTTCTGTTTTGGAAAATATGATAATAATACCCACTTGACTGATGGTAATCAATATTATTTCAATATTACTGATAATTTAACGGTACTTTCCATGCCTCGGTAGTTCAACTGGTTGAAAAATTCCAACACAGACCAGATCCCTCAATCACAGCAACCTTCAGAACAATAGGAGGTCATAAAGTCATAGGAGTAGAAGTAGGCCATTTGGCCCATCAAGTCTACTCCGCCATTCAATCATGGCTGATCCATCTCTCCATCCTAACCCCATTCTCCTGCCTTCTCCCCATAACCTCTGACACCTATCAGCTGAGCATGACTGACGGATACCCTGAACCAGTTCCCATTGCTCCAAATGAGACCAGCTGTTTGATGGCAACCAATGCCCAATTTCTCAAAAGAGCTCCTTAAACTGACATTAGGATCCTTATCAATGTTTGCAAAAAGTCTAGCTCACGCATAGAGTAGTCACTCACTATGTATAAATCAACAAAACTGAATATGGTATTGAATATATTTTAGATTGGACTGCAGATTTACGTAAAGCCCCATAGATTATGCAGTGTAATTAAAAAATAATCTGAGACGTTGTACTGACAAGAGAAATGGTAGAGAGCTGGCTAAGAAGATTGAAGATGTCAGCAATAATTTGAAATGGCGTGCATGTGTGCAGGTGCATGTGTTGTTGGATTATTCCGATTGTGCTGACCTTTTCTGCCTTATTGCCCGTGGAAGTAATAAATGTGCAAATCCCAACCAATGTTCTCCAGAAATAGCAATTACACTAATAGAATCTGATAATGCACCTCATTTGCAGATGAAACGAGTTTATTGCAGGACACAAATAGATGCTGTGGTCATGTACAATCAGCCATTACAAAATGGCAACCACCATTTTCTCTGTCAAATTACTTTGCATTCACAAGTTCAAATTAGCCCTTACTATTTGGGTTCTTCTGCTATTTTAACTTAGATAATATTAACAATGATTGCTGGATCAGGGCTCCGACCATGGGTGAACAAGGGAAGAGGAGGAGGAGGAGGACTGTCTGAACTGTATTGTCTTCCACCACAGTGAAGAATGATGCGGTGGATGTCTGTGATGAAAGATGTTGTGTCTTGTGTCCTTTAACCAAATTGTAACACTGCATGATAAATTACATTTTGCTGCATTATGGTGCACGTGACAAATACATTTGAACTTGAACTTGGATTTATTCTGGTACTTATTTTTATTTTACAGCTATATGGACATGATTTAAGTTTTCATTCAATTAGTTCTGCAATATAGTTCATGCACAAATATAAAAGATGAAGGCACAATACCTGCTGTGAACTATTAAAGCCTGTAGAATGTGTAAGTGAATTGCTGCCCGTGTAAATTCCTGACGACGATGTAAAACTTCCCCCTGAAAAAGAAAACTTCTGTCAAATTTATATTTCTTTTACCAAACTCTATATCCTGTACTTTGGGGAAAATGGTGAACGATATCAATATGGTATACAAATACAACATTGTTTAATAATTAAGTTTGCTTCCCAATAGTTATTCATGGATTCTTGCACACTGATTCAAGGGTATTGATCTCAGGCCTGGTAACATTTCTGCCATTGAAAATAACTTAAGTTAAAAAAGATAGAAATGTAATAGCGTTTTGTAGCCATTAAAATAACATTGAAAGTTCTGAGGAGTTTCTAAGGTATTAAGCTCACTTTGGATTCAAGGCAATTCTACTGCTTCCCAATATTACATTTAGTTTGGGACTTCACTATGTATTAAGAAAAAAACAACTGAGCTTCTGAAGCTTGAAACTTTTCTGAAAGATAATTTTTATTATTAGCTTTCACAATGCAACAATTATGCCTTATTATTCATAATCAAGGTATTAGATGAAGATGCCAGATTTATAAATGGCATGTTCCAGTCATGCTCCCATCTTTAACTTACCTCTCTCATCACTGTGCCTGAATGATGGAAGAGCTAATTTAAACTATTTTCCCTACATCTCATGCCCTACAGCTGAGACTGGATAGACTCGGCATGTACTCACTAGAATTTAGAAGATTGAGGGGGGATCTTATAGAAACTTACACAATTCTTAAGGGGTTGGACAGGCTAGATGCAGGAAGATTGTTCCCGATGTTGGGGAAGTCCAGAACAAGGGGTTACAGTTTAGGATAAGGGGGAAGTCTTTTAGGACCGAGATGAGAAAAACATTTTTAACACAGAGGGTGGTGAATCTCTGGAATTCTCTGCCACAGAAGGTAGTTGAGGCCAGTTCATTGGCTATATTTAAGAGGGAGTTAGATGTGGCCCTTGTGGCCAAGGGGATCAGGGGGTATGGAGAGAAGGCAAGTACAGGATACTGAGTTGGATGATCAGCCATGATCATATTGAATGGCGGTGTAGGCTCGAGGGGCCGAATGGCCTACTCCTGCACCTATTTTCTATGTTTCTATGTAATATACTTAGCCTGTTTTCAGTGGGAAGGAAGTAACAATAACATTAGATAATCTTATTTCTTTCAAGAAGGAAAGACCAACTTCAGTGGTGGTATAACTGAGGCCCTTTTCAAAATCATGCACAGAATATTTTACAATCCACATGTATATAAATTGATCAGCTATAACCAAATAAACAACAGAATATGTATTACCTTTTTCTTAGACTTCCAATCATTAGACCTCAAACCTGCTTATTAACAGTGCTGCAGAACTGAATGCAACCACCTGTACAAGTCATGTCAATGACAAATTCTCAAGGATAAGGGTTAGCTGCTGTCTACGAGCGCCTGCGACTCCAAAGGTCCACCGCAGCTGCTCCATTTTCCTCTCATATCCCAAGTGACTTGTGCATTGACAAATAATTGGCCACTGTAAATTGCCCCCACTGTGCAGTTGAGTGATGGAATTTAGGAGGAATTGATGGGAATGAGGAGAGAATAAATTGAGATTAGTAAAACCGGTCATTGATCATTGGCACAGACTTGATGCTTGTTTCTGTGATGTATGACTATGAATGATTTCAGAGTTTCAACACTATTCATTTGGCAGACAGATAGTTATCATCTACCGAGTACCCGAGGTTGCCCGCAGGTGCTGAGGTTGCTCACACATTCTGAACTTATCCGGTTGTGACAAACCAACTAAGGAGGTAGCATACAAAGCACTTGTCTGCCCACTGTTGGAATATTGCCAGTCAATATGGGACCCTCATCAGAAAAATAACATTGACACCCTTGACAAGGTTCAGAGACGTGCAGCCCAGTTTGTTAATAATGACTACTCAAGACAGTCAAGTGTTTCCGATATGTTAAATCGCCTTGGCTGGGAGTCGCTGGTGTCAAGACGCACCTAGGCACGCTTATGTACTGTCTGCAAGGAGACTTATGGCATCATCCCCAGTAACATATCTCACCTCATTCAATCCAATACCCAGAACTCCACAAGACAGTCCTCAGGTCACTTTATATATACTAGAATTAGAGCGAACAAAAATAGCTATCTACAGTCACTATATCCATGGACTATCCCAGAGTGGAACATCCTTCCTGACACCACCAGACGTGAACCAACCTTGTCACTCTTCAAGTCACAGCTCGACTACTTGGACATGGATCATCTCACCAAACTTGCCCACATAAAAATCTAAACAACCTTTTTGGAACCAGTGCCCATGTGAACGAAACCTGCATGAGATAGCCCAGCTGTTGGCGGTTGTGCACAAAATAAGTAGAAGCAGAATTTACCCTCTTTTTCTAAGTAGATGAAAGGACAACCATTGGTAACCAGTAGGTTATATATTTCTTAAAGTGCACAACATACTACAATGGCAACATTTGGGAATAACTAGGTGATCACATGGCAAAGTTGTTTAATTTTCTTGTCAATACAACCTAGTGGGAAGCAGAGCCAGGACCAAAGTAGACAAGAGGATAACCAGCTTTATGGCAGTAGATGAACCAGCTGATCAGATTACTGGCTCTTCATTTTATTTTTTATTGAATTCAGTGGAAAGGATAATCAGGTAGTTTGTAAAAAAACGATTAGTTTCTGTTAATTTCCTCATTTTGCTTAAAGTATTCTTAAAAGAATGCAAAATAAATGTGCCATTTGATGGTGGACATACCTTATTTTCTTATGATACAGAAGGTGGCTACTTGGATCATCGTGGATGCTGGCTGTGAGAGCAGATCCACCAGCTGCATTCTCCCACATATAATCCTGTAAACTGTTCACGTGCCCCTCAAATGTTCCCCGATTGTCTCGCAGCCCATGTATATTAAGGTGTAATTCACAGGAGCCGATTATTCCACACCTTTGGAATGTGAGAGGAACCCGGAGCGCCCCAAGGAAACTCACAAAGAACAAAGGGAAAACATGCAAACACCAGCTGGCACGGTGGCACAGCGGTAGAGTTGCTGCCTTACAACACCAGAGACGATGGTTTGATCCTGACTGTGGGTGCTGTCTGTACAGAGTTTGTACGTTCTGCGAGTGACCATGTGGGTTTCCCCTGGGTGCTCGTTTCCTCCCACACTCCAAAGACGTATAGGTTTGTAGGTTAATTGGCTTTGATAAAAATTGTAAATTGTTCCTAGTGCATAGGATAGTGCTAGTGTCCGGGGTGATCGCTGGTTGGCATGGACTCGTTAGGGCGAAGGGCTTGTTTCCACGCTGTATCTCTAAACTAAACTAAACTCCACACAGGATTGAATTTAGTCTCTGAAGCAGAGTAGTAGCAGGACTACTTGTTATGCCTGTAGCTCTTATGGTGTTTTCAGAGGTGATATGAATGAAAATAACTCCTTGTAATTCAAAGTGTTCTGCTCATACGAGGCAATGACAGATTGCACTGAAAATCATCAACCTATGGTGCAGGTTAGCTGCGTGTATCCATGAAACAGAGGGGGAGCAGCTTATCATTACATCTTTAGGTAAAGCCCTTGATAATTTTGAGAGAGCTTCTTCTTTACTGTTTGGAGTGAAGCAGCACTCAGGCAGAATGCAAAACTGCAAGCTGTAGGATTGCATACCCATAACAGAGTCAACATAATTTAAATTCATTCAAATAGACAGAGAAATGGATGTGTTCCATTATAAACAGACAATCATCCTCTCTACGTTTTCCTTTCTGCACACCACCAGGGCAATACTTTATGAGCAATTATCAAAAAGCCTTCTGTGCAAATAAGCTCTCTCTTCAAATAGACACAATCAATAAGAGTACCCACAATCATTCCCAATTGGTCATAAATATGATTTGCGCTTCCTAGGTTATTACAGTGCACAATATTTACCCACCCATTGTATCCTTATTGGGAGGAGAATAGGATTATTTCAATGAACTTTACCTGTTAAGCAATGTTTTGTTCCCATGTAATTGGTTCCTTAACACACCTCGGAATGCACAAAACAGCTGCAGCTGCTTTATCAGCAGTTCATCTGAACCGGTTAACTCTCAATCCAATTTTTAGGGACCAATAGTTAGAGCATGCGTACAATTCAGGGCGAGTCACCCAAGCAGAGTTTTTTTTTAATTTACATAAAGAAATTAGAACAGAGCACTTCAGAAGATATTTTTGGAGGTTAGAAGGGCCATTAATGCTTTGCTTATGCATTTGCCAAAGTCCATCCAGCTAGTCTCCTTGTGCCGTCACATTGACAGGATTGATTGTGCCCATTTTCCTTGTCCCACTGATTAAGGAATGCTTAAAATGTACAAGTATCCATCTTCAACATCATTATGAGGGTCGTGGATGGCTCCATTCACCATCTGCTTAATTCCAAAAATGTTATTGTGTTTCAAAAACAAGTTATGCAAGAAAATGCAATTTAATGCAAGCTCTGTTATCCAATAATTCTATATTTCTACTGGAGTTCCTTTTCATTTTCATAAAATTCCTTAAGCTACAAGGGCTGTCCAGACTTTGGAACCGAAAATGTGCATTTTTTTTTTTAAAGAAAAAATTGTGAGTTTAAGTAATAATTTGAATTTGCAATAAACAATTTTAGTGCTATAGAGTCATACAGAGCAGAAATAGGCCCTTCAGCCCAACTTGGCAATGGTGGCGCAGCGGTAGAGTGCCTTCCTTACAGCGCCAGACACCCGGGTTCGATTCTGACTATTGGTGCTATCTGTACATAGTTTGTACGTTCACACTGTGAACCTGTTGGGTTTCTCTGGGTTCCTCCCACACTCCAAAGACGTACAGGTTTGTAAGTTAATTGGCTTCTGCAGATTGCAAATCGTCCCTAGTGTGTTGGATAGTTGGATAGTGATCGGCCCAGACTCAGTAGGCCAAAAGGCCTGTTTCTACACTGTATCTCTAAAGTCAACCATGTTTTACAACCGCATTATGAAACACATGGGAGCATATATTACCTGCACCTTATGGCACCAATGTCATAATGTAAAGGCGATATGTGAGATGCTGACTGAGTGGGAATCAACAGATCAGTGGAAGCACTTCTTTGCCTGCACCTGGTCCACATCTGTCTATACCCATCCTATTCATGTAATGTAGCCATTTACCTTATCTCTGTTTTTTATGATTTTGTAAACCTCTAGGTCATCTCTCAAACTTCTTCACTTCAGGGAATAAAGACCCAGCCAATTTAGTCTCTTCTTATAATTCAAGCCTCTGAGTCCAGGTAACATCCTCATGAATCTATAGTGCACCCTTTCCAGCTTGTTGACATCCTCCCTATAGCAAGATGATCAGAAATGCACATAATACTCTAGGCACGGTCTCACCAATGGTTTGTACAGCTGTAACATGATGCACCCAATCTCCTGGATTTCAGACCCTTATAAACAAAGGCAAATGTGCCAAATGCCTTCTTCACCATTCTCTCTAGCCGTTTTCATCTCTGACATGCTAAGTGCCTTGATTGCACAGTAAAGTATCTGTGGGACATTAAAGATAAGAATTCAAACTATCACAATACATTTTTTAATGGTTTATGATAATGCAAATGATCATCTTTCACTTAAGAAAGACAGAAAATGCTGGAGTAATTCAATGGATCAGGCAGCATCTCTGGACCAAAGGAATAGGTGACGTTTCGGGTCATGACCCTTCTTCAGACTGAGAGTCAGGGAAATGGGAAATGAGAGATATAGACGGTACTTAGGAATAATGAATGGACGATATGCAAAAAGCACCGATAATCAAGGAAATGTGGGGCACTCCTATATATCGGTGAAACCAAGCGCAGACTCGGTGATCATTTCGCTGAACATCTTCGCTCAATCCCCCTCGGCCTACATGATCTCCCGGTTGCCAAACACTAACACCCCTTTCCATTCCCATGCTGACCTTTCGGTCCTGGGCCAACTCTATCAACAGAGTGAGGTCAAATGTAAATCGGAGGAACAGCATCTCATATTTCGCTTGGGCAGCTTATGAACCAGCGGTATGAATACTGATTTCTCTAACTTTGAGTAACCCCTCCCGTCTCCGCCCCACCCCTCCCTAGTCATTGTCCTAGTTTTACTGTCATTCTGTCGTGTTCCTCTGTTTAATCGTTGTCACCTGTCCGACACCCAACAATGGCCTATGGTGCCCCCACATTTCCTTGATTATCTGTGCTTTTTGTATACCTTCAATTCATTATTCCCAAGTACCAACTTTATCTCTCAGTCTGAAGTAGGGTCTTGACCCAAAACGTCACCTATTCCTTTCCTCCAGATATGCTGCCTGATCTGTTGAGTTGCTCCATCTCTTTGAATCTTTCACTCAGTGCTGATTTCCATTACCTGCCACATAATGGCAGGTAATGGCCACATTATATTCTGCATCACACATTATAGTATGATTTTCCTTGAACGTACAGAAAACTTTTTTTTTCATTGGTTCATCAGCACAGGCAAAAAGAATAAACTAAATTAAATATGCATAAGTGAATGAGGCAGAGTGTGTCAGCAGGAAACTCCAACAACATCCCAGATGTCTCCAGGTGGGCCACCTCTGGTGGTGTAGAAGCTATATGAAAACCCGCTTAAGCTTCTCCATTTCTTCTTGGTGGTCTGAGTTCCCCTCTTCTGAAAGAAAGAACCTGGGAGCAAAACTAATTGCATGTGTTGAACAGATGCTGGAGAACAGTTTTCATGCTGCCACCGAAAATCAGCAACATGGTATAAAGTTGGTTGACGTGTCAGCAAGAGATGCGGAAAGGAATGGATCGACTTGAAAGGTGCGATGGTGTGTGGGAAGACTGCTGGACTAAGCTGGCGGGAAGATTGAGGGAATTATAGAGTTATGCACTCAAGAGGACGCAAGTTAATGTGTCGCCTTCCCAACTTTTCTGACCTGCTGAATATTTTAAACCACTTTGAGCACTCGGACCAGGAAGTTGAAACCATTTCAGTGTAGTTCACTACTGTGGCTCTCCACAGCCGCATCATTCTTTCCTTTGCTGTCAGTCTTCCTTCTCCCAGCAGCAGGGAAGATAAAGGTCCCGATGAGCTCTTTAGTTCCCAGCATGACACAGAGAGAGAAAAACAATAACTCCAGAGGCAGCTTGGGTTGTCAATACTTCATTTACTCTTATTTTGTTTTCTCCTCCAGTTATTGCACAGCCAACTCCCAAATCCATTAAATACCTAGTCTTGTTATGCCCATTTACAGAGTGAAATTGAAATGGAGACACTTGTTGACATTATGCATGTTTAGCCTAATTGGTCAAAAATTTAGAAATTCAGTGGCTGGGTTAAAAAGTCACAAAATACGTGCTCCAGACACTTCCAGTTTTCCCAGATGCTACTGAAAACTCAACCTTGACTGCTTTCAGCATGCCAGGAGATTAAAATTCACATCCATCCAAAGACACAAAATTATTCCCAGGGTAAATCAAGGTTTTCAAATTAATGGCGTGACTTTTTAAAAATGTATTTAACTTATTTTGTGTTCAGTTGGCTGATCTCAGTCAAGTAAGAATGTGTATTTTATAGCTGGTCTCGACTCTCATAAATTAGCAGATTTGTAAATGAAAAGACAACCTCTCAATTGAAAAGAAAACACTTTCAATCAAAACCCACTGATTCTTGCTTGCGATTCCTTATGGATATTAATTGCAAACAGAAACAAATATAGCCAAACAATGTTCCCATGTTCAAACAGCCTGCCAACATCGCTATTTAAGCACACAAATAAGGAATACTTAACACCTCTCTAGGGTGAAGTATTGAAGGGTTGAAGGCCTTTGGAAAAATATGAACAGTACCAATGAAAAATAAATCAAATAATACTACATTGTGATTTAAGGAATATATATTGCACAATCATGTTTTACTTAAACAAAATTAGTCAAAAATGAACATGATAAATATTTCTAATTTCCCCAAATAATCTATTTTATAATTCATTTGTAAGAACGGCAAATTAAAATAAGTCTGTACATATTTAATATCCAATCACCAAAAAAGAATCCCAGGAGAAACCTTAGCTCCCTCATAGTTTCAAAGCCCTTCAATATCACCAGCTTTCGTAAAAATAACACAGGAGATTAATTTACAGCAGTCGGCAGAAAAAGTAATTACACCTCCGTTAAGGGAAACAAAATGAGCACGGCCCTTTCATCCTGTGGTCATCATCAACTCATGGGGAGGTCTTACAGACCGTAACAAACGTAAAA